>OY856348.1:4467500-6967500 GCA_963693475.1 Ectropis crepuscularia | reverse complement strand
ATTTGAAGAACATGTTAGGTATATTTTAAAGGCAAGCTCCATTGTAGACTCCATCGTCGCTTAACATCAAACTAGATGGCGGTCAAGTGAATGACCTATAAAAGTTATATAAAAATACATATACGATATAGAACTGTAGTGGTAGGACTCTTAGCAGAGTCCGCCTGGGGAAGTACCACACCTTTGCCAAATATTCTACCGCCAAGCAGTAATGTGCAAACTTTACTGTGTTCCGGTTTGAAGGGCAATGATTCCAGAGAAATTACAGGGCTTAGAGACATAATATCTTAGATCTCTGGGTGACGAGCGCAGTGCAGTGCTAGGTAATGATTTGGACTATCATGTTTCAATAGCTGCGTGTTACTGTGCTGTTATGTGGCAGGCATGTTGCTTACCATCAGGCACATGACCTGCTCGTCTCGTCACTCTATGCTATAAAAAAAAAAAAAAAAAAAAAAAGAACATGATTAATTATTTTTGAAGTGAAAACTTCTTTAGGCGCGCCTTGACAGATTTTTCGTGGGCTGTGAATTGATTTCTAGCGTCACGCTCGGTTATGATAAGAAATCTTCGGGTAAACTCGGAACCATAGCCATTGGCCTTCTAGAAATACGTCAGGCAATGGGAAATGCTGACGCATTTCTAGATTGTCATGCCATGATGATCAGGCCACACCTTCCGGTTACACCCGTGTAGTTGCCAAAGTAAGCTATCAAATTCTGAGTTATAAGTTTTCACTTCTATCGGCAGTTCTTATGACTGCCAATTTTTTTTGTTGAGTGTTTATATGAGAACTAAGATGACAAGGTACATACACTAATATAAGAAACGTATATTATATTGTATTGACGGCACATAAATGGAATAAAACTTATGCTCGAAGTACTCGAACATATTCACCATGCGTATTCTTAACAAACTGCGACGGTTCATGATTATGTGATTCAATTTCTTTTACCACAGACTTAATGTTCCGGTCCACAATGATCTTAGCTTTGCATTGACGCACGCTCCCCGACGAACATCGCCATTTATCCTTTGTGTAACGACAATACGTATAATTGTTGTACAGTATCAAGTCACTGCCCCTCTGCGATTTTAAAACTTGAAATGGCTGTGCTGAAAATTAACCACACATGTATAATCCAATTAATTAACAATGTTTTGCCAAACAAGAATCATAAATAATCACATTTTTTTTGGAAAATCAACAACCGACAGTCTTAGGTGACTTGGTGAGAGATGTATCTCTCACCTACGATTTGTGGACGACATCATCATTATGACAGAGTCGCTGGAGGATATGCAGTGGATGCCTGCTAACGCTTCTCAACGCATCGGCCTCCGGATGAATTTAGACAAAACCAAAGTCATAATATGCAACGAGTTCGTTGTTCCAGAGTCGATTGCCGTAAATGGAACCACTCTCGAAATTGTTCAGAGATACGTTTAGCTAGGGCAGACGCTCGAACTAGCTACTTACATCTGTATGTAGCTTTAAGAGTGAGGTCATGAGAAGAATTCAGTTGGACTGGTTTTTACCAATTTCAAGGTGTTTAGGGCACATCTAATGGTTTTTATCAATGGGCTAGGCAGCATTTGGTAAACTTCGTCGAGTCTTCTCGTCACCCACCCTACAAATCCTCACAACAAAAGTGTACAACCAGTGCGCCCTACCCATTATGACCTACGGTGATGAAACGTGGACACTGACAGTCAAAATAGTCGAAAGCTCAAAGTCGTTCAGCGAGCTATGGAATGGCTATGGCTATGCTTGGGGTTTCTCTGAAGGATCACATCCGCAATGAAGTACCTCATTCGTCAGAGAACTATAGTAACCGACATAGCTCAGCGTATTAGCAAACTGAAGTGACAATGGGCCGGTCTTACTGTCGCAGATTCGATAACCATTGGGGTAGACGGGTTCTGGGGTGGTCTCGAAAGACGTGGAAAGAGGTGGCGAGGATCGGCCTAAGTGGTGGATGGTGGTGGAGAGGATTATATTAGTATTATAGGAGAGGTTCATGTCCTGCAGTGGACGAACACAGGCTGATGATGATAATGAAACAACCGACATTAATTTAAAAATTTAATCCCTTAACCGACTATTAGTTTTTTTCGTAAATCCCACGAAAGTAAACAATCACATATAAAACATAAAGTTGAAATTAATCCATATTTGTTGGAGATTTACAAAAATATTAGCTAGTTTGAAACAAGCAGTGGTTTTCAAATTAAAACATACACCTAGCACTAGCAGACAAACAGTGAAACGAGGAGAGTCAAAAGAGCAGCGGTCGCGCGCGTTACTTCTCCTGGAATAAGGCCGCCGGTTGCGGCTGTAACTTAGATTGCATTGGACTTACCATATATTACACGTATATTTATTATTATTTTTGTAAATCTCCGACAAATAATAATTTAACAAATATTGACGTAACAACGTCTAATAAATCGATGAAAGCCGGCTGCATACACGAAAAAGTGTCCCGTTATGTCCCGTTACGTTCACTGTACGCTTGCGCCGCATCTATCAACGTTTTGTTATGACGTTGTCACGTTAAACTATCGTCCGTGAACCAACCTACTTTACAGACAACCAAATTTTTTATTTAAAATAAACGGTGCCACGATTGATACGTACATATTGACCATTGCTAGTTAGCCTATATTGTGGTGGTTCGTGGTTATGTATACCGACTTCTCTATTAACTTTCATGTCAGCGAACAAGTTCAACCTGGCCTTACATTTTATAGTAGTCGAGCATTTCCAACTTCTCGAACCGTCCTTACTGTACGTATAGTCCTTATAAAGTATCAAGTCGTGACCTTTCTGGGATTTCACAATGTGACACGGTTTGTCTGAAAGCAATAATTAAAAAAAGATAACTAAATGATCCACTAAAAACTTTCTTATACTTATATACACTAGATGCCCGCCCCGGTTTTGCCCGCGGTACATACATAGCCTATAGCGCACAAGAATCCCGTGCATATCCAATGGTGAAATATTTTTTGAAATCGTTTCAGTAATTCCTGAGAATATTTCATGAAACCTCTTCAGCTACCTGCTACGCCACCTGGGGAAAATTTGTCGTACCAACTCAGATTTTGAAAAAAATTGATATTTAAAGGTTTATTATGACGCAATTAAAGACACGTCGCTGTCACGTCAACGCACGGTACGAAAGCTCTCATAAAGGAATATTTTTTTGAAGTGAAAACTTCTTTAGGCGCTTCTAGACAGATATTTCGTGGGCTGTGAATTGAATTCTACCGTCCCGCTCGAGTATGATAAGAGAAACCTTCGGGTAAACTCGGGACCATGCCCATTGGTCATTACAAATGCGTCAGCCAATGAGAAATGCTGAAAGGGCGTGGCCTGGGCAACATGTCATGGCCATCTAGAAATGCATCAGCCAATAGGAAATGCTATAGCATTTCTAGATGGCCATGCCATGATGCCCAGGCCACGCCCTCCGGTGACACCCGTGTCGCTTCCAAGGTAAGCTATCAAATTCTGAGTTATAAGTTTTCACTTCTATCGACAGTTCCTATGACTGCCAGTCTTTTTTCCCGTTTTTGTTACATTCTTCATTCATGCTCCGCCCCTAATGCCCCTATTGATAGTAACGTGAAGTTATATAGCCTTCGTTGATAAATGGACCAATAGAAAAATAATCTTTCAATTCGGACCAGTAGTTCTCGAGATCCTAGCGTTCAAACAAGCAAACTCTTCGGCTTTAATATAGTAGCTTAGATATACGTTACTGTGTTCCGGTTTGAAGGCCAACGTTTCCAGAGAAATTACTGGGCTCTACTGAAATTAATTAAATGATTTGGACTCTTTAATGTTTCAATAGCTGCGTGCCACTGTGCTGTTATGTGGCAGGCATGTTGCCTCCCATCAGGCACATGTCCTGCTCGTCTCGTCACTCTATAATATAAAAAAAATAGAATGTGTGTCATACATTTTGAACACGAGTTACCTATATGTTTTTTATACCTGTTTGTATGACATCAGTACATTCACTTGATTCACTCATCATAAACTTAATTTGTGTTTACGTTTAATACTAAGTATTTATATAAAATCAAACTACCGACATTCATTTTAAAAAATCCACCCCTTAACCGATTTTATTAACTATTTTCGTACATTCTACAGCAAAAATCACAAGACATATTAAACAAAAATATTGAACTTAGTACATATGTCGGAGATTTACAAAAATACTACAAAAATTAACATGTGTAACTGGTTTAGTCCAGTCTGATCTAAGTTTCAGCCGCATCCGGCGGCCTTATTCAAGGAGTAGGTACGAACGCGTATGACCGCTGCTCGTTTGGTTCTGTTCATTTCGCTGTTCGTCTGCTAAACGAGCAGCGGATAGTTTCCAAATTGAAACAAACAGAGTGTCTCAACAGAAAGTTTATATTTATTTAGCTTACTGCGTGAACGTAACGAATCCGAGGGGTACGGAGGTTACGGCAATCGGTAGCGTGGCGCGTTGGCATTTAGCCGCTATGGAGCGTTTTTCGATACCAGACCGCACGTTGTGCGTGCGAGAGTTTTACAAAAACAGTGATTCGGTGACTGTAGTGCAAAGAAAATTCTGCAGTATTCGAAGTTTTCTCTCATTTTTCTCTTAATGGACACGTAAATATGCAGAATTAATGCTCAGGAAGAATCTGTAAAATTACCGAATAGGTATGGGAATGGGAATTAACTGGGGTGCAACGAATCCGAAACGCACGCGTCAGAACCCCTTTTCTTCATTCGCCAAAACTGAGCGTATGGGCTGCGATGTCGGCCCGAGGAATTATCGGCCCTACCTTTTTTGAAGACGAAAAGGGGGCAGTCACAGTGAATTTTGAGCGTTATGTGGAGATGTTAAACGACTCCTTGACGCCCGAACTCCAAAACTTACCAGGTTATAACCAAAAAACATGGTTCCGGTGGGACGGAGAGACGTCACATACGTCCAATATGTCTCTGCAGACATATTGCAGACTCAATATGTTCGCGAAATTTCTCAAGCAAATTGATCTTCAGGAGAGGTGACTTAAATGGACCTGTACGCAGTCCTTAGGATTTAACTCCTATGTACTTGTTCCCATCACTAAGTTCACCTGCCGAGCCGTCAAACACAATTTTACTGTTTGCTTAAATGAGTTTCGCGAATGCGAGGGTCTACATTTGGAAGATATTATTTTTAAGAAATAAATTCCCAAATTGTGTATTTTTATAACTAACAAACAAATTTTTGGTATACTGCTTACTTTTCTTTTTAATTGTCCTACCAAATATAAACTTTCTTTTGAGACTATATACTATATACTGGGTGTATTGTAAAAAACGAACCATATTTTATCCTCAAACTTTTTTTTTATTTTTCTGCCTTACAAACATTGACCCGACAACAACAAATTTAATACATAATACAAAGCTTCATCCACTTTGTTGCAGTCATTCAAAAATTATGAGAAAAACATTTCGAAGATCCGTTTTTGTACATAAGCTATTTTATTTACTACAATAAATGTTACCACGACAGATGCGTATATATTGACCTTTCTCATTGAAACTATATTGGGCTGGGGCGTGGTTATGTTAACCGACAATTCTAGAGATTTGCATGTCAATTGTTAAGTGCAATTTGGCCTTACAACTGCTGTGTGTATATTGTACGTAAAGCCCTTATAAAGTATCAGGTCACCGCCTTTAATGGATTTCACCCATGCAACGTCATAAACAGAATGTCATACATTTTGAGCACGAGCTGTATGAATCACATACAAAATAAAAAAAAATGAAATTAGTCTATATAAGTCGGAGATTTACAAAAATAACAATAAATACACATTAGCACGTGTGATATGGTGTAGTCCAGTCCGATCTAAGTTTCAACCACATCCGGCGGCCTTATTCAAGGAGAAGGAACGCGCGTGACCACTACTCGTTTGGCTCTGCTCATTTGGCTGTTTGTCTGCTAGTGCCAAACAAGCAGCGGTAAGTTTTTAAATGAAAACATTCATAATATTGTAAAAAAATTGCTAGCCCGGCGAAGATAAAACCATCATATTTTTTTTCGTCAAAATGTTCTAAATTTTCTGCCGTACAAACATTGTCCCGACAATAGCGAATACATAAAATTATGAGCGTAGTACACATACATTTGGAAGATCCATTTTTATATGTAAGGTATTTTATTTACCATAATAAACGTGGCCACTACTGATGCGTACATATCGACCTGTGTTAGTGAAACTATATTGTGCTGGTTCGTGGTTATGTGTACCGACATCTCTAATGATATGCATGTCAGAATTCAAGTGCAATTTGGCCTTACAACTTCTACTGCTCGAGCATCTCCAGCTTCTTCTACTGTGCACACTGTATGTAAAGCCCTTATAAAGTATTAGGTCACCGCCTTTAATGGATTTCACCATGCGAGCCGATTCGTCTGAAATAAAAATCAACATTTTGTGGTTTTTCATCTTGTGGTACTAGTTCATAAGTATTTCACTGTAATTTTATTAATTTGTCTGTATCACAATAAAGAGTTTCTATCTATCTATCTATCTATCTATCTATCTATCTATCTATCATTATTGTTGATTGTACTCGTACCTTAAAATTACTTGTAAAGAGATACGTAAATATAATGTGTGTCATACATTTTGAGCACGATCTGTATGTATTTATAGATTGGCTTATATAAGTTATTATTAAGTACTTGAGCATTTTAAAGAAAGAGTAAAGGATGTTTTATTTATCGCAATGCAAAACTGTTGACACCAGTAATTTGTATGTAGTAGCATTGCTGGTTATAATAATATTTGTAACATGCGGAGTGATGTCTTTTAATTAATGCCACTTCCCCTGCCTACGATTGTATGTAGGCTATTTTCCTTTATACTGGTTGCCTCGAAGAGATATAGAGATACATGATGCCCAATGTGCACCACAAGGAGATTTGAACAGGACAAGGCGCGTGGTCCCGCGCCTCGCATCCCAAATATTGAAATATTCATTTAGCTAGAAACTGTATGAGGGCTTGAGGGCTATGGCGGTAGGTTCAGTACAGGTAGGTATTTGATAATAAAATATGAAAAATTAATACATTTAATTACATCTTAAAAGAAACACATAAATGTACATCAGAAATGTTGTAGATGCATCGCGTACATTTGCATTATGAATATGAGAATACAGAAAACTGAAGCACATTATAGGTGTATTTCAAAGACAAGCTCTATCGTAGACTGCATAGTCGCTTAGTATCAAGCGAGATGGCGGTGAAGTGATAGACCTATAAATGTTACATAGATGACATAGAAAATGATTACTTAAAATTTTTGTTGGACGTTGATATTATGAAGACTAAGATGACAAGGTACATCCACTAATATAAGAAACGTACATATTGTAACGAGTGTAACGACGTCACATAAATGGACTAAGATTTATACTTGCACATATTCACCATGCGTATTCCTAACAAACTACAACGCCAACGGTTCATGACTTTATTAACTAACTATTTTCGTACATTCTACTACAGCAACAATCACATACAAAATAAAAAATATGAAATTAGTCTATATAAGTCGGAGATTTGCAAAAATAACAATAAATACACATTAGCACGTGTGATATGGTATAGTCCAGTCCGATCTAAGCTTCAGCCGCATCCGGCGGTCTTATTCAATGAGAAAGAACGCGCGTGACCGCTACTCGTTTGGCTCTGCTCATTTGGCTGTTCGTCTGCTAGTGCCAAACAAGCAGCAGTAAGTTTTTAAATGAAAACATACAAAATATTGTAAAAAATTAGCTAGCACGGCGAAGTTCGTACCATCATATTTTTTTTCGTCAAAATTTTCTAATTTTTCTGCCATACAAACATTGTCCCGACAATAGCGAATACATAAAATTATAAGCATAGTACACATACATTTCGAAGATCCATTTTTATACGTAAGATATTTTATTTACCATAATAAACGTGGCCACTACTGATGCGTACATATCGACCTGTGTTAGTGAAACTATATTGTGCTGGTTCGTGGTTATGTGTACCGACTTCTCCAATGATTTGCATGTCAGTAGTCAAGTGCAATTTGGCCTTACAACTTCTACTACTCGAGCATCTCCAGCTTCTCCTACTGTGCACACTGTACGTAAAGCCCCTATAAAGTATCAGGTCACCGCCTTTAATGGATTTCACCATGCGAGCCGTTTCGTCTGAAATAAAAATCAATTATAATGTACTCGTACCTATGTAACACTTACTTATAAAGAGATACGTAAATAGAATGTGTGTCATACATTTTGAGCACGAGCTGTATGTATTTATAGATTGGCTTATATAAGTTATTATTAAGTCCTTGAGCATTTTAAAGAAAGAGTAAAGGATTTTTTTATTTATCGCAATGCAAAACTGTTGACACCAGTAATTTGTATGTAGTAGCCTTGCTGGTTATAATAATATTTGTAACATGCAGAGTGCTGTATTTTAATTAATGTCGCTTCCCCTGCCTACGATTGTATGTAGGCTATTTTCCTTTATACTGGTTGCCTCGAAGAGATATAGAGATACATGATGCCCAATGTGCACCACAAGGAGATTTGAACAGGACAAGGCGCGTGGTCCCGCGCCTCGCATCCCAAATATTGAAATATTCATTTAGCTAGAAACTGTATGAGGGCTATGGCGGTAGGTTCAGTACAGGTAGGTATTTGATTATAAAATATGAAAAATTCATACATTTAATTACAACATAAAAGAAACACATAAATGTACATCACAAATGTCGTAGATGCATCGCGTACATTTGCATTATGAATATGAGAATACAGAAAACTGAAGAACATTATCTTATGTATAAAATTCTCGTGTCACAATGTTAGTTACTTTACTCATCCGAAACGGCTTTACTGATTATAACCAAATTTTATATGCATATTCACTAGGTATGAAAATCGGCTACTATCTATTTGTCATGCCCCCCCTAAGTGAAAAGGGTTGTTCACCCCGAAAACTTATTTTGTTAATTTTTGAACAAAATTTTTGTTTTAATTTTTTTATAATGTGGCATTAAAAATACATACAACCCTGAATTGTTACCCTTTTATCACCAATCCTTATTTTTTAATAGCCATTTTAGTAATTTAGTCATTTTTCATCACGCTCGATAACTGATCAATTATCGTCTTTTTTGTAAATGTTGTTCACTCTATTTCTAAAAAAAAATCCCGGAGCTTATAGCAAATCTAAAATTGTTTTATAAAAAAACATTAATTTTTACTATTAAAGTTTAGGGTTACCAATGTTAGATTTTTAAATTTTTTAATAATTTATACGGCAAAACAAAGTTTGCCGTGTTAGCTAGTAGGTATATATCAAAGACAAGCTCTATCGTAGACTGCATAGTCGCTTAGCATCAAGCGAGATGGCGGTGAAGTGATAGACCTATAAAAGTTACAAAGATGACATAGAAAATGATTAATTAAAATTTGTGTTGGACGTTGATATTATGAAGACTAAGATGACAAGGGACATACACTAATATAAGAAACGTACATTTTGTAACGACGTCACATAAATGGACTAAGACTTATACTTGCACATATTCACCATGCGTATTCATAACAAACTACAACGGTTCATGATTTTATTAACTATTTTCGTACATTCTACAACAGCAACAATCACATATAAAATTAAAAAAATTGAAATTAGTCTATATAAGTCGGAGATTTACAAAAATAACAATAGATACACATTGGAACGTGTGATATGGTGTAGTCCAGTCCGATCTAAGTTTCAGCCGCATCCGACGGCCTTATTCAAGGAGAAGGAACGCGCGTGACCGCTACTCGTTTGGCTCCGCTCATTTGGCTGTTCGTCTGCTAGTGCCAAACAAGCAGCAGTAAGTTTTTAAATGAAAACATACATAATATTGTAAAAAATTAGCTGGCCCGGCGAAGATAGGACCATCACATTTTTTTTCGTCAGAATTTTCTAATTTTTCTGCCATACAAACATTGTCCCGACAATAGCGAATACATAAAATTATGAGCGTAGTACACATAAATTTCGAAGATCCATTTTTATATGTAAGATATTTTATTTACCATAATAAACGTGGCCACTACTGATGCGTACATATCGACCTGTGTTAGTGAAACTATATTGTGCTGGTTCGTGGTTATGTGTACCGACATATCTAATGATTTCCATGTCAGTATTCAAGTGCAATTTGGCCTTACAACTTCTACTGCTCGAGCATCTCCAGCTTCTCATACTGTGCATATTGTACGTAAAGCCCTTATAAAGTATCATGTCACCGCCTTTAATGGATTTAACCATGCGAGCCGATTCGTCTGAAATAAAAATCAATAATGATGTACTAAAAACTTACTTTTATACAGATACAGCATAAATAGAATATGTGTCATACATTTTGAGCACGAGCTATATGTATTTTTAGATCTGCTGATAATAAGTCTTTGAGCATTTTTAAAGGAAGCATTAAGGATTTTTATTTATCGCAACTTCGTAACCCAAAACTGTTGACACCAGTAATTTGTTTGTGATAGCACTGCTGGTTATAATAGTAATTGTAACATGCGGAGTGCTGTCTTTTAATTAATGTCGCTTCCCCTGCCTACGATTGTATGTAGGCAATTTTCCTTTATGCTGGTTGCCTCGAAGAGATATAGAGATACATGATGCCCAATGTGCACCACAAGGATATTTGAACAGGACAAGGCGCGTGGTCCCGAGCCTCGCATCGAAACTGTATGAGGGCTATGGCGGTAGGTTCAGTACAGGTAGGTATTTGATAATAAAATAGGAAAAAATAATACATTTATTACAACATAAAAGAAACACATATGTAAATGTACATCACAAATGTCGTAGATGCATCGCGTACATTTACATTATGAATATGAGAATACAGAAAACTGAAGAACATTATCTTACGTATAAAATTCTCGTGTCACAATGTTAATTAGTTACTTTACTCATCCGAAACGGCTTTACTGATTATAACCAAATTTTATATGCATATTCACTAGGTCTGAAAATCGGCTACTATCTATTTGTCATGTCCCTAAGTGATAAGGGTTGTTCACCCCAAAAATGTATTTTGTTAATTTTTGGGCAAAATTGTTGTTTTTATTTTTATATAATGTGGCATTAAAAAATACATACAACCCTTAATTTTTACCCTTTTATCACCAATCCCTATTTTTAATAGCCATTTTAGTAATTTAATCATTTTTCATCCCGCTCGATAACTGATCAATTATCGTCTTTTCTGTAAATGTTTTTCAATCTATTTCTAAAAAAAAAACCCGGAGCTTATAGCAAATCTAACATTGTTTTATAAAATAACATTTATTTTTATTATTAAAGTTTAGGGTTACCAATGTTAGATTTTTAAAATTTGTAATAATTTGTATGGCCAAACAGCGTTTGCCGGGTCAGCTAGTAGGTATATATCAAAGACAAGCTCTATCGTAGACTGCATAGTCGCTTAGCATCAAGCGAGATGGCGGTGAAGTGATATACCTATAAAAGTTACATAGATGACATAGAAAATGATTAATTACATTTTTTGTTGGACGTTGACATTATGAGGACCAAGATGACAAGGTACATACACTAATATAAGAAACGTACATATTGTAACGACGTCACATAAATGGACTAAGACTTATACTTGCACATATTCACCATGCGTATTCATAACAAACTACAACGGTTCATGATTTTATTAACTATTTTCGTACATTCTACTACAGCAACAATCACATACAAAGTAAAAAAAAATTGAAATTAGTCCATATAAGTCGGAGATTTACAAAAAATAACAATAGATACACATTGGAACGTGTGATATGGTGTAGTCCAGTCCGATCTAAGTTTCAGCCGCATCCGGCGGCCTTATTCAAGGAGAAGGAACGCGCGTGACCGCTACTTGTTTGGCTCTCCTCATTTGGCTGTTCGTCTGCTAGTGCCAAACAAGCAGCGGTTAATTTTTAAATGAAAACATACATAATATTGTAAAAAATTTGCTAGCCCGGCGAAGATCGGACCATCATATTTTTTTTCGTCAGAATTTTTTAATTTTTCTGCCATACAAACATTGTCCCGACAAAAGCGAATACATAAAATTATGAGCGTAGTACACATAAATTTCGCAGATCCATTTTTATATGTAAGATATTTTATTTACCATAATAAACGTGGCCACTACTGATGCGTACATATCGACCTGTGTTAGTGAAACTATATTGTGCTGGTTCGTGGTTATGTGTACCGACATCTCTAATGATTTGCATGTCAGAATTCAAGTGCAATTTGGCCTTACAACGTCTACTGCTCGAGCATCTCCAGCTTCTCATACTGTGCATATTGTACGTAAAGCCCTTATAAAGTATCATGTCACCGCCTTTAATGGATTTTACCATGCGAGCCGTTTCATCTGAAATAAAAATCAACAATGATGTACTAAAAACTTACTTTTATACAGATACAGCATAAATATAATGTGTGTCATACATTTTGAGCACGAGCAGTATGTATTTTTAGATCTACTTATAATAAGTCCTTGAGCATTTTTAAAGGAAGAATTAAGGATTTTTATTTATCGTAACTTCGTAACGCAAAACTGTTGACACCAGTAATTTGTTTGTGATAGCACTGCTGGTTATAATAGTAATTGTAACAGTGCTGTCTTATAATTAATGTCGATTCTCCTGCCTACGATTGTATGTAGGCTATTTTCCTTTATGCTAGTTATGCCTTGAAGAGATATAGAGATAATATATATGATGCCCAATATGCGCCACAAAGAGCTTATCAACAGGGCAAGACGCGAAGTCCCGAGCATCGCATCCCAAATATTGCAATCTTCATTTGGCTAAAAGCGTTATGAGGCCCATGGCGATATGTTTCGTACTGGTAGGTATTTGAAAATCAAACAAGAAAAATGAGTACATTTATTACCACACACACGAGAGACATAAATAGATATCACAAATGTCGTAAATGTATCGCGTACATTTGCATTATGAATATGAAAATACAGGAAACTGAAGAAAATGTTGTGTAAGGCATATAAGGCCCTGTCGCAAATAAGACCCACTGCATATAAATATAAAATATAAATAAAAAATACGACAATTATAATATACTATAGAATTTTGCACACATAGGCAATGCAGATGCAATAAGCTGGCAACATCGCATAGACTCGCGCGCACCGCCATTTTCCCAGAAGCGGCTAAACACCTAAACAGTCTGTGCCAATGCTTGTGTCTACGGCTGTTATTATTTTCTCACTTAAATAATCCTCGTTTTTTTCATTAAACGGTTTCCCCTCATATTTCCTTTAAGAAAATTTGTCCTCAGGGTAATAAGACTAGCTTATAAAGTTAGGATACAAATATTCATTATTTACGTATTTAAAAAAACCATTTAATCTGGGAACAAGTGTCTTTGGCAATAGGTGTTTGGCAAAATTAACATGACAATAGGTGGGCCATATTATGGCCCACCTATTGTCATGTTAATATGCCCGGGCCTAATTGTCTTTATAAATGTCGTGCACGAACATCTGTGAATGTCGTGCAAATTAAACTAAGTTTTAGACCTTACTCAGATGCAGATTTGATGATTATTATTAGACTGATTTAATATTATCGTTGTTCCTAACAAGTAGCATGAGTGTAACATTAGAAATGTGATGATCAATTAAGTTGCTGTTAAGGTAGTCAAAGTCTCAATTGGTTTAATCTCATTGGTTAATAAGGCCCACAAAGATTTAAAAAATACTGTTTTTTTTGTTTACTTTTTTATTATTTATTTTATTTGTGGTTGTGTAGACAGAGTTTTATTTGGAACAGTGATTGTTCTATTTGTTACTTAATTTTCCCAAATAAAATACCTAGATGATTTTATTTTCCTTACATTTAAAAAGGCCCAAAACCACATGTTTTTATTAATTTGGGGCTTTGTGATATATGATTTATATTCATGTTAGTTAGTAATTTGAAGAAAAATACAATTGTTTATTAAATGTTATTATTATTTATTACTTTATGTTGATTTTGTTTGCGGGTCTATTAAGGTCCAAAATGTAATTTTTTCATTGTTACAGCATAGCATTTTTTGTTTAATATACTTATTATGTGAAATAATTACTTTTTGTAACGAGTTGATCCTAAATTAAATTAGTTTTATTTATTTCTATTGGTAAATATTAAATACTAAAATAAATCATTTTAAATTAAGGTGGGCCTTATATACTTCCTTAGCTTAGGTATATTTTAAAGACAAACTCCATCGTCGCTTAGTATAAAGAGAGATGGCGGTCAAGTGACAGACCTGTAAAAGTTATATAAAAAATACATAGATGACATAGAAAATGATTCATTGAATTATTGTTGGACATTGATATGAGGACTAAGATGACAAGATACACATACACACACTAATATAAGAAACGTAGATCGTACCGACGCCACATAAATGGACTAAGACTTATACTCGAATATATTCACCATGCGTATTCATAACAAACTGCAACGGTTCATGATTATGTGATTCAATTTCTGTGACTACAGAGGTATTCTCCTGGTTCACAATGATCTTAGCTTTGCATTGGCGCACTCTCGCCGTCGAACAACGCCATCTGTTCTTTGTGTGACGATTATACGTATAATTATTGTACATTATCAGATCACGACCCCTCTTCGATTTTAAAATTTGAAATGGAAGAGCTGAAAAATAATACCACATTTCTAATCCAATTAACAATGTTTTTCAAAATAAAAAATAAATAAATATTGGTGGACAATTCACACATTACACCATCTGACCCCAAACTAAGCAAAGCTTGTAATATGGCGGCCAAATAGCTGATATAAAAATACTTATATAGTCGTAAATACATACTTATTATACATAGAAACACGCAGACACAGTGCAAACATTTGAAATTATCACACAAATATTTGCACTGGGTGGGAATCGAACCCACGACCCTCGGCTTCGCAGTCAGAGTTACTACCCACTAAGCCACGAGGACAGTCATCAGAATTTATTTTTTTCTTGGGAAATCAATCAACAGTGATTAATAAAAAAAATAAGCACAAAGTATTCTACTAAAGTAACAATCACATGTAAAACAAAAAATCGAAATTAGTCCAATTATATGACGAAAGTTTTCCAAATATAATGAATATAAAATAAAATATGCATATAATAAATGTTATATATATTATAATGAATTCCTCAGATTTTGATGCAATTTTAACTGGACCGCGTGAACACCAGTTTAGATGAAATATAATCATCAATGTCGGTACAAAAACTTACGATGAAATGAACATAAACATAATATCCTGTTTACATTATTCCAAACCAGCGACCGAATCCAGCGCTGGATTGCTTACTGGAATAATGTAAATCGGCACTGGAATGCATTGGCACTGGATTGATGCATTCCAGTGCCAATGCATTCCAGTGCCGGTTTACATTATTCCAGTGAGCAATCCAGCGCTGGATTCGGTCGCTGGACTGGAATAATGTAAACGGGGTATTACTCTTCTTTCTGTCGGGTAAAAATACAGTCATATTAAGAATCATCAATCCTTTTTTTACGGTTAAAAAAACTGTCCCGACAGAAGTGAAAACAGAATATAATTTACAGATAGATACAGAGGCGTCGGTAACGGTTACAGCAACAGTAGTGTCGAGAGTTCAATTATTGTTTTTTTCCCTGTTAAAAAATAACTTTTCATTTTTAAGTTCAATTAAACCGAAAACGTTTAACTTCACAAATAATTGGATGCGGCATTTTACACCCATATATTTACATAATTACAGCTCGTTTCCTGAAAAAATCTGTAAAATATTTAGACAGAAAGTTCTGCTCATTTACCTTATAAGTACTTAAAAATAAAACTAAATATGCCACGTCTGTGTAAGACTTCTAGATTTCAACTAAATCGAATTTGCCTGTGAATCAAAATTACAAATGTGTTAGTTTTCATATTAAAACATTCATACATACTTAACGAACATTGTGTTTAACCCCCGACCAAAAAAGGGGTTTTATAAGTTTGACGTCGATGTACTATGTCTGTCTGTTTGTCTGACTGTGGCACTAAAGAGCTTAAACTGATATACCGATTTCAATGTTTTTTTTTTATTTGAATGTTAATTTCCGTGCAGCGGTTCTTAGCTACGTTTGGTTATTATCGATTCAAGATGGCCGCCTCCACAGAATGACGGACAAATAATTTGTCCACAACTACCTCAACATGGGTGACAAATGAAAGGGCTTAACTAGTACAATACTATACATTAACCACAACCACCACAAAATGGCGAAATACATTTCTTTTTTCACCACCCTCTCAATATGGGTATTAAATGAAAGGACTAGTACAATGCTGTACAGATCTACAAATCTGACGTAGTCGGGTTTAAATCAACATTTTTCATTTTTATTCTTTTTTAAATTAACGTTGCCACGACTTGTCAGTCGTACAAATTGACCTGTACTAGTTAATGTATATTGTGATGGTTCGTGATTATGACTACCGATATCTCTAATGAGTTCCATGTCGGAGTTCACGTGTAATCTGGCCTTACAACTGTTACTGGTCGAGCATTTCCAATACCTTGAACTGGTCCAACTGTACGTATAGTCCTTATAGAGTATCATGTCGTTACCTTTCTGGGATTTTACGACGCGACACTTGTCGACACACGATTTGTCTGAAACAAACATTTACTATGATCAGAGAGAAACTTATGATAAAAATCTACATATTTATACTGTGTCATACATTTGAGCACGAGTTACATGTATGTATTTTTAGATTTCGAAAACTTCTCATGGGAGTGAAATCATTTCGTTACGTAACGCGTTACGGCGCCAATCTGTCTGGCTTCTCTTTCTGTCACGCATACGTCAGCGGTAGCATAGGCAGACTCCTCAAATCTCACTGTAATCCACAGGGCCGTATTTCGGACAGACCGCTTCTCCTCGTATTTGTGTCGTAACCTTCTTATTTAAACCTTATTAATAAAGTAAGATACATTTTATTCAGTTCACAAGTTCACATTTTTACAATTTGCTAAGTAGAAAATGAAAGCTAAGCCCGTATTTTGATATTCCTCAGGTTGATTAACAAAAATTACCGCGTACAATTTTACAGAATCTATACAAAAATTACAGTTAGATATTAAACATAAAATTACAAGTAGATGATTTAATTAAGCATTGTGTCCTAGAAAAACATAAAGTTAGCTAATTAGTGAAGCTCAAACGCGTGTGTATGTTCTCGTATAATATAAAAATTTTACCTTCCAATAAAATTTGTATTATGCTTCCAATGACGTCCGAAGTCCATTATGAGAGAGTACGTCGCTTTCTTCACCTTACCTGGTCGTCAAATGTCGCTACTTCCGCTACCTAGACGCACCTCAAGCGCCATCTATCCTTACAGTCTGCAACTAAACCATCTTCCAAAGACAAGCCACCATTTTCGTCATTGTTCGGCTCATAATGGTATTATAGCACCAGGAAGACATTACTGGGACTTCGGACGTCATTGGAAGCATAATACAAATTTTATTGGAAGGTAAAATTTTTATATTATGCGTTCCGTTTGACGTCCGAAGTCCATTATGAGAGATTTGTTTGTTATCTCCTGGTGGCTTGTAGGTATTTTGATAGAATCAATTTAAAACGCAACAATGTGATAGAATCTAAAATGTTGTAAACTTAGATATTCGTAAGGTAAGGTGTGAGATACCTAGGTATAAAACAATATAATTTTCTTTGTGTTATGAATCAGGATGCTAATATTGAAACAAAGATATTACTAAGATAATATGTCTGTTATACTATTATTTCTTTCTTTTAGAAAGTTTTCCTAATAGGTACTACATTCTAGTTGCAAATTAACTTAATTAAGCAAGTAGTAGGCACATCACAAATATGCTAATTTTCTAAGCAGTTCAAAGCGTTCTCGACGCTGATCTGCAAGTTTCCACTGGTGCATGAAAACCAGCATTAGCTAAAAGTTTCTTTATCTAATCACCAAACATCGTTGCTGTAGCTGACCTTATAGGGCTTGTAGTTGCTACGAACAATTTAGTCATATAGCCCCAAAGTCGCTTGTGTCTTGTTTACTGAAGTGAAATCTTCCAACTAGATACAACTTAAGATAGAACTTATCGATACGAGGATATGTATGTCCGTCTGCGAATCGAAAACGGGTTACAATGTACAACCATTAAGGTTGTGTTTTTTATAAAATTTTAACTTACGGTATGTAAGTAAATAAGATCATGAACTCCAAGAGCTAAAGATAGTAATAAAATAGGTGCAGTATGTCTGGATACCTGATAATTATTTAATCAAAATTCTTGCATACCGATTTGGTAATTTATGAGGACCCGTTTGCCAAAGAAATAATCTTTTAATATAAGTCTTACTCTTACTAATGGCTTATTTGTTATTTTGATAGCAGATATCGTTTCTCAAGTAGTGCAATAACCGATTTATGAACACGAATCGTTCGGTAAGAGAAATCCTCAGAGATGAAGAACCGAGATAGACTTGTAGGTTCCGGTAAACAAAATTAATATAATTTACTTGGTAAAAACTTTACTCATCTACTCCGAATGGAGGCATACGTTTTAATGGCGACTGTCTCGAATATGACAGCAATAACTGTCTCTCCTGCGACTCCCACGTACTTGTCCAGACATCCCACCAGAAATAGCCAGGAAAGCCAGGCTTCTAGATGTATCTGGCTGACGTATGCTCGTGGTAGCATTTTTGAAGTACCCACCAGCATCTTTTTCAGATATTTGAGCTTCACAAAACGTCTCACGGCACGCTTCTTCAGATCTGGTCTCCAAAAGCGTTCCATTTTAGTGCTACTAAGATCTATTGAGCTGGGGCAGAATGAAGGTGATCCAGTACTCACAGTATTAGGCTGGATGGTGGAAATAGCCACGTAAGTCGGTAATGTCAGCCAAACGCGTCGTGGAAGCAGGCGCTGCAGTCTGACAAGTCTAGCGAAATTAAGCTTTCTATAACTTGTCCTATCAGTAACGCAAACAGATCTAGGTCTAGTTTGCCCCAAATATTAAACAATGTTGAAAAGACATTAGGAGGCGGTGCATTTTCAAGAGACGTGATCGCCTTCTGTATCGTTCGGCCTGGAAGAGGGTGCGGACGAAGCACGATGTCTCAATGTCTCAATGTCCACAGCTGTCCAGTCAAATGTAAAAATGTTGATGTGATCGTATTCTTGTCTCATTCGTTATGTAGCCAAAGACTGTTTCACTGTCTTTCTAAAGAATCAATGTTGGGTTTCGAAGTTCATCTCTCCGGTAGATATAAAGGCTATTACTGCATACATTTCTGTAAGATCGCAATGCTAGGAGTATATGTTGTTCATTTTTTCATGTCTTTGTTCACGAGGGCTCCCCATTGAATGCCCCACGCGTCGGTGATGACGTGGTTCGTGGTAATTATTCGGGGATAGATTATTGAAACACCTCGTATCTCGTACTGTACGTACCTCTTCTGAACACTGGACCGTGCGATGGCACAGTTCCGATTTTGCTGCTGCGTCGTTGCAGTAACCGGCAATGCAACCTTCCCCGGTGGGTGATGAAGGATTGCAAGTTGAGATATCCCAATAGGCCTGGGCCTGTTTTGGGTTCCAACTACAGCCAGGTGAGTCGTGCTCTTCTGAATACTGGACTGTGCAATGGCAGAGTTCCGATTTTGCTGCTGCGTCGTTCCAGTAACCGGCAATGCAACCTTCCCCGGTGGGTGATGAAGGATTGCAAGTTGAGATATCCCAATAGGTCTGGGCCCGTTTTGGGTTCAACTACAGCCAGGTGCGAGTCGTGCTTGGAACATTTTTTTGAATTCGTTGTTTACTGTACGAGAATAGGAACTTGGCATTGTACTTTGTGTCGCATACAGCTTTCAGAAAATCGAATTCATTGTATACTGTATGATGGTCGGAACTTGGCATTGTATTTGGTGTCCCATACCGCTTTCAGAAAATCGAATTCGTTGTAGACTGTATGAGGGTAGGAACATGGCATTGTACTTGGTGTCCCATACCGCTTCCAGAAAATCGGTAGACCTTGTCAGTGTTATTACCAATTTCTGCATATTGATACACCAACCCAGGCTGATCTATACGCCGGTCGGCTTTTTCTCACTGATTTGAATATTACGGACAGGGAGAGATAAAACACGGTATTATTTATAGCGGCTGGCTCTAAGACTTTCAACTGAATTAAATTCTGAATTTCGGTTGAAATTGTCCTGTTAGTTTGACACTTTGCTAAAACATCCAACGTTAGAAACTCGTGGTGGTGTTCTGTTGACTGATTCTGCGATCTTAATATATTATTAGGCTTATTGATTCGGGTGGCTTGAAAAGGGCCCAAATTTTTCTCTGTTGTACATTTCCCCCTCTTGTTTGACAACTTATTTCTTTTGAAATTATAAGAATTTCAGTTATATATTTGGTTTTATAGTCGCCGTTTTGTTTGATCTAGAAACAACTTTGGGTTGGCAGAGCTCTGGATTTTGTCAATATGAGTATGTATGTCCATAATTAGGGTCAAACCTATACTTGCACGAAGGAGGTAGTTCATAATGAAATAAAATAATTATTCATGTTTAAAACTGTGCACAGGTTAGTATTATACCATTACATAACGTAAGCCCCTCACCAACTGCTCCCACTGCCGGTAATCCGCGACTTCTCCCCCCGCACGGACAGAGAGATAGAGAGTCAAGGCCACAATCCACCACGCCAGCTGAGCGCGGATTGGCGGATGACGCACGCCTCGGAAGGGTTTCCGGAACATGTGTAGATTTCCTCCCGATGCTCTCCACCACCGTTCCAAATTAACGGCGTTACGAGCATGCTTTCGAAAAGACAGTGGCGTGCGTGGGATTCGAAACAGGGGCTCGGCAGTCAACGATACATTTTCATTTCACACCAGTACTCGAATATAGTCGTATGTTGGCGTTTCCACTTTATCAACGCTTAAGAAGTCAATTGTAATATACGCATACACCCAAAGATATCACACAACGTCTATTGAGCATCATTCCGAAGTTTAGTTATCACATAGGTTTTCTGAGACACGGTTTTAATCGAAACCATCACTAAATAATTAATTTCCTTTTTCATAAATTGAAGGTGCATTTAGCTAAATATCCGCAGATAAAAACCAGTCTACTTTAATATATAAAGTAGAATTTATGGCATTATATTGAGACAAGAAGGTATTCCATTCGTGAACAGCGAAAAGGAGTAAAATTTTCCTCTCGACTATCGTTGCTCCTCATAATCAATAATTCTATTAACTCGGTACAAACCGAAACGTACTTGATATCTTAACGCTAGAGTTTTTCGCTTTCTCAAAAACTACCCGCATCTAATTTATGCGGATTTAAAAATGGTTCCTAAGATAGTGAACTATTCACAAAATCGAACTGTGTGAATATTAATGTTAATGTTAAAATCAGGTACGGCTACCTGCATATTTTGAAAGTATGTGTACACTTTCGCAAAAATTTGCCAATAAAATATTATTCAAATGACTCACCAACTGTTGCTAGGTCAAACCTTTTGTCCAGATCACATGTTTTGGAGCATTTTTGGCGTTGCTCGATAGTGGTTCTTGATCCGAGGAGCAATTCAACCAAGTATTTTCGCTAAAACTAGTATTTTCCAAAAGGCGCGCTATACACATCACCACTCATTTTCACTTTTTTGGTAGCAGAAGCCAAACTAAACAATTAGAATTTTACTTTCTACTTCAATCTCGAAAGTTAATATTAATAAATATATTGCGACTAAACTTTTGTAACTATTATTCAGTTTTTTGTAACGACCATGTGCTCGGTTCGAAAAACAACGCAACAATGACGAAAATGGTGGCTTGTCTTTGGAAGATGGTTTAGTTGCAGACTGTAAGGATAGATGGCGCTTGAGGTGCGTCTAGGTAGCGGAAGTAGCGACATTTGACGACCAGGTAAGGTGAAGAAAGCGACGTACTCTCTCATAATGGACTTCGGACGTCAAACGGAACGCATAATATAAGGGTGCGTGTGAGTGGATGTGAGAGTATATGCGTGTATGGTGTATATGGATGTGTGGTGAATGTACAAATAATATTATAAGCTTTTCTAAAGTTAAACAATTTGAATATTAATAAATACTTCACCTTAGATTAGTTTCAAGTTATCACTTCTGACGGTCATCCCGAGACGCACACGTTATTTTACACAACATTAATGTCCAGTTTCGGCTTCGCTCAGATTTACATTTAAATTTCACATATAAATCTCATTTTAACCCAAATAAAAACTATCCTATCTTTCAAGTTGGATCAAACTGCACACTGTGTGAAAATCTGATTAAAATCGGTTGTTTCGGTATCACATCGCAGACAGCCAACGTGACGCGTAATTTATACTATATTAAAATTTAAATATGAGAACTGTATTGATTAAAACAATCAAACTTTAACTGCGCGAGTGTTATGGGTCAAGTGCCCCAGTTCCCACTGGGGCACTTGACCCATAACACTACATAACTACACTATATTACATAACTACACTACACATACCGTACATAATGAGTTATTTGATTATCGAGGAGTAGTTTCTATTGTTTTTAAATAATAATTGTACTTTGATCTTGTGTTGGTGTGTATTGTAAAGTTTTGATTTGACAAATTTAACAAATATATATGTACACTTATTAAAACATAAACAGGAGACATACCTAGATAGATATCACAAATGTCGTAGATATATCACATATATATATATATTTGAATTGAGACTCTTACAGAAAACTGAAGAACATTTTAGGTATATTTTAAATACATTTTGGATAATTGATTTAATTTTTAAAACAAATACACGGGTAACTCACTTATATTAAAGTCAGAACAGTCCGACTCGAGTTTCGATCGCGTCCGGCGATCTTCTTCAAGGCGAGTGCGCGCGCATGTTCGCAGCTCGATTAGCACAAAATGCAGGGGCGTAGCTACCGCCGTATATGCCGTATTAATTATACGGGGCCCCCGAGTCACGGGGGCCCCCGACGTGCGTAAGCAAAATCAAAAAAACTTACCAATTTTTATTTTTTTCTAATTTTAAACTTACAAAAAGTTACCTAAGAACTTCAAAGGGACACCATGATCTCCTGTCAGACCTGTCACTATTGCCCATAGATGCAGAAATTTTAGAAAAACTGAAGTTATCATAAGCTATTAAAAAGGCCAGATTGGTACCTAAAATATTTAATATGGATTGTTTCTAAAAAAAATTTAAAACAGAGACAGATAGATAATTTCGACATTATTTTTTTAATTTTATGTAAGTAAACATTTTTTTTTCTTTTGTGAGTAATCATTACCCTTCATAATCTTTACCCCCAAAAATTTTTTTATACGGGGCCCCGCCAAGGCACGCTACGCCACTGACAAAATGTGTAATAACCACGTTAGTTTTCATACTAAAATTGATTTAATATTGTTAGACTGATATAAGTACTAAGATAACAAGGTACATAAACTGATTGAAGAAACGTACACATTGTATTGACCTCACATACTTATACATAAATTAAGACCTATAACCGCATGTATTCACCACGCATATTAACAACAAACTGCGATGGTTCATGGTTATGTGATTCAATTTCTGTTATAAATTTACGCTCCTGGTTCACAATGATCTTAGCTTTGCATTGGCGCACTCTCGCCGTCGAACATCGCCATCTGTTCCTTGTGTAATGATTATACGTATAATTGTTGTACAGTATCAGTTCACAACCCCTCTGCGATTTTAGAATTTTATACGGCGGTGCTGAAAATGAAAATAATTTAATTCAATCAACAATGCATTTGCAAAACATACATTATTAACTACTATTGTTTAAATTATTTTTGTTTTTAGAAAACTAAACAAACAATAATAGTTTAAATATTGAACCACTAAACTGATTTTTATTTTTTCACAAATTCTACTAAACTTTTACCACTATGATCAAATGTTGTTTATACTAGTTTACATGAAATAGAATCATCAACATCGGTTCGCTAGTAGATAAAAGTTGTGAGGTAACTAACCGCATCAAAAATACCTTCATTTTTTTAAAGACTGTTCTAAGTAAGTTTCAGCCGCAACCGGCAGCCTTTTTCAAAAATCAATCACACAAAAATCAAATATTTTTCAATTGCCAAACGAGTATCGAGCGGTGAGTTACATATTAAAACATACATAATTAATTTAATAAATATTTTAACTAAACTAAACACTGTCACGACTACTGCTTACATATTGACTGTCGCTAGTTACAAAAACAAATACTTTACATACCAAATTACGCACAAGTCGAAGCCCCTCACGTAAGTTTGCACAAAACATTGGATTTAAATCGTCATTTCTTGTTATATTTTGTAAAATGTATTATTTATCATTTTTGTAAATTTTGTTTCAGGTATTTTGTACCAAAACCTTAACAAAAAAATAACAAGAAACAACGATTTAAACGCTATTTTTATCTTTAGAACGCTCTTCTATAAAATCACGATATTGGAGGCACAACAGCTTACGTGAGAGGCATCGAAGTACAAAAGCTTCCCGATGAGCCCCAAACTAAGCTTAAGCTTGTATTTTTTATTCTATTGTGAATTCAGGATTATAACTTATTATCTATTGTTTGTTTTCATAACAGTAATTTCCTGTTGTATTTTAGATTAGTTATTAAATTTTACATGTATATTTATTATCTATATTATATTTATGAATTTGAAAATGATTTAATAATTTCAGACATTTTATCTTCGTACGCCTTACGTGTTATATAATTAACTAGTTTTTACCCGTGACTTCGTCCACGCGATATAAATATTAAATGTAATGTGTAGTAAGTCGAGCAATATTTTACACTTATTTTCCAAAAAAATAAAAAATTATATTTATTTAACAGTTTCTAATTTTTTTTAATATTGTTGTACAATTTTATCAATATTATTTCAGTTGTTTAGGTGTGAAAGCGTAACGGACTAATCCGATTTTATTAAATTTCGAAAATTCTACTAAAGTAACTCAAACAACTGCAAACAAATGATCGAAATTAGTCTATATATGACGTATATATGTACCTATGACGGATATCTACAACAATAACAATAAATAGGTACGTACAATTAATACTAAATCAATAACTATAGCTTGTATTTTGATGAAATCAATTTCAATGTACGTAGTAAGATAGTAAGTAGGCATAGGTAAGTAGTATCTATCTACTACCTGTTGGCATTTTCGTGTTGACAGGATCGAGTTTCATAACTATTGTGAAACCTACAACTACGTCATCCAGACAAAATTGTAGGCAAATTTTAGTTTTTTCTTCAAATTTCAAAAACTACTACATCTATTTCGATAAAATTTATATGGGACTATTCGGAAAGCATAACACAAAAACTTTTTTAAAATCGGTTCGGGCGTTTTCGAGAAATCAGGTAACATATATTATACCTACATAAAAATAAAAAAAAACATGGTTGTCGAATTGATATCCTCCTCTTTTTTGGAAGTCGGTTAAAAATACTCATTTATTACACAAAAAATAAAGTCATATTGAAAATTAAGAATATTTTTTTGAAGACGGTTACAATAACAAAAAATAACAGTGGCAGTCCAGGGTAGCGATTCTAAATCCATTCGGTTGCATCCGACACGGAATCTCATCTCTCGGTCTTTGTCTTATCTGTTTAGCATGACAGAGACAGGGATTGTCATTCCAATTTTTAAACCATTCGGATTGCATTTAGAATCGCTACCCTGGAGTGCTGATAGAAGTGAAAACACAATATAATATAGATCCTTAAATATTAATCGACCTATTTATTGATCCGTGAAATAAATGTTCGTTTCTAAAGCTCATAAATGCAAAAAAATACATATCTAGAATAATAAAACTAACTAATAATAACTATTGTCTTTTGCATCGCGGCATCATTATCCTAAACGGCGGTTTTTTTTTCAAGGAGATATTTTGGCGCTACTGGTTTCGCTGTTCGTCTGCTAGCCCGTTTAGCGACGCTGGCCCGCCGGTGGGCCGCCTCTTCCAAATGATTTTAAATCTAAATTCTAATAATATTGAGTATCTATTTATTTAATTTTTAAGTTTGGACGTAGCCTCATAGGCTAGCGCCAAACGAGCAGCGGTCGCGCGCGTGCTCTCTCATTGTAAAATGGCGCCAAATGCAACTGTTTTTTTTAAATAAAGAGTGACGAGACGAACAGGACATGTGCCTGATGGCAAACAACATGCCTGCCAGATAACAGCACAGTGACACGCAGCTATCGGAACATGAAGAGTCCAAATCATTACCTAGCACCGCACTGCGCTCGTCACCCAGAGATCTAAGTTGTTATATCTCTAAGCCCTGTAATTTCGCTGGAAACATTACCCTTCAAACCGGAGCACAGTAATGTTTGCACATTACTGCTTGGCGGTAGAATAACGTGCAAAGGTGTGGTACTTCCCCAGGCGGACTCTGCTAAGAGTCCTACCACTACTAAATTACTACATTGATACTTAGCTTCACTGAACTGACCATATAATATAACACATGAGTTACATGAGAATTAACCACAAATGTGTAATAACCGCGATAGTTTTCGTATAAAAAACATACATACTCAAAAAATGTTGTATTTTAAACTAACTTTACCACGACTCATACGTACAAATTTACCTGTACTAGTTAATCTATATTGTGCTGGGTCGTGGGTATGTCTACCGATATCTCTAATGATTTCCATGTCGGTGTTCACGTGTACTCTGGCCTTACAAGTTTTAGTAGTCGAGCATCTCCAACGCCTCGCACAGTCCCAACTGTATGTATAGTCCTTATAGAGTATCATGTCATGACCTTTCTGGGATTTTATGACGCGACACGATTTGTCTGAAACAAAAAATGATTATAACCTGTGAAAAATGTACATAATAATAAAACTGAGTCATACATTTGAGCACGAGTTTTATGTGTGTACATTTGTATTATTAAATGTTGAAGAATATGATCCGGACAACTTCCTATGAGAGGGAAATCAATTCGTTACGTAACGCGTTACGCGTCAATCTGTCTGGCTTCTCTTTCTCTCACGCATATGTCAGCGGTAGCATAGGCCAGTCTTATCGCAGTCTAACCCACACCTCAATAACTGGTTTACATGACGTAACATTCTTATTTAAACCATGTTATACAATTTTAAAATTAACCTAAGCTTTTTTTCAAGTTCAACTGTTGTAATATTAAATAATAAACCTTGGATTAGTTGGTTGGTCGATTGATCAAATGCATAGTTTACGATTCCATAAAGAACATAATAATATAAATGTACATTTTTCGTACGTTAGTGTGATAGTTTGTATTAATAGAATATAGAAAATCATACTTTTATAATTTAATATTACTTAGTAAATTTATTACAAATGATTTTAAATGCTATATTATTAATCTGTTGGCACGTGACTAAAACCACCAATATGGTTTATTACGTCACTAACCGCATAGCTGTCGAAGACTGACCAGTCTTTCTACATTTATGTTATAGTTTGCGATCTTAGCGACGACGATTTCGATTGTTTGTATTCAAGTATAAATAAGAAAACACATAAACTAGACATACAGTCATGAATCGCTACTAATATTTTGCGGTTAGTGACGTCATGCCAGTTGTTAGTGTTTTAACGCGAAATTTCAAAATTACTTTTTATTATTTTATATTTACTCGTCGAAAATACTGATATTTTTAAGTTTTTTTTTTTTATGGTAAACAAGCGTCAATCTTCAAAATAAAAGCAATTCCGAAAAATTTGTTAACATCCCTATTGTTTTGATTCAAATAATCGAATTTTAATTCAGCTAGTGTTAAGGTCCCTTGAGAGAAGCCGTACCAAGGGGTTATTTAATTATTGCGGAGTATTTTTACCACAGGTATTTAAATAACTGTGTTACCTTGTATAGAAAAGCGTTGATTTGACAAATACGAAAAGAAAAACACAAACAGGAGACATAGATATTACAAATGTCGTAGACAGATTTACATAAACATAAATTTTAGTCATACCTATTAGAAAATTGATAGATAGATAGATAGAAACACTTTATTGTTCACAACACAAAAAGAAAAATAAATAAACAAAAAGATAAATTCTTAACTAAAACATACGGAAAACGTCAGCTCTGAGCCGCGCTCCTGCAATACTAACATTGTAATGTAGCCAATGCAAGAGCGCGCTTCCCGCGTCTCACCCCGCACGATTACCCCGTCAAGACGGCTTCGTCGCAAGACTGTATGATTTGATATACTGTGAAATTGTACTGACCCCACATAAATAAGTTAAGATTTATACTCGAATGTATTCACCACGCGTATTCATAACGAACTGCGATGGCTCATGGTTATGTGATTGAATTTCTGTTACAAATTTACCCTCCTGGTTCACAAGGAGCTTAGCTTTGCATTGACGTACGCTCGCTGTCGAACATCGCCATCTGTCCTTTGTGTAACGACCATACGTATAATTATTGTATAGTATCAGGTCACGACCCTTCCGCGACTTTAAAATTTGGAATGAGTGTGCTGAAAAATAATACCATTTTTTTTAAATTAACAATGTTTTGCTAAACAAAAATCATAAATTGTTACTATTACATTTTTTTTTAAATCATCCGAATTTGATTTGAACATTGAATTACTAAACCAATTCTGTTAACTCTTTCCGCAAATTCTACTAAAATTTTATCATTTTCAAATTAGCTCTCACTAGGGCATGGCGGTATTGGACTTCTGACAAAACCGGTATTTTTTCGGTATTAATATTTTTAAAACCGGGATCCCGGTTTTTCGGTATTTTTTCGGTATTTACTTCTACTATATAAAATAGCAGTAAAAAAATCTACGGTACGTCCGAAACCTACTTAATTAAACATTTCGAACGCTAAAGTTAAACAAACATCAATAAACACGCCCACATTTTAAACTATTTATTTTATACAAAAAAATAAACCAACTTCAAAACGACAAACGGCACTCAAAGCGAAAAATAAATTATTATAACTATTATAAGCGCTACTTACTCATCTATTTAATGTCTGAGCCAGTCAAGTCAAAAAGCTAGTAGATGGATATAATGTATGCACTAAATAGTGTAAAAGTTCATCATCATCGGTCGCAAGACATCCACTGCTGAACATAGGCCTCCCCCTAGATTTCCACAACGAACGGTCCTGCACTACCTGCAACCAGTGGTTTCCAGCGACCGTTGTGATGTCATCTGTCCATCCAGTGGGAGGCCGTCCAACACTGCGTCTTCCGGTCCGTGATCACCACTCGAGAACCTTTCTTACGGATTAGATTAGATTACGATTAGTTTACGGACTCCAAGCATAGCTCTCTTCATAGCTCGCTGTGTGACTTTGAGCTTTGTTATGAGGCCGTTGTATGTTGTATTGTATAGAGACCACGTCTCAGTTCCATAAGCCATCACTGGCAACACGCATTGATTGAACACTTTCGTCTTCAGGCATTGGGGTCTTTTGGACTTCAAGATGTGCCGTAGTTTCTCGAACGCTGCCCATCCGAGTTGGATCCTTCGCTGAACTTCTTTGTCGAAATTGAATTTACCAAATTGGATCTTTTGACCCAGGTAGACGTATTCGTCAACAATTTCGAGTGTGGTATTCCCAACATTAACCGGTACAGGTGAGACATGAACATTTGACATGACCTTCGTCTTGTCCATATTCATCCTCAACCTACCTGTTGGGATACTCTACTGAGGTCCCTGAGCATATCACGAAAGTCCTCCAGTGACTAAGCCACAATGACTATGTCGTCGGCAAACCGAACGTTTCGCCGTTGATATTGATGCCATATCCGTTCCAGTCCAGTAGCTTGAAAACATACTCTAGCGCGGTAGTGAACAGTTTCGGAGATATAACATCTGCCTGTCTCACCCTTTTCCGTACCCGGATATGTTTTGTGCACTGCTCCTGTAATCGGATTGACATTGTGGCTTTGCTGTAAATACACTTCAACATTTCGATACAGCGATAGTCGGTTTGGCATCGCTGGAGAGACTGAAGGTCTAGGCCCAGGTCTCGATGGAATCGAAGGATTTCTCATAGTCCACATACGCTATACATAGTGGCCGATTATACTCTTCGGTTTTCTGTATAATCTGCCGAAGCGTATGGATGTGGTCTGTGGTGCTAAAGCCTTTGCGGAAACCGGCTTGTTCGGGTGCCTGGAAGTCGTCAAACCTGCGCGCGAGACGATTCGTGATTACCCTCGAAAACAACTTATAAACGTGGCTCAGAAATGAGATAGGTCTGTAATTCTTCAACAAGGTTCACCTTATTTTGAAGAAGTGCACACTTCTCTCCACGCTTCTGGCGTATTACCGTCAAGTGTGACGGAGTCAAATAGCATCTGGAGGACTTTAAGTACCGGTTTTCCATCCGCTCTCAGAAGCTCAGTCGTAGTTCCGTCGTCGCCAGGTGCCTTGTTGTTTTTAAATTGTTTGAGGGCCATCCTAATCTCGTATAGGCTGACTTCCGAGATATCTTCGTTAAAATTTTGTTTAATTAAGTTAAAACAAATTTAACTTAACTTGTTGGTTATTTTTTTTGTAAAACATAGTTTATGCATAGCATATTTAACATAGCATATGTCTCACAAGACCAAAATTAGAAATTTTGGTTAAAGGTTTGGAGTAAGTTTATTTTAGTCTTTTTAGTGCAAAACAAGTTTTCATGAATACATTTACACAACTTCGTGTACCTAAACCATGAAAAAACGTAGACTACCACCCCATCAAGTTTACAATTACAAAATAAATTAAGTTGTTTGTTATTTTTGTAATCTATAGTCGCTTTATGGGTTGTATTCATAAATTTAATATTTTTATTTAAAATACCGAAAAACCGGTTTTTGTAATTTCAATACCGGTTTTCAGAATTGCCTTAAATAGTCCGGTATTACCGGTTTTTCGGTAATACCGAATACCGGTATCCATGCCCTGGCTCTCACATACAGAACAAAGAACCTAAATTAACCAATACATTAATCGAAATTAGGCCATATATGACGGAGATTTACAAATAAACTATAAATACGTATCATTAACGATAAAATAATGCCGCTAACTTAAAACGGTGAAGGAAAACACCGTAAGGAAACCGACATGTACCTAGAATCTTTCGAAGTCCCAACCAACCACCAACCCGCACTGGGCCAGCGCGGTGGATTATGGCCTTAACTTTCTCCTTGCGAGAGAAGGCCCCGAGTCCCAGCAGTGGGAACGTTTAGTGGGCTGTTGATAATGATGATGAACGATAAAATAACTATTGCTGAGATTTTTATGAACCGCCTGAACAGTAGATTAGACAAAATATGTAGAATAATCAACATCGGTTCGCCCGTTCGCCGGTAGATAAATATTAGGAGGAAATAAACACAAAAAATACAGTCATTTAGACAATTAAGAATCTTTTTTTTTTTAAGACGGTTAAAAACAGTGGCAGTCCAGGGGTGCTGACAGAAGTGAAAACACAATATAATATGATCATAAGTGCTTATATAATATATACACAGGTGTCGGTTACGGCAACCATAACGAAAGCGTCGAGAATACAATTGTTTTTTCCCTTCTTAAAAAATGGCCACCGCGCATACTGGAAACATTGCCCATCAAACCGGACCACAGTAATATTTGCAAATTACTGATTGGCGGTAGAATAACGGGCAAAGGTGTGGTACTTCCCCAGACGGACTCTGCGAAGAGTCCTACCACTACGCGATTGAGACTTAAGTAGTAACTTAACTTTCAATCGCATCCGGCGGGCTTTTTTCAATGAGAAGGAACACACGAGACCGCTGCTCGTTTGGCTCTGCTCATTTCGCTGTTCGTCTGCTAGTGCCAAACGAGCAGCGGTTATTTTTCAAAATAAAATATACGTAATACAATAAATATTTTATTTAAAACAAACGCTGCCACGACTGTTGCGTATATATTGGCCTTTGCTAGTTAAACTATACTGGTTCGCTGGTTCGTGGTTATGTGTACCGACATCTCTAACGATTTCCATGTCGGTGTTCACGTTTAATCTGGCCTTACAATTACTATTGCTCGAGCATCTCCAACTTCTCGGACTGTCCCACCTGTATGTATAATCCTTATAAAGTATCAAGTCACGACCTTTGTGGGACTTTACGACGTGATACGTTTTGTCTGAAAAAAAAATCAACTATGATCTACGAAATAGGCACTTACAATTATATTGGGATGATGACTATACTAGTGAACTAGACTAGACTAGTGAAAAATATACCAATCTCATTAGTTAGTCAGGTAGATTATGGACAAACATAGTACACAAATCAACTATGATCTACGAAATAGGTACTTACAATTATATTGGGATGATGACTGAGTGAAAAATATACGAATCTAATTAGTTTGTCAGGTAGATTATGGACAAACATAGTACACAAATCAACTATGATCTACGAAATAGGTACTTACAATTATATTGGGATGATGACTGGGTGAAAAATATACCAATCTAATTAGTTTGTCAGATAGATTATGGACAAACATAGTACACAAATCAACTATGATCTACGAAATAGCTACTTACAATTATATTGGGATGATGACTGGGTGAAGAATATACCAACCTAATTAGTTTGTCAGGTAGATTATGGACAAACATAGTACACAAATCAACTATGATCTACGAAATAGGTACTTACAATTATATTGGGATTATGACTGGGTGAAAAATATACCAACCTAATTAGTTTGTCAGGTAGATTATGGACAAACATGGTACACAAATCAACTATGATCAGTATGATCAGTGATAGAGTAGACCAGTACAAACTTCCAGCGACATATAATAGACGTGACGTCACTCGAAACTTCCAAGCACACATTTTCATCATTTTTTGTTTGTCAAACAAAAGAAAAATATACTTTTACAATATTGTTTTAATAGTTTTTTCTACTGACGATCTAATGAGGCGTTTTCCAGGTGCAAATTGAGTTGTCAAGGATGGTTATAAATTTTGCCAAGTGTTTGGGATGTGCCCCCTTAGATTGGTCTACCTTCTTGGAAAAAGCTTTAAAATAGTTGTCTGATGAACATATTTACAAATGGAGCATGAGAATTTAAGTGAAGTTAAGTTATTATTTTGGAGTTGTTAAGCAAAACGGCCGACGGAAAGTGTCTGAGAGTATTGGGACCTTGTTTTTAAGGGTATTGCCTACAACATACGAGAAAACCACTTATTAGAAAATACGTGAAGTAAGTAATGTTTGTATGTACCTTCATTACCCCATATCTCAAAATTGGCCGTCTAAGCAAGTTAGCGAGTAAGCATGTGTTCTTAGTACTTACTAACTCTACTCAATCGTCCACATTTCATTCATCAGAAAATAGGTGACGTCTGGCAGCTCTGGGATCTTACTCTATAACGACTATACGTATAACTGTTGTATAGTATCAGGTGACGACCCCTCCACGACTTTAAAATTTGGAATGAGTGTGCTGAAAAATAATACCAAATTTATAATTCGAGTACCATTCTTTAGCAAAACAAAAATCATATTTCTAGAGCTCTAAAGAAAAACAAAAATTCGTACATAGGTGACGAAAATAATTATCTTTTGCGTCATATACATAGTCACATCAAAACGTTACTGCGAGACGATGTACAGTTTGAAATATAAATGACAGATGAATTAAACGAATCTACATGTATGACTTGGTCACATCTGCTTAAGAAACGTTAGACATTTGGGTAGCTGAAGTTAAAAGTTTGAACTTACTTGAAGGGGAGTCCGTTTCTACGCAGTAAAGTAGTGCAATGGACCGGGAAGCTATTGTAAATGCCGGTCTGTCAGCGACTCTGACTGGATTTCTGGGGTTTTGCCGATCTTACGTCACGCTCCACTGTGCTATCTATTAAAGCCTGTTAATCCGGCCCTGCTCCAGTCCTCCATGCCGCACTTGAACTGTATGCAACATGCTAATATCCTATTAATTAACGCGTAAGTCACGTGTGACATGTGCAATAGTCGACCAATCCGTCTCAAGTTTCAATCGCATCCGGCGGCCTTATTCAAGGAGAAGGAACACACGAGACCGCTGCTCGTTTGGCTCCGCTCATTTCGCTGTTCGTCTGCTAGTACCAAACGAGCAGCGGTTAGTTTTCATAATAAAATATACATAATATAATAAATATTTTATTTGAAATAACCGCTGCCACGACTGATGCGTATATATTGGCCTTTGCTAGTTAAACTATACTGTGCTGGTTCGTGGTTATGTCTACCGACATCTCTAACGATTTCCATGTTGGTGTTCACGTGTAATCTGGCTTTACAACTTCTGCTGCTCGAGCATCTCCAACTCCTCGAACTGTCCCAACTGTATGTATAATCCTTATAAAGTATCAAGTCACGACCTTTCTGGGACTTCACGACGTGACACGTTTTGTCTGAAAGAAAAATCAACTATGATCTACGAAATAGGCGCTTCTTTTTTATTCATTTAAGACAGTTCTAGTTAGGCGGTAGACCCTCAGGAGTGCTGACAGAAGTGAAAACACAATATATTATGTACATAAGTACTTATATAAACAGGCGTCGTTAACGGCAACCATAACAGAAGTGTCGCGAATTCCATTGTTTTTTCCCTTCATAATAAATGGCCACGCGTGCTGGAAACATTGCCCTTCAAACCGGACCGCAGTGAAATAAAAAATACTTTTACAATATTTTTTTAATAGCTTAAGTCGGCCCACTACCACCCATACACTGTAGATATTCCCAAAATCCGTACAAAACGGTTTGAATCCACTTTTCTCGTACGTCCAGCTTTAGAGTGGAATAAGTTGCCGGCCTCCTTGTTCCCTGAGATATACAATCTAGAACTTTTCAAGGTCAGAATGAATAGGTACTTTCTAGGTCAACGTTCGTCATCTTCGACCACACCGTCGCTTATCAGGCAGGCGAGTTGATGGTAAAACGCGGGTCTATACGCGATAAAAAAAACGAATATGCATCTATGACTTTGTCACGTTTGCTTAAGAAACGTGAGACATTTGGGTAACTGAAGTTAAAAGTTTAAACTTACTTGAAGGGGAGTCCGTTTCTACACAGTAAAGTAGTGCAATGGACCGGGGAGTTATAGTAAATCGGTCTGTCAGCGACTCTGATCGAATTTCTGGGGTTTTACCGATCTTGCGTCACGCTCCACAGTGCTATCCATTAAAGCCTGATAATCCGGCCCTGCCCCTGTCTTCGAAGCCTCACTTGAACTATATGTAACATCCTAGTATCCTATTAATGCACGCGTAAGTCACGTGTGATATGTCCAATAGTCGTCCAATCCACCTCAAGTTTCGATCGCATCCGGCGCCTTTTTTGAAGGAGAAGAAACGCAGGAGACCGCTGCTCGTTTGGCTCTGCTCATTTCGCTGTTCGTCTGCTTGTGCCAAACGAACAGCGGTTAGTTTTCAGAATAAAATATACAAAATATAATAAATATTTTATTAAAAATAAACGCTGCCACGACTGATGCGTATATATTGGCCTTTGTTAGTTAAACTATACTGTGCTGGTTCGTGGTTATGTGTACCGAGAGCTCTAACGATTTCCATGTCGGTGTTCACGTGTAATCTGGCCTTACAACTTCTACCGGTCGAGCATCTCCAACTCCTCGAACTGTCCCAACTGTATGTATAATCCTTGTAAAGTATCAAGTCACGACCTTTCTGGGACTTTACGACGCGGCACAATTTGTCTGAAATAAAAATCAACTATGATCTACTAAACACTTACAATTTAAAAAATATATATTGTTTGGTAAAATTGTAAATAGCACATTTTTACGATCTAGCAACGTTATGTAACAAACGAAACTAACCTATCGTAACTTTATAATCTCACGAATGGAGGCAGTCTCCATCTCGCCAACTATTCAACCAACTAGAGTTTATCCAGTTGGTTGTGGGGGGTTTTAGTCAGTCACCATGTTCGTCCGTAGCACAGATTAGATACCCTGTTGATGGGCGATGATACATATAGAGTTCGTCAGATTAGATTTTGTGTAATAAAATATTAAATTATATGAACTTTCGTATGTAATAATAAATAATCTTAATCATGACACTAACCTATGGACGCACAATACCTATTTTAACCTGTATACAAAAGGGTATACCCTATTATACCTACGTTATACAATAAAAGTATCAATACTTAGTGTATATATGCAACATTACGAATATTACATACTAGCGATCAACCCCGGCTTCGCCCGTAGTATATTAGAATACATAGCCGGTGAAAGATTTTTTTTAAATTGGTCCAGTAGTTCCTGAGATTAGCGCGTGTAAAAACCTCTTCAGCTTTATAATATTAGTATAAAAGTACAAAATACTAACGTGAAAGGGATCTTTGTTTTCATTTATCTAAACAACTTTTTATATTGGCACCTATTAGCCTAATAATAATAACCACTCTTTGGTTGTAAAATAAATAGCGATTGTTGTTTCTTTGGATTCCAGAGTCGACCTACAGTAAAAGTAGCTCGTAGCGTTTTTGTTTTTCTAAAGAGTGACGGGACGAGCAAAGTATCCACTTGACGGTTAGCAACAGCCCTACCCATAATAGCAAACTGACACACACCGATTACATTACGAAGACTCCAAATCACTGGCCAGCATTTCACCCATAGTTATATAAGTGGGTAATCTCTTTGCACTGTAATTTCTTTAGAAGCAAACAAACAGGAACACAGTAATATTAGCACTTTCAATACTTGGGTATAGAATAACCGGCAAAGGAGTCAGCCGGGGGAAGTACCACGACTTTGTCAGTTATTCTACCACGAAACAACGACCTCTAGCAGTGTTTTTCTGCGGAACGCCGCACTACGCTACGCTGCAATGCGCTCGCCACTCTGTTCTGCGCTACGCCGCGCTGTTCTGCGCTACTCGACGCTGTGCTGCGGTACGCCACACTGTGCTACACTACGCCGCCCTGTGCTGCGTTACGTAGCGCTATGCTACGCTGCGCTGCGCTATGCCGCACTGTGCTACATATTGCTGTTTTTAGCTATCATCGCCGCGATCAGCATCGTTATAATTACTGACCGCGTCAATAATTAATAGGTACACTACTTTTATATCTTGACAAAGTCTCCAGTTTCAGTCACAACATATTTCACAGGGTCGTGGTTATGTAATCCTGTATCTTTGACAATTTCCATTGCGCTGTTAAAACATATTCTAGCTTTACAAAATTTTGATTTAGAACATTTCCAACTATTCAGACGTTCCCAGGAGTAGGTGTGGTTCTTGAACAGGATCAAATCGCGACCTCTTTGCGATTTCACTACTCGGTAAGATCCATCTGCAAATTTAATTAACGTAATATTACTTTTATACAATAAATTAATTATACAACATAATGAATAATATAGATTTCCTATTGTGAATGCTTGTTTTTCAAGTATTTTCATTCGTTGTGTGTTTGTTACTCGTTTATGCCAAAACAGTTATATCAATTTTAGTGAAATTGGGTTGAAAGAGGTTTCAATCGTAATTTAAAAAATACAAGTTAATATAGCGCGGCAATTGGACCTAAATTACATTTTTCTAATCAAAAAAATAATGTTTCGGTGACCCTTTATAAGAAAACTGTCCGAGTGTCTAACACCAAATAAATAACTTTCAGTAGGTAACAAAGAAACAAAGAATCCAGCCAAAAAACATATCACGAAAAATAAATAATAAAAAAAAACAAATAATTGGCAGTCATAGGAACTGCCGATAGAAGTGAAAACTTAAAACTCAGAATTCAATAGCTTACCTTGGAAACTACACGGGTGTAACCGGAGGGCGTGGCCTCGCCATCTTGGCATGCCCATCTAGAAATTCGTCAGCATTTCCCATTGGCTGATGCGTTTCTAGATGGCCATGCCATGATGGCCTGTCCACGCCCTTTCAGCATTTCCCATTGGCTGACGTATTTCTAGATGACCAATAGCCATGGTCCCGAGTTTACCCGAAGCTTTCTTATCATACCCGAGCGTGACGAATGAATTCAATTCACAGCCCACGAAAACTCTGTCTAGGCGCGCCTAAAGAAGTCTATTAGACTCTGCAAGTACCTATAGTGTTGATATAATAAACATAAATGCGAATTTTAAAAGTATAGGTTTACAAAATTTGTGATGATAATTCTAAAACTAGGCAAAATAAAAATCATTTTAAAACGAAATAAATCTATTTATTATTTTCAATTTATTTACTAATTATATTCACATTTATTATTTGTCTCAATGTTAAATACATTTATCCCAACGTATCTTAGGGTTGTGTAATAAAAAAACAGATAATGATGTGTTTACTAAACGTTCAGTATCTGTCAGTCAAACTACGACCAATATGTTTCAAAATGTTGTAGGTATTTTTTTTATTACTCCGAATTTATTAACAAGTAATTAAGGATATAGAATATTCGACATTTTATTGGAGTTTTCTATTCTGTATAGGCAACATGGTCATACTAGAAACTTAATAATATGCAATAACTTACTCTATAACAACAAATACCATAAACTAGTCAAACGTCAATCGAGTGTATCACGATCTGAATTAAATGGAAATTTATGTGTTTTTGTTTCCAACAACTCGAGAAAGCAATATCGTTTCATGGTTGTTCCATGATTTCAAGATTCGAACGACGAGGTTTGTCTCCACTTTTGGAATAAGAACGTCAAAGCTGTGGAATGTGTTGCCTGAGTGGGGTTTTCCCGATGGTTACAACCTTGGGTCTTGAGTCGAGAGTGATTCAGTTTCGTTTAGGGAAATAAGCGCAATCGTAGACTGCATCAACGCTTAACATCATGCGAGATGGTGGTCCAGTGAAAATTGATAATTCTTTTAAAAATATCAATCGCTATTTTGGTCCGTTTCTTGCTAACCGTAGTAGGTATGTATTTGATATTTGAATTGAATTTGAAACTGAATGTCAAAACTCCTTCCATGCAAACTTAAATTCGTTACGAAAATACACTATATTTTCAGTTCACTATCATTATCCTAAAAAATAACATAAAAAATAACCTGATTCCATTTGTAAATAAAACTTGAAAAAAATTTCAGCAATCTTCATCGCCAATATAATTCACATACTTCTTAGGTCGTCCCCGGGGTCTGGGCAAATGGCAGTGTTCCCTGTGGAACTTCGTTATTTTCCCATTAATTAACTGGAACCTGGCTTTACAGTATTTACTTTTCTTCGAGCATACCCAGTACCGGCCAAGAGAATTACCGACGGTTGAAAACGTGTAGCCTTCCACCAAGATTACTGTTCCACCCATTTGAGATTTGACATATTCGTAGGGTATACCTGTAAACATTTCAAGCATTGTATTAACTAATATTTGATTTAATTTCAAATACTGTAGTATTTTAATAGATTTCAGTTTCAGCCGCAACTGGTGATTTTTAGGGAGAGTGAACGCGCGCGACCGTTGCTCGTTTGATACTGCGCTCAGCGGCGCGGCCGCGCGGCGCGCACGCATGCTCAGCGTCTCTTGCGGGAGGAGTGCAGGTAAAGGGGGCGTGACTGAACCTACCATGTCACACCTGAGTAACCCTGAATTAATTAAAAAAATATTTGTTTTTGTAGCCTTCTCAAATGTAAGAATATCTCCATCAATCTTGTCTATTTCTACGAGGCAGTAATACTGTCGCTGTCTCCTGTTTGATACTCGGATCATAATAGATTTTTTTTTACTGACTACCCACAAAAACTGACGACAAAAAGGTTGTTCTGGCATAAGGAGGTAAATTATCAACTGAATGAATTTTCAAAGTGAAAGTGCAAAAAAAAAAACATTACAGTTTTTAAAGATATACGATACTGTAGAAGATTAAAGATAATTGTTGCTAAATCTGCGCTTACTGATGGCTATCTGGCACCAGATCTAGTAAAAACTGTACTATTAGTACGAGAGCAAACTGTGTTGCTACAATGGCTCAGTGCATTAAATTGTTACTTTTATTTTACATTTCAGAGTAATGTACCTACCTACTCAAACAAATAAGATATTTATACTTCGTTCTTAAAAAAATAGTTTTAGATTATCCTCTAAAACTTGAGTGGCCATTTTGAATTCTTGCTATGAAAAGATATAATGTACGAACTTTACTAGGAGAAATTTGGAATTAAAATGTTATTAATTTGCTGCACGAAGCAATTACTGCTGGGCAAAAACATTAATAAGCTGACATTAAAATGCGAGGGAGTGTTCTTGAAGTAGAAGTAGGTAACAATAAAAAATATACATTTTTCACGTTTAAATGTTTTCTTTATTTAGAAATTCTAATTAAGTGTTATCACCTCTATTTTGTTTACCGTGTATTTCACTATAGTATTATATTTAATACTGGGATTTGAGTCTAAATATGTGTCATTTAGTGTAGAGGGCGCCGGTGGGATACCATTCACTTCTACCCGCCATCTCAAGAGTTTTAAAGGGGTTGGCGCTATAAGTAGATGGAGCTAAGCCGTTGAAGAGCATTCCTATTTGAAATTTTACATGAGAAGGATCGAACAGTTGTCAATATAAATTCTTACATTTATTTAATTGGTTTACTTTTACTCAGTTGATAATATCAGAAGTGCTATGAACACCATGCCCGGAAATCACAACGGTGATGAGAAAAAAACGGAAAAGCAAGCGTCGCCCGCAGTTACAGAAATGTTATTCTTTTATCAGTGGTTAAGTAGTGCGTAATGTACACGTGAGTAAGCTACAGTTTAATATTACGATTTACTTTGATTGAAATTATTTTTAACATTGCATTTCAATTGAAATTTTTCCGAATCACTCACAAGTAAGAACTGTTGATTATTATCTCATAAGGGGGTACTATCGTGTGAGAGTAAAATAATCTTCAATTCCGGGAACTGCAATCAGAACATTTCGTAGAATGAAACATCTTCGGTTTTTTTTTAAGTTTGTGGATACTGTTTTACGAAACTTTATGAGAATAGCTTATTTTGTGGAAGAGTTGTTGCGAGGCACAGCAACCATAGATAAAAAGTGTAAATCAGTTGGATATTGGTTTAAATATCTTTGAGGGAAACTGTTTGAAAAAGGTCATGCATTTTAAAACATAATACAGTAATAGAAAGTGTTACATCTTTGATTTGAATTTGGTTACCGTAGTTGGGTTACAAAGTGGTTATATTCAGTGCAGTTATAAGATACCCTTATGGTTTAAATTAGAAAGATTTTAGTCAGATGATGCCGAGCTATGTACGTTACCAATGAATTGTTTTGGTATTGTTTAAAAAAATGAGACCCTTTAATTCGCTATAAATATCACTTGGGAGCGTTTAAAAAAACTACATAGAAGGCCATAAATATGTGAGAAAAATATGAAACCTTGAATAGGTACGATTAGTAGACTTGGAGATATATATGTAATTGAAAGTCAAACCCAATCGAGCAGTGCAATGGCTCTAGGATGTTGTCAGGTATTATGATTGATTGCTGATGAGTTAACGTTTGAATAACGTAGTGAAGTGCAATGGCTTCGATCCATTGACAAAGTAAGCGTTAGTGTGAAACCGTAATACCTTGGACATAAACTGACGTACCTTGTGTCTGCCTAGGAGTGTAACTGCTAGAGAAAGCATTAAGAGTGAACATAATGAACTTTGACTTTGACTTTGACTATGACTTTAATGCCGCGTATCTAGAGTTACCAGGCGGCAGCTAGGGAAAGGTGTATGTTTGAGATTTATGGAGAATGTGGTTAATGTAGTGACGTACCTCGAGTTGCGACAATGAGACAGCGCAACTGCTTGGGAAAGCTATGCATTACTCATTTTAAGTGGATTTATGGAGAATGTGGTAATGTAATGACGTACCTTGAGTTGCGACAATGTGACAGCGCAACTGCTTGGGAAAGTTACTCATCTTAAGTGGATAATACTGGAAGAGTAAAATTAACTTTGATAAAATTGTGTATTTTGTTCACAGCAACTACACCAGACTGTGACACTGCCAAGGTTGGCAGGGTGCGCAGGAGGGCCGTGTTATCACCTCTATTTTGTTTACCGTGTATTTCACTATAGTATTATATTTAATACTGGGATTTGAGTCTAAATATGTGTCATTTAGTGTAGAGGGCGCCGGTGGGATACCATTCACTTCTACCCGCCATCTCAAGAGTTTTAAAGGGGTTGGCGCTATAAGTAGATGGAGCTAAGCCGTTGAAGAGCATTCCTATTTGAAATTTTACATGAGAAGGATCGAACAGTTGTCAATATAAATTCTTACATTTATTTAATTGGTTTACTTTTACTCAGTTGATAATATAAGTACAAATAACATCTATCTAATTATTATATGGTTTATGTATATGAATTCTACGGGATTTTTTTAGTATGTATTTATAAAGTTTTTTTTCATCATACACCAAATAAGTAGAATGTACTATGGAACCAGCTCTCTCTATTAATTACAAAGCTACTAAGCGGAAGTACAATATATTTAAGAATTTTTCCAGCAAATATAGTCGATCACACTAGGTATATCCCGGTGGTGGTCACCAGACGAGGGTAGTATATAATTATATATCTATATAAATATGTAATATTTGAGATTATTATATAGACATTTATACTAAAAAATCGTGCCGTTAGTGCAAAAATGAGTATTTACACAAGTAAAATAAAACCACTGTCGAACAAGTTTGCCCGAAATTAGGCGAGTATGTCGCAATAGGCATTTTGTCCGTTCAATACAAGTATCAACACAGAGTAGGTGTCCCAAAACGGCCGAACCATACTACGAATAACTATAACACGAACCAATTACAAAGTTTTTTTTATAAATATTCATTACATTTCATTAATTACATTACAATTCACACACAACACCATCTGACCCCAAACTAAGCAAACCTTGTATGATGGCGGCCAGATTTAATCGAAATACAGAAGAAACATTACGAATTCTTTACCAGGCTTCTCCTTTTAAATCCATTATTGAAAAAACACCGCATATGTAGAACATATTAAGGTGATAATAAACATTTGGTGATCATCATAATCATCATAAGTGACGGCTGGTCTAGTCGGGAGAACGGCGCCTGCCGATCCGGAGACCCCGAGTTCAAACCCCACACGCACCACTATCTTTTCGAAGTCATGTGCGTAATGCCGCTAACTTAAAACGGTGAAGGAAAACATCGTGAGGAAACCGACATGTACCTAGAATCTTTCGAAGTCATGTGTCATCCACCAACCCGCACTGGGCCAGCGCGGTGGATTATGGCCTTAACTCTCTCCTTGCGAGAGAAGGCCCCGAGTCCCAGCAGTGGGAACGTTTAGTGGGCTGTTGATGATGATGATGATGATCATCATCATAAGAGTTCTAAACAATATCTTCCTATCTTTACTTTCTATTAAATAAAATTACAAACAAATTATTACATTCATATCATCTGTTTTCTTCAGATCATTTCAAATTAAAATTCAACCAAAAAATCATTACAAACATTTTCCACATTTACGCGATTATGAAATATACTAAAATAACTAAATCACATTAAAATAAATACAAGTTTACAGTAGTATTTGCTTTTATATTTTAATGTGTACTCCATTAGAGACAATGAATTTGGGTGGGTTATGTGTGTGTTCATTATGAAAGTGCTTCACTGTCCCGTCATTGTTAAGTATAACTCGAGCCCTACATCCAATACTGGTACTGGTACATTTATAATTATTCTTGGCATTATTTCTGTTATAAGTGAATTCTCGAAACAGCATCGTTTGTTTTCCTCGGGACGTTTTTATAAATTCATAATACAGTTCATCTGGAAACCATAAAATAATGTATTATCTCCAAAAAACAGGAACCCGACGTCAATTTGAAATTAAATTAAGGTACTCGACTACTTTTTATAAAAATCAAAGTCTACATTTTTAATATTTCAGTTTTTGTCCATATTTCGAAAACCGCTACACCAAATCCGATAAAATTGACATGGGGATCTACCTCTGAAGCATTTTCTACCAATAAAAAAAAATCACCACAATCGGTTTATAATTAGCGAAGCTATCTAATCTATTGTGTAACATTCATACAAAAAAAAAATACAACCGAATTGAGAACTTCCTCCTTTTTGAAGTCGGTAAATAAGACGAATTTTAAAATATATTGCTTAGTGTCCACGTACGCGTCTTTTGTCGAATGCATGCATCCTACGAACAAACGCAAGACGTGCGGCTGTCGTGTCGTTGTCGTTTCGTGGACACAGACTTCATTATTTGTAAGCAAGATGCAAGCATTCGTCTTGTATCTGACAATTGTCGAAATCGTGCGGATGTCGTGCAGCTACGTGGATAATTGGCCTTACTCTAATTATCTACATATTCATGATAGTTCTAAATCAATTAAAATTATGAGAAACTTCTAATATTTACACTATTTTTATGTGAATTCCATTAGCGATAACAAATTTCGGGGGATTATGCGTGTGTACATCGTGAAAGCGCTTCACTGTCCCGTCGCTGTCAAGGTTCACTCGAGCCTTACACCCACTACCTGCCATCGTGCAGTAATAATTATTTGATAAATGATTTCTGTTGTAAGTGAATTCTCGAAACAGCATCGTTTTTTTTCCTCGAGATGTTCTTATAATTTCGTAACGAAGATCAACTGAAACCACAAAATGAAACAAATAAAAAAAATACAAGACTGTATGGTTATTTGGTTATCTACGTATTTACGATGATTAAAAGACAATTCTAAATACGTCAACCTTCTTATATCTACATACACTTACAGTATGTTTAAATGAACTTTATTAGATGTATCTTATTTGTGTGCGTTATGTGTGTGCTCATTCTGAAAGCGATTCACTATTCCGTCGCTATCAAGGTTACTTTTTATTTTTACACAAATATAACGAAATACACCATAATATATTTCTAATTCTTTACCGGAATTTACTTTTTAAACTTTTATTTATAAAACAACTAACAGGTAGAACATAATTAGATAAATGATAATAAGCACTTGTATTCCGAGATCCCAGAGCCGCCAGACGTCACGTATTTTCTGATAAACGAAATGTGGACAATTGAGTAGAGTTCGTACGAACTAAGAACACATGCTTACCCGCTAACTTGCTTAGACGGCCAATTATGAGATATGGGGCAATGAAGGTACATAAAAACACTGCTTACTTCACTTATTTTCTGTCGACTGATTTTTACGTATGTAGGCTTGTAGGCAATATCCATACAAATAAGGCCCCAATACTGCCAGACACTTTCCGTCGGCCGTTTTGCTAAACAGACGCTTTAAAACTCCCAAAATATGGGGCACTATATATATTGAAAACGGCCGACGGAAAGTGTCTGGGAATATTTGCCTTATTTGTATGGATATTGCCTATAACATACGTAAAAATCAGTCGTCAGAAAATAAGTGAAGTAAGCAGTGTTTTTATGTACCTTCATTGCCCCATATCTCAAAATTGGCCGTCTAAGCAAGTTAGCGGGTAAGCATGTGTCCTTAGTTCGTACGAACTCTACTCAATTGTCCACATTTCGTTCATCAGAAAATACGTGACGTCTGGCGGCCCTGGTATCTTGCTCTATTGGTGTGATTCGATAAAATATATAAATTTGTTCGTCGTATGAATCCTGTAAATCAAAAGTGTTTCATCTGAAAAATATCGTCTGTTTTCCTCGCGTGTATCTTAATAATTTCGTATTAACTATCGTCTCAACATCACTAAACCTTGAACCAAAATTATAGCGAATTTCTACACTTTCGCGCTTGTTAAATATACTAAAATAAGACTAAACTGAATAAATAAATGATAACTTTCCGTAGTATTTTGCTATAATATTTTAATATGCACTCCATTAGAGATAACAAATTTAGGTGGGTTATGCGTGTGTTCATTGTGAAAGCGCTTCACTGTTTGGTCGCTGTTTAGGGTAACTCGGGCTTTACATCCACGACTGGACATCGTACAGTAATAATTATTTGTCAAATGACTTCTGTTATAAGTGAATTCTCGAAACAGCATTGTTTGTTTTCCTCTGGATGTTCTAATGAATTCGTATTGAAGTTCCTCTGGAAACAATAAAATTAAAAAAATACAGTATTTATTATGATAATAGGTACTCTAAGCTCTAAGTATAACATATTTAGTATTTACGATAATTGGAATGATTACTGCGTCAAAAATATTCTATTCTAGTTAGCACGTCAGGTATATTATGGAAAAATATGGGTAATGTATTTTTGTTTTATCGAATTATTTAGAATCGACAAAGGGATAGATCATAAAACTTCCGGAGTAAAAAAGGTTGTGACGTCACGTCTTATGAAAATGGTATATTATATAGATGTGACGTCACTCGAAACTTCTTAGCATTATATCTTCGTCATTTTTTATTTGTAAAACAAAAGAAAACCTAAATGTACGAAATTTGTAATAATCTAAGTGAAGGACTAATTGAAGTTTAGTCACCTTGTCTATTAGAAAAAAATAATTAAAATATTTTTTCATCATTATTATTTATTTTATATAAGTAATTATATTCTGGCAATCCTAAGCCATTAACATTACAAATGTCAATGTTTCGATATTTATTGCTAAATCACGTCGTAACATCTGAACGGATTGGGCTGACATTCGGAATACAGTTAGATAATAATAGTTTGCAGAACATAAGCTAATTGTAATCAAGAAAAACATCGGAAAAGGTAACTCCGCGGGTAAAGCCGCAGAATACCGCTAGTGTTCTTATAACTTCGTAATGAACTTTCTGGAAACCATAAAAAACAAACGAAAATATTTAGTTCAGTTTTAATTTCCGCCAATCACTTCTCCCTAGGTCACTGAGAAGTGCGGACAACCTCACGCTAGATATCTCTCAACACAGTACATCTTTTTACTCCTCCTCTTTTACTATGAGGGCTATCAAGTTGTGGAATGAGCTTTCATTAGAAATAAAACGTGCCCAGTCGTTGGATGTTTTCAAGCTTCGGTTTAAAGAGTTCTATCTGAAATCTTAGTTGCTACTTCTCTATCTTTTAGGTGTGATGTGTGTTGTTCTGGTACTTTTTTATAATCTTAATTAGAAGTATGTAAATCTAATATTTGTATGTTTTTTTTTCTATTTAAATTGATACATGATATATATGTATTTTCTATGTATTCTTACTGTAAATAGGAAGTATGTTTTTACAGTTACTTGCTGTTATAATTTGTTGAGTATTTAGTGTATTAATTGACCTCAAACATAAAGCCGCGTTGTTGTATAAATCCTATCCTTGCACGGTTGCCGGGAAGAGATTGCTCTAAGCAAATAAGGCCACCAATTAAAATGGCATGCTTGTGTAATAGTTCTTAGTTTCTTTTGTTATGTTTTCTTTTGTGTTGTGGCTTTTAATAAAGAGTTTTCCTATCATATCTTATTGACACTTATGTGTCTATGTAAAATCCATTAGAGATAAAAAATTGGGTGGGGCATGTGTGTGTTCACTGTTAAAGTGCTTCACTGCCCCGCCGCTATCAAGTTTAACGCGAGCCTTACATCCACTATAATTCTTCGTACAGTAATAATTATCAGTCCTCAAAGAAGGTTTGTAAAAAGTAAATCGTCGAAAGAGCATCTTTGGGTTTTTTCCACGCAATGTTCCGATCATTTTGTAATGAAGTTCTTCTGCAAACCATAAAAAAAAACCAATCATAAATTTACTAGGATTTTATTCATAAAAAACTATACTAGATTAACAATTACTAGAAATAACAATTAAAATTATAGGATTGTTTCATTTATATTTTCATGTGAACTCATTTGAGATAAAAAATTGGGTAAGTTATGTGGGTGGGTGTTAATTGTGAAAGCGCTTCACTGTCACGTCGTATCCAAGATTAACGCTAGCCTTACATCTACTACTGATCATCGTACAGTAATAATTATTACTGTAATTTTTCTTCAAATCATGTTTGTTAAAAATGAATCCTTGAAAGGTCGCCGCTTGTAACACTAGTTTAATTGTTATTCTCTCCTGTATAAGCGTTTTTTTTTTGTCTATGGTGTGTACAATAAAGAGTATCTATCTATCTAATCCTCGAAACAGCATATTTTGTTTTTTTTCTCACAATCTTCTAATCATTTCGTAATGAAGAACCATTAAAAAAAACAAATTAAATGTTTACGAGGATTTTATACACACATACTTACAATACTAAAAAAGCAATTAAAATTATGAAAAAGTTCTGTTTTCAATTATATTTTAATATGAACTCCATTAGCGATAACAAATTTAGGTGGTTTATGCGTGTGTTCATTGTGAAAGCGCTTCACTGTTTGGTCGCTGTTTAGGGTAACTCGGGCTTTACACCCACGTCTGGACATCGTACAGTAATAATTATTCGTCATACTACTTCTGTTAAAAGTGAATTCTCGAAACAGCAACGATTGTTTTCCTCTGGATGTTCTAATGAATTCGTATTGAAGTTCCTCTGGAAACAATAAAATTAAAAAAATTACAATATTTATTATGATAATACTCTAATTACATCATATTTACGATAATTGGAATGATTACTGCGTCAAAAATATTCCATTCTAGGTAGCACGTCAGGTAGATTATGGAAAAGTATGGAACACGTATTTTTTGTTTTATCGAATTATTTAAAATCAACAAAGAGATAGATCATAAAACTTCCGGAGTAAACGGTTGTGACGTCACGTCTATATGAAAATGGTATATTATATAGTGGGTTTAGTGGGCTGTTGATGATGATGATATTATATAGATGTGACGTCACTCGAAACTTCTTAGCATTATATCTTCGTCATTTTTTGATTGTAAAGCAAAAGAAAACCTAAATGTACGAAATTTGTAATAATCTAAGTGAAAGACTAATTGAAGTTTAGTCACCTTGTCTATTAGAAAAAAAAAAATTAAAAATATTTTTTCATCATTATTATTTATTTTATAAGTAATTATTCGAAACAGCATCTTTTTCCCTTTGCAATCCTATGCCATTGACATTACAAATGTCAATGTTTCGATATTTATTGCTAAATCACGTCGGAACATCTGAACGGATTGGGCTGACATTCGGAATACAGTTAGATAATAGTTTGCAGAACATAAGCTAATTGTAATCAAGAAAAACATCGGAAAAGGTAACTACGCGGGTAAAGCCGCAATACCGCTAGTGTTCTTATAACTTTGTAATGAACTTTCTGGAAACCATAAAAAACAAACGAAAATATTTAGTTCAGTTTTAATTTCCGCCAATCACTTCTCCCTAGGTCACTGAGAAGTGCGGACAACCTCACGCTAGATATCTCTCAACACAGTACATCTTTTTACTCCTCCTCTTTTACTATGAGGGCTATCAAGTTGTGGAATGAGCTTTCATTAGAAATAAAACGTGCCCAGTCGTTGGATGTTTTCAAGCTTCGGTTTAAAGAGTTCTATCTGAAATCTTAGTTGCTACTTCTCTATCTTTTAGGTGTGATGTGTGTTGTTCTGGTACTTTTTTATAATCTTAATTAGAAGTATGTAAATCTAATATTTGTATGTATTTTTTTTTCTATTTAAATTGATACATAATATATATGTATTTTCTATGTATTCTTACTGTATGTAGGAAGTATGTTTTTACAGTTACTTGCTGTTATAATTTGTTGAGTATTTAGTGTATTAATTTACCTGAAACATTAATAGCCACTTTGTTGTATAAATCCTATCCTTGCACGGTTGCCTGGAAGAGATTGCTCTAAGCAATGGGCCACCAATTAAAATGGCATGCTTGTGTAATAGTTCTTAGTTTCTTTTGTTATGTTTTCTTTTGTGTTGTGGCTTTTAATAAAGAGTTTTCCTATTTTATCTTATTTACACGTATGTGTATATGTAAAATCCATTTAAGATAAAAAAATAGGGTGGGGCATGTGTGTGTTCGCTGTTAAAGTGCTTCACTGCCCCGTCGTTATCAAGTTAAACTTGTTGGAAAAAAAACATCCATTATTATTCTTCGTACAGTAATAATTATCAGTCCTCAAAGAAGGTTTGTAAAAAGTAAATCGTCGAAAGAGCATCTTTGGGTATTTTCCACGCAATGTTCCGATCATTTTGTAATGAAGTTCTTCTGCAAACCATAAAAAAAAACCAATCATAAACTTACTAGGATTTTATTTATAAAAAACTATACTAGATTAACAATTACTAGAAATAACAATTAAAATTATAGGATTGTTTCATTTATATTTTCATGTGAACTCATTTGAGATAAAAAATTGGGTAAGTTATGTGGGTGGGTGTTAATTGTGAAAGCGCTTCACTGTCACGTCGTATCCAAGATTAACGCTAGCCTTACATCTACTACTGATCATCGTACAGTAATAATTATTACTGTAATTTTTCTTCAAATCATGTTTGTTAAAAATGAATCCTTGAAAGGTCGCCGCTTGTAACACTAGTTTAATTGTTATTCTCTCCTGTATAAGCTATTTTTTTTGTTCATGGTGTGTACAATAAAGAGTATCTATCTATCTAATCCTCGAAACAGCATATTTTGTTTTTTTTCTCACAATCTTCTAATCATTTCGTAATGAAGAACCATTAAAAAAAACAAATTAAATGTTTACGAGGATTTTATACACACATACTTACAATACTAAAAAAGCAATTAAAATTATGAAAAAGTTCTGTTTTCAATTATATTTTAATATGAACTCCATTAGCAATAACAAATTTAGGTGGTTTATGCGTGTGTTCATTGTGAAAGCGCTTCACTGTTTGGTCGCTGTTTAGGGTAACTCGGGCTTTACACCCACGTCTGGACATCGTACAGTAATAATTATTCGTCATACTACTTCTGTTAAAAGTGAATTCTCGAAACAGCAACGATTGTTTTCCTCTGGATGTTCTAATGAATTCGTATTGAAGTTCCTCTGGAAACAATAAAATTAAAAAAATACAATATTTATTATGATAATACTCTAATTACATCATATTTACGATAATTGGAATGATTACTGCGTCAAAAATATTCCATTCTAGGTAGCACGTCAGGTAGATTATGGAAAAGTATGGAACACGTATTTTTTGTTTTATCGAATTATTTAAAATCGACAAAGAGATAGATCATAAAACTTCCGGAGTAAACGGTTGTGACGTCACGTCTATATGAAAATGGCATATTGTATAGTGGGTTTAGTGGGCTGTTGATGATGATGATATTATATAGATGTGACGTCACTCGAAACTTCTTAGCATTATATCTTCGTCATTTTTTGATTGTAAAGCAAAAGAAAACCTAAATGTACGAAATTTGTAATAATCTAAGTGAAAGACTAATTGAAGTTTAGTCACCTTGTCTATTAGAAAAAAAAAATTAAAAATATTTTTTCATCATTATTATTTATTTTATAAGTAATTATTCGAAACAGCATCTTTTTCCCTTTGCAATCCTATGCCATTAACATTACAAATGTCAATGTTTCGATATTTATTGCTAAATCACGTCGGAACATCTGAACGGATTGGGCTGACATTCGGAATACAGTTAGATAATAGTTTGCAGAACATAAGCTAATTGTAATCAAGAAAAACATCGGAAAAGGTAACTACGCGGGTAAAGCCGCAATACCGCTAGTGTTCTTATAACTTTGTAATGAACTTTCTGGAAACCATAAAAAACAAACGAAAATATTTAGTTCAGTTTTAATTTCCGCCAATCACTTCTCCCTAGGTCACTGAGAAGTGCGGACAACCTCACGCTAGATATCTTTCAACACAGTACATCTTTTTACTCCTCCTCTTTTACTATGAGGGCTATCAAGTTGTGGAATGAGCTTTCATTAGAAATAAAACGTGCCCAGTCGTTGGATGTTTTCAAGCTTCGGTTTAAAGAGTTCTATCTGAAATCTTAGTTGTTACTTCTCTATCTTTTAGGTGTGATGTGTGTTGTTCTGGTACTTTTTTATAATCTTAATTAGAAGTATGTAAATCTAATATTTGTATGTATTTTTTTTCTATTTAAATTGATACATAATAGGTATATATATCTCTCGCCTGAAACACAGGTTCTACCTAGTTCAGGCTAACAAAATAATCTACCTGTTTATAGAAGTAAGAAAATATTGTATAGTTAAGATCTATTTTATTGAATTTTTTTTTTTTTTATAAGTATTTTCTATGTATTCTTACTGTAAGTAGGAAGTATGTTTTTACAGTTACTTGCTGTTATAATTTGTTGAGTATTTAGTGTATTAATTTACCTGAAACATTAAGAGCTGCGTTGTTGTATAAATCCTATCCTTGCACGGTTGCCTGGAAGAGATTGCTCTAAGCAAATAGGGCCACCAATTAAAATGGCATGCTTGTGTAATAGTTCTTAGTTTCTTTTGTGTTGTGGCTTTTAATAAAGAGTTTTCCTATCTTATCTTATTTACACGTAAGTGTCTATGTAAAATCCATTAGAGATAAAAAAATTGGGTGGGGCATGTGTGTGTTCACTGTTAAAGTGCTTCACTGCCCCGTCGTTATCAAGTTAAACTTGACAGAAAAAAAAAACATCCATCATTATTCTTCGTACAGTAATAATTATCAGTCCTCAAAGAAGGTTTGTAAAAAGTAAATCGTCGAAAGAGCATCTTTGGGTTTTTTCCACGCAATGTTCCGATCATTTTGTAATGAAGTTCTTCTGCAAACCATAAAAAAAAACCAATCATAAATTTACTAGGATTTTATTTATAAAAAACTATACTAGATTAACAATTACTAGAAATAACAATTAAAATTATAGGATTGTTTCATTTATATTTTCATGTGAACTCATTTGAGATAAAAAATTGGGTAAGTTATGTGGGTGGGTGTTAATTGTGAAAGCGCTTCACTGTCACGTCGTATCCAAGATTAACGCTAGCCTTACATCTACTACTGATCATCGTACAGTAATAATTATTACTGTAATTTTTCTTCAAATCATGTTTGTTAAAAATGAATCCTTGAAAGGTCGCCGCTTGTAACACTAGTTTAATTGTTATTCTCTCCTGTATAAGCGTTTTTTTTTTGTCTATGGTGTGTACAATAAAGAGTATCTATCTATCTAATCCTCGAAACAGCATATTTTGTTTTTTTTCTCACAATCTTCTAATCATTTCGTAATGAAGAACCATTAAAAAAAAACAAATTAAATGTTTACGAGGATTTTATACACACATACTTACAATACTAAAAAAGCAATTAAAATTATGAAAAAGTTCTGTTTTCAATTATATTTTAATATGAACTCCATTAGCGATAACAAATTTAGGTGGTTTATGCGTGTGTTCATTGTGAAAGCGCTTCACTGTTTGGTCGCTGTTTAGGGTAACTCGGGCTTTACACCCACGTCTGGACATCGTACAGTAATAATTATTCGTCATACTACTTCTGTTAAAAGTGAATTCTCGAAACAGCAACGATTGTTTTCCTCTGGATGTTCTAATGAATTCGTATTGAAGTTCCTCTGGAAACAATAAAATTAAAAAAATTACAATATTTATTATGATAATACTCTAATTACATCATATTTACGATAATTGGAATGATTACTGCGTCAAAAATATTCCATTCTAGGTAGCACGTCAGGTAGATTATGGAAAAGTATGGAACACGTATTTTTTGTTTTATCGAATTATTTAAAATCGACAAAGAGATAGATCATAAAACTTCCGGAGTAAACGGTTGTGACGTCACGTCTATATGAAAATGGTATATTATATAGTGGGTTTAGTGGGCTGTTGATGATGATGATATTATATAGATGTGACGTCACTCGAAACTTCTTAGCATTATATCTTCGTCATTTTTTGATTGTAAAGCAAAAGAAAACCTAAATGTACGAAATTTGTAATAATCTAAGTGAAAGACTAATTGAAGTTTAGTCACCTTGTCTATTAGAAAAAAAAAAAAATTTTTTTTCATCATTATTATTTATTTTATAAGTAATTATTCGAAACAGCATCTTTTTCCCTTTGCAATCCTATGCCATTAACATTACAAATGTCAATGTTTCGATATTTATTGCTAAATCACGTCGGAACATCTGAACGGATTGGGCTGACATTCGGAATACAGTTAGATAATAGTTTGCAGAACATAAGCTAATTGTAATCAAGAAAAACATCGGAAAAGGTAACTATGCGGGTAAAGCCGCAATACCGCTAGTGTTCTTATAACTTTGTAATGAACTTTCTGGAAACCATAAAAAACAAACGAAAATATTTAGTTCAGTTTTAATTTCCGCCAATCACTTCTCCCTAGGTCACTGAGAAGTGCGGACAACCTCACGCTAGATATCTCTCAACACAGTACATCTTTTTACTCCTCCTCTTTTACTATGAGGGCTATCAAGTTGTGGAATGAGCTTTCATTAGAAATAAAACGTGCCCAGTCGTTGGATGTTTTCAAGCTTCGGTTTAAGTTCTATCTGAAATCTTAGTTGCTACTTCTCTATCTTTTAGTTGTGATGTGTGTTGTTCTTGTACTTATTTATAATCTTAATTATAAGTAAGTATATGTAATATTTGTATGTATTTGTTTTTATTCTATTGAAATTGATACATAACATTTATGTCTTTCTATGTATTCTTACTGTAAGTAGGAAGTATGTTTTTTAACATAGTTATTAGTTACCTACTTGTTGTTTTAATTTGTTGTGTATTTATTATATTAATTTACCTGAAATATTAAGGGCCGCGTTGTTGTATAAAATCCTATCCTTGCACGGTTGTCTGGAAGAGATTGCTCTAAGGCCGCCAATTAAAGGGCATTTCTCATTTTTGACAAAAAAACATGTGATTGCTAGTTTTCTACTTAATGCAACTAAAACATCGGAATTTTTTTATTGTACTAATAAAGTACTAGTAAATGACTAATTAATAATTAAGGGTTTTTTTTTTAATTTTAATAGTTTTTTTAATGATTTTAATAAACACGTAAAATGTCCCTTCCGTGGGTGTGACCATACCAGTTTTGCAACAACAAAAAATATTTGTGATATATGTTCCAGAGATTGTGTAGTAATAAGCACTAATATAATCTATGATACCTTTACTTCATTTATGCATAACAATACGAACCTAAAGCTGTTAACAAATCTTGGGTGCTAATTTAAAGCTTGTGATCAATTTTTTTGTCACATTCATGGACGTATGTCACAACAGTCAGAAGGAGTTTTTTTAATAGTATGGCTGTGCTCAGCCATTATTTTTCCCATTTTTGCAAGACTAAGAGTAACTAACTTCATAAAAAAAATATCAGAAACACATTTTAATTTTTATTTATTTTTTGGAAATGAGAAATGCCCTAAAATGTCATGCTTGTGTTCTTAGTTTCTTTTGTTATTTTTTCTTTTTTGTTGTGGCTTTTAAAGTGTTATCTTATTTTATTTACACTTATATGTCTATGTAAAACCCATTAGAGATAAAAAAATTGGGTGGGGCATGTGTGTGTTCACTGTTAAAGTGCGTCACTGCCCCGTCGCTGTCAAGTTTAACGCGAGCCTTACATCCACTACAGATCTTCGTACAGTAATAAGCATTCCTCATAGCATGTTTGTGAAAAGTAAATCCTCGAAAGAGCATCTTTGGTTTTTTTCCTCGCAATGTTCTTATCATTTTGTAATGAAGTTCTTCTGCAAACCATAAAAAAAACTTAGATTTTATAACTACTTACTATACTAAAAATAACAATTAAAATGATGGGTTTTTTTTCACTCATATACTTATACATCACTTATATTTTTATGTGAATTCATTTGAGATGAAACAAATTGGGTGGGTTATGTGGGTATTCATTGTGAAAGCGCTTCACTTTCCCGTCGTAGCCAAGATTAACGCTAGCCTTACATCTACCACTAATCATCGTACAGTAATCAAATCATGTTTATAAAAACTAAATCCTCGAAACTTTTTAGCGTATTTGGTTTTTTCCTCACAATGTTCTAATAATTTCGTAATGAAGAACCAATGAAAGAAAACAAATTAAATGTTTCCTAAGATTTTATCCACACATACTTACGATACTAAAAAACACTTTTTAAATCTTTATTTATTTATTGATGGTTGTTTTATCTATATAATTAGACAATATCACCCTCGAGGAGTGGCTCAGTAACAGTGGCAGACTATCTTAATCTGCGAGTTATACCTATTTTAACAAAGTTGTCCAGCCTTTGTGCTATCCGCGACAGAGGTGTTACCAATAAATACCATTATTATAATCCTATACTAACGGGTAACATGAAATTTCTAATAAAACAAGTCCCTTTCTACTCCGTTCCGAACAAATTTTGCCAAAAGATGGGTCACATCTTCAACTATTAGGCATTCAGAACACCTAAGGCTTATTTTAGCTTCACGCTGACCGCACGCGCACCGTCGGCGCTGATGGCCGAGATATATGAACTTTGAGGAAGCGTTTTTGAATGACGCGTAGCTCTCAGCGCTCACGGTGGTCGGAGAACGACGCGCTGAGGTATCAGCGCCGACGGTGCGCGTGCGGTCGGCGTGAGACTAAAATCAGCCTAGGACATTCGACTTTTCTATGGGAAAAGTCGAAATGAGACAAGAGTCGAGGTATGCAAATTGGTTCAAAGGAATGTGACCGGAGCGAAGTCTGAAGGCAAAGTCCGTACGGTGCATCTCAGCGCCGAGAAACCATGGAAAGCTAGAAAGGTTCGGCTATATGGTTCTACACCAAATCCCTTTAGTCCGCAATCTCACATTAAATATTCTTTCCACATTTTTATACACTGAGAACGGACCAAAAAAAACTACTGTGAAACGTTCTACTGTTTACAATTATATTTTTATATGAACTCCATCAGAGATAAAAAATTAGGGTTGTTTATGTGTGTGTTCATCGTGGAAGCGCTTCACTGTCCCGTCGCTGTTTAGGTTAACGCGTGCCTTACATCCACTAAAATTGCCAGTCATAGGAACTACCGATAGAAGTGAAAACTTAAAAACTCAGAATTTTATAGCTTTGGAAACTACACGGGTGTAACCGGAGGGCGTGGCCTCGCCATCATGGCATGGCCATATAGAAATGCGTCAGCATTTCCCATTGGCTCACGCATTTCTAGATGGCCATACCATGATGGCGAGGCCACGCCCTTTCAGCATTCCCATTGGCTGACGTATTTCTAGATGCCTAATCGCCAAGGTCCCGAGTTTACCTGAAGATTTCTTATCATACCCGAGCGTGACGTTAGAATTCAATTTACACTCCACTAAAAATTTGTCTAGGCGCGCCTAAAGAAGTTTTCACTTCAACAATTACAATTATGAAACGTTCTACTGTTTACAATTATATTTTTATATGAACTCCATCAGAGATAAAAAATTTGGGTTGTTTATGTGTGTGTTCATCGTGGAAGCGCTTCACTGTCCCGTCGCTGTTTAGGTTAACGCGTGCCTTACATCCACTACTGGACATCGTACAGTAATAATCATTTCTCAAGATATGTTTGTAATATGTGAAGCCTCGAAACAGCATCTTATTTTGTTTTCCTCGCATTGTTTTTATCAATTCGTAATGAAGTTCACCTGGAAACCAATAAAAGAAAACAAGTTAAAATATTATTATGATTATCCACATACATATTTACGAAAACTAATTAAAATCATGAAAAACTACGTATATTTGAAATTATATTTTTATGTGAACTCCATTAATTGAAGGGCAATGTTTCCAGAGAAATTACAGGGCTTAGAGATATAACATCTTAGATCTCTGGGTGACGAGCGCAGTGCAGTGCTAGGTAATGATTTGGACTCTTCGTGTTATAATAGCTGCGTGTCACTGTGCTGTCATGTGGCAGGCATGTTGCTTACCATCAGGCACATGTCCTGTTCGTCTCGTCACTCTTTATTTAAAAAAAAAATTGAGTGGGTTGTGGATGCAAAAAAACATGAAAACGTGTTACCTATTTCACTTATAATATTTAACCTACCAATTATAATTTTATAGTGAACCGTTTAAGTCTTAATAAATCCACTAGTACAATAATTTAAGTTAAATACTAGATCATCAGTTTAATCTTCTAACCAACTAAAATCATGACTTTGATCTATATTTTTTTACAAAACATGTAGATAAACACTTATTTACTTTAATAAATGCTCGCTATATTTATGGTATGGTACGGCGTATACAAATTATAAGATTAATTATTTATTATGACATTATATTTACGATAAATAAAAATCAACCTGAAAAATTACATATAATGTGACCTCCCTTCGCCTAACCTTGTATGTAGGCGGATTTTCTTTTACAAGCTGGTTGTCTGGAAGAGAACTCAGCGATAAGGACTCTTGGCAGAGACCGCCTGGAGAAGTACCACACCTTTGCCAGTTCTTATTCTACCGCCAAGCAGTAATGTGTAGGCGTTACTGTGTTCCGGTTTGAAGGGCAATGTTTCCAGAGAAATTATTGGGCTTAGAAATATAATATCTTAGATCTCTGGGTGATGAGCGCAGTGCAGTGCTAGGTAATGATTTGGACTCTATAATGTTCCAATAGTTGTGTCACTGTGCTGTTATGTGGCAGGTATGTTGCTTACTATCAGGCACATTACCTGATCGTCTCGTCACTCTTTATTTAAAAAAAAATGGTGCCATTTGTGATGCCTATTACTAAACTCTTTATTGCACTAAATAAAACAAATAAAAAGAAAATATAGTATCAATTGGCAGCCTTATCGCTAAAAGTTATCACTTCCAGGCAAACGTGGTATGGAAAATTATTTTTAAACAAAGGAAGACGGGTTCACAAACAAAGAGCAAATAGAAAAATAGGAGTAAATTGATACCTACATCCTAAAACAAATAATGTATTAAATAATAATTTTTGACTTTCAAAAATTAACGATAACCATACATTCTAATAACGTTACATTTTAATACATAAATAACATTACAATATATATATACACTAATAAATAATCGATTACAAAATTATAATACTAATTGACAAAAAGTAACAAGAGTATTTCAGTAATAAGTTTTTTGTGACACAATAAAGATTTTGACGTGATACCGTCTTATAATTCGATGAAGCCGGCTGCACGCCCGCAAAACATGACGTCATGTAACGTTACCGCCGTTACCTCAGTTATTACTTTTCGCACCATCTAGTGAGTGAAATGTGTATTACGTTCAAGGAGTCTGTCCATGTTTTATAAAAGCGACGATATGAAGTTAAGAACTTGTGCTAGTACAATGATGTACCCAGATATGGCGCTTTGAACAGTTTTTCAAAAAGCTTCGGAATGTTTTACCTAGATGGCGCTTAAAAGGAAAAAGACGTTGTCACGTTCAACTATCGTCAGTAAACCGACTTTATAGACAACCATTTTTTTTTCTTTACAATATCTATCATATTTTTGCTATTATATTTTTATGTGAATTCCATTAGAGATAACAAATTTTGGTGGGTTATGTGTGTGTTCACCGTGAAAGCGCTTCACTGTCCCGTCGCCGTCAAGGTTAACTCGAGCCTTACATCCACCACTTGCCATCGTGCAGTAATAATTATTCGTCATATGACTCCTGTTATAGGTGAATTCCCGAAACAGCATCGTTTGTTTTCCTCGTGGAGTTCTAATCATTTCGTATCCGAGATCAGCTGGAAAGCATAAAAATACAATTCAAATATCGCATCTGCCAAATAAATAAAACAATAAATTTGTTTGTGTTTTTATACGAACGTAGGTACATTAATCATCGTGATTTTTTTTTTATTTTTTATTTTATTTATTGACTTACTAGCGGTCCGCTCCGGCTTCGCCCGTGGTACATAGCCTATAATATCACTTAGGGATCACATACATATCCAATGGTGAAAGATTTTTTGAAATCGGTCCAGTAGTTCCCGAGATTAGCGCGTTCAAACAAAAACCTCTCCAGGTTTAAAATTTTAGTATAGATTTATATTTGCTACATGAAGAATGAAAAGGTGGCATATGTCACAGATAGGTAGGACACGCTGACGAGAAAACCGTAAAACTATATACTTACGTGTGATGGTGTGTGTGTGAGGGTGTGTGTGTGAGGGTGTGTGTGTGAGGGTGTGTGTGTGAGGGTGTGTGTGTGTGTGTATGTGTGTGTGTGTGTGTGTGAGTGAGGGTGTGTGTGTGTGTGCGTGTGTCGATGTGTTAAACGAGTATGTATTTCAGTGTCGTAAACGTCCGATTCTGAGTATTCCATATTATTTTACGGTGAAGAAAAACATCCCGTGGAAACCGACGCCTACTTCGAGAAAATGGGACATCCGACGACCCTCACCTGGCCAGTGTGAGAGATTGGAGGACAATTCACACACAACATTCTAGCTTTTGCTGTCTCTTTGCAAGAGAAGACCCTCTAATCCCAGCGTGGGACTAGCACAGTCATAATTCACCACGGTGGTCAACTTTTAGGTATAATATGAATATGATAATGGTTAGGTTAATATCAGTAATGTAGAGTTTAATGAATAACAGAAAACTCGCATATTTACTACATACGCGTAGTACCCGTTATTTTCCTGAGGTAAAAAGTAGCCTATTAGTTCTTCCAGACTATTATCTATACATGTAAATGTTTTAATTTTACTTTGGTGCCACGTTTCACGGCAACCCTACCCGTGTTACCCTACCCTAGACATTATGGGCGTTTCTCCCAAGATCAAACGCGATGAACTACCTACTGGTAGTATTTTTTATACTGTGATATTAGTACGATTATATATTTACATATACTCCATTAGCGACAACGAATTGGGGTGGCTTATGTGAGTGTTCATTGTAAATGCCCTTCACTGTCCTGTCGCTATTTAGAGTTACTCGAGCCTTACATCCACTTCTTGCATTCGTACAATAATAAGAATAATTTGTTTGATGATGTTTGCTATACGTAAATTTCTCAAACAGCATCCTTACTCCTCGCGACGTCTTTATCATTTCGTATTGGAATTGAGCTGAAAATTGTAAATTAAATATAAACAACAAATGTTACTATCTTACCATTAACTACTAAAAAAAACTAAGAAAAATATAGTACGGAAAACGAAATACTCTTCGAATCCTATCAGAATATGTACTAATACCAGCTTACTCTTGGCTAAGGTTACTGACCCTCTTTTTCACAGAGAGAATTTCCCAAAACGAAGCATTGGGGAAATAAAGAGGACTTGCTTCAAACTACTCAATCACCAATCCACCTAGGAACTCTGAGAAACTGCAAATAATATTACAAATTTAAATCGCAAAAACGAACATCGTATAACATTTTACCAAAACAGTACAAACACAGTAAAAACATTCTACTGTATCTAACATCTGGTTCGAAATGGCAATCGTAAAAAATAAAAAATTAGTACTCTTAATACTATTAAAACGAAAATACAAATGTTTTATAAAAACGATTTATTAATACGTCAATAAACTTTAATTACATAAAATAGAATTAACTCACAATATTTGATTAAGTAACATTATTACAAGGCAATCATTAACATAGAAAATTATTTAATATCAACGGATTGAACTAAAAGATACCATAAAATGTATGATTTAATAATTAATTTAATACATCATAAATATATAGAGGTATAATTTGTCTAGCTTCTCCTGGCATGTAATCCGCAAATAACAAACCACTAACTTTAGCGGGCAAAAAGTAGCCTCCGCTAATCCAAGTAGTACGAGTACTAACTACGTATATAATTTCATTTAATTCTGTTCACCGATTACAAAAGATCGCGAGAACAAGCATGGCAGAAGAGAAACAACAACAAGACAAGCGAGAACTTTTGGCCTTAATTATTATTATTTTATTAAACAAAAAATAAAAGGCCAATTTTTGAGAATTACTCGCAATATATTACCAAATATACTACTATATCATTTAACTCGCCAAAAAAGTACATATTGCATTGAAAAGACTTAATTATTAAAAGTAAAGTAATTAATTTTTTCAGCTTCGTTCAAAGTTATATTCTATGGACTTTCTCAAATATCAAATTGCCAAAGGCCTTTCATTTTTTGAGAATTGTACACTTCAGCCTTTATCCATATTGCACAGCAAAGACCTCTCTCACCGGACCAGAGCAACAGTCCTTCAAACTTCCTCAAAAGGGGGCGTTCATTAATTACGTGAGGTATTCAAGGAGTGGAGGGGGTGTTAAATTGCATACAATCCCATGTGGGGGGAGAGGGTGATTTCGACAAATCTATTATTATTAGTTTTTTTTTGCAAGAAAATGTGTTCATTCTGTAATAAAACTATTGAACAAAAATTGTATGAAACGTAATATGTGTTTCAAAAATTCGCACATGAGGGGTGGAACAAAATCTTACGAATCTCAACAAGAGGGTAGGAGGGATCGAAAAATCGTCAAAATCACCACACGTAATTTATGGATAACGCATAACGGCCTCATCTACATTTCTATAAAAGTAGTGTAATATTTTGACTACTACAGGTGTGCACGTCATCGGCATCTCGCCTCATGTGATGCGCCGAAATTATTAATAAATAATAATACATTTATTAATAATTATTAATTGAACTAACCTATTTTGATGTGCACCCCATTCGAAACGATGAATTTCGGCGGTGCATGTGTATGTAGATTGTTGAAGCGTTTCACTGTCCCATCAGGGTTAAGGTTCACTCGCGCTTGACAGCCGCTTTTTATGTTCGTACAATAATAGTTGTTGGTTCTTGCATTCTTGTTGAACGTGTACTCTTGAAATAGCATCGTTTGCTTCCCTCGCGATGTTCTTATTATTTCGTACTGCACTTCACCTGAAAATTAAATTAAATTGTTTACCATCACTGATTTTCACAACGTTATTATCATTCAACTATAAAATCGCAGTAAATATCTCATAATCCTACTAATATTCGAAAAAGTTTTGATGTTTGCTGCTCAATCACGCCGTAACGTCTGAATGGAGTGGGTTAAAATACGGAATACAGTTAAATTATGTTTTGAAATAACACCTAGGTTGCTTTTTATCACGTGAAAATAATAGTGAAAAAATAGTTTAGATTATGCTAAAAGATAAGAAGGTGAAACATTATTTGAATGACATTATTACAGAGTTATATAGCGAGGGTTAGTAAACTGATTTATACAGTTATTTTTAGTTACATACTTAATTATGTAATATCACTTTTGATGTACATAACAACGAAACTACGTCAAAATGTGAAGTGGGTACTTTGAAATAAATGAGGTTGATAATGAAACGACGTGTGTGACGAACGAATGACGTTGTCGATTGAGTTTTGAGGAAAGGAAAATGTGAGGATTTAGTAGAGTAGTTTATTTTGATTAAACGGGTTCCAAAACATTATTTGGCATAATTACTAAATAAATAAGTTTGAATACCAAGAGTTTTAGCGTTATTGAACTTGAGTTAATAAGGCATCTAAACATTCTGTAGAACATATGTGCAAAAAGTAGAGTTCTCATCTCACTTTCACTTTTAGTTTCCGTAATTCGGGAAACTCAAAGTTGATGAGAACTCTATGGTATGACGAATTTGGGTGTTTTTTCCCGTACAGTACAAAGTGACGAAACGAGCAGGTCATGTGCCTGATGTTAAGCGACATGCCTGCCCAGTGCCTACAGCACAGCACATTGACACGCAGCTATTGGAACCACCACCCAGATTAAGTGATTTCACTGTGAAAGTATTTCACTGTCCTGTCAGGGTTGAATTTAACGCGAGCGCGGCAAATACACATGTCTTTTTTTTATATTTTATTTATTTAATTTAAGCACTCCACAGACTCCGGGGTCCGTGACCTTTGTCATTACAAAAATCTTATTTTATTTACATAGATCTTGGATTAGGAGAAGAAGAGGAAAATAGGGGGGGGGGGGAGTAGGGGGGAACATTTAAATACATATGTCTCATTGCATAGTATTAAATTAAAAAGTTAAGTAAAAAAAATTAGAATTAGATAGGTAGTAGGTATAGTTAGAAAATAGGTATTAAGGAAACAAAAACAATAGCAAGTAAGAAGAAACATCATCGACACGAAGAAGAAGAATTGCATAGTAGTTATTAACCCTAAAATAATGAATACTAAAATTTGATCAGAACTTTCTCTATTTTTATGACGAATTTCGGTGGTCCGTAAGTGTGTTCCATGTGAAAGTATTTCACTGCCCCGTCAGGGTTGAAGTTAACGCGAGCGCGGCAAATATGTCTCATTGCATAGTAGTTATTAACCCTAAAATAATGAATACTACAGATTGATGACAACTCCATTTTTCACGACGAATTTCGGTGGTCCGTGATTGTGTTCACCGTGAAAGTATTTCATTGTGCCGTCATGGTTCAGGTTAACGCGAGCACGGCAACCCCGTCGCCGTCTCCCTGCACAGTAGTAGTTATTAGCCAACTGTTTCATAAACGTGTACCCTCGGTATACCATTGTTGTATTTCCTCGCATTGTGTTAAATAGCTCGTATTTGGAATCGCCTGAAAAGAGTTTTTACAATTCAAACTTACCTGAACTTAATAGAATTACTTTAGTTTACATTTTTTTAATTTTTATATAATAACGTGACTGAACAAAAAATATGTGCCTGCGTTTGAATAACAATTACTTTACAATACTCAACAATTTTTTTTTTATTTAATAAATCGGATTAGATATTTGGATATTATAAGTTGCTCAGCTCATTTCTTATCGCAAAAAATATTGTGTTCTAATTTTTTTTTTGTAATAATTTCCAGCTATCCTCCCCGCCAATTGCTAATAATAACCATGTAGCTATAGTCACAAACAAAATGTTATGAGTAAATTTATAATTTAATACAATTGCATTCTTAAGATGAAGAATCAGTAGTTTATTTCTTTTCATTTTCAATGGATCTTTTGTGACAAACTTGAGTAATATTCAAGAAACTATGCATGGCCTTGTCGTCAAATCCGCTTTATCGCTTTTACTGTATCATGGGTATTACGGTATTCTTAAGCGAGGGTTATCACTTGTTAGAAAGTAGGGCATCTGCTTGTTCTATAAAGAATCGAGCGGCAAAATACCTTACATTGATCCGTATACCACTGGCTGTGGTATTAATAAGTGCAAGGCCGTCCATGTCCGCCCGTCCGTGCAATGTCCAAGTGGGGGGTTGTGACGTCATGCTATCGTAAAAATCGCACCATAACGTAACGTCACTCGAAAACTCTAAGCACTGTATCTCTGTCATTCTTTATTCTTTTTTTTAAGTAAAGATTGACGAGACGAACAGGACATATGCCTGATGGGAAGCAACATGCCTGACACATTACAGCACAATGACACGCAGATATTGGAACATGAAGCGTCCAAATCATTACCTAGCACTGCACTGCACTCGTCACCCAGAGATCTAAGTTGTTATATCTCTAAGCACTGTAATTTCTCTGGAAACATTGTCCCGAAACCGAAACCGAAACGCAATAATGTTCGCCCATTACTGCTTGGCGGTAGAATAACTGGCAAAGGTGTGGTCGTTCCCCAGGCGGACTCTGGTCAAGAGTCCTACCACTACATAAAACATAAACATAAGAAGAAAAAACACGTGTACAATGATTTAATAATATAAATGAACTGACGGACTAATAATTTTTTAATCGTCTCTATAATTTTTAGAAAGAAGAAGAGAGCGAGAGCAATTTTTTAAGACCGTTTTCCATACGTGGTAGACCCCCAGATGGGTCGCTCGCGTTGCAGTGGGACCAATATTTTGATAGGGGTACGATGATTGCCTAACAGCAGGGATGTCTAACACCTAACTAAAATGATCAATGATCATAGCTTTGAAGTTGATATCTCTTTTCTTTTCGATTGAAATTATAGAGACATCGATAGCAAAGCCTAAGCCGATTTAATTAGGCGTCAGAAGGACGGATCATTGCAATGTCGATCTCCGCGAGTGCGTTAATACCCATGTACCCCTGCACACATATGTAGATTAACCAAGCCCTGTACATACTGATACGTAAATCTTATCTATCTTCTAATATATATAAATCTCCTGTCACGATGTTTGTCCGCGATGGATTCCTAAACTACTTAACCGATTTTAAATTAAATTGGCACACCGTGAGCAGTCTGGTCCAACTTCAGAGATAGGATAGTTTTTATTTCGATTAATAGTCTTTAAATGACAATATCCGAGCGCAGCCGGAATGGACCGCTAGTATTTTATAATAATTAAAAGTATCCCGTGACAGCCTGTAGAAACTAAAGAATTTGATATGGAAATTAGAATAAGCTATTTCGTAGTAAGTTATTTGTAGGACTGAGTCATTCGCTAATGACTTCTAAAATTTTGGGATTGCCTAATGGACTCATAAGGCTTCCGCTTCTAGAGGTCCTATTAAAATTAGCATACTATAAATTAAAACACAGTTTTATCACTTTAACACTTCCGTGATAATATCACTGGAGCTTTTATTTTATTCACATAATCGCATAGATTTTTCAAGCAACGAATTAAAAAAGCCTTTGATCTACCTTTAAATTTATATGTTTTCAATAGGTATTTAACAAACTGTTAGATTTGTATTTATGTTTAATGAAATTTTCATATCTTTAAATAACCGATTTTTATCATTAAACGAGTAAATTTGTAAGATTTTTTAAAACTTTTTGGCAGAGCTTTTATGAATAAAACTAAATTACAATATGAACACTATACTACGAGTATATACACACTCTATAACACATATTTAATTTACTACTTACAATAAGATATTTCAGATAATTAGATCCGAATGATCTATGTAAGTTCTTAAGATGATTCAGATGATAGTGACTGGTAAGTAGTGGGCTTACACACTACCAGTGGCTAGTCGCTAATAGCGACTATATTAGAATAGATTACGATCACGATAGCGAGTCGCTATCGTCATCGTAATCTAGGGTTGCCATCCATCCGTATTTCTCCTAGTTGAGGGCTTCCGGGTAGCGTCCGGGCTGAACTTCATTTGTAGTCTGGGCCTTCTACCGCCTAACTAAAGCAGCTTTGGCTTTGCTATTGCCATTTCTATCATTTCAAACGAAAAGAGAGAGAAACATCAAAGCTTAAGACAGTTTCGTTCGGCGGTAGACCGCCGGGTTTACAATTTTAAAGTCTTGGGCTGCGCGCAAACCACATCACGCACTGGGCCTGCACGCAGCGATCTACCGAAAAACCGACTCACTCATTTCTTAATAAAATGATGATAAAGATTACTACATCAAATATTTAAAGGCCTGTCAATACATAAAAAGCTGATTTATAACATTCTCAACTGTTTTAATTACACTGAGAATGTTCAAAATCATTCTAAAATCCGGGGTTTACTCGAATCTGGTCCTGGTTGCCACACTTTAGAGATGGCAACCCTATCTTCGTCGCTAGTCGCTATCATCAACGCTATTTGAACATCCACTCTACTACTTAATGTTTAGAGCATACCTACAGACTGCTACTGGGTTAGTTGGTAGTACATCAGCCTGCGAACCCGTAAGCCGTGGGTCCGATTCCCAGCCAGTGCAAATATTTGTGTGAATACAAATATTTGTTCTGAGTGTTTCTATGTATAATAAGTATCTATTTACAATTATGTATATAAGTATTATATCAGCTATCTGCTTCAATAATGCAATCTTTGGTTAGTTTCTTTTGGGCTTGATGGTGTCTTGTGAACAATGCCCATAAATATTATATGTCCTAGCGTGTTAGGCCCCTAGCAGACGGCGTATTTTAAACGCTCCGATGACGCGCGTATTCGCGCTTCAAACGAGATTCGAACGCAACCTTGTAACGTAAGCATATGCAGCCATCGTAAACCGCGCGTCTACGACGCCCATACGTGCAGACAAAGCACGCACGCAATACAGACGCACTGTAGTCGCGCGTTTTGATCAAACTCTCCTCGTCAGTTGTACAATGATGCTCCTCTTCTGCCCCTTTGTACACACTTCAAATGAGTTTCGAACGCGCGCGCGTTTGTATCTCGTTTTAGGCGCTATACAAACTGACTCTATACAAACGGTATCGGTATCTACGGCGTAGAATACGTGTGTATCTCAAACGCCCGTCGTTTGTGCGTTTACAATACGCCGTGTGCTAGAGCCCTTACGCAGACGAATTTAGCCAACTTTAATGTGTATTTTGTCTCTAACTATAAATTTCGGAGGTACGTGTGTATGTTCGGTGTAATATGCTTTCACTGTGCCATCGTTGTTGAGGTTGACACGAGCGCGGCAACCGTTGTGCCTCATCGAGCAATAATAGTTGTTCGCTTTCCAATGCTTCCTATATGTATAACCACGAAATAGCATCGTTTTGTTCCCTCGAATCGTCTTAATTAATTCGTATCCCTCTGAAACAATAATTTAAATACAGTTCAATAATTAAGACACTTATCTTACACGTTGACAAACAAGTACATTTACATAATTTAAAAACACCAATTGTTTTAAATTGTAGGTCGCATATTATACGTTTGCAAGTAAACAAAATACCTACACATTATGCATCTAAAATTCCTACCGAAGCTAACAAACGAACTGGATAACTTTGAAACAGCTGAACCGATTTTGATGAACCATATCTAAAAACACTCCCTACTAATGTATCTTTCAAAAAAAAAAATAGGGTCGCCAGTATCATAAGAATGTAAAAACCTGACTTTGGAATTTGGCATGGTGTCCTCGCGATGTTTCCTTCTGCGTGAAAGCCAAGGTTTGTGAAAACTCTGTGAATATCTGCATTTTGAAACATACTTAAATTTGGGAGGAATCGACAATCTCATGCTTAGACATTGCTCGGATTTGCCTTTGTGCCGCCTTATTTACTTTTTTCATTGCTAAAAGCAAGGTGACATCCTAAGCATAAAATTCTCTAGGAACACAGTAGAATTTAAAATCTAAACACTAAAATAATCTAAAATACTTTTATTATCTAGATAACATTACATGTTATTAATTTATCATTAGTTTGCACTGGACAGACATTAAATAGACAATATACAAAAATAACAAGTAAACACTTTTCGCGATCGGTTTGCGTGACAATTAACCGCAATCGTTAATGTTATTGCTAAGACATACGGCTTAAATTTGCGGTGCACGAAATACTTTGCGTAATGTACTAAATCGGCCACTAAGTGATAAGACTTACTACTACGTACAACTATTACTATGTAACCAAATTTTAATCGGATAAAAACAGTGTTCCCGCACAGCGAAACAAAAAACAAAATAAAGTGACGGGATAAAAACAACATAATATTCATCTAAACAGATTAATATTTAAAAAAACAACATCAATACGAAGAACGAATGGGATGAACGACGCGACGTGGGCTTATGTCCTGTAATTTCACTGGAAACATTGCCTTTTAAATCGGAACACAGTAATGTTTGCACATTACTACAGCTTATCGGTAGAAATAACTAGTAAAGGTGTGGTATTTAGTTTCTCTTTACTCAGCTAGGATAATGTTTTAAGGGAAACATTATCATTCTATTTAATAAAAAAATAATGACACAATCAACCTGAAAACGAAAAACGCACTTAATTTTTTTCGGTTTCAGGGCGATTTTCTTTTGCTTGATTCGGTTTGAGTCAAGAGTGAATCGGTTTCTTGGTAAGCACGCTCCATCGTAGACCGCATCGTCGCTTAATATCAGGCGAGATGAAGGTCAAGTTTAAACCTATACTAGTTTTTAAACAAAGACTCATAAACAGTCACAAGTCACAAAGTTACGGCTGGTCTAGTCGGGAGAACGGCACCTGCCGATCCGGAGACCCCGGGCTCAAACCCATGTGTCATCCACCAAACCCGCACTGGGCCAGCGTGGTGGATAATGGCCTTAAGTCTCTCCTTGCGAGAGAAGGCCCCGAGTCCCAGCAGTGGGAACATTCAGTGGGCTGTTGATTATGAAACAGTCACAGACTTTCAGTAGAGGGCTGATTACTTCCGACGACAATTTTTAATGGCTCATGATTGTGTGTCGTCTTATAGCTCTTCAGCGTCCCATCAGAGTTGAGATGGACATTCGCACGACACCCGTCACTCATCTTTGAACAATAGTAATATCTGTTTGTACTCCCGCTGCTGTAAAACATGTTATCTCTAAATAGCAGCGCTAGTTTTCCTCGAGATGTTCTGATTATGTAAATCTCTGAAAAGATAATATATCACATAAGCCCTTTCAGACGGCAACAGAAGATAACATATCTAGAATTGCTATGCGTTAATAAAACAAACTAATGAATATGTAGAAATATGGCATCGAATGGCGATTTTATAGCTAAAAGCGATGTCTTCGTAGCAACAATGTAACGAAATGAAGTAGTTATTCCGTAAGATGTCGTGAGTAAACAATAAAACTGGCCAAGTGCGAGTGGGACTCCCGCACGAAGGGTTCCGTACCATTAGCAAATAAACGGCGAAAACCTCTTTGGTTTTATCCGGAATTCCTTGTACATCGCAACTTCCGCAGACAAGCAAAACGTGTTTTTAAAATTTTGATTTTTGCTAGTTTATTTAGCGTTTTATTTTTCTAGTGGCGTCATCTAGTTTTCTTGAGACGGACTAATCGAGTAAGAAACGGTAAAGAAATAAGTTTGTTGTATGGGAGCCCACCTTAAATATTATTTTAATTTAGTATTTGTTGTTATAGCAGCAATAGAAATACATCATCTGTGAAAATTTCAACAGTCTAGCCTATCACCATTCTTGAAATACAGCCTGGTGACAGACGGACGGACGGCCGGACGGACGGACGGACAGCTAAGTCGCAGTAATATGGTTCCGTTTTTACCCTTTGGGTCCGGAACTCTAAAAAGTATCAAAAAAGTTACCTACGAATTCGTAAACTTTATTAGCGAACAAATGATAATACCAATAGACATACATAAGTGTAATTTGCTATACCAATGAATAAAACAGACAATTTTAACAAGTGTTACAACTTGATGTATTTCCCGTTTACGACGACATACCTCTGCTTCTCATGATTATGTTCGGTCATAGAAGTGTCCTTCATGACTCCATTAGGAGTCAGATGTACCCGAGCCTTGCATCCGCTGTTCCTCATTGTACAGTAGTAGTTGTTGAAACCAGAGTGTTTGTTGAAACTGCAACCTCCGTATAACAATTTGGTCTTTCCTCTTGTTGTAGGTATAAATTGGTATCGACGTTTTGAACCTGAGGAATTGGGATAATGACAAGGTCAAAAATATAGCATTCTAATTCGTTCGTCAGGTAGATTATGGACAAATATGGGACACGTATTTTTTTTTGTTTTAACAAATTATCAATAACTGACAAAGATATAGATCATCAAACTTCCGGAGAGGGGTGTGACGTCACTCTTTAGTAAACGCCGTACCATAACGTGACGTTACTCGAAACTTCTAAGCACTGTATGCATCTTCGTCATTTTTTGTTTTTGAAACATACGAAAAAATACGTGTACAATATTTTTTTTAATCTAACTGACGGACTAATTCGTTTTTTTAGTCGTATCGCCTATTGCAGCACAAGATGCAAACTCCATAAACAACATTTTAATAGCTTTATTTACAAGGACATCCCACAAGATCAGGATTATACTACGTATAATAACCATCTATAAAATAAATTGAGGTCATAAGTAGAAAACAATAGTATTTTATTTTACAGAATAACAATATACATAAATAATAATTTACTAAAAACATGTATTATGCCGTCGCGCCAGTAGCGACACGTAACCACACGGGAAATCGCCATTGCATTGATCGGTCAGATGTAGTGTTGCCGTTTTAGTGACTTTGTTACTAGATCTAGCGAGTTTTTTATGTCTTTGGTGACATTTTTTTATGATTTAGTGACCAAAAATAACTGGTGATTTCTAGTGACTTTTTCATGACTAGGACATCAGTTATGTAATATCTTATTGAAACATGCAAAACTTATGTTTTCATATATTTCTAGCCATAACTACGAAAATTAACACAATCGCAAGTTTGTACTTCTACTGCTATGATAACAGAGCAACCGTTCACATTTAGGTACTAAGCCAAGACGAAAATGATACGGACATAATAATAGATGAATATTTTTTCTGACAAAAACTAAAGAAAATGTCGGTAATGACGATATGTAGTATCCATGGCCAAGAATAAAATAAATATTCCTAATGTTTTATATACTAACGAGTGTCTATAGTTACGCACGTAATTGAACACAATGAACACAAACAATACTCTCAAATTTCTGATACATTGTCTAAAACACACACACAATTTGAGCATGAGATGACGCATCATCCATATGCACGTCCGCATTCAGTCCATGATTACAGGCTCCCACACAAAACCGCCATGCGATGCGACACGACGCCGCATCGCAGGAACTTGCGATGCGAATTGTTGCGATGCAAGGATGCAATTTCGCGGGGTAAACCGTTGGTTAGGGTAACCATAACTTCAACGGTAGTCAGCCGTGTTGTTTTTCGGAAACGTAACATGGATCGCAAAAGGATTGTTGCACTGCTGTTATTGTTAAATAACTTAGATGTGAAAGAAAAAGAAGATTTTGGGTTCATCCATTTATTACGATTATGAATGCTGATGGGAACTATTTTACTCGCAAGTAATATGGGTTGAGAATAGAAGATATTTTTATGATAATTTTAGAATGAGAATATCTTCATTTGAAGAGCGTCTTTCTCTTCTTCTGTCTCAAAATTGACAAAAATGGTGTCACCAAGTATGACGTAACATCGAAGGAATGCGCGATGCGAATCAAATCGGAAGTTCTTGCGATGCATTCGTGCAAATTCGCAAGTATTTGCGATGCGATTCGAATTCGTGGTTTTGTGCGAGAGCCCTACAACGCAGGATATTCTAAATTCTAATATACTGTCCATTAGACACATAAAACTGTGGTGGAGCATGAGTATGTTCTAATACAAAATCCTTTATAGATCCATCAGTGTTTAGGTGCACTCTTGCTTTTTTACATCCAGAACTTCGGGCTGTGCAATAAAAAGTAAGTCCTGATTTACTATTTAGATTGTAAGTAAATCCTTTAAATAACATCGTTCCTTGCCCCCGCCGCGTAGTTATCATCTGGTATCCGAATTTGTTGTCTAAAACAAATATAAATCCAATTTTGCCATAACATGAAATTGGTTACTGCTCAATTATAATATAACCCATATTTGTCCAAAATGTTTAGCAACGATAGATTTACAAATATCTAGAATAAATATAATTTTCCCAATCTTTTATGTTTTATAATGTTAAAAAAGTGTGTTCTATTTGTGAACATGCTTATGTCGCCGCAATCTATATGTCGGATTTAAAAAAAAATATCCTAATTTGTCCAATGTTGCCCAAAATTACGCAGGACGGCTATACGCTGCTTTAAAAATAGTTTATAATATGTTGTCATATATGAATTAAATATTCAGTTAATCTTACATGAAAACTACACGATTTGTTTATTCACTCATTGTAATTATCACTATTCGTAATACGTAATCAGTTAGAATACATTAGCATCTTTGAAATCTTTCCAATATAGCTGGTTAATAATCGCTAAAAGGCTTACTAGACTATTATTTCTAATAAACTACAACAACTTCTATTTAATGGCACAAAATAGTCATTTAAATTTAATTGCGTTTGCTTGCTTGGCAAAAATATACTACGAGGCTTTGTAACAAAACAAAATGCATCTAGAAGACAAATGAGATCAAACATTAGGACAACAATAAAAATCTACTTTGAGATTCCACAAACATTTTTAAATGGCAATACAATAAAATACCCTTTCCCGACAAAATACCAAAAAAAACAGTTTTGACATTTCAACATATATAGCTTATATACTCGACAAGTCATTACTTTGTAGGTGGATATGATGTTATGTACTTAATTTAATTCTATCCTGTGGGGTTCCCATACAGCATGTTAGAATATATAAATAAATATTGGTAGACATTGCACATTGCTCACACAACACCAAACCCGAACCAAACTAAGCAAAGCTTGCACTACGAGAGTCAAATAGCAGATATAACACTTAGAAATAGTATAGTTGTATATACATATTTTATGATACATACATAGAAACATCCAGATACAGAACTAATGTTTGTTTTTAATTAAGTGATGTGGTCGATCCAGCCCGACTCAAGTTTCGGCCGTATTCGGCGACCTTTTTCCAGGAGAGTGCACGCGCGTGCACTCCGTAACTGCAGTACCCGTTTGGCATTGACTGGACCGACCGTACTTCACGTAAGGTACCCGTTGACTTAATTAAATATGTGTAACAACCACGTTAGTTGTCATACTAAGATATTTGTATTCATCACACAATTATTTTCACTGGAAACTGAAATGGAACCCACGACTCACAGCTTCGCAGGCAGATTTACAACTAACCCACGGGGCCAGCCTCTGTAATACTTGATACGGTTACATAAGCAGTCTAGTTTATGTTCCCACTAATGGGATACGGGGCCTTCTTTCTCAAGAAAAGTATCAAGGGTATAATCCAATACAGTTGACAATTGCGCGTTGACAAATTACACAGTCCGCGAAAAATATCTTCGAACATGACGAATCCTTGCGATATTCTCCTTCATCGTTATAGTCAACAAACGTGTTAATCGGCACTAGGGAAAAACTCAAAGATGCAAGCGGCCGTTCCCGCCACTAAGGCCACCAGGGCTTCTATCAAGGGAAGTTCATAAAAACGTTTAGTTTGGCCTTTACTTTTTTAAACTTGTTTTTTTATTGTTTGGATTTTGCAATTTTAGTGTGGAAACTAACACAGTTACACATTTTAGATTAGTTCACGGATAACGCTACCTGGTCACGCTTCAGTCTGCAGAAATTTTGGAGAAACTTTGTTATCTGTTTACATTTGAACCTACGTGTGAAATTTGAAACTGATTTCAGTTTCAGCAAGGAGAGCGCATACACGTGAATGCTACTCATTTGTCACGGCCGCGCGCGTACACTCTCCTTGAAAAAAGCCGTCAGATGCGGCTGAAACTTACATCGGTTTCAAACATATCAGATTGGGGTTTAGATAGCAAAGTTTTTCCAAAATTTCTGAAATCATTCATTTCATTCATTTATACTCTAATATATAGTCCTTTAGACATAACAAACTTCGGCGGGTCATGTGTGTGTTCTGATACAAAATCCTTCACCGTCTTGTCGGGGTTTAGATGTACTCTTGCTTTCTTGCATCCAGAGCTTCTAGCCGTACAGTAGTAAGTGTTCGGAGGATAGAAATTGTAGGTGTATCCTTTAAACAACATAGCTTCTTTTCCTCGCCGCGTAGGTATAAATCTATATGGTAACTCAAAACCTAGAACACAAAAAATACAGATAATTGTAGCGATAGGACACAAACAAACTAAGTACAAGTAAGTTATATTTGTATATTAAGAGATATTCTTCTCCGAGTAGTTAAGAGTAAACTCGAAAAGATATGTAGTACTAGTGGCCAGCCCCGATTTTGCTGGGTTGGCCATTTATTAAAATCAAACATTCTGTGAAGAGAAAAACAGAACACAAAGTGCGTGAACAAAAAAGTGTTTTAAACAAGAAATAACTTCAGAGGTGTCGAGGGACACCCGGATGGAACGAAGTTGTACATATATTATTGTGATGTATGTATATAGAGGGTACTTGAGAAACTAATGCTGTTCCTACCTACTTGTATATTATTTCAATAAATAGCCAGTCTTGAGTCAACTACAATGGTGGTTTCACTTATTTACATTGGCGCAGACGGTATTTTTTTTTTGTTTTGGAAATTACATATCAGCGAACATTTCAACATCGGCGGCAGGTGGAAAGTGAATATTGTTAGTACTTTGGAAAATTCGTGTGAACCTGTGAAACATCTAGCGGGTCATTATAAATTCGAGGCGTCACGGAAAATAAAATTGCTTAATCACGTAGTGACGGGCCGGCGGAATGATAAGGTACGATTTCATCTAGGCGCCGAACCTACGCACAGTTACCACAAGGTAGTGGAGCGGGTGCTAGCGCTGGAGGTGACCGAGCGGCACGCGGGGAATGTGGATGCTGTCGGCACCGGCCGCGGAGCGCCGGGCGAGCCGGACTCGACAAGACTCAGGCTGTGTGGAGACGAGGTGTCATGGATGACGGCGGCGGCGGCCGAGACCGCGGGCTGCGCACCAGGATACTGTCCCGCTAGCGGGCGTGGTGAGATGTTGGTCCACACGCCGAATGAAACGAGGCTGGGTGGAGGCAGAGTGTCATGGATGACGGCGGCGGCGGACGAGACCGCGGGCTGCGCACCAGGACACTGTCCCGCTAGCGGGCGTGGTGAGATGTTGGTCCACACGCCGAATGAAACGAGGCTGGGTGGAGGCAGAGTGTCATGAATGACGGTGGCGGCGGCCGAGGCTGCGGGCTGCGCACCAGGACACTGTCCCGCTAGCGGGCGTGGTGAGATGTTGGTCCACACGCCGAATGAAAGGAGGCTGGGTGGAGGCAGAGTGTCATGGATGACGGCGGCGGCGGCTCAGACCGCGAGCTGCACACCAGGACACTGTCCCGCTAGCGGGCGTGGTGAGAAACGTGTCCACACGCCGAACGAAACGAGGCTGGGTGGAGACAGGACCTATGGAATGACGGCGGCGGTGGCGACACCCGCGCGCTGTGCACCAGGACCAGTCCAGCGAGTTTGCGCGGAGAGATATGGACCTCCGCGTAGTGAGATCTCGACAGGGCGCGCACAGGCTGTTATATCTCTTATGGTATGCGGCGGCGACCGAGGGGCGGACCCCACAACAGTAAAGGAGTCCCGTGTTGAAAGAAGAAGCTTACTGGGTTAAAGATCTTCGATTCAAGTTTTGTGTGTGATATGTGCGGGTGTGCGGTCTAGTTATTTGTTTTAGTAGTGGTACAAGTGCATTGAAACCAAGGTATCATATTACTATTAAGAAAAAGTCATAGGATTGGACATAGTTTATTGATAATTTAACCTACAAAAATTACCTTCACAATAGAAATATAGATGCCATGTCTTGATTTTTAACGATTTGTATAAAAAGTTGTGTAAAAGGATTTGTTTTCGCCCTACGTTAGGAAACCTATTGTGTGGTGAAATCTATATTGGCCTAGTTTTATTATGGAAAAAGAAACTCATTTTTACGATAGTATAATGATGGAATCTGGCCTTACCTAATCTTTTAGTAATACGAATCGGTTAAAATGAAAAGTGAAAATGTAGGTAAAAATCTTATTAGCTAAGAAAAATATTCACAGTAATGTTGGATTGTTGAAATTAATAAGGTATTTGTAGAAAAAGATGAGTGTAAGCAACAACTACGTGGTAATGTTTGTATAATTTATGTAATGATTATTGGATGCCATAGTACCTAGGTACCTACCTATCCTTTTTAAGTGGTGATTTATGAAATACGTTGCAGGCAAATAAGTGGAATCGTAACCACGGTCATCAATCTGTGGTTACCTATAAATTGTTGCAATTAAGTTTGTCATAAACAAACTGTGGTAATATACTGTTGAGAGATATTATTTATTTGCTAAGGTACATTTAGAAGTTTGTTTAAAGAAGAATAATAGATTGGCCTATGATGCACTGCAAATGTAGTAATTGTAGAAACATAAATATATAGAGAGCATTGTTAAATAAATATATCTGGTCAGAAATCGTATTGTGGAGGCCACGATATTAATGCTAAGTAATCGCGTAGAAGAATACTCATGTTGCGTGATTGTAAGTAACCCGAGACGAGATTCCTAATTCCTAAGTAAATAATAAATAAGTACTATACATATACTGCACTCTGCCCATCCGAGAATATGATCATAGACTACAGGCCCGTGAACAAAATTTACGGGTCAAATGAACCATCAAGAAACCTATGTAGGATGATAATTATTTACAATATTTACAAATATATAAAAATCTAAATAAAATGGTGGTCATTCCTAACACATACATACATACTGGTTCTAATAAGCAATTACAACTATTACATTCATGAACAATCTGGTTCCTCTAATACAAGCTTTGCTTAGCCTGGGACCAGCTAATGTAGTGTTTATAATAATGTAGTGTTAATAATAATGTAACGTAGTGTATTTGTGTTATTCACGCAAATGTTATTTGTTCTGGATGGTAATCGAGCCCACGATCTCCGCCTTTGCGGGCAGGCTCAGTACCAACACATGAAGTTAGTTTAAATGTGCATTCAATAATATCGAAGAAAGTTGTACCTATAGTAATGTGTATTTGTGTTTTATCTGTAGGTAGGTACCACACATTTTAGTCACTCACGTTTTAGGGAGTTTTGATAATGCAATGTTAACGCGTAGAAATGAATATTATGAAATGTTGATTGATTGTTTATGTAAATTCAGCACTAATCGGCACTAAATGTGTTATTCGTAAGTACAGATAAATGTTGCATTAATGGTTTTCGATGACCCAGGTGTCTGCCGGGAACTCTGTTGCCTACATCTATTCGAGGCAGGTATCTAGCTATGTTTGGAATATGTATAAGAGATAGAATTTATTTTTAAAATATGTTGTATGGATCTGAAAATAATATTTAAATGAGAGAAAATATTTAATACAAAGAAAGCTGCATTAAACTTTGACCAAATTTGTAATTATTACACCTTTTCGGTATATTTAACAAAGGGAAGGGAACAAATAGATAACAAAGCGATTCTAGAAACTTTCAATCTGAGAGAATGGTCAAACTACCGGACTTGATGTACTAACTAATGTTATGTAGGTAGCCTGAGTAAATTAATAATTATGTGTAAGGTAGGTACTTCAAAGCCTATATTTATTTGTCTTCACGGTGTGTAAATGGTTCCATAAGTATTACGGTTTCAACATTATGTAATTACTTCTCTCGGAGAAAACTTTTTAAAAAGAATATCGGTGTTTAGCTAAAGTTAGTTGTTATTGCATAAATCACTTTGTAAATTAGAGTGAGGATTTAATTAATGCTAAAATCTTGGGTTGATGTCCAATATAGTTAGTACATACATATACCTATAAATGGACATCAGCATTAATTTTTAAAAAATATACCTAAAAGAAACTGAAAATTGAATGCTAAAACAGATTACTTAGTTCATGTAAATAACCGCTACAATTAATGATTATTGTTTTTATGTCAACCTTAAAGGGAATAATTGTGTAAACGGATCATGAAAAATAACAATAAAACAAACAGTAACTTCATAGAAAGCGCTTTCTCAATTACCAAATTGTGTTGAATACATTATTGTAAAATCATCAAGCATTAGTGAAAGATTGTGTAATTAAACCCTAGATAGAACATGTAATAAATATGCAATGTAATGATGTATGGGGAAAATATGTAAAATATGTAAATTCAGTAAATAAAAATGCTGATTTCGTTTCACATAACTATAATATGAAGATTACTCTGATAATGATGTATTGACTAAAGAATATTTTTGCACTCCGTGTGATTATAATCTTATCTAATTTAAATCTTTGCTGCATCCCTATTTTGATATGTTTTATTTAGCATTCAAATTTCGAGAATGGTTTAGTTAAGTACAAATTAGTTTTTTTTTGTTTTGTATCAAGACAACGTGTGTCGGGTCGGCTAGTACGTACTTATGCACAATGGGTTATTAATCCTCGATTTATTTAAGAGAATTTCAATTTATTTTCTATCAATAGAAATGTTATTGTCAACGTAGAATGTTTTGTAATAAAAAAGTTTTGTTGAATGTTTTGTTATGGGATTATGACACTATACCTAAATGTTAATTCTAATATGCAATCAAAAGATTTTTTTCGGTGTAAGGGGGGAAGTGTGATGTATGTATATAGAGGGTACTTGAGAAACTAATGCTGTTCCTACCTACTTGTATATTATTTCAATAAATAGCCAGTCTTGAGTCAACTACAATGGTGGTTTCACTTATTTACATTATGTATAGATACTACACATGTACGAAATATGCTTTCTTTTTCTAATGATATTTTAGCATTCTTCATTGCCTTAAAATGCGCTTGAAATGTGTATTTTTTTTTGTAATTACACCTAGTTTGATCGATTTATAGCCCCCAAAATTTCATACTAAATTTCATCAAAACCGTTAAAGCTGTTTTCGAGATTTAGATTCTATAAATATAGATATCTACTAATATAAAAATATATCCAAGAATTGCTCGTTTAAAGGTATTTTAAGGTATACAAATATAGGATTTTCTTTGAAAAAAAGCAAAACTGACTTCAATTTAAAATTTAAGACACGGCTAAATTTTAGAAGAAACTATGACTACGTCGACTATTAGGACACCGCCACACCCATTTCGATAAAATTTAAATGGGACCTCCTGTCAAGTACTCCGTACCAAACAAACGAAAAAAAAATCAAAACCGATTCTCAATTAGCGGAGCTATCGCGTAACATCCATACAAAAACAAACAATTGAAACCTCCTTGTTTTTTAAAGTCGGTTAAAAAGATATTTTGTCATTATCTAAACAAATAATTGATAATTATTTTTGGTCTAGCCTAAAACCAAATACTAATAGGCTTAGTTATGCAACGCTATCTATTGTTATGTACAACAGTTAGTTTCTGCAGATAAATGGCCAGTAGGATTTTTTTTCGTGTTTTTGTTAGAAAATGAACCTACTTAGATACGAATTAAATGCGTTGATAAAGGGCTAGTAGCTAAAGGGCCCAGTAATGATTTTTCTCAGAAAAAAAGAACAAAAAAAAAAGGTGTGTGCTTAAGACCACACGGCAGAAGTGAAAACTTCATTAGCTGATTTTTGTATTAGGTAGGTATGTCGTATTATAATAAAATATTATGGATCGTATTAGTTGAATAAACGAGTAAAACAAGCCAGAAATTAGAGTAAATATTTATTGAAATTTTATTTATATACAAAGTAGCTGTTACCCGCGACTTAGTCCGAAATAAATACTAAGGTTACTCAGGCAGTACTTATTTGTATACCCAGATTGTATCCACATTTATGGTTAGTAAAAAAAGTGTCCATGTTCAAAAAGATGTTGGCCGTGGCCGGCTTTTTAAAAGTTACTCCACCTTTGTATGCATTCACACGGTGCACCCCTATGAAGCCCCTAACATTGTCCGCAAAAAGGTTGGCGAGTGTTATAGGATTTTTGTTACCGACTTTCTCCTGTTCCGTCGATTCCACATACACTACACATTCTCCACTACGATTTTCTGGGAATAGTCTCTTTCTCTTATAAAGGGGTTTTCTAAATAGTTTGTAAGAAACATTTTCACTTGGATTTGGCTTCAATAGTTTTCTTTTTCTGGTCTGTTCGACGGGGTCACCCCCGTCGTTAGCGACGCTCATATTTCTTTATACTATTGACTATATACAAAACTAAATATTTACACGAAAGAAACGAAATATTTACACAGCAAAACTAATTAATTTGATTGTGAAAATTATAAACCATCCGTCGTGTTTTCCCGCCCAAAGAAAAGTATTTTGGAGTTGGTAGCCGTCAGTGTTGCCACTATGATTTTGAGCTTGTCGCCAAATAATTATGATTATTATATTAGTTATGTTATCGCCGGTTTTGATTGAATTATTAAGGGAATAACAGTCTGGAAGAATACATAAGCTTTTTCCTTCTCCAACCTTCTACACTACACTAGTATATTCCCCTTTGTCGGTAACACGTCGTCTAAATCCGCTAAAAGGTTTTAAAAATTCGCCCGTTTCAGCGACAAAGTCGCTAAAGTGTCAACAGTAGTAACCGGTAGCGAGCAGCGAGAGAGAGAGAGAGTATCTATTGTCCTATGTCCTCCTCTAACAATTATCTTTCTCGGTCTGGCACGTTTGTTGACCACATTATCTTTCTCGCTCTAGCATCCCGAGCTTACCCGAAATTTCTTATCATATCCGAGCGTGATGATCACGTGATCATAAATCCATTTCACAGCCCACGAAAATTCTGTCCATAGCGCGCCTAAAGAAGTTTTCACTTCAAAAAGAAGTCATGAGACTATTAACGTCAGGATTCGAACCGAGGTCTCCTGATTTCAAAAACGGCCCCTCCCGCCTGAGCTATTCAGTACTTACTTACAGTAGCTAAATTTGTTATCGTTTTCTATCACGCCGCACGGCTTACAACGGCAAAAAGTGTTGTTACAACTTTTGCTCTTAATTTTTTCCGTTAATTGTGTCCGCGAAAAGGAACTTCGTTCCGTTTAGCGATAAAGAAGGTAACTAGGTAAATTTTGATTTTAGTTGGACGATATAGCTCTAATTTCGCGTCTACCAGGGTTTACGCCCTGTCCGTGATTACCACCAGCACCGAACATTTATGTCACCACTACGAATTTGTAAAGTTTTCTATTTTTTGTGTCTATATAGTTGAATAGTTGATTTATTACAATGATAGATTTAATTAGGTATTATTCTAGACATTTAGTAATAAATAAATGATTGTAATTTCGTTATTTTACGAGTATAACTGGGTTTGATTATTTTGATTTAATGACATGAATTTGTAAAGTTTTCTATTTTATGTATCTTTATAGTTGAAAAGTGATTTTAAAATAACGAGCGAGCCTACCATATCAGGCAAAACATGACGACAAGCTACTTTGAAATTCTGTGATATGAGTGTTTGTAATTTACTTACTCGTGTTTTGGACAAATAAATTATCTTTATCTTTTACTGATTGAGAGATCTTGAATGGACGATTATGTAACTTTAATGTAGACTCCTTTACTCAAAACAAATTTTGGCGGTTTATGAGTATGTTCCGATACGTAATCTCTAAGAGTACCGTCTGGGTACAGGTGTACTCTGGCTCTCTTGCATCCGCGTCGGCGCATCGTACAATAGTACGTCCGCGTTGCTTTAGGTCCTCCGAGAGTAAAGGTGTACCCCTCAAACAGCATGTAACGAATCCCTCGTGATGTCTTTATCATTTTGTATGGTAACAGAGAACCTGAAAATAGTTCAAATAATTTTAAGGTGAAACAGACCTAACAATCATATAATCGTCCATTCCTGACGATTCCATCATGGCTTTTCAAGGGTTTGTAATTTTTTAAAATTTTGCTCTTACTTTCTTTAACCTGTTATTATGTTATTGTTTAGGTTTTCCAATTCTAGTACGGAAACTTTTGTAGTTACACATGTTAGATTAATTCACGGATAGCAACGTGTGTTACCTGGTCACCGTGGTATCTAGCGGCCATTTTCAAGGAGAGCATGAACGCATGAATGCTGCTCGATTGTCACGGCCGCGCGCGTAAAAGGCCGTCGGATGCGGCTGAAACTTACTTCGGTTACAGACATATCACACGTGGGTTCAAATGAAAACAGATAGCAAAGTTTTTCCAAAATTTCTACAATCTGTTTTTCATTCATTGATACTATAACATATAGTCCTTTAGACATAACAAACTTCGGCGGGTCATGTGTGTGTTCTGATACAAAATGCGTTACCGTCCTGTCGGGGTTTAAATGCACTCTCGCTTTCTGGCATCCCGAGCTTCGAGCCGTACAATAGTAAGTGATTGGAGAATATAAATTATAAGTGTATCCTTTGAACAACATAGCTTCTTTTCCTCGTCGCGTAGGTATACATCTATATGGTATCTTCTAACACAAAAAATAAGGATAATTGTAGCGATAAGACCCAAACAAACTGTAGTAAGTAATAATACACATTATGAGATATTCTTTTTTTTTTTTAAATAAAGAGTGACGAGACGAGCACGACATGTGCCTGATGGTAAGCAACATGCCTGCCACATAACAGCACAGTGACACGCAGCTATTGGAACATGAAGAGTCCAAATCATTACCTAGCACTGCACTGCGCTTGTCACCCAGAGATCTAAGTTGTTATATCTCTAAGCCCTGTAATATCTCTGGAATTTCCCTGTAAATTCATCTCCGAATAGCTACCAGTAAACTCGAAAAGATAAGAGTATGTAGTACTAGTGGCCAGTCCCGATTTTGCTTGGTAAGCCATTTAATTAAAATGAAACGTTTTGTAATGAGATAAACAAAAAAGTGTTTTTAAACAAGTAACAATATAGACAACAACAATAAACTTAATATTAGAACAATTCTAGCGATAAAGTAGGTAACTAAGTAAAGGTTGATTTTAGTTGGGCGATAAGTATATCCATTATTCTTGTCTACCAGGGACCAGGGTACCAGAGTACTACCGGCCCCAAATATTTACGTCACCGCTACTAATAAATATTGAACGTCGCTTCGACAATCTTACAATCCACGCGGAGACTTATATTTTGGCATTGATTAAAACTGTTCGTCTTCAAATAATTGCACGTCACTGTGGTCTTGACCCCTTTAAGGGTGTCCGTCCACCGGTGCTCACGCGCGTCCTGTTAAATTTAAATCTAAATTCCTGTTAATTGTGTCTAAATTTGTTTAACTGGGCCTTCTTCCCTGTCCATAAACAGGTTAGGCCTACTGTCTACGCACGCGTCTTTTGTCGAATGCATGCATCCTACGAACAAACGCAAGACGTGCGGCTGTCGTGTCGTTGTCGCTTCGTGGACATAGACTTCATTATTTGTACGCAAGATGCAAGCATTCGTCTTGCATCCGACAATTGTCGAAATCGTGCGGATGTCGTGCAGCTACGTGGACAATTGGCCTTAAGGGCAGGTATGTTGCTTACCACTAAGTGCATCTCTTTCTGGTCCCGTCACTGTACATTATACAAAAATGATACTACAAGGCCACTCATTGAAAGACCTCAAGAATCTTAAGGTGCAGGTTCGCGCCGCGACCGCGACACGAGATCGAGACCGCGACAGGCACTAGACATTATAGAATTGTAGGGGCGCCAGTTCGCGCCGAGACCGCGACATCAGACCGTTAAAAGGACCACTATGCAATTTTAACGTAGACTCCATTACACAAAACAAATACTGGCGGTTTATGAGTATGTTCTGATACGTAATCTCTAAGAGTACCGTCTGGGTACAGGTGTACTCTGGCTTTCTTGCATCCGTTAGGGCGCATCGTACAGTAGTACGTATGCGTTGCTCTTGGTCCTCCGAGGGTAAAGGTGTACCCGTCAAACAGCATCTTATGTTTCCCTCGTGATGTCTTTATCATTTTGTAAGGGCACAGAGAACCTGAAAATAGTTATTGAATTCAATTCACACGACGCGGTTTACGGCCGCGGGGGCTGCGGCAGCCGCGCGGCGCCCGCGTGGTTGCGCGCGATTCTTGCGCAGTAGCTTTCCGGAGCAGAAACCGCGAAAACCTGCGGTCTCGTGAGTATTGAAACAAAACCGTCGCGCGGCGCGGCGCCGCGCCCGCACGCGGGCGCGGTTGGCAGCCGTGTCGTGTGAACCGGGCCTAAAGGTACAAGTTCGCGCTGAGACCGCGACAGGCACTTGACAGTATGGAATTGTATGGGCGCCAGTTCGCGCCGAGACCGCGACAAGAGACCGAGACACACACGTGTCGCGGTCTCGGGACGAACTGGCGCCCATACAGTTCCATAATGTTATGTGCCTGTCGCGGTCTCAGTGCGAACTTGTAACTTAAGCCCTCCGTGCTTCATCAAACTTATTGCTATCATTGTACATTTTTACAATCCCAGAGAAGCTCCAAAAACTTGGCTTCGTTAAATATACACAATCAGAAAAAGCAGGTGGTCTACTGCCGAACTACGAAGAATATTGATTATGCTACTGTCCTATTTTATTTTCATAGGGAAAAAGAAAAAGCGAATAACTTAACTTCTCCGAAAAATCAAAAACCGGCTTCAAATTAAATTAAATTCATACCACTCAATTCAATAGGAAGACATCACTACTAAGTCATCGAGGTAATGAAAGTAAATTTTAGTTGTTAGTTTGTTCATATTTCAAAAACTTCTACAGTGATTGCGAGAAAACTAAAATGTGATCACCTCTGAATTACGATCTACCAAACGAAAACAGAAGCGGCAAAATTGATTGACGATTTTCGGAACTATCGCGTAACACACATACAAAAAAAACATACAACCGAATTGAGAACTTCCTCCTTTTTTGAAGTTAGTTAAAAAAGAGATAGTTTCATACAAAAAAGTTGTACTGAACAAACCAAGCCAGATACATTTTCATAATTTTAGTGGCCAAACATGCACAGAGGTATTTTAAAACGCATTATTTAATTGAATAGAACTAATTTTATTTTAAAATACCTTACATTTGACAAAAGACTTAGGTAGACAAGTTATAAGTAATTTCTGTATTGTTTTCGGCATCGATATACATCAAAAGATGTGCCCTGAGCACCTTGAACATGTTAACAAACTGCGTCTCTGTGTGTAGCGTGAGTTTACAACTATCAATCGATTTGACCCCTAGAATCGCTAGCGGCGAGGTATGTTGCGGTTCTACTTATTTTGGTTGTTGACAACGAATAGCGATAGGTATAATCGTCCAGCATTCATCGTTGCCTTCAATCGACTAAAACGGAAAGAGTGAGCTCACTCTTCAGCCTAAAGTTTGGGAGGGCAAATCCATTGATTATAGATTCGATGGTTTTCGGTATAAAACCTGGACGTCTACTCTAATTCAACGAAAACGTAATTTCGAAATAAACTCGCGATTTTCAAACTCCTATTCTACTTCGATCCGTCGTTTTGTCCGTTTAAATGTTCCAGGCATACTCTAATTAGAGTATGCTTAGAACATTTAGACGTCAAACAATGTTGTATCGGACGAAACGAAGTAGAACGAGAGTAGGAAAGTCGCGAGTTTTTTTTCGAAATTTCGTTTTCGGTGAAACAGAGTAGACGTCCAGGTACATTATGTAGTATTTCTATGTGCGAGCCTTATAATCATTAACTTTAACATAATTACCATTTACTGAGCGTATGTATTGCGGTCTTATATGATAATGTTCATTTTTATAAAAGGTTATAAGTCCGTGTCGGTTTAATTTCAGCCGTGCCTTACATCCCTTCGAATACCTTTCACAGTAGTAATAAGCGCATCTATAAGTTTTTCCTCGTTGAGAATACGCGTAGCCATCCATCAAAAGAAGTTTTCCGCTATTCGTTGAGATCATATCATAAAGTATATCTGTAAATCAATGAATACATAATTTATACCAATCATAAGTAGTAAGTATTTTTTATAGGACAAGTGGCTAAAAAGCATTCAATTTGCCTAATATTAAGTGGTAGCCGTTACAAGCATTCGATTTGCCTAATATTAAAGTGGTAGCCATTACTAATGAATATATGCAATATCGGTGACGCTAAACGACGTTTAGCCAGCCGGGGAGAGGTGTTCAAAGATACCCTTTTATAAACCTTTAAAATTTTGCTTTTATTTAAAAAAAAAACACAATCTTAAACTAGCATAAGTTATTCAACAGTTACGTGCGTAAATACAGGCGGTCGTTTACGGAAGAACTTTCGAGAGCGCTATGAGTTTATTATGCACATCTAATTACAAATTTTGTCATTTCGTAAGTCACCGACCTTACATGTGCCTCAGTTCCGAGAACCAAATTTACAGTATTAAGTATACAAATAGGTAGTCTTGCAGCTGATACCGGTGGTTGGAAGAATTAGAAATACAATTTTAGAGGTCAAAATGCGAATCCAAAAAGCGTCATCGTTTTATAGTTAATGTTCCGAAGACGACTTTCGAACGAAGAGGTTAGATTCCACATTGGTAATGAGGGCATCTAAACCTTGCAATACGTATTTTGAATTACACTCAATGAGTATTGTACTTGAATGAAAAACTTTGCAACACGTATTTTGAAGTACACTTTAGGAAGTATTTGAAGAGATTTGACTCTGCTTTTGTGATAAGAACGTCTAGGCTGTGGAATACGTTGCCTGAGTGGGTTTCCCCGATGGTTACAATCTTTGTGTCTTCAAGTCGAGAGTGAATCGGTTTTTTTAGACCGCTCGTCGTCGCTTAACATCAGGCGAGATGGCGGTCAAGTGTAAACCTATAGAAGTAAAAAAAAAATTGAATGAGTATTCAAACCTTGCAATACGTATTTTGAATTAGACTTAATAAGTATTATACTTCAATGAGTATTTAAAACTTGCTATACTTATTTTGAATTACACTTAATAAGTGCTATTACAATACTTGAATGAGTATTTTCTGTTACCTGAGTATCTTGAAGTCGTGAAGTGAAGTGAATCGGTTACGTCTATGTTTTATCCAAAAAAGTCATCAGACTGAACAACAAAAAGGGCTGATTATTATTATTTTTCACAATTAAATTTATTTTATTTCAAGGGACCTTACAGTAAGACACTTGACAAAAGATTTAGGTAGACAAACGTTCATTATGAGTATTAATATTTCTGGTGCGTTCTAGAGTTTTTCTATTTGTATCTAGTCTTCTACAAATTCAATTTAATATAAGTACCATTTGCCGTGCGAAAGTAATCCGGTTTACTATGGGTATGTTTATTTTTAAGAAAACATATATGTCCGTAGTTGTCTAATGTTAATTTTGCTTTACATCCGTTGGGATACTTGGAACAGTAGTAGTGCATGGTGTTTGGACTTATTCCACGTTTCGAATACGTGTAGCCTTCGTACATAAGAAGCGTTCCGTTACTCGTTGCGATCATTTCGTAAGGCAAACCTGTAAATTAAATACAATAATGAATGAAAGTACCCTAATAGGGTATCTGACTGGTCAAAATACACCATTTTAATTAATCCGTCAGCTAGATCATGGGAAAATATGGGACACGTATTTTTTTTTTTTTTTTCACAATATTAAAAATCGACAGAGATATAGAACATTAAACTTCGAGAGTGAGGGGTCGCGACGTTACTCGTGGGTAGAAGTCGTACATACGAGTGACGTCACGCGAAACTTCGAAGCACTGTATCTTGGTAATTTTTTGTTTGTGAAACAAAAGAAATAATAAGTGTACAATATTTTTTAGCAATCTCACTGACCGACTAATTAGTTGTTTTGAAGATTGTACCCCATTAGAAGTTACCAGCTCAGTTTCAATCTTATTACACTCATTAGCTTATTTTACACAACAGTCATATTTAAGTTGTACATAATATATTAGTTACGCGCATAAAGACAGACGGCCGCCAACGTTAGGAGTAATGGGGTAACGTATACAAATATTGTCATTTCGTTATGTGTATTATCTGTTCATTTTGTTTCTGTACTGTGTTCTCTCGACACTAAACGTAAGAAGCCATGAATGATTTTAAAAACGCTTACCTCAGGTAATCTGATTCGCTTCAATGAAACTAAATGTAGTCTGGCCTGTAGAACCCCATCCTATTTCTACTTATATTGGTCACACATCGGCTAATGGAAAAAAAGTAATTTTATATTATATAAAAAGGACGTTTGTTTAATTTTAAGTATACATATTTGTTATCAACAATAAAACAAATAAGCGATGTTGCTGTATAATCGAAGTTTAATCGACGAATTTCGACAATATTATTAATATTTTCATAAGTTTTCCGTATAGGAAATATGTATCTTTCAGATATCGTGTTCTCATGATAGTGTGAATTTCTCACACACAGTTCTGCCGTTTTCTCCGACTATCTAGTTTCTACTAAAGTAGTTTTTGGAGCTAAACAACTTACTCTAAAGGCGGAGGTTCGCGCCGCGACTGCGACATGAGACCGAGTCTCGGCGCGAACTGGCGTCCATATATATGTCGCAGTGTCCTGCCTTGGTCGCAAGTGGCGGTCGCGGCGCAAACCACCACCCGTCGACAGTGTCACACACTGTCCATTTTTTATGTACAATTTATGTTCCTAAAACTAACGCGCAGCGCAAATAGGCAATGGTTTGAATTTGAACTCTTCGTGTTCGAATAGCCAATAACAGCACTGTGTCCTGCTGTTATGGGCAAGCTTACTAGCAGGTTCTAGCGTCATAGTTCGTTCGTCACATTCTCTGATAAAATGGAATAGAAATATTAAAAAGTGACGTTGCATTATTAACGATATTTTAAACTTTAACCAATTCTCCGTTTTTCCCCACCACATATCGTGGTCTCTCGTGGTAGTGTACATTTTTCGCAAATTGTATTCTACCGTTATCTTTGAGCTTTACTTGAGCCTTGCATCCGGAGTCTTTTCTCGAACAGTAGAACATTCTTGTTTGATGCACCCGAGAGAAAGTGAAACCGTCCAGCATAATAAGGAACCCGCCTTTACGAGTTGGAATTCTGATGTACCCAGGATCACCTGTAAACACATACTTTTTACAAACAGGCAACAGTTATTTTCAATTCAATTTATTTATTACGAACCTTAGGCATCTTAGATATACTTGTTAAAACGTCAATAATTTACAAAACATCAGAATATACTTACAAATCGCAATTAAATTAAGTCACATCTATTTAAGCGACTGTAAAATAACTTCAGTGAAGAGCGTTTGTGTATAAATATAATAAAGTAGCCAAGTGCAAGTTGGACTCGCCCATGAAGGGTTCCGTTGCAGCAAGTAACATAATATACATAGTACACATAGTTCTTGTAGTTCGTTGTAACTTTGATCGAAGTTTTAATAATAGTGTATTTATGACGTACTAAAAAAACTACTCATCAGATCGAGTTCAAACTAATTTTCGTTGGTAGTTTTCATGGTAATGTACATCGTATATTTTTTTTAGATTTTTCATTCTCTTACTTTAGAAGTTAGAGGGGGGGGGGTACACACATTTTACCACTTTGGAAGCGTCTCTCGCGCAAATTATTCAGTGTAGACAAAAAATATTTTAGAAACCTCAACATTATTTTTGAAGACCTATCGATAGACACCCCACACGTGTAGGTTTGATGAAAAAATAATTTTTGATTTTCAGTTCTCAGTATGGGGGGCACCCCTAATTTTTTTTTTTTTTTAACTTTTGTAAAAATCCTAATGCGGTTCACAGAATACATCTACTTACCAAGTTTCAACAGTGTAGTTTTCATAGTTTCGGCAAAAAGTGGCTGTGACATACGGACGGACAGACAGACAGACAGGCAGACAGACAGACAGACATGACGAATCTATAAGGGTTCCGTTTTTACGTTTTACGGAACCCTAAAAATAAATATGTCAAGAAAATGATACAGAAATGTCAAGTTTGTAAAGGTTGTGTCATTTTGTAAATTTTTATATAAATTTTGCCAATCTTGGCTGTCATTGAGAAGAAATTTGTCATTATGTTATGTTATGCCTTACTAATTAGATAAATACGTTTTAATTTTTTGTCATTTAGATTCAATATTAACTGCTCTGGAATAGCATAATAATATCGAACGCTGCTTCTAATGTTTGGCAAATGGAGACTATATTTGGAATATTTTAGTCAGTGTTTGTAATGTGCGCAGTCGGGCTTAAAATCGTTGCGTAGATTTTTCATAGCATACATAATACACTCATAGATATACAGAGATGAAGTTTTCTATGATTTTATTCTCGCAGACAACTTCATGAGGAGTCCCACCAAGACACCAAAGCGGTACGCTCTTGCACACATCCAGGGAAGTCGTGGAGAGGTCTTTTAAAAACTACTATTTAAATGAATGGACAGACTTTATTTTATTTTAAGAGAATCTGATACTTGACAGAAGACTTAAAATTAACTGAATAGCTTAAATCTAAAGCTAAGTCTAATGGGGATCCAGACTCTAATTCAGAAGTCTGGACACCTGCCTTTGGCACACTTTTCGGACTTTCTAAGAATATTGCACTATACTGATGATGTAAACATTAAATAAATATTGCTGTGTAAATAAATATGTTCCACGCACAACACTTACTAGTCCCAAACTAAACACAGCTTGTATTGCTTGTATTCTTGAAACCAGATCGGTGATATAATACTTAGATAATTGTAGATACTTACATACTTATAATACATAGGAACACCCAGAAACGAAACAAATATTTTGTATTCATCACACAAATATGTGGTGTGATAAGGCGGTGCTCCCAACATATTATTTATACATACATATGTTCATAATATTACTAAGTAATTTGTTTTTAGCTAGTATGTATTTGTTTCTAGACTTCGCTATTCTTATTCTATTTTTGCTCTTACTTTATATCCTTTCCTCACTTAGATCTTCATTTTACTCTCGTTTCTTGCCACGCTTATCATGGCACAAGTTATCAAGTTCTGTTTTACTGTAATTTTTCTGATGCATTATTGCTATTCCTATTTGTGTGTCTTCTATCAATCCATTTTAATATAATTACCATTTACTGTGATCAAGTACTCCGGTCTTTCATGAATGTGTTCGTTTTTAGAAAGCCTTATTTGTCCGTTGTGGTCTAGCTTGAGTTGTGCCACACCCCGGACACTCGGCCTAAAATCTATACAGACGGTGCAGTTGACATACCTACACTCACACAACTACGCATATGTCGTTCGAACACATTTACGCATGTGTGCGTGTCATCTAGGGTTACTAAATTATTTTATGGAATAGCTGGGACCCGTGAGTTCACCTGCCTGTATTAAGTGGCCTATAATCTTACCTAGTTAGTGTTCGATCTTTAATGTAGGTACATATAACTTTCATCAACAACCAGGAGAAGATTTAAAACAAAATAGGAGATAATAAAGGTACCATGGACGAATTGATTTTTAGTTAAGTACACTTACCCAAAGAGAAAACTTTATTCTGACAATATATTAATTAATCACTCCACATATCGCGTATTTCATTATAGTTAGGTAGGCTAGTCACAGAACATTAGATTAGGTACAACAACGTTCATAAGTTGAAAACACAGTAGAAAAACGATTCAATCCTAGTACATTATAGAAATTCTTATGAAATTAAAAATCTGTTATTCTTGTTTCGTTGAACAGATGAAAAAATTGGTACCTAAATTTAAATAACACAGCAACACAGCGTCATGGTCGTATTCTCATAGAAAATTGTTGTCCGATATAACCCTTCGTTGAGTGCTTCTCGCGTCCTTGCGGGGTAGGAAGCTTGAAACTGGCGGGGGGTGGGGAGTGTCCGTTCTATCTGTATTATCTATTCTATGGTTGTGCCTTACAGCCGCTCGGGTATTTTGAACAGTAGTAGTGGACGGTTGTTTGTGTTGTTCGACGTTTCGAGTATGTGTAGCCTTCAAGCATAAGAAGCATTCCGTTGCTAGTTGCGATCATTTTGTAAGGCAAACCTGCAAAATAAACACACGACGATTGCCAATAACAAGCTCAATTTCAATATTTCTGCATTAACTAGCTTGTCATCATCATTCGGCATCCATATTCGCGAATGCACGATAACGATAATTCATCAATGCAGAATAAAGTATCATTACATTTCATACAACGGCTATGCAAAAAAACTTTGTAAATAAATAAATAAAATAAACATTGGTGGACATTTCACACACAACACACCATCTGACCCCAAACTAAGCAATGCTTGTACTATGGAAGCCAGATAGCTGATATAATATAAAACTTAAATATTTGTATATACATACTTATTACACTATTACTTATTTACTATATTTACATAGCACAATATATTTATAGGCACAGAACAAATCATCCCACAAACTGGGTGCACTGGGTGGGGATCGAACCCACGACCCACGGCTTCGCCGGCAGACTTAAACCAACTAAGCCACCAGCCCAGCCAATGTAAATATTGCTGTACGGTGTACGCCTATTTTATTTTCATGGTAATAATAGTTTTAGTTATAATTTCTGTAGTAGTTATCACATCATTAACATTTTTTTTAAGTTCATAGAATGCTGGGAAGTACAACATACTGGGAAGTATACATTAATTCGCTGTTTAACTTTCAAATTATGGCATATTAGCGGTTCATAAGAAAAACAAATAACAGTCGTTTTTGATTTAATATATTTAAGAATTTAGTTTATCCAAGGTACAGCAAGGTCATAAACTATTATAAACAAACAAAAGGACGATTCTTCTTAAATTTATAAATCTCAAAGATAACACTGAAATTACTTCTAGATAGACGGTAAAATCTACCTACCTACGAGTAGAAAGACGGGCGCTGGTTTATATGGAATTTTAAGTGTAATTGGCATTGTAGCCGTACTTATTATTATTCAATAAATAAATAAATAAATATGACTCTGCTCATAATACAGACACTATAATATTACGTTTGTGTGAAAAGGTGTCATATAATAATAAACTTAATTACAAGTATATATACAATTGTAAGATCATGTATTTATTTTCTTATTTATATGCCTTGCTTGCATAAACAGCCCACCAAATGTTCCCACAGCTGGGACTCAGGGCCTTCTCTCGCAAGGAGATAGTCAAGGCCATAATCCACAACACTGGGCCAGTGCGGGTTGTTAGATGACACATGACTTCGAAAGATTCTAGGTACATGTCGGTTTCCTCACGATGTTTTCCTTCACCGTTTTTAAGTTAGCGGCATTACACACATGACTTCGAAAAGACAGTGGTGCGCCTGGTTTCGAACCCAGAGTCTCCGGATCCTTGCATGCATTGCTTACATTTCAGTAATCTATTAACATTACAAGATCCACAAATTGTTTTTTTACAATTCTGACAAACTTTATTGGTTTTATTTTTACATTTCCTAATGTAACATTCCTTTTTCTTTCGATTATCAACGAATCCTGGGAAGTAGAAGGCATATATTATGTTGAACACTGGAAAGTTCTTCATCAGTTTCAGATTCTTTACTAATTTGATTCGCGAACTCTAAAATAAATTAGCCTTCGTTTTATGGGTTTACCAGTATTTTTTTTGTACAAAATGAAGAATTGGTGGCTACTAGGTGAAGAACGTCAAAAATACTGGCCATCTTCTGGATGCTGCTTTGACGCTGTATTTCTTTGCCATCTGATCAGCCATATCCACGCCATGCTTTGTAGCGTTGTAAAAAGACACAGTCTCTGGGTTTTTTTTTTGCGATGCCTAGAGTCAAATTCAACAGTCATGTAATGTGCTTATCTATACTAATATTATAAAGAAGTAAAGTTTGTGTATTTGTTAAATTGTAAGGGGTAATCTCGGGATCTACGGAACCGATTTTAAAAATTCTTTCACCAATAGAAAGCCACATTATTGCTGAGTGCCATAGGTTATATAAAAAACCGAAAAATAAAAAGGCTTTTACGTGGTAGTCCGTTTTGCAAAGTGAATCGGAGAAAAAACGGTCGAATGAAAGCGTTTCTTACGAACGCTGCCGAACGAGCGCTGCTATGAAAGATAAATTTTTGACGTCTAGAGAAAAGATGTGGAGCTTGAAAATGCCTACAAAAAAGTCAACGACAGCATAAATAGGTATATGTCCAACTTTTATATTTAAGTTACAAAAAGTAGTATTCCAATTTAAGTAGTATATCCAATTTGGATGTTTGTTGCTCAATCACGCCGAAAAGTATGAAGGGATCGGGCTGAAGTTTGGAATACAGTTAGATTAAGGTCTGGAAAAACACATAGGCTACTTTTTATCCCGGAAAAATAACGGGAACGAGAACTACGCGGGTGAAACCGCGGGTACTGCTAGTTAGTAATAAAACGTTATTTTTTTGCATTGAGAAATAGTAAGTTCATATCTATCAGATTTCAATACTTGTGTTTCAAATAAATTCAAGGGAAAAGATTTGGCATGAGGTGGATATTTTCTACGGGCCCTATTCATAGCGCCAACAATGGTAGTGAGTAAGTTTTTTGCTAGACTAACAGAAGTAAGAAAAATATCTGTTGTTATACATATTTCGTCTTGTATTCATAAGACGTTCCACGACCTGCATAACTACGGGTTCACCGAGACTTTGATTATGTGGTCTGCTGTCATGTGTTCTCAAGTATGGTAAACTTATCGAGCACATATTTTGAGCCAACATCAACAGAAAGGCGAAACTTTATGCCAAACTTATGAGGTGTTTTGGAAAGGTACTGAAGAAACTAGCATCTCACTTTAGTGGAAAAAGGTTGTTCATCAACAGTTATATTAATTTCTGCTGGTTTATAACAACACTAGCCAAATCGCGCGTGCGTTGCTACGCCATCTATCGAAAATTGGTCGTGCCAATTCAAATCTAAAACAAATTTGGTTACCTTAGGTTCTAATGACGCAACCTTTTAAATGATAGACACATGCTGTCACGCAACGAAAGCTCTCAAAAAGCAATGTTTTTTCCCGTTTTTGTAACATTTTTCATTCATACTCCGCTTCTTAACGTAATTTTAAATAGCCTATAGCCTTCCTCGATCAATGAACTATCCAACGGAAAAATAATCTTTCAATTCGTACCAGTAGTTCCCGAGATCCTTACGTTCAAACAAACAAACTCTTCAGCTTTATAACATAAGCATAGATAAACAGTTTTCAATAAATGTATTCAAGATATAAATGCAAATTTATTCTGCTCGAGCTGTAAAGCTTCCTTCTGATCTTACAGCAAATCGAATATACTTCAAGATTTCCTTTTTCCGTTATCACGTTAATTTAAAAATGATTTTTTAAACGAGCAGAGCCTTTTTAACCCGACTGAAAGAAGGGTTATGTTTTTCGTGCGCATCTTGTTTGTTTGTAAATTTATTTATTCCCACGTATCTTCCAAATAGCTGGATGGAATTTGACAATTAAGATATCTTTAGATTCGTCTCAACCACCCCAATCACTTAAGAAAGTATATTGTATTCCGTGATGTTTTATTTGGTGCACTCGGGTATTTTAAATTAAAGTTATTATCAAATTAAAATAGGTACAATGAACTAAAAACTACATTACGCTACATAACTAACCTAACTACTTAATTTACTAACTATTAAGCACATCTGAATTATCCATAGACCGATAGACCAATGGGAGTCTATAAATAATGGATAATCAAGATGATCAAACCCAACACTAGTCGGAACCGTGCCCAGCATGCTGGCGGCATTAGCATGCTAAATGACAATGCTTATTATGCGTTGGGCGAAATAAACGCCAGCATTTTGGTCACACGTCAGCCAAGTGCTCGAAAAGCCTTGATAATGAAAAATAAAGTTATGTTATAACAACATTTATTAAATATCAATGTTTGTATGTTTCTTGATCAATCACGTCCTAACGTATGAACGGATTGGGCTGTAATTTGGAACACAATTAGATTATAGTCTGGAAGAACACATAGGCTATCATAGATCTCGATAAAACAACGGGGACGGGAACTACGTGGGTAAAATTGCGAAGCGCTGCTAGTAATTTTATATTTTTATCAATTGTCCGTTTTTCCCTCTAACATACGCAGGTCGCTCATGATCGTGTTTATGTTTGACGAACAGTATTCTACCCTCGTTGTCGAGTTTTACTTGTGCTTTGCATCCCATGTTGTTTTTGGAACATTTAAACATATTACTTGATCGCGGCAGCCGGGAGAATGTGAAACCGTCCAGCATTATAATGAATCCGCCCTTACGAGTCGGGATCGTAATGTATCCGGGATCACCTGTGAAATAGTGGTTTATAATTTTATTTTACGAATATTATCAACAACAACCTGAAAAGTTAAATCTTAGACATTGAATACATATACAAAAAAATCTTTACTGGTGTTTGAAGGTAAGATAAGATGTTACAAAACATTTTAAAAGTTGACCCATACAAACTGGTTCCTTCGAGAGTCATGCAATATGTCTGGCAAACAAATCTGTATTGGTCTTACAATAAATACAATAATAAAAATAATAGTCAGGTGATGAAGGTATTCTTCTTCGTCTTCTATTCATATATGATTTCATTTCATTAAAGATTAATTAATTATGAAATAGGTATGAAAAACGAACATGGTTGATACACATTTTTTAGTTACACGGGACACTCATGTAATATGACCCTTCTAGCCCGACTTAAGTTTCCTTTAAAAGGCTGCCAGATGTGGCTAAAACTCAAGTCGAACATGACCAGTGTGAGTAATCCGTGAAATGATATAAAAGTATGAAATAGATATTCTCTATTCGTTTTGTTTGTTTGCTGTTTACCGAGACTAAACGTAAGAATGAACTAAGAATTATAAAAAAAAAACTTGCTACACACATGATATTTTTCAATCAATATAATATCACAGTATAAGGAAATACTACCAGTAGTTCATCGCCTTTGATCTTGGGAGAAACGCCGATAATGTCTAGACACGGGTAGGTTTGTCGCAATTTTAAATACGTGGCACCAAAATAAAATTATAACGTACGGAAGACATCAGCCCTGAGCCGCACTCCTGCTTTATTAACATTGTAATGGAGGCAATGCCGGAGCGCGCTTCCCGCGTCTCACCCCGCACCATTGCCCCGTCTAGACGGCTTCGTCGAACGACTGTATGATTTAATAGACTGTGATATTAGTTGAACATTAGGTAGGCTGTAATAAAATTCGACTCTATCATTATGCAATGTTTATTTATTCTTAATTTGCTTTTATTAAAAATGAATTGTATACACTGCTGTAACTTTCTTAAATATTTAATCTTGCACAAAGCACATTACAAAGCTAAACATAAATTGAATTTTAGAATCGAGCCCTCATGATAGTGTACCAAAATCAAAAACAGTTTGTCAATGAAATTGTTCTATCCGCTTATCCAGTTTCGAGTTTCACTTGACTTTTTCAACTAGAGTCTTATCTCTTACAATTATATCACTGAGTGATGAGCGCAGTGCAGTGCTAGGTAACGATTTTGACTCTTCATATTCCAATAGCTGCGTGTCACTGTGCTGTTATGGGCAGGCATGTTGCTTACCATCAGGCACATGCCCCGCTTGTCTGGTCACTCTATACTATAAAAAATAAGACATTTTAAGTATAATTTATACTAATAAAACTAATAAAGCGATGTTGCTGTATTAACAAAATAAAATATCAAATATATGCGCAACAGTGTAGTACAAGGCATTGGGTTGAACTCTTCATATTCGAGTAGCCAATAACAACTCAGTGCCATGCTGTCATGTGCTTATCAGGCCAGTTTTTATAGTTTCGTAATTTTATCTAATAAGAACAATAATAAGCGATGTTACATTATTAAAGCTATTTTACACTTTAACAAATTGTCCGTTTTTCCCCACCACATATCGTGGTCTCTCGTGGTAGTGTACATTTTTCGCAAATATTATTCTACCGTTGTCATCGAGCCTTACTTGAGCCCTGCAGCCGGAGTCTTTTCTCGAACAGTAGAACATTTTCGATTGATGCATCCGGGAGAAAGTGAAGCCGTCCAACATAATTAGATACCCTCCTTTCCGAGTTGGAATTTTGATGTACCCAGGATCTGGAAGCATAATTATATTTTTTTACAAACAGCAAATAATGTAAGATCACGAAAGTTGACTAAGTTATTCTTTTCGTAATCATTACTACAAACGCATTATGTTACCATCGGCAGGGGGTCTATCGCCTTACGAAAACGCTTTGACGCTTTGACATTGCTGTCTATTTTCTTCTCGCTTGAAATGAAAGAGACGGCAATGTCAAAGCGTCAAAGCGATTTCGTTAGGCGGTAGAACCCCAGGTGTGAATCTATCACCCTAAAATTGCAATCACCGTCAAATTACAATTTAACGCGCAATATTATGCGAGAGATTACAAAACCATGGCAGGTTAGGTTAGTTTATAATCAAACGTCTTTAGATTGTAATCTAACGGTTTTTACAATGTTACGATGACATATCCTTTCAACTGTACCAACTGGTACAGACTTGGTATATATAGTCACCATATTTTCTGAAAAAAAAGAACAAACAAATATATAATTCTGTATGAAGTAAAATTGCTTTCTGTTTCAAAGTCACTTAATCAACAGTCCATTTTAAACTTAGTGTATACGTTATGTGTAACCGAATAGGTTTAATGGATTAGAATAAAAATAGGTAGCTTTTTAGAGCATTGTTTCGAATCTGTGTTTATTGCTTAGGATTGTCAATTTTACATTGAAGTAAATTAAACGACAAAGTTTTTGGTTGCAATACCTAAGTACGTCGAGACTACTTAGCTCATACGAGATAAATTACCTTACAAGAACGTAACGGGGTCTACATAGGTATCTTTAAAGATCGGTCATTGGAGAATCATCTGTCAAAACAGAATAGTAAAGTTTTATTTTAATAACTGTACACCTTTTGAGATTTTGAAAAAAAATGTAGAGTTAGTCAATGTTGTTTTTAGTTCTCACACAACTCTCCCAAACTGCAGAGCAGTTACAAAACCCAATATCACATAGAAAAATTTACAGAACTTAATCACGATCTAAATTGTTATTTTTTCGGCGTTTCAGCAGCGTCACAACTGTTGTTACGAGAAAACTGATTAAATTTAATAGGTCATAGGTCATTTTTTATAAGATTTAGGATCACTAACCTATTCAACATAAAACCACAAAATGTTGACAGATCCAGGTGGAGCTTCAAGGGCCATATTGAAATAGTACATTATGATATAAGCGCGCTAAGCCTCTGATAAATTATAGCTCTCGCCTTCGGCTCGAGCTAGCAATAAATCCTCGGCTGTAATTATCAAAGCGCACGTATGTCATACGACGTTTTATAACATATTTGCGAGGAAATAAACAAAACTCTGACGACATTTTCAAATAAAAACAATACAGCGAAAAAAAGGCGCGGAATAACATTTACTTGATCACAGCACAGAGTAAGTAATCACTATGGATCACAGATTAGCAATGCGCGCGCATCGGCGCCTTTTTTTTAAGTAACGGTACAGAACCAGGCGGTGTGCCATTAGTAATAAAGTAAATTAATATTTTTGTGTTTTGTTACAGAAAAAATAAAGTAATTTATGGTCAAAATTAATTAAATGAACGAATTAAATAATTCTTTATTATATTTTACCTCTCAAAGTTAATTTTATTCATAAAATGTTGACCACACTTTTCTGACATAAAAACTCTTTACTAAGATTTAAAAAGGTACCGTTCGTTTTCGACGGAGCATATCTCTCTACCTAGTCTGTGGACGGAGCATTTTGAAACCGTGCGTTTTACATTACACATTACAGCACTAGTCCGTAATAAGATACATTACGATACAGAAATTGGTCCAATAAGAGACCATTTACGAGCAAATATGTTATAAAAAAAAATATTGGCCGATATCTCGGAAACTATGCACTTTAGGGCCAAAATCATCGATACCTACCATTGTAGAGAATAAAATTTCCACATTTCCAATTTCCACTAAACTGTTTGAACTTACCGTTTACGATTTATGACCCATTTAATGAACCGGGTTTTCTATCGCAGCCAATGATAACTCTTGAAATATTCGATTAAACATCACAACAAAAACAATAAATCACACGACAAAAGTCACATCATACAGAACAGACATTTAAATCGCAAATAAGTTTTGGGTTAGTTAAGGTATCAATCAAACTTCACCTTTATGATTAAAGTAATAAATACGAAACGTTACTAATCGAGACGGATGGTTCCAAGATCCTCTACACTTTTGCAGACCTCCATTACATTTGCATGAACCTGAACTATGACTAGTACAATGGAATGAAGAGTTTATCTATATTTTAATATATTGATTATTCTTCCCTAATACATACTTTGGTCTTGTATGATTGTGTACATTTTTTAAGGCTTTTATCGTTCCGTTTTCGTTTAGTTTCACGTGAGCTTTGCAGCCGGAGTTTTTCTTTGAGCAGTAGTAACTAAGAGACAGCAAATGACGGGAATACGTGTAGCCATCGAGCATGACAAGGAAACCGCCCTTGCCAGATGGGACCCACACATATCCAAGATCAGCTGGAATGTAGACAAATTTATTTAATATTTTAAAAACACATAATTCTTTTTTGACGTGATAACGTCTTATAATTCGGTGAAGCCGGCTGCACGCCCGCAAAACATGACGTCATGTAACGTTACCGTTACCGTTAGTTCGTCGTCCGTGCCATGCGGACGAAGCTGAGCGCTGAGGGCGCCACCCGCCGAGTCGAGCGGTATCACTACTCGCGCTATCAGCGTACTGATTTCTTAAGACGTTGTCACGTTTAACTATCGTCAGTAAACCGACTTTACAGACAACCATTTTTTTACATTCAAATCGCTGGGCTTGTACCATGGTTCTCTGCCTTTTCGCCGAAATTGTTTGGCCGATTATCATTAGCCAACTACCGTTTCGCAGAATTTTATTTCTCCGAATCGGCAAAAAGGCAGGATTCCGACTGCAAGCTAAAAATGTTTGTGCCACTTAAAAAGAAATATTATTGATCTATTGTAAAAAATGTATGCACTGTTGTACCGAAAAAAAAACAATATTTAGTTAAAGTAAGACTTGTGTATAAAATACAACGATTAAATATAAAGATAAAACGATATCTCCAAGTTAGCAAAATACTACATACGTACTCTAATATCGCAAATGTCCTTAAACGGTCGCGACTTACCGTCAGGCAGACCGTCTGTTTTCTTTTACTCTTTTTATACACCACTTCAGTGATTTTGAAAAATGAGGCAACCAACAAATAATAAGGACTTAAACTACAATTGAAACTTGAATGAACGGTAAGTTTTATTTCATTGGATAAATTGTTAAATTGTCAACGACTCGCCCTATATTTTTTTTTATTATGTACGTATTTAGTGACGAGACGAGCGGGACATTGGCCTGAATGAAATACAATGCAATTAACTATTTAGCATGGCATGACTACAGGAATCATTTAGTTATTACAACTTATTTTTTCTGATCCTTAGCTAATCTACGTTGAAGCATAGTTATTACCCAATTCTTTCCTGAAGATGTAAAAACACTACTTCTTCCTTTTTATGCTTTATTATGTTTTCAAACAAGAAAAACTAAGACGAGTATTTACAATATAGTTAAATAAAACATATATTAAACATAATTAACTAGTTTTAAGCCGTTCCTCAAGAATTTAGTTAGATTACCAACAAGAAACGCCCATGACAAAATGTATACCTATTGTATTCTTTTAACATGAGTCAAAACGAAATGGAGTAAACTCTTACTATAGTACTTACACAACAAACCAAAAGATTTAAATAAAATATACTAAATAATGTCAATATTATAGAGATAATAATAATGCAGATTATATAAAAAATATTCAGGCGACTCGAAAACAGCCTGAAATCTACAAAAGTAGTTACGACTTCACATTTTATGTCACCGTAAACTTAAAATACTGTCATTTTTTAAAATGACGCTTGAGATTATAAAAATGTTAGTTTAGAATCTAACGTTGGTCGATTATAACAAGTTACTGGAAGAACGGTATTGACAGTTTCACGATGATATCGTGATCTTATCTGCACAAAAATTAGAGTCTAAATACTTAGAAGCCCACTTTGATGTATTGACCGTTACTAGATACGACGTATACTGGTTTGTCGTGATTATGTACATTGTTAGCCGATTTTATAAATCCATCGCTGTCGAGTTTGACGTGCGCTCTACAGCCCTTGATTTTCTTCGAACAATAGTAGTGCGTCGTTTGATTATGCCTTGCAAACGTAAAACCGTCTAACATAACGATAAAACCTCCCCTTTTCGTCGGAATCTTGATATATCCAAAGTCAGCTGTAAGAAAAATTTAGTTGCAATTTTGTTTTAAATTAACGAATTTATATATTGTCACCTTAATATAAGTGTTAATACCGTCAGTTAAAATATCTTACGACACGGCTACCACCCGACAAATAGAATACACTCAAATATAGGTTTTATGTCCTGTAAGTTAAGATACAGATTACATTGGTTACACAAATTAGCAGACCGCTCGCTGAGAGCCGTCTGCTAATTTATGTTGCCAATGTAATCTATATCTTAACATGCAAGACATAAATCCCATTATTTGAGTGTATTTTATTTGTCGGGTGGGAGCGGAGTCGTAGAAGTGGGCGCAGATCTTAAGACTGAAGGCTTAAATCTGTACTGCAATGTACAAATAGTAGTAGAATAAATAATCTACTTGTACATCTTTTAGGAATTAAAAAAACAGAAATAAACGTTATTTGTTAATAATAGTGTAATTAAGTCTCGTAACAACATGTACATATACCAGACATTAAATCTGTATTTAAATAAAATAATAATAATAAATAAATAACTCACGAAATCAAATTCTTGGTTACTTAATTTGCTATCACGTAAATATAGATAAGTTAAACCACATGAAACAGCAAAGCGCAAATAGTATTACATATTATTTTATAACTCTTACTATTTTTACTATTTATCTTCTATTTTTTCGCATCTCATAGATAGCCTTAAATGTTAGATAACATTTCAGCTTTAAGTTAATACATACATGTAACCATGTGTTCGTCGTTTGTTATTCGACTTTGATGTATTGCCCTCCATTGGTAATGACGTACCGAGGAGGACCGTGAATATGGTCGCAAGGGAAGCTGACGATTTTGCCGTTCCTGGGGAAAAAACAATAAATTCACATCACATTACTACAATACAGGTTTGAAGGTCAATATTTTTTTTATAGCATAGTGACGAGACGAGCAGGACATGTGCCTGATGGTAAGCTACATGCCTGCCACATAACAGCACAGTGACACGCAGCTATTGGAACATGAAAGTCCAAATCATTACCTAGCACTGCACTGCGCTCGTCACCCAGAGTTCTAAGATATTATAACTCTAAGCCCAGTAATTTCTCTGGAAACATTGCCCTTCAAACCCGTAGGACAATCCTATATTTCAAGATAACTATAAATAGATAACGATGTATATATAGACGCACTTATTCAGTTTGATCCTCGCTTTGCAGCCCGTGTCTTTCTTTGAACAGTAGAAGTTGTTCGCGAGCTGGTGTTTAGAATACGTGTAGCCGCGATACATTAGTAAGTATCGACCTCGGTTCGTGGGTATCATGGTATAATCACCTGAAATAAGAAATTAAAAGAAATCAACGGCATCAATTTTTGTTTAAATTCAGACATTTCACTCTACTTACACTAGATCCGTACTTTTTAATGATAAATCCTATTAAGCGCACCAATATTATAAATATGAAAATTTAGATCTTTGGTTGTTTAGATATTTGGAAATTTATTGCACAATCACATGGTAAGAACTAAAGGAATTAAAACGTAATTTGGATCTCAAATAGTTTACTGCCTGGAATAAAAATATAGGCTATAATGAGTCAAAAAAATGCAAAGCTCCCTTAGGAATAGCCATATTCTAAATTATAAGCGGGCAAAGTCACGGCAGTCCATACAATAAGCTACGAGAACGGAAGGTCTACTACGAAGTCCCATAAACGAAATATCGGCCGAAGTTATGGACGTTTCTTACCACGAAACACAATCAGGCGGTTGATCGGATCGGGTGTTTCGTTCATTTCGAATTCCGACCGACATAGATTTGACAGTTTTCGGACAGCTGTCGGTCGGATCCGATTATTCGGAGGTTGTTTTCATAGTAGACCTACTGGTGCTACGATCACGCATCACAAAGATTCGAGTCTTCATAACTTGGTCTAATTATATTTATATTATTGCGTATATGCCAGAGATAGAGTAAATCGACCTGCCAACTGCTGCAAGCAGTAGTCGTTCACGCGTCTTTCACTTATTATGTCATCCATAGCTCATCTATTCAATATTTTAGGGAAGGGATAAACCCACACATCACCACCGTAAGACCTACTCCGTGAAGGAGCATGCTGAAATTTATTTTAGTAAGAAAACTAGCGTGGATGTTGCACATATTTAATTTATTCACGGGCAACTCAGGTGTGATATATATGTATACAACGTGTTGGATTTACCCCCAACAATATTTTAACAGTCTATTCTAACACTGATGTAGACTTCATCACCCAAGGTCTCTTTCCCCTCAGCACGGTAGATCACGAGATAATTCGAGTCAAAGTTTGACGTAAAATTCCCACTAAATCACCAGCTTCAACCCTAAAGCTTGTACAGCAGACAAACGACCTTGCCACCGACACTGCGACGTCGTACAAAAATCGGTGCGGAGATCTGGCCATTAGGGGTATGTCAAATGAAATAACAACCAAAAAAATAATTTTTTTTTTGGAAAATTTTTTTGAGCTTTCAAGCCTAATTTTCACATACATGATTCAAAACTTAATGTAGATGAACTACCATAAATATTGTTGCACCTTTTTGCAACACCTTGTATATGTAAGGTCCAACTTAAGTTTTATGAAGTGAAAACTGTTTTTGGCGCGCTACAGACAGATTTTTCGTAGCCTGCGAATTGAACCCTAGCGTCACGCTCGGGAATGATACAATCTAGATAAGATGGCCAAGCTCATGGCCATCTTATCTCATGGCCACGCCCTCCGGTTTCACCCGCTTAGTTTCCAAAGTAAGGTATCAAATTCTGAGTTATACATTTTAATTTCTATCGGCAGTTCCTACGCTACGCTAATTAGCGTACAACTGATACCTGAAAAATAATTCGAGATAAGCCCTAGCTAAGATCGAACTATCTGACTCAAATTAAATTACAGTCGCGTCCAGGGGCCGAGCATATCATACGTGAGTTATCCATGAATTAATTAAATACACGCTGAAAACATTCACGTAATTCCTACAGTATACACACTACTTTTTATCCTTCGAAAACTGGGTTACGTAGAATATTTTTATGCGAAACACCAATAGTCATTATCATATTTATTAAGAAAATGTTATTTTACACGTTAAAGAACATCGCAGTTATGACATATTCATAAAAAAAATACATCGAAGGCGTTAAGATAAATAAACAATATATAGCTAATTAAACGCCACGCCAACGCCAGATTTTTTAACAAATTAAACTGAAATGTTACAACAACAAATATCATAGGAATATACATAATATAGATCATAGAGTAAAATTTGAACAATAAAATAACACTACATTCAAATGATTGCCTTACCTTATCTAGATAGTGTTGTACGAAAAATCCTACAATATTCTATTTATTTACTTGATTACCATAGTTTGAAAATTAAACTGGCCAAGTCTTTCCTGCTCCATAAAAGTTAAAAATAACTGTTATCATCAAATGTCATAAAAAACTTTATTTACGACTAGCTGTGCCCCGCGGTTTCGCCCGCTTCTATTTGAGGAAAATCCATACTAAATATCCATTGCTGGCCACTTTATTACGTTTTACGTAACCCTAAAAATACGTAAATAAGCAACAATGCATTGTTGTAGAACAAATTTGATTACTTCAAATGACACAAACTTCAAATGTAGACACGCGCCGTCACAGACTTCAGCAACCAAAGAGAATTTAAATTCACGGAACTAAAGCTCTCGAAAAGAAATATTTTTCCCCGTTTTCTTTACATTCTTCACTCATACTCCGTACCTATTGATAGTAGCGTAATGTTATATACCCTATAGCCTTCCTCGATAAATGGAGTATCCAACAAAAAAAGAATCTTTCGTATCGGTCCAGTAGTTTCCGAGATCCTAGCGTTCAAACAAACAAACAAACTCTTCAGCTTCATAATATTAGTATAGATGACTAGATTATTCATTTACGAGTACAATAAGTATTGTACTTCCTTAAAAAACAAGTACTTACAATAGTTTTTTTATTGACAGCTTACATTTAGCACTTATCATTGAATTAATTAAATTGAAAGCTAATAAGGATTTCTTAATATATAATTATACCTATTTATACATGACTTCAAAACTCAAACATCAAAGTGGCCAAGTGAAAACGACCGCTATCGCAATGGCGAGGACGTAGGTTCGAATCCCACTCACACCTTTCAGTATTTTTCCAAGTTTGTCATCACTACCGGCTTTGACGGTGAAAACAAACATCGCGATGAAACCGACAAGAGAACGTGTGCCAACGTGCACTTGGCTAGCGCGGTGGATAATGGCCTTGATTCTCTCTTTTTGAGAGATGGTTCCGAAACCGAAACCCAGCAATGGGAACACAAAGGGGTATACTTAAGCTTATAGTTTTAATTACGTGTCTACTTATTGAACAAATACCGAAATACGAATCAGTTATTTTTTATTTGTTTGCAAGCAAGGCTTATAACAATTTAATTAAGTAAAATATCTAGTTTGTTCGTAGTTCATCTAGATTATCTAAATCGTTGTAACAGATCTCTAACATAAGGTAATTATTATCATCGTTATCAACAATATACATACATCAAAATATTTATTGATGGCTCCTAAGTATACTCGTACCTACCGAGTCAACTAACAAATTTCGACGATTTCACTTTTTTACACAGGTCGATAGGAAATTATTTATTTGTAGTTAATATAAAAAGATGCAACAGTCGAAAATTGTTGTTGCCTCAGTATTCTTGGAAGCCATCACTATATAATGCTGTCAATATATTTATTTACACGACCACGTTTCTGGCTAATAATTTATTAGCCAGAAACGTGGTTTGATTTGATTCAAAAGGTGTGAACGGAAGGTGTCATCATCAGGCGCAAGACGTCAACCGCTGAACATAAGCCTCCCCCCTTTGCGCAGGACCGTTCGTTGTGGAGATTTCCACAACGAACGGTCCTGCGCAACCTGCAACCAGCGGTTTCCAGTGACCTTTGTGAAGGGAAGGTGTACTACAACCTAAATCAATTAATTATTATGCAGTTGATACTACTGTCTCTTTTATTTCAACAGAAAGATAGATATGAGTAACAGGGTGAGTTTGTTAGGAGCTAGAAATACGAATACTATACCGCCTAACAAAAATTACGAATGGAGATTTTTTTTTTTTTAATTAAATAGTGACGAGACGAGCAGGCCGATGGCAGGCTGATGGTAAGCAACAAGCCTGCCACATAACAGCACAGTGACACGCAGCTATTGGAACACGAAGACTCAAAATCATTAAAGAAATTGTGGCCTTGATTTTTTGTGATAAACCCATGTTTTACTACAAGAAGATTGAGATATAAGAACCAAAACCATAGAAACTAGCACTCGATGGGCAACAGAAAAAACTAGAGTTCAAATGACAAACCTGAGCATATTCCGCACTCTTATGAATTTATGCGTTAACTGTGCACTTGAAAACGTATAAATACGCCGCAATACAAGTAACTAAGCAGCAATTATTTTTTGCGGCGCTGTGTTAATGAAAAATAAAGTAGCCAAGTGCGAGTTGGACTCGCCCATGAAGGGTTCCGTTGCAGCAAGTAACATAATATACATAGTACACATAGTTCTTGTAGTTCGTTGTAACTTTGATCGAAGTTTTAATAATAGTGTATTTATGACGCACTAAAAAAAAACTACTCATCAGATCGAGTTCAAACTAATTTTCGTTGGTAGTTTTCATGGTAATGTACATCATATATTTTTTTTAGATTTTTCATTCTCTTACTTTAGAAGTTAGAGGGGGGGGACACACATTTTACCACTTTGAAAGCGTCTCTCGCGCAAGTTATTCAGTGTAGACAAAAATTATATTAGAAACTTCAACATCATTTTTGAAGACCTATCGATAGACATCCCACGCGTGTAGGTTTGATGAAAAAAAAATTTTTGAGTTTCAGTTCTCAGTATGGGGGGCACCCCTAATTTTTGTTTTTTTACAAAACTTTTGTAAAAATCTTAATGCGGTTCACAGAATACATCTACTTACCAAGTTTCAACAGTGTAGTTTTCATAGTTTCGGCAAAAAGTGGCTGTGACATACGGACGGACGGACAGACAGACAGACAGACAGACAGACAGACAGACAGACATGACGAATCTATAAGGGTTCCGTTTTTACGTTTTACGGAACCCTAAAAATGGCGAAAAAAAATATTGGTAGAATTTTGAGAAACTCTTTTTCCTCATCGTTGTTCACCATATTTATCGTGTGATATATTTACGTTGTATTATACGCCCTTACGTTTATTATTACGTTGGAAAGGAAGATACAATAGGAAGTGCACCGAGGGAGTGTCTCTTTCTGTCTACGTTTAACATGTTTGCTACAAATAAGATATTTGTACTTATGGTCGTGCTTGCGCTTCTATTTCTTTGTTTTATGAATAATTGACCATCGTTGCGAAATTAATTTCAAATATATTCTATAGCTTCTCGTAAATACTGTATTCAATAGCCGTAACGAATTTGCATCTAAACCTAAAACCTAAGAAACAGTATATTAAAGTTTAATGAAGTTCCCAGTAGGTGTGGTGACGTAGTTAGGGCGCAGATGGTTGTGGGCATCGTAAATGAGTTCAACCACGCCATTGTTCATTTTCAGTCGAGCTCTGCATCCCGCGTCTTTCTTGGAACAGTAGTAGTTATTCGGTCCAGTGCGCAGAGAGTACGTGTAACCGTCTACCATCACTAAGTAACGGCCGCTTCGCAGTGGAATCAGAGTGTACGGCGGTCCTGAAATTATTACATAGTATTATTTTAGTACAGTCAAGAGGACCAGAGTTATTGACAGCGAATTAGCAAGCTGAAGTGGCAGTAGGAACATATGTCATAGGAGCGTGTTCTAATACGAAGACCACGACTAGACAAATGTAGCGTAGGACGCCCTGAAACTCGATGACGAAATAATTATGTGCATTGTATATATAAAGTATATACGTAAGTCAGCGCCTGGAGAAAAAAGCCGAGGATAGAGTAGCGAGGCGTATCATGGGAGAGGCCTATGTCCAGCAGTCGACTAGGGTGAACTGATGATGATTATTGTTATTGACGTGATAACGTCTTATAATTCGGTGAAGCCGGCTGCACGCCCGCAAAACATGACGTCATGTAACGTTACCGTTAGTTCGGCGGACGAAGCTGAGCGCTAAGGGCGCCACCCGCCGAATCGAGCGGTATCACTACTCGCGCTATCAGCGTACTGATTTCTTAAGACGTTGTCACGTTTCTATCGTCAGTAAACCGACTTTACAGACAACCATATTTTTTTCGTAAGGAAATCGTTAATGTAGTGTGATCTATGCTGCCTCTAGGCGATGTAGCATCAGACAACTTGTAACAAAAGGTCTCAAGTCCCAGCAGTGAGAGCATAAAGTGGGATGTTAAGGTCAAGCTCAATACTAGACTAATGATAAAAGCAATGTGTTAATTGGCGCATGGAGTTAATACATTACGAGTAGGTAGGTACAATACAATACAAAAACACTTTATTATACCACAAAACAAAAAATAAACAGTGATTAAACTTAAGATTAAAACATTTTGGCCACAAAAGGCGATCTTATCGCTAGTAGCGATCTCTTCCAGATAACCTTTTGGTTATTAGGAAAAGATAACAGATAGTGTTTCAAGGATACCACACTACTGCATCTGTAGTGTGGTATCCTTGAAACATGTATATACATAATTGCACAATTAGAATAAATACCATTTACAATTTAAATAACCTGCATTTTTGTGGACAATTTAGAAAAATGAACAAATTATCTAAAAGGGCTGCGAAAAAAATCATTTTATTTTTTTCGTCGTGTCAACTTCAAGTTTTTTAATTAGTTACCAATAATAATAGATTGAACAGTTGAACAAAAATTTAGTTCCAGTTTCTGGTGGCGGCCGTCTTGAACACACAATACATATATATGTAATGTATTTTAATCAAATTTCAATGTCTATCAATTATCGAATTAATTTCCATGAAACAGCAGAAAATGGATATACGAGTACAATTGTTGTATTTAAGCTCACAAGACAGAAGAAAGTCAGCGATAATTTTTGTTTTGTAAAATAATAAACAGCAATTACATAAACCATTTATTTCAATAAACTTTACGATAAATTTTTTTTACGGATTATACTAACTCATCAGCAATACAATCAGCATACAAGAAGCTCCGAGGGCAAGCGCACGTCCAACCCGCACCGCGTCTAACATTGGAATGAACGGGTTACGGCTTCGGCTACCCCCTCCACTCACGTACGTGTGACAACGTATTCTACATAATATCTTAAGCCGCCTATTCAAACTGCCCGAGTGCAGGCCAACGCCAGTGTGTGGAGGGTCGTTTTGCCATGACTTGTGATCACTCGCCGTCGCTCGCCTAGCTGGCCGAGTGTGACAGCAAGTAGCCAGTGTGTAAAGGGCTTTTTTGCCTCGACTCGTCTCACTCGTGACCGGTGTCGTATTTTGTGCACAAAACAAAGACGGTCGTAGCTCGTATTGGGCTGCGTTCGGCCAGTGTGTGGATGCTACTACTTGCCATGTCTCGTTTTGCCGGCGCTTGCGTTGGCCTCCACTCGGCCAGTGTGTGGATACTACCACTCGTCTTGTGCCGTTTTGTCGACGCTCGCGTTGGCCTCCACTCGGCCAGTGTGTATAGGCGGCTTTACAAATGTAATGGTTACGCGCTCACGGTAGAACGCGTTTTGTTGTCGACAAAACTCGCACTCAGCTTACAGATACATATTTTACAATGTTGTTCTAATGCTAAAAAGCATAATTTTACAAATATCAATAAATACTTTGATTGTGGTTAGTTTTACTAAAATACCGACTAGCCCCGCACAAACTGCTAATCACAATAAAAAACTTATAAGTACAAATATTTCATTGATAAAAATCATAATTCCTATGTCGTCCCTTTTGACGTATCTATCATCGGCACACCTGAATAATTACGGTTGAGTGTGGAATACGAAAATATACAAAATATCTATCGCGCGACATAAACTATCGGGATTTAATGAGTTGGTATAGATAAGTTGATTTAAGCTATATTTAACTCATTTACATACTTACAATACGCACGATTAGCCAATCAAGCAGCTCATATTATAAAGAAAAGACTAACAATAAAAATTATTCCCTTTGTGATGGCGAATGCTGGATTTTTTTTCATAATACAATACCCCATGTCTAAGTTCTTAAATTAACGTGTGATTTACTAACGTCTAACTAACATGGTATTGGTTTAGACATTGTGGTAACTTTATTTTAGCTTGAAATTAAACGAATAGCAATTGCAAATCCATAACAGTTTTAGTTCGGCAGTTATTTACTTATTTTATGTATATATATTACTTATTACGCTTATTAACGCTAATGTGAGCGTTTGTTAATTTCGACTCTAGCTGAAAGAGAGCGAAAAATCAATGACAAACAATTTAGTTAAACAAGGGAGCAACCCCGGTCGGTATGTAAAGGTAGCAGTTCGCGCGGAGACCGCGACTGTAGACGGCGACAGGCACTTGACATTATGGAATGGTATGGGCGCCACTTCACGCTGAGACTACGACAGGGTCACGGTACGAACCTTAAGCTCGGGTGTAAATTACCCATCACTAATTTCCCTTCCTTTGCCACAAAACTGCACGAAATCGATAACTACAAGAATTCCATAGTTTTGAAACTCATACTTGCTATTGCACAAACCACCAGAGCAGAAGGCATCGAGCTAAGATTGCATACCAGATTTGCGTCGATTGATTGATTCAAAAAGGGCAAAAAGACCGCACCGTCAACGTCACGCCGCACCGTGTAGTGGCTACAGCTTCGTGATAAAAAATATTGCCCCGTCCCGCCGCTAGCAAAGCGCCTTTCATTGCCGTTATTAGGTAGACCTGGGAGTCTACGGTTTAACTAAAACGGTCTTGGTTTTGATAAAGTCCCCCGATCGTCTTGGCTGTGATATAGCCCTTTGGATGGTTATGGGTTTGTTATTGCTCTCTTAAATTTCAAGCGAAATTAAATAAAGAGCTACCTACATGAGTGGCAAAATGGTCTTAGGCGGTCGAATATCGTGCCATCATAAAAATCTAAGACGATATCTTAATATAAGTTCCTGTAGTAGACATGACATATTGCGGCGGCTTATGGTTGTGAACCATACCGTTGGCAACCTCAACAGCTAGTCCTTCCGGCATCACTCTCACACGGGCCTTGCAACCATTCTCCTTCTTGGAACAGTAGTACATGTAAGCACTTTGCTTGGAATACGTGTAACCTTTGTACATTAACAACGGTTGCTTTTTACCTGAATCGACGAAGCAGTAGTTCATACCTGGAATGGTTGACACATTGGAATAACGCATTATTTTTAACCAATTTGTTTCTCATATCACAAAAAATAGGTTGGGAATATCTATATATGAATTAGTACGTGTAGCAAAATCTTTGTACTATATTTTACTTGGATGAGTATTTATTTTAGACTTAAGGAAATAACCACGAACAGACCACTGCGAAAAACTTTAATTATACATACATATAAAACTAAAGAATTTACACGATGTCATAGAATAGATAATATAGACGATGACGATGTTACAAATGCATATAATAATAATACATGCTTATTACAATTTGGTTAAATAGATGCAAAACATTGATATACATAAATTGAGAATTCGATAAATTACAGAGTAGTAACAAAAACATAATAAAAAGTAAATTGAAAACCTTAAGCTATGGTAAATCCAAATGAATCAAATAATCTTCCTCAAACTACAATTACCTATAGATTTTCTATGCTATTTTTAACATTGATAACGCTTTGGCACCCAAGCTAGCCAGAAGTTTAACGTTACTGCGATCTACATGTTTAAATCTATCATGTTTATGCGAACTATGGTTTACACATTTATAAATACACTAGCTGACTCGCAAACGTTGTTTTGCCATATAAATAACGGTATGAAAAATAGCTAGTAGCCGATTCTCAGACCTACTGAATATGCATATAAATTTTGGTTAAAATCAGTAAAGCCGTTTCGGAGGAGTAAGGAAACAAACACTGTGACACGAGAATTTTATATATAAGATTTAGTATTTTACCGTACTTGTACCTATAACTACATACTGTACCGTATAACCTAAAATATTTATTCATATTAATATTCCATCAATAAGCAACATTATTTTTTTTCGACATAGTAATAGTGTAATATTAATTAATTTCCGATGTATCACCACCATCTGTAGCGATTAACACCATTTTTGACCAACAAAATTGGTCTTCCGCAGCATCCGGCTGGTCTCTGGAAGTCACCATTTGTTCTGGGTGGTGCTTCTTGGTGTGCTGGAATAGTGCCAGCTCATCAATGCCAGTCAAAACCACGTCGCACGATCTGCACTTGTAACCATCGTTCAGTACGTCATACGCAGACTCAATGAAAGCCGAAAGTTTCTGAAAACGTTTACGGAATTTTATAGGTACGTGATATATCTGTAAAGAAATAGGGTCAAATAGCGATGTATTAGAAAATGTGTAATGTGAGATCGGTGTGAGCGCGTGTGAAGAGTTCAGCTGTTCTCGAAATAATTAATTTAAGGTATGTTTAAAAGACTTCAAAAAATAAGCAGGTTCTCAATTCGGTTGTATCTTTTTGTTTTTTGTATGTATGGGTACATGTTTTGTGCGTTGTATACGATAGCTCTGCCAATACTGTCCATCAATTTTGATAGTTCTTTTTTTGTTTGGTAAATCATTGTTCAGAGGTGGTCCCATATAAATTTTATCGAAATCGTTGTGGTGGTATTTGAAATATGAACAAAAAACTAAAATTTACTTTCACATATTTCGATGACTTAAACAGTTCATATACTTAGATGACTTCTTCTGAAATTTAGTCGAGTGTCTGAATCAAATTTTAAATTGAAGTCGGTTTCGGAGTAAATAAATTATTACTTTATGCTAAGGTTAGGTTAAGTTACGAATACTATTATTACCCGAGAACTTGTGGCATTAATATTGTTATAACGTTAGGTTTAAATTTAGTGTAAAAGTAATGTAATGCCACTTTTAAATTCGTCAATATTTTCATCCATCCGATTCTATTAACTATTCGTGCAAGTATATCTGTAATGGCACTGACTTTATTCATATTATTGAATGAACATTTTCAGCAGGATGTATGTATGTCTAAATGTATATCAAATGACAGCACGCGTGTAAGATATCCCGAGAGCTGGCACCAATTTTTGGATGGGTATTTGGGGCAAGCTGAAAACTTGTCACATAGATCTCCTTTTTTTGTACGTGTTCCACGGAGTTCCAATCTTTGTCGCTTACGACGGGAATGTGAGACCGCTTTCGCAAGCTTCCATGAACCCACTGTGGCTTGCCCGTCACCTGGCCCTCCTATGGGCACACCCCCGTCACCGACGCACCTGAATCCAGGATACACCGTGACCACCTCGGGGAGCAACCAGCACCAACCAGATCCTCGCGTCTGGACACCCTTGGTCCCCCGCGAAGGGTCAGGTCTGTGGTCCCGACGCCTACCACTTTTCGGCTACAGAGGATAGAGCGGGGTACCACAATAACAGCAGGGGAAGAGTCATAGCTCCCCCATTGTCCCCAACACGGGGCTGCAGACCTGGCTGGTGAGAAGCTGGACAAAATGAATCTTTAAACTTAAAACAAACTTATTTTTTTTCTTTTCATCAAAAAATGTGTCTGAAGCCGAAGCATTTCAACTTGTATATGTTGTCGTTTAATGTTTGAATAAATAAATAGAAAATGATGAGCCAGATGATTTACTCGGGGTTTTAACATTGATTAATAATTTTGTAAAGAAATTTATAAAACGTATGAGGCAATTTGAAATTTCAATAGAGTATTTTATTTATGAATAAAAAATAAGATTAGATCAAAAAGATAGATAATTTTAGTGGGGCTTTCTACCTGCCACTTCATTGAAGTTTAGGGATTAATTTTGTCCCGCTACTCACCAGCCAGGTATGCAGCCCTGTGTTGGGGTATAATGGGAGAGCTATGACTCTTCCCCTGCTGTTATTGTGGTACCCCGCTCTATCCTCTGTAGCCGAAGAGTAGCTCTGTAGAGATATGTGACAAGTTTTCAGGTTGCCTCAAATACCGATTGAAAAATACGTGCCAGCTCTCAGAATAAAACGAATTAATGTTGAGGTGATGAATGACAGAGTGAGGGTAAAGAAGGAGACAAATTGTTTCGAAGCCACATAGTGAAATAGAGGCAAGGCTAAGAGAATATCATGTGTTTTTAAAGACGAACGGCAACGAGACACATTTTCAATATTGTTCCGTCAGCCCCCGTTAGTGCAGAACCTAAATAAAATTAATTACCTTCTTGGCCAGTTTCGTTTTTCGGAGTGTTGTCGATCATAATCGGTTCATCTTCACATTTATATCTCGTTATGAGTTCGTATGCCTCTTCATGTTTTGATCTTAAATGTCGAATCAAGTTCGTTACGCTTTTCGGGAAAGACGTTATTTTTTGGTTGCAGAACAAACAAGTGTAGGTACTCTTGGATCCTTCGACATAATTAAAGAAATTCCAAATACATGATTTAGGCAAATTTCCACCTATAACAAAAATAAAACTTAAATAAAACTGCATCCAACACAATTTAACGAAGAACATTATATATTTTTTATTACGTACGTTTTGATTTAGGTTTGTTTTCACATAATACTTTGATTTTGTCCTCAATTTCAGGATCGGACATCTCCAATATTCCTTTTGGTCCTAATATAATCGCAAACTCTGTCGTATCATCGTGAATGGTTGTCAAATTTACCACTGTCTCTTTATCCACTATATGTACCTTTTTTGTACTTGACTCTTCTTTAACTGCGTCTTCTAGATTACTATCATCCATCAAACATTCATATTTAACTTCATTTTCACAATCAGTTTTTTTTTCATCTTGCTTGGCAGAAATATCATCTGTAAAGTCCAGTGTATAGACAGGAGCATTTGTTTCAGATAAAAAAACACTTTTATGTTTGCGATAGAAATGTCGTTTCATGTTGCCATAGAAACCCCGCGGCATTTTTAGTTTAGCATGGCACAAATCGCACTGATAGACGCCTTTCTGAATTGGGGTAATATATTTCGCAACCCATGCCCTGCTACGCTTTTTATTTTGAACTCCATACTTTTTCTTATTTGAGTCATTTTCTTCATTATCGTCACTGTCATTATTTGTGTCAAACTCATTCGTTTCTTTGGCATAAATATAAGGGTGTTTGTTTCGAAAATGTCGTATTAAATTACCGTTCGAATATTGCATTTTCAGAGGAGTACAACAAATAGTACATTCGTATAGACCGGGTTTAATTTTGTTAATATATTTAGTGACCCAGACACTGTTATACTGATATTTTTTCTTGACTTGTTCATTCATTTTTTCGTAGATTATTTCTGAAATAATAAAGACAATATTAACTGTGTTACCCGCGTAGGTAGTTCCCATTCCCGTTATGTTTCCGGGATAAAAAGTATACTTCGATTAGATAGTACCTGTACCTGTATTCCAAATTTCAGCCCGATTTGATTGAGCAACAAACATCCATAAATTGACATTTATAATATTAGTAGGATAAATAAACAATGGGAAAAAAATCTTGAGATGAAAAATTACAAAGTGATTATTCCAATTTCTATTCATTATAGTGACGGGACAAGCAATACAAACATCCATCTGATGGTAAGCAACACGCTTTCTCATTACAACACACTGTTAAACTTTACGCAAATTAAACTGTTATCGTTAACTACTGACCGAAACAGGTTTTAAAGCTGAAACCGAAGCCGAACTTTCGGTCACCCTCTCGGTTTTGGTCGAAACCGAAACTTACAAACATATATTATATACATTTTCCTATTTTGATCCGAAATGTAGTGTATTTTTTACACATTTAGTTGCATAAACATAACATGCACTATAGAAAACGAATCGTTAGTCAAAATAATTCACGAACACTCGAGTTTGGGCGCGGTTGTAATTTTATTTTTAGGTTTCCGTACCTACCCAAAGGGGAAAAACGGAACCCTATTACTGAGACTTGGCTGTCCGTACGTCCGTCTGTCACCAGGCTGTATTAAAAAACGGTGATAGCTAGACATTTTCACAGATGATGTATTTTTATTGCCGCTATAACAACAAATACTAATAATAAAATAAAATAAATATTTAAAGAGGGCTCCCATACAACAAGCTTGATTTTTACCGTTTCTTGCTCGATTAGTCCGTCTCAAGCAAACTAGATGACGTCACTAGAAGACTAAACGGAAGAGAAAACGCGGTTTCAAATTTGTTGTTACAATCATAAGGTAAAATCAAAATTTTAACGAAGCTTTTCGGATGAATGCGTCTGCGGAAACTACTGCGATAGCCTACGAGAATGTTTGTATACGGAATTCGAAATAAAGCCGAAAAAGGTTTTCGCCGTTTATTTGCTAATGGTACGGAAAACTCGCACATAGCCACTTTTATTTCACCGACTTCAAGACAGGAGGTATCTCAATTTGACCGTTTATCCATTACACATTTAAACAAATATTTTTACGATACCATATTTATGTTTAAAGTAAATATATAGAGTACTTTATTCGATTTTTTTTGATTATTCGATTTGTTTACCTTAAACAATTCGATAAGTTTTATGGAGGCCAAAGGAATATTCAACCGAAAAATCAACACAGTAAAACAACGACAAAGATTTTAAATACCTTCGCAAGTAGCGGACAACTCTTGGAACTTGTCGTAGGTTTCTTCGTGGTTTACTTTCAAATGTTTCTGCATATTGTGAGCTTTCTTTAAAAGCTCGTTGCCGCATATTTTACACGAACAGGTGTCCGTGTCAATCCGCTCAAAATATTTCATTAGTTCATTAACAATTTTTTTTTCAGAGTTATTGCCTGAAACAAATGTGATTGTTAGTATTATATGTAGCTGATTAAATTTGTATCTACAGGTGACTAAAGTAAAACTGAAATTTATAACACACATTGATTTTCACTTCTGCCAAGGAAATACCTGTCCCTAACATAACTTTGATGTAGGTACTTAAAAAAATATTAACTTTTGAAACAGTTACTTTATTTTGGTACCCAGGTTATAATAGTTTTAATAGTATTGTTATACAATAAAATACAATACTATAAAAACGTCTTTATTAAAAAGCTACAAACAATGAACTTAAAACTATCATTGAAGTAATTTAGTCGGTAGCCTTATTACTAAGTGCGATATTTACATTTGTAATTGTATGCAAAAATACGATAAGAAATAGCAAACACGAAATTGTCTTAAACTAACATCATACAGAAATTAAATAAACAAAACTTATAAAGCTTATTTATAAAGTAGACAAAATAATATTAAAAATAACATAAGATTAAAAAGTATCAATTATATATACAAATACATATATATATATAAGAAGACATATACAATAATAAAACGTAATATAAAATTATAAGCATAATTTAATTGAAACACCATTAAATACATATTTATTTACATTTTATTCATTATTTCATATATACAAGCACGATGAAAGTATTCATCGTCTGATTACGCTATTGCATTTTAGTTTGGATGCAACTGCTATGTATTAGCAAACTATTCTTATATTAACATTAGTTTGTTTTCAGTACATCATTACACTAGTCTCTAGTAATGAACACTATAACATAGCTGAAACAGACGCAGGCGTGTCTATTCTCCGCAAAAAGGAGTCCATTTCAACGCACTCCTACTTTTCGAGGTGTATCCGTGCCGGTTACTGATCATCTTCAGCTTTCAGGCGTTACTGTTACATCTACGCTCAACTTTAGTTCGTACATCGAGTCCAAAGTTAAATTAGCTGCTCAAAAACTACGTGTCCTCTCAAAGGCGCGAAAGTACTTCAAGCCTGAACAATTACTTTTGTAATACAAAGCACAGATTCGCTCTACTCTACTGCTCGATTCGTATGGAGTACTCTTCGCACCTTTGGGATGGATCGGCTAAGTATCAGCTTGAGGTTCTGGAATCGTTCGATAGGCGCGCCAAAAAGCTCATAGGCACTCTAATGCGAAAAAGACTTTAAAGTCTTGAACATCGCCGCAAAATTGCTAGCTTGTCGGTTTTTTATCGAATACACTTCGGAGAGTGTGCTGATCTGCATAATCTAATACCACCTTGCCCTTTTTCTATCGGACTTCTCGTAGCTCGAAGAAGCGCTACCGGTTCATGGTTGATATTCCAAAGACACGGACGAAGAGGTTTGACTCTACTTTTGTGATAAGAACGTCTAGGCTGTGGAATAAGTTGCCTGAGTGGGTATTTCCCGATATTTATAATCTTGGTGTCTTCAAATCGAGAGTGAATCGGTTTCTTCTAGGTAAACACGCTCCATTGTAGACCGCATCATCGCTTAACATCAGGCGAGATGGCGGTCAAGTGTAAACCTATAAAAGTAAAAAAGACATAGCGAAGGGCCTCCCGAAGTACTGAATTTCGTCAGGGCTCCAAATCGCACGCGTCATATCTTCTGGAGCCCAATACTCGTTGCACCCCACCTTTACTTAAGGCCACTTTCTGTATCTGGAAAACACGAGTATTCTTTTAATGTCCACAAACAACCAGCTTATCCACGCCACCCAAAATCATATTCCACGACTTACTTAAATCTCAATAAAATTTGACGAGACTCTTGAACTTTCCAATTTCCTGAAAAAGAAAACATTAAGTCGTGAAGAAGTCTGTTTCCAGTATTTTAACTGCTTAAAAGTATACGCAGAGACTGTTCACACCGCATACATAGGACAACTGAGACTAGGTGTAGGTAAACAGTGGGACGAAATACTTAAGACAAAGATAGGGCTGACTGGTGAGCTATGGGATAGCCTTCTGTGCATCAGTGGACTATGACAGGCTGATGAAGATGCTGATGATAATGAACAGAAAAAATAATCTTGTTTAGGTTGCATGACATTTAGCTGACACTTTCACAATTCCAGGATTGCTTCTATAAGCTCATTGTTCCTAGCCTAAATGTTACACCACTTAGGAACTAGGCATCTCCTATGTAACGTTGTTTGGAACGATCGTCAGGTTTCGATGTATGATCACCATTATTGTTGTAATTGTATTTGGTGAGTAATTACACGACAGTATAAAAATGTGTTTGTGCACCGTACTGATTGTTTTGAGTAATGGATGGAGGAATTTTCACATTTTTAAACCTCGACGCAAAAACGACGGGTGTCGTAAGTCAATTGTCTCAGTATGTGTGTGTTTGTCTGCATCATAGCTCCCGAACGGATTGCATATTTCTTCACAATTTCCTCAATATGGGGATCAGCTTTAGTAGTTGAACGCTATACATTTTGAAAAAAAATCAAATACAAGATATCCGCTGTCTCAAAACATCGGTTTCTTTTTTACTTGTATTTATTTAGCTGGGTGGAACGTTTTTCAGCAACATGTGAGTGAGACGCACAACATACATTATATATGTATGTAGTCTTCAAAGTTTTGCACCAAACTTACATTTCGTTCCTTACCTTTTCAGTCCGTGTCACAGTCAGTTTCTGACTCTGACGCATTGTTTGATTTGCTTACATTTGTACCATCTTCGGTGGCATACTTCATAATCATTTTGTATGCCGTCTCATGTATTGTCATTAAATGGCGCTTCAAGTTCCCTACGCTACTACAGCCGGTCGTTAGCGTTTGGTCACAAAACAAACAAGAGTATACATTTTTGCTCTCATCTTCGTGAGAATAACTAAAAAAGTTCCAGAAACATGTTTTACCAAATTTTGAACCTACAACAAAAAAATTAATTGAGCACAATTAAATACAACAAAATAAAATATTGACAAAATATTCGAACACTTACGTTTTGCTTCGTGTCTGATTTGGCATAACATTTTGATTTTGTCTTCAATTTCTGGATCAGACATCTCCAATAATCTATTTGGCCCTAATATAATTTCGTATTGGTCGTCGTTTTCATTATTAGATAAGTTTGCTACTATCTCTTCTACCAGATATTCATATTCAACTTGTTTATTATGACTAGTTTTAATTGCACCATCTGCTAGCAAGGTTAAGGTAGCATCTGTACTTGTATCTTTAATGCTTCTATTTCGAATGGGGTCTATATGAGATTTATTTTTTAAAGTTTTTCTTTCCGATTCAAAAACAACAGGATGTTTAGCAGCGAAATGTCTTTTCATATTGTTATAGATACCGTGTGGCATTCTTATGCGAGCAGAGCAAAGATCACACTGATATGTTCCTGTTTCAACTTTGGTAATATATTTCGCAACCCATGCTCGCTCTTTCTTCTGAGGTATACTTTTTGGCTTAGCAGGGCTGAGTTTTTCATTATTATCGTCACTGTGCAAATTGAAATTATTTCTTTCTTTTGCATGGATATGTGGATGTTTGGCTCGAAAGTGTCGCATCACATTTCCAATTGATTGTTTCAAATGACGATTGCAAACAGTACATTGATATACGCCTGGTTTAATTTTTTTCGTGTATTTGTGTAACCAACTGCGGTTCTTCAGATTAATTGTTTCGTGTTGTTTATTGACACCCTTGTAGATCTTCTGATCTATAATTTTTGCCTCAGCAGGGCCGCGATCTTCATTATTGTCGTCACTGTGCAAATTGAAACTATTTCTTTCCTTTGCATGGATATATGGATGTTTGGCTCGAAAGTGTCGCATCACATTTCCAATTGATTGTTTCAGATGACGATTGCAAACAGTACATTGATATACGCCTGGTTTAATTTTTTTGGTATATTTGTGTAACCAACTGCGGTTCCTCGGATTATTTGTTTCGTGTTGTTTATTGACTGCCTCGTAGATTATTTCTGAAATAGTTTTTCTGAAATTTATTTATAAATTCATGTGTGTTTTTTATTCATATATTATTAAGGCCCGTGGGGCGCAACAAGCAACAAGTAAATCATGTTCCAATAAATAATAGAGGAAATCGGAGGAAGGATAATAGGACTAGCTTCACAAACAGGACCATTATTGAAATTTCTCATAGTTCTTTATTATTTACAAGCAGAATGATTCCCAACTTACATAAATTAAACTAACAACTACTTACAACCTAATTATAAACAAAGAAATTAACTTATACGAGTTACGTAACAATTTATGAATTTCTTAGCATAATTTATAAATAATTGAAACACCACTAAATACATACTTATATTTATTTACATTTTATTTTTTATTTCAAAAATACGAGCTGGATAAAAGTGTTTTTTGTCTAATTTCGCCTTTGCATTATAATTTGGATACAATTTTAAAATTGACAAAAAAGCAGTAAAATTAGTTTGTTTTCAGCATAACATCACTACAGTTTCTAGTAATTAACATTACGAGTATTACCACATAGACGAAACAGACACGGCGAAGGGTCTCAAGAAGTACTGAAGTCACTCAGGGCTCCAAAGTCACACATATCTTCTAGACCTAGATAGACCATTCTTCTTAGTTCTTTACCTCCATTTCAATAAAAGGGTTCATCGCGTGACAGACTCCATACCTACACTTAAAGACAAAACGCAAAGACATAAACGTAAAGACAAACGTAGACTATTTCTAACTGTACTTAAGGCCACGTCCTGTATCTAGAAAACACTAGTTTGCGTTATTCTTCTTTGCATGTCCAAAAACATCCAGCTCATACACGCGACTCAAATTCGTTTCCCAAGACTTTCTTAAATCTCAATGGTAGTAGTTGAGACTCCTTAACTTTCACATTTCCTAAAATAGAAAATATAGTCATGAAGAATTTGTGGCCTGTATTTTAACTAGTAATTATACGAAGTAGTAAGTACACACCGTATACATAGGACACCCTGAGACTAGGTGGGTACACAGTGGGACGAAATAATTAATGCAACAGAGCTATGGGAGATGCTTCTGTGATTTAGTGAACTAGGATAGACTATTGAAGATGATGATGATAATTAACAGAAAAACAATATTTTGTTGGATGCATGTGACATAGCGGCTTCCGCTATTTTTCCTAGCTTAGATGTTACACCACAGAACTAGGCCTCTCCTATGTAACGTTGTTCCGACCGTTTACGAACATAATTACAGTAATTTTATTTGGTGAGTAATAAAACATTGATGGACATTTCACACACAAATCCACCTAACCCCAAACTAAGCAAAGCCACGTACGATGGGAACCAGATAGCAGGCATAAGTATATACATATTTAAAAATATGTATTTTGAAATATATACTTATTATAATACATAGAAAACACTCGGCCACAGTACAAATATTTGTATTCATCACAAATATTTACAGTGAGTCCCCCCACCCAGTGCAAATATTTGTGTGATGTGATCGAACCCACGACCCAGGCCGGCCAAGACAGTATAAAAATGTGTTTGTTGTCCTCATGAGTCAGTAGGATGGATTATCACATTTTTAACCCCCAACGCAAAAACGACGGATTGTCGTAAGATTGAAAAGTTTCAGTTTATCTGTCTTAACATCGCAGCTCCCGAACGGATTGCATATATTTTTACAACTTCCTCAATATCCCCATATTAATATCAAATGAAAAAAGAGGTTGAGTAACAAAATGCTATACATTATGACAAATTTCAAATACAAGATGTCCGCTGTCACAGACGTCGGTTTTTATTTTAATTATTTAGCTGGGTGGAATGCTTTTCAGCAGTATGTGAGTCAGACACACAACTCAGTCTATAAATCTTTGCACAAAACTTTGATTGAATTCCTTACCTTTTCCTTAGTCCGTGTCACAGTCAGTTTCTGATTCTGAATCATTAGTTGTTTTGCTTACATTTGTATCATCTTCGGTAACATATTTTATAATCATTTCGTATGCTTTCTTGTGGATTGCCTTTAAATGGCGCTTCAAGTTTCCTACGCTACTGCAGCTGGCCATTAGCGTTTGGCCGCAAAACAAACAAGTGTAAAGAGTTTTACTCTCATTTCCGTGAGAATAATTGAAAAAGTTCCAGAAACATGATTTATCATAATTTGAACCTACAAAAAAAAATATATTGAGCACAATAAAATATACTAAAATAAAATATTGATAAAATATTCGAACTCTTACGTTTTGCTTTGGGTCTGTTTTGACACAAAATTTTGATTTTGTCTTCAATTTCTGGATCAGACATCTCCAATAATCCATTTGGCCCTAATATAATTTCATATTCGGTGTCGTTTTCAATATTCGTCAAGTTCCCAACTATCACTTCATTAATTGTCGGTAATTGATCTGTAACTATCTGTTCTACACAATCTTCTACCAAATATTCATATTCAACTTGTTTATTACGACTAATTTTAATTGCACCGTCTGCTAGCAAGGTTAAGGTAGCGTTTGTACTTGTATCTTTAATGTTTCTATTTCCAATTGGGTCTACGTCAGATATTTTATTAGACGTTTTCGTTTCCGATTCAAAAACCCCAGGATGTTTGGCAGCGAAATGTCTTTTCATATTGTTATTGGCACCTTGTGTCATTTTTATTCGAGTAGAGCAAAGATCACACTCATAAATGCCTGTTTCAATTTTGGTAATATATTTCGCAACCCATGATCTGTATCGCTCTTTCTTTTGAGGTATAATTTTTGTCTTAGCAAGGCAGCGTTTTTCATTATTGTCGTCACTGTGCCAGTTGAAATCATTTCTTTCCTTTGCATAAATGTGTGGATGTTTAGTTCGAAAGTGTCGCATCATATTGGCAAATGTATTGTTTATTTGCAGATGACGACTGCAAACAGTACATTTATATACGCCAGGTTTAATTTTTTCCATATATTTGTGTAACCAACTGCGTTTCTTCTGATTCTTTGTTTCGTGTGGTTTATTAACGTCCTCGGTGATTATTTCTGAAAAATAAAATTAAAAATTGATCTAGAATTTTGTTATGTCTTGTTTACAAATAAATACTAGCTGCAATACTAGCTCTCTGTTTATCTGCCCGCTATCTTCTTGCCTTGATATTTTCGGACTAAAATAAATTCCAAAACCTAAAAAATATAGATATTTTCACCATTGATACCGAATTTAATAGATGACCATTGATCGATCTAATTTATATAGCTAGCTATACTAGCTAGCTAATGATGAGAAAGTAACATAAGCTACTTCATAGTTTACTTGATAAAATAAACGGTAGAAGAAACAGAAGGAAAGATTTAAAAGGACTAAATTCAACAGAAGACCACTATTGACAATTTTCATAAATTCCTTTAGTATTTACTAGCAGAATGGATCTCAACTTACTTATAGAATATAACAAACAATTTTATTACTTAGAAACAAAGAATAAACTTACATGAGTTATGTAATAATAGATAGATATAGATTTTATTTTTGACTGGCCACGTGGCTTAGTGGGTAAGTAGCTCTGCCTGCGAGGCTTTGATTCCCACCCAGTGCAAATATTATTACCAGAATAGAAGCTGTGGCTTGCCCGTCACCTGGCCCTCCTATGGGCACACCCCCGTCACCGACGCACCTGAACCCAGGATACGCCGTGACCACCTCGGGGAGCAACCAGCACCAACCAGATCCCTGCGTCTGGACACGTCAAGCATCTGACCGTTCCCTCAGACTAACAAGTTTCTCGGCTGATGAGGTATTCCGCATAGTATCCTCCAAAATACCCCCAAAAAAGTCGAAAGACATATACGGTGTGTCGATGGAGCTAATTAAACTAGCAATTTTGCCTCTAGCTCCGGTTCTCGCAACACTGTTTAATAAGTGTCTTAGAGAAGGCTCGTACCCGTCGTCGCTGAAAATATCGAAAGTGTCCCCGATATTTAAAGGCAAGGGCAAAAAGGACGATATTGATGGATATAGACCAGTATCGATTATACCAGCAATAGCCAAAGTGTTCGAAAACGGCTTGAGTTCACGATTAGTGGCCTACCTATCGGAAACTGAGGCGCTGTGTGAACAACAATACGCATACCGCGAAGGGAGGTCTACGATTTCTCTAATGCGTGAAGTGATACGTAGTGTGTTGGCTGCCCGTGAACGTAAAGAGCAAGTAGCTGTCTTGTGCTGTGACTTATCGAAGGCCTTCGATGTCGCAGACCACGAGACCTTAGCTTTAAAGCTGAAACACTATGGCATAGCTGGGAAATCATACGAGGTGTTGACTGACATGTTATGAGGCCGCTCTCAGGTAGTGGATGCTGGTGATACCGATAATAAATCAGATCCGCTGCCTTCGTCTATGGGAGTACCGCAGGGTTCGTCAATTTCAAATATAATGTTCTCTCTCCTACTAAACGATCTCCCGTACGATGCCGTAAAGGGTGCAGGCATATTCATGTATGCAGATGATGTGGCTGCCGTAGTAACAGCTCTTTCACTTGCGGATTTAGAAGAGAAATTAAATATTGTAATTAACGGCTTAAATTCATGGTTTAGAGCTAATGGTTTTATGTTAAATTCAAAAAAGACTAATTTCGTTCACTTTTGTCTGTCGGGCCATCATACAAAATCGCTTAAAGTTTCGCTAAACGGTGTAAGGATTGTGCAAGTACAGACCACCACATTTTTGGGATTCGAGATTGATCGCAGCATGACGTGGGAACACCACATCGACAAGATGTAAGCTAAAGTCAGCAGTGCGTGCTTTGCGCTAAGACGAGTATCCCGAGTGGTGTCTGCGGAAGTGTCACGTACGTGTTACTTCGCCACAGTGCATTCTCGGTTACAATACGGCGCCGAGCTATACGCGCGCGCTGCCGACTGGGAGCGTGCGTCCCACGCCCAAAAACGTGCCGTACGTGCCATCGTTGGCGTATCGCAATGCACATCCGTCAGACCATATTTCAAAGAGCTTGGCATACTTACGTTACCTGCTATATTGATATACCAGGTGGCTGTGTATGTCAGAAATAATCTAGAATCATACGTAACGCGGACAAGCTGGATGTCATATCACACTCTCTCACAAGGTCACGGAAGCTAACTCACATTATGGGACCTGAAGTTTATAACACTCTTCCCAAAATAGTTATATCTGCCCCAAGTTTCGGCAGCTTCAAAAACAAATTAAAGTGCTGGCTTATCGATCAAACTTTTTATAGTTACACCGAATTTTTAGAGAGTGATGGCAAAGTTCTATAAAAATGTATACAAAAATTTGACATGGGTCAGTACAATTGTTATAAAAACATATTATACTCATATAATGCTTGACAGTTTTCTGTACAATAATTATTATAATACAGTAAAGTAGTCATTTCAAACTTTGAAAATGTATACAATTTGTATGCTCTTTCTTTTGTTTTTATTTTTTATTTATTGACGTGTAAATTGTACATTTATGAATAAAGTACTTTGACTTTGACACCCTTGGTCCCCCGCGAAGGGTCAGGTCTGTGGTCCCGACGCCTACCACTTTTCGGCTACAGAGGATAGAGCGGGGTACCACAATAACATAAGGAAGTCATAGCTCTCCCATTGTACCCCAACACGGGGCTACAGACTTGGCTGGTGAGAAGCTGGACAAAATCAATCTTTAAACTTAAAACAAACTTATTTTTTTTCTTTTCATCAAAAAATGTGTCCGAAGCCGAAGCATTTCAATTTTTAAATGTTGTCGTTTAATGTTTAAATAAATAAAAAGAAAATGATAAGCCAGATGATTAACTCTGGGTTTTAACATTGATTGATAATTTTGTAAAGAAATTTACAAAACGTATGAGGCAATTTGAAATTTCAATAGAGATTTTTATTTATGAATGAAAAATAAGATTAGATCAGAAAGATAGATAATTTTAGTGGGACTTTCTACCTGCCACTGTATTGAAGTTAACTTTGTCCCAAATATTAATTAATGAAACGAGAATTAATTTTGTCCCGCTACTCACCAGCCAGGTATGCAACCCTGTGTTGGGGTATAATAGGAGAGATATGTGACATGTTTTCAGGTTGCCTCAAATACCTATTGAAAAATACGTGCCAGCTCTCAGAATAAAACGAATTAATGTTGAGGTGATGAATGACAGAGTGAGGGTAAAGAAGGAGACAAATTGTTTCGAAGCCACATAGTGAAATAGAGGCAAGGCTAAGTGAATATTATGTTTTTTTAAACACGGACAGCAACGAGTCAATTAGTGCAGAACCTTTATAAAATTAATTACCTTCTTCGCCAGTTTCGTTTTTCGCAGTGTTGTCGATCATAATCGGTTCATCTTCACATTTATATCTCGTTATGAGTTCGTATGCCTCCTTGTGTTTTAATCTTAAATGGCGAGTCAAGTTCGTTACGCTTTTCGGGAAAGCCGTTATTTTTTGGTTGCAGAACAGACAAGTGTAGGTACTTTTGGATCCTTGGACATAATTAAAGAAATTCCAAAAACATGTTTTAGTAAAATTACCACCTAAAACATAAATAAAACTTAAATAAAACTCCATCCAACACAATTTAACGAAGAACATTGTTTTTTTTTAGTACGTACGTTTTGATTTAGGTTTGTTTTCACATAATACTTTGATTTTGTCCTCAATTTCAGGATCGGACATCTCCAGTATTCCTTTTGGTCCTAATATAATCGCAAACTCTAGAGTATCATCCTGAATGTTTGGCAACTTTACCACTGTCTCTTTATTCACTATTTGTACCTTATTTGTACTTGACTCTTCTTTTCCTGTGTCTTCTAGATTACTATCATCCATCAAACATTCATATGTAACTTCATTTTCACAATCAGCTTCTTTTTCATCTTGCTTGGCAGAAATATCATCTGTAAAGTCCAGTGTAGAGACAGGAGCATTTGTTTCAGATAAAAAAACACGTTTATGTTTGCTATAGAAATGTCGTTTCATGTTGCCATACAAACCCCGCGGCATTTTCAGTTTAGCACGGCACAAATCGCACTGATAGACGCCCTTCTGAATTTGGGTAATATATTTGGCAATCCATGCCCTGCTACGCTTTTTATTTTGAACTCCATACTTATTCTTACTTGAGTCATTTTCTTCATTATCGTCACTGTCATTATTTATGTCAAACTCATTCGTTTCTTTGGCATAAATATAAGGGTGTTTGTTTCGAAAATGTCGTCTTAAATTACCGTTCGAATACTGCATTTTCAGATGAGTACAACAAATAGTACATTCGTATAGACCGGGTTTAATTTTGTTAATGTATTTAGTGACCCAGACACTGCTCCACTGATATTTTTTCTTGACTTGTTTATTCATTTTCTCGTAGATTATTTCTGAAATAATAAAGACAATATTAACAGTGTTACCCGCGTAGGTACTTCCCATTCCCGTTGTTTTTCTGGGATAAAAAGTGTACTTCGATTAGATAGTACCTATTATAGTATTCCAAGTCTCAGCCCGATCCGATTGAGCAACAAACATCCATAAATTGACATTTATAATATTAGTAGGATAAATAAACAAAGGGAAAAAAATCTTGAGATGAAAAATTACAAAGTGATTAATCCAATTTTTATTCATTATAGGGACGGAACAAGCCATACATGCATCTGATGGTAAGCAACACGTTTTCTCATTACAACACACTGCTAAACTTTACGCAAACTAAACTGTTATCGTTAACTACTGACCGAAACAGGTTTTTAAACTGAAACCGAAGCCGAACTTTCGGTCAGCCTCTAGGTTTTGTTCGAAACCGAAACTTACAAACATATATTATGTTTTCCTATTTTAATTCGAAATGTAGTGTATTTTTTACAGGTTTAGTTACATAAACATACAGGCAGTATAAAAAACGAATCGTTAGTCAAAATAATTAACGAACACTCGAGTTTGGGCGCAGTTGAAATTTTGTTTTTAGGGTTCCGTACCCAAAGGGTAAAAACGGAACCCTATTACTGGACTTAGCTGTCCGTCCGTCCATCCGTCCGTCTGTCTGTCTGTCACGAGGCTGTATCTCAAGAACGGTGATAGCTAGACAGTTGACATTTTCACAGATGATGTATTTCTATTGCCGCTATAGCAACCAATACTAATAATATAATAAAATATTTATTTAAGGGGGCCTCCCATACAACAAACTTGATTTTTGCCGTTTCTTGCTCGATTAGTCCGTCTCAAGCAAACTAGATGGCGCCACTAGAAGCCTAAAACGCGGTATCAAATTTGTTGTTACAACCATTAAGGTAAAATCAAAATTTTAATTATGCTTTTCGGATGAATGCGTCTGCGTAAACTGCGATAGCCTACGTGTATATATGTACACGGAATTCGAAATAAACCCAGAAAGGTTTTCGCCGTTTATTTACTAATGGTACGGAACCCTTCGTGCGGGAGTCCCACTCGCACTTGGTCACTTTTATTTCACCGACTTCAAGACACGAGGTATCTCAATTTGACCGTTTATCCATTATCATCAATCATCAACAGCCCACTAAACGTTCCCACTGCTGGGACTCGGGGCCTTCTCTCGCAAGGAGAGAGTTAAGGCCATAATCCACCACGCTGGCCCAGTGCGGGTTGGCGGATGACACATGACTTCGAAAGATTCTAGGTACATGTCGGTTTCCTCACGATGTTTTCCTTCACCGTTTAAAGTTAGCGGCATTACGCACATGACATCGAAAAGACAGTGGTGCGTGTGGGGTTTGAACCCGGGGTCTCCGGATCGGCAGCCGCCGTTCTCCCGACTAGACCACCGTAACTTATCCATTATACATTTAAACAAATATTATTATTATTTTATTTTTTTTAATTTAATTTAAACACTCCACAGACTCCGGGGTCCGTGACCTTTGTCATTACAATAGTCTTTTTTTATTTACATAGATCTTGGATTAGGAGAAGAAGAGGAACATAAAAAGGGGGGGGGGGGGAGTAGGGGGGTGGTGAACATTTTAAACTGAGCCGATCACTACCGGTTAGGATTCCGATAGTAATCGACTCGACATCGTCTTTTGCCTAAGCCGCCTCCTCCTGGCCCAGAGCCTCCACTACGGCCGCATTTCTGTCTCTAATGGCCATCTGTAAGTTGAAATCTCGAATGGTCTTTGGTGATGCAGCCAACGCTCGCCGCACGAACCGACCGATGGCGTCGTCGGTGTCGTCAGCGTAGTATGTGAAGGTCCCCGTGTGCCGTGAGATTGCTACAACCGCATGGGACACGCTCTCGTGCAGCTTCATGTTTGCCTTAGTTTTAATTATGATTACCGACTCGTATGTCAATCCCTGCGCTTCATGGATGGTAAGGATGCGTGACCCGGTGCCCGACCCGTAACCCTGGTTTGTCAGGGTCTCCTTTTCCTCTTGAGTATGCACTAAAAAGAGGGTGTTGGGTTGGGTGCCGGGTATTTGCGCTCCTTTATACCTTCTCTGCTCTAGAGACTTTGTACGGGGAACTGAGGAATACATACCTGAGTATATTTCCCTCAGCGCATGTGCAACATCCATCGGGTTGCGATGTGTGCAGAGCAACTCCTGGCTGATCTTTGCTACCAGGTTCGGGCGGTGATACCTCATTTCGAAGAGATTTTCCCTATCGATGTAAGGCAACTGATTGACGTCTCCGATGAGGACAATTTCGCCAACACCAGACAGCCGTGAGACCATCACAATGGCCCCGAAATGGTTCATGAGAGCCTCATCCACCAGGAGGCGGCTGAATTTCTCTTTTGCGAAACCATTTACCAGAGCAGAAGCCATAGTTCGCACCCTAGTTTTCACCAGATTTCCGATACGGTGCGATAGCTTCTCCCTTAGATCTTTTGCTGCCTCAGTTGTTGTTGTGATGATACCGTCCTTGTCCACGTCGAAGTGTCTAATCACCCAAGTTGTCTTTCCACATCCTGGAACTCCGTTGACCCACTGTATTCTTGGTACCTCCCAATTTTCCCAACACGCTTTGACGTTTGAGTTCCCTTCAATGGACTTGGCCATCTCGAGGATCTTGTCGTCCAGCATAATCTTGGTGCATCGGGCGGTAACTACAATTGGGTCGTTTAGTGGTGTCGCATAAACGGGTCTTCCCGCGCGCTCTGTCTCACTCTCGTTCAGTGTCACGAAGCCATTTTCTGCACTGTAGGCTGCCATATACTGTCCTGTCATGGTTCCCTTGATGACCCGGGATGTGACATTATTGTAAATGGCTGCTTCGGTCTCCTCGAGATTCACCTTTAGAAGGCTTTCACTTCCTAGCCTATAGAACTGCATGATGTTTTCGCAGATCTTGAGGTTAACTAGTCTTGTTGCTCTCAGTATGGCTATGAATTCGATGAAGGCGTTACGTGCATGGCTCCGCGGCTCCGAAGCCGTGACATAGCGGGGCGGTTCAACCTGTCCCATGTCGGCTCTCGTTCGGCTCATTTGTTGCTGTGAAGCTGTTTTGAGGGTCCTTGGCGTTAAAAGGGGTGGTGCATGGGATGAGATTCGGAGTACGCTCCTTGCTGCAGTGTTGAAGGCAGCCACGAAGACCGTGTTGGTGCTTCGGCTGCCGCTTTGATGGGCTGCGGCTTTTTCCGCGGCTGCCCTCTGCTGTGCTCTTTCGGAACCGGTTTGGCTGGTCGAACTAGGAACGGGGTGTCCCCAGCTGTCAGTTGCATTTGTTAGGTCGTGCGAAGGGGCTCTGAGGAAGCTCAGATTTTCTCCCCTATCTTCGTATACGACAACCTCATGATGTTTAGAGGCTTCAATGCAACCCAGCCGGTCTGCGACTTTCGCTCTTGAATATTCGATTGCCATCGCATCCACGCTTATCACCCGGGGTGTTTCACCCGCATTTCTGCTTAGATGTGCAAGCAGCGCACTTGCCTGTGTGAAAGGCGTCCGACCTTCCGAGTATTCTATTAGTGCAATCGTTTTGTTTCTCGATCGCACCAACCGAAATCGGTGGCCGTCTACCTCGCACACTGGCATAGCGTCGAAGGTTTTCCGCTTCATTGTGACTTTTGCGGTACTCCCATTGAGCAGACAAGACAATCCCGGCGACAAACGGGCGCGTTTCCTTTCCCAGGCGAAGCAAAAGCTTATTCCGAATCTCTCTTTGTTGCTATCCATGAAGAGAGCCACTCCGCGGACACGGATCCCCGCCTCTCCTCGGTCTGCGTTCTCCAGTAGTTGTTGGACGGAGATGCTCTTTGAGGAGCTATCTTGGACGGAGATTGGACCTGGCGTGGCGTCCACGGACAGTGGGGTAGGGTGTGGTGGTGAAGGTGGGTGTGTATTAGACAGTGGGGTAGGGTGTGGTGGTGAAGGGGGTTGTGTTTTAGAAAGTGTGGAGTTTCTTTTGGCCGCTATGCGGAATGAACTCTCCATGAAAGCCAGAAGCCGTGGTCTGCTATCTGGATCTGCCAAGACGTTGTGGAGATCTGAGATAACCAGCTTCCTGTCAATCATAGATTCGAGATCATGTCTTGCCGCCATGAATCGGGGACAGTCTACCAGCACGTGCCAGACATTCTCGGATTTTTCAGAGTCACACTCGCATACAGGACTGCTCTTAAGCTTAAATTATAACAAATATTATTACGATGCCATAATATGTTTAAAGTAAGTAAACATCAGAGTAAAACAACAACAAAGATTTTAAATACCTTCGCAAGTAGCGGACAACTCTTGGAACTTGTCGTAGGTTTCTTCGTGGTTTACTTTCAAATGTTTCTGCATGTTGTGAGCTTTCTTTAAAAGCTCGTAGCCGCATATTTTACACGAACAGGTGTCCGTGTCAATCCGCTCAAAATATTTCATTAGTTCATTAACAAGTTTTTTTTCTGAGTTATTGCCTGAAACAAATGTGATTGTTAGTATTATAGCTGATTAAATTTGTATCTACATGTGACTAAAGTAAAACTGAAATTTATAACACACATTGATTTTCACGTCTGCTTGACAGAAAGAGCTGCCCCTTATAAAACTTTGATGTTGGTACTTAAAATATATAAACTTTTGAAACAGTAACTTTATTTTGATACCCAGGTTATAATAGTTTTTATCGTATTGTTATAGGTACAATAAAATACAATACTATAAAAAACGTCTTTATTGAAAAGCTATAAACAACATGAGATAAATTAAAATCAAATTAAAACTATCATTGAAGTAATTTAGTCGCTAGCCTAATTACTAAGTGCGATATTTACCATGTAAATGTATACAAAACTACGATAAGAAATGGCAGACACGAAATTGCCTTAAACTTACATCATACAGAAATTAAATAAACAAAACTTATAAAGCTAGTTTATAAACAAACATATACGAGTTACGTAATATAAAATTATAAGCATAATTTAATTAAAAGACCATTAAATATATATTTATATACATTTTATTATATATTTCATAAATACAAGCACGATAAAAGTATTCATCGTCTGATAACGTCTATTGCATTATACATGTTTGGATGCAACTTTAATATTAGCAGACTATTCTTACAATAAAATTTGTTTGTTTTCAGTACATCATTTACACTAGTCTGTAGTAATTAACACAATTACGACATAGCTGAAACAGACGCAGGCGTGTCTATTCTCCGCAAAAAGGAGTCCATTTCAACAGACTCCTACTTTAAGAGGTGTTACTGATCATCTTGTGCTTTTGGGCGTTACCTTGACATCTACGCTCAACTTTAGTTCGTACAGCGAGTCCAAAGCTAAATTAGCTGCCAAAAAACTAGGTGTCCTCTCAAAGGTGCGAAAGTACTTCAAGCCTGAACAATTACTTTTGTCATACAAAGCACAGATTCGCACTTGTGTGGAGTACTGTTCGCACCTTTGGGATGGATCGGCTAAGTATCAGCTTGAGGTTCTGGAATCGATGGAGAGGCGTGCCTAAAGGCTCATATGCAAAGACACTCTAATGCGAAAAAGACTTCAAAGTCTTGAACATCGCCGCAAAATTGCTAGCTTGTCGGGTTTTTATCGAATACACTTCGGAGAGTGTACAATTGATCTGCATGATCTAATACCACCTTACCCTTTTTCTATCGGACTTCTCGTAGCTCAACGAAGCGGCACCGGTTCGTGGTTGACATTCCAACGACACGGACGAAGAGGTTTGACTCTACTTTTGTGATAAGAACGTCAAGGCTGTGGAATGAGTTTCCTGAGTGGGTTTTTCCTGTTAGTTATGATCTTGGTGTCTTCAAATCGAGAGTGAATCGGTTTCTTCTAGGTAAACACGCTCCATCGTAGACCGCATCATCGCTTAACATCAGACGAGATAGTGGTCAAGTGTAAACCTATAAAAGTAATAATAAGACATAGCGAAGGGCGTCAAGAGGTACTGAATTCCGTCAGGGCTCCAAATCGCACGCGTCATTTCTTTTGGAGCCTAATACTCGTTGCACCCCACCTTATCCACGCCACCCAAAATCATATTCCACGACTTACTGAAATCTCATTAAAATTTGACGAGACTCTTGAACTTTCCAATTTCCTGAAAAAGAAAACATTAAGACGTGAAGAAGTCTGTAACCTGTATTTTATTGTATCCTGGTTAAAAGTATACGCAGATACTGTACACACCGCATACATAGGACACCCTGAGACTAGGTGGGTAAACAATGCCAGTGGGACGAAATACTAAAGACAACGGACAAAGGTAGGGCTATCGCTATGGGAGTGGCTTCTGTGTCTACCTAGACTATCATAGTCCACTGATGTACAGAAATGTAAATGATGATAATAATGGACAGAAACACAATGTTTTGTTGGGTGCATGTAACAAAGCGGACACTTTCACAATTTAAAGATTGCTCATTGTTCCTAGCCTAGATGTTACACCACTGTAGGAACTAGGCCTCTCCTATGTAACGTTGTTCGGAACGATCGTCAGGTTTCGATTTATGATCACCATTATTGTTGTAATTTTATTTGGTGAGTAATTACACGACAGTATAAAAAATGTTGTTGTGCACCGTACTGACTGTTTTGAGTCATGGATGGAAGAATTTTCACATTTTTAAACCTCGACGTAAAAACGACGGGTGTCGTAAGTCAACTGTCTCAGTGTGTGTGTGTGTCTGTCTGTCTATTTTCTGTGTATTTTTTCACAACTTCCTCAATATGGGGGTCAGCTTTAGTAGTTGAACGCTATACATTTTGAAAAAAATCAAATACGAGATATCCGCTGCCACAAAACATCGGTTTCTTTTTTATTTTTATTTATTTAGCTGGGGTGAACGTTTTTCAGCAACATGAACACTTACGTTTTGCTTTGAGTCTGAATGTCATGCGTGAATCAGCCGCACAACATACATATATTTATACATATATGTAGTCTTCAAAGTTTTGCACCAAACTTACATTTCATTCTTTACCTTTTCAGTCCGTGTCACAGTCAGTTTCTGACTCTGACGCATTGTTTGATTTGCTTACATTTGTACCATCTTCGGTGGCATACTTCATAATCATTTTGTATGCCGTCTTATGTACTGTCATTAAATGGCGCTTCAAGTTCCCTACGCTACTACAGCCGGTCGTTAGCGTTTGGTCACAAAACAAACATGAGTAAAAATGTTTGCTCTCATCTCCGTGAGAATAACTAAAAAAGTTCCAGAAACATGTTTTACCAAATTTTGAACCTACAACAAAACAAAATTGAGTGAAAATGAATTGAGCACTATTAAATACAACAAAACAAACTATCGACAAATTATTCGAACTCTTACGTTTTGATTTGAGTCTGATTTGGCATAACATTTTGATTTTGTCTTCAATTTCTGGATCAGCCATCTGCAATAATCCATTTGGCCCTAATATAATTCCGTATTGGTCGTCGTTTTCATTGTTAGACAAGTTTGCAACTATCTCTTCTACCAAATATTCATGTTCAACTTGTTTATTACGACTAGTTTTAATTGCACCATCTGCTAGCAAGGTTACGGTAGCATCTGTACTTGTATCTTTAATGCTTCTATTTCGAATGGGGTCTATATGAGATTTATTTTTTAAAGTTTTTCTTTCCGTTTCAAAAACAACTGGATGTTTAGCAGCGAAATGTCTTTTCATATTGTTATAGATACCGTGTGGCATTCTTATGCGAGCAGAGCAAAGATCACACTGATATATTCCTGTTTCAACTTTGGTAATATATTTCGCAACCCATGGTCTGCCTCGCTCTTTCTTCTGAGGTATACTTTTTGGCTTAGCAGGGCTGCGTTTTTCATTATTGTCGTCACTGTGCAAATTGGAATTATTTCTTTCTTTTGCATGGATATGTGGATGTTTGGCTCGAAAGTGTCGCATCACATTTCCAATTAATTGTTTCAGATGACGATTGCAAACAGTACATTGATATACGCCTGGTTTAATTTTTTTCGTGTATTTGTGTAACCAACTGCGGTTCTTCAGATTAATTGTTTCGTGTTGTTTATTGACGCCCTTGTAGATCAGCTGAGCTATAATTTTTGCCTCAGCAGGGCCGCGATCTTCATTACTGTCGTCTCTGTGTAAGTTAATATCATTTATTTCTTTTCCATGGATGTATGAATGTTTGGCTCGAAAGTGTCGCATCACATTTCCAATTGATTGTTTCACATGACGATTGCAAACAGTACATTGGTATACGCCTGGTTTAATTTTTTTCGTGTATTTGTGTAACCAACTGCGGTTCCTCGGATTATATGTTTCGTGTTGTTTATTGACGTCCTCGTAGATTCTTTCTGAAATAGTTTTTTTGTTTATTCATGTAAGAGTACGACCCGTGGGGCGCAAGAAACAACAAGTAAATCATGTTCCAATAAACAATAGAGGAAAATGGAGAAAGGATAATAGGGCTAGCTTCACAATCAGGATCGTTATTGAAATTTCTCGTAGTTCTTTATTATTTACAAGCAGAATGATTCCCAACTTACAGAAATTAAACAAACAACTACTTGCAACCTATTTATAAAAAAGAAATAAACTTATAAGAGTTACGTAATAATTTATGAATTTCTTAGCATAATTTATAAATAATTGAAACACCACTAAATACATACTTATATTTATTTACATTTTATTTATTATTTCAAAAATACGACCTGGATAAAAGTGTTTTTGTCGAATTTCGCCTTTGCATTATAATTTGGATGCAACTTTAATATTGACAAAAAGGCAGTAAAATTAGTTAGTTTTCAGCTTAACATCACTACAGTTTCTAGTAATTAACATTACTAGTATTACCACATAGACGAAACAGACACGGCGAAGGGGCCCCAAGAAGTACTGAAGTCCGTCAGGGCTCCAAAGTCACACATATCTTCTAGACCTAGACCATTCTTCTTAATTCTTAACCTTTATTTCAATAAAAGGGTTCATCGCGTAACTGACTCCATACCTACACTTAAAGGAGAGATAAACGCAAAGACAAACGGAGACCATTTCTAACTGTACTTAAGCCCACGTCCTGTTTCTACGAAACACTAGTTTGCGTTATTCTTCTTTGCATGTCTAAAAACATCCAGCTCATACACGCGACTCAAATTCGTTTCCCAAGACTTTCTTAAATCTCAATGGAAGTTGAGTTGAGACTCCTTAACTTTCACATTTCCTAAAAAAGAAAAATAGTCGTGAAGAATTTGTATCCTGTATTTTAACTAGTAATTATACGAAGAGACTGTACACACCGTTATTTAAAGGACACCCTGAGACTAGGTGGGTGCACAGTGGAACGAAATAATTAATGCAACAGAGAGAGAGGGATGCTATGGGAGAGGCTTCTGTACTTTAGTGAACTAGGATAGACTATTGAAGATGATGATGATAATTAACAGAAACACAATCTTTTGTTGGATGCATGTAACATAGCGGCTTTCGCAATTTTTCCTAGCTTAGATGTTACACCACAGAACTAGGCCTCTCCTATGTAACGTTGTTCAGACCGTTTGCGAACATAATTATAGTAATTTTATTTAGTGAGTAATAAAATATTGAAGATTGTCTACTGTGGCATCGCAACTCTCGAACGGATTGCATATATTTTTACAACTTCCTCAATATCCCCATATTATATGAAATGAAAAAGAGATTGAGTAACAAAATGCTATACATTATGACAAATTTCAAATACATGATGTCCGCTGTCACAAACGTCGGTTTTTATTTTAATTATTTAGCTGGGTGGAACGCTTTTCAGCAGTATATGAGTCAGACGCACAAATCAGTCTATAAATCTTTGCACAAAACTTTGATTGAATTTCTTACCTTTTCAGTCCGTGTCACAGTCAGTTTCTGATTCTGAATCATTAGTTGTTTTGCTTACATTTGTATCATCTTCGGTAACATATTTTATAATCATTTCGTATGCCTTCTTGTGGATTGCCTTTAAATGGCGCTTCAAGTTTCCTACGCTACTGCATCCGGCCATTAGCGTTTGGCCGCAAAACAAACAAGTGTAAAGAGTTTTACTCTCATTTCCGTGAGAATAATTGAAAAAGTTCCAGAAACATGATTTTCCAAAATTTGAACCTACAACAAAAAAAAATTGAGCGCAATTTGTTGTATTTTACAACAAAATAAAATATTTATAAAATATTCGAACTCTTACGTTTTGCTTTGGGTCTGTTTTGACACAAAATTTTGATTTTGTCTTCAATTTCTGGGTCAGACATCTCCAATAATTCATTTGGCCCTAATATAATTTCATATTGGGTGTCGTTTTCAATATTCGTCAAGTTCCTAACTATCACTTCATTAACTGTCGGTACTTGATCTGTAACTATCTCTTCTACACAATCTTCTACCAAATATTCATATTCAACTTGTTTATTACGACTAATTTTAATTGCACCGTCTTCTAGCAAGGTTAAGGTAGCGTTTGTACTTGTATCTTTAATGCTTCTATTTCCAATTGGGTCTACGTCAGATATTTTATTAGACGTTTTCATTTCCGATTCAAAAACCCCAGGATGTTTGGCAGCGAAATGTCTTTTCATATTGTTATTGAAACCTTGTGTCATTTTTATTCGAGTAGAGCAAAGATCACACTCATAAATGCCTGTTTCAATTTTGGTAATATATTTCGCAACCCATGATCTGTATCGCTCTTTATTTTGAGGTATAATTTTTGCCTTAGCAAGGCAGCGTTTTTCATTATTGTCGTCACTGTGCCAGTTGAAATCATTTCTTTCCTTTGCATAAATGTGTGGATGTTTAGTTCGAAAGTGTCGCATCATATTGCCAAATGTATTGTTCATTTGCAGATGACGACTGCAAACAGTACATTCATATACGCCAGTTTTAATTTTTTCCATGTATTTGTGTAACCAACTGCGTTTCTTCTGATTCTTTGTTTCGTGTGGTTTATTAACGTACTCGGTGATTATTTCTGAAAAATAAAAAAAAATATTGATCTAGAATTTTGTTGTATTTTGTTTATATGTGTGTATGTATAAATACCAGCTGCAATACTAGGTCTCTGTTTAAATGCCTGCTATCTTTTTACTTTGATATTTTTGGATTTAAATAGATTTCAAAAACTATAAAATATAGATATTTTCACCATTGATACCGAACTTAATAGATGAACATATAGTTTATTTATATTTAAATCATGTAATATCACGGCCCGTGAGGCGCGAAAAGCGACTAGTAAATCAGGATACAATAAACGGTAGAAGAAACAGGAGGAAAGATTTAAAAGGACTAAATTCACAAACAGAACACCACTATTGACCATTTTCATAAATTCATTTATTATTTACTAGCAAAATGGATCTCAACTTACTTATAGAATATAACAAACAATTACTTATAAACAATGAATAAACTTACATGAGTTACGTAATAATAGATAGATATATATATATGTAGGTAACTCTTTATTGTGACACAAAATAACAGAAAAATTACACTAAAACACTTATGAACTAGCACCACAAATAGCAAACGAACAATATGTATTTCTTAGTATAATTTATAGTTTAAACGCAATTGAATGCATATGTATAAACATTTTATCTATTATTACATAAATACGAGCTGGGTGAAAGTGTTTTTCGTCTGACATCGCAATTGCTTTATAGTTTGGATGCAACTTTAATACTAACAAAAAGGTAGTAAAATTAGTTTGTTTTCAGAACATTATCACTACAGTTTCTCGTAATAACCACTACGACTATTACCACATAGACGAAATAGACACGGCGAAGAGCCTCAAAAAGTAATTAAGTTCGTCAGGTGAAATTCACAAGTGTCATATCTCCTAGACCCTAATAGTATTATTAGTGTCTTTCTTCTCTGCTTTGGCTTCTCTCGTTCGGTCATATCATTAATTGTTTTAACGTTACTGTCTGCTTTTCTCTTCTCATAATATTTCCTGTCCTTAGCCCGTTTAATTTCTTTCTGTTGTTCAGTCATCTTATCAAAGCCTCGACGCCAAAGACCCCCAAAGCAGCTTCACAGCAACAGAAGAGCCGAACGAGAGCCGACATGGGACAGGTTGAACCGCCCCGCTATGTCACGGCTTCTGAGCCGCGGAGCCATGCACGAAACGCCTTCATCGAATTCATAGCCACACTGAGCGCGACACGACTAGTTAACCTCAAAACCTGCGAAAACATCATGCAGTTCTATAGGCTAGGAAGTGAAAGCCTCTTAAAGGCGAAACTCGAGGAGGCCGAAGCAGCCATTTACAATAATGTCACTTCCCGGGTCATCAAGGGAACCATGACAGGACAGTATATGGCAGCTTACAGTGCTGAAAATGGCTTCGTGACACTGAACGAGAAAGAGACAGAGCACGCGGGAATGCCTGTTTATGCGACAACACCAAACGACCCAATTGTAGTTACCGCCCGATGCACCAAGATTATGCTGGACGATAAGATCCTAGAGATGGCCAAGACCATCGAAGGGAACTCAAACATCAAAGCGAATTGGGAAAATTGGGAGGTACCGAGAATACAGTGGGTTAACGGAGTTCCGGGATGTGGAAAGACAACATGGGTGATTAGACACTTCGATGTGGACAAGGACGCCATCATCACCACAACAACTGAGGCAGCAAAAGATCTCAGAGAAAAGCTATCGCAACGAATAGGAAATCTGGTCAAAACCAGAGTGCGAACCATGGCTTCTGCTCTGATAAATGGTTTCAGAAGAGAAAGTTTCAGCCGCCTCATGGTGGATGAAGCTCTCATGAACCATTTTGGAGCCATTGTGATGGCTTCAAGGCTGTCTGGTGTTGATGAAATTGTCCTCATCGGAGACGTCAATCAGTTGCTTTACATCGACAGGGAAAATCTCTTCGAAATGAGGTATCACCGCCCAAACCTGGTAACAAAGATCAGCCAGGAGTTGCTCTGCACACATCGCAACCCGATGGATGTCGCATATGCGCTGAGGGAAATATACTCCGGTATGTACTCCTCAGCGTCCCGTATAAAGTCCCTAGAGCAGAGAAGGCATAAGGGAGCGCAAATACCCAACACCCTACCAAACACCCTCTTTTTAGTTCACACTCAAGAAGAGAAGGAGACCCTGACAAACCAGGGTTATGGGTCAGGCACCGGGTCACGCATCCTTACCATCCATGAAGCTCAGAGACTAACATACGAGTCGGTAATCGCAATCAAAACCAAGGCTAACATGAAGCTGCACGAGAGCGTGCCCCATGCGGTTGTTGCAATCTCACGGCATACGGGGACCTTCACATACTACGCTGACGACACCGATTACGCCATCGGCCGGTTCGTGCGGCGAGCGTTGGCTGCATCACCGAAGACCATCCGAGACTTCAACCTGCAGATGGCCATCAGGGACAGAAATGCGGCCGTTGTGGAGGCTCTGGGCCGGGAGGAGGCGGCTTAGGCAAATGACAATTAGGCAAAGAATCGATGTCGAGTCGATTACTCCCGGAATAGTCAACCAGTAGTGATCGGCTCAACAGACGATCTATTATTAGAACTAGAATTAGGTTTAACATGTTCCCAACTCCCCCCTATTTTCCTCATCTTCTCCTAATCCAAGATACATGTAAAAAAAAAAGAATTGAAATGACAAAGATCACGGACCCCGGTGTCTGTGGAGTGGCTAATTTAAATAAAAAATAAAAAAGTCATCTTATCTAAAAACTTTCTTTTCCTAGCATTTGCTTTTTCTCTTTGAAGCAAATAAGCTGCACTACCCTTTTTAAGCTTTTTTTTAGTTTTTTTTTTAAATATTTGTTTTCTTTATCAGGAGTCTCCATTGTGCTGTAATTAAAAAGCACAAAAAGTAAATTTGTAATTACAAAAAATAATATTTGCAAGTAAATCGCCCCCGAAAGCAATAACTTTAGTTATTCATTTGATAATAATAATATAAATCATTACGCAACAGCCATTTCGGGAACGTGTCATCATGTCTGGGACGTTTCTGAAATCACCGTCTACTAAATGGCGCATTCAAATCAGTGCGCGCTTTGATAGTTCAAATTTATTTTTTTATGAAAGTGCCATATTATACCTCTAATGTTAATATGCATTTAGTCATAAAGCCGTTAATTTAGAATTGTCCACAAACAGCTGACCCGGTAAACAACGTACCAACATATTTTTTACAGTTTTTAATTTGTTTAATATTGTTTCAGTTTTATTTTCGGGGAACTCTATTTTTTTTTTCAAACTTTATTTCTGCCAGTGATAAGCCTCGGGTTTATCGTACAATTTAAAAACCATTGTTCCTCATCAAAATATAGCATTATGTCCGCCCCGACACCCATGATAAATATATAGTTTAAAGCACTCGAGGATCACAAACATATCTAATAGAAATATATTTTCGAAATTGGTCCAGCAGTTCCTGAGTTTGCTAGTTTTGAACAAACTCTTCAGCTTCATATTTTTTATTTGACATTTAATTTTTATTTTATATTTTGTTTTGACATTAATTTCATCTATGTTTAATTTAATGTAATTCATGTTATTTAATTAATGGCTTCACATACGTATTGGCTTGACTGTGAGTAGTTATGTTAAGTATCTATGAAATAAATAAATAAATATTACAATAGAATAGAAATAACAGATGTCATTTGTTTATGGATAGATAGAAAACTCTTTATTGTGATACAGCAAATTAAAAAAAAATACAGTGAAAAGCTTATGAACTAGCACCATAAGTGGCGGTCTTAATAGGGTCAAATAGATTGCGATACATGACTATTTAAGTAACGAGAGTAAATAAAACATTAAATTCTTACATACGTATTACCAATCTTTCTGTAAGGTGGAGGATTGTGTTGATGTTCGCCTTCAACTCTGACAATATTACCCCGATCGTCCAGTTTGATCTTCGCCTTGCAATGCCCAGATGAACAATAGTACCTTTGCGAAGAGCGGTTTTGGAAGTAAGTGAATCCGCGCCACAACAGTAGTCGTTTCCCCCTAATTGAAGGTATCATCTCGTAATCTGTGAAAATACCCCCTGGAATAAAATATCCCTGGATAAGCTAAAACGTTCCTTATAACGTCCAACACAGTCACATAATAAAACTAATCCTATAGTACGATTTATGTGTAGAATGCAGCGATGACGCCTCGATCATAAATAGACTACAGGCCCGTGTACAAAATTGATGGGTCATTTGAACCACCAGGAGACCTACGTTGAGAGATGGAAGGGTACGAATATAAAATAATAAGATTCAACACAATGCCGTCATTTGTATGCAGCATTTGTTAACTCCATTTACTTGATGGACTCTGTAAAAAAAATGGACACATACACCTCCAGTTCCTTAATCACCACCACCATAATCCACCTCCAGAATCATAATCTGCATGTTTTTCTGAGTTCAAAATCGTACACCGAATGCGGTCCTCATATTATGCAGACTCAACTCCACTCAGTCCCCGCCCTATTACACGTTTTCAGTTCTGTGGATAGTGCCTGTGATTGTTCATTATTTTTATTTGCCTCGCGTCAAAACGTAATCAAACATCAATAACATAGTGCAAAATTGAACCGACTCGTGAAAAAACACTGAAAGTATGAATGTTGTAAATGTTCGTGATTTATCGCATATTTAGGCGCGGGGTTTATTAGCCTCGAAACGACTTTAGTGAAAACAAAACGCAAAATCACACGCACTTTAATATCATTGCTCGTAAATGGTCTTATTTCACCAATTTTAATAACGTAAAGTTTAATTACGTACTTGTCCATGAATGTAATGTAAAACACAATAGTTTATTTTTAATAAAGCGTAATGTATCACATTGAGTACTTGTGATTTATGTCAGAGTAAAGTTTTCTGACATAAGGAGTTTTATGTCAGAAAAGTGGTCAACATGTTATGAATAAAATTAACTTTGGGAGATAAAGATTTATTCGTTTAAGAAAGCCCGAGTTTTATTTATTTCCTCGCAAATATGTTATAAAACGTCGTGTCACATACGTGCACTTTGATAATTACAGCCTCTACTTTCTTGAAGCCCTCGCCCACGGTTCGGGCTAGCAATATTGCCTCGGCTGTAATTTTCAACTTATCGTACTTACATCATAATGTACTATAACCTAATAATACATAGATTAAGATAAAAACTTTAAGCCACGAATAATACGCACTTGAATTCCTTTAATTTAATGCCTATATATCTAAGCACAACATATATATTACGGTACACTCAGATAATAGGGCTGCTAATGTCGCCGACTAACATGCACACCGGACTCTCAACGACTACGCTCCGCATACTACTACTACTACTACTGCTGCTACTACTACTAGTACTACTACTATACATACTACGCTACGCATGGAGCAATGAACGAACACCTGACCTCTGTCTTAAACAATACATAAGTACAACGCATTTTCGTTCGTCCTTTATTACCCTTATGACCCCATTAGGTGGGACTATGTTTTCCTTAAAATAACTATGCGAAACTCTATTTAACACTGTTTCAATTACGAACAATTACAGCAAGCATCTGTTGGGCTAGTGGATTTGCACGTGCTCTTAGTGTCAATTGTTTTCGAATAGCATTATGTCTTCATTGTTATCTTCGTGTTTTAACCAAACAGTCCAACGACGCACGTATCAAGTTACAAAATTGTGGTGATTCCCAACAATGAAGATAACTATATTTTAACATTATGTTAGACAGTTTTATGACAAAGAATACGAGCCAATTTTCCAAAATTATTCATTACGATTCATTGTGAAATTTAAAGTGTTTTGCAACAACAGATCTTGTTCATTACACAATAGGCTTACATTCCAATGATTAGTCCTTCACACACTCTCCACCAATCTTCTTTAAAGAGGAGGGTCGTGACAATGTTCCCCTTTTACTTCGATAATATTACCATGATCATCTAGTTTGATCATGACCTTGCAAATATCAGAGGAACAGTAGAACCTTCGCGAATGATGACCTTGGACATGAGTAAAACCACGCCACATCATCAATATCTTCCCTCTAGTGGATGTAATAATCTCGTAATCTGTAAAACCATTCAGTGAAGTGTAAGTTCTGCAGAATAATTCTGCAATTCGGCAGCTGAGATGTTTATCTCAATTTAATACGATTAAATTGGGCAAAACGGATAGAACGAGAAAAAATATTGAATAGTCCAAAGAGGTGGTAATTTTAATCAACAATACTCCATGTAAACATATACCTATATAATTTGACTAGCTGTTAACCGTGACTTCGTCCGCGCGAAATAATATTAACGTAAATGAGACAGTATTTGTACACCCATACATATTTACGGTTACTAAAAACACCTTATATTAAAACATTTTATACAATTTCATCAAAATTGGTTCAGTTGTTTAGGTGTGAAAACGTAAGAGACAAACAGAGTAACGTAAATATTAATAATATTTGTATGGATTGCTTCGTGTCAAGTATCTAGACACAAAGTTTTACGGTTTTATCTTCAACCAATGACGAACTTCCATTTAGACTTTCAACCCCTATTTCATCCCCGTACAGATAAAAATTACAAAATTGCCAGAACAAACATTTATTTCCTTCGTGACAAGTGTCTAGATACAAAGGTTCCTGTTTTTATCTTAAAAAATGACTGACTTCCCAAATGAAACTTCAACCCTTATTTCACCTCGAGAAGGCCAGATTTCCAAACACACATAACACACATTTTTACTTCCTATCAACCAAAACCGTGAATACAAAATTCCATACCTAAAACCCGTCCTTATAACTTATACTTTTTTTAAAGGTATTTAAAGCAAATTTATCATACAACCGTTCATCCCTTTTTTCAACCTCTTAGGGGTTGAATTTCGCAAAACCCTGTCTTAGCGAGCACTTACGTACTAAAAGGCACCCACCTCCATGCAAAATTTGAGACACGTTTGTACTTTCTGAGATTTCGTGACCTTTCGCTTTCATGATTTAAAAAAATTGATTGACGACTGTTAGAAAAATTAAGGATAGATTGTTTTGTCAGAAGGGTTTTTATGTTCTGTATCTGAAGAAAGATGTTTATCCAAAATTGATGCTTGATGTATAAAATGGGGATCTTTAATAGTTTGTTATTAATTAAGCAGAGCTTAATAATGTGTCTCAAACTAGGCGATGCCAGTGTTTTTGAGGGCTAAGGAATCGCTGCACGTTACAACTCATATCTATGCGCTTGCGCTTATGAAATTTGACATTTAGGGGATTTACGGGATATTTATCCGGGTGGAGTCCTCGATAGGCGCAGCATCGAAATATCGGAAACTCGCTCTACCACAGAACCACAGCAAATATTCCGTAATTTCGTGAATAACGCAACGCGGCAATGATGGAGGCTCTTAACCGAAGGCGAAGTTTTACAACGTAAGTATATAGCTTTTATCTATAACCATAAAATTGTAAACAAAATCAGATTATAATCGAACGCATGAGATTATATGTATAATCCCAGGGTAGGTTATGTTAGCTTACAATCTGACGTCGTTTACGGTAACATATATCTAAGTACAGATTATGTATTAACAAAATCTTCCATGACAAATGGAATAACTAAATTAAGTCACTCCTCGTGTTCTTCGTGTTCGTGTTCTCCTCGTGTTCTTCGCGAAGACCACGGCGGTTGTAACGGTGCCGAAAAGTCGAAGTAATGAAAAAAAAATTGGCAGTCATAGGAACTGCCGATAGAAGTGCAAACTTATAACTCAGAATTTGATAGCTTACTTTGGAAACTACACAGGTGTAACCGGAGGGCTTGGCCTGGGCATCATGGTATGGCCATCTAGAAATGCGTCAGCATTTCCTATTGGCTGATGCATTTCTAGATGGCCATGGTAGATGCCGAGGCCACGCCCTTTCAGCATTTGCCATTGGCTTACGCATTTCTAAATGGCCAATAGCCATGGTCCCGAGTTTACCCGAAGATTTCTTATCATACCCGAGCGTGATGCTAAGATCCAATTCCCAGCCTACGAAATATCTGTCTAGGCGCGCCTAAAGAAGTTTTCACTTCAATAATAATTCTGATCGTGATTAAGTCTTGTATATAATATAATATTCACATTATTTGTTCAAATCGCGACAGTTTAAAAACAATATAAGTAACTCAGAATAAAAAAAGGCATGGACCTCAAAGTCCATGAAGAGAGACGAACTTCTCAGCATTCCATGGATTCACCGTGCGGGTGCCGGGGCCATCGTGTGGTGGCAGAGGGCAGAGAGAGATATCCCGAGTAGATCCCGTGACTTGTGACTCGGGTATAGGTTTAAGGAATATTACAAGGGGAAAAAATCTGTAAGTAATACCAGCGAAGTAGTAGAGTAGTGAAAGATCAAGTAAATTATAATTTTACATACTTTCCATCGGTTATCATATACATAGGAGGTTTATGGCTATGTTTGCCTAAAGCTTTGATAATACTTCCGTATTCGTTGAGTTTAACCATGGCCTTACATTTTCGGGACGAACAGTAGTACCTGAGGGAATCATGATCTTGAGTGTAAGTAAAACGGCGCCACATCAATAGATGCTTCCTTTTGGGCCCAGGAATCATCACGTAATCTGCAAAATTATTACAATCGTCAGTGGTATACTTTTTACAGCCGCTAATCGTATCGTGAGGAAACTGATATGTACCTAGAATCTTTCGAAGTCATGTGTCATCCATGTCACCAACCTACACTGGGCCAGCGTGGTGGATTATGGCTCTGAATCTCTCTTTGCGAGAGAAGGCCCCGAGTCCTAGCAGTGGAAACATTAATTTATAAGGCTGTTTATAAATATGTCCTTTACTTTTACAGAGCTATTACAATAAGAAACAAATGAAACAATTTGAGTTTGTCTTGGTGTAGTTTTGTTGATTACGCTATTAGCTCAGTCGAGGGAGACATTGAAATAGAAAAAATTCCGGGGAGCGATTTTTTTTTTAAACGTCGGGGAGGGTTGTTGGAAGTATAAATCTCGATTTTCTAACTAATCCCGGTAGAGGGTTCGCCGCCATCTTGTTTTAAAGTTTTTGTGAAATAACTCGTTAATTTTCAACTTTAGAGCAAAAATGATCGTAATCAAAGTTGTTGGAAATATATATAATATAAATTTAATTTCTCACAAGTTTGGTCGAAATAATTTTTACGCTAGGATCAATATTTGCAGAGTTATACTATCAAGTTTATCAAAAAAATCGTAATGAGAGTAATTTTATTTTCTTCAACTTTTGTTCTCGCACTTTTTTTACTTATTTTACTTTTAGTATTTGTTGTTATAGCGGCAATAGAAATACATCATCTGTGTAAATTTCAACTGTCTAGCTATCACCGTTCTTGAGATACAGCCTGGTGACAGACAGACAGACGGACGGACGGACAGACGGACAGCCAAGTCTCAGTTCCACAGGGTTCCGTTTTTACCCTTTGGGTACGGAACCCTAAGAAGTGCGACAACCAAAGTTGAAGAAAATAAAATTCTACCCATTACGATTTTTTTGATAAACTTGATAGCATAACACTGCAAATATTGATTCTAGCGTAAAAATGACATGAATCAAACTTGTGAGAAATTAAATTTCCAACAACTTTGGATACGATCATTTTTGCTCTAAAGTTGAAAATTAACGAGGTATTTCACAAAAACTTTAAAACAAGATGGCGGCGAACCCTCTACCGGGATTAGTTCGAAAATCGAGATTTATACTTCCAACCACCCTCTTCGACGTTTAAAAAAAAGAAATCGCTCCCCGGATTTTTTTCTATTTCAGGCTAATTTTATGTCTGCCTCGACCGTACTATATATTATTTTGAAGACATAACATTTGTCAAAATTCCCTTTTTTTAACATTTCTAGGTTTAGGTACACTTGACCCCCATCTCGCCTGATGTTAATTGATACGGTCTACGATGCAGTGTGCTTACCTAGAAGAAATCGATTCACTTTCAAACACTTTTGAACTTTGAATACACCAATATTGCAACCATCTCGAAAAACTCAGGCAACGCATTTCACAGCGTAGCCCTATCACAAAACTAGTCATACCTCTTCTTTCGAATCCTTGGAACATCAACCATGAAACAAATCCACTTTTTCGAGTTACGAGCAGTCCGATAGAAAATGGCAAGATGATATTAGATCATGCAGATGTACCCTCTCCGAAGTGTATCAGTTTAGTGTAACCGTTATGTATCTTTCATATTTCGATGTTTGTACAGTGTACACGTGTGTACGTTGTTCAGGACGTCTACTCTCTTTCTACTCGTACGAAAAACGTAATTTCGAAATAAACTCTCGACTTTCCTACTCCGGTTCTATTTCGTTTCGTCCGATCGAATATTGTTTGACGTTTAAATGTTCTTAGCCTACTCTAAAATTAAAGTACGCTTAGAACATTTAAACGGATGAAACGACGGATCGAAGTAGAACCGGAGTAGGAAAGTCGCGAATTTATTTCCAAATTACGTTTTTCGTAAAAAGGAAGTAGACGTCCTGTTACTTAATATTAATGAGAAACTTAACGACTGAATGAACTGTTTGACGACTGACCCTTCTATGTAGATAGATATAATATCTATTGAAATAGTCATCTTAGGTAGAATCACTAACATGTACATATTATTAATGTACGAGTACAATATTGAATAGGTGATTTATGTCCAAGGAAATAAAAATACTTTATCCGGTGCAGTAACATTTACTTAGACATATAGATAAAGAGTGTTGAACTAGATACTAAATAATTTATTTATCTCATTTTGACGTATTGTCCACCAACTTTCGCATAACGTGGCATCTGGTGAGTATGAAGGCCTTCCGCTTTCACGATTCTTCCATCGGCATCCAGTTTGATCATAGCCTTGCAACCGGTATAGCTTTTCGAGCAATAGAACCTGGGTGAGTTGTTAGCTTGGCAATAAGTGTATCCATGCCACATCAGGAGATGCTTGCCTTTCGTTGATGGAATCATCACGTAATCTACAAAACCATAAGTAAATAAATAATAAAAAAAATATTGGTGTAAAATTCACACATAACCCCATCTGACCCCAAACTAAGAAAAGCTTGTACTATGGCCGCCAGAGAGCTGATGTGATACTTTTATATTATATTTTATGGGTATATGAATAGTTATTCATCGTGTTAATATTAGGAAACCAAAAACATGCGCGCAAACCCGCGGGCATTGCTTGTTAATTAATAATAAACAATGCTATTTGAAGATTCAATTCAAGCACTCAGATTAGAAAATGGTTAGACACTAAAAGTTAAGGTTTAATTATTCTAAAATTACAATGTTAAAGAAAAGTGATATTTCTCTCATTTATTAAACAAATGAATACCTACTAAACCGCAACATCGATGTCCTCCAGGCAACTTGATGGCCAAACGTAGGTAAATGTAATTTATAATTACTACAAAAAATCTTCCTCTATAAACCTTTATGGAATGACAAATAAAACACAGCGGGTAGAGCAAATCAACAATATTTTTTTGGTTAAAATATCACAAAATAACAAAACGTTTTCATACACAAAACAATTCAAATTTTGATATATTTGCCAGACAATTTCACATATTCAGGTACTGCGTGTGTATGGAATCCTTCTATTTTAAGTATATTTCCATATACATCAAGCTTAATCTTCGCTTTGCAGTTATTCGTTGATCTTTTGCAGCAATAGTACCTGGCCGATTCACCAACTTGGTAGTATCTGAATCCTTTCCACACCAGAAGCGGTTTGCCTTTTGTACCCGGTATCATCTCATACTCTGTAACATACAACGTTATTCAACATAACAATAAACACACGCTGACAAACAAAATCATACGTTGCACAGGACTATGCAAAAATAGTACGCAAAGGCAGTAAAATGTCAGAGGAAATTCTACGTAATATGTACGTACGTACCTACCTATTTTTTTTTTCAATGGCTTTCACTGCGTAATTCTGCTCACAAAAAAAAAGAATTATAAAACATTACGGACATCTTTGAGCGATGTGACATCGATACTTCACTCACATTTAACGTATTTGTGTACCGTTGTATCGTCATTTGTTTCACTGGGTTTAAGAATGTCTTTTAATGTACCTACCTAAATTTTCTTTATCTCCCAATCATAATTTGTGTTTTAGATTAAGTCTCGCAATTTAATTTTAAAGTTTTCATTCCCAAGTGTCATCGTTCTACATCAAAAATGACTGCCGGACCAAAATGGCGTATTAGTTACTTTCTGTATGACACACATGATAGAAGTGACAATTGCAAATGAAATTACTGAATAAGAGTTTTAAAAACCATATTTCTACAATTTCGATAAACGCAACATATTTTGAATGGGAAAGTTTTTGTGTGTTAACCTGTACGGTTTTAAAGAAAAGTGGTTGTGTGTACGACATTAGAAGGTATTTTATTATTTCTGTATTTTCACATCATTTTACACACACAGTTACGAAGACCTCTCTCACATGGTGGATAACAGATAGAGTAGAAAGAAGTCTTTTGGTACTCGTATTACTTGCTTAGATCTACCTACTACGCGTTAAGGCCTGTTTTCATTTTGATAAGTACGCGTGCGAGTGAGTAGTGCAGGTGTTGAGTGATTGGTAGCAAACACGTGTGGACACCGATTGATTATTGCGAGTGCATAGTAATCAGTCACTCGCACTTGCAATCGTACTCGCACTCACACTCGCGATGATCAAAATGCAAACCGGCCTTTAGGTCATTGTCATGTCATTGTAAGGTAAGTTAGGTCGGTAAGACCCCATGTCTCAAGTTTTTTAGTTTTTTTATAGCATAGTGCGAAAAGACCATCAGGACATGTTTCTTTTTTTTTTAATAAAGAGTGACGAGACGAGCACGTCATGTACCTGATGGTAAGCAACATGCCTGCCACATAACAGCACAGTGACACGCAGCTATTGGAACATGAACAGTCCAAATCATTACCTAGCACTGCACTGCGCTCGTCACCCAGAGATCTAAGTTGTTATATCTCTAAGCCCTGTAATTTCTCTGGAAACATTGCCCTTCAAACCGGAACACAGTAATGTTTGCACATTGCTGCTTGGCGGTAGAATAACTGACAAAGGTGTGGTACTTCCCCAGGCGGACTCTGCTAAGAGTCCTACCACTACTGAGATAGACAGTATGTGCCTAATGATAAGCAACAAGCCTGTTTGCCTCCATGCCTACCCATAAGAACACAGTGACACGCAGCTATTGGAACATGGAAAGTCCAAATCATTACCTAGCACTGTACTGCGTTGCTCGCCACGCAGATACATAAGATTTTTTATCTCCACGCCCTGTAATTTATCTGCAAACACTACCCTTCAAGCCGGAACACAGTGATAAACATCACATTACTGCTTGGCGGTAGAATAACTGGCCTTTGCCAGTGTAGTAGTACTCCAAGCAGCCTCTGCAAAGCGTCCTACCATTACAAAACATAATGATATGATGTAGATTTGGGTATGACAATGTCTGTGAAGAAATTAATAGGTTTTGTTTCGGTGGAGAGTGAGTTGTAACTTTTTTTCCTGGCCAAGAGTCATGAGTGGATCTATATCTCCTTACAGCTTTTCTGTATTAGTAGGACACATGCCAGAGTCCGCCTGGGGAAGTACCACACATTTGCCAGTTATTCTACCGCCAAGCAGTATTGTGTAAACATAACTGTGTTCCGGTTTGAAGGGCAATGTTTCCAGAGAAATTACAGGTCTTAGAGATATAATATCTAAGATCTCTGGGTGATGAGCGTAGTGCTAGGTAAAGATTTGGACTCTCCATGTTCCAAAAGCTATATGTCACTGTGCTGTTATGTGACAGGCATGTTGCTTACCATAAGACACATGTCCTGCTCGTCTCGTCACTCTTTAATATAAAAAACCCCGGAAACCACCAAACCTACGTGAGTTGTGATGGACCATGGTTGTGTAGGTTTGTATTCTCGATGCACTCGATGTCACCATTGTAGTTCAATTTCAGCTTCCCTTTACAACCTTTAACCTTCTGGTTACAATAAAACCGGTTGGTATCAAAATGTTGGTTGTACCTGTATCCTTTGTAAATCAAAGTGTTCCTACATTTGTTGGGAATTATTTCATATGAATCTGTAAATAAACCATTATCTTAAGCTGTACTGTTATATTAGTTACGTGGTTATTCGGAAAACATTTAGAGTCTGTCTCCCATGTTGATGATATGTCGCGAAATTTTATTTGGACCCCATTCTCCTACGATGATACAAGTCATACTACAGTCAAGGCTTACTACAGTGTTGAAGAGTACCTAAATGATAAATATTGTATACTTATCATGACTTGACATGAAATGGTTATAATTATTAACACATATTGACATGTTATTTTACTGAACATTTTATAAAAAAACAATTTATAATTCTGACATACAAAATATATTGTGAATTTTGATATTAATTTAAAAACACCTTGACAAATATGCCTATGTTTTATTGTATATTATTTATTAATAAGTTCTTGTATGCAAAATAATGTATTTAGTGTTTTTGCATGCCGAAAGGCAGAATATGGAGCTCTTTTCTCTGTATCCTATCACCTGTAAACACCCATATGCGCAAATAAAGTTTTTTTAAATAATTAATAATTAATATAAAATTAAGCCCCTAGCAAACAAAAAGATAAATGCAGCAGAAGCAAATATTCAATACGAAAATAATCAGTAGACGAATTCCAAGTCTATTTCCAAACTCTTGTATGATTTCACTTTACAGTAGGGTAGGGTAATATGTATATTATTAAATTATATTTAGTGCTCTACAAAGCTCTCTGTATGATCTATGGATGAAGCAGTCTCACATCTTTCTGATTATTGTAATATAGGCCGCTCATTGGTTTATTTGTGATCATCGATGGACATTCAGGTACCTTGATCATATTTGTTTGTGACGCATTGAACTATGTAGTTCATCAGCCCTGTACATGTAAGTTTTTAAGATTGATTCATTCTCAGAATCGGACTCTCTTATTTCTAAACTGTTCTCAAGTAATAATCTTTCTTCAGGCAGTAATTTAAATTTATTGCACATAACTTGATAATATTTACATTTTAATAAATTTCCCATCCACATTGTAATATCTAGGCGGATCGTGGTTGTGGTAGCCGTCTGCACTGACTATGAAACCTATCTCGTTTAGTTTCAGCTTGGCTTTGCACCCGCTTCTGGCCGAAGTCTGGATCCTCTTTGAACAGTAATACCTCAAGGTATGATTGCGTTGCGCATAAGTGTAGCCTCTCCACATGATCAGGTTCTTTTTACCCTTATTGGACGGTATGAATTGATAACCTGTAAATATTGCCATCATTATTATTATATTTGAAGATATTGTAACTTAGTTGGGATAATAATTATAACTATTTGACATAATAAGTACGTTTTATCCGTTGGCTTAGTTACGATCTAAATATTAATTAATTACCTCAATGTTTCCATCGTGTTTTAGAGGCCACGGTCAAAAAAAGACCGGCTTCTCGCACACGGCATAATTTAAATCAGGACTAAGTCCAATATAACGTTTTTAATATGAGATAACATCAGGAAAATTCAAGTTAAATATTATTATCTCCTATTAATTTCAAATCTTACCGCCGCGCCGTATTATAAAACTTAACATAAAGTAAATTTTGCACTTTTGAGTTTATAATACATAGTTTTACAAAACTCTAAAATTACAATACAATTTCAACTTTACACGCATATTTGATGAGTTTTTGGGTTAGGTAAGTCTTTATTTAGTTTAGAATAGAGCGGTCAAATCTTATCAACATTATGACGTTCGTAAATTTGGTTGTTAAATGTAATAAAAAGTGAAATTTACACGTTTTTTGATTGAGTATATTTAAAAAACTATTATACCTAGGAAACTTGGAACGTCAAAAACAATAGTTACCTTACAAATTAAGATAAAATTAAAAAACAGCGCTATTAACGATAGACAGTTATTGAATGAATTCGTTGAAGTATTCTGCAGTCGATTGTTTTTACTATTATTTTATTCTCTCCCAAAACCAGGGCTATCTTATCTTGTCTACCTGACAGCTAATTTTTACACAATAATTATTTAAACAGCCAGTGCCCAATATTATAACTAACATAAACATTTAATACATAATATGTAAAACATTTGATCAATCAATTTTTTTTGTAATCATTCCATGTTACGTTCCTGAAACGTTACGTCACTTTACGTTAGTTACATCCTCGAGTGTTAGGCCCGAGCTACGAGGCTAGTTTTTCAAGCTATGATAGCAAGCTAATGCTAGTAAAACCAAGCTAGTACTTCTAGCTTCGTGTAGACAAAAAGCGTTGTCTACACGAAGCTAGAAGTACTAGCTTGCTAGCTTACTAACACTATCCTGCTATCCTAACATGAAAAACTAGTCTCGTGTAGATCGGGCATTAACGATAAACTTTTGTTTCTACACTTAGGCCTACTGACCACGCACGCGTCTTTTGTCGAATGCATGCATCCTACGAACAAACGCAAGACGTGCGGCTGTCGTGTCGTTGTCGTTTCGTGGACACAGACTTCATTATTTGTACGCAAGATGCAAGCATTCGTCTTGCATCCGACAATTGTCGAAATCGTGCGGTTGTCGTGCAGCTACGTGGATAATTGGCCTTAGAAAATTAGCAAGAGTTACACACGAAGATAGAAGGTATGGTCGCAGACTTAGGATTGACGGCTTCAATTTAAGAACATGAGTTATTCGTCAACAATTTCGATATTTAACTGGATATAAAGTAGCTTATATTATCCCCGCTGTTTTATAATCCCTTTGTTTTAAATTTCAACCTGTTCCGTTCTGTCGTTCAGGACGTCTACTCTGTTTCTACGAAAACGAAATTTCGAAAAAAAACTCGCGACTTTCCTACTCTCGTTTTACTTCGTTTCGTCCGATACAACATTGTTTGACGTTTAAATGTTCTAAGCACACCCTAATTAGAGTAGGCTTAAACATTTAAACGGATTAAACGACGGATCGAAGTAGAATCGGAGTTGGAAAATCGCGAGTTTATTTCGAAATTACGTTTTCGTTGAATTAGAGTAGACGTCCTGGTGTGATCGACCCATATCAATCCATGTATCTAAACATCATAATATTACAATTATAAGTCGGATGGTATATAAATAACTTGTTTTTAAACTTTCACATACTTCTGTCCTACTTTTATATATTTTGGAGGTTTGTGGTTATGGTTCTCTTGAGCTCTTATGATTTTCCCAAAGGAATCCAGTTTGATCTTGGCTCTGCAACCATTACTGACCTGGGAACAGTAGTATCGTAACGATTGTTTATCTTGGCAGAATGTGTACCCGTGCCACATCAGTAGCTGCTTCCCTTTGGTAGTAGGTATTAGTTCGTAATCTACAAAATTCAAAATATATTTTAATTTCGTTTACTTGTTTTTTATAGTACTTATAGAGCGACGAGACGAGCAGGACATGTATCTGATGCTAAACAACATGCCTGCCACATAATAGCACAGTGACACTCAGCTATTGGAACATGAAGAGTGCAGATCATTGCCTAGCACTGGCCTGCGCTCGTCACTCAGATATATAATATGTTTTAAATGTATGCCCTGTAATTTCACTGAAAACATTACCCTTCAAACCGGAACACAGTAATGTTTGCACATTCCTGCTTGGCGGTAGAATAACTGGCAAAGGTGGTACTTCCCCAAGCGGACTCTGCAAGGACTCTTTGCACTACAAAAGCCACTAGCTATACGCTACCATGCTTCGCTGTTTCAATGAATGAAAAATGAACAACAAAACAATGCATACGTCTCAAAAGCTGTTTTCTTGTGGTCGTAGGTATGTTACTGACGAAATAAATAGATAAAAACAACATTTGGATTGTATATTGTTTCAACATTCGAACTAAATAGATGAACAACTTTTTAAGTTTTTGTACTCAAACATTTCAAATCAAATAGGTAGATTACAATACACCAAAACACATACAGAACGAAAGGAATAAAAACTATATTTAAGGCCATAGAAACAAATGTTATACACAAAGATATTTTTAAAGTTAATGTTGTGACAAATAATACTGTTTTCTAACTTGTATGCGCAGAAAAAGATTCAATGTGTGCAAATGACAAATGTGCAACGTGAATCCGAATGAAAAATGGCTATGGCTATATTATATGTCCACTTTGTTCGATCGACATGTAGATCAGCCGTAGAGAGAAGGAGAGAGAGAAACACCCGGTTAATTCTATAAAAGTAAAAGCCTTATTTCACTTGGTTAAATTTAGTCGACTGAATTTAGTCGCAACTGAATTCAGTGAAGTGCATTCAGTAATCTAGCATACTATATTCAGAGAAAGGATTGCTTGCTTAACTCTCATTATCTGTATATTTTCGTTTAAAATTAAAGAGAATGCAAACCCATAGATAGCTATTTTGTTTAAACGGTCAAACGACAGGACTCATTACGACTCTATATAATCTAAGGTAAATTCTAATTTTTGTAGACAACTTAAGCTATCCAAAATAGATTCACCTATTTTTGAAGAGTATCGAGTCCCACATAAAGGTTAAACAACAAAGCTTGTCGTCGACCCCAGCTTAGTAGCTTTTTAAGATCAGCTAACTATTAAATCAAATCATATTCATCATATGAAGTCTTAATAAAAAAATATATTTAAACAGTCAGTGTCTAAAATAAGTAGTTTAATTAACTAGGTTTTTAGACTTTCACATATCGATCTCCTATTTTTATATATGCTGGAGGATCATGATTATGGTTTTCTTCTGCTTTTATAATTTGACCGAGGGAATTTAGCTTGATCTTCGCTTTGCAACCATTATTGTTCTTGGAACAGTAGTATGGGGGTGAGTCGTTGTCTTGGTAGAATGTGTACCCATGCCACATGAGCTGCTGCTTCCCTTTTGTGGTTGGTATCATCATCTCATCTATATATATAAAAATCAATGCCACTTTTCGTTGTTATTGAACTCCGGCTGTCCTAAACGGCTGGACCGATTTGAATGTTTTTTTTTGTATACGTTTGGGCAGGGCCCTGGAAGGTTTAGATTCACAAATCAGCCCGGCAGATGGCGCTGCAGTTGATATCTAGGTTATTATTCAAGCGAAGCCGGACCGGGCCGCTAGTAATCTATAAAATGGAAACCAGGTTTGAACATTGCTTACAAATTTTTCGATAATACTCTAAATCAGGGGTCGCCAACGAGCGGCCCTCGACCTACCAATTCACTACCTATAATGGTTGTGTAGAGGGGGGGGCTGGGGGGTGTACGAACGAATCACAAACTTTTAGAAGTTCGACCCGCCATTATCTACTTTTTTTTCCTATGTGGCCCATGGCTCCCATAACGTTGCCGATCCCTGCTCTAAATAACAAAATTATGGAAATAGAACTCCGAAATGAAAATAACGATGTGTTTAATGAATAGAAAAAGAAACATAAAGCTAATAGAAAAAAGTTTCGATACAAGAAAAAGGTATATATATAAAGCAAAAACAAACATAGGGTTTAATTAAATATTCTGGTTATAAACAAACTGAATGGTAAGTCAAAGTGTAGTAAAATGTATGGAGTTTTTGTTGTTATTCTAAAGCTTTTGTTAATTGTATCCTGTAAGTTAACGATACATTTGATAAGTGATGGGAAAATATACTGAACAACGATGAGCAAGTATTACATTTGAAAATACATAATAGGGATATTGATAAAATTAAAATCGTATACTATACTTAATCGTTAAACCTAGGAATTAAGGCCGGGGCACACAGAGGCGATCCGATAGCGATAGCGATAGCGATCCGAGACGGGATTGTTTGTAATGTTCGAATTTGTATGCAACCTGACACACAGCAAGCGGGCGCGATCCCATACTCGGTATCGGATCGCTATCGCAATCGGATCGCCTCTGTGTGACCCGGCTTTTAATCACTGCTGAATCGACAGTTAAATTCACAATGAGCAAAACTGGCCAGATTATCATGACCAACGATTCAAGTCACGTCTTGAGTCAAGTTGTTTAAATTATGACATCTTCTGACCCAAGAATGTGTACTCATACCACATGAGCAGCTGCTTCACTTTTGAGGTTGGTATAATTTCGTAATCTAAAAAATTGAAAACGTATTTGAACACTGCTTACATTTCTCATTTTTCATTTCCAAAAAAAAATTAAAATTAAAATGTCTTTCTGATATTTCTTTTTATGAAATTGGTTACCTACTCTTTGCCTTTCAAAAAAAAATGGCAAAAATGATGGCTGAGCTTACAGCCTTTTTGAATCCGAGTTATAGGGGTTGAATAAAAAAACAACCCATGGAAGTGACATTCCATACAAAAAGTTTTACATTGAGATAGGTACTGCAGAAATGACGCAGTTTTTAAGATAATGTCAAGAAAAAAAACATAGCATTTAAAAAAAAAAAAATTTCTCGTTCATGCACATTCTCGTTTGTGTGGACGAATTTGTCCTGTAGTTTTGTATTGGCCATCTAAAACGAAAAATATGCAAATAAAGCAAAGCATGCTACTACCTATGCAACCATACCCTAATAACATTACAAACTCAAACCATTATTTACAACTAAATCACTTCTATGAAATATAAGGTCCCATCAATGGTTTTATTTTTATCCACGAAACCATGGAAGTGACATCCACGTATGGGACATTTTTCCTTTTGAAGCTCAAAAACACAATCTCAAATTCAAGCATGAACAAGCATTTTTAGCCACATGTATTTAGCATAGCAATGAACCAGAACCATCAACCCAAATGCACAATTGAAAGCAACATACCTTTAATTATATCCACTGTTGTGACCGCTTATGCTTGACAATTTTTGATAATAGGAATTCAAAGTGTTTTTTTTACGTCGTTGTTGCAACGCCAGCGCAAACTATCAACTGAATTCAAATATGGCAGATCTGATCTTGCCTCTACAAAGTTTCATTCGGATCCACGCATTATAGTTTTTTATTCCTGACTGTTGTGACATACGTCCATGGATGTGACAAAAAAATTGATCACAAGCTTTAAATGTTTTTGTTAACAGCTTTAGGTTCGTATTTTTTTGCATAAATGAAGTAAAGGTGCTTATTACTACACAATCTCTAGAACATACAGATCACAACTATTTTTTGTTGTTGCAAAACTGGTGTGGTCAAACCCACGGAAGGGACATTTTACGTGTTTATTAAAATCATTGAAAAAAAACTATGCATAAAATTTAAAAAACTTTTTCATTATAAGCCATTTACTAGTACTTTATTAGTGCAATAAAAAAATCACAATATTTTAATTGCATTTAGGAGAAAATTAGCAATCACATGTTTTTTTGTCAAAAATGAGAAATGCCCATACTCAACAACGATGAGCAGGTATTACTGCTGAACATAATACACTGCAAAAATCAAAACCGTTTTCTATAAGTAATTATCCGTTTTTAGTCCCTAGGAAAAACCTAGGAATTAATCACTGCTGAATCGTCAGTTAAATTCACGATGAGCAAAACACATAAGCACTGACCTATCAAGATCAACTATTGCACAAAATGGCATCGCATTTAGAGTCAAGTCACTGAAATTTTGCCATCTTCTTGGGTCAAATTTTGACATGTTTTCCTGCTACTTTTATGTATTTGGGGGGATCGTGGTTATGGTTCTCTTCTCCTTTAACGATTTGTCCTTGAGAGCCAAGTTTGAGTTTCGCCCTGCAACCCAGGTGTCTTGAGGAACAGTAATACCTGGGAGAATTGCTGCCTTGAACAAATGTGAATCCGTGCCACATTAGGAGACGTTTCCCTTTTAAGCTTCTTATGATCTCGTAGTCTAAAAAACACGAGAAATACTTTAATTTACAATAACAAAAACGCAATAACGGTAGACCAATATAGCATTGAAGAGACCACATAAAGAAAATATAGACGAGATCGACGCAAAACAGACGATGGGCAAACAAAGCAGTGACAGGATCATTAGTAATGAAAGCGTAAGTGGAAAATATAGTTAGTAACTTTAGGGCTATTTCACACCGTACGTCTTCTGTGCTAAACCCAAGTTCGGTTGACAGTTGAAGCCATCTGAGGTCATATGCCATAGAATCGTTTCACCACGACACTTTTGATGAATTGATGATCAGAAAAAAGTGGAATAAAAAGCACCCACAAACTTGGGGATAAGCTTCAACTGAACTTTGGCTTTAATAGAACTTTATATTTTTACTATTAACTATTTATCCTATTAACTATTATACTGTATAACTTTTAACATTGGCAAACGGTAATTGCTCTTCATCTTGCCAATATGGTCAAGTTCAACGAGAGTAAGACGCAGGCGTGTCTGTACTCCGCTAAAAGGAGTCCTTTCGAACTGACTCCAACTTTTAGAGGTGTTTCCGTGAAGGTTTCTGACCGTCTTGAGCTTTTGGGCGTTACTTTGACCTCTACGCTCAACTTTGACTCGTACATCGAGTCCAAAGCTAAACTACCTGCTAAAAAAACTAGGTGTCCTCTCAAAGGTGCGAAGGTACTTCAAGTTGCTTACATTATATTAAGCACAGTTTCGCTCCTGTATGGAGTACTGTTCGCACCTTTGAGATGGATCGGCAAAGTATCAGCTGGAAGCTCTGGAATCGATCGAGGGACGTGCCAAAAGGCTCATAGGCAACAACACTCTTGTGCGAAAAAGACTTCAAAGTCTTGAATATCGCCGGAAAATTGCTAGACTATCGGTTTTTTATCGGATACACTTCGGAGAGTGTGCTACTGATTTGCATGATCTGATACCACCTTGTCCTTTTTTCTATCGGAATGCTCGTAGCTCAAAAGCGACATCGTTTCATGGTCGATGTTCCAAAGACACGAACGAAGAGATTTGACTCTACTTTTGTGATAACAACGTCTAGGCTGTGGAATACGTTGCCTGAGTGGGTTTTCCCCGATGGTTACAATCTTTGTGTCTTCAAATCGAGAGTGAATCGGTTTTATCTAGGTAAACACGCTCCATCGTAGACCGCATCGTCGTTTAACATCAGGCGAGATGGCAGTCAAGTGTAAACTTATGGAAGCTAAAAAATATATAGATAGATAGATAGATAAACTCTTTATTGCACTTACATAACAAAGAAAAATTAAAAGAGAAGTTAAAATAATATATGTTTTTTGACAAAAGCCTCCTCTAAAGATTTCCATTCGGACAGAATGGAATGGAATATTCCTTGCTGTTCGGGTCCATGTTGGACCTGCTATTTTTCTAATGCCATCCCCCCATCTCTTAGTCTATCTTACTCTGCTGTCTAGTGGATACCGTTCGGTTACAACTGTTTGTATGTCAAGTATATAGGTATATATCAAGTATATATATAATATACTAATATTATAAAGAAGTAAAGTTTGTGTGTTTGTTAAATTGTAAGGGGTAATCTCGGGATCTACAGAACCGATTTTAAAAATTATTTCACCAATAGAAAGCCACATTATTGCTGAGTGCCATAGGCTATTTAAAAACCCGAAAAATAAAAAGGCCTTTACGTGGTAGTCCGTTTTGCAATGTGAATCGGAGAAAAAACGGTCGAATGAAAGCGTTTCTTACGAACGCTGCCTTAACTATGAAAGATATATTTTTGAGTTCTAGAGAAAAGATGTGGAGCTTGAAAATGCCTTTTAACCAAACTTACTTTTCCCGCGACTTGGTCCTCATGGAATTCGTTTATCGCAAATACTGCAGAAAATGTTTTTTCTTTCTAACAGAGTTACTTTCGAATTTTTTATTAGCATGCACATAACACTCTGTACTAAAAAAGGATTATTAACATTATGCCCAACGAAGTGGGAACGGGTCAGCTAGTATATAATAAGTAGGAAAGTTTAATTAACTAGGTTTTTAGACTTTCACGTATCGACCTCCTATTTTTAAATAGGCCGGAGGATCGTGATTATGGTTTTCTTCAGCTTTTATGATTTTTCCAAACGAATTTAGTTTGATCTTCGCTTTGCAACCATTACTGTTCTTGGAACAGTAGTATCGAGGTGAGTTTTTCTCTTGGTAGAAAGTGTACCCATGCCACATGAGCAGCTGCTTCCCTTTTGAGGTTGGTATCATTTCGTAATCTATAAAATGGAAACCATGTTTGAACACTGCTTATTTATTTTCGATAATACTCTAAATAACAAAATTATGGAAATAGAACTCCGAAATGAAAATAACGATGTGTTTAATGAATAGAAAAAGAAACATAAAGCTAATAGGTAACATAGTTTTGTTACAATAAAAAGGTATATAAAGCAAAAACAAACATACGGTTTTATTAAATATTCTGGGTATAAACAAACTGAATGGTAAGTCAAAGTGTAGTAAAATGTATGGAGTTTTTTTATTCTAAAGCTTTTGTTAATTATATCCTGTAAGTTAACGATACATTTGATAAGTGATGGGAACATATACTAAACAACGATGAGCAAGTATTTATTACATTTGAACGTACACATAGAGATATTGATAAAATTAAAACCGTTCACTATACTTAATCGTTAAACTTAGAAATTAATCACTGCTGAATCGACAGTTAAATTCACAATGAGAAAAACTAGCCAGATTACCATGACCAACGATTCAAGTCACGCCTTAAGTTAAGTTGTTTAAATTATGACAACTTCTTGAGTCAAACTTTGACATGTTTTCCTGCTATTTTTATGTATTTGGGGGGATCGTGGTTATGGTTCTCTTCTCCTTTAACGATCTGTCCTTGAGAGCCAAGTTTGAGTTTCGCCCTGCAACCCAGGTATCTCGTAGAACAGTAATACCTGGTAGAATTGCTGTCTTGAACAAATGTAAATCCGTGCCACATTAGGAGATGTTTCCCTTTTAGGCTTGTTATGATCTCGTAGTCTAAAAGATACGGGAAATACTTTAATTTACAATAAAAAAAACCTTATAACGGTAGACCAATACAGTATTGGAGGGATCACATAAAGAAAACATAGACGAGATTGACGCAAAACAGAAGATTGGCAAACGAAGCATGAGACTTATGCGGTGGGCTGAATTTATGTGACACTTGATGTACGTAGTTTGGTTCACTTGTTACGTAGTCGGGTTTTTTTATTTTATTAATTATATTTTTTTTATTCGATAATACTCTAAATATCAAAATTATGAAAATAGAACTCCGAAATGAAAATAAAGATATGTTTAATAAATAGAAAAAGAAACATAAAGCTAATAGGAAACATAGTTTCGTTATAAGAAAAAGTTATATTAAGCAAAAAAAAAACATACTAGGGTTTCATTAAATATTCTGGTTAAAAACAAACTGAATGGTAAGCCAAAGTGTAGAAAAATTTATGGAGTTTTTTTTGTTATTATTAAGCTTTTCTTATTTGTATCCTGTAAGTTAACGATACATTTGATAAGTTTTACGGGAAATTATACTAAACAACAATGAGCAAGTATTACATTTGAACAATACATACCTATAGAGATATTGATAAAATTAAAACCGTATATAGGAATTAATCATTGCTGAATCGACAGGTTAAATTCACAATGACCAAAACTGACCAGATTATCATGACCAACTCTATTCAAATCACGTCTTGACTCAAGTTATTTAAATTATGACATCTTCTTGGTTCAAATTTTGACATATTTTCCTGCAATTTTTCTGTATTTGGGGGGATCGTGGTTATGGTTCTCTTCTCCTTTAACGATTTGTCCTTGAAAGCCAAGTTTGAGTTTCGCTCTGCAACCCAGGTGTCTTGTGGAACAGTAATACCTGGGAGAATTGCTGTCTTGAACAAATGTAAATCCGTGCCACATTAGGAGAGCTTTCCCTTTTTGGCCTGTTATGATCTCGTAGTCTAAAATATACGGGAAATACTTTAATTTACAATAAAAAAAACCTAATAACGGTAGACCAATACAGCATTGGAGGGACCACACAAAGAAAATATAGACGAGATTGACGCTAAACAGAAGATGGGCAACCGAAGCATGCGGCTTATACGGTGGACTGAATTTGTGCGACAATAACATACATTAGTAATGAAAGCGTAAGTGAACAATATAGTTAGTGAGTTCGGTTGGCAGTTGAAGCCATCTGAGTTCATATGCCATAGAATTACTTAAACAAGATACTATTGTTAAATTCATGATCATTGTTCAGATGATGTTTAGAACCCAAATGACAAAGGTCACGGACCTCGGAGTCTGTGGAGTGGCTAAATTATATGTAAAAAAAATATTGGAAAAACACAAAAGACACCGCACAAAGCAAGAATTATGTAAGTTTTTTAATGTTTATCCAAAATTGATTAAGTTAAATTATATTACCGCATTTCTGTTCCCAAAAAGTGTAAGTTTTGGTAATTTAAATATTATTAGTTAAAGTTACCTCACATATCGCTATAAAATATGTATATAGGAATATCTTATCCTACTAATATCATAAAATCGAAAGTTCAGACGTTTGTTGCTGCATCAAATCAGAACGGCTGAATGGATTGTAAAATTTTGGAACACAGTTATATTCTCAATCTCAAATAGCACATAGACTTTTTATCACACCAAAAATACGAGAACGGGAATACTCTTTAATAATATGTATGTAGTAAAACAAAAAATAGTGTAATAAAATTTTAGACACTCAAGTTGTTTATATTAATAGACTTTCGAGTACGAAAAGTCGTAATGATCTGTCCCTCGACCATTTAACCAAAAGTTACTTTGTTATGGTTTTAAAATATAGAGTCTCAAGGTCAAGAATTTTCGTATGGCGGTAGACCCCCAGGAGTCACGTTATACAGAGGCGAATTCGTTTTCGAACCCAGTGTAGAGTTTATTTTTACAGAATTAACCCAGAGCCAGCTCAACCAAGTACCTATACATGTTATATATTTTATGGTTATTATAGTATGGCTTAGTTGGTACTAGCTCTGCCTGCGTAGCCGAGGGTCGTGGGTTCGATTCCCACCCAGTGCAAATATTTGTGTGATGAATTCATATGTTTGCACTGTGTCTGGGTGTTTCTATGTATAATAAGTATGTATTTAAAACTATATAGGTATTATATCAGCTATCTAGCCGCCATCATACAAGCTTTACTTAGTTTGGGGTCAGATGGTTTTGTGTGTGAATTGTCCACCAATATTTATTTATTATTTATACTTAGATATCTTTAGTTCTTCGTTTTCGTATTCGTTCCAAGAGCAACTCATAAAGTTTAGGTTAGCAAAAGAAAAGATATCATGCTCTCCAAATATGTTTATTTTTACTGTATGATGTACGTTTGACCAGCATACACAAATTATTTTTTTCTATGAACTAATACCCGGTTTACATTATTCCAGTCCAGCGACCGAATCCATTGACGCAGCATTGCATTTGCACTGGATTGATGCTTTCCTGTGCCGGTTTCCATTTTTCCAGTAAGCAATCCAGCGCTGGATTATAGAATCCATTATACTGGAATAATGTAAACCGGGTATTATATTACTCGTAAATACAATTTTGATAAAAATTAAAATAATTAATTTTATTTCAAATGAATGGTAGAACTATTCTATATTTAACATTGATAGAAGTTTGTAACATTAACGGCTACTAATATTACTTTTTTACAACAACAGTAGGTTTGCACTTGACCGCCATCTCGCCTGATGTAAAGCGACGATGCGGTCTACGATGGAGCGTGCTTACCTAGAATAAACCGAATCACTCTCGATTTGAAGACACCAAGATTGTGTCTATTCGAAAATATCCACTCATGCAATGCACATAGCGTTATAGTCAATTGACTCAATTGTCATATAGTTCCAAGGGATTCATTTTTATTATCCGTTTCTTTCGGCATTTCACTATTTCTTTAGCGATGTTTAGCACCGTAGCCCAATCTGAATGTAACCAAAACAAATTAAGTATTGAAAATCAAAAATAACACAACTATACTACACAACTATAGTGAACGATATTGAACTTTTTAAGTACTCATTTCACAGTCTGCAGGTCTACTACGAACTCCGATAAACGATATATCGGCCGAACTTATGGATATTTCTAACCACGAAACACAACAGTCGGTTGATCGGATCGGGCGTTTCGTTCATTTCGAATTCCGACCGACATAGATTTGACAGTTTTTGTGTCGTAAACCTTACTCCGAGAGCATTTAATTACCTTACCAATTATTCGGACAGCTGTTGGTCGGATCCGATTATTCGGAGGTTGTTTTCGTAGTAGAGCTGCAGAGCCTTTTGCTCTTTTATTAAATATCTCAAAGGTTGATGGTGACATAAGCTTCCTTACTATCTCAACGTAGTAAATCAAATTATAAGAAAAAAAATGAAATTTCAAGTACCCCCTAGATACCTAATATTCTTCCTTCTTCGAAAAACTAAATTGTTTTTAAAGGGCAGAACCTTTACTAATTTGTGGATCTTTAATGTTTGAAAAACACTCACCGACTATTAACAAATACGCATGGTCTTGTGGTCTTGCATCAAGGCAAGGAAGAAAAGCCCGTCCAACAAAAAAAAAAAGATTCGTTTAATGTGGAAAACATTTAATAATACTGGAGAAATTGTTGCAGTCCGATTGCAATCACCATACCAGTAGATAAACCTCTTTTTTACAATTCCTATGTATCCCATAATTTGTTAATCCATATCCATAATCTAATTTTGTATTAATTTAGTTTACAATTATAACGTACACATAATTCTGTAGTTTAGGAAGAGTTCTCCGAAGTTGTATCTCTGCATTTGGGATGCATCGTATACTTTATTCCTAAAATTATCTACGACGCAGCTTCTCGCTCACATTGCACACGAAAATAACCGTACAAAGGATCTAAAACCCCCATTTTAAGGTTCTTTGGTGCAAGAACGATCGTCTTGATACGTGTAGTTCGTAGATTATATGTATTTCAGATTACAATTAATTAATCTTCGTGATCAAATGTTAAAAGTCCCCAGCGGTTTCACGCCTGTCCCGAAATTCTTTCATCTTCCGAACAAGTGACATGTGTGGGGCTTTTTGTATAAAATCTTTTCATCCTAAATAACAAAATTGAGTATTAGGATTTAGGTAACAGATCCATGCAAAACAAGAGTCTAAAAAGCTGTTTTTCGGCTGAAAAATGTTATTGAAATGCAGGCTTTAGACGAAGTGCGAATTATATCGCTTTTGTATAATATAAAGTGAGCAAGCCCTGATGTTAACAATACGCATCCCATAACATCACAGTACCATGCAGCTATTTCAAAATTAAGATTCTAAAACACTGCCTGTACTAGACTAGACATGCAGTGCGCAGACGCTAATAAGGTAATCAAATAAAAAAGTACAACGATAATAAGGTAGGTAACCTTATTGTTTAGATTTCTGTGGTTACTCATATCTGTCAGTCTACAAACGGCTATTTGCGAATTAATGATTATTTTATGAATCGAAAACGAATAATGACTGATTGATGAATAATGATGAAAGCAGCATTATTAGACAAAAATAATATTCAAGTTATAACGCCATTATATATAATAAACCAAGCCGTGGAGACCAGCCACCCGTTGCGTATGTATTTTTTAGTTAGTTTTATCATCGATATAAACCATGAGATATGCCCTGCGCACCTTGAAATTGGTAATAAACTGCGTCTGTGTCTGCAGCATAAGTGGTTTACAAACCCCAACTTACTTGAGCCCTAGAATCGCTAGCTTGTTTGTTGACATCGAATGGTGCTAGGTAAAAACGTCCGGCGTTCACCGCTTCATGCAACCGACTAGGACGGACACGGTTAGCTCACTCTTCCCAACGATGACATAATTCCGCGCGCCTGAAGTTTGGGAGGGCACACCCAATGGTTTATATCGATGGTTATTATAATAAAACTATCAAAACAAATGTGTAATAAAGTTTGTATCGAAAATAGAATTATTTGAAAGCGAAGCTATTAGAATTAACATAGCGATATTTTTTGACCCAAGCTATTAATAAAGGTATTTACTTTTATCGTTATCGATCCCGAACATCTTGTCTTCTTCTTTTGAGAGCAACACCAAAACGCTGATTCGTTTTTATACTTTTTTTGAAAATGATATCTAAATTTCTCGTGTAACAAAACACAGCCATGCTTTGTCGCTTCTACAGTGAAGAACAATTTTTTCGAATATCCTGTAATAAATATTTCATATGAATTCTTATGCTCTTATAGCTACAAGATAGTATGGTACCGTAAAATTGTATCTTATTGTATAATTGTATATTATATTATCAGCTTATAAACTGAACATTTTGACAATTTTACAGAGACATTACATAGAACAACAAGTAGTACAGTTTTCTCTCTTCTATGTCCTAATCGATTATTAATTGATAACTTAAAATACTCTCCTCGAAGCTCAGTGGGTAAAGAACTATCCAATGAGCCGTAGGCCCTGAGTATGTTTCCCACACCAGATGTCATACTACAAAATTTTGTCCCACACACCAATGAATTCATACAAGCATTTGCATCTACGGTTGGGACTAGTGAGACCTATATATACCCAAACAATTAAAATCTATAAGTAAACTTAGTTTCAAAAGCTGATAAAGTATCATTGTATCATTATTTTTTTACTTAGCACCCAATACATACCGGAGGTCTATAAAGTACGAGCATGTAAAAAGATAACCACCCGACTATATAGCAGGGAAGTTAGCACAAAAGGTGCCCAGGCCGTGCCCTCGAAGACAAGGAGGAAAGTTACCGTCCAATGAGATTGATAATAGTGAAAACAGCTGAATGTCGAGCGTAAATTTATTAAAGTTGAGAGTGAATGTGTTTCGATTCGCACGCTCCATCGTAAACAGCATAGAAACTTGGAAATCAGGCGAGATTGCGGTCAAGTGCTACCCTTTATGTTACAAAAAAAATAGAGAAGTAAGAGTAAGAAAGACCTCCTTTACCAAATGGTACATATACATATGTCACGATCAAATTGGAAATACCGTCAGTTTTAATCCAACGACGAGTTTTTATTGTAAAAATACCGTATGTTTAAAATCTTACGCGTTTTATGGTAAACTGACAGTATTCCCAATTTAACAGTGACATATATAACCAGGAAGAGAAAGACAGTATAAGTAATATGTCAGCTATTTTGCTTTCATAATATTTAAGCTTTGATTATTTATTAGAAACTAGATAGTGTGAGTATTTAAGTAATACAAATATACTCATATTTATTTATTTGATAACCTTAACATTTGCTACATACCTAAACTATAAATATCGAATAATTTAGTCGTATATGCTACTTTATTTTATTTCTGATACTTCTGTTAAGTACAATAAATAGTAACTCTATCAAGGATCATAATTTAGTACACTGATTATAATTATGAGAATCCAGTGATGACTTTAACTACTACAATATGTCTTCTCTTATTTTATAATTTGTGATATATTTAAGATTTAATATTACGTAGATCACCTTTAATACTTAACCGAAACGAGATTTTTAAAATTTTTACTACAGGGTCTGACCCCGAGTAGTTGTGAAAAAATTTGCTATTGCACACAAACTGATATAGGTATGAAATTATTCATATGTAAGTAAATATAGTAATAATATTTCTTGTGGCGCTAGTTCACGAGTGTTTCAATGTAATATTTTAATTTGTTTGTGTCACAGTAAATAGTTTTCTATATATGTATCTGATATATTAAATGTAATTAATATGTAAATAATTATTGGTATGTTATTGTACAAACTTTTTAAGTATCTATGTAATTGTACTCCTAATTGCACTACCCGTCTTCTTATATTCATATCTTCTTTTTCATCTTACGGTGGCCTGGAAGAAATCGCTTTTAGCGATAAAGTCGCCATTTGTACTTTGTTTTAAAGGTTATCTGTATTTTTTATATTAATGTAAGTGCAATAAAGACTATCTGTCTGATTTTTCACGATAGATCATCATACAGTGCAAGATCGTCGTAATTATGAGTAGGACTTTTCTTCAAATCTGCTTTTCATAATTTAATTTGTAATTAAATTAACGTTGTTCCAAAGAGTACACAGAATTTATAATAAAGTCATTGTTGTAGTCATACTGTAAGCGGGATTTACGCGAGCCAACCGCTTTCTTCTTCTTTATGAACATATGACAAGTGTGCGGTTTTTGGTACAATACTTCTTCATCCTGAAAGGAAAAATTAAGTTGAAAAGGTTTTAACATCAATTAAAATTTTAACATTTAAATCTGCATTACCTACCTATGTGTTAACAACAATAAGCAGTGCAGTACAATGTTATACAATACAATGCAACAACAATAAATTGTACAACAGATGTGCTTGAAACTACTGAACATTGAACAACAGCGTCTTTTTTTAACAGTGTGACCAGTTGATCTACACATGCGTTTGATGGTAATATTAACACGCTTAATCATAACAACGCAATGCCACTCAACTATATGAACATGAAGAGCTCAAATGACCCAGAAATACATGAAGATGTATCGCTTTGCCCTGTAATTTATCAGAAATGAAACCATAACCAAACAGCAAAACCGAACACAGTTATGTTTGCACATTACTAATTGGCAGCAGAATTACTAACCAAGGTGTGGTAACACGGGCGGGCTCGGGACAGAGTCTTACCACTACAAAAGCAAGTATGTACTTACAAATTAGATACTTTTGCACTTGCAACAAAACTTTTAGAGCTACCAAGCAGATAATGGCCTAAAAATTATGACCAAAGCAAAACTACGCTACGACACACCATTCAATATCCAATACAAAGCTATATATACTACGATATATATAAATATATATATACAATACCTACTAAGATATGCTACACCAGCCTATATATACCCCGCTACGTCATACTACGCCAAGCTACGAAATATCATCAACTATATACATATATATTAAATGAATGTTTGTCGGCATGTCTTTTATAGAATCGTAAACTGTGCATTTGATGATCACATGATTCCAAAGAACGTTTCTGAGTTGGTTCGACCAAATTTCGACAGGTGGCGTAGCAACGCGCACAGGGTAGGTATTATAGCTAGTTTTCAATAAAGTTATTTACCCTGACTGTTATCGATCCCGGGCATTTCGTCCTCTTTTTTAAACCGCAACACCAAAAATCGGATCCATTTTTATATCTTTTCTTAAAATGATATCTATGGTTATCTAGTACCAAAGAACATCCGTATTTACTTGCTTCTATTGTAAAGCAACATGATCTTCCTGAAATTAAAGTATTAAAGTATATTTTATGTCGTCATTTAGAATAGATTTTTAATTGTCACTGATATTCTGTTACCAAATTTCATTTTTATTGTTTAGTTGATTTCTTATAATTTATTTAACATAATTAAGATTATTTTATGGTAATTCGTCACTGTAATATACCTACTACACGAAATCGTAATTACATGACGATGTTTTCGAGCAAAAACTCACAGTAAGGGTTGCAGTGCGATTCCCAATAAACCTAGTCCAATTCGATCTTTAAGCGTTGTGCAAGCGTAGATACTTTTTATTGCCGACACGGCATACATTACAACCGTAGTTGCTGTGTTATTCCGCAACGCCGTACAAAAATTATGTGAAAAGGAGAAATAATCGAGAGTTGCAACCTATTTTCACCTGCACCAAATTGGACAGCTTTCAAGTGACGGCATAGTGCTGAATCTTATTACTTTATACCCTTCTATCATCCTCCATATGTCTCCTGGTGGTTCATATGACCCATACATTTTGTTCACGGGCCTGTAGTCTAGTAGCGGTGATCGAACACAGTCGCCCGTTGCTACTAATGATCACTGGTTACCGTGGCGGCAATCGGATATGTTCACCGATCGCTACTTCTGGCCAATGAAGTAGTACAATCCATTGCTTGTTTTCCGCCAGTCCCATGATGGACGTCGATGAAAAAGCATTATCTTTGGTGGCTGTGTCGATTATACGTCGACGTAGACGTCGTTGTCTCCATCAATATTCGTAAGCAATAGGCAACACTACTATTGTGCGGGGCTACTGCCGCAGACAGGGGACGGACACATCTGGGCTACTCAATAGAATTGTAAGACAATGTATTAAAGTTGCATGTGTCTTACACTGACGACTTTTAGCTTCCACAATTAATACTTTTTGATCGTCAATGCCTATACGTTAAGTGGAAGTAACTAACTGGATACAAAAATATTTACATATGCACAGGGAATGGATGATTTCATACTAGTTCTACCGAAATTAAATAATCATCGGTAGCTTGTATCTGACACAAGACACAAAAGTTTCCACACGTTTGCGCCCTAATTAAGACTTATTATATTACAATTCTAAATTCTTATATACAATTCTGTACAATGACAAGCCAAGTTATACAGGCGTGAATTAATTATTTTCTTGCCATCGTGAATACGGCCACTATTCGTTTCGCTGAATACATGTAAGTTTGTAGGTACATGAAACTCGAATTAACATTATATTGTCGCTACAAACATATCTACATAAGTATGTATTCTCGTTGTAAACATTACACAGGACGCAGTCGCGGTCTTAATTATTATTTAATTATTACCTCGACGTTTCAGCAGCGTTCCAACCATCGCGCCATTGACAGTTCTTCTACTGCCTAACTAAATCGGCTTTGGCTTTGCTATTGCTGTCTCTATAATTTCAAACGAAAAGAAAAGAGAGAGCAATATCCAAGCTAATACAGGTTTGGTTAGGCGGTAGACCCTCTGGTCTTCTCGTGACTACGGCCGTAGTAACGCGTAAACGTCGAGGTACTTAAAATAATTAGATAATAATTTAGATCGCGATTAATTCCTATGGACTGTTTTCTTTCTGAGTTCAAATAGCGAAAGTTTGAAAACTTTTGAAAATCTTCCGTTAAAACTACATAAGCCTCAATGAGAAAAAAAAACGAAATCTTTTCATGACTAGAAATTTTAATAGAATACAAGTTTTTTCTAAGAGTTAATAAATCAAGTAAACGCCGTATTCCAAATCATCACTTAAACACAACGTCATTTTAAATAATTTGACGTCGAGTATAATCATCACCAAATTAACCTTACTTATGTATATAAACTTGACTAGCAGGAATTTCGAGTAAATTTTTCAAACACGGCGGTAAGATAAATAGTAAAGTTTTTAAATTAAACAGTGGTTTACAATACTACTGTTATTTGTTACATAAATATTTTACGGTATATACAGATATATTCCGTATGACACCTAGTAGTGCGAATTACTATGTTTACTCGTGAACAGGGTAGGTGCATATCAGTTGCCTCGAAGTAATGGGTACTAGATTCAAATACATTAGGATAAATTATGGTTACGAAGAAAGCTTGTTTTAAGCTGAAAATACGCATTGTACTGATAATTATGTTTATATAACGTTTGTTACGTTTCACAACCGCTCCTAACAGTTTAACTTGGTAAAATGGGTTAGCTTATTTTTTTTCGCAATGGCAAAGGCGATACTTTATCAAGAGTTAATCAAGTAAAATGCGTCCCTTTTCCCTTCTTTTAACTATCATACGTTTACATTTGACCGCCATCTCGCCTTACGTTAAGCGGAACTGCGATCTACAAAAAGCATACTTTCCGCGTAAACCTGAATCTACCGTGAATGTATGTATTGTGAATCTACTGCACATTATTTTGAGACTATCGCACTACATCCACACTTTTCACAAGATATGGTAGATGAATGTCTATTCATCTACCATATCTTGTGAAAATGATTAACCTACCTATAATTAATAAAATAAACTCTTTAATGCACTTCAATTATAAACAAACGTAGAAAAACTTTAAAATAATGAAGCAATTGGCGACCTTATGGCAATTTCTTCCAGGCAACCGTACGATGGAAGAAGAGATATGAATACAGGAAAACGGTAAATATAATAATGCGCACAACTTACTTAAAAATACCAACTATTTTTCCACAATTTCACAACACGTTTACGTTTTATTTTTACGCACTTTAATTTAGAACTGATACTCTAAAAATACAGCTTTAAGACGATCATCTAATACATTATTTGAGAAATTACACCAAACAAGTTTCGATAACAAAAAGCATAAAGGCGAAACTTTATTAGTTCTAACATTTTCTATCATTTTGTACTTTGCCATTTATAATGAAAATGGCCAGACCTTGAATAGGGGCCCTTAAATTTGTTTATTTGCTCTATGCAACTTATCAGCATGTCATTAACAACTTTATATTTACATATCGGAAAGTTGGTATAGTATGGAGTTCTCAATGTAAATATTTATGACTTTATTGTAGGTACTAAATGGAGAGAATTCATTCAAAATGTATTGGGGGAGACCTTTGCCCAGCAGTGGGACAATAGAGGTTAATTAAAAAAAAAATTGTACCTATCCCTTGCAATTGAAGCAATTTTTAGTTGTGAATTTTCATACCCTTATCTCACTTATGTAATGTCCGTATAATATAAAGGTTTTATTGAGGCATCGCTTATCCTCGTCATTAAAAAAATTGTCTATTATTGACAAACCGCCAATAGATGATATTTAAACATTTACAAACAAATCCTGTTTAATACAATGAAGAAAAAATGAAGGATTAAATCAAGTCTAATTAAGAATAGGGAATTGATATTTCACAGAGCGGTTGAATTCTAAATATTGAGAAAATAATATTTTTTTTACAATTAAAAATGGTTGAAATTAAAAAAAATACTAGCCTGTTTCATCTTTGTCCGAGTTGAAAATTCATACATACATTTAGAGTGACCTCAAATCGGCAAAAACGGTTACAATTGTAACGTTTTAGATAAACGTTTTTATTCTCATAAAATATCGTCTATGACCATCTGAAGAACTACATTTTAAACGGTATAAGGACTAAGGAGGTTACAGAAAATCGACGGCTAATACTGTTGGTAGTATGAACTAATAGATACAAGATATATTTCCCTTTTCGTGAGATTAGTACGTCCAAAATAAAACTGTCAAGCTTAATACATCAATTAGTACATATTTTGCTTGAATTTGTACGCTGTTCCGGTCGCGGCAAAGTTTTGTAATGCTATGTGCCAATCGCACGAGTGAGGTTTCCTTGTCAGGACACGGTCATCCTGAAACAAATATACATTAAAATGCTTGGATTATTTAAAGAAACAGAAAAAATAGACTAATCTGAAAGTTATAATATTTTTTTTAAGAAAAAAAACTACGATAGTAAAATCTAAGTCTAAATATGTACCATCGAATGGCCGACAATTCTACTAATATTTTAAATATCAAAGTTGATCACGTAGGAATTTCTGAACGGATCGGATTGAGATTTGAAATGGATACAGTAAGAATATATTCTGGACATAGGCTACACTTTTTATCCAAGTCAAATAACGAAAACTGGAACTATGGGGATAAAACTGCAAAACGCTGGTATTGAAATATATACTGTATTGTCATTATGGAATGTATCATGTGGCATGTATAGAAGGCATTAGGTATCGAGATACAGTGCTTGTACTATTTCGGACCCATTAGGTTCAAAATGTATTTGTAGTAACCAAGTTTACGACAAATAAATAGTTATTATTTATCATACTACACTTACTTTTATAGTTATTGATCCGTGACATTTCATACGTTGATACTTTGAGCAACGCCATATGCTTGCACCACTCTTGTATCTTTTTAGATTGTGGTACGTATAGTTTTCGTGTTGCAACGCCATACCTCTCTTACTTTGTAGTAATGTAAAGTACTGGGAATGCGGTGATGTATCTGAAATATATTGTTTAATAAGTAACAAACGAATATCGATCAAATTGACATAAAAAATAAGGTACATAATTAGGGGTACTTCTTGACTGATACAGGATTGAGGCAAATGACCAATAAGACGAAATTCGAACCAGTGGAAGATGATAATGATGATTGTAATCCAGATGGCGGTGGTGGTGGTGGTACTAATGATAATTAAATTTGTGTTATTGATAATATAATAAAATACACAATCTACCGGAACTCGTCATCCAAAGATATAAGATGATTTATCTCTTTTTCTGGAAACTTTGTCCTTCAAACCGGAACACAGTAATATTAGCACATAATTGCTTGGCTGTAGAATAACTGGCAAAAGTGTGTAATACTTTCCCAAGCGGACTCATGACCTCAAAAGTGAATTAGATCGATATGGAGTTCTCACGTGTAACGTAATACATTGATAATAAGAATTATTGTTACTACAAGTATACCTATTTAGTGATATCTACATATATTTATTTACAAAAAAATTCGTTCGAGTGAAATAACGTCAGTGGTTGTATTATCTTCAACAGGCAGCGCCAGCGTATTAACTAGATACTCGCAAGTATAGTCGTGAATACGGACGGATGTTAGGTGCTGATATTTCGACGCAATTGTGTTTAAACTTCATAATGAACGTTCATTTATAAAGGTGGTATTGATAAAATAACGAAAATAAAATGTTAAGTCTAAAATAAATTCACACATAACACAAATGAACAGTTACATACTTAATAATATAATACACTTATTCATAATGTACACAATTCGTGAGTCGCTCACTAACTTCTTGAATTATTTACAATACTCGTACTACTACTAACTCACTCGCTCACACACTCACCAACTTATAACTAAAATTATTATGATCATACATTTTTGTCTAATACATAAAATACACATCGCACAGTTTAGTAGGAGAAGCAATTGAAAACTACTATACGGACCTATATACATATTTCTCATACTTTAGTCGTGACACAAGATTTTAAGATATTATGCCTATGATCTTTTTAACTATCACAATTTAATCACGACCGTTTAATTTAAAATTTAAACATTAAAAAGTATACAATTATTTGATCAATCGTTCGAAAATACATCTCAATTGTACACATATGTACATACGAGTGTCGATTCAAGTTTTGTAAAAATCAATACCTTTAGCAGTCACCGTTGCACATTTTCGCCCTTAGTCAATGATAGAAAGGCCCACCCAAGACAAGGTGGAGAGCACTTTAACTTAAGCCCAACGAGACAAGAGAGAGTGCGATCTAGCCATTGTCCTTAGTGATTATATAACGAAGTGGAGAAGTAAAAGTACGAAAGCTAAACCCCATGCGGGAGGACACATAGAAGAAAGGGAGAGAAGATAATAATATAATCAGAGGTCTATACTACACAAAATAAGTATTGGTGGACATTTTTTACACAACACCATGTCACCCCAAACCCCAAACTAACCAAAGCTTGTAATTTGGGACTCCAGTAGCTGAGGCTTGGGAAAATCAGAAAAGACAAAAATGACACTTTTTGTGTACAATATGGCACGAGCAAAATATATAATAGATATAAGAGAAAAGATAGACGGTCCAACGTGACTAACATTTTAAGTTATCCATTACAAGTTGTATCCCGTTGGTTTTATCGCCTAAAGTTATTTACAAAACCAAAGAAATAAAAGAATACAATAGTTTGGACACATAATCTAAAGGATCTGCAATCGTCAAAGTCCCTCCAAAACGTCGCCATCAAACTAAACAAAAATAAAACATTTCTACACTAAATGACTAGGGAAAAGTTATGAGTCAAAGAGGCCTCACCAGAATTACTCTCCTTTTTCCTTAAAAGACGACCAAAGACAGAGCGATCAAGACAGCATTTTTCGCCTCTTTTATCCCACCGTATCCGAAAGGACTACGAGATCCAATACATAAACTTCACTATCTTAAACTTTTACATACTTTCCCTGCGGTGTCCTCACATATGACGGGGGCTCATGATTGTGATCGTCTGCGACCATTACAATTTGACCACACTTGTTCAACCTTAATCGCGCCTTGCATTGTTTGTGAAGGCGAGACGAACAGTAGTAGGACTGACCACTCGCATAATGGTATGTATACGATCTATACATAAGTAGTTTGTTCCCTCTGGTTGATGGAATCCATTGGTACTCTGAAAATTATGTATTTATTAGAAAAAATATATATATTTACACGAAGTTACCACAGCATCAGGTACCTACCACCTACTTACGTTTGATTTCAAGAAACGGTAACAAACGCTTACCTATATGTGTTATACATATGTTTGTACGTATAATATGTGTATGTACAAGGGATCATTGTCAACTTCTCATCATCATTGGATCCTCATCATCTTAGGTCATTAGAACTTTTTTTTTTTCAAGCGATTTGTAATTTGTATTATACACCGATTTTCTATGGGTTTTAAATATTAAACGGGCTACTCATGTTTAATATGATCGGACAAGCCAGAGTTAAATTTCAAGGCAAATGTTTTACATTTACAATTATATTACATTTCTTACAAGACTATACCACAAGGAACGCGGTAAAAACAGTCCTCTGAGCGTGTTGACAGATGACTTTACTTTCTATTAGGCATTACTTTGTTTGTAAACTTTTTTGGAAATTTTGACTACGAGATCATTTCGAGAACACGAATTGAGTAGACTTAAAAGTTTCGTAAAATTTGTAGAAAGATTTACGAGAAAAAATATCTTTTATGTTTTGTAGATGACGTTTTATAATAAATATCCCGCTGGCAACAACAAAGTTGCGATCAGTATAAAAAAAAAACAATTTGGGCATGTAGGCACAGATAAGAAATAGTTAAACATAATGTAATAAATAACTATAGTCTCAAATAAATAATAAGTCTCAAATATATTCACACATAATACAGATGAACAGTACATACACACTTAATAGTATAATACCTATAATACACTTATTCATAATGTACACACTTCGTGAGTCACTAACTTCTTGGATTATTTACAATACTCGTACTACTACTAACTCACTCGCGCACACACTCACTAACTCATAACTAAAATTATTATGATCACACATTTTTGTCTAATAAATGAATATTAAAATATGTATATAATAAATTTCTCATACTTTAGTCGTGATACAGGATTGTATGTCTATGATCTTTTTAACTATCACAATTTAATCAAGACCGTTTAATTTAAAATTTAAACATTAAAAAATATGTATACAATTATTTGATCAATTGTGTGAAAATACATCTAAATTTTACCTTTAGGAGTCACCGTTGCACATATCTGCCCTTAGTCAATGATAGAAAGGCCCACCCAAAACAATGTGGAGAGCACTTTAACATTAGCGCAAAGAGACAAGAGAGAGTGCGATCTAGCCATTGTCCTTAAGTAGCGAGGATACAACGAAGTGGAGAAGTAAAAGTACGAAAGCTAAACCCCATGCGGGAGGACATATAGAAGAAAGGGAGAAATAATAATAATATTATCAGGTGTCTATACAGAACAAAATAAAATTGGTGGATATTTCTTACACAACACCATCTAACCCCAAACTAACCAAAGCTTGTAATTTGGGACTCCAGTAGAACACTAGTACTCCAGAAGTTTGGGTAAAAAGATCATAAAAGACGGAATAGACGTCTACGGTAGATGGTGACTAACATTTCAAAATATCCATTACTAGTTGTACCCCGTTGGTTTTACCAGCTGAAGTAATTTACAAAACCAAAGAAATAAAAGAATGCAAAAGTTTGCAGACATAATCTAAAGGACCAGCGATCGTCAATGTCCCTCCAAAACGACGCCATCAAACGCAAACTAAACAAAAATAAAGCATTCCTACACCAAATGAGTAGGGAAAAGTTATGGGTCAAAGAGGCCTGACCAGAGTACTCTCCCCTTTCCTTAAAAGACGACCAAAGACAGACCTATCAAGACAGCATTTGTTGCCTCTTTTATCCCACCGTCTCCGAAAGAACTACGAGATCCGAAACATTAACAGCCCACTAAATGTTTCCCCGGGGCCTTCTCTCGCAAGGAGACAGTCAAGGCCATAATCTACCACGCTGGCCAAGCGCGGGTTGGTGGATGACACATGATTTCGAAAGATTCTGGGTATATGTCGGTTTTCTCGCGATGTTTTCCTGCGCTGTTTTAAGTTAGCGGCATTACGCACATGTCTTCGAAAAGACAGTGATACGCGTGGTTTTGAACCCGGGGTCTCCGGATCGGCAGTCACCGTTCTCCCGACTTGACCAGCCGTAACTTAACATTCAAACAAACAACACATAAACTCCACTATCTCAAACTTTTACATAATTTCCCTTCGGTGTCCTCACATATGACGGAGCTTCATGATTGTGATCGTCTGCGACCATTACAATTTGACCACACTTGTTCAACCTTAATCGCGCCTTGCAGTGTTTGCGAAGGCGAGACGAACAGTAGTAGGACTGGCCGTTCGCATAGTGGTATGTGTAGGATTTATACATAAGTAGTTTGTTCCCTTTCGTTGACGGAATCCATTGGTAATCTGAAAATGATGTATTTATTACAATGTATTTTAAAATCTGAATCTCTGAAAATCATGTATTTATTAGAAAAAAAAAATATGTACACGAAGTTACCACAGCATCAGTTACCTACCACCTACTTACGTTTGATTTCATGAAACGGTAACAATCGCTTACATATTATATGTGTTATACATACATATAATATGTGTATGTACACCCTTGTACATCATTGTCAGCTCAGAAATAAATTTGAGACACTTTTTCAAGCGATTTGTATTATACACCGATGTTCTATGGGTTTTAAATATTGAACTACTCGCGTTTAAAATGCTCGGTCAAGCCAGAGTTAAATTTCAAGGCAGATGCGCGCGCACCGGTCCCGTCTGACACCGCTAATAATTTAAATTATGTAATATACATATTACTAATTTCTTACAAGAATAGTCGCCAAGGTCCGAGGTTAAAATGATCTGTGAGCATGTTGACAGAAGACTTTACTTTCAAATCTTTTTAATCTTCTTAATATATATAAATCTCCTGTCACGATGTTTGTCCGCGATGGATTCCTAAACTACTTAACCGATTTTAAATTAAATTGGCACACCGTGAGCAGTCTGGTCCAACTTGAGAGATAGGATAGTTTTTTTTTCGATTAATAGTCCTTATATGACGAAATCCGAGCGAAGCCGGAACGGACCGCTAGTATGCATTATAAATTACAGGGCTTAGATATATAATATCTTAGATCTCTGGGTGACGAGCGCAGTGCGGTGCTAGGTAATGATTTGGACTCTTCATGTTACAATAGCTGCGTGTCACTTTGCTGTTATGCGGCAGGCATGATGCTTACCATCAGGCACAAGTCCTGCTCGTCTCGTCACTCTATACCTACTATAAATTTCTAATTTTGACTACAATCTATTCAATCAATTCGTATCCATCGTGAAATCCCCACTCGTGCGTTCCACAGTCTAGCTGGGCTGTATCACACCCATTTCATTTATTTCCATTTTCCACAAAGAACACTGCAGTAACGCATACATGTATGTAGAGAGACGTAGTAGTTAATTTCAGATGGCACGTAGGTACTGCCTACCAAACTTAAGGCTAGCGCAGTGTGCTAATTAACAACGAATCTGAAGCAATAAAATAGTGCTTACTTAGGACTAGATGACACGCACGTCGTTTCTTTATATTTGTAGTTAATCTATTTCAGAATATTGTATTCTTTCCAGTAGCTTACAGTACAAATAATTAGTACTGATTGGTACGTATTAGTGCTTTAGATCTGTACGATCATTTGAAATTTTGGAATTAGAAAAAAATAAGAAACATATAAATATCATTCAATACAAGAACCCTTTATTAAAACCCCAAAATACATTTCAAAATGATAACAAAGAAATATACCACGTATTCAGTCAGTAATACCTAATCGAACGCATGTCCATTTAAAAGTATGTGAAACTTAATTAATTCTCTCAATCCCCAAATGCTGTCATTTGCAGAGAGATTTAATTTCAGAGCACAAAAGAAAACACTAACTACACACTATTTACAAAAATAATATGAATAATAATTGATTTATGTTAGTTGCATATCCCTTGAGATGTCCTCAAATATAGCGCGATACATCCGCAGGTTATTTCTCAGTATGGCTAATCTGTTTCTTGTCTGCTCTCCACTTGAGTCGAGCTCCTTACTGCTAAGGGAATCGGTCATTCAAAAAGTACGTATCTTTGAATGTACGATAGTTTAATTTACAAGGTGTTATCAGTCGTACGTGTCTATATAATTATGTACAAAGGGTTAATATTAACTAAATAATAACAGATGTTCTAGAGCCGACCTCAAACATAGGGATTTTTCGCAAACTCATTCTTAGTATGGATAATCTTTTTCTTAGTCGCGCTCAACTTGAGTCGAGCTTTACACTAAGAAGAAAGTTAATTACATATAACAGCAGTATATGTTTCTACGATAGAAACATATTAAAACACTCTAACATATATCCCTTGAGCAGTCTTCAAATATTGTGGCGGATTATGAGTATGCTCATTTTCATCACTAATGATCGTAGTCCTATCTGCGCTCAGTTTGAGTCGAGCTTTGCACTTCGAAGAGAGTCGACTGGAGCAATAATACTTTCCACTCATCTCTGAATATGTGTAGCCTTGCCACATCAACAGACTTTTACCTTTGGCCATTCGTATAAATTCAAAACCTAAAAGCAAAAAAACGTCTATAAGAAGCACAAATAAATGTCCTCGGTGGAAATCCAACCCGCCGCCCACGGCTCACTACCTGGCTAGCGGGCTACGAGGTCAGTCAATAAAATGGGCAAGTAAATTTTTCATTTTGAGTGTATTTTTGTCTACAAACTGTTATAAAGTATGGTTTTGTTTTTAACCAACTTCATGCTTGCTTGCAACCGACTACATGCTTTTCAATATTGCAAGTGAATGTTAGGAGATAAAAAAATACGCGTGATGTATCGCTTGCTACAAAAAAATACTCGTACATAGAATGGGGTTTTACTTTAATAATAGCTTGAAGGAAGGTTCGAAGCTACACCCAACACGACGTAATTTCGAGAGATGTATCATAGGGAACTTGAAAAACACTGCGTGCACATTCAACCGAACATTCATCACCGTACATTCCGCGTCCGCGGTTGTGTCGCGATACTAAACTGAAAAAACAACACGTACCCGTACACTAATATCATGAACTTAGTTTAACATATCTCCCATCAGTAGTCTTGAAATATTGTGGCGGTTTGTGAGTGTGCTCACACTGCGCGTGAAGAATCGTTGTTTTATTAGCGCTCAACTTAAGCTGAGCTCTGCAATTCTGCGCGCGGCGACTTGAGCAGTAGAATTTCCCAGTCATCTCCGAGTAAGTGTACCCTCTCCACATTAGCAAATTTTTACCTCTGGTCGACGGTATGAATTCGAAGTCTAAAATCACAGATTACAACACAATTTATTACACAAGTCTGGCAGCAAGCGAACACTTAAATGATGAATTAAAAAGTATTAACAAGTAGACATTAAATAAAAAAATATAAAATCTCCAATGCAACTATTGCAAATTTTACCTTACACGTGTGTTCGTAAGAAGTGCCCATTATACGTCTAAGATCCCTAAGGGAGCTAAAAAAAGAGATGATAACTATGAAAAGGCTCAACCGACTTTGATAGAACCAAACCAACTCCCAACTAAATCACATTTCAAACAAAATCAAAAACACATATACAGAGAAAGAGAGGTTTAAAAACAAATTTAAATGCAACTGTTAGACGACCTCGCACAATGGGCGCCAGTTTAACATTTAGGTAGCAAATAACAACTAAACTATTTTTTACTATGAAAAAGTTAAATCGCTCTCCTTGAAAAAGAGTGCCGAAGCGGTAAAACCCAAGCCTCACTCAGCCGACCATTTCACACGTAAGTTCATTGATCAATAAAAAATGGAATAATTATTCTTAATTAAAATAACATTACTTTATTTTACTTTCGACATTATATTTAATAGTTATTATAATTACATGTTATTATGAATACTTTTATACATACAGGCATTAACATAAGTTATATATATAAAAGCGAAAGGTCACTCATCAAAGAATCTCAGAAACTACAAAGGCTAGGAATCTGAAATTTTGCATGGAGGTCCCTTTTAGCACGTAGGCGCTAAGACTAGGTATAATTATTACCTAAACGTTATCTTAAATGAGATTAATTCGCAATCCAGTGTGCAGTTAGTTATCCAGCACCCGTATTTCGATATTTGAAAAAATGTAAAATCGCGGAGTGAAAAAAATTATTCTAAAAATATATGAATGTTTTGTATTAACAAAAGCATTAGCCAATTTTTTAATATATGAAAAAAATGTGGTGAAAACAAAATTACATAAAAAACATTTTTTTTATTATTTGTAATGTTTGTTGTACACAATTTGATAATACGTGTCGTTTAAAAAATGTCGAAATCCGCGAACAAGACATTACCGTACGTACGGTCCACGAGCCCTTATAGCGAAGATTGTTACAAGTAGTTGACGCATAACAATTCATACACCGCGACTTTGAACTATTACTCCAGTGGGTGTCATGGTTAAGCGTCAATTTTCTCGCAAAAACATAGCCACAAGAGCTCACGGTACAGCACTAGGACCATTTTGGTAGAGCTTACCATTTCAACATTCAAGACTTTAATACTGAATCATCTTAAAACCATACCCAATTCAAAAGAGACATTCTAAAATTAAAAAGCCTACAAATTATTTGTATTATTTTATCACAATTCATGGGACTAGCAGCCAACCCACACTTTGCTCGTGTACTCTTGCCGTATTACAGAAGACCCCACATCCCAGCAGTGAATTTATAAAGTATGCGCTTTTTCGAAAACGACAGCAGTATTTTAATGAACGTTTTTATTTTGTGTCGTGCCTTCACAATTTGTTCTATGGTTTTAAGAATACCTATGAGGCAGGGGCAGCCCTAATAAGTACGTTTATTTATTAAAGAGGGTTGTACAAAACACCTGTACTAAAGAAAGAAATAATTATTTATATCAGGCACTTCAACCCATATCAAACGTGACCTACAACCGAAAGTATCTAACTAACTCTGTTCATCATCGTGATCAAATTTTAAAACAGTGTCAACCCTGAAATCGTGATATTATATGTATAAACTGATTCATGCAAAAATGAACTTTAAACTCGACAAAATGTATTAAACTGTATTTTTTTCCTTCGATTTCTGAGTTGATTACATAAGTAGTACCCGACGTTTTCGATTTAGTACAGGTTTTCTGTATAAGTTTTATTAAAATTAACTTAATTGTGCGTAACATTACTGTTCGTGGTAACATTAGAATTAGTAATTCTACGTATATTTTTTGAATTTTTATGTACATTCGCCATGTTTCCCGCAGCCGATCTATAATAGCCCGGTCGATCGTGGCAGTGGTAACCTTCTGCCAGAAGAATAGTCCTCATGTCTTTACTTAATTTCAGCCGTGCCTTGCACTTTAAAGCAATGCGACTCGAGCAGTAAAAGTTGCCGGTCACTTCTGAGTATGTGTAGCCTTTCCACATCAACATGTACTTGCCTTTCGGTGTCGGTATCAATTTAAACTCTAAAAACACGAAACGATTACGTACATAAATTGTATTAACTTAACAATGATAAACAGGAATTCATGTGCTTGCGTAATTACTCAAAGCGCTAAAACTATGGGATACTATACATAAATTACGTTATGTAGCTATGGTATGGAAAAATTTGATTACCGCCGCATCACACCCTTATACTGCACTTGTTATATATCTGTCAATGAATACTAAAAAATAATAAATTAAAAATATCACTAACAAAATATACAACACACACGAACTCTTTCGCCAAAAACATTAAAATAATATTCGATCACGTACGTTCCGAATTAACAACATATTTGGCTTTTGTCTGTTTTGAATACAATTAATTTTTATCTCCATGACTAAATATTACAAATTTTCAAAGGAATTTACAAACATATTTTCTTCGGCCTGTGGTTACCTCAGGAAGCCACGAAAAATACGACAGAAACGTGAACAGTATTTGGTAATTGACAATTACATTTATTTCAGTTGTATTCAATCTTTGAAATTCATATCGTTTCAGCACTTCACAGGATATTACGATTCTACGTCAGGATACTAAGATTCATTTTCAACATTTCATACCAAGAACCTAACTAAAGAAAGATTTAATAGAGTTAACTTGTAATGCCAATATGGTTAACCGTAAACATAATCGATTATAACGTAAGCCTATTAAAAACGTGAAACAAACATATTAATTTTAGTTTAAGACATATCATTAAATAATCATTTATTTCAAGAGATTAAATAAATAGAGGTAAAATTAAGAAAAAAATATTGTAAAAAAAAACGAAATAGAGACGACTTTCATCTTCTCGGTATCTCCTAACATAAAGCAGTCGACTACGTTAAGCTAAACAAGCATGATGCATTTTGTTCTTCAGCATCTCCTCAAGCCGAGCCCGCGAGGGCGGTACCAGTGGCAGAGTGGCAACCACGACTGGAGAAATCTTTTTTTTTATAGCATAGAATGACGAGACGTGCAGGACATGTGCCTGATAGCAAACAACACGCCTGCCACATAACAGAACAGTGATACGCAGCTATTGGAAAAGTCCAAATCATTACCTAGCACTGCACTGCGCTCGTCGCTCAGAGATCTTGAGATATTATATCTCTAAGCCCTGTAATTTCACTGGAAACATTGCCTTTCAAACCGGAACACAGTAATATTTGCACCATTACTGCTTGGCGGTAGAATAACTGGCAAAGGTGTGGTACTTCCCCAGGCGGACTCTGCCAAGAGTCCACTATAAAATCTGTGGGAGTTTTAGTCAGTATCCAAAACTCTCCGAGTGCTGAGCCTGACATATCCTGCATTTACGTCCGATACGTTGCAAATTGGGGGACCAAACAAAAAAAAAGGTTGTTGCTTTTAGAATGGAACATACATTCCTTCAGCTGTTCTATAAAACTTTGGAGGTTCATGGCTATGAGCAGAATTAGCTAACACGATCCGTCCATTATCCCCTAATTTGACTTGTGCCTTACATCCATGCTTCTTTCTGGAACAGTAGTAGTTACCAGAATATACTTCGGAATACGTGTAGTCTCTCCACAGCAAGACCTTTTTGTTTTTTGTACGGTTAGTTTGTATGAGCTCGTAATCGTACCCTGGAAAAGTATTTAGGTTCCAATTAACTGGTATAAACGAGAAGTTTAAAATAAATAAATACTGGTGGACTATTCACACATATTCACTACGGGCCCGTGAACAAAATTTACGTAGTAAATGAACCACCAGGGGACCTATGGAGGATAATAGAAAAGTATAAAGTAATAAGATTCAGCACTATGCCGTCACTTGTAAGCTGTCCAACTGAGTACAGTCAAAGAGGGGGGGTCGCAAGTCGCAACCCTCGATCATTTCTCCTGTCGGATGATTTTAGTTTTTCTTTCGAATACAGAGTGAATCGATTTCTTTTAGGCAAGCATCGTCGCTTAGCATCTGACGAGACGGCGGTAAAGTGCCTCGTCCGGCAAAGGTTTCGCTTCTTTTTGACTATTCTGTACTTGGAGCAGTTGTACACCATCTTTCCTATGAATTTAAAGCTCATTCGACCACCTCCCACTATTTATCTCTCACGGGGTCGGTTAATGTTTAGCGATAGAATAGTATCGCATAAAACCAAGCGAGACTATTCAAACAATTCAACGAAACTATTCAACCATATACCTAACAGAATAGTTTCTGATCAGTATGTTTATTAAATTTGGGTTGTGACAAAAATAAAAGAAAACAAAAGCTATTTAATTACACAGGCTTCACATTTTAATATATTATACCACTAGCAATACACCACTTGCACAACTGATTAATTTCAAACTCAGATGGCGTACTAAGGATTCCTTAAACTTAAGTTTTCATACGAACATTCACATAATAAATTAAATAGCATCCCGCGGTATCACCAGCCTATTTACCGATCTCGTTATTTTAACAGGATAAAAAGTAGCTCATTTATTAATTAAAATTCAGTTGCCTTTTGTGCTTTATACTAAAGCGCACAGAAAGCCAGTGTTGTTCTAAACTTGTATTTATTATTTAGCTAACATTTATTACTTACTAAATTTCACCAGATCCCTTCGTTCTGTCCCGATCCATTTTTGCTTGAAAGATTTTTAGCAACAACATCAAAATACAAATTTGCGCATTTATTAGTAAAATTTATTCATATTGAACAGTTCACAAAATGTCCATCAGCTGTTTGATAAAATTTCGGAGGGTCGTGGCTATGTTCTCCATGGGCGAACATTATTCTCCCATCCGCGGCCAATCTAAGTCGCGCCCTACACTTCACCTTACTTTGTTTACTTGAACAGTAGTAGTAGCCACGTTGCATTTCTGAATACGAATATCCGTTCCACATTAGTACGGGTTTGCTTCTAGTACGTGTTGTTCTTATAAACTCATATTGGTATGCTGAAAACAATATCTGATATTGAATTAGGTTATAAATAGATATGGAAGGAAGAGTGTGTTCAAATTCTACTGTAATTTTCGCTAATAAATCATTTAATAAATAACGCTTTAATATATCATTATTAATAGAATATAAAATGACAACAAAATTTGTTATTTCATTGTATTATTTAGGTCTTTGACTTTCGTAAGTCTAGTATCTACGGAAACGTTGATAAAGCAACTTGAGATTCTATACAATCGTAGAAAAAATAATACTGGATCGGAATTCCGGTTATTGATTAACATAAGTTAAGCCCGCAGCATACAGTCGCACCTTTGAACTTTGATAATATCATTTTATTAAAATCAGCTTATTTCATACATACACTTCAGGTCAAAGTTCATTAGTACATTTCAGGTCCAACGATAACAAGAGCCCAACATTTCCGTCACACCCTGCATGTCGGCATAAACATGCACACTAAATGTTACCACTACTGGGTCTTGGGGCCTTCTTTCGCAAAGAGAGAGTCAAGGTCATAATCCACCACGCAGGTTCAGCGCAGGGGTTCCCATGGCGGAAGATGCGTAAATGCATTTCGTTCAAACACACAAAATAGGATGATTGAACGAATGAATTTATAATTGAACATACTTTCCTTCGGCTGTTTTGAAATACTGTGGAGGTTCGTGACTATGATCAGAATTAGCTAATATTATCCGACCATCTTTCCCTAATCTGACTTGTGCCTTACATCCATTCTTCTTTCTGGAACACCAGTAGCTACCAGAATATTTTTCGGAATACGTGTAGTTTCTCCACAGCAAGACCTTCTTGTTTTTCGTACGGTTAGTCTGGATTAGCTCATAATCGAACCCTGGAAAAGTACTTACGTTTCAATTTGCTGATATAAACGAAGAAGTTTGACTCTATTTTTGTGATAAGAATGTCTAAGATGTGGAGTACGTTGCCTGAGTTGGGGTTTTCTCTATAATTGCAATCAGGATGTCATAAATAAACACATTTAATGTACAGCAGTATTGAAAAAAATTCCATGATGGTATAGGTACGTCTATCTCTTAGGGATAATGCAAAATAACCATTTTTATTAGTATATTTAGTATCATTGCGCCCATACAAAGCCGGGGTGAGTACTAGTATATAATATACGAATAGCAATACACCACTTGTACAACAGATTAATTTCAAATTCAGATTACGAACTAAGCATTTCCTTAAGTTAAACCTAACTTTTCACAGGAACATCCACACTTCACAGTTTAAATTAAATTCTACAGCATTCCGCGGTTTCCTAGCCTATGTGTTGTTTCAGGCTATTAATAAAGTACGAAATTTTGAAACGCAGTTAATTTTTTGTTTGAAATCCCTGAAAAGTCTAATAACAACACTTTTTTATACTCCCATACAAACGATTCATAATAATATTTAAAAGTAAATTTGAACTTTATTAACACACCTGCACTCAGTTGGACAGTTTACAAGTGACGGCATAGTGCTGAATCTTATTATTTTATTCCCTTCTAACTTTCTAAATAGGTCTCCTGGTGGTTCAAGCGACCCATTAGTTTTGTACACGGGCTTGTACTCAAACATATATGATAATCAATAAGATGATTGAATTACGAGACGCATTTATAATTGAACACATACTTTCCTTCGGATTTTCTATAATACATTGGAGGTTCATGGTTATGATCAGGATTAGCTAAAATTATCCGATCATCTTCCCCTATTTTGGCTTGTGCCTTACATCCATGCTTCCTCCTTCTGGAACAGTAGTAGTGTTTATTACATTTGTCTTCAGCATACGTGTGGTTTCTCCACAGCAAGACCTTCCTGGTTTTCGTACGGTTAGTCTGGACAAGCTTGTAATTCAATTCAATTCAATTCATTTATTCGAACCATAAATTCATAAGAACACTTGGTAACGTCATTAACAAAAAGGCATAAGAATCCGTGTACATAATAAGATAAAATAACAATGTCAAAATGAATAAAGCTGTAAAGGAGCCTCGTCAATCAAATGCAGCTGTAAAAAGGCTTTGTCAAAGACAAAATAACAAAATAAAATCGTATCCAGGAAAAGTATTTGGGGTTCTATTAGCTGGTTTATAATAAATTATTCAATATACATACATAAAATCAATCAAAACACCCACAAATTATGACCACAGGTCGATCGTTAGTATGTATATATAGAAGTTTAAATATTGGCCAATATTGCCTCGCCTGGAAAAGGCTTCGCTACCTTTTTAGGGTTCCGTACCCAAACGGTAAACACGGAACCCTTTTACTGAGACTTGGCTGTCCGTCCGTCCGTCCATCTGTCACCAGGCTGTATCTCAAGAATGGTGATAGTTAGACAGTAGAAATTTGCACAGATGATGTATTTCTATTACCGCTATATATAACAACAAATACTACAAATAAAATAAAATAAATATTTGACGGGGGCGCCCATACAACAAACTGGATTTTTTACCGTTTCTTGCTCGATTAGTCCGTTCCAAACAAACTAGATGTCGCCACTAGTACACTAAAACGCGCATTCGACCTCGTCGTTAAAATCGTAAGGTAAAATCAAAATTTTAGAAAAGCTTTCGGTTGACAGCCTGTCTGTGGAAACTGCGATGGTTTATCTATACGGAATTCAAATAAAGCCACGGTTTTCGTCGTTTATTTGCTAATGGTACGGAACCCTTCGTGCGGGAGTCCCACTCGCACTTGGCCACTTTTATTTTATATTTCTACACTTGGACGAGTTGTACGCCAATCTTACCTGTGAATTTAAACTTTATTTGCCCACCTCTCTCTCTGTCTCTGTCTCTTTCACGAGGTCGTGAAATGTTCGACGATGAAATAGTAGGTGTCCCACAATATAGAGCGAGAAGACAATCGACTATAAACCTAAAATGTTTTCTGATTAGTACGTAAATTAACGTTGGGTTGTGACAAAAATAAAATGAACCCAAAACATATTTAATTACACAGATTTGAAATTTTAATACATATCAATAACAATATATATACCAATTGCACAACAGAATAATTTCAAATAAATGACGAACTAAGCATTTCCTAACCTTAAATTTATCTTTTCACATTTTTAAACCCTACTAATATTATAAATGAATGTCAATGTTTGGATGTTTGTTGCTGAATCTGATCGTAACGTATGATCAGATTGGGCTGAAATTTGAAACACGAGTAGATTATAGTCTGGAAGAACACATAGGCTACATTTTATCCAGGGAAAATAACGGCAACGGGAACTGTGCGGATTAAACCGCGGGGCGGTGCTAGTTAAATTATAAATCTCGATGTTTATTTATGTGGGTGATTAAAAATAACATCATTTAATCCAGAATAGTAAGTCAAATACACGATTAAATCTTAAAATTATGTAATTCTAAAAATAACAACAATGTCACAATTAATGTAATTATAAATTATACATCATCCCGCGTTTTCACCCACCCAGTTGTCGATATATTTATTTATTTTTCCGGGATTCAAATTCGTTGTAATAGTGTTCCAGACTATTATTTATGTACCAAATTTCACCCTCTTCTTCTTTGTCGGTATCACTCTTGACAGAGTGGTCGTGGTCACTTCAGGTGTTGACTTCAAATTTCACCCAGATCCCTTCAATAGTTTGCGCTTTATCCCTTCAATAGTTTGCGCTTTAAAAAGTTACAATGTACATTTGTGATGTGAAAACTTCTATTGGCGCACTACAGACAGATTTTTCGTGGGCTGTGAATTGAATTCTAGGGTCACGCTCGGGTATGATAAGAAATTTTCGTGTAAACTCGGGACCATGGCCTTTGGCTATCTAAAAATGCATGAGCATTTCCCATTAGCTATCTAGCAATGCGTCAGCATTTCTAGATGGCCAAGTACATGGCTACACCCTCCGGTTTCAACCGCGTAGTTGCCAAAATAAGTTATCAAATTCTGAGTTATAAGTTTTCACTTGTATCGGTAATACGTTTAATAAGTTTTCAGTTCCTATATAACTGCTATTTTTTTTGTAATATTGGTAGGAATTAACATTTCACAAACTGTCCATCGGGCGTCTGATAAAACCTCGGTTGGTCGTGGTTATGTTCTCCCTGGGCTAACAAGATTCTCCCGTCCTTGTCCAATTTGAGCCGCGCCCTACACTTGGCCCTAGTTTGTTTGCTGGAACAGTAGTAGTTGTCACGTTGCACTGCAGAATACGAATATCCCTTCCACACTAGTACGTGTTTGCTTTTAGTGCGTGATGTTTTTATAAACTCGTACTGGTACTCTGAAAAGACATTTCGATATTGAAATGGGTAATACATAGAAACAGAAGCAAGATAAGCAGGCGCTAGATGTTCACATTATTGTTACTAAGTAGGTACTGATCTTTTCGCTAATCTAGTTATTTATACGCTTTAAATAAAATTACAACTTTTTTCTTTTATTTCACTGCACTATTTAGAGTTTAGAACCTACACTTTCGTAAATTTACAAAACGTTGATGGACCAATTTGTAGTATGTAAAGGTCAGAGTCGCGACACATCTGGGGAATCTACCGCGCTGAACGTTCGATTGAATACGCGCTCACAGTATTTAATACTGTAACGTATTTCATACTACACAATATTGTAATAAAAATACATTTATCTGAGCAATTAAATATGTAACAACCGCACACCACACACACACGACACATATATAGACTGAAAACGACGCCATGCATTTTTGTTGAATTTTTCTATACTTGCGAGCAGTTCTACGCCATCTTCCCTGTGAATTTAAAGCTCATACGCCCACCACCCACCAGTCGTCTGTGTCGTCTCAGTGTATCGTTTAATGTTCAGCGTTGGAATAGTCTCCCATAAATCTCAATGTGAAAACAGTCAAACATAGGTATACCTACCAAAGTAGTTTCGAATCAATACTTTAATTAACGTTAGATTATGGATTTATGACAAAAACAAATGAAAACAAAAGGTATTTAATTACGCAGACTTGGAATTTTAATCACTACATGGTTTTAAACATGACACTTCTCGGTGTCTGTTTGTCCCTATGTTTGCTTAGACCGAACAGATTGTAATGCATTTTTTAAATAGATAGAGTAATTCAAGAGGAAGGTTTAAAATACCTATTATGTGTGAAATGACCACCTACTTATATTTATTATTCACATATGTATTATAATCCATGTATTTATTTGTCTTCTGAAATCCACTTAAGTCTTTACAATATTTGGGTACAATACAAAAGGACATAAACACATAATAAAAACTCAAACCTACTATTATTATTATTTATTATATGCATAATACGTATGCGTATGCATAAACTAGTAGAGAAACATTGATAGGTTTACAGATTTCTACCGTGAAGTCCTAAAAAATGTTCTGCAACGTAAGCGCAAAAAAAAAAAAATTTTTGCGCTTACGTTGTAAAACCTTCAGGTCTATTACGAAGTCCGATAAACGATATATCGGTCGAACTTATGGAAGTTTCCTACCTCGATAGGTAATCGGTCGGTTGATCGAATCGGCCGTTTCGTTCGATCCGACCTTCATCAGACCTAAGTCTATAACTTCCGAGCGAGATGTATCGATCCGAATGTTTTTCGTGGTAGGCTACAGATCCGATTCAGCTGTCGCGTCGGTCGGATCCGATCATTCGGAGTTTGTTTTCGTAGTAGACCTTCTGGCTGAAGCCTTCGAGCCAAATTAATGTACAGAAGTATTGTAGCCCAAAAAGGTCTACAAAAAATTCCTTGACGCCAATGATTGTATCTCTTAGGGATAACGCAAAATAACCATTTTAAAATTAAGCATATCCTATTTAAAACTATACCTCATTCCAAATCTCTGTGAATAAAAGGTAAACAAATCGATGTCACTCAAAATATGACAGACCAGCATTTCTCAACCATTGTTTTACAAGATAGTTTGTAGTACCTTTCATTGCTTGCCCTTTTAAATTTTCGCCGCATAAAAAGGCTAAATATATATGTATGCATATCATAAACACCCAAATAAATGTTCCCACTGCTGCTGGGACTTGAAACAATCAACACATTGCCGCTGTAAAAAATCGTCAGGCACAAGAATCTGCAATTGCTGAACATTTGATTGATGCTAAAACTGGTCATTGGATCGAGATCCACGACCCGAAGGTTCTATCTACCGAATGTCATTACTACGCAAGAATGGTTCGGGAAGCATTGGAAAATAAAAAACATAGGTATATATTTCAACTACGACGCGATGACCACGATGTCAATAACCGAAAACTAACCAGTTTACGGTTATCGGCGTCGCGAAATCCTCTAATAAATAAATGTGTGCATAGCGCACTTAGTTTGGAGAAACCTGGTGATATGGTTAGTCTTGTGTGTAGTTAACACTACACCGTGTGTCACCGTGCAATTTTTGAAGCCCAAATGAGGGTAGATGGAGATTTCCTCTCATTTCATAATGAGAATATGGCGGGCATACGTACATTTATTTCCCCCACGTAAAAAAAGGAAAGGCAAAGCATTTGAGTTCGGAAAAGAATGTAACACTAGAAGAAAAGTAATTTAGATGTTTCCTTATGTGAAAACGTTCCTTTTATTTTTAACAATAATTAAATAAGACTGGCCTCGTGGCTTAGTTGGTAGTAGCTCTACCTGCGAAGCCGAGGGTCGTGGGTTCGATTCCCACCCAGTGCAAATATTTATGTGATGAATTCAAATGTTTGCACTGTGTCTGGGTGTTTCTATGTATAATAAAAATGTATTTCAAACTATATAAGTATTATATCAGCTATCTGGCTGCCATCACACAAGCTTTGCTTAGTTTGGGGTCAGATGGTATTGTGTGTAAATTGTCCACCAGTATTTATTTATAAAAAAAATATCTCGTTCGAATTGTCCTCGTACTACCCAAAACTGATCATTACACTATGACGTAATATTCTGTAAACACATACAAAAGTTTCGATCAAAATAACACAAAATGTATGTCATTTTAGAGTGAAAACTATACATGCTTTTGATAGTAAACAGCGTAATGTGGAACACGTATTTAGAGGTTTGCGATTTTCTCTCAACTCGTTACGACACAAGAAACCTTTTTCTCGGAGTTCTTTAGTCATACTCTTACTCTTTTATTGATAACGAGTAGTTGCATGTCATATTCAAGGTATTCAAATATTACCAATACAAGTCAATAATTTAAAAAAAAGTAGACGTCAATTTAAAATCCCATTACAATAAAAATCAAATAATACATTATATTAAAATCAAATTACATTATAATTAAAAAATTCTAAATTAATGACAAAAATAAATAGAGTAAAATTAATCCATACTGGAATATAATGGAAATGGGCATTTTCACAATATGGGCATGATGGGCAATATGGGTATGTTAGAAAAATAGGCGCGTACTTAATAAGAATAATTTGATGAAAAGAAGTATAAATGTCTTGAATGCAACATTGAGAGTTTGAGAAACACAGATCAAATTGCTAGTACTTAAAATCATATTTCTATCATCCTACCATTACTTTATATAACTTTTAAAATAAGATAGTATAGAATTATTTGATCAATACAAATCTAAGTATATGGTATTTAAGATCGCAATAAAGTCGAATTCTATTTGTGAAAAATATTTTAAGGCTATTTCATAAAAATACTAAGATTAAACGATGTTTATGTTATGGTATCACCTTTGTTTTGGTTTGTTTTGGTTTTCTACACAGCTTATTGGAATGCACTATAAGCATATCCTAAAGTTAAATCTAACTTTTCACACGAACATCCACACTTCACAGTTTAAATTAAATTCTACAGCATTCCGCGGTTTCGCCCGTGTAGTTGCTGATCCCGTTACTTTTCCGGGATAAAAAGCGGTGTTGTTCCAGACTATTAAGTATGAACCAAATTTTGAAACGCAGTGATTTAAAAAAAATCGCTAATACGTCTAACAACAACACTTTTCTATACTCCCATACAAACGATTTGTAATAATATTTAAAAGTCAATTTGAACTTTAAGATCACACCTGCACTCAGTTGGACAGTTTACAAGTGACGGCATAGTGCTGAATCTTATTATTTTATTCCCTTCTAACTTTCTAAATAGGTGTTCTGGTGGTTCAAGCGACCCATCAGTTTTGTACACGGGCTTGTAGTCAAACAAAAATAAGATGATTGAATTAAGGGACGCATTTATAATTAAACACATACTTTCCTTGGGATGTTCTATAGTACGTTGGAGGTTCATGGTTATGATCAGGATTAGCAAAAGTAATCCGACCATCTTTCCCTATTTTAGCTTGTGCCTTACATCCATGCTTCTTTCTGGAACAGTAGTAGTTACTAGAATGTTCTTCAGCATACGTGTAGTTTCTCCACAGCAAGACCTTCTTTTTTTTCGTACGGTTAGTCTGGACAAGCTCATAATCGCATCCTGGAAAAGTATTTGAAAAAATATTTGTGACCCTTGAGGGACTCCGGCATTGATTGCTATTTGATCCGACTAGCAGCCATCAATGACAACTCGTATGGATCGATCCTTCAAGAAGTCCGATATCCATGCAATAAACCCTGAAGACAAACCATAACTAGAAAGCTTACTAATAAGGCCAACATGCCAAACCCTGTCGAAAGCCTTCGAGATATCCAGGGAGACTGCAAGTGCTTCCCCGTGTTTCTCGATATCTGCACTCCAGATATGAGTGACGTACGCTAGAATAACCCCAGTGGACCGATTTTACTGAATAATTTGCGCGAGAGACACTTCCAAAGTGGTAAAATGTGTGTGTGTCCCCCTCTAACTTCTAAAGAGAATGAAAAAACTAAAAAAAATATATGATGTACATTACTATGCAAACTACTAACGAAAATTGGTTTGAACTCGTCTGATGAGTAGTTTTTTTTAAGTACGTCATAAATACACTATTATTAAAACTTCGATCAAAGTTACAACGAACTACAAGAACTATGTGTACTATGTATATTATGTTACTTGCTGCAACGGAACCTTTCATGGGCGAGTCCAACTCGCACTTGGCCACTTTATTTTATATTTCTACACTTGGAGTTGTACGCCAATCTTACCTGTGAATTTAAACTTTATTTGCCCACCTCTCTCTCTGTCTCTTTCTGACCCCAAACTAAGCAAATCTTGTAATATGGCAGGCAAATAGCTGATAAAATTTGTACTTAAATAGTTGTAAATACATACTTATTACACATAGAAACACCCTAAAATAAGTTATCAAATTCTGAGTTATAAGTTTTCACTTGTATCGGTAAAACGTTTAATATAAGTTTTCAGTTCCTATAACTGGCATGTTTTTTTTTTAGTAATATTTGTAGGAATTAACATTTCACAAACTGTCCATCGGGCGTCTGATAAAACCTCGGTTGGTCGTGGTTATGTTCTCCCTGGGCTAACAAGATTCTCCCGTCCTTGCCCAATTTGAGTCGCGCCCTACACTTGGCCCTAGTTTGTTTGCTGGAACAGTAGTAGTTGTCACGTTGCATTGCAGAATACGAATATCCCTTCCACACTAGTACGTGTTTGCGTTTAGTGCGTGATGTTTTTATAAACTCGTACTGGCACTCTGAAAAGTCATTTCGATATTGAAATAGGTAATACATAAACATGATAATAGAAACAGAAGCAAGATAAGGCGCTAGATGTTCACATTCTTGTTACTAAGTAGGTACTGATCTTTTCGATAATCTAATTATTTATACGCTTTAAATAAAATTACAACATTTTTTTATTTATTCTACACTTTCGTAAATTTACAAAACGTTGATGGACCAATTTGTAGTATGTAAAGGTCAGAGTCGCGACACATCTGCGAAATGTACAGCGCTGAACGTTCGGTAGAAAACGCGCTCACAGTATTTACTACTGTAACGTATTTCAAACTACACAATATTGTAATAAAAATACATTTATCTGAGCAATTAAATATGTTACAACCGCACACGACACATATTGTATAGAAGACTGAAAACGACGCCATGCATTTTTGTTTAATTTTTCTATATTTGGAGCAGTTCTACGCCATCTTCCCTGTGAATTTAAAGCTCATTCGCCCACCGCCCACCATGTCGTCTCAGTCTATCGTTTAATGTTCAGCGTTGGAATAGTCCCCATAAATCTCAATGTGAAAACAGTCAAACATAGGTATACCTACCAAAGTAGTTTCCAATCAATACTTACATTAACGTTAAATTATGAATTTCTGACAAAAACAAAAAGTATTTAATGACACAGACTTGGCATTTTAATCACTTCTTGGTTTTAAACATGACACTTCTCGCCGTCTGTTTGTCCCTATGTTTGCTTAGATCGAACAGATTCCAATGGGTTTTTTTTAAATAGATAAGAGTTATTCAAGAGGAAGGTTTATACCTATTATGTGTGAAATGACCACCAATATTTATTATTATCCACGTATTTATTTGTCTCCTTAAAATCTAAGTTTTTACAATATTTTTATAATAGAACGTTATACACATTATACACATTACACGTTTACACATTTACATACAGTTACACATTATATAAACTTAAACCTACTATTATTATTTATTATATGTATAATACGCATGCGTAGGCATAAAATAGTAGAGAAACATTGATAATTAATTAAAGGTTTCCAATGTGATGTCATAAATAAACACATTTTTTGCGCTTACGTTGCAAACCCTGGCTGAAGCCTTTTGACCCAAATTAATGTACAGCAGTATTGTAGCCCTTAAAAAGGTCTACAAAATATTCCATGATGGTAATAATGGTATACGTCTATCTCTTAGGGATAACGCAAAATAACCATTTTATTAGTATACTAGCTGGTACCCGCGACTTCGTCCGCGCGAAATAAATACTAAGGTAACCAGGCAGTACCTATTTGTTTACCCAGACACAATTACGGTTACTAAAACAACTTATAAAAAACAATTGTATACAATTTCATCAGAATCAGTTCAGTTGTTTAGATCTGAAAGCGTAAGATACATTCGGATCCCATTTCAACTCCGATTTCATCCCCATACAGTTCGAAATTACAAAATTGCAAAAAAATAATAATTGTCTGTAAAGTCGGTTTACTGACGATAGTTAAACGTGACAACGTCTTAAGAAAATACTGATGGAATGGTACTGACGACGTCATGCGGCGAGGTAACGGCGGTAACGGCACATGACGTCATGTTTTGCGGGCGTGCAGCCGGCTTCATCGAATTATAAGACGCTATCACGTCAAAAACATTCGTTTGCTTTGTGTCAAGTGCCTGTATACAGAGTTTCATGGTTTTATTTTCAACGGTGGGGAACTTCCATATTGACATTAATTCCCCATTTCAACCCCAATTTCCTCCCTGTACAGTTTGAAATTACAAACAACATACAACAACAAACATTTGTTTGCTTCGTGTCAAGTGCTTACATACAGAGTTTCATGGTTTTATCTTCAACGGTTGGGAACTTCCATATTGACATTCATCCCCCATTTCAACCCCAATTTCACCCCCGTACAGTTTGAAATTACAAAATTACTAGAACAAACATTTGTTTGCTTCGTTTCAAGTGTCTATACACAGAGTTTCATGGCTTTATCTTCAACGGTTGGGAACTTCCATATTGACATTCATACCTCATTTCAACCCCAATTTCACCACCGTACAGTTTGAAATTACAAAATTGATAGAACAAACATTTCATTGCTTCGTGTAAAGTGTCTAGACACAAAATCTGATAACTTTAAAAAGATGAATTTTCATACAACCGTTCATCAGCTACGAGTATCTGGCCGCCATCACACAAGCTTTGCTTAGTTTAGGGTCAGATGGTGTTGTGTGTGAATTGTCCACCAATATTTATTTATTTATTTATCCCTTGTTTCACCCTCTTAGGGGTTGAATTTCGCAAAACCCGTCTTAGCGAGCGCCTACGTGCCAAATGGGACCTCCGTGCAAAATTTCAAGTTCGTAGCATTTATAGTTTCTGAGATTCCTTGATGAGTGACCTTTCGCTTTTATATATATAGAAGTTAATCCTTATATAGTCCCGTTACTTTTCCGGGATAAAAAGCCTATGTGTTGTTTCAGACTATTTTTTTTTTAAATCGCTGAATAAGTCTAATAACAACACTTTTCTATACTCCCATACAAACGATTCGTAATAATATTTATAAGTCAATTTGAACTTCAATAACACACCTGCACTCAGTTGAAAAGTTCAAATGACGGCATAGTGCTGAATCTTATTATTGTATTCCCATCTAACTTTCTAAATAGGTCTCCTAGTGGTTCAAGCGACCCATCAATTTTGTACACGGGCTTGTAGTCAAACAAAAATAAGATGATTGAATTAAGGGACGCATTTATAATTGAACACATACTTTCCTTCGGATGTTCTATAATACGTTGGAGGTTCATGGTTATGATCAGGATTAGCACAAGTTATCCGACCATCTTTCCCGATTTTGACTTGGGCCTTACACCCATAGTTCTTTTTGGAACAGTAGTAGTTACCAGAGTTTGCAGCATACGTGTAGTTTCTCCACAGCAAGACCTTCTTATTTCTCGTACGGTTAGTCTGGACAAGGTTGTAATCGTATCCTGGAAAAGTATTTGGGTTTCAATTAGCTGGTTTATAATATATTCATCAATACATACACAAAATCAATCAAAACACCCACAATTTTTTACCACAGGTAGATTGTTAGTATGTATATAATATAGAAATTTAAGTATTGGCCAATATTGCCTCGCCTGGAAAAGGCTTCGCTTCCTTTTTTTATATTTCTACACTTGGACGAGTTGTACGCCAATCTTACCTGTGAATTTAAACTTTATTTTCCCACCTCTCTCTCTGTCTCTGTCTCTTTCACGAGGTCGTGAAATGTTCGACTATAAAATAGTAGATATCCCATAAAATCGAGCGAGAAGACAATCGACTATACATACACCTACTATAGTTATTTGTTGTACAAGAGTGCAAAGTGGCTTTTTAACCGCGTGCTCAATTTTGATGACCGAGAAGCGAAGGATTCTAAAGTTGAATCCCTCGCTACGCTCGTGATTCAAAAATTAAAATCCTGAGCGTAGCAAGGGAATCAAAAGGGCACAAGGTGAAAAATCTTTGCACTCGAGTGCAACACGTAATTTTTCATCCCTTACCTTAGCGAGGAAATTACTAAACGCTTTGTGCATTTTCAGTTTCAGTCAATTCTGTTGGCGTCAAATAAACTTCTTGGTCGCTAGAATCACTTATTATTATGGGATTTGGGTTTTTCACTTGTATTCAATTTTACTGTTTTTAACCTAAGTTTTACACTTTAACTCTATTTAGCCATGGTTTAAACAATAACAATACGACGTGAAAATACGGAGAGTTGACCGATTGAGGTAAGGAGTTTCATATGTGTACATGAAAAAGTGTCCGCCCAAATGCATTAAATTATAGTAGCGCTACATTTGCATCAGGGTACATTTTCAAGGAAATAAAAAAACGTACTATTCAGAATTCATGAAAAAAAAATTGACAGTCATAGGCACTGCCGATAGAAGTGGTAACTTATAACTCAGAATTTGATTTTTTTTTTGGAAACTACGCGTGTGAAACCGGAGGGCGTGGCTATGAGCATGGTCATCTAGAAATGCTGACGCATTTTTAAATGGCCAATGGGAAAGGTTGAGGCATTTCTAGATGGCCAATGGCTATGGTCCCGAGTTTACCCGAAGATTTCTTATCATTCCTGAGCGTAACGCTAGAATTCAATTGACAGCCCACGAAAAATCTGTCTTTGGCCCACCAAAACAAGTTTTGACTTCAATAGTTATTTGTTGTACAAGAGTGCAAAGTGGCTTTTTAACCGCGTGCTCAATTTTGATGACCGAGCAAGCGAAGGATTCTAAAGTTGAATCACGAGCGTAGCGAGGGATTCAAAAATTAGAATCCTGAGCGTAGCAAGGGAATCAAAAGGGCACAAGGTGAAAAATCTTTGCACTCGAGTGTAACACGTAATTTTTCATCCCCCCCCTAGCGAGGAAATTACTAAACGCTTTGCGAATTTTCAGTTTCAGTCGATTCTGTTGGCGTTAAATAAACTTCTTGGTCGCTAGAATTACTTATTATTATGGTATTTCGGTTTTTCACTTGTATTCAATTTTATAAGTTTTAAACTTAAGTTTATTTAGCCATGGTTTTAACAATAACAATATGACGTGAAAATATGGAGAGTTGACCGATTGAGGTAAGGAGTTTCAAATGTGTACATGAAAAAGTGTCCGCCCAAATGCATTAAATTATTGTAGCGCTAAATTTGCATCAGTACATTTTAAAGGAAATTAATAAACGTACCATTCAGAATTCATGAAAGAAAAATATTGGCAGTCATAGGCACTGCCGATAGAACTGGTAACTTATAACTCAGAATTTGATTTTTACTTTGGAAAATACGCGTGTGAAACCGGAGGGCGTGGCTATGAGCATCGCCATCTAGAAATCCTGACACATTTTTAAATGGCCAATGGGAAAGGCTGAGGCATTTCTAGATGGCCAGTGGCTATGGTCCCGAGTTTACCCAAAGATTTCTTAGCATTCCCAAGCGTTACGCCAGAATTAAATTGACAGCCCACGAAAAATCTGTCTTTGGCGCGCCAAAAGAAGTTTTGACTTCAAAATATACTGTACCTACATGTTTTCTCAAAATAGTAATTATTCATTTGATGTTATATTTACTACATTATTTTGTACTGCACAAGTAGTTGAAATTATCGATTAGTTACTATTTTATACTAGTAGTCAATAATATTTAATGATTTGACTCGGCAACTCGGCATACTTCAATTCGATTACAATTGATTCATTCATAGCATTTTAAAATATTCTGCCATTTGAAATAACATTATTTACCTCTATCCTCCATACGTGAAAAGAAAATTGCGCGCAAAGCATTTTAAAAAAGTACATCAAGGAGGTTCCGAGTATGAGTTTTAAACAAATTAAAAAGAAATGTATGATGAATTTGGCACCAAGGAGGTAGAAATAAATAGGTTAAATTATGTTTTGAATTCAAAACCTCAGTACACACGATGTTCTAAATTCAAATTTACTTTACCCTCTAGAGGGTAAAAACGACTTTTACGCCCTGATATCGAGGAGCAAAAGTACTCTTTCCGAGCTGGTGGGATGTAAAAATATTTTCTGAGTAGTACGTAAATTAACGTTGGGTTGTGACAAAAATAAAATGAAACAAAACATATTTAATTACACAGATATGAAATTTTAATACATATCAGTAACAATATACCACTTGCACAACAGAATAATTTAAAATACAGATGACGAACTAAGCATTTCCTAACCAACCTTTTCACATTTTTAAACCCTACTAAATATCCTACTAATCTTACCTTATCTTAATATATTATATATATAAATCTCCTGTCACGATGTTTGTTCGCGATGGATTCCTAAATTACTTAACCGATTTAAAATTAAATTGGGACACCGTGAGCAGTCTGGTTTCTGAGATTCCTTGATGAGTGACCTTTCGCTTTTATATATATAGATTTAGTATCATTGCACCCATACAAATCCGGGGTGAGTACAAGCGTATAATACACTAATAGCAATACACCACTTGTACAACAGATTAATTTCAAATTCAGATGACGAACTAAGCATATCCTAAAGTTAAAACTAACTTTTCACACGAACATCCTGAAGTATGGATGTTCGTGTGAACAGTTTAAATTAAATTCTACAGCATTCCGCGTTTCACCCGTGTAGCTGCTGATCCCGTTACTTTTCCGGGATAAAAAGCCTATGTGTTGTTTCAGACTATTTTTTTTTTAAATCGCTGAATATGTCTAATAACAACACTTTCCTATACTCCCATACAAACGATTCGTAATAATATTTATAAGTCAATTTGAACTTCAATAACACACCTGCACTCAGTTGAAAAGTTCAAATGACGGCATAGTGCTGAATCTTATTATTGTATTCCCATCTAACTTTCTAAATAGGTCTCCTAGTGGTTCAAGCGACCCATCAATTTTGTACATGGGCTTGTAGTCAAACAAATATAAGATGATTGAATTAAGGGACGCATTTATAATTGAACACATACTTTCCTTCGGATGTTCTATAGTACGTTGGAGGTTCATGGTTATGATCAGGATTAGCAAAAGTTATCCGACCATCTTTCCCTATTTTGACTTGTGCCTTACATCCATGGTTCTTTTTGGAACAGTAGTAGTTACCACATTTGTCTGCAGCATACGTGTAGTTTCTCCACAGCAAGACCTTCTTGTTTCTCGTACGGTTAGTCTGGACAAGGTTGTAATCGTATCCTAGAAAAGTATTTGGGTTTCAATTAGCTGGTTTATAATATATTCATCAATACATACACAAAATCAATCAAAACACCCACAAATTTTTACCACAGGTCAATTGTTAGTATGTATATATAGAAGTTTAAATTATGGCCAAAATCACCTCGCCTGGAAAAGGCTTCGCTTCCTTTCGACGTGACAACGTCTTATAAATTGGTTTGCCGGGTGACACTTCAAGAAACTGCGTTACGCTCCGCTCACGTTATGCGCTCACAATGAGAGCGAGTGAGAGGGACGCGTGCCTTTCACTTTTTATGTCTGTCTCTCTCGCTCTTAGGCGGGCTAACCATGCCCGAGTCGCCGATTCGCTTAGGCGCCTGCATACAAGTTTACACGTTGCCAGTTAATTGTAAAACGATTGTGTAGTGATAATGTGACAGACTACGAATGAATATTCACATTAAAATTATTCTACCACTCAAAGTCGTTGTCACGTAAAACTTTCGCCCGTATACCGACTTTACAGGCAACCAATTTTTTTTATATTTCTACACTTGGACGAGTTGTACGCCAATCTTACCTGTGAATTTAAACTTTATTTGCCCTCCTCTCTCTCTGTCTCTTTCACGAGGTCGTGAAATGTTCGACGATGAAATAGTAGGTGTCCCACAAAATAGAGCGAGAAGACAATCGACTATAAACCTAAAATATTTTCTGATTAGTACGTAAATTAACGTTGGGTTGTGACAACAATAAAATGAAACAAAACATATTTAATTACACAGATTTGAAATTTTTATACATATCAGTAACAATATACCACTTGCACAACAGAATAATTTATAATACAGATGACGAACTAAGCATTTCCTAACCAATCTTTTCACATTTTTAAATCCTACTAATCTTATCTTAATCTTAATATATATAAATCTCCTGTCACGATGTTTGTCCGCAATGGATTCCTAAATTACTTAACCGATTTTAAATTAAATTGGGACACCGTGGTCTGGTCCAACTTGAGAGATAGGATAGTTTTTATTTCGATTGATAGTCTTTAAGAGTGCGCCTAAAGCCAGGAAAAAATCAGATTTCACCCGCGCGACGCGTTTCTTAATGGGATCTACATAAAGTCGAGAATAGCATGACACAGTTTGGAGGAAAAATCAAAATTTAATCAGGAGTCCATTTTTGACCAAGTTTTATTTAATTACTCAATAACTAAACATAAATTTAAAAAAGTGTTCGGTTACTTTACTAGAACGTACAAATAGGAATTTTATTACCAAAAAATATTGTGGGGTCATCGCTGATAATTTCGAGTACTCGAATTAAAACGGGTTTTTTCGGTGTCATTTTTATTTTTTTATTGTAAAAAACTATGATCTATTTTTAAAATTCTATTCGGTTATTGTGCTTCTTCTTGATTGTACCCACACGTCAATATTTTTTTTGTCATAGTTTTTAGTTTCTTAACTTCAGTGAGCGGCGTTGAAAATGTCCTTTTTTCGTTTTCTGGCTTTAGGCGCCCCCTTAAATGACAGTATCCGACCGCAGCCGGAATGGGCCGCTAGTATAATATATAATATAAATAATATAATATATAATTTTATAAATAAATGTCAATGTATGGATGTTTGGATATTTTGATGTTTGGATGTTTGGATGTTTGTTGCTCAATCACGTCCTAACGTATGAACGGATCAGGCTGAAATTTGGAACACAGATAAATTATAGTCTGGAAGAACACATAGGCTATTTCTTATCCCGGAAAAACAACGGGAACGGGAACTTCGCGGGTAACACCCCGGGGCGCTGCTAGTATTAATATTATAAATGTCAATGTATGGATGTTTGGATATTTGGATGTTTGTTGCTCAATCACGTCCTAACGTATGAACAGATCGGGCTGAAATTTGGAACATTGATAGATTATAGTCTGGAAGAACATATATAGGCTACTTTTTATCCCGAAAAAACAACGGGAACTACACGGGTAACACCGCGGGGCGCTGCTAGTTATAAATAAATGTCAATGTTTGGATGTTTGTTGCTGAATCATGTCGTAACGTATGATGAGATCGGATTGAAATTTGAAACACGGGTAGATTATGGTCTGGAAGAACACATAGGCTACATTTTATCCCGGGAAAATAACGGCAACGGGAACTGCGCGGATTAAACCGCGGGGCGGTGCTAGTTAAATTATAAATCCTGATGTTTAATTATTTGTGTGATTAAAAATAACGTCATTTAATCCAGAATAGTAACTAAGTCAAATACACGATTCAATCTTAAAATTATGTAATTCTAAAAATAACAACAATGCCACAATTAATGTAATTATAAATTATACATCATCTCGCGTTTTCACCCGCCCAGTTGTCGATATATTTATTTATTTTTCCGGGATAACAAGTAGCCGATGTAGTGTTCCAGACTATTATTTATGTACCATATTTCACCCAGATCCCTTCAGTAGTTTGCGCCTTAAAGAGTTACAATGTAAATTTTTGAAGTGAAAACTTCTATTGGCGCACTACAGACAGATTTTTCGTGGGCTGTGAATTGAATTCTAGAGTCACGCTCGGGTATGATAAGAAATCTTCGGGTAAACTCGGAACCATGGCCATTGTGTTAGCAATATTAGTAATTTATATAAGTTCTTATTGAAAGAATAGTAAGAATACCGAAATGCACTCTATCATTTCATATGCAGCAGCAAGTCTAAGCGAAAGGTTTAAATTAAAAGTACTAGTAAACCGATAAATATCTAAGTAAACGTGATAATTGTACATCTGTTACTGAATTTAAGGTACTGTAAAGCGTTTTCTTTAATTAAGTAACATTTTATAATATGTACTACTTCAGCTGCACGAGGCAGCTGTGAATAAGTTGGTATGATGGAGGATTGATTCCGAAATATAATGCTGTAGACTGATCATAGCTGTTTTATTTATGGACTAATTGTCTTCTTAATTTATAATAAATTACGTACTTAACAATTGGCTATCTAGAAATTCCTGAGCATTCCCCATTAGCCATCTAGCAATGCGTCAGCATTTCTAGATGGCCAAGTACATACGCTACGCCCTCCAGTTTCACCCGCGTAGTTTCCAAAATAAGTTATCAAATTCTGAGTTATAAGTTTTCACTTGTATCGGTAATACGTTTAAGTTACGTACGTTTACGTATACGTTTAGTTTTCAGTTCCTATAACTGGTATTTTTTTTAGTAATATTGGTAGGAATTAGCATTTCACAAACTGTCCATCGGGTGTCTGATAAAACCTCGGTTGGTCGTGGTTATGTTCTCCCTGGACTAACAAGATTCTCCCGTCCTTGCCCAATTTGAGTCGCGCCCTACACTTGGCCCTAGTTTGTTTGCTGGAACAGTAGTAGTTCCCACGTTGCATTTCAGAATACGAATATCCCTTCCACACTAGTACGTGCTTGCTTTTAGTACGTGATGTTTTTATAAATTCGTACTGGTATTCTGAAAACAAATTTTGATGTTTGAATGGGTAACAAATAGAGACAAGAGGCGTTAGGTGTGAATAGTAATATGAATATGAATTCTATTGACCTTTTCGCTAATCTGTAAGTTTTGAATAAAACTGCAACAAAAATTTATTTATCACTGTATTGTTTTGGATTTAGAACCTTGACTTTCGTAAGTCTACAGAAACGTCGATAGACCAACTTGTAGTATGTAAAGGTTAGAGTCGCGACACATCTTGCGGAATGTACGGCACTGAATGTTCGGTTGCATACGCGCTAGCAGGTTTTTCCATGTTCCCTATAACGAAATCACGAAATTACGTCGCGATCGACGTAGCGCCAAACCTTCTTTCGACCGATTATTTAAGCAAACACGTATTCAACGTATTTTGCACACCAAATTATAAAACATGCGTTATAGCGGCGGTTCGCAACGCGACCGCGATACGAGATCGAGCCAGGCAGCCAGGAGACCGAGACCGGAGACCACTACAAGCACTTGACGTTATAGCTTTATAATAGGCCCCATCGCCATTTCGCGCCGCGACCACGACAGGTCTTGACAGGTCTTGACAGATCGCGACAAGTGTTGTCCGGTATCGGTCTCGCTCGCGGCGCGAACCGCCACCTTTACGCGCGCGAAAGTTCGGCGCGCGTAGATGAACCCCGAACTGAACGTCTACCTTCTTTCTACGAAAACCGTAATTTCGAAATAAACTCGCGACTTTCCTACTCCAGTTCTACTTCGATCCGTCGTTTTGTCCTACTAAGCCGACTCCAATATTCCAATAAGCCGAAAAGGGAGGGAACCGAAAATATAGTAACAGCCTACTCTAGGCTTAGAACATTTAAACGTCAAACAATGTTCGATCGTACGAAACGAAGTAGAACCGGAGTAGGAAAGTCGCGAGTTTATTTCGAAATTACGTTTTCCGTAGAAAGAGAGTAGACGTCCTGATTCTAAGCCTGCTAGCCAATATTGTAATAAAAATACATATTTATCTGAGCAATTAAATACTTTTCAACCGCACACCACGACACATATATTATAGACTGAAAACGACGTCATGTAATAATTTTCGCCACGTTTCGCGCTGAACAACACGCCGCGTTCGTTGGGGTTGTCATATTTAACTTTTTAGATTATAACCTATGGATTATAGCCTTTTTACGTAGAGGAAATGCATTTTCCAGGCCAGGGCTACTGAGAACTCACACCTCCGCTATGACGTAATGAGCAAAACACTGGTTTAGTCTTACACCCCTTTTTTACGGGTAAACAGAAGAATAATACTTAATATTTGACGAAATTCCCTTCAGGTGTTTTATAAAAATTCGGAGGTTCATGATAATGATCTCCATGGACGGACACGATTGTCCCATCTGCGCCCAATTTGAGTCGCGCCTTGCATTTTTCCTTGGTCTGCTTGCTGGAGCAACAGTAGTAGCGTTTGCGTATTTCTGAATACGAGTATCCCCTCCACATTAAAATGAGTTTACTCTTAGTACGAGACGTCTTGATAAACATGTAATCGGTTGTTAATTCTGTAACATATAATAATGTTCACTTATCAAGCTTTGGAGGCAAATCCTAGACGAGTGGGCCCACCGCGGTTTCCTCTTAGCTTCAACGTGGGTGACCAGACCACAGCTACTAGAACCCCTTGGGAAGACTTAAGGATCTGTGGGCATCATATTCTAACGTCATTTTCGCAATTTTTTACGCTATAGGAAACATGCTGCACCATTTCTAAATACAATTTTTAAGTATTTATTATTTAGGAATTTAATGCAATATCTACAAAAACGTTGATGAACCAACTTTTACAACTAGCTCCAGATTAACTATTTAGTAAAAATAAGTATGTATAAAGTTTTTTTTTCATAATTAGTTTAAACGCTGTAGCTATAGCTTCGCTCCGATAGTCCGAAATGATTTGTGATTCTATGCAATCATAGATCAATTTATAACAGATTTGACTTTCGGAATTAAGTCTGCAGCAAACAGCCGTAACTCTGAAGGTCACAGCTTTCATGAATACATACATTTTAGATTAAATGTCTATGTGTCTTCTATAGGCGATAGGTGATGGGTGCGCTCACGTTCACTTTTATACCAACGAAATGCAGCTTCAGGTCCAAATTTAGCCATATCTACATACGATAGAGGTGCAGTATCAATCACGATTATTTCCCTTTTAAACGGGTAAGCAGGACCATTCATAGTTACAAGATTTAACATTTGACGTAATGTCCTTCTGGTGTTTGACAAAAAGTCGGAGGTTCATGATAATGATCTCCCTGAATCGAAACGATTGTCCCATCAGCGCCCAACCTGAGTCGCGCCTTGCATTGATCCTTATTCTGCCTACTCGAACAATAGTAGTAGCCATTCCGTATTTCTAAATACGAGTATCCCCTCCACATTAAAACGTCTTTACTCTTAGTACGAGACGTCTTGATAAACTTGTAACAGGGTGCTGGCCATTCTGTAACATAATATCATATTGTAATAACATTGTAACATCACGTTGCGATGGCTTCATCAGATTTCGCCTGCGACTGCTCACAGTGTGTGTATGCGACAGACATCCGTACACGTTCTACGTATGTGGGTAAGTCCAGTTGTAAGTTTAGATTTTTAGTATTAGCTTGCGGCTTCTGCTACATCCCACAGTAAGAAGTAGATGCCATCTGACGATAGTGCCCTTCCCAAAAAAAATAAAAAGCCGTCCGTACGTCAGAAATGGCACCTTGTCTTGAAAAACAAGACCTGCGGTGGTCTACCGCCTATCTCCTGCTTTCTGCTATGCTTTGATTTGTGACGTCATCGGCCAATTTGGTAACGCCGATGAAAGTAGACATAGACAACTACTCGTACATGTTTTCCGTTTCGCTGTATACGGGAAACAGATAGCGGAAGACCTGCAGTTCTGATATTAGAGATATACTCGCAATATATTATTTCATTTACTGACCTGGCCTCGTGGCTTAGTTGGTAGTAGCTCTGCCTGCGAAGCCGAGGGTCGTGGGTTCGATCCCCACCCAGTGCAAATATTTATGTGATGAACTCAAATGTTTGCACTGTGTCTGGGTGTTTCTATGTATTATAAGTATGTATTTAAAACTATATAAGTATTATATCAGCTATCTGGCCGCCATCACACAAGCTTTGCTTAGTTTGGGGTCAGATGGTGTTGTGTGTGAATTGTCCACCAATATTTATTTTATTATATATTTATTTAACGCGCCAAAAAATGTGTGTAATTGTATTTTTTTAAAACAGTCTGCATGTACCTACTTAATTTGTTTTGTTATTTTATTATTTCTTTCAGTTTCGTTTCAAATTAAATTCTAGTGTTTTTTAAACGGGCTTTTTATATTTCGAGAATTGTGGATAGAGTCTCTACTCTATCCTATCGATTCCTGATGTTAATCAACATCTGTCGATTAACATCATTAGTCAACCATTTCACTTTTTTACAGTAAAGACTTTTTTACAGGACGAACAGGATATGTGCCTGATGGTAAGCAACACGTGTACTCATAACGGCACAGTGTTACCAAGCCATTGGAACGTGACGAGTCTAAATATTTATTTAGCACTTCACTACACTCGTCGCCCAGATATGTTTGTTTAATCTCTATGCACTGTGATTTATCTGAAAACATTACCCTTCAAACTGGAATACAGTGATTTGTACATTACTGCTTTGCGGTAGAATAACTGGCAAACGTGAGGTACCCACTACCCAAGCGGGCTGAGCAAAGAGTGTTTACCACTGCTACTGACTGAACTATTTATGACCAATTGCTATAAATCTTCATTCTAGAGTAATCCGCTTAGTTCCTGCATGATTCATTTTTTAAGAGTAAAAAATAAATAACAAAACTAATAATTCGAGAAACTTTGTTTTAATCACAATATATTAAGAGGTAAGTAACTAAGATTACCAAAATCACTTTTTTTTTTAATGTGAAAACTAACTGTTGTAATCTGTAAGTCCGTGAGTAACATACGAGAGCACACACAAACACACCGTTTCACACACACACACACACACACACACACACGTAAACGCAGTATACAATAATTTATATGTATATTATATTTATAACTTTAATTGCACATTTGTATCACTCTAGTACCTAATGAAAGACACTCCCTTTTGCAACACCGTCTTTAGAACTAAAGCAAAAGGCAGGGAACTGAAAATATTGCAACAGCTTACTTGGTAACGAAATAAATTATGTTATGTTATGTTAATTTATGTAATTTAGAGCAACCGATATCTTACATTGTATGAAACAACAGGAAACAATTCCTCCTGTCATTGATACACAGATTGACTTCGCACTTTCTGCACTTTACATGGGATCTGCCAATACAACCCGGCATTTTGCAGCGTTGTCTGGTTGCCCAGATGGACAAATGATCAATTTGATCTAGACGTACGTCTTGGGATGGCATCACTGCTGCAGTGCCTCTAGATTTCTTCTGTTGTATTGTGTTTTCAAGCAGATTTGAGGTGGGTCCACGTTCCACACTCGTACTGGGTTTATTGGACATGGTCAAAGATTCAGCCACAGCTACTTTAAAATCGCAAAGTGATAACCATGTATCGGCATCCGGATATCGGCGTTTATATAGAAGCCAAGCATTAACCGTCGTCATGTCAATAAAGTGAAAGAATATGTTAAGATAAAACTTGTGAGACTTCATCTTTATCTTATAATATCCCAAGAGCGCGTCTAAATCATTCACACCCTTCATGTGCGTATTATACATGGTAACGGCTTTTGGACAGGCCACAACATCATAGACTTTCTTTTTCTTATTATATCGCTTCACTTCCGTTATAGGTTTGCTACCTACGTATGTGGATGCCAAGTTTACAGCTCGATTGTCATACCACGTTGTGAGCGATATGTCAACGTTATCTATCGTTGTAAGCTTTTCAACTGTGGCTCCACGTCCTTTCTTCTGCAACTCATTTTCAAGAGGTACTATGTACCCAAGAACACGACTGGGTTTAATTATGCCCAATGGCAAGATGCCCTTTTTTGTCAGGTATACTAAAAGTGGTAATGAAGTGTACCAGTTGTTAAAGAATAAACTGTAGTTTAGGTTTTCAGGTATGGTTCTTGCAAGCCGCACTACAACATTGCTCGACGTACTTATGTTCGGCAAACTATCGTCCATAATCTCTGGTATGTGAGCCCCTGTGTATAATTCAAAGTCGTAGGTGAAACCTGAGCTGCCCCTCAATACAAAGCTTTTGTATTCCCATTTATCAAGTTTTTTGGAGTTGTATTGTTTTATGGAGGATCGGTTTTTCGTTGTTATTATTTGTTCGTCCACAGCCATATATTGTTCTCTGGGTACAGTCAATAGACGTTCTCTTATTTGATTGAGTAATGGACTGAGCTTGTGGAGAGGATCATAGCCCGCCTGACCTATAGGAATTTGGATGGAATTATCATTGAAGTGTAAAAAGCGTTTTATTTCTGCGAAACGGTTACATGACATTATCACATTTACTTTAGGATACCCCAATGCAGAACTCCAGTAGTCTCTTGTAACAGGCAGCTGAATAATGGACATCATGAGACAAATACCAATAAATTGTTCTATTTCTTCATTGGTCGTTTTTATAGGTTTTTCAGGGCGTTTTTGTGTCCCATGTCTAATGGTTTCTTGGGTAATATATTGAAACATGTCGTCCGTAAACAAGTATTTAAAAAATTGTACAGGTGTTTTCAGTGCCATGATATCTGCAGGTAAGTCCATGTTGCCCCGAAACTCAACGTCATTTTCTATTTTCTCTAGAAACCCATCTCTCCATTTAGGTTTTGCACTTTTTGCTGCCCGTGAATTCATGCTGGGATTCTCTAAAACAGGAACATTGTCTTCTGAATCTGATTCAGATTCTTCTGATTCAGATACCGTTGCGGGTGGTCTATTTCTTATTAATCGCGTGTGGTCATCATCAGACAGATCATCATCGGTACTATTATCAGAACTATCAGTCATAATAGTGTATATTCCTCCATGAAATCTTTGCGGATCCATCCCTAAAACAAAGTAATATTATAGAATATAGTATACTAGCAGCGACCCGCGGATTTACACACGCAGCTCCCGTTGCCGTTACTTTTTCATGATAAAAAACATGCTATTCCAGATTATAATCTGTTATACAAATTTCAACCCGATCCGTTCAGACGTTTCAACATGATGGTGCAACAAACATCCAAGCATTGGCATTTATAATGTAAGTAGAATAGGATAGTAAGATATCCCTTTATTTCAATAAAACCCAAGAATTAAAGAAATTCTTACCTTTACCTGATGGATTAGAGAGCAACCTATGAGACAATTTTCTTTTGACAAAGTTGTGACGATTACTATCTTTTACCAATTTTTAAATCACATCCGCTGCGCGTTCCAACCGAAACCTGTCAGATTAACTTTTCACGGTACTTTTGTTCCACAACTCCCACTGAGAGCATCTAATAATTTATGCGAAAGTAAAATACATAGCGTACTGACTTCGAGATGTATCTGTCTCGGGTTGTACGATGTCGCTAAAATGTAATTTCTTTGGAAACATTGCCCGTCAAACCGGAACACAGTAACGTTTACACATTACTGCTTGGCGGTAGAATAACTGGCAAAGGTGTGCTCCTTCCCCAGGCGGACTCTGCCAAGAGTCCTACCACTACAACACCGATGGTTACATACAGCCTTGATGTGTTCAAATCGAAAGTGAATCAGTTTCTAGATAAGCACACCGTGTCACTGTAGGCCGAATAGTCGCTAAGCGTCAAGCGATATGCTGATCAAACGTTAACCCACAAGACCAAAAAAAAATACAGGCTTGTTACTCCGTAAAAACCTGTTGGGACCCCAAACAGGTTTTTACGGGGTAACAAGCCTGTGTGATTTATTTTTATTATACAATTCAAATTTTACTAAAGGATTGAAAATAAAAAACCTCATTTCAAATTTTGAAAGTGTTTAACACTTAACATAATTAATTATTATTTATTTTAGTGTTGCTTTCAGTCTCATTCGAAGTTACATTCTATGGTTTCATTCAGAACTATACGGATACAGTCATTAAGCAAGAACATGTTCCCACAGCTGGGACTCGAGACTTCTCTCGGAAAGAGAGATTCAAGGCCATAATCAACCACCCTGGCTAAGTGCGGGTTGGTGGATACAGATATGTACAGTCGACTCCAGTTAATAAAAATCTGCGATAATTCGAAGCTCTCTATAATGCAAAGTTATCACGGAATCCCTAAAAATCAACCAATTTTTCATTATTTATAACTAAATCAATACATTTTATATGCACTTGGTAAATCAAACGAAAAAAACATTGCTACGTAATAAAACGATTCGTTAATTCGAATCATCGGCGTCAAACACTCGACAATTCAAAGATGCAGAATAAGTTAAATTTGTATCATCTTACACGAACATCTTACATCTTTTTTTGTAGTGATTAATTTAACACACACTTCCGCACAATTGGTTTGGTTAGTTAAGTTACTGTCACACTCGTTCGTTGGTTGTATACAAATTAAATAAAAGTTTGTGTTGAGTCCTAATAAGTATAAATGTTTGGCGATTACTGAAAAGAAGAAGTTAATCGAAACAGTAGAAGAGGGAGGTGAAAAGAATAGTGATGTTCCAAAAGAATTTACGATTCCTCTGAGTAATCTTTCAGCCATAACAAAGCACAAAGGAAAACATATGCTGTTCAAAGATTAAATAATTCACATTATGAATATGTGTACCCATATGTACCTCTTAACTTTTGTCCTTGTTAAAGAATAGTGGATTATAAATAATACTGGATATCAACGCAATTCGAAGTATCTTTTCTCTCAAAAATTTCGAACCATTTCATATATTTCAAACACTCGATAATTCGTAATATTTTAAGAGGTCATCGAGTTTCAAAGTAGCTAGAGTCGACTGTATACATTAAACCACCAGGCAGTCAATTTGAACCAAGTTTGTCATAAATGACATTTGTCATATTATACATAATATTCATTTTCTGCAACATGGAATTTTTTATTCCAAGCAAAATACGTCAATATGAAGGCCGCCTATCCTGACTTTGAGCCAGCGCAAGAAAGACAAAGAGATCGTAGCATTTGTTTTGTTTTACGCACAAGTCTTAAAATACACATTTAATCAAATCTGATTTTGGTCATTTTAAAAACCAACCATTCAACATGATGTTCGTAATTAAATTGACACATGCTATCACAGAGAAATTACTAACTATTACACGTTAACCTTATTATGAGTATTATCACTCCGTCGCGTCGTTCTGGCGTCGGGGTTTAAAATAAAAACGTTAGATGTGACGCTCAGAACGTAGAAGGTTTTATGATGAGAAGAATGACCGTCAGATACCTATTAAACGACTGTGTCATGACCTCTGCAGCCTCTTCCATAACTTAGTTTATGATCTTGAGGTGGATCCAAAGGTATCTCACCTAGATATCATTAGGTGAGAGATCTTTGGAATCTCTGCCCTAGATATCATTAGGTGAGAGATCTTTGGAATATCTCCCCTAGATATCATTAGGTGAGACATCTTTGGAATCTCTCCCCTATATATCATTAGGTGAGATATCTTTGGAGCTAAATGTACACGGAAGACTATAATAGCTTATTGTTTGCTATCGTTCTTGAATTTCATTCTCCGATTTTGGAACCATATTTTAATTTTATGTTCACATAGCTGCAAGCTATTGGCAAGTTCGATTCGTCTCCGCTGGGTCACAAAGTGGTTTTCGGCAAATTCATTCTCCAACTCCACTAGTTGGGTAGTTGTGTAAGCTGTTCTTGATCTTTTTTTGTAACTTTTCAAATGTAACAATGGTGGTTTCGACGGCATTTCTGGAAAACACATAATACCATACAAAATTGTTTTCACGATATCCTAAAAGGTATTTCTTATCAGCGAGGTTAATATGTGAAGTATAGGTGCCGGCAAACAAGTTGAGCCAATGAAGTTAGCTGCGCAATGGCTGCGCAGAAACGTTTTAAGGTCTCTTTGGTGGAAGTGTACATGCGCGAACTTTCTCCTTCCACGTCAATTTTGGGTCAACTTGTTGGCCGGCCACTATACTAAGGTAGAGCTTGACGGGAATGCACACGAGAAGATTAAGGTGCTGACAACACATAAATGAAATTCACAAATTCAAATTTAAGCCACGCCTCTTTAAAACTTCGATAAGACAGCGCCCCCACATGCAAACCGCGTTCAGCCGACGACATTATTAGTTAGTATTGATGGAAACAAAAAGCTACCGCGCGAAGATCATAGATGGCGCTTTTAAAAATATTTTGTAATTTCATTCAATATCTTTTTGCACTCTTTCAGATTGTGAAGAACATTATCGAAATTTTATGAATAAAGCCTATAAATAATAACTAACTTTCCACCGCTTACAGACATAATGAGATTTCTTTTCGCCAGATTGTCTAATTTTTGTCTAATGATTTTAGTGAATGTACGGTATACAATTACAATAAAACACAATTACTAATTAATTTATTTTATACACAAAATTAAACCGACTTCGAAATCACCAATAGGCACTCGAAAAATAAATTAATTTAATTATTATAAGCGCTACTCACTCATCTATTTGAAGTCAAATAGATTTATTCGACACGAACATTAATTGCATAAAAGTAGCTACAGCAAAAAGCTAACATTACATAGTGTTCCCATTCCCAGGCGGTCACCCATCTAAGTACTGACTACGCCGGCCGTTGCTTAACTTCGGTGATCGACGAAAGCTAGTGTTTTCAACGCGCTATGAACGTTGTCAATCATTAAATACGTATATTTAAATACAACCATAATAGTTATCATCATCATCAATAGACGAGCCCGCGAGTTAATAATCCACAACTATTGCTCATTACAACACGAAAAACAAGATTTTACAACAATACCATTTTGCTGCTTTGTAACGAAAAGTCCACAAACAAAATTTTACAAAATTATTTTTATTTCATAAGTTATTACCTATTATGTTTTAAAAATGTAAAACATGCGAAACGTTTGTAAAATGAAACATTTATAAATTGTAATGGAAGAGGTTTTGGAATAGGCTTTTGTACTAAATTTAAAAAATTGGTTAATAATATAGCTTAATGTTGATAGTATTCCGAAACATCTATATTTTTGAAAAAAACTTACATTTACAATATGTATTTTGCATTTCAAAAAAGCAAACAAATTTCTGCACAAAAACGCTCCAGACTGTTATGGCGTCTTGAATGATGTCACGCCGGGGCAAACATATGTGTTTGTGTAAGAACTTTGTCAACGTTTTTAATTTAAAATGAATCCCTCGTATTACAAGAACTGCATAGTGCCCCAGTTTACAAGCACAAGTATAAATACACCAAACAAATTATTCATCTATGTTCCAAACCATCCACAAATGCGAAAAAAGTGGCAAACGCTTGCGAGGAGGAATGATGGCCACTAAATCAAGAATGTATTTTTGTGAAGATCATTTTGATGAAAGTATTTGACACCGTCACATTTTCTGGTTGGTGTTAACTGTCACGTGACTCAATGCCTATTTTTTCAGATTTTCTTTACTAAAAATATTAATAATCTTTACTTATTTTGATAAACTGTTTTATTTTTTTAAATCTCTATATTTTAATCAATAGTAAGAACCTCTAATCCATCCAATTAATTCTTAGTGGCAACAAGCCTATTTATATCATGCAAATAGTTGGTTTTAAAATGTCAAATAACAATGTAGATATTAAAATTTCAGCTGTAAAGGAGTCTCGTCAATTACAACAACATTTGTAAAAAGGCTTTGTGAAAGTCAAAGTAACAAAAAATAATAATTACATTCAGTATACATACATATCCTACATGAGTATAAATTCGTTTTATATAAAGGGGTTTGGGTAAAGTTGGCGTCGTTTTTTTTGCAATCAGATTTGCTGTAAGTCATATCGGAACTGAGTTATGGCTTTTGTTTTTCTGTGTATTTTTATACGGATTAGTGGTGCCATTTCCTTCAGCGGCCAAAGATCTGTTGTCGCTTTTTTAAAACATTATCATACCTCAGGGGTAATGGTTCAATCAGATTTAATGTACGTCAAATTGGAGCTGAGTAATAGTGGTATCGCCATATTCTAAAGCGGCCAAAGATCCGTTGTCACTATAATGTTTTTTTTTAATTACCCAAAAAAAACTTTGAAAGGCAATAATTCCGCTCCGACATAACTTACAGCAAATCTAATTGCACGAATACCCTTGATGTAAAGTAATATTTCAAAAAAGTTCTAACACATCTTTAGCCGCTAAAAAAAACGAAGCCTCTAAGCCCATACAAAAATACAAAAAATAAATAACTTTGATAGCCCATAATTCAGCTCCGATATTACCTAGAGCAAATCTGATTGCACATTATATATAGCATCAAGGTTATTCACTGATATAATAAAGTGATAACAGATCTTTGGCCGCTTAAAAAAAAACAACGCCACTAGTCCATACAAACGTACCGAAACGCCTTTGTTGTTGTCCCATTTCACTGATTATGTTTATATTTGGAAAAAAAAAATGTACAATAAATTGTACAAATGTATCTAGAATAAATTATGGCTGGTCTCACACGCCACACGCACCACTGTAGTTTTGAACTTTAAAAAAGTGATAAAGGAAAACATCGTGAGGAAAGATTAAGTGTGGTGGATTAAAGCCTGCATTCTCCTTGCGAGATAAGGCCCCGATTCCCTACTGTGGGAATATTTAGTGTGTTACATGGGAGTGTTACGGCTAGTTAGGATAACGGCAACTACTGACTCGGAGCCTCTCGTTCGAATCCAACGCGTGCGCACCACTGTCTTTACGGAGTCATGTGCGTAATGCCGTTAATTTAAAAACAAAAAATAATAATAATAGAATAGTAGAGAAAATAGGTAGGTAAATAATGATTAACTTATGTTGAAAGTTTGATTGACACTTCTTATATATGCACTTGATTACCACGGATTATTACCTAGTTTAAAACACCAAAACTTTCGTCTGTCGACTATTGGTAAATTTTATTAGACTGTCCGCGCACTAATGGGGATTAGGTCATAGTCTAAACTTTACGTCAATTTTATTAATATAAACTTCAGATTCAGATTCTTTATTTCAGACCTTAGGTATAACAGATATACACTTGGTAGCGTCATTTACAAAATACAAAGAATAGTTTAAAAAATTCAACAAATTTAAATTATATTCAAGTTATAATAGTTATAAAGAAGTATATAAAAGAAAATAATTTAAAAATAAATATCGGCTATTCAGTTGGGCCTAGTCAGTTCAATGCAGCTGTAGAGAGGCGTTGTCAGAATGTATGAAAACGACAGAATTATATTAAAACTTGAATTTTAAAAAAATATATACATATAAAAGAGATATTACAAAATGTATGTCAATGTACGTGTAGAAAATGATTTTGTCCAGCTATTTTTGTCCTTTAAAAATTGTTTGTCTTCATAGTAAGCCCTGCATACCAGATATTTTTTGACTTCATTTTTAAACTTTGTCTCATTTAGGCTTGTTACCTTTTCTGGAACAATGTTATAATAACGAACACTGTTTCTTATGAAAGAAATGTCCGTCTCGTGTAATCTACAACGCGGATACACAAGTCTATTTTTATAATGCGATGCATCGGACTTATTAGCATAGTGACATCTATTTTTTCTAGCATACATGATGCACTCATATATGTAAAGCGATGGCACTGTGAGGATTCCAATTGTATTAAATAAATCTCTCAAAGATTGTCTCGGGCCTAACTTATAGATATCGCGTATTGCTCTCTTTTGTAGCACAAATATTGTATTTCTGCCGCCGAACCCCACAATAATATACCGTAAGACATTATGCTGTGGAAGTATCCATGGTAAACAAGCCTGGCAGTTGCCACATCTGATATTCCTCTTATTTGGCGAACAGCATGTGCAGCTGAACTAAGTTTGTCCGCCAATTTATTTATATGAGGACTCCATTGGAGTTTGGAGTCAATGATTATTCCTAAAAATAACGTGGATTGGATTTGTTCAATTATTTGACCTTTTATAGCTATTTTCACGTTAAAGTTTTGTAAATTTGACAGTGCAAAACGTATGCGTTTTGTTTTTCCCGGATTTAAAGCTAAGTTGTTGGCATCGAACCAGTCGCTCAAAATATAGATTTTTTTTTTATTGATACAACAGTAATCCATTTGCCTCCCTCTCTTAACTTTAAATAACACAGAGGTATCGTCTGCGAATAAAACAATTTACACTATGATAATAGTCTCAATGCTAGGGGGGGTGGGGGGGGGGGGGGGGGGGGGGTTGGTGTTAGGTCTCAGTGGGGTAAGTTTCTTGCCAGGTTACTTTCCCCAGGAAATGCTGAGCACGCCACAGCGCACGTCGTCCAGGCATGTGAAGCTGGACTACTAGACCATCAAGCGCGCACCGACAAGTCCTTCATACTACGTCCTCGCCATCGCCCGACTGCCGACACGGTTGGGCGATGGACCCACACTTCCATCATGTGGGTCGTCCCTCCCGGGCAATGCTACAGTCTTGTACGAGCTTCGCATACTACATCTGCCTCGCGACTGTAGTAGCAAAAGTATGAAGGGCGACAGCGAATCTTCGGCGCTATAACCGAACTCGAATTTGGCTAGGGGAGATAACCCCAAACTCTAAATCACCCTCATGAACATGAAGCAGAAAGGAAAAACAAATCCCCAGGTGGGTCCCGGCCAAGCCGGGGAATCCCATGCCCTCGCGGCGAGTTCCCAACGTAATATGGGGGGGAACACCCAACTGCCTATTGTTACCGCGCCTACAACGCGGTCGGCTGCTTTAGCGGCCACGACCCCGGCTGCGATCAACGCGCCACTCGACACGACCCGCGATACCACAACGGCTGCGACTTCCGCGCCACTCACTACGACAACACACAGTGTACCAACCACGAGTGCCTGGCAACAGAACCTCGTTCGGAACAGCGTCACTAACAACCCCGACAATGACAAAGACAGCGCCCATCTCTCAAGTCTTGGTGGCGAACTTCGCGCGCTGGCAGTCCAGCGCGACAGGATCGATGCCAAGCTGAGAGACGCGGACCCTGGGACGGCAACGGACGACGGCTCTGGTGGTTCTGCCTCTATCTCTTTACATGAAGTACGCCTGCTTAAACAAAAGCGCGGAAAGATCATGGCAAGAGAACGAGAACTCAGCGACCGAGTGCACAAAATACGCGAAGGCGATAGCCAGCGCGGTGTGCAAGCGGCCGCTGATAAAGGTGACCGCGACCAGCTGCAAGTACGCGAAGGGACTACCCAGCGCGAAAAGCAGCCGGACGCGGAAGTGCATGAGCGGGGACTGACACGCGAAGGGGCAACCCAGCGCGAGACGTCACTGCCTGCACCAGAACAAGCCGGAAACGTGGAACGGAACCGTCCTGGCACACACACTACCCACGACCGACCCCGCATCAGGAAAAGAGGGAAGCGGGCCGGAGCCTCACACAAGGCGATCTCGGTAAACCACCCTCTACGCACCTCAGAGCCACGACCCGGGACCAGTGGTACGGCGAAGAGAGTGCGACCTGATGACACGGCTTCACCGAGTACACTACAGGGGGACCCCAAACGCTTGAGAACCCAGTCAGCACAAGGGGAGCGGAGAACCTATGCGCGAGCCACGAAGGACATTCCGGCGCGGCTTGCAGTAGCTATCTGCTTCTCACCCCCGTCTAGAGACATGACACTCGACGAGGCCATCCACATCAAGGACACACTGGAGGGCCTAGTAATGGACTCGGACTTCAATACACCACTCCCGGCCTTCCGCGGTTATCCACGAATAGCGGACGGTACCGTGCAGATGTGGTGTGAGGACGACTACGCCCTAACTTGGCTCACACAGAACGCACCAAAAATCATACTCCCTGACACCAACATGACGCTGACGGTCATGAGACAATCCGACGTACCTACACGTGTCCGAGCTGCGCTCTTCGTGCCCAAATACAAGGGGGACATAGCGCGACTCCAGGGTCTTCTGAAACGTCAGAACACCTGGTACGACATCGACAGGTGGTCCCTATACAGAGCGACAGCTGTCGGTGGTGATAACCACGGGACTTATCTGACCCTGGGTATCCCACCTGATGAAGCCGAAAAAGTCCTGGGGCGGGAACGACGTGTATCGTACCTCCTTGGATCAATATACGTTCGCTTCTACCCTAGTACCCAACCCACAGACACTCAAACCAAAGACACAGACACTACACCAACACAACCCGCAACACAAACTGATGACGAGGACATAAAGACACTAGAAGAGGATATGGCCAGAGCAGCAATGGCCGACGCGGATGCCGCACCACCGACATCGTCTGGGTGGATGGACCAACTGCTCGCCTCGTCGCCCAATGATGACCGACGTGGGGAGGGGGAGGGAGGAGAACTTTCCGATGGATCCGTCTCCTGCTAACCCCGCCCCATCGCCGTCATCATCCACACACATTCCCCTCGAAGTCATACAGACAAACCTCCAGCACAGCCAGACTGCCACGGCCAGCTTACGCAGAGCGCTGGAGATAAACCCTCATACCATTGCCCTGATCCAAGAGCCGTGGATCAGGAAAAACAGAGTGTGCGGCCTCAACAACATCGGAGGTAAGCTCATTCTGGACACGCACAACACTGACGCACCACGAACCTGTGTATTCATACCCCAGGACATACCGACCACGACACTCACCCAATTCTGTTCCAGAGATCTGACAGCTGTCAGGCTCCAAACCAGAGACGACACACCAGACATCGTACTTGCCTCCGTCTACATGCCAGGAGAGAGCGACGACATACCACCAAAAGAGATGTCTGACCTGGTGCACCACTGTGAGAGCACCAACATGGAGCTGATCATCTGCACAGACTCAAACGCTCACCACCCACTGTGGGGCAGTGAGGAACCCAACACCAGAGGAGAGGTATTATGCACATATTTATTCTCCACTAACCTTAACATTATCAACCGCGGCTCAGAACCCACTTGGGTCACACGCCGTAGTCAAACAATTATAGACCTAACCTTAGCTACCGAAAAAGCAACTGAACTAATTTCAAAGTGGCGCGTATCTAATGAACCTTCTTGTTCAGACCACAGAAGAATTCGTTTCAAATTACTAGCCACAACAAATAAACCTACACCAAAACGAAATCCGCGTCGAACCAACATACCAAAATACAAACACCTTTTAACACTATTACTGGACGAACACTTAACACCTTCTAACTTAACAGATCACATACAAATAGAAGAAACCATTACAAAACTCTCAAACTCTATAATCGAAGCGTATCAGACATGCTGCAAACTAAAAGGACCTAACACCAAAGGTAAGAGAAACCGCTGGTGGAATGCTGAAGTAAACTCAGAAATACACTACGCAAACAATTTAACAAAGCCAAAAACTCAAGACTCACCGAAGACTGGGACTTATATAAAGAAACACTGCACACTTTCAAAAAACAAACCAGAGCCGCCAAAAGAACAGCATGGCGAAATTTCTGTGAAGACATCGAATCAAACAACGAAGCTGCACGGGTAAGGAAGATCCTATCAACTGATAAGGATCGCACCCTTGGCGTGCTGAAAAAACCTGATAACTCCTATACAATGACAGACCATGACACTAGCAAAGTCCTTCTTGATACTCATTTCCCAGATTGTGTCCTCTCCGGGGACAGAACATGGGCAAGTGAATCGGTATGGACACCTACTGATCAAGATAGGTTCATAGCTAACACTATAGTAACAGAAAACCGGATAAAATGGGCAGTCAAAACTTTTCAACCATACAAATCTGCAGGCCTAGATGGAATCTTCCCAGCTTTATTACAATGGGGTTTGGATTCCTTAACACCATGGCTGGTGAGAGTATATCGAGCCTGCATAGCGCATAGATATGTACCACAAGCATGGCGCGAGGTGAAAGTCATTTTCATCCCCAAACCAGGCAAACCTGATTACACTCAACCAAAAGCTCACAGACCTATAAGCTTGACATCATTTCTGCTGAAAACTCTTGAAAGACTCTGCGATCGCTACATCCGCGACGGACCACTAAAAGAAAGACCACTTCACAAACAACAACACGCATATACTACAGGCAAATCAACAGAAACTGCGCTACACAGTGTAGTTTCAAAGATTGAATGCGCTGTGGACCACAAATGCTCATCCTTGGCGGTCTTCATTGACATTGAAGGCGCTTTCGACAAAACTACTTTCCATAATATCAGTACGGCCCTAGAGGGACACGGTGTAAACCCAACACTAGGTGGGTGGATCACCAACATGCTCAAACTAAGGGCTGTACAAGTCACGGTGAATGACACCACAAGGGCCATTGTGGCGAGAGGCTGCCCTCAAGGAGGCGTTCTCTCTCCACTACTATGGAACCTTGTTGTGAACAGCCTCATCAAACGGCTTAATGACCAAGGCTTCTTCACAGTAGGATACGCTGACGATATAACAATAATAATAAATGGCACCCACGAAAACACCCTATGTGATCTCATGCGCCAAGCCTTAAAAATAGTAGAGAACTGGTGCAACGAATATCAACTAGCGGTAAACCCAAACAAAACTGAACTTATTCTCTTCACAAAAAAAAGGAAATTAGCACCACTACGGCTACCACGTTTCTTTGACATGACCCTAACCCTCTCAACCGAGACCAAATACCTGGGCATATATTTGGACAAGCAGCTGAGTTGGGCAAAACACATAGATTACATCACAACAAAAGCCAGCATATCCATGTGGCAATGCAAACGCCTTCTTGGAAAGAACTGGGGCATCAGCCCCAAAATTACTCACTGGCTATACACCACAGTCATTAGACCCATCATTACATATGGCTCTTTAGTCTGGTGGCCCAGGACAGACCTAATCACAGCCCAACAAAATCTTGAAAAACTGCAGAGGCTAGCTTGCGTAGCCATCACCGGTAGCATGAGAACTGCACCCACTGCCGCCCTGCAGGCAATGCTCGGACTGCCACCCCTACATCTTATTGTGCAGGAGGAGGCAGCACTAGCAGCTCTTAGACTCAGCATAGCTGGCACTCTAGGTAAAGACCCCAGAATTAGACACACACGGATAAAAGAGGATATCACTAAATGGCAACCCATGGTATCCTCACCCAATGACAGAATCCCGAAAACATACTGTCTGGAAAAGCACTACCAAATACAACTCACCGAAGAACAGCATGACTGCTCTGGCCCAGAGGAGCTAAGAATCTATACTGATGGATCGAAGACAAGCTCTGGTACAGGCGCTGGAGTTTTCTCGAATGACCTGAACATAAATATCTCCAGCCCCTTGGGAATGCTAAACACCGTCTATCAGGCGGAATGCGTGGGCATTATCCGGGCGGCACATGCTATAGAAACTAGGCAGGTCAAGGATATGCACATTCGCATAGTCTCCGACAGCGCCTCAGTCCTCCAATCCTTAAACAAACGAAACTTCACCTCCGGATTAATGCTTGAGTGCCATAGGGCACTGGAGCGAGCTGCAGTGCCTTATGGTAATAAAATAACGCTGCAATGGATAAAAGGACACAGTGGATCACTGGGCAATGATGCGGCTGACGAACTAGCCAGAAGGGGATCAAACATGACGGTTTTCGGTCCCGAACCCATCGTGCCAATCCCTTTTAATCAGCTACGTAGATGGCTACAGGAACGCACACACACACCGGCAGAGAGATGGTGGACCTTGACACCAGGCTGCGGGCAATCCAAGATGGCAATGCCGTCTCTGGACAACAGACTGCCCAAGCGCCTTCTGCGGCTGGACAGAAGAAGCCTGCGCCTGGTGGTAGGAACCATCACCGGACACTGCTCACTCAATAAACACTTTCACACAATAGGTGTCACGGACAGTCCTCTGTGCAGGGCGTGCATGGCGGCTGAAGAAACGGTGGCGCATGTGTTACTCGAATGCACAGACGTCGCCGAAATACGTGAAGTAACCCTAGGATCACCGAGATCCCTAGTGGATGCACTGAGGAGACTGGGAAGTCTAATCTGCTTCTGGAGGGATTTGGGCTGGATGGAATAACAGCCCATGGTTCACGTACAATGGTCCAAGTCAGGGACTAAGTGCGGAAACCTTACCCACTAGAAGTAGTGGGTAAAACAAAACTTGAACTAGTCTCAATGCTATACGTCACCACATTCGAGATAGTATTAGCACGAAATTTTGGTTTCTCTGCCGCGAAATCAGATCTATTGCGTCCTTTCTAACCTACAGCGCGACCGCGTCGTAGCTCGTGACGTCACACGGTGAACGCGCCGCGCGGCTTTTTGATTTTTAATTAGTAATTTTAAAATGTTCACAGATTTCGTCATTTATTGAGATATCAAAGTATTTTTTGCAGTTTGTATAATTTATTTCTATTATCTTTAAATCTATGTAATCATTATTTGATTTTATCCAATTGGAAACTTCCTTATTGTAAAAAAGTGTCATTAATACAAAACTTCGTCGATTCGACGAGTCATGGTTGCTGGTCTGGCTCTCACAGGCCTCCCATATAAGAAATATTACCGTGTGTTATGAGGGCAACGGCCCAACTAAGATTATACGGAAGCAGCAATGGGTGCGACAGCGCACTTAAAATTTAGATTTTTTTTTTCACATTCGCATCGTCGATCCGACGATGCTGGGTAAGGTTAATGGGTTTTAGAGGGCTAAGAGACTAATTACACGGTATTTTTACATGACACATAAGATATATCAAATGTATATAAAATAAGCTATGTGCAAGTTGAATGAACGAATGAAGTATTCCGTACCAATATCTATGAAAACGGTAAAAATCATGTCTATTTTATACAAACCCCACTTCCACACATTTATATTAATTTTATTCTTATGATTATTAATTTTAACACAATGTAGAAATAATCAAGTAATAGCCAATTAAAATACATAGAGAATGGTAGAAAATCGTCAGAAGTAGGAAAGTTGAAAAATAAAATAACTGAATTTTGAGTTGTGGCTCTTTTATCTCAAAGCAGCGATTTATTTTCAATACATCGCCAAATCTAAAAATAATGTATTAAAGAAATGACGTCTCTTGCAAAATTAAACTACGTAGGGTCATCTTTCCGCTTAATCATCAGACCTGGTTACAATCTGCGTAAGCAACCCACTATTTGTTCTCACTGCTGGGACTCTGGGCCTTCACTCGCAAGAAGAGATCTAGGCTGGGGCTAGGTTATAAATCCACCACGCTAACCAAGTATGGGTTGGTAAATGTCACATGAGGTGTACACTCTAGGTACTTACATGTCGGTTTCCTCACGATGTTTTCCTTCATCGTTTATAAGTTAGCGGCATTACACGCTGACATCGAGTGGTGCGCGTGGGGGTCCGAATCGGCAGTCACCGTTCTCCCGAATAGATGAGCCATAACGTAGACTTTAACAGCGTCTTAGAATTTAACACCAATGTACTCGTTTAATTACTGTCATCCCTTAACCACCTTCCAGCACCTTCATCAGACCCTGGTTACCATCTAGCACCAAAGTACTCGTCAAGACAAATCAAATGATCCCAAGCTCGATGGGGTTATTGGGGTTACGTCGTTTAATTGCTGGGTTCTTATGACCACCTTCCAGCTCCATCATCAGACCCTGGTTACCGTCTAGCACCAATGTAATCGTCAAGACGAATCAAAAGAGCCCAAACTCGGTAGGGATATGTCGTTTAATTACTGAGTTCTTATGACCACCTTCCAGCTCCCATCATCAGACCTTGGTTACCATCTAGCACTAAAGTACTCGTCATGACAAAGAAAACAAGTCCAAACTCGATGGAGCTATGGCGTTTAATTTTTGAGTTCCTATGACCACCTTCCAGCTCCATCATCAGACCTTGGTTACCATCTAGCACTAAAGTACTCGTCAAGACAAAGAAAACGAGTCCAAACTCGGTGGAGCTATGTCGTTTAATTACTGAGTTCCTATGACCACCTTCCTGCTCCATCATCAGACCCTGGTTACCATCTATCACCAAAGTACTCGTCAAGACAAAGAAAATAAGTCCAAACTCGGTGGGGCTATGTCTTTTAATTCCTGAGTTCCTATGGCAACTTTCCGGCTCCATCATCAGATCAGCATCATTCAATTTTCATACCATTGTTTGCAATCAAATTTACACACGTACCTATAATGCGAGATTTCAACTTTTTGCAAGATTTGATAATTTTAAGCATCCGGTTTCGTAGTAACTATTTTCTAATCTGTGGCTTCGGGACAGGTGAAACTATAAATTATAAAAGCTTGAAAACATCGGAGAAAGAATCTAACAACGTTATGAAAAAAAAACATGCAAAAAGATTTCACAGTGGTAAGATTCGATCTCGGTGTTACATCCGTCCACCGTTGACGTACATTGCTGTCTAACCGTTGAGCCAAACTTCCTGATTACCAGGCTGTCAAATTTTTAGACCATATGAACTCTATTAACGTTTGTAAGAATTGATCATTTTTATTTATTAAATATTGAACGGCGAACGGAGCAAAGAGCGACGTACGTCCGTGTAGCAAGACGTCTCTTCCGACACTGTCAGATCTTATAAGAGTGAAAGAGAAGGAAGATGCGATACGTTTCGACTTTTTAAAAACAATTAAATAAGTGTGAGTTTTTTAATTAAACCAAAATATAAACCAGCAATTGTCTTTGTCAAAATATAATACGTCATAATTTAAAAAATTACTAGTGTCCGTCTCCTAATTACACTGATATCTAAGTCTAAAACTAATTTTTAGAGGTTTGTTTACGATTTTTTTCTATCGTGATTTTTTTACCAAATCTTGTATTTATGACCTCGGGTCACTCATAAATATGTTCAAGAATAACATATATTTTACTCCTTATCTCTAACCATACACATTTTGCTAAATTGGTGTTGAAAAAAGTCCCATTTGGGGGTTGTCAGCGTCTTAAATCAGCGCATCAAGTAGACGTAAAACAAACCGTAAGTAAGCACCCAGCTAAGCTAAGCATAAGCAGCTAAAGACGGAAGAAAGCAGTATTGACCGTTAGCACTGATACAGAACTAATCTGTAATATTTACCGGGTATAGCTTTCCTACTTGACAGATGGCTTTTGGAGCGATATCTTTTTGATGTTTGTGCACACAACTGATTTCAGTTGCTTAATACTCGTACTAATAAAATCGCGTGGGTGTGTGTGTATTTATCAGGGTTCGAGGATACATATCAACGGATGTATATATCAAGCTGGGTTCGATGATATATTTCAAAGAGTATGAATGAGCTGAGTTTCAAATAACCCCCCATCCCATCGATTGGTGGAAACTTCCAAACCAACTAGAACACCGCAGATGTTCAATGAGAGCAATGGAAACACAAAAAAAGGATTTTGTTTTACCTAAAAAAAGATTTTACGTTTTGGTTTCATTTGTCTGATCTTAAGTACTTTACCTACTTAAATAAATAAAACTTTTTTTTTTTGATAATTATATACATATATATATATATATATATATATATATATATATATATATATATGGAGTTACATACTTATATATATACTTATATACTTATCAATAATACTTATATACTTATCATAAATATCCGATCTTTTGTAACTTTGGTATTTAATACTGTATCATCCTTCAGCTTTTCAACATTGTCATAAATACAATACATACTGTGAATTTATACTACCGTCACACTCGGGAAGGACATTTTCGGGTGAACTCGGAACCATGGCCCATGACCCATGACCATGGCGTAGTTTTCAAAGTAAGCTATCAAATTCTGAGTTATAAGTTTTCACTTCTATCGGCAGTCCTTATGACTGCCATTTTTACCCGACTGAAAGAAGGGTTATGTTTGTCTCAATTACCCAAGTGTCCTTAGATAAGTATTTAATAAAAAAAACAACATGGCCGATTTTTGACGCAAAATTGTAAGTTGAAAAAAATAATTTTGTCTAGCATATCGAGTAGGGTATCAAAATGAAGGGAATTTAAAGTGCTTTACGAATACGTATATATGTTGTGTAGTTAAATGCAATTTAAAATAATTACAAACATTTTAATTTAATAACTCAAATAAATGTGTTGAAATTTAAAATGAGTCTTAGTAATTTTATTTATGTTTTGTTTGACACGCCATCAAAAGTACTTAACAATCAGTTTTTGCTACATTTACAAAGGTAATAAAACTACACGCTTTCGTTCATAGGAAACTGCCGAAAGAAACACTAAAAATAACGAAATAAAATAATTACAATAACCCGACTAAAAACAAAAGATAAGAAAAACACTACAAAGACCGAAACAAGTTTGATAAAATAAAGTATGTACTAAAACATTACTACATTATAAGCTGAAAGTCTAAGTTAAATAGATTACATTATGTTTGGTGGCAGGCGGGATACATTTTCTAACGATTCAAAATAATTTTCAAATGGGTGCCGCCTGCCACCCAACATAATGTAATCTATTTAACTTAGACTTTCAGCTTATAATGTATGTTTTAGTACATACTTTATTTTGTCAAACTTGTTTCGGTCTTTGTAGTGTTTTTCTTATCTGTTGTTATAGTCGGGTTTTATTATTTTTTTAATTATTTATTTTATTTCTTTTATCTAACAGCACGCATCATGCTGGTAGATTCTGGTTCTGTCACCGAAATGTCAAAATGTCTTTGTATAAAGTTGTAGTAAAAATCCATATCAGCACTGCCATTCTTTTTACTAAACCGATGAGGGATCTTCATGTCTTCGGCTAAGTCGTAAGCTAACTTTAGAAACTCTTTTTTCATTGCATGCGGTTTACAAGTGTTCGATAAAGTTTTGAAGTGGTCCACCAAGACTTTTTCATACTCTGCTGAATAGGTTTTAGGGAAACTACCCCCCCGGTTTACTATCATCGATACTTCTTTTCCATGATTTAGCGCTTTTACCTTGTCATGTAAAGTGCTTCTGGGAATATTGTAGACCATTGCAGCTTGACTTACGCTCAGTTGTTTAGACATAACCTTTTCAATAGCAATTAGTAAGCTCTGTGGCTCCCACAATCTTTTCTTTTTCTTCTTTTGCATTTTGTTTCCCATTGAACGTTTATGCACTAAAACAAAATTATATAATTAGAATAAATTACTTAAAAATTGGTTACAAGAAATATCCATCTGTTTACTGTCCGGTTCTAGGGCGTAACGTAGTGTCTGATACTAAGGGACAGATATTATTGTACATAAGGAGGTAGCTACTGGAATTGTTTAAAAAATCTACTAAAATTCTACTAGTTTACTGATAACAACCAAATAAGTTAATACTAATTACCGATAACCATTAAAATTTAAATGCCATAAATGTCCCAGAATCACTTACGTCAATCTTCCGCGACGCCGCGCCGCGCGGTGCTATCCCGCCAAATCACAGAAACCCGCAAACTACTCTCGTTGCGACCCTACGCGTGAATGGCACGGTAATCGGTAATATAAATATTACCGTGTCAAATGGCGATTCGCTGCTCGCGGCGCGTGTTCATGTACCTGTGTAGTATGTACCCCCGCGCCCCTTTCTCACGTAGTTTGAATCGAATTGGTTGATACTTGCTTAGATAGAACGAGAGTCCGGTGGTAGGTGCCGTCCGACGTTACGGGACTTTCCCCTAACTACCGTTGTGAGACGTTTGGATAAAACCGGACATAGGCTATTTTGATTGCATGTCCGGCCAAAATAAATGGTGTTTGGCTTTTCGCCGATCGGTTGTCGACTCTACTGGCGATCGTTCCCGCAGTGAATAGTGTTTATTCCTTTTTTTGAAGTGAAAACTTCTTTAGGCGCGCTATAGACAGAATTTTCGTGGGCTGTGAAATGGATTCATCAATCGTCACGCTTGGATATGATAATGGATCGGATCGGATCGGATGGGATATGAAATCTTCGGGTAAACTCGGTAAAAACGGCCAGGTAGGTAGGTTCTGTTACCCTGGTACCAGGGTAACAGAAACAGTAAAGAGTTTCGATTACCTACCTCCAACAGCCCAGCGTTTAGCTCCAGATACCAGGACAACAGAAATATAAAAGAGTTGCGTTTGCCCCTAGGTAACAGTACCAGGGCAACAGAAACAGTAAAGAGTTGCATCTGTATAATTACGTTGATATAAAACTAGATGGCGCAACCATCGATTTAGCTGGCGGTGTTGAAATTATGTGAATGTACATAGACCTACGATGGTTTAACAAATAATTTGTCTTCTGACAAGGTGATAAGTAAATTAGACAATTCAATTAATAGTGAACACATTTGAGTCACAAGTTTTCACTTCTATCGGCAGTTCCTATGACTGCCAATTTTTTACCTATCGACACTGAAACACAACATTCTCAAACTGTAGGCTTTTTATCCAAAAGTCTAGTCACACTGGCTGGTCTACAGTCTGGTCAGGTCAGGCTGGTCAGGCTGGTCAGGTTTTTTCCTTCGTGGGTAGTTGCAATAACAACAACAAATATTTAGCTCTTGTTTTAAATTTAATATTTTAATTAGTAAACATACATTTTAATGTGTAATTTGATGTGTTTTTAAATTGTTAATATAAATTACCTGCCTGGGAGTGTTTTCCTTTGATACAAGCAACATACTACAGAAGCACTTTGTCATCACTTATTTGCACAACAAAAATGGAAGCCGTTCTGGAAAGTCAAGAGCAGTTGCAGGCTCTATTTGTTCAGAAGATGGACACCTTTGAGGCAGCATTACAGCAGAATTCCTCGGACAAAACTCCATCTCTAACACAGGAGTTTCACTCTTTTCGGGAATATATTCTGTTAGCAGTGAAGTCACTTCAGGCACAGATTACTTTGTTGGCTCGTGACACTGATAATATCGAAATGAGGTCCCGACGAAAGATCCTGTTGTTGCATGGTGTGCCCGAAGAGAATGGTGAGGACACAGCAGCCTGCGCAGTGCAAGTGGTACGTGAGAAACTCAAAACGGTAGATATCCAAACCTCCGATATTAGTAGGTGTCATCGTTTAGGTCGATCGGCTGCTTCGAGTAGGCCGCGACCAATTTTAGTCAAACTAAGCAGCATGCTCCTTCGACAGAAGTTGTGGTATGCCAAAAAATCTTTGAAGTCGTCCGGGATCACACTGTCGGAGTATCTGACCAAGCCGCGACATGAACTCTTCATGGCAGCCCGAGAGCGTTTTGGTGTAACAAAATGCTGGACACGAGATGGCTTCGTCATGGTACAGGGGCTTAACAACACGCGACACCGTCTTAGCACCCGTAACGAGTTGGATAATTTCGAAGTCCCGGTTTCTTCTCCTGCGCCGTCCTCCATGAATAAGAAGACTGTCGCGGTAGCTGCGAAGAAAGTCATGCCCACTAAAAGAAGAGTCGCTATGAAGCATTAATCTACTGATTTCAATTCCAAATCTTGCATTGTTGTTTATTTATGTTCACTGCTCTTTATGTTGATTTGCACATCTTTGTGTTTTTCCCTTCTTTTTGTATCAGGCGCCTAGTGCTTGAGTGGCGTTATGGTAGTTTTTTGCTTTTTGTTTGCTGACTCAATTTTTAAGAAACAATATTTTTGAGCTAAACGTAATTTTTAACAAAGTAGGGTCAAATTTTTCTTAGAATTTAGTTTTTTTTTTTTCTACCACTGTAAAATTTTAGCATTATGTCAAGGACTTTTTTCTATTGTAGTATCGCATACTCGCATTTTGCCAAAACGCTTACTGTGACTTTGCAAGATTTATATACGATTTTTGAATTGAATTACTATTAGGCATGTCATGTTTTTGTTTAATTAGTATTTTATGTAGGTATTGTGTATTTTGTTGTTTCTTTTCATTTTGTGTTGCTAATTTTTAAGTACCTAATTTTTTTTTCTCGGCACAACCGGCATGTGGTTTTTAGATTAGTTAAAAATTGTTATTTCTAGACTGTATATTTCATTGTATGTTATATACTTTTTTATTATTATTATTATAGGACCATACATTTATTTATAACTAGTATTGTTCTTACTGAGGTATATTTAGTATATTTTTGTTGTTATATATTATTATATATTTTTGGTTAAAATGATCAATATTTTTGACAGTGACAGCGGTGACAGTGATAACGAATTTAATTCGGCATCTCTCACGGACTCGAGCAGTAACAATGACAGCTTTACAAGCATACTTCCACTTTCTGAGTTTCTTGAGTGCAATTTGAGCGACGTATCTAAAAATTTTAATGTAGTTCACATCAATGCACAGAGCATACCATCTTGCTATCCCGAAATGCTGGCAACTCTCGATCAGAGCAATATCCATGCAATATTAGTTTCGGAAACTTGGCTTCACCCAAGTCTCCCAACGGCTTCCTATTCACTTCCCGGGTTTGTTTTCATTAGAAATGACCGCGCCAGTCGTGGTGGCGGTGTGGCGATTTACTTGAAAGCCAATATTCCTTTTTCAATTCTTAGTCAATCTCCACAACCGCCTCCTGTGAATGGTGGCGAGCATCTCTTAATTGAAATTTCACTCTCGCATAAAAAACTTCTTCTCGGAGTATATTATTGTCCATCCAGTAATATTAATTATTTTTCTTCTTTCGAGGCTATCCTTTATAAACTAATTCCTTCCTATAATCACTCCATTATTATGGGTGTTTTTAATACGTGTCTTGTCAGAAAAGATCACCGCAGTTCGTCCCTGGAATCAACCCTTAAATCCTTTAATCTACATATTTTACCCTTAAATCCTACACATCATTTCCCTAACTGCACCCCATCTCTTCTTGACTTGATGATAGTCTCATCTCCTAATAATATCGCTAAGCATGGTCAATATTCCGCCGATAATTTTTCATACCATGATTTAGTTTTTCTGTCTTATAAAATTCGACCTCCAAAAACCAAACCTCAAATCCTAGTGCAGCGCAATTTTAGTGGCATGAATACCGACACTCTTATTGAAGATGCAAAAAACATTGATTGGCTTTCTGTCATTGATGCTAATTCTGTGGATGAACAGGTGGATATTTTTAATGCTCTCATCATCGGACTGTATGATGTGCATGCACCAATGCGTGCCATTAAAATTAAACATCTACCGGCACCATGGCTCACTGATGATATTAAAACTTTGATACATAAAAAAGCAGTTGCAAAAACTAAATACAAATTGCGTTCTTCTGAACTAAATCAAACTAAATATGTCCAGGCCCGTAATCGCTGCAATAAGGTGTGTAGGGATGCAATACGCCGCCATATTCACGCTTCTGTAGAGGATGAAAATCCAGCCAAAGTCTGGAAATTCCTTAGGTCTTTGGGAATTGGCAAGTCACGTTCTAATCTCACTTCTAACATTACTGATATAAACGCTCTCAATCAACATTTCACTTCTGTATCTGCTATGTCTGATGCAGAAAAAAACTTAACTCTTAGTAACCTTTCTGCCATTCCTGTACCCCAATTTCCTTCTTTTGAGTTTAATCGATTTACCGAGTGTGATGTTAGGAAAAGCTTCATGGCCATATCTTCCAATGCGGTGGGCGGTGACAGTATAAGTCGGAACATGTTATTGCCCATCCTTGATATAATCCTTCCCGCCTTGTGTTCCATTTTTAATAATTCAGTTGTAAGTGGTGTTTTCCCTTCTATCTGGAAAGACGCACAAATTTTACCACTACCTAAAAAGTCAAACCCTAAATCCTTTTCTGAATTTCGTCCTATTTCTATCCTGCCTTTCCTTTCCAAAATTCTTGAGCGCCTTGTCCACAAACAGTTGAATGAATTTCTTAATAGACAAGACCTCTTCAATCCATTCCAGTCCGGTTTCCGCCCAGGGCATAGCACTGTGTCTGCGCTTATTAAAGTCACCGACGACATTCGCCTGGGGATGGATGACGGCAAGCTTACTGTTCTAGCTCTGTTAGACTTCAGTAATGCTTTCAACGCCGTCAATTTCGACATTTTACTAGCAGTACTACGCTTACTTAACATATCTCCACCGGTAATCGATTGGTTTCGTAGTTATCTACAAGGACGCCGGCAACGGATTCGCCTAGAAGATACCTTTTCTTCTTGGTGTAATACAACTGCTGGTGTCCCTCAAGGCGGTGTCTTATCTCCTCTTCTTTTTGCTATTTTCATAAACACTATTTCTAAACACATTACTTCTTCCTACCACCTTTACGCAGACGATCTCCAAATTTATACACATACTTCATTTCTCGAACTTTCATTAGCCATTTCAAAAACAAATTCCGATTTATCTTCTATTCACAGATGGAGCAAGTCTTTTGGACTGGATGTCAATCCCGAAAAATCACAGGCTATAGTAGTGGGCAGTTCGTACTGGGTCTCCAGAATTGATTGGACTACAATTCCTAACGTTATATTTAACGGCATTGTGATACCATTCAGTGACTCAGTTAGAAATCTTGGTATAACATTAGATCGAACTCTATCTTGGGACAGCCACATTAAGACGATTAGCAGCAAGATTTTTGCATCAGGTGCCTCACTCAGGCGTTTACGGAACTTTTTACCCACTGCCACTAAAGTTGCACTCGCACAATCTCTCCTGCTCCCCATCTTGGACTATGCTGACGTCTGTTTTCTTGATCTGAGAGAGGACCAGCTTAATAAACTTGAGCGCCTTCAAAATTATTGCATTAGATTCATATTTGGATTACGCAAATATGATCACGTTTCCCAATTTCGCGCTAAACTCAAGTGGTTACCAATTCGCCAACGTCGTAATGCACACATTCTTTCTCTTCTGTACAACATTTTATTTAACCCCTGCACACCGCGTTACCTTAAAGAGCGGTTTACTTTTCTACAGGATTGTCATTCTCTTCCACTAAGATCAAAAACTAACCTGACCCTGATGGCCCCTTCTGCTCGTTCTGAAACCTTTTATGGCAAGTCCTTTGCCTTTCAGGCTGTTCTGTTATGGAACGATCTGCCAGTCTGTATTAGAAAATTGCAGTCGTTGCCTGTCTTTAAAGATCACGTAAAAGAATTATACATGTCAAAGCTACAACCTCTGTAATTGTAAGTTTTAAATTATTTTTTTTTTCTTCTGTCGTAATGTTTGAAAAATGGCTTATTTGTAAACTAGTAATAATAATATTATTTTTTCGCTTCCGTGATCACTTCAAGTACCTATTAGATTACTTGGTATTCTTTATTGCTGTTACCGTTCAGTTATTTGTCTTTTATTTAGGTATTTATCATCTTGTTAGTTAGTATGTATGTTTATTATGTATATATATGATTAGTTTTATTTATTAGTGTATTATAATATTGTGTAGCTAAGTATTTGTATGTAATGTTATTAGAATGTACGTTTATCTCGTAGTAATAGTCTTTGTTGCGCACCACGCTTTTAGTTTCTCCATCATTTTGTCCACCCCAAGGTTGCCTGGAAGAAATCGCTTTCAGCGATAAGGCCGCCAGCTGTTTCACAAGATTTACTGTTTTCCAATATTATATGTGTTATTTTTTAAGTTGTGAACAATAAAGAATTTTCATTCATTCATTCATTCATTCTACCTGTCCTGGCCACTCTTGCCTGGTCGCCAAACCTAATAACCGGAGTCCTAATTGTTACCAAGGGGTTAAAACAAAAATAAATCGGAATTAAATTATTTAGTATTTAGTCATTTATTTTCTCCGAAAAATCAATTGAAACTTAAATTCACGACACTTGACCAAATTTCATAATTGAATCTACCACTACGTTGTCAAGAAGATGAAAGGAATTGTTAGTTTTTTGTTCATAATTTCCAATTTCGATAAAGTTTATATCGGTGGCCTCTGAAAATAATTATGATTTACCAAACAAAAGAATTACCATCAAAATCATCATCATCATTCACAATTGGCGGTTCTATCGCGTAACATCAACACAAAAAAACATACAACTGAATGACATTTGTATGATGAATACGAAAACGGAATTGAATGTATGAATTCAAAAAGACGGAGGTTTTTTGAAATCGGTTAACAAGCCACCCAAGAAATTGAGTTATCGGGGAGACAGCGAACTTTGAGCAAAAAAGGAGGGTCATGTTCATGTGTGCCTAAAGTATCGGTGATGCTCCCATCTTTGGCCATTATGACTTTCGCTAGACAATTGAGTTTTTTCCCGATACAGTAATGGATCCCATTAAATCCTTCAACGTACGTGTACCCTTTCCTTAGAAGAACTTTTTTGTTTTTGTGTTTCACCATCTTAATAAATTCATAGTCAAAATCTGAAACTAAACATTGATATTGTCAACGTAATCAGTACGTTAATAAATGGAAAAGTATGTCTATTATAATGTTCAATAGATAGATAAATAGATAGATAGACAGATAGATAAATAGATACTCTTTATTGTACACACCATAAACAAACAAAAAACAGGAGATAATAACAATAATAAATAAAATAGACTAGTGTTACAAGCGGCGGCCTTATCGCTAAAAGCGATCTCTTCCAGGCAACCTTAGGATGGAAATGGTTACTAAGAATACTTTTAAAAGCGGTGTGTATCAAAAATATTTTAGTTACATACACTAAAAAGAAACATAATTACCTATAGGTATACGAATACAGATTACATACTAATACTTAAGATACTTGTAAAATATACTAATATAAAATAATATGAATACGAAAAATAAATTAGTAAACCTACATAGAATATACAAAGATAATAATATATGCAATGATATACATGAAACATATGTGTATTCTTAAAAATAACATTGCAGTAGAAAATTGTAGATTTGACAGAAAAGGTAGATAAAAAAAAAAAAAATCGGTCGAATTGAGAAACCTACTTTTTTTTTTAAAGTCGGTTAATAAATATAATTAGATTACTGTGACTCCAGCTTTGACAAATAAAACTCTTTTACGTTACTTTAAAAAAAATCCAGGGTTGGAGATTTTCGTATAGAAACAGGTAACTCATTCCATAACTGGACAGCCTGAAAAGCAAAGGATTTGCCATAATACATCTCAGAACGTGCAGTTGGGGCATTCAGGATCAAGTTAGTTTTTGACCTCAGCGGCCGAGCATGATAGTCTCGCCATAAAGTGAATCTTTCTTTGAGGTAGCATGGAGTGGAGATAGCTCTATGAACAAAAGAAAAGAATGCAAATTCAAAGCCAAGTTAAATATTAAGAAAAAAAATCGTACAAAATCATTTTTTTGGAAGCTTATATTTAAACATAACAATAGATTCACCTCCATCTATCAGCAATTTTAAACTAACTTACTTTTTAAAGTCACAAACAAAACATTAGGATTTTTTAAAAATAATTTAAGTAGACACTCCACAGACTCCGCGGTCCGTGACCGTGACCCTTGTCCTTTGGGTTCTCCTTTTACCCGACTGAAACAAGGGTTATATTTTCGCGCGTATCTTGTATGTTTGTAAATTTCTTTATTCCCACGTATCTTCCAAACGGCTGGATGAATTTTGACGATTCAGATATCGTTAGATTTGTCTCAACTACCCAAGTGTCCTTAGATAGGTATGAAATAAAAATGTCAACATAGCCGATTTTTGGCGCAAAATTTTAAGTAGTTGAAAAAAATAATATTATCTAGCATATCGAGTAGGGTATCAAAATAAAGTCCACGCTGTTCGTCAAATAAAAAAAATATCGGACGTCGCAACAGCTAGGCTTGTTTATTTTGGCTATTTTCATAGCATTATGTCCTACGCGATTTTATTATGGGGTTCAGCTGCGGACAGAAACTCAGTTTTCATATTGCAAAAGAGAGCAATCCGTGGTCTATATAATTTATCAGCTAGAGATTCAGTACGGGAGATTTTCAAAACTATAATCATATTAACAGTCCCTTCATTGTATATTTATGAATGTATAATGTATGTAAGAAAAAATCGAAGTCGACTGAAGAAACTAACTGATCTGAATCCAAAAGCGCACCATAAGCACAAAATTGTATTTCCTAAGTGCAGACTTCAAAAAACAAATAACTCTTTCAAATGTATTCGTGTATTTCAAGGTATTCGCTTCTATAATGCAATCCCTGCACAAGTCGAAGGTCTTAATGAAACAAAGTTTAAAAATGAAATAAAAAGCTACCTATTGAGCAAGGCATATTATAATATAGATGACTTTGTTAAAGATAGTAACGTATGGAAGAGAACTGTGTTGAAACTAGAATCTTGTAATAAGGTAAAGTAATAGATTTATAAAATGTTTGATGGAACATTGTACTCATGTAGTATCTGTATACTGTATGTATTAATTATTTGTTATTTTGTCTTTGACAAAGCCTTTTTACAGCTGCATTTGATTGACGAGGCTCCTTTACAGCTTTATTCATTTTGACATTGTTATTTTATCTTATTATGTACACGGATTCTTATGCCTTTTTGTTAATGACGTTACCAAGTGTTCTTATGAATTTATGGTTCGAATAAATGAATTGAATTGAATTGAAAAAGTGAATTTAAAGATCATTACAAATATGTACATATGTTGTGTAGTTTAATGTAATTTGGAATAATTACAATAATTTTAATTCAATCATTCGAATATTATTTAATCATACTCTGGACTAAAATTTGTTAGGCAACCTATATGCAATATATTTATTGACAAATTACATATAAAATATGTTTCATCAAATAAACATCTCGGTGAAGGTCGTTGTATAGCGGGATCTTAGACCACAAGACATAAACAAAAAATTAGGAATTTTAACCTATGAAGTTGCTAATACACATTGTGAATAACAAAGTTAAGCTTATTTTTCTACCGTCATCGCGGCGTCGTCATCTGTTCTGATGATGAAGCAGTCCATGACGAAGTGATCCATGGACTCCTACCATGACGAAGTGCATTTACTTAAAATGAACTTGACCTTAAGAGTCCCGTAGTTCTGCAGAAATCCGAAGGGGTTGTGATCTATTCGTCAAATTAAATAATATTTACTAGACCGACCCCGAAATTTCGAAACAAACTCAGCTGTTCCGTACATTTTGTTGACTTCAAGAGACATTCTAGGCTAATTTGTTCATAAGCACTGAAAAGGTGCCAGCAAAAAAATAACAAAAATTCTCAAGAGTCGAATCGCTTTCAACAAAACATTGTTGAACTCATTCCAACCACCATATAAAAAGCTACCAAACAAAAAAATAACCATCAAAATCCATTCACAATTGGTGGCGCTATCGCGTAAGATACTAAGATACATACAAAAAAACCTACAACCGAATTGAACCTCCTCCTTTGTTTAAGTTAATAAGCCAACCAAGAAACAGTGTTATCAGGGAGATAGCGAACTTTATGCAATATAGGAGGGTCATGGTTATGTGTGTCTAAAGTAGCAGTGATGCTCCCATCTTTGGCCATTTTGACAACCGCTGGGCATCTGGGCATTTCTCGGAGACAGTAATGGATCCCATTACATCCTTCAGCGTACGTGTGTCCTTTCCTTAGAAGAACTTGACTGTTTTTGGGTGGCACCATCTTAATATATTCATAGTCAAAATCTGAAATAAATAATTGTTTTTGTCATCATAATCAGAAGTACGTCAATTAATCGAAAAGTCCGTCTATAATGATGTTAACAAAATGTTGACAAGTAATATAAAAAAAATAGTACAAAAGCATTTTTTTTTTACCTTATATTTTTACAAAACCATAGATTCACCTCCATGTATCGGCAACTTTGATTAAACTTATTTTTTAAAATCATAAACAAAATACCTTATTTTAAACTAAAAAGTTGTTAATAGGTAGGTTAACCTCTTTTTTTTACCGCCATCTCGCCGTCGTCATCTGGTGTTAAGCGCAATACACATTGAGCCCGCCGGGCCGCCGACATGTGTCGGCAACTTTTTGTCGGCGGTTTAGTTGGCGGATTCACTTATTACAAGTCGGAAATACACACACTAGTACTTAGTTTATAAGTCTCAGATGGTTTTAAAAACTCAAAATTATGGCCTACCTCGATTACTACATTAATTATAAATATCATGATTTCCGATTGTTTAAAAACAATAAACCTTTAAGTAAATCACTTTAAATCTGATCATAATCACAAGTTATGTTTAGTCGACTCTGCTGCTATGAGACTAAAATCATTCTGTGTCTGCACGCTTAACTCGCCGTTTCGTCCCTTCGATAACTGCCACTCTAGGGTTCGTTTTCTTCATCATCATCATCATCAGGCTAATCTAATCTAATAGTCATCCACTGTTGGACGTAGGCTTCTCCTATAGATTGCCACATGGCACGATCTTCTATTGTTCGTGTCCACTTGCTGCCAGCCGCCTTTCGTAACTCGTCGCTCCACTTGGCTGCAGGGTACCCTACTCTAAGCGGTCTCCACTCGCTATCTTAACCCTGTACTTTTCAAAAATAACACGCTCCAGTTACGGTATTTAACTAAGGACTCCTTATCCTGAAATCTTAGCACGACGAATTAACGATTCATTTTGATATATTTTCCACTAGATGTCTTCACGTATTGAGGTGGTGGATGATGATGTTCATCATATAGACGGCATATTTTTCCATTCGCGTCTATCTTCAATGAAGCTTTGCATTTTGACGCGATTTTCGATGAACAGTAATAGAGTCCAGACGACATGAATGAGTATGTGAATCCATTTAACAAAATCAAATGCTTCCCTTTTTTTGTCGGTATCAGAGCGTATTCCAGTCCTAAAATCAATCACATTTGAAATATCAGAACAATCTATGTATTGTACAACATACTACAGATGTTTTGCATAATACTGTAATAGGTTACGTTTCCATGTTGACTAATAAATAATAAATATTGGTGGACAATTCACACACAACACCATATGACCCCAAACCAAGCAAAGCTTGTGTGATGGCGGCCAGATAGCTGATATAATATTTATATAGTTTTAAATACATACTTATTATACATAGAAACACCCAGACACAGTGCAAACATTTGAATTCATCACACAAATATTTGCACTGGGTGGGAATCGAACCCACGACCCTCGGCTTCGCAGGCAGAGCTACTACCCACTAAGCCACGAGGCCAGCCATTCGGAACTAATCCGAAACGGTAGTGCTATCCTCACTATATATAACCTGAAATCTTAGTTTTATGTTGTTATTCAGATTTTATCTGTACTACGGCTACGAATTCCATGGATCGAGACAGTTGCGGCGCGGCGGTCCGATAATTTAGCAGATAATTTTGATAAAATAAAAAATAACACATTTGCTGGTTTATTTTAAAATGTATACTTATGCTACTGATTAACTCATGTTAATGAAAATATGTCAATGTCTTTTATTTGACAACACATAAAACACCAAAATATGATAAGAACACTCACTTATATTATCTAAAATACATACATGACTAGACATTAGTCATTGACATTATTACTTAATTAGTTTTCTTACAAAAAGAACTTCGTTCCAAAACTCACTAAATTCGAATTTGGTTAATATAATTCTGATTATAATCAGGTTCATTATTACAAATAAAAAATATATACAAAATTTACTTAACTATGACTAGCGTAAAGTTAACTTACCTAAAAATAGATATTGAGATCGGTTCTAGACGACATTGACATTATCATCGTTCATCGTCGACTAAATTTAGCCTCCACCCTCCCTCCCATTTTGTGCCATCAATTAATAATATAAAATAAGTACAAAAAAATAAATTTATTTTTTCTTATCCTATAATTTTTCGCAACGTATGCCGTATCGTAAGGATCGATAATTCGGTTTATAATGGAACTCATCTAGAAGGAAGCGAATTACTCAAAAACAATAAATATTCAGTCTCAATTTAAAGATAGATCAGATCCATCGAGATTTGGATTGTATCCCCCCCTCAAAGAACTTATTCTATAGTTCGACAGTTGTATAACGAAAGTCAAACTTCTTCGTTCGAGTATTCGGAACGTTAACCACATTACGGTATTTAGGCAGTAGAAGGGTAACTACCAAAGGTCTCTTAAAAAAACCAATGAGGAGTATTTTTTTCAATCTACGAACAGCTCCATAAAATAACTTACATCTTAGTCACTTTGCGGCTATTATTAGAGACTTATTAAGTCTTAACATGTTTAAGCAAGCCAAAAAAAATATTACGTATCTTGGCACATCCCTCAATTTTAAATTGAACCTCTCTACATTTTACAGCTATTAAAATCGCAGATATCTTATTTTATAGTATATCAAGTATATATTAATATTACTAATTCTATTTTTTTGAAAACAGAATTTCGTAGAAATTGTGTCCTCAGTATAAAGAACTTTTACGATTTAGCTGACCAAATGCAAAAAAAAATATAAGTACTTTCCGTTTATTCTCTCCAAACAACTTCAAATAGAAAAAATATCTGAAACGTTGGTGTAGGCTGTCACGGTTTTTGCTACACTGCCGTTGGGTTTGGGTTATAATTATGTTGACGGATAAATATAGATTCATGCCACATGTTCCGGGGTTAAAAATCCATAGTAAACGTTCTTCACATTTGGTTAGTACTCGTAAATAGATCATGAAGTCTTGGCTTAATTAATACACTCTTAGAAACCCTGTATGGATTATTATAAGTACAAAAATATTTTAGTAAAATGACATGCTCGTATTTGAGCAGTACTTAGTTACTTAAAATGCATTATTATAAAAATACATTTTCATCTATCCAGCATGAAAAGTGTGTTTTTGTTGCGTAAAACTCGCAGCAAAATACCTTTTTATATGGTAAATTATCGAGCATTTTCCCATAGGAATAATGATCGCTAAAATGTGTGATTCACGACACCGCATACAACCAGAAATTTATAATATAACCTACCACATAGGCTCAATAGCAAATGAAAAAGAAATATTAAAATCGGTTCGGGCGATCTCGAGAAATAAGGTAACATTTACACTTAAAAAAATATATGGTGGTCTTTTTGGAAGTCGGTTAAAAATTCGAATGTGACTTGTTAAGCCGTCGCTTTTTAAAAAAAAAACTCTTCTACTTCCATTTCTACCTATTAAAATTTCTGTCAACATTTTATTGTGTCTATTTTGTTTTGTTTGCGGTTTATTTATGCAACACCAAGTGTATTTTTAGTGTATAATGTATGTCGCGCGACGCGAAATTATAAGCAAGTCGCGCGGCTGCCGCGCAGCTAATGTGAAGGCGCCCTTAATTCAAAACTTTTCGAGCTGATAGCGATGAACTGTATTACAATACCTACCTAATAGTGTAGAAAAGGACGCGTAACTATTCACACGACATTAAGAAATTATTCATATAATAATAATGATCAAACTTCATTCAAATAGTTGTTCAATCACCTGTATTCTTAATAAGCTCGTGCTTTCAGTGTACTGAGTAGTCGGCTGTACGTTATACATAGTCGGCTGTAGGCATAGATTAATAACGCCTAGATCGATAATCTTCAAACAAGCGTTTCATTTTAAGTGAGGCAAAAAGCAGATTGATTTCGCCGTAAGCACTATGTACTGAAGTTCGCCAAACAAAACTTTAAGGTGCGTCCCCCAGCAAAACGAGTTTTTGTCCAGTTTTCATTAGCCAAAACATATATCAACTGGTAAAAATACATTAAATTTCTACAACTAAAGCCAAGAGGCTTCAAAATGGTAGTTTTATTTTATTTCTTAATGGACTTATTGTTTAAATAATCGCCTCACAACGAAACCATTAAAAAATTAAATAATTGTAGTTATCATCTCCTCGGAAAACCTCCATTATTTTGATTTTATACTTACACCAACGGATAGACAATTCCATTACGAACATTTTGGTAGTTTTTTTTTTTCAAAAGACCAAAATCTGATTTTATAAAGAGTGTATTCTAAAAATTGAGCGTAAAACAGCGGCAAATCCTACTGTTTCTCTCTTGCTCTTTCTTGCGGTGTGCGATAAGGTAAGAAATACTCAAGGTCATTTGTTTGGGGTACGCCCTTAATATCGTGAAGTATGTACAGTGAAGGACCACACAAACCATCATGATGTTTTTAATTGCCGGAGACGCATGCACTAGCGCTTGACCTGGACAACTGATGGTAGTTTCGAACGGACTGAGCCAATATGGTTCACTATGATTTGTCTCACTTTTCTAGCTACAACTTTCGGCTATTTCGCAAGTTCGTGATTTACCATCGAATTCCAAACTTTTTTAAGCAGCTTTCTAGCTTTGATTCCGTTTTTAGGTACTTATTAAAGTTATCATAGATATTTTCAACGTATGACTTTCAATAATAATTACGACATTTCGACTAGCGTAATGCCAAAATGTTCAAAATACAGCCGAGCTCTCACGACAAAACTACTCTCTCTGCTTACTTATTGAACAAATAACTGTTCATGTGGTTGTGTAACTTTATAACTCTTTTGATACGTTTCCCGTTAGATGTTAGTTTAACTTTAGCTGCACATTTATTGGATTTACGTTTTGAGCAATACCATTTCGTCATTGATCCTTTATTGTATGTATAACCCTTGTACAACATGACGATCCCTCGAGAGTTCCGGAAATATATTGGCACTGAAAAAGAGACAAGAAAATATTATTATGTTGGTAATAGTTAATGAAGATATTATCTTTTAAACTAACAAGATACGAGTATGAGAAAGAAAAGTAAAATAAATGATTTGAAAAAAAAATAACACTAAGTCGTGATCAACTCTTGTCATGAGATAAGACATTTAGATAGAATAAGTCATAATGGTTTTAAATTTCTAGTACTTACCCAAACTAACGTTATCGTCTGCCAAATAAAATCTAAGAGGATTTATGTATCTAACGCAGGGATCGGCAACCCTTTGAAAGCGGGCCGCACGTCTAATTTCATTTTGACCCGACCTCGCTCTATCACTGTTATAATTTAAAAAAAAGCTGCGTTTGCGATAACAAAAGAAGCTAATTAAACTTTTTAAATCTTATTAAAAACCTTCTCGGGCCGCAAGGAGTTATGTCGAGGGCCGTGTTGCCGACCCCTGCAGGTCTACTACGAAGTTCGATAAACGATATAGGTATCGGCCGAACTTATGAAGTTTCCGACCACGAAAGACAATCGGTCGGTTGATCAGATCGGCCGTTTCGTCCGATCCGACCCTCATCCGACCTAAGTCTATAACTTCCGACCCGAAATGTATCGATCCGAATGTTTTTCGTGGTAGGCTACAATCCGATTCAGCTGTCGGTCGGATCCGATCATTCGGAGTTTGTTTTCGTAGCAGACCTGCTGATCTAACGTAACGAATATAATATGTATTCTAACATCTTAGAAGTTTTTAGAAAGTATATTTTCGCTACATATGGTGTATAATAAATATAATTATTTTATCCTATTAAAAACAATATGGTTTACTACGGCATAGGAATCACAATTGGAGGATAAATGATACACTATATTGCTTAAGCACATTACGTTCATTTTTTAATTTCATCAATCAATACACAATTACTAATAATAATGAGTAGAGATACATTTAAATACATACAGTTAAATAGTTTTGGTGGTCTTTTAGTGTAATCTGAGTTAAAAAAAAAAGCGACTCTAGGATCGTAATTGAAAGACAGATTATCAAGTACATTTTAACTAATTTTATTTAACAATAAAATAATTTAATTTTAACAATATACGGTCAAATGCTATTTATTTAATTTGTATACAAAAAACCCCCGACGTAATTATTGACAGATTGGTGAGAAGATAAACGTAGGTCGTCGCGCCGTCAGGCCAGATGATAGATTGAGACACTTGAAATTTGCAGGACATGTAGTGACCCAGTGAAGTGAAGTCCCGAAGAGAAACATATGCTCAGCAGTGGGTGATTATCATTTAGTTATTAATTCAATTTCCTAGTCCAGTCTTACAGTAGATATACGAAATGTAACCCCAGATCGCAGCCGACAGAGGGGCAGGGGCTACCGGTGGCTATTTATAGCTATTATTCCAATAGTTGAGCCTGATATGTCCCACTGTAGGGCAAAGACCTTATAACCTCTTCTCTTTTTATTCTAAAGCTAAAAACTTCCCGTCTTTTAGGTTGGAGTTATATGTTATTCTACTAGTTACTCTATTTACTCTACTAGTTACTCTACTAGTTATTCTACTAGCCCTAACATTTAATAGGACCCATGTTGAGGGAGTTGTGTTAAAATATGTATAATCCGTCATTTTGTAGCAGCGGCCATCTTGGACCGATAGAACTTTTAATAAATAACACGATACTTATTAGTTTTTATAAGTTCATTGTTTTTTACTATAAATGATTCTTTGTCGTGATTATGCTTATTAATAATATAATCGATTCTCGTCCCGTCAAACGATAGTTCGATGCGCGCAGGACATCTTCCCCGATGACGTCTGTAGCAATTCCATTTTGTCGGGCTTGCTTTAGTATACTTGTGACCGTCGTGAAATATCACAATTCCATTACGAGATCTGAATTTCTGCACTGAAATAATAAATTGAGACACGATTTACTTCGGGTATTTCAGCACATCAGTGATCTCAAAATAATACAGCGGAAGGAAAACTTGTCTCAATTTATTGTATCGACAATATTAAATGAAGGAGTTTCGCAAACGGCGGGGCAGGGCACTCTGTTCGACCGCTAAGCAATACTTAGCCTTCAGTACCCCGCGGGGCAGTGTCAACCATCGACATAAATCAATAGATGTGCCCTCCCAAACTTCAGGCGCACGCGAATTATGTTAACTGTGGGAAGAGTGAGCTCACTCTTTCCGTTTTAGTCGATTGTAGGAAGCGGTGAACGCCGACTTTTATACCTATCGCTATTCGTTGTCAACAACTAAAATAAGTAGAACCGCAACATACCTCACCGCTAGCGATTCTAGGGGTCAAGTAGATTGGTAGTTGTAAACCACTCATGCTACACACAGAGACGCAATTTGTTAACAATTTCAAGGTGCTCAGGACACATCCATTGATTTATATCGATGGTGTCAACTATCACCGCGCCGATTTTGCCCTCTGTGCATTGGTAGTATAGATTCCATTTGCGCTGAAAAATACCAAACCGGCCCACCCCGCCATTTGCAAAGCGCCTTACAAAACAAGATTTATTTCAATACTTCAGCCACTTCCGTATTTCAGCACTGATACATAAAATATTGAGATCCTTGTTTAGTTGTATTATACAATGATAACTTAACTGTTTTGAACAAACAACTAATAATTTTGTAAAATAATTCCACCTTCGAATTCAGAACAATAACGAACATACACCTACAATACGGGTTTAATACGAACCCGTCCCAATATTAATATTATAAAAAAATCTAGTTTAAAAGGAACTTCAAATCAATTTAATACTTACTGGTTTCAATTTAAAGTTTACAATGATTATTTATATTAAACATAAACTACATGGATTCACCCAAGCTACATGTAGAAAGGGTTACGTATAGAGAACTCGTACTAAATCCAAAAAAGGGCGCGTTATGCTCAATTTTTGTTTTAAGAAAATAATATAAATATGTCAGGTGACAGCCATAAACAAGTACAAAACATATGGTAGCCGAATTTATAACCTTCTCCTTTTTGTAAGGCCCAATTTTCACGGCGCGGTTTCAAACGCGCGCGCGCGGGCGCGGCACCGCGCCGCGCCACGGTTTTGTTTCAATACTCACGAAACCGCAGGTTTTCGCGGTTTCTACTGCGGTATAGATTATTAAATCACAAATCAATAACATTACAAAAAAAATGGACGACAATGATTTATGGCAACATATGATTTGATGAAAATAGATTATCAAAGCACAAATCAATCGAAACATGGTGACAATGATTTGTGACAACATAATATATTAAGTAATCATAATTTATTTAATACCTATGTACTAACATATAAGCTAATATATTAAGCCGACCCCAAAATTAGGCATACCTAATCAGCTGTTTCAAACAACAATAACCTGTGACATGGACAAAACGTATATAAAATAACTGTTTTTCACCATTTCTAGATTCATAACTTCAATTAAATAATTACGAATGATAATCACAACTGTTCTGTATAATCCTGTATTACAAAACGGTTTCGCAAACACTTTTGAAACACCAAAATAAATAGGATACACAATTTACAATAAACCTTAAAAACTAGTGCGACCAGTTGCCGGCCTTATCGCTAAAAGCGATTCATGTTTCTTGAACCGACTTGACTAGATTGCATTTTCTACAGCGGCAGCGCTCAGATTCACATCAACCAATAAGCAAAACACATATATAATATATCGTTATAACTTGATCCGCTATTGCACAGTGTCACGGCTACTTTTTAAGGGGAATGTATATATTTAACAAATACACATAAATATATTTATGCACATCAGGAATAAAGGCCTTGGGGAGTAGATTGCAAAACGACGTATTTTGGTTTACATAGAACTGTAAAGCCTAGTTCATCACCTTAATAGTATCTTAGTTAGTTCTATTCTTTATATTTTGAACTCTAAAAACGCATTAATTCCATAATACATTATTATTAGTTGTATTCTAATTCTAACAACCATAAAAGCACACGTACAGCTAGACTAATAAAACCTCACATTTATATGAAATATTTTTTGTAAAACTGGTTTGGTATTTTCCAGTGCTTATTTTAAACATTTACGGCCTTTTCAGATTCCTCGGAAGGGTTCAAATGGAGTCCAATAATAGGTAATAGCTAATTTTTTTAGTTTTAACTTAAAACTTTTAAGCTACTTTATTTTGTTTGTTTTTCAGCGACATTCAAAAACTCTTAACAATAGGGCAACGACAATGATTCCTAGGCGGTACAAGACGAAACCTTAAACTGAAATCAAGGGGCGCAGAAACGATCGGATCAAAATCAGGAAATCAGGTTATGGTTCTAATACACTTTATGGTTCTAATATACATTATGGTTTCAATAACACATTAAGTATAAGTCGTAGTAGTCATATTATTTATACCTTAGGTGCAATATGCACATATACAATATACAACATTACACAGGATGTATATTTTGAGAACTGGTACCAAAATTTATATTATTTAGTATTTGAGGCAAGATGACTGAAACTTGTCACATGTTCTCCTATTATATCCCACTTATATGATACACGGACGTGCCGACCTGGCTGGTGAGCAACGGGGCAAAATGAATCCCCCAATTGACATCATCTAGCAGGTAGAAAGTCCCTCTAAAATGATCTGTCTTTTTGAGAATCCCTATTTTTCAGTTAATAACATCCAATTTAAATTTCAAATTGCCTCAAACCAATTTTTTAAATTACTTACGTATTTGCAAAAACCAGGGGGGCACAATAAGTGACGTCACGACTTGCGGAAATGAGATAGCCTAATTATCTATCACTTGTGAAAAAAAGAGAAAGAGATACTGATTTTCCGTCCTTATCACCGTGGCCGGCTTTTTCACTGGCTAAATTACAAATCTGACATGGCGTTGCCAAACAAAAGTCTGTTCAAAGCTCAGACTCGGATTTTTTATGTTTTATTAAATATTGTGTGTATTTAAAGAAGATTCCAAGCTTGTTTGTGAAAGACTGTTAAGAAATTGGTGATATTTGTGTTAAACAATGTGCGTTGTGTAGTATTATAAGCTGCAATAGCCTCTGCAAAAGAAAAATCAATGGAATCTCATTTTACACGTAAGTAGACAATATTTGTTATGACGACTTGATAGAAATTCATATTAATGCCTTCTAGATATCTACGTGAATTAAATTTATACAATAACGGCAGTATCTAATCCAAAATTTGCAAAATATGTAAAATGTAAACATAACCTAAATAACAAAACAAACAAAAAAGTGTGACCAGTTATTTCTTACAAATTTACCCATGAAATATACAAGTTGGTACATAATTGACAGTTTATTTACTGACCGTTTACTAATAATAGGTACTAGATTTTTCCTGCGGATTCGCATTTGTTAGTTTTTTAAGTGAAAACTTCCTTTGGCGCACTACATACAGATTTTTCGTGAGCCGTGACTTGAACTCAAACATCATGCTTGGGAATGAAATAAATCTTCGGGTGAACTCGGAGCTATGGCCACAAATGCGTAAACATTTTTAGATGGTCATGGCGTGTTACCATGGTTACCATTACCTATACATATCTAGTCTAGATGGCCATGACGCTTCAATTTCTGTTTCTACTCCCACTGCCATTCCAACTCTTGTTTTCTGGAGTAGGAATTGCATCAAACTCCCATTAACTTACACTATCTCATCTCGCTAACAAGATAACATGATGCTTTTAGTAGGTATAAACCATACTTACTACACCTACTTCATACCCACTCACACAAGAGACCTATCAATTGTGTGAGTAGATATGAAGCTCTAAGCTTTCAAAATAAAATATTATTCATACACATTTTCACCTCTGATTTAACCCTTTTGTTTGAACTTTTACAGAAATAATTATGCAACTTGAATGTATCACTAGATTTCTGGTAATAATTTGGATTGTTTTATTTATTCAAATTAATTATTATTTCGCAGATGTGCCGTTCCGAAGAAGAGGATAAAATATTGTGTGAATAATAAAGCAATATTTTTCATGAAGTACAGATTATCTAACATTGAAATGTTCTATACCTAAGTTCCGAGTTGCCCCGTGCGAAGCCTGGGCGAGCTGCTACTATGATATAAATATGACATGCAAACTATATTCTTATAACGTTGAATGTAAAGTACCATTTGAAATAAATGTTTTATTGCCCTGTTCTTGATTATTTATTTATGTAATAACATAACTAAAATAGGAGGTCTATTTTAGTTATGTTATTACATAAACCCTCTTTTTAAAATGTAATTTTAGAATGCACAGAGCACGGGGTGAATTCATCAGACTATCGCTGCACTACCCATATCTAGTGGAATATTTTCTTTATGGCAATACTTTTTGAGTATTGAATTGAAAATTGAATTGAAATTGAATTGTAATTGAAAGAAGGAGAAGCACTTAGTAGTCATGAACTCTATAAATCTTGAGGTTAAAAATCTTTGGCAAAAACATACTTGCACGCGCCTGTCAATGTTAAAACCCTGACTAAATCGTCTGGCTTATTTTTTTTAAATTATTTAAACATTAAACTACAACAGCATATAAAGATGCCTCAAAACAACGCACTGAATAGAAAAATTAAAGAAAAATTAACATAATGTGTGGTTCCATTTTGCCCCGCCTCTAACCAGCCATGTCTGCACCTCCGTGTAGGAATAATATAATAGGAGAAATATATGACAAGTTTGCAGCTTGCTTCAAATAACCAACCCAACATTTCTTAGCTAGCAGCTCTCGGAATAGTAGGTACAATAGCCTTAACCTTTTGACCGCCAGGACTAAATTGCATTTCTGTGCCCTGTACGGCAAGCGTACGTCACAGCACAAAATTAAAAGAATTACAGCACCCATGGTTTTAAGCGCTAGTTTCGTACATTTACACGTTGTTTCACTGGGATTTTCTATTTAAGGACAAGTTAAGTAAAAAAAAATACCGGTACTTATAATTTTTTTATTAATATTTTGGTATAGTGCGTTTTTTCATTTTAGTCAACCATAGACGTCGTTGGCGCTCAGTGCTCGCTAGCGCTTGTCGAGTATAGGTGACTCTGGCGGTCAAAAGGTTATTGAACTCCAATGTTCTGCCGAAGATATAAAATTATGTAACTTTAATATATCGTCCAGAAGATAACTGCATATACTGAGGTGGCTCATGGTTGTGGCCTCCTGAAACTTTCTCGATTCGTCCAGACAATCCTAACTTGAATTTAGCGCTGCAAGCCAGTGAAGGATGCTTAGAACAGTAGAAATGCCGGGACTTGTTGATTTGATAGTACGTGAAACCGTGCCACATTATCAGCTTTTTGCCTCTCCGAGAATCTATCCAAATGTATCCTGGAAAAGATTACACTTGTATTACTAAGAAACTACTGAAACCAAAATATACTCCTTAAAATAAAATATTTTGAGTCCAATTTAGTCTAGTATAGTCGAGTCTATAGCTTTGTCGTATTTATGCTCATGGAAACGTCATAAATAAGCACATTACCACTCCTTTGCGTAGCGCTGTCTGGCGAAATTAGACTTTCATTTTATGTAATACGAGTCACTAAGGTTTACTCTCGTATTACGCCGTAAGTATCGTGTTTAAGTATAAAGGTACAGAATATAGCAGCAGGTCTACTACGAAGTCCGATAAACGATATATCGGCCGAACTTATGGACGTTTCTTACGACGAAACACAATCAGTCGGTTGATGGGATCGGGCGTTTCGTTCATTTCGAATTCCGACCGACATAGATTTGACAGTTTTTGTGTCGTAAACCTTACTCCGATAGCCTTTAATTTTTAATTACCTTACCGATTATTCGGACAGCTGTCGGTCGGATCCGATTATTCGAACAGCTGTCGGTCGGATCCGATTATTCGGAGGTAGTTTTCGTAGTAGACCTGCAGGGCGTAGAAATCAATATCTACACATGAATAAAGTTATTTGACATCACTATTGCGCTCTCTCTAATGTGGGATGAAATTAAAAAACTAAGCCCTTAAATAATTATATTAGCACGTACTACGTTCAAAACCATAAATATTTAGGCCCCTAGCCCACGACGACTTTTTGTGTAGCGATGCAGTAGCGATGCTGTCGTGCGTTCGCAATGTTCGCATCGATACAATCGCGATGCGGTCGCTGGCTGTGTAATGCCCCCTATCACAGGGCCGGATTTAGGGGAGGGCAAGCGGCATATGCCCCGGGGCCTCCACAATAGACACAGCGGAAAAAAAACTTCGACAGTAAACATCTTTTTATCTCTTCTTCTTCTTTTGGATTTTGTGCACAAAACAAAGGTGCTCGCATTGGTCTCGCCATGTACCGTTTTGTAAACGCTCGCGTTGGCCTCCACTCGGCTAGTGTGTAGGGGGCTTAACCTTACCTTCACCCACATAACCACGATTCAGTCGAGATGCAAACGCGATTCACTAAAGGCACAATAATTTCCGTACTCGGTACAAATACACCGTAGAAGCAACATAAGTCATGTTGTCTTTGCTGCTGCTTTTAATACTTGAGCAGCGTATATATAATTATGCACCCAGTGTAAATATTTGTGTGATGAATTCAAATATTTGTACTGTGTGTGGGTGTTTCTTTGTATAATAATTATATATTTAAAAACTATATAATAAGAATTATATATATCAGCTATCTGGCCGCCATAGTACAAGCTTTGCTTAGTTTGGGATCAGATGGTGTTGTGTGTGAATTGTCCATCAACATTGATTCATTTATAATAATAATACGCGTTAGTAGCACACTTGCATCGCTTCTGTAGCGCGTTTCAAGTGCGACGAAAGCGCGTTAGTGCTGTTTCGTGTTTAAGAAACGCGCTACTGCATCGCTACAAAAAGTCGCCGTGGGCAAAGGCCCTTATTAGGGTCAAGCATTATCTTATAGTTAAAGAGGATAATTTAATTTTCTTCGAAAAAAAAAACAAAAGACGACTTCTATTTCAAATTAAACTCAGATACTTACTGGACTAAATTTCATAATGTCTATGATAACTTGATAACATCATCTAGATAAAGGCAAGCAAGTTCTAGTTTTCTGTTGATATTTCAAAAACCACTTCACGGATTTCGATAAAATTTAAATGGAACCTTATATGATCTACCAAACAAAAAAGAAGCATAAAAATCGATTCACAATAACATTGGCGAAGCTGTCGCGTAACGTACACAAAAAAAACATACCTACTATACCTACGACCAAAACAAAAAAGTGCAGTCATTGTCATAGGTACATATATATATATTCATAGGTACATATATATATATAAGTTTCTAAGTTATCAAGCTTACCATAAAAATCACATTTCGTTGTTAAACTAAAAGTTGTAAATTTACAAAACAAAAGCTCGACCGATTTGAATGTTTTTTTTTGTATATGTTTGGGTTTTGGGTTTGGGGCTCTGGATGGTTTAGATTCACAAATCAGGCCAGCAGATGGCCCAATTATTATCCGAGCGAAACCGGAACGGGCCACTAGTATGTAATATGGGTTTGAACATAAATATGTAGATAGTTATTCTGTAGTACCTGCTCATATTAAAATTATTTAATTGATGGTCAAACATATTATATAAATCTAGAGAATAGAGATGTATAAAATATAAAATACAATACCTAATATAAATAATGATGTGCGTGTTCTTGTTAAATATTAACATGGTAAAGAGGCCAGGCCCCGAATTAAACTGCTTGCTTCAGAATTGTCTTCAGTAATCATCAATAAATACTTACTTATCAAGATTTTAAAAGCATCAATATTAAACCACTTGCTTTATATTGATGTTTAAAAGATGATAGTTTGTCACAATTCATTTAATAATTTGTAACAAATTTCAACAATTCATTATCTTATTCATAAATGCATAATAAGCTCATTTTAGCAAAAATTGTTTTGTCAAGTTTAGTCCAATGGCAACAAACCATAACAAAATATTCTGGACTAAAATGTTGCTATTACATGACTATTTAACTTAAACTTAACTTATTTAACTTAGACTTATGCCGCTAACTTAAAACGGTGAAGGAAAACATCGTGAGGAAACAAACAAAACCGACATGTACCTAGAATCTTTCGAAGTCATGTGTCATCCGCCAACCCGCACTGGGCCAGCGTGGTGGATTATGGCCTTAACTCTCTACTTGCGAGAGAAGGCCCCGAGTCCCAGCAGTGGGAACGTTTAGTGGGCTGTTGATGATGATGATGACATGACTATTTAAAGATTGTACTTCTTATTTGAAGCTATTAGAATTCTTTGTAGCAGAAGTTAATTATTTATTTATAGTTGCACGCTCATGGCACAGTGGTTGTGGTTTGTAAGAGGTTGTTAACCATCCTTAGTCTTTCCTTTCTTGCCTTCGTTTCCTTAGGTTGCCACTGGTTTTTCACTGATCTTATTGTTTCCTACCTTTTACTAAACTCATACAGTCTTTTGACATGAAAAATTGGTCACGTGGATGGCTGTGATTATTTGCAATTTTCTCAAATTTTTTGCCATTCAAGGACACCTTTACCGTAGCTTTGCAGCTTAATCCTGTCCTCTTGGAACAACACCAGATCCGACCCGCTGATTTACTGTAAGTATATCCATCATGCAGTATCACTATGCCATTGTAATACGTTATGTAAAATGGTTCTGAAATACAAAAACATTGTTACGATATTGAGGAACAACAACTATAATTAACATTTACAATACATATTTTTAGGTAATCTAATCAGAAACAGTTTTCATATGGTAAATTTTTTATCTCATTTAATTTCAAGAACTGTTAACTTCTTTTGATTTTTATTTTCTTTTCTTCATTTGTCACAAAAGTTATATTTGATCCATTGTCGTTTAGTAATTAAACTACAAACACTAGAGTGATTAGTTAACTGCTACTGAAAAGGTACGAGAGTAATTTGACATCTGAGTAGCAATTAACTAATTGTTTTAGTGCCTATTGTTACTTAAATTTCAATGAGTTAAATTTAATTTTTGTGTCCAATAAAGAAAATAAAATGTTCATATTCATGAAGCTAAACAAAATAGGCAAATTCGAATACTAATTAACATTTTACAATTCTTTATTATTCATTCTGTATTAGACATACTATAGAAATATGGAAGACATCCAAAGAAATTTACGAGAAGCATCCAGAACCACTTTAATTCTTTATTCAATCAGCTGCTCAAGACATAATGCTTAGAAGGCACACTCGTAAAGTAAGCACATTATCCAAGAACCATAATATAATACATTGTCCTCAACGTCCATCAGCTCTCCCCATCATAATAATATTCAATGTTTAACTTTAATTTAAGTGTTATTAGTGTAATTCGTTATGTAAAACGGTACTAATTGAAATAAAAAAAATAAATAAATAAAAAATCATTGACATGATGGATTAAGGGGAGTTCTCTGCTTTCCATATTTCACTGCACTCAATTGTATGATGTTATTTATGTCTGTATGTCTACAACATATCAGTTTTCATCATCCTTCAAATTATCTTTTAACATCACAGGCATTGTTAAAGGTATGTGGAGAAGTATAGAAATGTGAATCACTTGTTTGTTATCAGTACAACAAAAGTAACAAACAAAAATTCTTCTTACTCGGTTCAATGATTCATAAAATAATAATGACATTGATTTAATTGACGAATCATTGTAGACGATAGGGTTAAAATAAACTTCATCTTAGTTTCAATTATTTATTACAGGATCAATTTATACACAATTTTACTTATTGTAAGGATGTGGACATTGAAAAAACAGGGTATCACGTTTTTAATTTAAACATAATTTTCCTGAAAAACTATTTTAAAATACTTACCTCATACCAAATTTGTCATTCTACATGTACCCATATCCTATGGGTACTTATTTTTCACATCTTTTGTGTTAATATTTTTTATTGATTTAACCGGTGTAATTAACAATGTATAGCACAAGTTATTAACTGTTGTTTTCATGATACAAGGATTAATTGTAAATGTTGATGTTATATACTTTGTAACTAAAAGAAAAACTGAAAACAACATATCTGGAAACACATAAAAACAGGACACAACACTAATTCAAATCAAGACTTACAAGACTTGTTTGTACACAGTCAAAATATGTTTTATCTGTCCTACATGTTGTACGAAGTGCTATGGTAGTTCAGTAATTCCAGAAATCTCGTTACAGTCCAGATTAAGGATAAATAAAGGCGGGAAAATGCATTGTTTTGATTGGACTTTCCTCTTGTTTTCTTTAAGTTTCTAGCCATAACAATAAGAAAATTTACAAATTCGCATAAATATTCGTTTGATAGTATAAGTAAATACGATAATTTTACTAAATTACTGCCTAGACAACAGGAAAACCAAGAGAAAGTACAATCTTTGAAGTACAACATTAGGACAGCAAAACTTCTTACTATCTATTACTTACCACCTTCTCGAGCTACCAGCCACTTAAACAATATTTCCACCACTTTATATCACATTTTAATACACACTCACATTTTTAAACTGCACTAAACCCCATTCTAAACACTGTAAGCACTTTAAAATACACTACACACTTTGAGGTTATGTTTATTTGTTATTGTCGGTTTTCACGGTAGACTTTACAAAACTTACACAAATATCATGAACTTACGCGGCAGTAACGCGATAGGCTCAATAAATTTCGAGAAATTTAGAGCACAAAACACGAAAACAAGTTTACGAAGTAAACAACAATATTTTGTTTGACAACTACTGTTTTGACGTATTGACACTTAGATACAGTTCCAGTCAAAGTTTGTGACCTCACACCTCATAAAATCGTTCGCAAAATGTGACCAAGGTAGACGAGATAAATATGGATGAGAAGGATGTAATGCGAAACTAGAAAATCAAAGAACTGCATACTAATTCTGAAAATCTTATTTGATCACATTGACACCAACCACTTTTTACGAAATATATTCTTAAAGATTTTTGACGTGACAATGTCTTATAATTCGATGAAGCCGGCTGCACGCCCGCAAAACATGACGTCATGTAACGTTACCGCCGATACCTCGCCGCCGCCGTTACCTCGCTCTAAGGCGTAGTTGAAGTTGTCACGTTCAACTAACGTCAGTAACCCGACTTTACAGACAACCATTTTTTGAAGTGAAAACTTCTTTAGGCGCGCCTAGACATATTTTTCGTGGGCTGTAAATTGAATTCTAGCGTCACGCTCGGGTATGATAAGAAACCTTCGGTTAAACTATTTTATGCAAACAGAAAATCAGCACGATTCGTTTTTTTAGGGTTCCGTCCTCAAAGGGTAAAAAAAATTGGCAGTCATACGAGCTGCCGATATAAGTGAAAACTTAGAATTTGATAGCTTACCTTGGAAACTACACGGGTGTAATCGGAGGGCGTGGCCTGGGCATCATGGTATGGCCATCTAGAAATGCGTCAGCATTTCCTATTGGCTGATTCATTTCTAGATGGCCATGGCATGATGCCGAGGCCACGCCCTTTCAGCATTGCCCATTGGCTGACGTATTTCTAAATGGCCAATAGCCATGGTCCCGCGCTTACCCGAATATTTCTTATCATACCCGAGCGTGATGCTAGAATCCAATTCACAGCCCACGAAATATCTGTCTAGGCGCGCCTAAAGAAGTTTTCACTTCAAAAACGGAACCCTGTTACTGTGACTTGTCCGCAGGCTGTATCTCAAGAACGGTGATAGCTAGACAGTTGAAATTTTCATAGCTGATGTATTTCTAGTATTAAAATTAACGTGGTTGTTACACATATTGATTAGGTAAACGGGTAACTCACGTGTAATGAGGTCGGTCAATCCGACTCGAGTTTCGGCCGCGTCCGGCGGCCTTTTTCAAGGAGAGTATACGCGCTCGATGGCTTCCCGTTTGGCACTGATTGGATTGACCGACCTCATTACACGTGAGTTACCCGTTTACCTAATCAATATGATGTATCTCTATTGCCGCTTTAGCAAAAAATTAAAAATGGCAGTCATAGGAACTGCCGATAGAAGTGAAATTTATAACCCTTTTTGACGCAACGTAGCACGGTTGCAACGTTTGAAACAAAAAAATATTTCGCGTTTACCATACACTATTCCTATAAATCAACTTTCGTAAATTGTTGTTACTACTATGGCCATTTAGCGAAAAAATATGACATCTTCTCCACTGCATTGCACTCGTCAGTCTATGTCAAGATGGCACCGGGTCAACTATCTTTGTGCAGACGCTCGGTAAGTTTTATTCGAAAATTTGTTTTTTTTGGACATTTTGAAAATGTTTTATGTAAATTTCTAAGTTAATGCATGGAGCATCTTGCACAGAGTAAAACAAATTCGTAAATTTCATTCCATATTGAAATATTTGCATCAGTTTGTGAACGTAGCGTATCTGCAACATTGCGAAATACTGAACAAACTTCTCCCCATCTTTAATGTAGCACGGGTGCTACATTGCACGTTTACTAATGATTTTATAATAACATTATTGTTTGCACTGCAAGCTTGGTGTTGGGTGATTGTGGCATGTTTTATTTATTTCTTCCTTTAGGGGGTGAAATGGGATAGAGCAAAAAGAATTTTAGCCCTCGTGCCACCAGAACGTGCATCATCTACTGACACTTCATCTTCAGATGACGAGGTTATTATACAGAACTTCAGCCGTCGTCGTTGCATCAGTGATGAAGATTCCAACTTTAGTTCTAATCCTTGATCCCTGCCCTCGTCAATGGAAAATCTTCTTAGTTCAGATGAAGAAGAACACAGCCCGGTCATTTTTTTGGACAAAGAAACAATTCCGTTAACTCCTGTTATCAATGAAATGTTTCCATCGGATATGCAACAATATTGAATTCTGTTTCTTCTGTTTTGTCACCGCTGCAAACTCTACCGACCCAAAAAACCAGATCTGCTAAAAGAAAAACTAACACAAAAACGTCATTTACAGCAAAACGAGTTAAAAAATATAAAAGACCAGTTGTATGTTTCAAAAGGAAGTCAACAAAATTCAAATATCCAGCAGTGATTGAAAACCCAACTTTTAATCCTTCACTTATAGAGCAAACGATGTCACCAATAGACTTTTTCTATAGATTCTTTTCTGAAGATATAATTGAATACATTACAGAACATACCAACTTGTACTCTGTTCAAAGCAAAACTGGAAAATGCATCAACATTTCCTTAGATGACATGCGAGACTTTCTTGCCATAACTATAATGATGGGTATTATAAAAGTCCCCTCTTATAGAGACTATTGGAGTCGCGAGTTAAGATGTCCATTCATTGCTAATGTAATGCCTCGAAGAAAATATGAGCAAATTAGGCAGAACTTGCACTTTGCCGACAATCTGGACACGAACGATGATCGATATTTCAAAGTACGGCCGTTACTAAAAAAAATTAGAAGCAACTGCCTGCAGCTGGAAGAAGAAACCCGTTATAGCATTTATGAGATGATGGTCCCATATAAGGGTACACGAGCTGGTAACAGGAGACAATACTTACCGAAAAAACCAAAAAAATGGGGTTAGATATTTGTTCGTGCTGGAGTAGCGGGACTGGTGTATGATTTTCTTCCTTACGGCGGTGACGACACGTTTCGAAACGTATATTTCCACGACTACGAAATAAAGTCTTGGATTAGGAGCTAAGGTGGTCTTGGCTCTCTGTAAAACTATAGTGAAGAGACCAGCCGTATTTCGACAACTTTTTCACATCGTTGGAACTAATACATTTTTTGCGTGAAGAGTACGGAATTTTCAGCCTCGGGACAATCAATGCAAATCGTTTATGAGACTGTACAGGTTATTTGCCTTCAGATAAGATGCTTTCCAAAAAAGGCAGAGGCTCTAGCAAGCAAGTAGTTTGCAACGACAAAAAAGTTGCAGTAGTCAAATGGATTGATAACAAGGCTGTCACCTTAGTCAGCTCATTTGTTGATTCCTACCCAATGGAGAACATCAAACGCTGGTCCAAGGATGCAAAATCTAAAGTAGACATCAGCTGTCCCCAAATAGTTAAACAATATAACACTCATATGGGTGGTGTTGATCTTGCGGACATGTTGGTGGGTCTTTATCGAACCAATTTGAGAAGTAAAAGGTGGTACATGGTTACTCCTTTTACACAAATGTTGGACATTTGTATAAATAATGAACACTTTTAGAACTATTTTACATTGATGAGGCACGTTCAAAGTAGCAAATGTGTAACATAGTTTATGTTAAAAAGTTTTCTCATTACTTCGCAATGTAGCATATTTGTAACGTATGATAAATAAAAAACTAACCATTCAATATTTTTTTTATTAATTTTTTGGGTTCGGATGAACCCTAATTAAATCAGATTTTTATATAAAACCAAAATTTGATCGAAAAAAAATTGTGAGCGTTAAAGGGATAACTCAGAATTTGATAGCTTACCTTGGAAACTACACGTGTGTAACCCGAGGGCGTGGCCTCTCCATCTTCGCACGGCCACCTAGAAATGCGTCAGCATTTCCCATTGGCTGATGCGTTTCTAGATGGCCAATAGCCACGAAATATATGGCGAATAATAGATGGCGCCACTAGTAAAAATAAAACGCGGTATCGAATTCGGCTTCAAAATCATGAGGCAAAAAACAAAATTTTACACAAACTTTTTGCCTGTCTGTGGACTGCGGAAATTGCGATATTTACGGAATTCCGAATAAAGCCAAAGAGGTTTTAAGTACGGAACCCTTCGTGCGGGAGTCCCACTCTTGGCCGGTTTTATACATAGATGGATGAAATAAGAGCGTGAGACGTGTTCTGCTGTCGTGAACTTTGTTTTCAGGGGAAATAAAAATGAGGAATGTCTAAATAGAAAAAATTGTCAGTCACTGCCGATAGAAGTGAAAACTTAGAATTTGATAGCGCTTACCTTGGAAACTACACGGGTGTAACCGGAGGGCGTGGCCCGGGCATCATGGCATGGTCGTCTAAAAATGCGACAGTATTTCCCATTGGCTGATGCATTTCTAGATGACCATGCCATGATGGCCAGACCACGCCCTTTCAGCATTTCTCATTGGCTGACGCATTTTTAGATGGCCAATGGTCATGGTCTCAAGTTTACCCGAAGATTTCTTATCATACCCGAGCGTGATGCTAGAATTCAGTTCACAGCCCACGAAAAATCTCTCTAGGCGCGCCTAAAGAAGTTTTCAATAAGGAAGTTTCCAATTGCATAAAATCATAAACTAATTACATATATAAGATAATAGAAATAAATTACACATACTGAAAAAATTACTTGAATATCTCAATAAATGAGAAATCTGTGAACATTTTAAAATTACTAACTAAAAATCAAAAAGCCGCGCGGCGCGTTAGCCGTGTGACGTCACGAATCACGACGCGGTCGCGCTGTAGGTAAGAAAAGGACGCAATAGAATAAAACAGATAAACTAGTACTATCTCAAATGTAGTGATGTATGTAGCATTACGATTATTATAATGTTTTATATTACACTGGTATCTATAATAAGCTATTTAAGCGAATTAAATACGTTAAGTTTAGACCATGACCGAGGATTACTGCGCGGACAGTCTAATGAAATTTATCAAAAGGCGACAGGGGAATGTTTGGACTTTTAAACTAGGTATACAAGTCTAACTAATCCGTGTCCGTGGTATACAAGTGCAGATATATAAGAAGTGTCAAGCTTTCAACATATAAGTTAATAATTATTTACCTTCCTATTTTATCTACCATTTTATTATTATTTTTTGTTTTTTTAATTAACGGCATTGTGCACATGACTCCGTAAAAACCGTGGTGCACGTTGTTTTCGAACGAGGGGCTCCAAATCAGTAGTTGCCGTTATCCCGACTAGCCGTAACCTGTATTATCTATTCTATGCCGTAACACTCTCATGCAACCCACAAAATTTTCCCACAGTTGGGACTCGGGGCCTTCTCTCACACAGAGAGTCCAGGTCTTAATCCAGCACGCGGGCCGAGTGCGGGTTGGTGGATGACCTCGAAAGATTCTAGCCATATGTCGGTTTCCTCACGATGTTTTCTTTCACCTTTTTTTACAGTGGTGCGTATGGCGTGTACGACTAGACGAGCCGTACGCACATGCTTTGTACCAGTACACCGTTCTTGCTTATTTACCTCGGCTATTTGAAAGATAGTGGTTTACTCACGATGTTTTTCTTCATCACTTTTTCATTAGTGGCATTACACTCATGGCTTCAAAAATACAGTGATGCGTGTGCCGTGTGAGACCAGCCATAATTTATTCAAGATACATGTGAGAGATACAGTACAGTCCATTGATACCCAAATACATAGGACTTTTAGGATCTTAGATTTCTAACTCATACGTTTCATAACTCTGAACACATTTAATAAATAATAGGTACGGGATGCTGGGCAAGAGTAACTAAAGTACTTTTTCAAAATACTCTGTTTGAAGACGCTTTGCACCAAAGACGTCAAATGTAAAAGACACACAAAGGCTGCTCGGAGACCTGATAAAAAATCATATTTACATGTGTTGGTGACTAGTGTAATGATTCGGATTATAATATCGTCTTGTATCACATTCATGCACAGAACATGCCATAATATAAATAATTTAATAAAATCGTCTGCAATCCAAGGATTAATTAAAAAATACACGATTTTCACCGCGACGAAATCAGACTGTTACGTTCGGGTATACTAAAATATTGTAATGACGTTACTTTGTAACCTAGGCCTACAAGGAGAATAAATAATGTATGATTTAATATGAATATCAATAAAGTACTGGTGGAACGGCGCTGTTCAGTAAAGAGGATTGGGTGAATAAGCTAGTTGGCTTAAGCGTTGGCGACATGGAGACCTTTTAGTGATAAGGCCGCCAATTTGTCGCACTAGTTTTAAATTTATCTTTAATTCTTCTTGTTATCCTACTCTTTTGGTGTGTCAATAAAGTTTATCTATCTATCTATATCGCTTCGATTTCTTCGTAGCCAATTATAATTAGAGTAACTTCGGTTTTCAAAAGAGTGAAGGTGATGAAAGAAAATTTATTCTATTTAAAGTAGCCATGGATACTTTTCGATAGGCAAGTTATCATAGGTACGTTTGTACTCAATAGTGCTATATAATAATATAGACTACAGGCCCGTGAACAAAATTTACGGGTCAAATGAACCAGCAGAAGACCTATGTAGGATGATAGAAGGGTGTAAAGTATTAAGATTCAGCACTATGCCGTCACTTGTAAGCTGTCCAACTGAATGTAATTGAAGAATGGGGGGGTTGCAATCCGCGATTATTTCTCCTTGTCGCATTATTTTTGCAAGGCGTTGCGGAATAATAGATTAAAAGAGGTATTGAAACTATAAAAATTATAAATTTTAACTTTTTAATTATTAGTTTGCTGGAAAAATTTAAATTTAATAAAAAAAAATTCGTTCGCGAGCCGACCGTGCTTTGTGACGTCATTGCGGTATTTGGCCGTTTGTGCGATTTATATTTTAAAATGGGAAGGAAAAGCTTCATAACTTCGTAATTTGTTGAGATATTCAAAATATAAAACACTGGGTTTTATTGTAACCTTAGTGTGATTATTTAAAAATAAAACTAAAAAAATGGAAACTTCCTTAAAAAACCGTTACTGGGTAGCGATTCTGAAACCATTCGGTTGCATCCGACACGGAATCTCATCTCTCGGTCTTTGTCATGCTAAACAGATAAGACAAAGACCGAGAGATGAGATTCCGTGTCGGATGCAACCGAATGGTTTCAGAATCGCTACCCTGATCACAATACATGTACAAATTTTATAAGAGTATCAAAATCGCCGACTCAAAGATGATCGTCTCGGCGAACGTCCAGAGTGTACATAACAAATATCTCTCCATCGAACATTTACTTAATTCTTTTTCTTGTGATGTGCTTTGCTTGAGTGAAACTTGGGCTAAAGATCATCAGGTCATTGGAATGCATGTTAATGGCTTCGAACTCTCAACATTTTATAATAGAAAACTTTTTGAACACGGAGGTACGGCTATATTTGTGAAAGATGGATTAGAATTTAAAATAAGAAAGGACCTTAACCAGATGTCATTTGAAATGTGCTGTGAGATCGCAGCTATTGAGCTGCGACCTTGTGCAATGGTGATAATAAGTTTGTACAGACCAAACCGTGACATTGATTTGTTTTTTGACATTTTAACTAAACTTTTAAGCAAATTAAGTCGTGAAAACAAGCAAGTAGTTGTGGCCGGAGATTTTAATTTAAATGTTCTTCAAGAAACTTCTCGTATTAAAAAATTTCAGAGAATTGTAAATAATTTTAATTTTAAGTGGATAATTGACAAGCCTACAAGAACGCAAGGCAATAGTTCTACATGTATAGATAATTTTTTGGTAAATTTTGATGGGTGCTCTGGTTCTGTTTTAGATGTTAAGATATCAGATCACAATGTTATTACATTAAATATCAAAAGCAACGATTTAAATAGAAATAAATATCTAAATCAACCCATTTATCGACGCATGTTTTCAATTAGTAATTGTAACTACTTTCACTACCTATTATATACAGATCACTACAAACTACAAGATGAAATCAGAAAAGCCACAAATGCAAACGATAAAATGAATATTTTATTGAATTCTTTAACTTATTACCATAAAGTAGCTTTCCCAATAAAAAAAGTGGTACCACATAAACGAAATAAAAAATATACTACAACGGGAATAGAAATATCAAAAAAGAATCTGGCAAATTTAGAAATGATACAAAATTCTGATCCTAATAATGAAAGAAAAATTAAAATACGTAATTACAGGAAAACGTTTCGAAAAGTTTTGAAAACCGCAAAGAAATTGCAAAATGCTCAAAGAATTAAATCATCTAATAATAAAATCAAAGAGACGTGGAACATTATCAATGAACAGGTTAATAAAAAAATTAGAAGTAAATCTCACATAAATAAAATAAATAATAAAGGTAACAACATTTACGATAAGAAAAATATGACTGATATCTTTAATGAGTTTTTTCTTAACATTGCGCATAATTTGACGATAAATACAAGGGTCGATAAAGAGAAATGTAATGAATATCTCTGTAAAGTTAAAAACCCTGAATCCAGAATTACGTTTGATAGCATATCTAAAGAAGAATTGCGAAAAATTGTTAAAGAGATGAAGGATAAAAAAGCGGTAGACATTTATGATATGAACGCGAAAACAGTAAAACAACTTATAATGCACAATGAAATTTTTCTTGAGTTACTATGTGAAGTAATTAACGTTTGCCTGGATGAAGGTGTTTTTCCCGACGCTCTAAAATGTGGCCGTGTTATTCCGCTTTACAAAAAAGGCAAATTAAGTGAATTAAGTAACTACAGACCGATTTGTATTCTCCCTGTTATATCTAAATTATTAGAATCCGTTTTAAAAAAGAAAATCACAAAATATTTTGAAGATAATTCACTGTTTACTCCGGCACAATTTGGATTTCGTAAAAACAAATCTACCGAAATGGCAATTAAAGAAGTAGTTCAGTATCTCCTACAAGGGATGGATGAGTCAAATAAATGCGCTAGTGTTTTTTGTGATTTAACAAAAGCATTCGACTGCTTGCGACACGATATCTTAATCATGAAACTCCATTACTATGGCTTTGATGATAAAGAGCTAAATATGATGTCATCTTATTTGGAAAATAGGACTCAAATTGTCAATTTAACGGATTTTAAATCAAAAGTAGGTAAAGTAGACATCGGCGTACCTCAGGGCTCTGTTTTGGGGCCCCTTTTGTTTCTTATTTATATAAATGACCTTGTCATGAACTTGCCTGAGTGGTCTTCGGTCAGTCTCTTTGCAGACGATACACACGTAGGTATCAAAGATAAAAATGCAGATCATCTTGACGAAAAAATAACAATTACTATGTCTTGCTTAAAGGAATGGTTTGAAGCTAACGGGATAATTTTGAATGCTGAAAAGAGTATTATAATGAAGTACGTCACAAAAAAGAGTAAAAAAGATGTTATAACTGTATTTAATAATTTGTTCCTAGGCTACAATATAGACTATAGCCTTACTCACAGCGCACACATAGATAAAATCTGTAAAAAAATGTCTAGCGCAAATTATGCCTTATTTAAACTCAAACCTATAATAGACAATAGGTCTTTAATATCAGTCTACTACGCATGCGTTCATTCAATCCTAAGCTATGCCATAACTACCTGGGGCAACGCAACCGATATCAAAAAGGTGTTAACATGTCAAAAACGCTCTATAAGAATTATAAACGGAATTCGTAGACGACAATCTGCTAGGAAATATTTTGTGGAAAATAGAATTATGACTGTAATATCATTGTATATTTATAAATCGCTACTCGAAATACATACCGAAAAAGATAGGTATCCTAAGAACATGGACAAGTGCTTGCATAATTACAATTTAAGAAATAAAGAAAAACTTTTCGTACCTCGTACAAGACTATGTAAAACGCAAAAGCAAGGTATTTTCAATAAAATCATGATGTACAATAAATTACCGCAATCTATTGCTAATCTACCAATCTTGGATTTCAAGAAGAAGATAAAACGATTCTGTACTAAAAAATCATTTTATACATTAAGTGAGTTTATGCAGTTAAAATTAAATGAGCAGTCGTTTTCAGATATGTGATATTATACTCGTTACGTCAATTATTTTAGACTTTTGTTCTTGACTGTTATTTCTTATTGTAAATTGTGCGGAATTAATTTGACATCATGATGGATTTTTAATAATAATTATGAATTTGTACTCAATCTTGACATTGTATTTTCGTTGACATTATTTATTGATTTTATTATTCATTTGACTTATTTTAAATTTAGTGTTCATTGACATTTAATACATATTATTTTACTTTGATTTCAAACACAATGTATTTAGAAATCTTTTTATATTTAATGTTAATTAGATCACATTTGACCTATTTTTATTTATCTATAGAGAGAGAATTTGTGCTATTTTCGGTATACAAAATGTTTAATATTGTAAAAATTTCAATTATCGATTTCTATTAATCTTGTATATAATATCTGTTTTTAGTGCTGATTATTTCTGTATCCATGACGTACCTTATATGACTAACATGTTGTAATGGTGAATAAATGATTTGAATCTGAATCTGAATCAGTTAAAATCCTTAGAACTCCCGATGCAAAAGACACCAACTAAGCCAAAGTAGAAGGAAAATTCAAAGATATAAATAGCAACACTATTACAACAATATTTTTATCCTCAGACTAAGTAGAGAGATACTATCTCGGATGAAGGACTAGTATCCATAGCTAAGAATAAATTGAAAAAAATAGTTTTGAAATTTGCATGTTTTGATAAAGTTTTTATTCGGATAAAATGCGTACATTGATAAAGTAGTTTATTATTTATTACAATAAGTCGTGCTTTCGCAAATTGAATGAATTGAGTCTCATTATGCCCAAGGCTTTTGACAACTAAGTGAAAAACCTACAAGCGCCTCCTATCATCGTTTTATTGAATCATATCTTTTTGTCCCGTCGGAAAACGCTTCATTAATTAAAATACACCATAAGGTTCCTAGTCTCTCGGCTGAGTAAAAAAAAAAGTAAATAGTTGTATGATAAATTCGACACTGGAGGAATGGAGGTAGAAGTAAATAAGTATAGTTGTTTTTATCCCACTACCTTGGAATAGTTATTTGTTGTACAAGACTGCAAAGTGGCTTTTTAACCGCGTGCTCAATTTTGATGACCGAGCAAGCGAAGGATTCTATAATTGAATCACGAGCGTAGCGAGGGATTCAAAATTAGAATCCTGAGCGTAGCAAGGGAATCAAAAGGGCACAAGGTGAAAAATCTTTGCACTCGAGTGCAACACGTAATTTTTCATCCCACCTTAGCGAGGAAATTACTAGGTACTTGAATGCTTTGCGCATTTTCAGTTTCAGTCAATTCTGTTGGTGTCAAAGAAACTTCTGGGTCGCTAGAATCACTTAGGTATTTCGGATTGTCACTTAAATATTAATTTTTCCTAGTTTTAACCTAAGTTTTTAACTTTGAGTTTATTTAACCATGGTTTTAACAATAACAATATGACGTAAAAATATGGAGAGTTGAGCGATTGAGGTAAGGAGTTTCATCTGTGTACATGAAAAAGTGTCCGGGCGCACATTAAATTATAGTAGCGCTAAGTTAGCATCAGGGTATATTTTAAAGGAAATAAATAAACATTACCATTTAGAATTCATGAAAAAAAAATTGGCAGTCATAGGCACTGCCTATAGAAGTGAAAACTTATAAATCAGAATTTGATTGCTTACTTTGGAAGCTACGCGGGTGAAACCAGAAGGCGTGGCTATGAGCAATGGGAAAGGTTGACGCATTTCTAAATGGCCAATGGCCATGGTCCCACGTTTACCCGAAGATTTATTATCGTTCCCGAGCGTAACGCTAGAATTCAATTGACAGCCCACGAAAAATCTGTCTTTGGCGCGCCAAAAGAAGTTTTCTCTTCAAAATAATATATTGCTACATGTAGTCTCTATAAAGTAACTACTTTTTTATTTGATGTTATATTTACTACATTATTTTGTACTGCACAAGTAGTGGAAATTATCTATTACCTAGTTAATATTTTATCGTCAATAATATTTAATTATTAAATCGGCATACATCAATTTGATTATAATTGATTAATTCATAGCATTTTAAAATGTTCTGCCTTTGATTGGCCTCGTGGATTAGTGGGTAGTAGCTCTGCCTGCGAAGCCGAGGAGTGTGGGTTCGATTTCCACCCAGTGCAAATATTTGTGTGATGAATTCAAATGTTTGTGTCCGAGTGTTTTTATGTATAATAAGTATGTATTGAATACTATATAAGTAGTTTTATATCAGCTATCTAGGCGCCATCGTACAAGCTTTGCTTAGTTTGGGGTCAAATGGTGTTGTGTGTGTATTGTCCACTAATATTTGAAATAACATTCCTTACCTCTATCCTCCTTGCGTGAAAAGAAAATTGCGCGCAAAGGATTTTAAAAAGAAGTAGACCAAGGAGGTTCCGAGTCCGAGTGTTTAACCAATAAAAAAAAATGTATGATGAATTCGGCACCGAGGAGGTAGAAATAAAAAGGTTAAATTATTATTATTACCATCTCCGGCTGTATTAAGACCTTCGGCTCCGGCTGGAACCTCAAAAACGCTTCAGCGGTAATAACCAAACACTTTTTAAAACAAATACACGGGTAACTCACGTATTAAATAGTCAGAACAGTCCGACTCGAGTTTCGATCGCGTCCGCCTGTTCTGACAATTTTAAACGTGAGTTACCCGTGTATTTGTTTTAAAATGTGTAGTAACCACGTTAGTTTTCATACTAAAACCAAACACTTGTTTGTCCCATAATCTACTTTATTGTGAAAGACTCAGACTCGGAAACTCCTTTGGTGTACTTTTTTTATTTGCTTTGCGCGCAATTTACTTTTAACGTATGGAAGCTATATGTAAGAGTTATCTTAAATGATAGAAAATTTTAAAAAGTGTCCAGCCGTATGCCACAAAAAAAAGTTTTAAATGTTCCTCAATGGCGCTAGTATAGATAAGGACAATTTTTAATTTTTTATTCTTGACCATGGATACTAGTCCTTCAGCCGAGATAAGGCCAAAATACTCAGAATAAGGAATAGAATACCAAAATATAAGAATCTAGCAATAGGCATGGTCACTAAAAAAACTATTAAGCCTATCAGTTAGATTTAAAAAAAATGTTTGTCTGTAAAGTCGGTTTACTGACGATATAACGTGACAACGTCTTAAGAAAATACTGATGGAATGGTAGCATTTTTCAAAAGAAAATTTTAATTTCATTTGTTTAATAGATTTGTATGTAAAAAGTAATCAGAAGAATTTAGTCATTTTCAATCAAAACAATGCAAAAAATGCAAAAAGTCGGTTTACTGACGATAGTTGAACGTGACAACTTCAACTACGCCTTAGAACGAGGTAACGCCGCGTGACGTCATGCGGCGAGGTAACGGCGGTAACGGCGCATGACGTCATGTTTTTTCGTGCGTGCAGCCGGCTTCATCGAATTATAAGACGTTGTCACGTCAAAAACAATGCAAAAAAGCTTTTAGATGCCGGGGATCGAACCCGGGGCATTTCACATGCAAAGCGAACGCTCTACCACTGAGTTACATCCCCGCTTGAACTACTGGTCGAAATAATTAATACAACTGTAACAAACATGCGGCGAGGTAACGACCGACGGTAACGACCGACGGTAACGCGGTAACGGTACATGACGTCATGTTTTGTGGGCGTGCAGCCGGATTCATCGAATTATAAGACGTTATCACGTCAAAAATGTATTTATTATTTTGTTTCAAAAACAAAAACTGACGAAGAAATAGTGCTTGGAAGTTGGAAGTTTCGGCTGACGTCACGTCTATATACAATTATTGTGGTAGACTTGACGTCACAACTCGAGTCATCATTCCCGAGCGTGACGCTAGCATTCAATTCATAGCCCACGAAAAATATGTGTATAGCGCGCCAAAACAAGTTATCACTTAAAAAATTAGGCATTTTTAAAACGCAAATGTATTTGTCAAAGATAGTTCAGTATTTCACCATTTCGCAACTAATGGCGGCAATGGGTCATTTTGTGAAATATCAATAACAAAGTGGAACATTGGCGCCACCTTTGGCGACATTGAGATTCTGTAAGATTTAAGGTCATAGTCCACTTAAACGACTTTGCTCCTACGCCACTCGCACCCAACTCTGCCCTAAACCAGTGCTGCAGTGCAACGCATGGACTACTCGCAGTCCAACTGCCCGAGCACCGACAGCTAGCAGTCGCCCCGCTGTCCACGAGCCCTCAGATCTCGCTTTTCGCGATTGACACCGTCGGCAATAATAGGTTTCCGTTGAATCAAATTACATATTTCACCATGTCCCGATTCAGAACGCTACGCGCGTTATTGCTATTGCACTTGACGATGAAGAAAGAAGCTCAAGGAAGAAAAGGAGAAAAAAAAATTAGCCGTCATAGTAACTGCCGATAGAAGTGAAAACTTACAACTCAGGATTTGATAGCTTACTTTGGAAACTACGCGGGTGAAACCGGAGGGCGTGTCCATGACCATGACCATCATCTATGGCCATTATCCCGCGTTCACCTGAACATTTCTTATCATTTTCGAGTGTGACGCTTCAATTTGAATTCAATTCACAGCCTACGAAAAATCAGTCTGTGGTGCGCCAAAAGAACTTTTCACTTTAGAAATAACTAGCGGCCCGCTCCGGCTTCGCTCGAATAATAACCTAGATATCAACTGCAGCGCCATCTGCCGTAGCCTATGTTACTCGGGAATAATGTAGCTTTCCAAAGGTGAAAGAATTTTAGAAATCGGTCCAGTAGTTTCGGAGCCTATTCATTACAAACAAACAAACAAACAAATCTTTCCTCTTTATAATATTAGTATAGAAGAGGCGGATTTTTACTCGACGGAAAGAAGGGTTATGTTTGTAGCGCGTATCTTGTATGTATGTAAATTTCTTGATTCCCACGTATCTTCCAAACGGCTGGATGGATTTTTACAATTAAGATATTTATCGTTAGATTCCGCTCAATCCCCAAAAGCCCTGGGTAGCGATTCTGAAACCATTCGGTTGCATCCGACACGGAATCTCATCTCTCGGTCCTTGTCATGCTAAACAGATAAGACAAAGACCGAGAGATGAGATTCCGTGTCGGATGCAACCGAATGGTTTCAGAATCGCTACCCTGAAGTGTCCTCAGTGTCCTCGTGTTTCAGGGAAAAAGTATAGTGTAAAAAGTGTCTGTTTTAATTTTAAAATATTGGGAATAAAAATAGCTAATTAGGTTGATAATGTAATAAAAAACCGTTACTGATCACAATCCCTTTTCAGTAAAAATCTTTAGAACTCCCGAGGCAATAGACACCAACTAAGCCAAAGTAGAAGGAAAATTCAAAGATATAAATAGCAACACTGATACGACAATATTTTATCCACAGACTAAGTAGAGAGATACTCTCTCGGCTGAAGGATTAGTATCCATAGCCAAGAATAAATTTAAAAAATATATATTTTGTCTTTCATCAGGTTTACGAATTTGTTTTGAAATTTTGATGTTTTGATATAGTTTTCATTCGAATAAATGCGTACATGGATAAAGTAGTTTATTATTTACTAGCTGTTACCCGCGACTTCGTCCGCGTGAAATAAATACTAAGGTAACTCAGGCAGTACCTATTTTTATATCCAGACACATTTACGGTTACTAAAAACAGCTTCTATTAAAACAATTTCATACAATTTCATAAAAATAGGTACAGTTGTTTGGGTGTGAAAGTGTAAGAGACATTCGTCCCCCTGTCCAACTCCAATTTCATACCTATATAGTTCGAAATTACAAAATTGCTAGAACAAACATTTGTTGGCTTCGTGCCAAGTGCCTATATAAAGCGTTTCATAGTTTTATCTTCAACCATCGGGAACTTCCATATTGATATTTATACGGGGATGAAATTGGGGTTAAAATGCCCCTATTTCAACCTCAATTTCATCCCCGTACAGTTCGAAATTACAAAATTGCTAGAACAAACATTTATTTGCTTCGTATCAAGTGCCTATATACAGAGTTTCATGGTTTTATCTTCAACGATTGGAAGCTTCATATATCTCAATTTACTTTCATCCCCCATTTCAATCCCAACTTCATCCCTATACCGTTCGAAATTACAAAATTGCTAGAACAAACAATCGTTTGCTTTGTGTCAAGTGTCTAATTACAGAGTTTCATGGTTTTATCTTCAACGGTTGGGATCTTCCATGTTGACATTCATCACCCATTTCAACCCCAATTTCATCCCCGTACAGTTCGAAATTATAAAATTGATAGAACAAACATTCGTTTGCTTCATGTCAAGTATTTATATTCAGAGTTTCATGGTTTTATGCTCAATGGTTGGGAACTTTCATATTGACATTCATCTCCCATTTCAACCTCTATTTCACCTCCTTACAGTTCGAAATTACGAAATTGATAGAACAAACATTCATTTGCTTCGTCTCAAGTGTCTATTTACAGAGTTTCATGGTTTTATCTTCAAAGGTTGGGAACTTCCATACTGACATTCATCCCCCATTTCAACCCCAATTTTACCCCCGTACAGTTCGAAATTACAAAATTGATAGAACAATCATTTCATTGCTTTGTGTCAAGTATCTATATACAACATTTGATAACTTTGAAAATCACCAATTTTCATACAACCGTTCATCCCTTGTTTCACCCTCTTAGGGGTTGAATTTCGCAAAATCCCGTCTTAGCGAGCGCTTACGTGCTAAAAGGGACCTCCATGCAAAATTTCAGATTCCTAGCATTTGTAGTTTCTGAGATTCCTTGATGAGTGACCTTTCGCTTTTATAAATATAGATTACTAGAAGTCGTGCTTTCGCAAATTGAATGAATTGAGTCCCATTATGCCTACCGCTTTTGACAACAAACCAAAAGACCTACAAGCGCCTCCTATTATCGTTTTACTAAACCATATCTTTTTGTCTCGTCGGAAAACGGCTCATTGAAAATCGTTTTTAAATCGTAAGGAAGTATGAAGGAAAATAGAAATTAAATGATTCAGAAAGAATCTGAAATAGAAATAGTTCAAATAGTGGCAACACTGCGGGACGCAACCCATAACCTATAAATTTTGTTTATTTCACAAAAATAGTCTTTTCCACTGCATTACTCTACAAATATTAAAATTATTAATGCGATTATGGTATTAAATTATATTTCATAGCTTGATATAAAAATGCTGCAAAATTTACTCGCAGCGCACTGCATTCCTAATTAAATGTATGTTTTATTAACTGCAATACATTTTGTTTTGATAGTATTTTTCTTTAGAATAGGCGAATTGTGCTAAAAATATGTGTATGCTACGTAAATTGACTGTGACCTAAGTGATTGTGTGTTCTTATGTGGCCAATTGTGTGTGTGGCGCCAAAAGCAAAGAGATAAAGGTAAACATTTTAGTTGTTGACTGCACTTATCATTTTTCCTCTTGTTTTATCAGCAGCCACTAATTACAATAAATATTGTTCTATTCTACTCGGCACTTGCTTTTTTAATGATATACCACTTATTGGTGCTCATTATACTTGATTTATCTGTAATGTAACACCATCACAATGATATAGGTAACAAATTAAGTATTTATACAATAACTAAACTATAACATCCAAATAGTTTGGGTACGAAAGGCTAATCAAGTACTTTTCCAGGCAACTTTTTGGGTACTACAACAATTTGTAGAGGTAAAAGAAACGGTGTGGTAACCCAGAAATTTTTGAAAACTAAGGAAGGGTAGAACACAATTTCCTCAGTAAAAAATTTCAGTAAAAATTTTCTGTCTTCTCATGGTCACATCCTTTGTAATGCAGGGTTCAAATTTTTATACTTTTATGTTGATTATAACCAGTTTACCTGTTTTGTATTAACCTGGTATAATCCTTTTGTTCACAGGTATTTGTGTTAGAGGACTAAATTTGAACATGTTATTCAAGATACTCTGGTGAGTTTTATTTTACTTTGTAAGGGTTAGGTCTTCCCATTTTAAGAACTCAAGATAAATTATAATAGTAGTCTTAAAATAATAGAAAGGTTTTGACATTTGAGACAGATAATAGCAATATTATACTTTTAGAATGAAACTTGGAACGAAACTAATTGAAAAAATAGAATAGTAATTAATTGAATAAAGTGTTTTTTAAAAACCAAAATTTTTTGGTACATTAAATAATATAATAGAATTTATTGTGATAATTTCTCATGTTGTATCAAGCCTTTTATTATTTGAAGACTGACTGTATATATTTAGCTGCATTATTTCATATTTTTGTAACAAATGTTTGAGAATAAGCTCATACTCATTTAAACACACCCATACAAATATAGAAAAGACTATTAAAGATAAAGATATATTTATTTGCATACAACATGAGTGAGTTTTGTACAAAAGACGTGCAAATGTGTAGATGTTATGATAAAATGAAAATTGTTAGCATGAAAAATTTGTATTAAAATAAACTGGTTTCCCGTTTTGGAATAGGCAGCCTGTGGACATTTCATGTTATGTATTATATAGTGATAGGAGTGGCTGTACATATAACACCTAGTTCAACCATTAATTCCTGAACGAGGGTGGGTAATCAGTAAACCAGTTTGGTTTATCATTCTACCCTGCGAGATGTGTGCTTCTGTTACTAATCAAATTATTGAATTTATATTAGTAACTTATTTATTTGATTATTTAATGTAAACTTGAAAACGTGGGTTGTAAGAACAAATTTCCTTGTAACATAGACAATGGCTGTGCGAATTATGGATATGACTGTAGTGTACAAATAGCGTATTTTCAAAATCAAGCTGAGTAGTATAACTATGTAATTTGTTTCGTTATTCACCAAAGGTTTGTAGAAATTTTATATCAAAATAATTCATTTATTGAAGTCAGATCGGATTTTTCTACTATCTTCTTGACTCCTCATATTGTCCGTAAAATACGTAAAGTATAATATTTGTTTTGTATAGTAGTAAAGTACTATCAAACTAGACTAAGTGAGTTGCAGAAAAATTCTTTAATTTCATGATGTCATTTTTCTGTCAAGCTTGTGCTTTAGTGTCCCTTTCACTCAAGTGACAAAGTAATTAACATAAATAAATATGAATTGACTAAATCTATGTATATATATTTGTGGATATTTTATACACAACACCATCTGACCTTAAACTAAGCAAAATTTACACTGGGTGGGAATCGAACCCAGTGCAAATTTTGAGATTTTTTGAGATCCTTTGCTTCGCAGGCAGACCTGCTACCAATTAAACCGAACAAATAAGGCCAGTCATGTTTTGATCTAAAGTATAAGTACTGTTGATCAATTCAAAATTGTTACATTTCTAAAAAAAATTAGGGTAATCCAAACTTATGTCTATCGCTATGAGTCATAAATTACTAACTCCTAGTATTACACTCAACTGTCACTTAGGAACATGCAGATACAGATAGTACTGCTACTATATTAGTTATAGAGATTCATGCATCATGCTGGATTGTCACCGGTGGCTCATAACTTACAATAGAATAATAATAATTGAATGATAAAGTGACAGTTGGTTGGTCTAAATTAATGTGAATTTGGTTATTTGGTGTTATGGATATTAGTAGAGGTTTTGGATGCCAAAAATGATCACCACAGACCAGGACTATAATTTTTATACATTGACTCACATAGGTTTAACTGTGTAACATAACAACAATCATAAACACCGTACAGCTCAATAGGTAATTGTATCGTCCTGATTTGCATGTTTAAAATAATCCACTATGTAGCCACTTTCGCACAGCTGGACCTCTTATTGTTTTCTTCTGATTAATGTTCAACTGCGTTTGCCACTGCCATGGTTAACTTTTTAATTACTCTCTGAATTGTAGTATCAGATACAATTATTCTACCGGTACTTTATAAAAATTCATATACTTTGCACCTCGTAAATTTCCTCTTTTATCTAACTAATTACATACCAGTGTTGTAGTATAATATGGTTAGTGCAATAAAAATAAAAATTTAATGAGGGCTTTTTTAAAATAGTAAAAAAATATTTTTGTATGGCCACTTTGCGAGTGGATTTGACAATTATGGGAATATAAATTCAATGACATTACTCTTTTGTATGTTTGTCTGGATTTGATATTGTAGAATAATTATAAAATACATCATATTCATTTAAAACATTAGTAGATTAGTGTTTCAAACCCGTTTGGGTAGTGAGCGGGTTTTTTAAATGTAATGAGCATGAGAAGTCATGTGCTTAATGGTAAGCCACAATCCTGTCTATAACAACACTGTGATAAGCAGCGATCTGAACATGAAGAGTCAAAATCACATGTGTACACACAAAGAAATATGATAATTTATCCCTTTCCCTGTAATTTATAGCTTCTATAAAACTTTGTATGAATAATTCTACTATATGTGTGTATGTCATCAAATTACTCCTAAATGGCTGGACTGATTTGAATGAATTATTTTGAACGCATTTGGGTGGCGCGCTGGATGGTTTAGATTCACAAATCAGCTCGGTACTTAGATGGCGCTGCAGTTGGTATCTAAGTTATTTATTTATAGTGGGATGGAGTTTGCTGAGTCAGCTAGTTATTTATAAACTCTTGACTTGTATCTGTTTTATGGTATCATTAAAATCCTTTGAACTATAAACTTTTGATTAAGTCATATTGTGTGGATATAAGCTCAAAGCAACATCACCACCTAGGCTTTATCTGCTAGCTTAAATTTAATTAGAGCTGCACAGACATCCCAATTGATATGTAAAATCCCACTTTAAGTTTGTACTTTAAGTTTTGTAGTGGTAGGACTCTTAGCAGAGTCCGTCTGGGGAAGTACCACACCTTTGCCAGTTATTCTACCGCCAAGCAGAACTGTGCAAACATTACTGTGTTCCGGTTTGAAGGGCAATGTTTCCAGAGAAATTAAAGGGCTTAGAGATCAAGTTCAAGCTTTGTTTTACCCAGTACTTCTAGTGAGTAAGGTTTCCGCACTTAGTCCCTGATTTGGACCATTGTACGTTGACCAAGGGCTTAGAGATATAACAACTTAGATCTCTGGGTGACAAGCGCAGTGCGGTGCTAGGTAATGATTTGGGCTCTTCATGCTCCAATAGCTGCGTGTCACTGTGCTGTTATGTGGCAGGCATGTTGCTTACCCATCAGGCACATGCTCGTCTCGTCACTCTTTATTTAAAAAAAAAAAAATATATACATTATGTAATGTAGTTCCTTCTCACATTACCCCCTTTGACCAAATAAGTACTTGTATAATTAATAACACTTTTTTTCAACACTTCTTTCTATACTTCTAGCCATAATATATTATATGAACTTTGTTGCGACAGGGTCTGTAGATCTTTTACCCCATTTTTATTATTTGCTTTATTCATAGTGCCGTCTATTGAAAACTATTCAAATATTTACTTTCTTAAAAAAGCTCTCATTATAATCTTGGAAATGTGATTTATGACATGATTACTATGGATTTTTGATAGATTTGATTTTTGTATCGTGATAAACAATTATAAAATTATTATTGTTATATTTGTTCATAATTTATAGTTTATGTGTAAATTTCAAACAATGTACCTACTTTAAAGAATTAAGTGGTAATGAAAATATTTAATTGAAATAAAAATAAATATTTAATTCAATATCTGTATCTTATTTATATTGTTATTATTTATTTCCTCAAATTGTCAATTATCTTTAATGTATTAATTAATTGTATAATTAATGTTCATACCTACAAATCCTACAATACAAAGGTTTAATTTATATTCATACCTACACCACTGTTTTTCAAACTTCCAGCTCATGTAGTTCTACTAGACATGTATAAACTACAAACGTCACCATTCCCATGGGTATTAATAACTCCTTGGGAATTTATACCTAAAGTTTGGAAAACACATGCTCTACTTAGCAAATTTAAAGTTGTATTGCGGTCATATGACTTGCTTGTACATTTATGTACATATAGGAGATACTGAAGTTGTGTTATAATTATTGAAAATATTCCAAAATGATTACTGATTATTATTGTTGTTATACATTATGGACACAATTTACCATTCATCAACACAACCTAATAATAATCAATGAATACTCAATCATTAATAATATAATTACAATGTGTATGTATTCCAGATAGAAAAGATTACACAGATTGATACAAAATGAAGTCTTAACACAACATACCCCAATCAGGCAATGCAATTTTAATAATAATTTGTTGCAAATTGTTTTAATCCACAGTGCACAGTCAAATACCAAGTTTAAACTTGGATAGACAATAATAGGCTTTTGACAGCAGCAGATCTCAAGGTCCTAACAAATTTACACTTGTCTTCAATTTTCTTTAAATTTAAGTTTATTGTAGATTTTTATGGCCATCTTATGCAGACCGGAACTAGGCTGATAAGGCTGCCTTGGCATAGCTCTATTAGGGTGTATAAATATATCCACCTATATGTATATAAAGGTGGTAAACTTTGTTAAATTTTTATGGTTTTAGTTTTTTTATGTAAGACTTCCAATATTTATTTACGTGTGATGTCAATGCCTAATAACGTGGGTGCATCGACAAATTTTAGATATTTAAAATCTCTCAATATATGTTAGTCACCCCCCTAGATTTACCTATGTAAAATATTTTCTTTCTTTTGATTTCAAGACACTAAACATTTTTACCATTGGGAAAAACCCACTCGGGCAACGCATTCCACAGCCTAGACGTTCTTATCACATGATATATAGAGCCAAACTTCTTTGTTCGAGTATTCGGAATGTCAACTATGAACTATGTCGCTTTTACGAGTTACGCGCAGTCACAGAAAAAAAAATGGCAGTCATAAGAACTGCCGATAGAAGTGAAAACTTAGAACTCAGAATTGGATAGCTTACTTTGGGAATTACACGGGTGTAACCGGAGGGTGTGGCTGGGTCATCATGGCATGGCCATCTAGAAATGCGTCAGCATTTCCCATTGGCTGACGCATTTCTAGATGGCCATGCCATGATGGGCAGGCCACGCCCTTTTATCATTTCCCATTGGCTGACGCACTTCTAGATGGCCAATGGCTATAGTCCCGAGTTTACCCGAAGATTTCTTATCAAACCCGAGCGTGACGCTAGACTTCAATTCACAGCCCACGAAAAATCTGTCTAGGCGCGCCAAAAGAAGTTTTCACCCCAAAATGGCAAGGGATGGACCTTGCCCTGGATCATGCAGATCATGCAGATCACTCTCCAAAATGTATCCGATAAAAAACTGACAAGCTATCAATTTTGCGGCGGTATTCAGGATTTTGAAGTCTTTTTTCCATGAGGGTGTCATTACCTGTGAGTCTTTTGGCAGATCTCTCGATCGATTGCTTGCATATACAATATGAACTTACCCTGGACTTCACAAAATTTACACATACATTTTAATATGTAAAATTATGTAGATGATATCTATAAAATACTTGATTTCACAGCTATCTTAGATGAGTTGATGGAATTTATACGCCCAAGACAAACAGTCAAAGTTAGTCCTCAGCCCACAACTGCACAAGTAGCTTCTATCTACTCCGTAAATGAAACATTTACTCCACCACTGGCCCCGTCATCATTATCTTCAACATCATCTTCCTGTTCTTCATCACCAATGAGGTCTCCAATTAGACAAGATAATACCTCGCATTTTTTAGAAACAATAGGTAGAAAAAATAAAAGATTGATTCGGAGACGTTGTGTTGGTTGCTATAGAAAACTGATAAGCACTGGTGTTTCATCAAGAATGTGTAAAAATATTGGTAAAAAGGTGACGACACAATGCAATGAATGCAAAAAGACTTATTGTTTACAATGTTTTGAAGAATTTCATAATAATATACAAAAGTAGGTGTTAGTGACTTTTATTTTATTTGCCTTCTTTCTATTTTTGACAATCTATTTTTATTCTATCTTCCTGACTGAAACATTTTAATTTTATCTTTATAAAAAAAAAGTGTGATAATAAATCTTTTTTCATATTTATTCAATTTTTTTTTCTAATAGTATCAAATCTATCAGTATAAACTGAATTCTTGTATCAACCTTTAATATCATAATTTTACAAGCCTTGATGTGAGTGGTATATATAAATTATATTGACATATTGAAATGTTTACTTACCTTACTGATAATAAAACTTAATTTGACAGCTATCTTAAAAAGCCCGTTGAAATTTATGCATCCAAAACAAACATCTGAAGTAAGTCCTCAGTCTACAACTTGCCCAGCGCCCTTGGCGGAAATATCCACTTCACCAGTGGCCTCTTCTTCTTCATCTACCTCTTCTTCTTCATCATCTACCTCGTCTTCATCATCGTCTTCTTCTTCTTCATCATCGTCTTCTTTTTCGTCATCAAGTTCTCCTATTAGGCAAAGTAGTACCTTTCATTTTTTACAACCGATAGGAAAAAAAGATAATAAATCAATTCGACGAATTTGCGTTGGGTGCTATAAAAAACTTGTGAGCGCAGGAGTCTCTTCAAAAGTTAGTAAAAACAAAGCTAAGAAGGTGACGACACAATGCAGTGAATGCAAAAAAACCTATTGTCTACAATGCTTTAATGAAAATCCTATACACGAGTAGCTGTAAACATTTAAGTATTATCTATTATTTTATTTTTTTTCTATTTTTATCAGTCTAATCTGTGTTATAAGTGAAAAGTTGTTTATATTTAATCTTGCTGACATTAAAAATATACTTCTGCCTTCATTTTTTATTTCTATATTTTTCTTGTTGTATCATATTTTGTAAGGTCAGAGAAGTGTCAGTACAACTTCACTTTAAGACTGGCTGCTTTGTTATTAGTCATCTATTGAACTCTATTAGTCCAGTCATGTAGGTACGTAGTGTCTCCTCGAAATAAATTGAATTCTTGTATAGTTCTTTATTTGAACATAACAAATGTTAATATTTCAAGAATCACATGCCAACGTGTGCGTAAAGAAAGGACGAATAGTGCGTACGTAACCATGCGTACGTACTATTTTTGTTATTTGTAATGTACACACGCATTTTTATAATATGACATATATTTATTTAGACGATATTTATTTTAGTAACAAAACTTAATTTGACAGCTCTCTTAAAATGGCTGTGGACATTTATATGGCCAAAACGAACATCTGCAGTAAGTCGTCGGTCCACAACTTCCGCAGTGGCCTCATATTCATCATCATCATCATCTTCTTCTTCATACTCATCATCATCGAGTTCTATGACTTCACATTTTTTAGAACCGATAGGAACAAAAGATAATAAATCAATTCGAAGACGTTGCGTTGGGTGCTACAGAAAACTTGTGAGTGCAGGTGTCCCTGCAAAAATTTGTAAAAATAAAGTTAAGAAGGTGACGACACAATGCTATGAATGCAAAAAAAACCTATTGTCTACAATGTTTTATGGAAGATCCTTTACATGAGTAGGTGTATAGGTGTTATTGTCTTATTATTTTATTATATTAGCCTCCATTCTATTTTTTCTCAATCTAATCTTAAATCTGAAAAAAATATTTTTATGTAATTCTTCTGACATTTTTATTAAAAACCAATATTTTTTACTTGTGTATTTATTTATTTTTCTTGTAGTAACTATCATAAACTCTGGAAAGTATTACTACTAGTATTAGTACTGGTATTTTAGTTATCCATAGCCAAAACGCGTGTTGTCAGTTTGTCAATATAACTTCATCCTAAGACTTGCTGCTCTGTTTTTAATCATCTATTGAAGTCTATTGGACCAATAGACATCTAGGCATGTTGCCTCGAAATCTAAGGGGAAGAACTACATTCTTGTATAGACCTTTTACTTTAACATTCAAATGGTGTTTCAAAAGACAAAAGAGACACGCCAACGTGTGGGTGTCGTTAGATATACTGGAGGATATTATTATCTACAATTCCATCTAAAACCATTTTAATACGTCCAACCGATTTCGAGACACAAGGTGAGGAGTGCGTGTACGTAGTATGGTCATGTACACATACATTTTAATCTATATGAAATGGTATATTATTATTTGAACGAAATCCTAGTATTATTATAAATGCGAAAGTTTGGATGTTTTTTTTGCTTAATCACGTCGTAAAGGCTGAACGGATCGGGTTGAAATTTAGATCACAGATTGTAGTCTGCAATAACACACAGCCTACTTTTTAATCGCAGGAAAATTATAGGAATGGGAACTACCCAAGTAAAGCCGCGGAGTGGTTGTAGTCTCTAATAAAACTTGACAGCAGAGGGTTTTTCAATTTTGTACGTCTAAAACAAACATCGGAAGTCCACAACCCATAACTTCTCCTGTAACCTCTGTGAAAATATCTGCTTTCCCAGTGCCCTTTTCTTCATCATCGTTCTCTTCATCGTCATCATCATCATCAGTTCTGCTTGTTCTTCGATTACAGTACCTCACATTATTTAGTACACATAGAGAAACACGGGGAACACTTACAGTATCTCTGGATATCCCAAAAGCTTTCGACAGAGTCTGGTATGGTGGTTCCATACGAGTGGTCATTAATGGCTGCTCCCATGATAAGCATGATCAATGCCGGAGTCTCTCAAGATACTTTCTGAAACGCTCTTTCTGCTACACATCAACGATTTTTTTTAAACCTGGTATCTTTGGGTACGCAGATGATAGCACCGTTGTAGAGATTTACCTCGTACATATATTATCTAGCGCAAGATCCTGTGGGCTCGAACTCGAGCACCGAGAGAGACTATGATCGAGCGTCTGAACTTGGGCCTTGAGGCTTGAGGCAGTATCTGTATGGGGCGATACCCATCTGGCTAAGTTTAACGAAGGAATGACGCAGGCGTGTCTGTTTTTCGCAAAAAGAGTCAATTCCAACAGACTCTTACTTTTCGAGGTGTATCCATTAGTAATCGTACTGATCTCGATTATTATCTGTGATTACATCTCGAGCATAGATGTCAAAGTACCGTACAATGTACTTTGACGTCTAAGCTCAGCTTTGCCTCTTATAATAATAATATATATATATACAACGTGGCATTATATTATATTGTTATTGTTACATATATATACATTACATTATTCTAGTCCAGCGATCGAATCCAGCGGTGGATTGCTTACTGGAAAAATCTAAACTGGCACTGGAAAGTATTGGCACTGGATTCATGCTTTCCAGTGACGGTTTACATTTTTCCAGTAAGCAATCCAGCGCTGGATTCGATCGCTGGACTGCAATAATGTAAACCGGACATAACCTTAAGACTGGCTCTTTTGTTATTTTTTTTTTTAAATCAATTTATTAGGCATCTCGCGTTGCCTTAGAATCCAATGAAATAAATTGATTTATTGTATAGACCTTTTTTATAGTATAGTGACGGGACGAACAGGATATGTGCCCGATGGTAAGCAACACGCCTGCCCATAACAGCACAGTGTACGCAGCTATTGGAACATGAAGAGTCCAAATCATTATCTGCACTCGTTGTCCAGAAATTTGATATCCTAAACCTGTATGCCCTTTAATTTCTTTGGAAAAATTGTCCTTCTAAACGGAACAGTGATGTATGCACATTACTGCTTGGTACAGACAAGTTTTATATGCAAACGAGTGAAGGAGTCAGCGTCCTTAGAAATTCAAGGTTCATTCTTAGGTCCCAAATTTAAGTTTTTTGAGAATATCTCGGTTTTTAGGGTTCCGTAAGTATAAAAACGGAACCTTTATAAATTCGTCGTCTGTCTGTCCTTCCGTATGTCACTGTCACTTTTTTCCAAAACTATAAGAACTATACCTACTGTTGAAACTTTGTAAGTAGATGTATTCTGTGTACCGCATTAAGTCTTTTACACAAAAATATTAAAAAAAAGACGTGTGGCACTCGAGGACTGCCGCGGTAAAGCTATTGGATGCATTTTTTGCATCAACTTATGCAATATTTTTTTTATTTGATTTACCTATGCAGTATTTTTGGGATAATGTTGAGTCTAAGTCACATTTGTTTTTATCATAATGCTGGAAAGGTTAATAATGCTATATAATAGTAACCCAACATAAATACGAATTAAATCAGTTTATTTTACACATAACACATAATTTTACAATTTTAATGTTTTTTTTAAATATTACACATAATAATTAAGGTAAATCCAAAAAAATAACACTTCTTTGCTTAAAGATTAAAGTTATACAACAAACTTAAGTACAAAATAATATAAATTTTTTGACATTAAGGTAAACATTCTACAAAAGATTAAATACAAAATACTACTTATTTACATTAAGGTTAAAGTTATACAAAGAGATTTAAGTACAAAATATCACTTATTTACAGCACTTATTCAAAACAATCTCAAAATCAAATGAATCGAACAAACTCTCTTACATCATCATACTGTCATATACTTCTCTTAAAATTAATCACACTACTTAACTAACTAAATAAATATTGGTGGACTATTCACACACAAGACCATCGGACCCCAAACTAAGCAAAGCTTGTACTATGGCGGCCAGATAGCTGATATATAATACTTACACAGTTTTAAATAATACATACTTGCTACTAGCTGTACCCGCAACTTCGTCTGCGCAAAATAAATATTAAGGTATAAGGTAATGATACAATTTCATCAAAATCGGTTCTGTTGTTTAGATGTGAAAGCATAAGATACATTCGTCTCCCATTTCAACTCCAATTTCATCCCCATACAGGTCAAAATTACAAAATTGCTAAAACAAACATTTATTTGCTTCGTGTCAAGTGCTTATATACAGAGTTTCATGGTTTTATGGACATTCATCCCCCATTTCACCCCATACAGTTCGAAATCACAAAATTGACAAAACAAACATTTAACTGCTTCGTATCAAGTATCTAGAGACAAAGATAACTTTGAAAATCACGATTTTTATACAACCGTTCATCCCTTGTTTCACTCTCTTACGGGTTGAATTTCGCAAAACCCCGTCTTAGTGAGCACCTACGTGCTAAAAGAGACCTCCATTCATATTCCACTCAATTTCATATTCCTAGCATTTGTAGTTTCTGAGATTCCTTGACGAGTGACCTTTCACTTTTATGTACAGATTATATATTTATTATAGATATAGATATCAAGAAACACCCAGCCACAGTGCAAACATTATTTTTTTAATAATATAGTGTTTCAGCACTCTATATTTTTTTATATTATATTTTTGTAGTGGTAGGACTCTTAGCTGAGTCCGCCTGGGGAAGTACCACACCTTTGCCAAATATTCTACCGCCAAGCAGTAATGTGCAAACATTACTGTGTTCCGGTTTGAAGGGCAATGATTCCAGAGAAATTACAGGGCTTAGACATAATATCTTAGATCTCTGGGTGACGAGCGCAGTGCAGTGCTAGGTAATGATTTGGACTATCATGTTCTAATACCTGCGTGTGCAACTGATTTGCATGATCTAATATCTAATACCATCTAGCCCTGTTTTCTATCGGAATGCTCGTAGCTCGAAAAAGGGACATCGCTTCATGGTTAATGTTCCAAAGACAGGAACGAAGAGATTTGACTTTACTTTTGTGATAAGAATGTCTAGGCTGTGGAATACGTTCCCTGAGTGGGTTTTCCCCGATGGTTATCATCTTTCGTTTGTTGAGTCGAGAGTGAATCGGTATTTTCTAGGTAAACACATTCCATCGTAGACCGTATCGTTGCTTAACATCAGGTGAGATGGCGGTCAAGTGTAAACCTACAAAAGAAAAGGTAGATAGAGAATGAAATTGTGTATAAATTTCATCTGAAACTTTTTTGTTACATTTTTATTTGTAATGGAAAATCAACAGATCAAGTAGTCCTGGATTTGTCAATAAGCCATATAGTCTGCTGCCTAAGGGTAGTTGTGTCCTAAGGGCTGCAGATTTCGAAGGTGGCTCACTCGTTTTCATAGAATTAATGTCAAACAACTTTACTGATTTTCTCCAGGTTCTTTATACTCGTGCTAATACAATAAGTCCTGTATAAACTGGAAAATAATTATTTTAGAGAGGTACTTGGAAATAAAGTGAAATAAAATCGGCGGAAATAAAGTGGCCTTTGACATTGAATCCCCATTAACAGATCTATTATTATTTGTAAATATCGCATGTCCAATTGACCTCCGATTGTTAAAGAGTCGTATGGAGGACTGGATCCAATGACTTCAAAAGAAGGACGTGGCTTACTGAACATTTTTTGGCATTTTAATGGCCATCAATAACTCGTTCACTCCCTCCCGCGCACTGACCGCTGCCGCTGTGAACTGAGTCTTATGTTGCATGGCCCTAAATATGTAATTTTAGACCCAATGCGGTTGTGACATTTTGTCGCACCTTTGGCCAGGTCCAAAGGTTATGTATAAGTCTATGTCTGGATCATAAAAAAAAACAGAAACGAGCTTCGGAATCAACGGCATGGACCATGATTCTCCAACTTATCGACCGGATGATAAGCCGAGGTATGATTATGTACCAGAAGTGAAGGATGGTCTAAAACCTACAGGTGACAGTTAATCTATTGCAAATTAGTTACTCCATATCACTTTGAAAATAGGTGTAACTTTCTTTGTAGAATAGGGCAAGGGACTTTTCTCGTCCTTTCATAAATAAAATATCAGTGAAACTGTCTCAATATCTAAAATAGTCATTGTGTTGCTATTGCGTTCTCTTTAATTTTAAGCTAAAATAAAGAGGGTGTAATAGCAAAGCCATAAGTAGTCAGTAGTTAATTAGGCGTCAAAGGGCGGTCTACCGCCTAACACAATCATGTCATTGCTATCTGTAATTTCTGTCTCTGTTAAAATTTGTAGTGTCAATAATATACCTAATATCATCGATATAGACCACTAGATGTGGCATCCCAAACTTCAGGCGCACATAATTATGTCATCGTTAGAAAGAGTGAATTCACTCTTTCCGTCGGTTGCAGGAAGCGGTGAACGCCGGACTTTTTACCTGTCACTATTCATTGCCAACAACCAAAATAAGTAGAACCACAGCTTACCTTGCCGCTAGCGCTTCTAGGGGTCAAGTAGATTGGTTGATGTAAATCACTTAAGCTACACACAGACACGCAATTTAATACCAATTTCAAGGTGCTCAGGGCACAGCAAGTGGTTTGATACTGAGTTGCATTAGGGTTTTAGAAATTGGTACTTACAAATCGTCTGAAGTTGCTAATGGTAAAAACAAATTTTGTTTGGTGGTAGTGTAGTGTGGGCCTTTCGTTTTCTAGATATTGGTGGAAAGAGTCCGTTATTGATTGTCGTAGATTGATTGAAAATATTCGTAATTTAAGAAATAAATAAATCTTGCTCTAATAAATTTTTTCATTTACAGCGAGATACATAACAACTAAACGTGGCGCTCAACTTTTACTGTTCAGCAGTTTCGTCTTTCGGCAGCAGAGTAAACCCAACAAAGACGGATTAAAGAGTTGGTATTGCGTTATGTATTACACTACACAATGCAAAGCGATACTCACTACGGACGCACAAGACCATATTGTCCAGATAAGAGGCGTTCACAACCATAAGGCTCCTAAAATCACTGATACTCCAGAAGGAATTATTTATGAGCATGAGAAAAAGAAACGGAAGAAATTTAAGTCCATCCATAGTGAGGACGAGGGTGGGGATGACGAAGTACAGATTTTACCCTAGTTTGTGCCAAATGTTGCCATACCATAGCCGAAATTAGGTGCCACTTTAAGGTAATCGTCCACAGGCCCGCATCGCACGTAACGGATTTTAGTTTTTCCCTTGTCGATGAGCAGTACGTACGGTTCGGTATCAGTGGACGCTGTTATATGAGTTTTTATACAAGCCAAACAAAAATCCGTTACGTGCGATGCGTCCGATACGTGCGATGTGGGCATGTCGACGCTTGCTTACCTTTAGTGTTATAGTGACCGGAAGCGGTTAACGTTACGGTATAGTGCTTCCGGGATTCCGGAAACAACTCTACAACGTAATTTCAGCGTCGTATTACGTAAGTTTCTTGATAATGTTGTGGGTTCGAGAAACTTTTATGGTGTCATAAATATGTTGGTATATAGGTTGAAATTGCAACCGTTGGTTGAACCATAAATACTAGAAGTTTTACGAACTCTCGGGTAGTTGCCATAACCTGAATGTACGACATGATAAATGTGATTTAATTTGGTAATTTTAGTATTACGTATTATATAAACTATGTGTTGTATTTTTTTTTTGTGAGTTTTAGCAAATATGACCTTTCCATAAAATGCATACACTGTAGCCGAAGCACAGTAGTCTCATAGTGGCTATAAAGAAGAATGCCACTAGAGAAATTTGCATAATATAAGTGTTTGTTTGAAAAATGGCCAAAAAAAATCTTGTCAGTTTGCTAATACATAAACGTATGTGTGTTTACAATTTTAGCCCTTATTCGTTGGCGACTCCTTTTCCTCTGTATAGCATACGACCCGTATGCTGATAAATGATTGAATTTATGTGCATAATATGATATGGATATGACCCCTATGTACATCGGTTACTGTATTTTTATGCCTACGTTATTTCGAATAATATTTGTAGTAATTTGTACAGAGTAGCTTGAAATCGGACATAACTATAAAGGCCCTTAATTAGCAGCTAGTTTAATTTAAATACTACTATCGTTTTAAACTGTAAAATAAATTGATTGTACTTCTTCTCAAAAATAGCGTTCGTTTATGGCTATTATAATTACATATGTTCTGCAATATTTTACTCATCTTATCTGACATGACTACAATTTTACAAATATATTATTTTAGTAAATTTAATGTTCTGTGTGCTTTTGTCAACTAGACGCTATTTTATTTTTTATTTTGGAATTCTGTGGGTGAATTATTGTCTGAAGCCCTGAAGTGCATTGCATAATTTTAATTTTGCGAGTCTCAAGTATTTTTTAATCACAATTATAAATAATTAATATAGTAATAATTTTGCATCACGCCTGCATATACCCAATAGGTAATTTTATTTGATCTGTGTTAATCTGCTATGTTTTAATCTTTTACAATTTTCATATGTGTCTCAAATGTGTTAGTGTGTTCCTATGAATAATATTATTGTGTCATATATGTTTGTACAGATACATCATACGTTGTACGTAGGTGTACCTAAATGTATCGGATTACGTCACTGCATTGCCGAAGATTTAGAACTTGTTTATTTTAAATGTCTAAACTATTTACATTAATACTGCTAATCCCAATTGGTACCTATCTAATTTATAGTAGTTTAAAATTCCTTACTGTCTGTGTATTGTGTATTATATCTTTTTTTGTCTTGATTGTAGACGGAACTGAATATGGAACGAGATGTTCTTACTAGTTATTCAGTATAGTTGCCGGCAAACATCTTGAATAAGTGCAGTAGTCGAAGTAAAATCAAGATTTGTAACAAATAATGTTTTTAAAAATATGTCATTAAATATTCATTTTCCCGCTCACAGCAACGTGAGCAGGTAGGGAAGGGAATGTATTCGGCACTTAAGATGTTTGCCGGTAAATACAGGGTTAAGTATCCGTTTCTAAATTGATCTCAAAATGTATGCGATGGGTCTTTATTCAAGATTTTAAGGCTAGTAACATAAAACGTTTACTAAATTAGTAAAAGTTGTTCAAAATGTTGAATAGAGCACTACCGTGTCGGCTTAGTAGAGGTGTTCTGCGTAACCCTGTATATGGCAGCACTGAATCACTGCAGTGGCGTAAACCAATACAGAAAAATACAAAATATGTACCTATTTCATTATGTCTTGTGAGATTTATTTTTGAAAATAAATAGTTGCAATTTTGGTAGTGTCATTGATACTCTTTGCCAAGCAACATTTTGCATCACATCATTGTTTTTTTAAATACCGAATAAGTTTACTGTAAGTTTAAAGTTTGAAACGATTAAGTACTGTATTGTATGTGTCACCGCGTGTCATGTGTCAAAATTATAATAATCGTCTGTTTATAATGAAAACCGTGAGATTATAAACCTACGGTAGGTAAGGTTAATTGGTAGTCTAGTTAAAATTATAAGCTTACGTAGCACGTAACTTAACGGTGACATGTAGGTATATTATGACGTATTCTACTAATTATTTATTTATGGAAGAATAGTTACGTTCTTGAAACTCAACGTTCATTCTCCATACCATTGAAAATAAATATGCTTGGTATAAGAAGCCGTTCTTGTGTGTTATTTTCATATAACATCTATTATACGATAAATTTCATCCTAATCTGTTCAGTAGTTTACCCGTCTGTCATAACATGGTAGATGTACTCGTTTATAAGAACACATCTAAGGCTGCAGCCTTGCGAGCAAAGAACTCATTATCAAAACAAATTTGCGTTTTACATCTTGATACAATAGGGAAAAAAATTTTTAGTAGAAAGTTGAAATTATTGAAATAAAATTGCAGAAGTCCACTACATTAGATCACAGAAAGGCTTCAAACTGCTTGTCTACCAAACTTACACATTTGCCCAGAATTGTAGAAGCAAGAACAAAACCTCTTGGACTTGCTCGTCTCGCACCTCCAAGAAATGTCAAGCGCAACTGATCCTGACCAAAGCCGGGGGATTCTACGTTGTGGAAGACGAGCACACGCATCCACCGCCAGTGTTTTACATCAATAAAATGGGTCACTATATCAGAGTTTCTGAGAAGAAAATTGCGGAACTCGAATAGATTGTATATTGGATAATCTGAAGACTTATCGATATCTAGTAGCTTTAATAAAATAATACAATACTTTGTTATTTCAAGTAACATAAGACTCATAAACATTCATGTAAATAATTTCGTTACATTACAATAAAATTATATTACAATCACTAGTCATTACATTATTATAACATATTTTTTTAAATTATTTTACACCCAAACATTTTACATAAAACAGATACTCTATTAAATATTTTATTTTTAACTTCTTGCATCTTTCAACATTGCAGGGTACACATTTTTTATGGGTGTTTTGTCTTCGTTAAAAATTGTGATATTGCAAATGTTATAATTCGAAACTCCCGTATGTGACATTTTCTCTGTAATTGTCTGTAGGTAGTGTTAGTGTGTAAAAAGATACCTATTATACCGATACCTCCAATAAATGAAATAAAAAATGGTTCAGTAGTGCTATTTTCACATCTAAACTCACCATACCGATACTTCCAAGGAATACTACGCCAACTCTGAAGTGATTCATACGTTTACAGGGGGCAGCATACAAAGTGCTGTTAGGTATTCAAAATTCACTTTCCTTTATCTAGACGCCTTAGTCTTATCGAATTTGGCTGAGTGTCTGAATTTAATTTTTAATAATTTTCTACTGTTTTGCTCAGTTTAATTACTATATTTTTAGGTAAGCGAATATTTTTGAAAGAAATTGCTCTGGATACAGGCAAGCCACATACAATTCGAAGATCCAACGTAAATACTCTACAGAAACAACGAAGTAACCAATTATCTCGATTTGTACCATCCGAACATCGAGATACACCTTCCGGTAGACGAGGTGTATGCGAAGTTTGCCCATCCAAGAAAAATAGACGAACCAAAAAAGGGTGCAATAGATGTGCAAAGTTACTGTGTAACGAACATTGTATGTACATGTGCCAGGACTGTTTTGCTTTAATGCATATTGCCGATAATGACGACGTATAACTTTATTTAAAAAAAAAACGTGTTTTTTTATTTAAGCTTAGGCAAATACTGTTAAACTCTATAAATGTTTGCCTAAGATTTCCCAAAGCGTTTTTTTTCTATTAATAAGTGTAAAACTATATTCAATGTTATTTTTTGTAATACCTTATGCTTTATTTTATCCCTTAAAATGGTTACAAAATGATTTAGCCATTAGCCAATATTAGCCAAAAAATCATGTTAGGTATAGACGGGAAAATGCTCATTCTCGCGTTCCAAGGAAAGGCGCGACTACTCTAGGGTTAAGAATTGGCGTACGTATGAACGGTAAACCTCGAAGGAATCGATGTGGTGAATTTAGATCTAAAAAACTATCGAACTGTTCCGAAAATACTATTGCATTTTGGGAATGTTGCTTAAGGTACCAAGACAATTAAAAATAATGAGCTCATCTCACCCAAGAAAATATTGTTTATGTTATAAGGAGTGTATTTTTAGCTTGGAATGTTTTTGTCTTGTAATCTTTTTTGTATTACTTTGTACATGTTCATATAAATAAAATACTTTGACAACCAGTAAAGATAAAATATATAAATTATAGTTGGTAACAAAACATTATGTCAAATTATAAAGCATTTCAATTCTTACCTAAAAACTACTCCACAAATTACCCACCCCGAACTGTTCCGGAGACAAAGGTGCCCATGACGTCGCTGCGTTCCCACGTTGAATGGCAATGGCCAGCCTTTGCCCCAGGAACAAGACGGCGCGGGAGCCACCCGAATTCTCCCAACTCTGAAATTAACCCTTTAGTTTCTGCTCCCCAACAAGCCACGGTCTCCACGGCGTATAAATAAACAATGGATACTCGAATCGTTAAGTGTGTCGTTAAAAATCGAGAAATCGAGATTACACGCACCGCATACGCAAAGTCACTTGAAAATTAAACTCGTAAATTGAGTAACTTGCATAGAACTCTTTCTAAGTAGTCTAAAAGTAAATGGAGGTTTTGACTAATGTTCATTTTATATTTTTAACAATATCATCGATTTTTTACTGATGTGTAAAGTTATCACCAGTATTTTTAGTACGTAACTATTCGATCCCACAAATTGTAGAACATTAAACCATTCTAAAATCAAAAAAGGTATCGTACAGTAATTATAACCGAGATTTTCAATCTCTTCAGTCATAATACTTGTAGTTTTTTGCCGAAAAGTCTTGATATATATGATGAGTTAAATTTATTGTACGGTTTTTGTTCTAGGAGTAATCTTTAAAGCTCACGCTGAATGCGACAGTCTAAGGTACCGTTATCAAGATCACGTGTACTTCTTCGAGACCGATTACGGGACATGGGATCATCTCAATCCGCGGAAAAGGATCAAGGAAACATCCTGGACCTGTTCCAAGCAGTTTTCTACAAGATGCCCTGCTGTTGCGGTCACTGATCCACAGGGGAAATTCAAATACATTGATTCGAAACATACATGTCAGGATAAGAAAAAATTTAACAAAAAACTTGCAAAATAACTAATACAAGCTGCAAAAATAATCCACAACAGAAAAAATATATCGTGTCGAAAAAGACACGGAAGTGAAATTAAATACGTTAAGAAAACTTTTTAGCATTGGCTCGTCATTTCATACACCAATGTTTGCAAGAAGAAATTAGGCCTACATCACAATCATTGTTGGATTTTTTAAATTGTTACGAAAGAACTGTGAAAGTTAAGAATTACATAATAAATTGATTTTTAATGGTGATTTGTGTGTTTTTGTTCTTAAAATTAAGTTAATCGTATATTGAATACCGTAGGGAGCTAATACTCGTAGATTGAGATTGATAAAAAATAGTATGCGTTTTTTTTAAATGAAACTTAGATCGATTTATCTTCCTCGAAACCCCCTGCATACATAATTTCATCAAAATCGTTTGAGCCGTTTCCGAGATTTAGATTCTTACATATAATACAAGAATTGCTCGTTTAAAGGTATAAGATTCTGTGTCATATAGTGTAAATTATTAGGTTTCCAACCTTTTGGTATACCAACAACCACAATAAAGAGTTACCTATTCATTTATCTAAGAATTTGAGAATAACATAGGTATATCTATATATGTATATATTTGTGAATTGTCCGCCAATATCTGTTTTGTTTGAATTGTGAATTGTTTGAATTGTCGGCATTTTGTTTGAATTGTAGGAAATAGTGGAAATCACAGAGAAATTGCACTCAACATTTGGTTCCCGATATCCGAAGCCGTTCATCTGTGCTTTTTGTTACGATTTTATACGAAAATGTAATATGGCGATACATTTCCAAAACGACAAAACGTATTTTTATCGTTTTTGAAAATTTGTCTACGTTATTGTAAGCATACATTTAAATATTTGATTGACGATTTGACGATTGATATTGTGATGAATATTATGATTTTTAGTTTATAGCAATGAAAAACACGAAAACAAAAGACCAAGAAAAAGTATTACACTGGAAACTAAAATGCAAGTGATTAGAAGATTGGATACTGGTGAACGTCCATCTCAAATTGGTGCTGCATTAAATTTGGCAGATTCAACAATTAGGACTATTCTTAAGAATAAAGAAAAAATACTTTCATCGGCAACTGCAACAACGAAGATCTCTGCAACTAGAATTACCTGTTCTAGAAATAATACAATGGAAGAAATGGAAAAAACGACTTTCCATGTGGATTGACGAGGAAATTGAACTCAATATGCCACTAAGCCAATCTATTGTAATGGAGAAAGCAAAAATAATTTTTAATTGCATTCAGGATGAGAGAAGTGACTCAAGTGAAACTTTCGTTGCAAGTCGAGGATGGTATCATAGATTTAAACATCGAAATAATCTTTATAAGAAGTGGTGATAGCGGCTGAATCCGATATATCGCTAATCAATACATAATATTGAATATTTCAAGTACCACACCGAGAGTATTCGGTGGTTACAACACTAGTGTCTTTCACCCATGTTTAGATTTTTTTGAAAATGAAGAATAATAAATGTAATCGGTTTTTAGGCAAATTAATTTAACTGTCCCCGGTTCGCTTTACTCGCCACCTATCGCCTTCGCTGCGCTTGGCCTCGCATGGCTTGCTCCACTTAGAACCTCCGTTGAGCTTCAGGCGCCTGCATTTTTAGCGATAAAGTCGCCAATTGCTACTTTATTTTTTAAGTTTTTGGATAGGTTTGTTATTTTGTTTACTTGTTAATGGCAATAAAATGTTTATCTATCTACTGTTTGGCGGTAGAATAAGTGGCACAAGTGTAGTACTTCCCGAGGCGGATTCTACAAAGTGTCCTACCAGCATACAATGGCCACATGGAAATGTACCTCCTAGTCGATTTTTAGATCGGAACAGAATCATACAACTGAACGCAATCTATTCAGATGAACAATGAGGCGTTTTCAGAATAACAAACATAAGTGATAAATGGGCCATAACATATGTATATCTGGCTTAATTTTTTAACTTTGTAACTCCAACATTTTCGATTTTTTTATTTCGATGCCATCTAGTGTAAAATACTGTAACGAACACGATGAAATCATTCGTATCTCCTGATTATTTTTAGTTTATTTGCTGTTTACAATAAATAAAACCACGGTATGTCCACGGTTTGAGTGGACGCCATTTTGTATGACACAATACTTCGTAACTCCACCCCCAGTACGGCGGGTGCCAAATTATAAGATCCTCCTCATTGCGTGCGCGTTTTTTCTAATTTTAATCAGAAATTATACCTTATTACGAAAACTTATACGATTCGAAAATACGATTTGGCAGTCATTTTCGAAGTTTTATTATATTATTAATTAAATTGCAACGTTGCAAAACAAAGAATGTTTGTGTCCAAGGTCATAATGAAGTTACTTTTTTCGTTGTAGAGGAAGTATGTAACATTGTCTGGTCTAATGTAATTTAATGGTGTATGTGTCTTTGTTATACATTTACTGGCAGGTATACCAAGTCCATTTGTGTGCCTTATTTAAAAACAAACACCTAGGGTTGTTAAAAATGTATAGAATAAATTATGTTTATAATGATTGGTAATAAAATTGAATCATTCGTTATTTCCAGATATCTTGTCTGCCTTCGAAAATAAACAAATTGATGAAAGTTTTAGAATTAGTGTACCTGCGAATCCTTCTCTTTTAACAAATGAACGATATATTATTATACTTGAAGACAGTATAAAACCTATAACTAGTCAACCACCCCAAACACTTAAAGACAATTTAGAAACGAAAAAGTCACTTATTACTTATGGCAACTATGTAGAAACTACTCAACTAGGTACATCACTTGAGGTATTTGCAGAAACTAGTGAACCCCCTAAGAAAAAACAGAAGAAGTGTCAGTCTGATCAGTGGAGCGTGAGTTTAAACAAAAAAAATAGAGAAAAGGGCAAAGCTTACATGGGAAAGAAAAAGGTAGAAAGTAAGTGGCAATTCAGTGAACCGAAACCAGAGAAACAATTAAAAGAAAGATGCGATTGTAAATTAAGTCTCAAGAAAAACACTAAAATACAATGCTACAACATAACAGATGACGACAGAGTGAAAATATGGCAGAACTTTTGGCAACTTACTTGGAAAGAAAAAAAAATGTTTGTTAAATCTTTCTCTATCTGTAAGAGCAAAGAACGTGTGAGAAGTGATGGACCAACATCAAGACGTAAGAATTCTGTTGAACTATATTTACGGAGCGACTTCTATGTAGAGAGATTCCGTGTATGCAAAACAATGTTTTTGAATACATTGAGCATTGGACATTGGGCAATACAGAAGTGGATAATAGATGAACAAGATAATAATGAACTTAAAGAGAGCCCAAAACACAATAAAAGACTCGAATCTACTTCCAAATTGTGACATTTTTTTAATCACTTCCTAAAATGGAGTCTCATTATTGTCGTACGGATTCGACAAAGTTGTATCTAGGACCATCATGGACAATTAAAGCTCAACTGTACTCAGCTAATCGAAATGATTTAGGTATGTAAATTTGATAAATTACAACCTATGAGTGTGGCTTCTTTTTATAATGTATTTGATGAGCTGAACTTGTCTTTATACCAACCAAAGACGTATTTGTGCGACGTTTGCGAACGACGTTTTAATACCAAAAATATTTGTTACGACTCCTACAAAGAACTAGAAAGAAATGAAATAGGGGTTAAAATGAAAAGCAGAAGGACAAAGAATCGAATCATTTAGTTAATTGATATCTTTTAGTATGTTTAGTAAACACAGCGACACAGCGGTAAAGAGCAGCATCTGACTGTTTCTTTCTCGCTGTGGCTCACTCGGTGGCCTTGAGTTCACCAGAAAATGTCTTTGATTTACGGGCGTGATGATGAGCTTCATTAACAGCACACGAAAAATATTTTTTGTGGTCAACCAAAAGCAGTGTTCACTTTCAAAAATTTATTTGGTTTGATTTCCAATATTCAACGTTATGTATCGTATATAAACGAATATCAGCTAAAAATATTATTACAATAATATGATGATGATGAAAACAATTGGAAAATATCGATATATCGATTTTTTTTCAACAATCTTATCTATCCCTAACTTAACTCGATTTCGTACCTATGCACGACACGATATCGTGGCGGTGTAAAACTGGCCTATCTTTAGAACGGCCAACAGCGGTTGCCGCAACTACTGTTACAAGTATTAAGGTCGTGTCTACGTTCGGAGTCCTCAGTAGGCAAACTAGCGCTGACTCTTCGCAGTTTGCGTAAAACTAGTGAACTGTGGACACTACATTTCAAATACATATTATATACTCGGGAAGTGCATACTGAGCCGACACACCGCTTATGAGCGTGAGCATGAGAGATATCGTGCCGTGGGTAGGTACGCAATCGAGCCAGACTAGGGAATTTTAATTGTATCTTGCAATTAACAAAACAAAATTTAAATTAATTAATTGCGAAATGCAATTAATAGATTAAATAAAAAAAAATTGGTGGACAATCCACACACAACTATCTGACCCCAAACTAAGCATATAGCTTGTGTGATGGCGGCCAGATAGCTGATATAATACTTATATAGTTTTAAATACATACTTATTATAGATAGAAACACCCAGACACAGTGCAAACATTTGAATTCATCACACAAATATTTGCTCTGGGTGGGAATCGAACCCACGACCCTCGGCTTCGCCGGCAGAGCTACTACCAACTAAGCCACGAAGCCAGTCTCATTGCAGTTAAATTCATTACAATTAATTTTTGAGTCAGTTACTACGAGTAAAATATTAATTGATTGATACCCAACGTCCAACCCTGCCGTGCAACAGGGTGAACTGAAGTTCCTTAATTCAATCAATGGGTTAAGGCGTTCTATGACATTTTAAGGCTTATTACCTGCGGCGAATATTAGGACAGTTTTTTTATAAGCTTGCACTTGACCGCCATCTCGCCTGATGTTAAGCGACGACGCAGTCAACGACAGAGCGTGTCTAGCTCGAATAAACCGATTCACTCTCGATTTGAAGACACCAAGATTGTAACCAGCGGGAAAAATCACTCAGGCATCGCATTCCTCGGCCTAGACGTTCTAGTTAAAAACCAGACAGAGAAAAAAAACCATCAATGAGAGAGTTTTGGAGAAACTACATCATGAATGTTTTCGGAAAGGTAACTTTAAACCTTTCTTCAAATGAGCCATCCAATATGTTCGTAAAAGATCGTTCGAATTTGACCAAATCTAACCTAGGGCAGTGACACTAGACACTCAATATGAACGAAATTGTATAATTCGCGAAATAAACAGGTTTGATGAGGTAAATGTGGAAGATGTCGAAGAAACATAGCATGAAACAACAGAAAGTATGTGTAATGATCTTAAGAAAAAAGCGGACCAAAAACTCGAAAATATTGAAAGTAGTAAATGGAATTTCAATTTCGTTTCTTTAACTAGTTTGACAATTGTAACAGAAATTATGGACCAATTTATTGAAAATGGCACACATTTTAACAGGAATTCAAAAGAAATACGGGGTGTTATGGAAAATTAAAAATACAGAACAATTTGAATGATCTGAACATACTGAGTTTTTACTTATACTTTTACTTAGAATTTAGTTTCCTTTATCTGTAAACTCGTTTATAAGTTTATGTAGAGGTATATATGTAAAAAAATATTAATTTGTTTTGTTTGTCAAATATAAGATTTTTATTTTTAAATTTCAAATTTTTTGTCTTGAAACTACTCCCCGAATAACACACCCCAAACTGCTACCCGGCGCAATGGTATCTCGGACGCTCGCTGCGTTACCACGTTGAATTGCTCCAGGAATGAGCTGACCAGGAGTCACCAGTAATTTTATTGTCATTAAAAACATAATTAATTGAATGGTAAAATGTCTTACCAATTTTCTACCCACTTCTCTCCTGACCGTTATTTACATGATAAGATAACCTCGTCTAACACTATTTCATATTAGGCTCGACTTAGATTGAACCTATACCGCGCGTTAAGCGGGGTCTTACAAGCTTACTGCTTTCTTACGTATTGTTCTTATAATAATAATTTGATGTTATGTATGTTCTTTTTCTATGAAAACTAGAATTCCAACTGTCTTTGATGTTGCATTATTTTATACCATTTACAATGCGAATCTTTGAAATTTACTAATGTATTGTTTTAAATTTTTTGTTTGCTTAAATATTTCCATTTATGTTACAGATCCTATTCTCATAAAGGCAGCAAAGACAAGCAAGATACAGGTTCTTTATAAGGGTAACACTTACACGAGATGTACTAAGTCGAAGAAGGGTATAATCTGGAAATGCAGCAGCAGTAAAAGCGACGAATGCAAAGCAACCATAACAACGGACGAGTCTAAGGGAACTATTTCAGTAGTCGTGGAAAAAGGGACCCACACTCATTCGAATAATACTCCTGTGACAAAAGAAAAACGTAAACATATATATTTTACAACTGAGTAACGTTATAGTTGTAATTTTCGAAATTTAAACAACGATAGTACTTAGAGATATGTTTTTTTTAATACTACCTCAAACCGCGTGGTAGTAAAACTCACGTGTCACATTTACTTCAATATTTGTATAATTTATTTTGGATTGTAAGAAAATAAACAATAAATAAAGATAAATAAATAACATGGGAGAATTTTCCCACTATTAGTATTTGAGTTGAATTTAGTTTAATTGTATTATTTTTACTCAAGAAAGCTATTCAAAGCTCGCTAGGTGTTCATTTAGGTAGCGTCTTAATCGGACCGTATCCTGCGGGGGCCCCACGGGCCTGGTTTCCGGGGCATGTGGCAACTACTGTAGGAGAAACTCTCTGATCCAGGACTTGTGAACATGTGATCGCCCCTTTTGGCCCAGTCTGGCCTTGCATTTAGATGCGTATTATTGTCCCTACAAGAGAAAGTTATAGGCTCGAGGATTATAATAAACAATTTGACAGATTTGTTATTAGTATACACTAATCTAATAATTATTTCAATATCTTTATTCTATCGTGTCATCGCGTTAGTGCTAATATGCTTGCGCCATAATACACAAAAGCAAGATGACACAATTATCGTCGTTACGATGATACTTATTGTTATAAGACTTGGGGGTCTACCGCCTAACTAAAAACGCTTTGACATTGCTGTCTCTTTTCTTCTCGCTTGAAATGAAAGAGACGGCAATATCAAAGCGTCAAAGCGTTTTTCGTTAGGCGGTAGACCCCTTGGCGTGGTGAAGGTTATTGTGTGTATTGTTTGGGGTTTTAACAAATTGTCGTTTTCTTTCTTTAACGTATATTGTGTCATATACTTAACCAGATTTTTTAACTTCTTAGTCCGATTAGTTAATTTGTTTGTTATCTTCATTTTAACACAATCGAAGTGGTTCTTTATCATGATAATATGAAATTATGATATAAAACTACAGTTGTATTTTAGAAAATATGTGGTTGGAAGATAGTTTTAAGAATTATACAAAGTTTACTGTAATGAAGATAAAATGGAAATACGAATACAATAGAATAGAAATAATATTGTATTACGAATAAATCTATAAAAAATAAAGTATAATATTAATAATTACCTAAATTAGATAAGGATATATTTTTACTGATGTGACATTGTCAAACCAGATTTTAATTATTTTTTTGTGAATTAAATATATTTTTTTTTTTGTTGTAAATCTAACTATTTATTATTAAATATTAATTTTAAATCGCTTTTATTTTATTTTTATGGGGTTTTCATAGTCAGAATAAAATGTAAACTTAAAATTTTTCTTATTTCACCTCTATTATGTATCTTATCTCTATACTCGTATTGTATGTATATTGTCAAAGAATTGGTACCAATTGAAAGCAATAGTAGGTAAGTATTTAAAGGTACAACAAAAATTGTAATTCACCGTTTTTATCACTGTAATTCTAAATATATTCTCTGGAATATGAGAATGCACACAGGAATTTGAATATTAGGTTAAATAATTGTATCAACGTCACTCCACTGTCATAAAAAAAGCAACCGATTTAATTTTCGTGATATCAGAAGACGTTCGAAGATATTCGATAAAAAATAGAGAGCTTATACCTTAGTTATATAGACAGAATTTCGATTGTTTGTATGATTGTTCATATGTTTGTGGTAACCTCCAGTACCACTTAACGATTTGAAACGTGCATATTTCCATGCTCATATAGGCTACACTATCAGTTAGTGGTAAATTCTTAAACGTTTATTGTTACATTTTTTTTTACCTAATATTAAAACTAAGGTGAACTCTATTCGAAAGACGCCGTTCAGAACTATCCAGTAGACATTTCTTCTGATTACAATCAATGATTGCAGATATGACAAGAATAAGAATACAGTGTCAATAGAATGGGCTCATTACCCATTAACAGTTTAATTTGCACATGTTTGTCCCAATCTGGCCCCAACATAGTATTCGTACATACATAGAATAGAACACACTTCAACCCGAAAACAGTCTGGCAGGTCTACCGCCTAACTTTTAATCTTTCTGCTATGCTTTAGTTTATGACGTCATCGGCCAATTTGACATTGCCGATGAAAGTAGACAGCTACATCTGCAGCGGAACTGAAAGCAGATGTAGTTGTCTGCTTTCATCGGCATTATCAAATTGCCCGATGATGTTACAAATGAAAGCATAACAGAAAGCAGGAGAGTTACGCGGTAGACCTCGCTATGAAATAAATAAAACTCTTTGTAAGTATTTCCTAATAAAGTAGTTCCGTAAAGTTTAAAGTCACTAATAAAATTGTACATTTACCCATGCTGTTTACAGTGACAGTGGTAACTGCCATCGACGGCGCGACCCTATTGATGCTCAACAAGTATGCCTTCATCGACCCTTCGCCGATGCCCAACGGCGAACGGTGGTATTGCTCCGGGCGCCACCGCTGGAAGTGCCACGTATGTCTTCACGTTAATGATGACTATGAACTGGTCTGCATCTCGAATGAACATACGCATAGACCACCAGTCTATGAAAAAACCCCTGGTGGCTTGTATGTAGAGACAGTGCCGTGAAAGTTTTAAGTACCGCATGCGATTTTTAATATGGTCGGGCTGAAACATGGGCCTCGCCACTGATCGATCCTGCAGGATCCTGATCTTTCGTGTAGACCAGGGGTTCCCAAACTTATTTTAACTGTGACGCCTTTGGGAGTTTGTCATATTTTTGCGACGCCCAGGCCTTCTTGCCTTATATTCATCTAGCCAATCTTGCCCTATCTACTTACTAATTGTAGTTCTAGCCTGCGGCGGGTAAATTCATGTCCTCATCAAACGTTCGCGGTTTTTACATTTAGCAATACGGTAATCTACCTTGTTCGCTCCTATTGTTAGCCGTTCGACTCAGTCCAGATCGCCTCGCAACGCCCCTGGGATAATACTGCGACGCCCCAAGGCGACGAGACGCACAGTTTGGGAAACCCTGGTGTAGACTGTTTTTGTGTGTTTTGGATGTGTCATACGTCAAATTACTGTCTACATGCCAGGCATTGTTATCAGGACCAAGAGGAGCTGGCGATGGTTTTGCTAGACAAGGTAATTTCTGGGGATATAGACTTTAAGAGTAAGTAGGTACTAGAATGCACTTTCTTTGCCAGAGAAGTATAGTTCAGTGCGGCCAAGTTACGACGTGCGTACTGTCATACGAGTGAAAGTTAATGGCATGAAATCCGTTGGTTTGGTTAATATTTGCATTTCAACCTGCGGATGTCGTGCAATCAGTATGGTCAGCCATGATACAACTACATAATATATTGAGTTGGTTGTTCATATTCAGACTAGCTTGGACAAATTTGTCCTCAAAGAACGATTGATTGTGTAAATTATTTGGTATATTTTATAATTAATTTGGAAAATAAAGTGAACATCTATCTAATTTGTTCAAATATACAGTTTTTCAACGTTTCTTCTTTAATAATCGCTCTCTAAATGTTGTTATAATTGTCGGTTTATTACGGTTCTCCTGTTGTTGTTCCGCAGTTGCAGTTTTATCAGGCACACACAAACTGTGTCGAATGCTAAAGCCAGGCGAAACGAAAGGTGTGAGGAGACGATGCGCGAATTGTTACAAGTTCCACGCGCTACGATCTGGAAGACACATAGCTTTAAACGTCACCAAGAAAATCTCCACCTACTGCGAAAATTGTCCTGGACAACCATTTGTATGCGTTCCTTGCTTTCACAAAAGTCATGGTATTACAGATGTAATAAAACAAGAAGAATATTAAATGTGTCCACAAAGCCCTGACACGGCCACCGTGAAAGGGCTTACTTCGCTTCTCTATGGGTAAAAAAAAAAAGGTCGAACACATGGCGCTCCAAAAAGAGCATTGTAGCGCCCAAAAACCAACTGCCCAACCCATAGAGAAGCAACTACCCGAAGTCCAGTGTGACTTCGCGTCCCTCCCCAGCAAAGAGGATAATCCTCGACCTGGATCCCTACCTCCCCCGTCGGGGAAAGGAAGAATAAGTGATTATTATTAAATGTGTATTGTGATAAATCTGTCACGTTGTAGTATAATATAATGAGGATACGATTTACAAATCTGCCTTCAGTAGGGTAGACTTATTCGCCGTAAACTCATTAAATATACTACAGCTATGAACACCTTTTAATAAATCGAATGTTTTCGATGTATCGGAGTGAAAATCATTAATTTGCCGAAAACTCATTGACTAGCAAAAGACTAATTATTTAATTAACAAAACAGTGGCTCACTCCTTACAAGTAACTGTTTACTAAATAGAGCGAAATGAAAAAAAAAAACTTGCTAGATTTTTAAAAATTTCGATAAGTAATTACTTTTATGCTAGTTTGTTTTAATTATTATGGGTTTACCTACTCTTGACCGTCTTCTCGCCTGATGTTAAGCGATGATGCGGTCTATACTGGAGCGTGGTAACCTAGACAAAACTGATTCACTCTCGATTTGAAGACACCTTTTTTTCGATTGTAAAAATGTTTATAAGATATTTATTTCAACAAAATATGTATGTAAGTACGTATAAAATACGTTTTACCCCATTTAAAACTACTATATGGTATCGGTGATGTATCTGCATCCCGTTTTCCGTGTGATATTTCGATCTCTGTATATTATTTATTAATAACGCAAATGCAATTTAAATTAAATTGTTCTACAAGAAAGTTTGTAGAAACATTCCATACGAATAGACCGACGTTCTATTAAAGTTTAGTTTTGCCATAATATATCTTGATGTGTGTAATGAATTAAAAAATAAAAATCTTTTTGCGTACAATTTTTTGTATATTGATTATTTCTTTTTGAAAACAGTCATTCTTCTATTATTAAAAAACAAAAAAGATGTGAAAAAAATAAGATGTAAAAAACAAAAAAGATTGGAACGAAATTCCTTCGGATGACATAGAAGCAAAAAAAGCTTAAGTATATTATTATTTATGGTACGATCATCTGAAAAATAAAGTTGGCGCCCACACTCCAGTCACAGGCAGTTTTTATGCGTCCACACTTCCGTTATATATTTTTCTTACGGTTTTGGTCTCACATTTTTTCGCAGCAAATTCCCTATCTATCTCTTCCAAACCTGCCGGAAGGAACTTCGTTCCAAAACTACTTAGTTTTGATTAACTAAATTAAAGTTATAAAAAGTTTACTTATTTTGAGTGCAAAAATTCTACTATAATTTGTGGTGTACCTATGATAGTGTAACATGACTGTAACGTTATAAATAATATTTTGAAATACGGACTTTAGTAACTGTACCAGACGGTAGAACTTGAAAAAAAAATGGCTTTGACAACTTTTCTATTGTTTTGTATGTTCTTTTAGTTGCAGTAGTGACATTGTCGAATGGCCAAACACTACTTATAGTGAATGGGTACACGTTTAAACGGGAAGTGTGCGTTACCGACGGAACTAATACGAGATGGGGCTGCAACGAGCCGAGCCAGAGCAAGTGCGATGTCTACATATACGTCAACGAGAAATACGAAGTGATATTCAAGGCGAACGCGCACACGCACGAACCGTTACTTTTTCGCGTGACAAACAAGATTTTATAATATTCGCTAGTTGCGAATATTCTAGCGGTTTGAAGGGCAATGCTTTCGAACGAAATTCATGGGATATTGTAAATACGAGTGACGAGGGTAGTGTGGATACCATCAAGCACTGGAATTGTCACTGTATTTCTAATACAATGTTTTGTTTGTATTTTTTTTTAAGTTTCTAACGTAATTTGCTTTTTTGTTTTTGTTCAAAGTTGTCATTGATAGTACATGTGGTATTTTAATGGTATGGTTGTTATTTATGATTGTGACGAACACCGCATAAATTTTCGACGGTTGAAATGAATACGGTAGTTCACATTTAACATTGCAATAAGTACTAGGTACTTTAGTTTTCATAGTCATTGTCGTATTTTTTCTTTACATTTAAATTTAAACATTATATTTTCAGATTTTTTATGCCAATAAATTTCTATTAAAATTTATCGAACGTATTCTTTCCCAATATGTTAAAAATAAAGGATAGCAGGTAAAAATATTCTTCGTCTTATTAGATTTTGTGTCATTAAAGTTTTGGAGAACAAGAAATCATTATTAACACAAAATCTTTTATCAAACCTATATATATATAGTAGAGTTTTTATTTTTATTATACGAGGCTTAAGTTTGATCTCGCCTAACCAAGTAGGTAATACTGAAGGAAAAACTGTAGTTACTTAAATACTATTTGAAAGTTTCAAAGTTAAGAGAATGATCAATTATTTATTATTATTGGAGTCAGAGCGGAAAGAATGGCCTGTCAGTAGGGCAATACTGCAATGATCAACACCATTCATTGCTCAGGGTACGGCCAGAGGCGTGTAGGTTTAATTAATGTTTTTTTTTGTAGCATCTTACTTGTTTTATTTCTATATTCTAATTGAATTAAGATCCTAATGATTCGTTAATCGTGAGATTTTTAATGTTGTGTTTCTGTTGTTTTAAAGTGGAACTTTGCGAAGAGGCTGTAAGTGAAGCGGACTTTATAGAGCCCAATTTAGACGGCATCGACCAAGCCTCAGTATTCAGCGAAATTATCGACCAACGGAACGTGGCGATCTTTATCGAAACCAATAGAGGGAAACCTAGTCTTTTACTCAACGGTTATAAATATAGAAAGGTGTATAAAACCAAGAATGGGACGCGTTGGAATTGCTCGCGAAATAAGAACTGTAGCGCGTTTTTGTACTTGAACGATGAAGATGAAGTTATTATGTCGAGCGAAGAACACACCCATGCCGACAATACGAAACTGATGCAAGATGTTGACACCAGTGGTGGTGAGTTTCATTTCTCTATTCATATATTTAGTGTATAAGTTATGGGTGAAAAAGGTTTCTTGCAATAATTTTAAAATTCCAAATTATGAAACTTTTTTTCGAAATTATCCAAAATAAGCTATTCAAAGAGTTTCCAAAAAGGTTACAAAAGTGACTTGACGCGTGAAGTTTGAGAGATTTTTTTCCCATTAATTGTGAGCGTCAGAACCGCTGGACCAGGTCTGATTTTTTATGTTTGATAACCATCAAATTTTAGTACCTTTTTGGTACTATTTGGTACCTTAACTCAAATAATTAGTACCTCGATGATCACTGAAAAAACATGAAAAGAAAGTGGGCAGCCATTCTGACGTCAGGTTGGCTGGACCACATCTATTTCACATAGTTAGAGACAAAATTACGGAATTATTTCTTTGCAATTATTTAGTACCTTTTTGGTACCTTACATTTTTATTTCATATTTAATTGTATAGTGTCCCTGGAAAAAAATATGGATGATTTTTATTTCAGCATATATACCTATTACATGTATTTAGTAAATATATACTTATTTGTACCCCATAAACCTAGCGGTAAGTTTCCCATATCTGCTAACATAAATTTCAGTTTTTTTAGGTAACTATTATACAGGGCAGGGGCGTAGCTACCACCGTATATGCCGTATCAATTATACGGGGCCCCGAATCACGGGGGCCCCCGACGTGCGTAAGCAAAATCAAAAAAACTTGGCAATTTTTTAATTTTTCTAATTTTAAACTTACAAAAAGTTACCTAAGAACTTCAAAGGGGCATGATCGCCTGTCAGACCTGTCACTATTGCCCATAGAAGCAGAAATTTTAGACAAACTGAAGTCATCATCAGCTATTAAAAAGGCCAGTATGGTACCTAAAATATTTAATATGGATTGTTTCTAAAAAAAATTGAAAACAGAGACAGATAGATAATTTCGACATTATTTTTTTAATTTTATGTACGTAAACATTTTTTTTTCTTTTGTGAGTAATCATTACCCTTCATAATCTTTACACCCAAAAATTTTTTTATACGGGGCCCCGCCAAGGCACGCTACGCCACTGATACAGGGTGACTGATGGGATCGAACAATCCGCTGTATCTCATAGAACAAAATTAGCTAGGTTTATGGAGTACAAATAAGTATATATTTACTAAATACATGTAATAGGTATATATGCTGAAATAAAAATCATCCATATTTTTTTCCAGGGACACTATACAATTAAATATGAAATAAAAATGTAAGGTACCAAAAAGGTACTAAATAATTGCAAAGAAATAATTCCGTAATTTTGTCTCTAACTATGTGAAATAGATGTGGTCCAGCCAACCTGACGTCAGAATGGCTGCCCACTTTCTTTTCATGTTTTTTCAGTGATCATCGAGGTACTAATTATTTGAGTTAAGGTACCAAATAGTACCAAAAAGGTACTAAAATTTGATGGTTATCAAACATAAAATATCAGACCTGGTCCAGCGGTTCTGACGCTCACCATTAATTAATCGTTTAAGTGTTTTCGATAGATGACGTTATGAAATGACTAATAATGTCCATTTCAAGTAAATAAAAAAAATGCTTTGTAATTTTTTTAACGTGGTGGTAACTTTGTAATTTATTAATAGTGGTAACCATCTTGGCAACTCCATTTTTGTTAGGGTCCCGTAAAACGTAAAAACGGAACCCTTATAGATTCGATAGATGACGTTATAAAATGACTAATAATGTCCATTTCAAGTAAATAAAAAAAATGCTTTGTAATTTTTTTAACGTGGTGGTAACTTTGTAATTTATTAATAGTGGTAACCATCTTGGCAACTCCATTTTTGTTAGGGTCCCGTAAAACGTAAAAACGGAACCCTTATAGATTCGTCATGTCTGTCTGTCTGTCTGTCTGTCTGTCTGTCTGTCCGTCCGTCCGTATGTCACAGCCACTTTTTGCCGAAACTATGAGAACTTGGTAAGTAGATGTATTCTGTGAACCGCATTAAGATTTTTACAAAAGTTTTTAAAAAAAACAAAAATTAGGGGTGCCCCCCATACTGAGAACTAAAGCTCAAAAATGTTTTTTTCATCAAACCTACACGTGTGGGGTGTCTATCGATAGGTCTTAAAAAATGATGTTGAGGTTTCTAATATAATTTTTGTCTACACTGAATAACTTGCGCGAGAGACGCTTCCAAAGTGGTAAAATGAGTGTCCCCCCCTCTATAAAACTTCTAAAGTAAGAGAATGAAAAAACTAAAAAAAATATATGATGTACATTACCATGAAAACTACCAACGAAAATTAGTTTGAACTCGATCTGATGAGTAGTTTTTTTTTAGTACGTCATATATACACTATTATTAAAACTTCGATCAAAGTTACAACGAACTACAAGAACTATGTGTACTATGTATATTATGTTACTTGCTGGAACGGAACCCTTCATGGGCGAGTCCAACTCGCACTTGGCTACTTTATTTTCAATGAATGCCATCATTTTGAAGTCCAAGGCCCCTGACATAAGAAAAAACTCTGGTATCAAGTGCGCTTTGTGATTGGCTAAGCGGTATCTTATTTCTTTTGTTTTTAGGCCATTATGTGCAAAAGTTCTAATCTAAATTATAGTTTCAAGGATTAGCGCGGATTTTTTCCATTTAATCACCATAATACTTACATAGTTTCATATATTAGTGTTAAAATTTAGTATGTGTGATGTAATGAACGTATTTTCTTTGACAGAAACATCAGCAGTCGTAATCACTTCACGGAAAGGCAAAGAGATGCTACTATACCAACAGTACACCTATCGGAAACAGTACATTAGAGGTGGGAAGATCCGTTGGGTATGTTCCACGTTCAAAAACTGTCGCGCCTGTGTCTTCACTAACATGGACAATTTTATCACCTCTTCCTTTAGCGAGCATACCCATGATCCCCCAAAGTATTATTTGAAGCCTGATCATGTGCTGCACGCATTAAGACAACCGATTGTACTTGAAACTGACGAATGATTGTCTTTGAAACCTTTTAAATAGTATGTAATGTATTGTTCTGTATTGAAGTGTTAGTTTTTTTAAACGCGGCCTCATATTATTACATATTAGCCGTTTCGGAGCTCAGACGTAACCTATATATAAACTGTTAAAAAAAATAGGTGTAACTTATCCTTTCATTGATTTTAAATTATGTCCGTTAGATCACAATGTATAATCGTCTTAGGTTTAAAAAGTTTTTGTAAGTAGTTAAAGTTTTGTTTTGGTCCGCAAAAAGTAGGATAGAACGTTAACGTAGAACATTTGTAATAAACTGAAAATTTATTTTAAATCGATATTCATCAACTTTCATTATAGGACCAACTCGGAATTTGCAAAAAAAACAGTTTTGGGGGTTGAGAAACAGTAAAGAGCAGCTGATTTTGGTTTTGCGATTTCAGTGTCAGCCACCAATAATAGTTACTCAAGCTTGGTACATGCCTTTTTCTGCTATATTACCGACCGCCTAACTACAATAGCCTTAGCTTTGATATTGTTCTCATATTGTCTTGTAAATCTTCCGTATCTATTCATTGTTTTAGTTTAATGTATAAAAACATAGAAATTGTAAAAACTCTGCCGCCGGAAGCAGTTTTGTTAATCTGAATTAATATTGTAAAATATAATGTTGACATAATACATGCATGTTATTATATTTATGTTAATAGTATTGAAATTTAATGTAATAAATATCTTATTAAAAACTGTATATTTTATTGTCTATTTATTGAAGGGGGAATATTGGATAATAATTCTGTACCTCAGAGATACACAACAGTAACTCCACTTTTTGCTAAATCTTTTTTTTGCACCAATAGAATAGTTAAAACCAGCTCTTCATGGTGGTATAAAGCAGTAACTCCTACGAGTTGTATTTTAAAAGATAAACACTTCTATATGATATTAAATCCACAAATACGTACGTGGTATAGAACATCAAAGGATCATAACATCATTTACCCCTAAGCGCCGCGCTAATATAATATTTTTACCTGGAGTTAATGCTTTATACCACTAAGCGCAGCGCGGCACCCGCGTCTCGCGTCACGCCTGCCGGGAACTTGTTAGTGCTTGCGGATCGCGCGTGCAGTAACAATGGAAATTATGATTTGAAATTAATTTAAATGCTTTAATCACTATGTATTCACGTGGAAAGTTGATCAAACTTCAGGAGATGGTAAGGACGTTTTCTGTTACTTTTATATCTTAGCTTAGTAGTTTTTTCGGAGTAAACAATAGTATCTCCCGTAAATACACATTTTTGAACAGAACTATTTGAACTTTATATGTAGGTACGTTTTCCAATATTCGGGAAGAAAATTAACCCTTTACGGCGCAAGTATTTTATTAGAATTTTTTTGGCGGCAATCTGTGAAATAAGGTGTAATAAGAGGGGGAAAAATAATTAAAAATATATGTTTTAAAGAAAAATGTATATTTTTAATAAAAATCAAGTTGTTGCAGATCTGCATCATGGTGTCAAAAGGTATAAAAAGTTATGTTGTATGAAAAACATTAAACAATTGTTATTCTTGTTAAACCACAACGCCCCACCACACTTTTCACACTCTGTTTGTGCTGTACCAGTACATCCTGAAGGTTCGCATCTGAGCTTTTTTTCGGTCCATACAGGCCAGTGCCCACACTGATCTAATCATAAAATTGTATTTCCTAACATAAACATAAAATTGTATTTCCTAAATGCAGACTACACAAGACCATTAACTCTTTCAAATGTAATGGTATTCGCTTCTATAATTTAATCCCTGCACAAGTCTTAATGAAACTAGATTTTAAACTGAAATAAAAAACTACCTAATGAGCAAAGCATATTACACTGTAGATGATTTTGTAAAGGACAGCAATGTTTGGAAAAGGAATATGTCAAAACTAGAACTATTGAGTAGGTAAAATGATACTAAACATTAATGTAAATTTGTTTATGTACTTAGTGTATGTATTCATTATTTGGATAATTTGATTTTTCACAATGACAAAGAATTTTTACAGCTGCACCTAAATGACAAGGCCCCTTTACAGCTGATTATTTTTCATTTCACATTATTCTTTTGGTATTATTTTATCATGTACACAGATTATTTGTGTAGAATTTTATTGTAAGTTACGTTAAGTGTTCAAGTGTTCCCTTGAATTAATGGTTCGAATAAATAAATTGAATTGAATCAAAATCTGGGTCACTAAATGATATTGTTACCGTAAATGAAATACCAAAGGCATATACATCTTACCAATTTGTAAATAAGAACTCTGAAGAAGATTTTTCACCTGCATATGGGGATTATGTTCCAGATACTGACGAAGATTCAGTAAATCATAATTTTACTGGAAAAAGCCATACTTTTGTACCCGAAACTAGCTGTAGCAGCTTTTCAAACACTCAAAAAAATTCCGAAAATATATTATTTCCAAACATAAGCCCCACGCCAATGGACATTCAAACGATTCCTTTATCGCCTTCATCAGAGGGCAGAGAAAGCCGAAAACGAAAAAAAAACATGTCTAAATGGAAGTGCAATGTTAGAAAACTTAAAACAGTCACAGGGAAGTCATATACGTCTAAGAAAGGTAAAGTTGTGGCTGAAAAAAAAATGAAACCTGCATGCGACTGTCGTCTGAAGTGCTCTGAAAGAGTAAATGAAGCAACTAGAGATCTTATATTTAAAAAATATTATAGTAGTGGGATGTCATGGAATTTAAAGAGGCAGTTTATAATTTCAAGGGTATCACAAATTGAAACTGCTAGGTGTAGACGTCGAAATCCTGAACAGCCAACTAAGAGATTGTTTACATTAAATTACACATTTTTGGTTGACGACAAAGCCGAAAAAGTATGCAAAAAGTTTTTCTTAAATACTTTGGCGATTTCTGAGACTGTTGTGAGAAATTCTATCAAAAAATCTGCACATGGGTTTGTTCAAGAAGACAGACGAGGAAGACATCCACCACCCAATAAAAACGGCAGAAACCATTAAAGAAAATATTCGTAACCACATTGATATGATTCCCAAATATGAGAGCCATTATAGCCGGAACATGACTAAAAGACAGTATCTTGGAAGTCATCTAAGTATTGAAAGAATGTACACTTTGTATATAGAGTTTTGTGACGAAAAGAATATACCGAAAAAGAATGTTGCCAAGGCATGGCTATATAGACATATTTTCAATAACGAATATAATCTAGGATTTAATCCTCCAGCTAATGACACGTGCGATGATTATGATGGCTTTGTAGTCAATACTAAAAATACCACTGACGTAACAGAGAAGAATGCTATAAAAGTTGAATATGGAACCACACCTTCGCTATAGTTTAAAAGGATTTGACAAAATCGATGCTGTAAAGAGTCATGGTACTAAAAAAATGTTAACGGTTGACCTACAAAAGTGTTTGCCTACACCATATTTGACGAATAGCCAAAGTTTTTACAATAGGAAATTATGGACTTTTAACTTCACCGTAATGGATTCTGTACCTAAGGAGAGTTGGTGCTTTATGTGGGACGAAACTGTAGCAGGACGCGGAGGGAATGAGATGGCATCTGGAATAGTTAAGTTTTTTGAACAGCTTGTAACAAGAGGTGACGATATGGAGCGATAACTGCGCCGGACAAAATAAAAATATATCTTTAATGACGGCGTATTTATGGATACTATCACATAATGATCACATCAAGACAATCAACTAAATAAGTACTTATTGAAAGGACATACGCACATGGAGGTGGACGTAATCCATTCTATCATAGAGCGAGAAAAAAAAAGATACAAGAATTCCCTATAGTTACTCCTTGGGACTGGCAACAGTTTATTAAAAGCTGTTCCAAAAATGACAAAATGAGAGTAGTGAATATGGAATCAAGTTATTTCAAAGACTTTTCAGCGTTTTCGTGAGGGGCTCTCGTCACCTTTTGTACATCGAAATAATCAGAATCTGAAGAGACTGTGCCATACTCTAATTTAGTCTGGATGCAATTTCGAAAGGATTACATGGGCTCAATGTTCTTTAAAACTTCATTTAAAGACGAAATGTTTAAAGAAGTTAGTTTTGTTCGAAACAAACGAAAAGGATTTGCTATGCCTACATCAAAACCTGTTCGAGAAACATTGAGGCCAATCTCCAAATTGAAATATAATGACTTACAAAAAACATTACAATGGATTCCTTCTATGTTCAATAATTTCTATAAAAATATTCCAAATGGCGATGTGTCAGATCTACCTGAAGCTGCTGCTCAATAGCAATGATTTTAATTGGATAAGGACATAATTTGTTTTAATTATTATTACGTTGATTTAGCTCATGAATGCTTATTATATTATAATTATTACATAAGAAAATTAATAAATAAAGAAATTCTAAATAATTATACGATTCTTTATATATACGTGATGCTATATGCCCCTGAGTATTACCTGAATTTAGGATGTTATACCGAGGTAAATAACATTATGATGACAATGCTATACCGTCAACTCAATCTTCTGTTGCAAGTAAACAACCTCAAGTCCACAAAATCATACAAGCAATAACTTTATTAGGAAAATGTAATCATACTAAATATCACCTATTTAAACAATAAAGAATATAGTTTAGTTCATACTTATGTCTCAGACAAAGCCTGCATAGCATCGCTTTCAACATTAAAGCGTCACATTTTTGCCTCTCCTGTAAAATATGTGTATTGGCACATAATATTGTATGCCTCTGAGGTACAGAATTAATTTGTTCTTATTCACAACACTGTTGCAAAATTTTTGTTTTGTTGTTTACATCGATACTGAAACTGTCAAGAAACTTATTCTGAAATATACTCTCGAATATGTAAAAAAATATATTATCTGATTGTTGCTACTGGAGTACAGTTTATTAGTTTTCTGTATCTTTAAGATAATGCTAATAAATGTGTAGAATTCGGCAGAACACCAAGAGTCACTTGTTAGTATAATATATATTTATGTATACCTGCATTCTCGACAGTGCTTGATCGACACAAATATAATGTTGTATCTACTTACATTTATAATATACCTAGGACGAGAAGCAGCACACAGAAAAGTATGTTTTGAAAGATACCAAAATATTTAAAAGTGAGGTTTAACCCTTAACCGGAGAAGTCAGTCCATTTTGACCCAATAAAAACTAAAATAAGTAAATAAAAAGCTCCTTAACTTGGAAACGATTGAAGCTAAAGGTCGTTCATGTATTTTCATTGAGTCGTAAGGAGCAGGGGGCCGAACGTTCGGCTCTTCAAGTTTTTTCTGAAGATGGTACGTACGATTTCGGGTCCATTTAGACCCACGATTCCAGTTACGTAACTTTTTACCAGGTGTCAAGTAGTATGGAACGCAATCAGCACATAAAAAATGAACTAAATGTAATCAAACTATTCCTTTTAGAAAGAGATTTGAGGAGTAAGATTAACAATTCCCTCAGGCCATTTGAAGAATTAGAAGACATGCCAGGAAATATATCTTTCTCCCACAGTGGATCACGAAAAAGAGGAAGGTGCTACCTATGTCGCCCAAAAAAAGATAACAAACATTCGCAACAGTGCGATAGATGTTTCAAATTTATATGTAAAAATCATGTGCATAAGAGCATTATTTGTATCAAGTGCTATACTTAGAAGACAGACAACTAAAATTTTAGTTTTTTTGTTTAGGATGCAATATTTTATGTTATACATTATATCTCAAGAAATTTATATTCGTGTCAAGAGGACTATATGCGAAATCTCATTTTGTGTTTGTATTTTTTTTTGTTACCTAGGAGCATGCCAAAATGAGGTAAGTACTGAAAATTTTCTGCCAAATTCAGGCCTTAGCAGTTTTTATGGGGTATTTAAAAAAGTGATATTTTTTTTATTGTTGATTAATAAAAGTTTCTATATACGAGTATATCCCAAAGGAAACTGGTTTTATTGTTACACTTATTCATTTACGTGCTTAGTCTTGTAAAGTGGAAAAACATGATGCTTTTTATGTAAGTGTCTAAAAGGACCCATCCAATTACGTAGGTCAAAATGGCGATTCCGGTTAAGGGTTAAAAGTTACAATATTTTATTTATAATATAATGTACTAAGTCCTGACATTGTCACGTTTAATGATTTTGGTAATAAACAAAATTTTACTGAAGATATTTTTTCTGTCTAATAAATACCAAAAAAAAAACAAAGGTTCAAATGCCAAGATTTCATTATAGTTTTTGTCAAAGTAGCCTTAAAATAAGCAGCGTATGGCTGCGCCTGGCCCGCAATGTCACCCAAAAAGTAATAGTAATATGCAGGTAGGTGGTCATCCTCGACACAGCAGACAGCAAGCATCGTCCGGAGGTTTCTCACTCTGCAGCCCTAACCACCGGTATCTTGGGACCTGCCCCGCTGCCGGCGGCTATCTAGGCTTAGATTTTTACAATGTTTTTTTGCACATAAATATTGAAAAACTTTAACTTAAGGAATGACCGAATAGTAATATAATTTTTAATATTATTATCTACACTGTAATCGACAATAACATATGAACTTATTCTACAGTGAAAACAATCGATGACGACGAGGTGGCCATTATTCTGAAGGACGGGACGTTGAAATTCAACGGTTACAAGTACAGGAAGAGCTCGAAAGAATCGAAGCAAGGCACTCGATGGACTTGCTGTGTGAAAGCGTGTCACGCATTCCTGGTCGTCAACGAAGAGGATGATATTGTTTCCTCGGAAGAAATCCATAACCACGGGTCGAGGCTTACTGTCAAGGATCAGATGAAAGTGCCCCTTGGAAAACGTAAGTGTCTTCATATACATGTTGAGTTTATTTATACATAGTCATAGTTACATTAGTTTGTTGCCTGTACTCTAGTATGTACACTACTAGTAGGTACACTTCTCACAATCGGTCTTGGCTGTTTTCTTGTGGGACTACGGTCGTACTACCCATAGATAGATTGATCTGCCATATACAATTTTCAGCAGAAGACTTGAGTAATGACGTTGACTTTATGAATTCCCAACATAAAGAGTTCCTTTGAGAAAATACTACGTCTTGTTACAATTTCCAAACACTAATGCCATCCAGGGTCTAAGATTAAAAGGGCTTTATGGCAATTGTGAGAAGAATGACACTTCTTTAGACCATTTTGCAAATTATAGGAACACTAGCGGCCCATTCCGGCTGCGCTCGGATATTGTCATTTAAAGACTATTAATCGAAATAAAAATTATCCTATCTCTCAAGTTGGACCAGACTACTCACATTGTGCCAATTTAATTTAAAATCAGTTAAGTAGTTTAGGAATCCATCGCGGACAAACATCGTGACAGGAGATTTATATATATTAAGAAGATTTAGTGACGACTTAAAAACAGCGGTGTTTTAGACACCCCGGTTATGTGGCTTTCAGCGAAATTATTTGATTAGGAGATAAACCGTCGTATATCTGGGCGATGAAATTATTTCGTTGTACCTAATATAGTAGGTAATTAGGCAGGTATTGAACTATTCCTTTTCAAAGTACTGTGAAGAGGAGTAGGTACACTGCGGACTTGTAATCATATAGCTGATCCCACCACTTTTAAAATCTACATTTTCCAATATAAAAGTTACTTTTGTCCAAACTAATGAAACTAATTTTTGTTGTCAACATTTATTTTAAAAGAGTAGGGTGGTAATTGTGTCGGCTGCTGTGTGAATTTATTCATTATTCCTTCCAGCAAAAGGACTGTTGGTTACGTCGCGCCACGGGAACAAAAACCTTCTCTATCGTGGTTTCTACTATCGGAGGAAATATAGCAGCAAGGGTGGTAAAATCCGCTGGGTTTGCTCGTCCTTGAAGAACTGCAGAGCATGCGCTATCACCACCGGTGACCTAGAAGTGGTCAAGATATTCCAGGAACATAATCATAATCCCCCGGCCTAGGCCGTTAAGAAGAGACTGTAAATAACTTTTTTTTAAAAACTAACTCCATGTCGGTCTTGGGCGACGGCATAGAATAGATAATATGGCGACGGCTTACAAGAATTCTGAATTAAGGGTTTATAAATATAAATATACTAGTTTTACATTTGCGTTTCCCTGCGAATTGTTATTGAAATTGGACTGCTATGTAAATAAACTTTATAATGTTATTTTCTAAAAATTACGATGCGTTAAACAGGGATTTATTATCACAAATGAAATTATGTTTTGATTACCAACACAACTTATGTGATGGTAAACGCCGGCTCTCATGGATACTTTGTAAACTCTCACTTAGGTAGTTGTAATCGGTATAAGTTAGGCAGTTTAGCGAAAAGGAAGAGCAGTTCATGTGAATTTATGACTATAGAAGGATGAATTAATATAATACCTAAAATAAATAATTTAGCTCAATCAACTAAAGTAGTAACGATGTCGTAGATTGTAAATATCGTAAACAGTTCAGTTAGAATAGAAATTGGATAAGGCTGCCGGAAACACAGTACCTAAGATAATTTACGTAGAATTAGTAGCCTCATTATATCTTCCTAACATTATCGTACAAGCACAAAACCGTATACAGCGGATAAGCCCACGTAATACGTATTTAATTAAATTTATAAAAATGACTAAATTATCAGAAAACAAAACAGGAATTCATAGGTACCTAATATATATTGTTTCATTATTCTGTTCCCGTCTTCGCGCCTAATTTTTTGAATTTCAAAATGGCGTATAACTTGACTTGACAACTTGACAGACGCATGCACTGCTGCATTTCAGACGCATTCACACATTACGTTTCGTTTCACGTTCTGTAGCTTTTGACAACGATTGTAAATTAAAAATTGAAACTAGATGGCAGGTATTTACTAAAATAGATATTATGTAAATAGATTTTTTTATGTGCGTAATGTAAAAACTCGTATTTTAAGGCAATTCATGCGAAAATATTGTTAATAAATATGTTAATGATGTTAACAAATGTTGCAGCTATTGAGGGCTGCAATAAATATGTATGTAGAAAAATTATAGAATACTTTAAGTGTGTACTTGTACATAATACTTATTTTAGGCTTAGATATTTTTTTTCAAAAGCTGTTCAAGAATTATTATAAATATAAATAAATAGGTAATTTATTTTCCTCATAAGTATATTGTACTACCGGTCCGCCCGGCTTCACCCGTGATACACAATGTATAGGTTATGGCACTCATTAATCATGTTAATATCCAACGATGAAAGAATTTTTGAAATCAGTCCAGTTGTTCCTGAGATTAGCGCGTTCAAACAAAAAACCTCTTCAGTTTTAGTATAGATTTCAATCTAATGTAAATATTATCAGCTTTGATTTCTTGTTATATTTTGTCGAAGATACCAATAAAAATATATTATGTAAGTTACACACTTTTTTTAATAAACGTTTTGTATCCCACTTTCTACATTACGTATGTACGAAAAATTAAACAATATGAACTCTTTACATTTTGTTATAGTTTGAAGAAACATTGTTGAATTTTATTTTCTAAATTATTGGATGATACAAACAAGTGCTAGTTTAGTTAGTTGCAAAATACTTGAAATTTGGATTATTTGGCTGTTACAAATGTATGTTGAGAGCAAAGAGAGTTTTACATATTTTTACCTACCTACATGTATTTATGTTTATCTAGAACAGCTGATTTTTGGCGTAGCATATTTGCCTGTTTTTTGGATACTCGGATGTACTTTATCAGTTCGGCACTGGAAGTTCGTTCATACATTAGCAGTGTGTGTGCAGGTAAAAATCTGTAGGGGTCCTGTACTATTGCATATTTTTCTTATACTGGTAATAAAAATTAGGGACTGGTCAAGTTACGTAAGCAGAATTTTAGAAATGCAATTCAAATCTCAGTCATTATTATTCGCGAAAGTAAGCCTAACTCTGATCTCTATGTACCTAACAAAGTAGGCATTTGCATTATCACGAATGAATAAATTCAATTCAGTTTTAATGATAAAAAATGAGAATACACATTGGTGCGTCGCTATAGTCTTGTCATAAATGGCACCCATCACAAAGAATCAAAGCAATTACTGCATACGAAAGCGTCCCATGTGTAGGTAGGTACTATATTTTTAATGAAAATAAATCTGAACAATGTACAACACATATGGTTTCAGCGTATACGATTTGGTCTCAAAGGGGTCGTCCTCTTCTAGTCTACAAAAAGTACACATACTCGCGGTCACCCTACCAGATGAAGAACGGGTGGCGCTGGTACTGTTCTAGAGTGAGAAACTGTCAAGCCAGCATCCTCACTAATGTGGATAACCAATTGGTGGAGTTGTCTAATCAACACTGTCACCCGCCGCTTAAGAGGAATGTGATTAGTATGTGTGACGAAGATGATAAGATTGTTACTTCGGAGGAAACCCACGACCTTGGCTCTGGGTGCACTGACAAGGATGAGACAAAAGTACACGATTGCAAACGTAAGTACATACCTATACTATATGTATCAAATTTAAGTTAGTATCAAGAGGATTTATGTATTAACCGCTGTATTTCAAAATTTACTCAATCTTTTGCGCACCAAAGGCATAGAATAGATAATATTACGGCTGTCAGATTTTTTAACAGAGTTCAAAAAGGAGTAAGGAGTTCAAAAAAGGTACACTGATTACGCTGAAATTTTTATGATCCGATTCACGTGATTTAGTTTGATGCGGGATGGTTGCTATTGATGCGACTGACGATTTATAGAGGTATATGTAGTGCCGGCTTTAGGGTGGGCCGACGGGGTCGGTCGCCCGGGGCGCCGGATACTACAAGGGCGCTGGGAAATCTTAACCTAGGGGGGGGGGGGGGGGTTAATTTTAACATAGTGTATTATTGTCCTTTAGGGCGCCTAGATGATACTACAAGGGCGCTGGAGTGTAGTGTTGTCCTTTAGGGCGCCTGAGGCATGGCTCGCCCGGGGCGCCTAGATGGCTAAGGCCCTGGGTATATGCCACCTTACAATTTCAAACACTCGTCAGTTTACAATATAGAGAGATTATAAAACTACAGCAAGTTAGGTTAGTTTATAATCTAACGACGTTAGATTCTAATCTTGACGGTATTTACAATTTTACGGTGACATATATTTCTTTGCTCGAGTTTGATGGGACAGTTTAAACGAAATAATGGAGTCGATTTATTTGTTCAGTTAATTGAGCTTCCACAGCATAAACTATGCTTTGTATGGGGTTTGTTAGTGTTGTATGAGGAATGTTTAAGTACCTACATACAAGTAAACATTCCTTTAACTTTTTACATTTTACATTCAGAATACTTACTAGTCCGGCAATAAATGATTATCGGTTAAAGAAAACTGTGTAAACTACGTCGGCCGCTGCGTGCATATATTTTCTTCTTCCCAGCTAAAGGCTTATTGGTGACGTCACGGTATGGGAACAAAAACCTCCAGTACCGTGGTTTTTCGTATCGGAGGAAATACAGAAGTAAAACCGGGAGGATCCGCTGGGTCTGTTCCGTCCTGAAGAACTGCAAAGCTTACGTCATCACCACCAGTGAATTAGAAGTGGTCAAGACATTCCAGGAACATACTCATGATCCATCCAGCTAGAGGGAGTGTAAAAGATATATTGTATTTAGCCTTTAGTATCTAGCCTTAGAGCCAATCGATAGTGGTCGCTGTCTCCAAAAACGTTGACGCATATTTAAAATATGTACTCGCAAAATGTGAATCTCATTCATTGAAAAAAAAAATCTAACTGTTATATTTTTTATGGTACCTGTATAGGTAAGTATAATATAATGTAGGAAATTTGCTATTTTTTCGCACAAATTTGAAAATGGCGGCCTATTGCTCCACGCATGCGCGATACGCGGCTGGCTGCTTATTACGTTTCGTTTTACGCTAAGTAGTAGATAAATAGAAAACTCTTTATTGGAACAAAAATAATACAGGGAAATACTTATGAAGCGCCACAACTGGTGGCCTTATTGCTGAGAGCAATCTCTTCTAAGCCAATTCCAATCATAAGCGGGGGGAGCGACATTTATTTAATAATACTTCTAGTAAATATGTGTCATCATCAACAGCCCACTAAATGTTCCCACTGCTGGGACTCGGGGCCTTCTCAAGGAGAGAGTTAAGGTCATAATCCACCACGCTGGCCCAATGCGGGTTGGTGGATGACACATGACTTCGAAAGACTAGAATCTTTCGATTACATGTCGATTTCCTTACGATATTATCCTTCACCGTTGTAAGTTAGCGGCATTACGCACATTAAGACAGTGAGCAAACACTTACGTAGCACTTGAAAACGCTCGGTTATCCTAGCACCCCGGACACTCGGCCTAAACTCCAAACAAACGGTGAAGTCGACATACCTACACTCACACAACTACGCATATCGTCGGTGGGCTAACAACACCGCGCAAGTCGAATTCTGCTACTTTACAGGAGGGCCAAAAAACTGTTTTATTTTGTGGTTTTAAAAGAAGTTGAGAATCTGTGTTGTTTAATTAAATTTCAATTCAATTAATGAATTGAATTGAATTGAAATTTAATTAAACAACACAGATTCTCAACTTCTTTTAAAACCACAAAATAAAACAGTTTTTTGGCCCTCCTGTAAAGTAGCAGAATTCGACTTGCGCGGTGTTGTTAGCCCACCGACGATATGTCGTTCGAACACATTTACGCATGTGCGCGTGTCATCTAGGGTTACTAAATTATTTTATGGAATAGCTGTGACCCGTGAGTTACCTGCCTGTGTTAAGTGGCTTACAATCTTACCTAGTTAGTGTTCGATCTTTAATGTAGGTAAATATAACTTTCATCAACAATCAGAAGGGAGAAGATTTAAAACAAAATAGGAGATAATAAAGGTACCTACCATGTACGAATTGATTTTTAGTTAAGTACACTTACCCAAAGAGAAAACTTGGCGCCACTGACATATTTCACAACGATTAACGAAAGCCGCAGTTTAAAAACAACGAGTTTAATAACTTCGTCACAGGACTTCAGTGTTGGCGCGTACTTCTAACCAGAATAGCTTAACACAGTTTATAAAAATGATTCAATCTTTGTAGAAATTCTTATGAAATTAAAAATCTCTTATTCTTGTTTCGTATAATAGACGAAAAATTTGGTACCATTTTGTTATATTTAACAAAATGACAGCATCATGGTCGTACCTATTCTCATAGAAAATTATCGTCCGATTTATTAACCCTTCGTTGAGTCCGCCTCGCGTCCGCGAGGGGGAGGAAGCTTGAAATTGGCGGGGGGTGGGGAGTGTCCGTTCTATCTATATTATCTATTCTATGATCCTAGCTCGATGGCCGATGGCTATCCACAAATTTAAAACTTCTTTATTGGCAAATTGTATAAGAAACGTAAAATTGATTTGTACCTACAGATGTACCAGGACTGAGTGAGTATGTATGAGAGACTAATGTTTATATCGTTATTTATTCATTCATACAGGAGATCGAAACGATTATCTCACAACACGCTACGATATGTTTGTAATGCAATTGTTAGTGATGGACTAGACCAAGTACAATGGAGATGTTAACACAAATCACAAATTAATGTTTAGTGTTAATTTTATGATAGTTTGTTGTAAAAGAGTATCAAAAATCTCGTTTTTATTATTTAATATTAAGTACCTACTTAGTAAATTTACTATAAATTATTGTGTATATACAAGGTGTTGCAAAAAGGTGCAACAATATTTATGGTAGTTCGTCTACATTAAGTTTTGAATCATGTATGTGAAAATTAGGCATGAAAGCTCAAAAAAAATTTCCGAAAAAAAATTTAAAATTTTTGGTTGTTATTTCATTTGACATACCCCTAATGACCAGATCTCCGCACGGATTTTTGTACAATGTCGCAGCGTAGGCAGCAAGGTCGTTTGTCTGCTGTACATGCTTTAGGGTTGAAGCTGGTGATTTGGTGGGAATTTTACGTCAAACTTTGACTCGAATTATCTCGTGATCTACCGTGCTGAGTGAGGGGAAAGAGACCTTGGGCACAGATCAGAAAATAGTTACTTCGTAACAGATGCATCACTGCCATACAAAAGCGCAAATACCTACACGATAATAACCTAAACTTTCGTAAACTACTTACCTACTGTTACTTGCAAGCAAAAATACACCTTTGTACAAGCACGCAGAGTTGAGAATACCGTGCGCCCCGTGTGACTTGTCGTCTGCTTACGTCACTGACCAAACGTGCTAGGGTTGTACGAAATATGATAAGACTAGTGGCCCATTCCGGCTTCGCTCGAATAATAACCTAGACACCAACTGCAGCGCCATCGCCGGGCTGTTTTGTAAATCTAAACCATCGAGGGCCTTACCCAAACGCATACAGAAAAATTCATTAAAATCGGTTCAGCCGTTTAGGAGGAGTTTATTAACAACGAAAAGTGGCATTGATTTTTATATAATATAGATAGATGATAAAAAAAACTTTTGATTTTGAAAAAAAAATGTTGTGTAGGGGACCATTTTGGATCGATATTATCCAAACATCTAAGAACCACCGCACGAAAATAAACTTTTATAAAAAACGCATCGAAATCGGTCCGTTTGAGCTCTACGGTGCTACAGACAGACACACACACAGACAGACATCGACGTCAAACTTATAACATCCCTTTTTTGGTCGGAGGTTAAAAATTAATTCACAATTAGCTGAGCTATCACGAAACATACTTATTACATACTAAATAAATTAAAACCAGAACCTCCTCCTTCTTTGAATCCGGTTAAAAATTCTATAGCTTTTTCAGGTAGGTACGTATTATAGTTCATTGATGCTGAAGTATATTTTAGTTATACAATGTAGCTAGTCGTAAGTTGTTACAAATTAGTATCATTCAGTATGTACATGAATATTCAAATAAAACCGGCCAAGTGCGAGTGGGAGTCCCGCACGAAGGGTTCCGTACCATCCCACTAATAGGTATTATAAATGTGAAAGTATGGATGTTTGGATATTTGGATGTTTCGATGTTTGTTGCTCAATCACGCCGTAACGTATGAACGGATCGGGCTGAAATTTGGAATACAGTTAGATTATAGTCTGGAAGAACACACAGGCTACTTATTATCCCGGGAAAATTACGGGAACGACGGGAACGGGAACTACGCGGGTAAAACCGCGGGCCACTGCTAGTTAGTAAATAAACGGCGAAAACTTCTTTGGCATTACACGAAATTTCTTTTACATCGCAATTTCCGCAGACAGGCAAAAAGTTTAATTAGAATATTGACTTTTCCCTCATGATAATCACAATGAAGTCTACATCGCGATCTATTTTTACTAGTGGCGCCATCTAGTTTATTTTCGACGGACTAATCGAGCAAAACCCTTTACCCTTTGGGTACGGAACGCTAATAAAAAGTATGTCATCAAAAACTCATTTAAATTTAATGAGACATAATAAAGATGAGATAAAAAGGTATTTCAGACAAAATATTTTTTACGCATAATCTCTATTGTATCTATTCTAAATAGATATTACCTATACAAAATACATATTACACACTACTGTTTCCATGTTCTGTGCCATTGAAACCTGCCAAAATGATGCTCAAAAATAAATCTTAACAATAAAAACACTTACCTTGCTTCCTGTTTCGGCAATTTGAAATAAGATAAATTACTACATTTTAGTGTATTGCTATTGCAGCCATCCACAATACAATAACGCCGCGACATTATTTATGCGCGCACTCGGCGTTCGTTCGCACGTCAACTCGGGCAAGCGGCCGGCGCCCCTGTGATTTTAGAACACCCGGGTGGACCCGAAAGAGTAGGTTAAAATCTCGCGCCGTATAGCGAGTGGTGAGGGTGTGCCTTGGGTGATGAAGTCTACATTTGTGTTAGAATGGACTGTTAAAATATTGTTGGGGGTAAATCCACCACGTTGTATACTGTTCGCACCTTTGGGATGGGTCGGCTAAGTATCAGCTTGAGGCTCTGGAATCGATCGAGAGGCGTGCTAAAAGGCTCATAGGCAATAACACTCTTGTGCGAAAAAGACTGCAAAGTCTTGAACATCGCCGAAAAATTGCTAGCTTATCGGTTTATTATCGGATACACTTCGGAGAGTGTGCATCTGATCTGCATGATCTAATACCACCTAGCCCTTTTTTCTATCGGACTTCCCGTGGCTCGAAGAAGCGGCATCGTTTCATGGTTGATGTTCCAAAGACACGAACAAACAGGTTTGACTCTACTTTTGTGATAAGAACGTCTAGACTGTGGAATGAGTTGCCTGAGTGGGTTTTTCCCGATGATCTTGGTGTCTTCAAATCGAGAGTGAATCGGTTTCTTCTAGGTAAGCACGCTCCATCTTAGACCGCATCGTCGCTTAACATCAGGCGAGATGGTGGTTAAGTGTAAACATATAAGTGATAAAAAAAAAGTAAATATTTGTTGTAATCTGTTGTCACGTGACTGCAAACACCAATGTAAGCTTATTACGTCACTAACCGCAAAACAAGCTGTCGATGACTGACTAGACTGTTTGCTTGTCTGTATATTTATTATAGTTTGCGATCTTAGCGACGACGATTTTGATTGTTTGTATTCGAGTAAAAATAAGAAAACATAAACTGGATACAGTTACGAATGTTTTGCGGTTAGCAACGTCATGCAAGTCCTTTGACAGTCGTTAGTGTTTTAGCGGGAAAATTCAAAATTACTCTATTAGATAGATAGATTAACTCTTTATTGCACTTAACTAAAAAAATAAATGAACAAAAGTCACTTAAAACAAAACAAAATAAAGTAGCAATTGGCGACCTTAACACTAAAAGCGATCTCTTCCAGGCAACCATAGGATGGAATGAGAGATTTGAAAGTACTATTATTGTATTTTACTCATCGAAAACACATTTTTTATGGTAAACAAGTGTCAAGGTACAAGTTCGTGCGGAAACCGCGACACGAGACCGCGACAGGAGACCGAGACCGGAGACCGCGACAGGCACTTGACACTATGGAATTGTATGGGCGCCAGTTCGCGCCGAGACCGCGACCGCGACCTGTCTCGGTCTCCTGTCGCGGTCTTGGCGCGAACTGGCGCCCATACAATTCCATAGTGTCAAGTGCCTGTCGCGGTCTCCGGTCTCGGTCTCCTGTCGCGGTCTCCGCGCGAACTTGTACCTTCAATCTTCAAAATAAAAGCAATTCCGAAAAATAGTTAAACAAGTGTCAATCTTCAAACTAAAACCAATTCCGAATAATTGTTAACATCCCTATTGTCTCCTTTAACGTGGCCTACCAAATAAAGTAAAATATCAACATTATAGGTCTATTCACTTCGGCCAGGGAGACAATGGAACTACAAAAATGTATTATTGGAAATAACTGTTGTTTTATTTCGCCTGTAGTTAGTCGTTTATTGCGAATAATAATTAGTATTGTCTGTAGACATATTATTAATTAGCTGCAGCCGCGGTTTCCGTTCCTGTTATTTTCCCGCGATAAAAAGTAACCTATGTATTATTCCCGATTATAAATAACTCTTCTTTGTCTTCTTAGTCATATAATCAATTTATGTATAAGTACAGGCACATTTCCCGAGGCCCTTAAAAAAAGTATAATCATACCTGTATTTAAAAAAGAAAATAGGGAGCACATGGAATATTACCGACCTATTGCCCTTATACCTATAATGTCAAAAATATTTGAAAAATATTTTAACCAGCAATTCATTCAGTATTTTGAAAAATACAACATACTTTGTAATGAGCAAAAAGGTTTTAGAAGAAATAAGACTATAAATATTGCTATATATGATTTTCTTAACAATGTAATGAAAAATGTTGATAATAACAATGCTATATGTACCATTTATTGTGATATGACCCAGGCATTTGACTATGTCAATCATGATATTCTTCTGAGTAAATTTGAAGCCTATGGGGTTAGAGGTAATGTGCTTGACTTAGTAAAATCTTACCTAACAGACAGAAGGCAAGTAACTAAAATTACTAAGATTAATACTAAAACTAAACAGGAGGAAATATTCACCTCTAAAGAAAGAACTGTCAAATTTGGTGTGCCGCAGGGAAGTGTGTGGGGACCGTTACAATTTATTGTCTACATAAATGATTTTCCTAAAGTAATTGAGCATCCAATAAAGCTAATTATGAGGAAGATATCAATGCCGCACTAAATTCATCTATCCATTGGTTAAACATTAATAACTTAAAATTAATTTAAACAAAACCAATTTCATGCAATTTACTCAAACAAAAAATTACTTGAGTAACATAAACATAAATTATCAAAATAAAAAAATTGCAGAAGTCACTACAACAAAATTTTTGAGCCTAACAATGGACATGAAATTGAATTGGAAGGCACATGTTGAGATTCTCTGCAAGAAGCTGGGTAGCTCGGCATATGCTCTGCATAGGCTTGCTCCAGTGGTAAAGAAAGAGGCTCTTCGTACATCTTACCATGGATTGGTGGCATCAGTCTTGAGATATGGGATCATTTTTTGGGGGAATTCAACTGATACAGCTTCAGTTTTCAAAGCACAAAAACGATGCATTCGTGCTATGTTCGGGATGCAAGTTACAGATAGCTGTCGACAAGTATTCATAGACAACCAAATATTAACCCTGCCATGCCTGTACATATTTGAAGTTATGTGTTTTGTAAGGAATAACCCTCATTATTTTCCTCTATTGAGTGACAAAGTAAAACGTAACCGGCGTGATAAGTGTAGACTGCTCATAGACAAACGCAAAAAAAGATTATGAGTGACAGCATTTTTTGTATGGCTCCTCTTTTATATAATAAGCTGCCAAATGCCATAATAGTACATTATGATACAAGTGCGGTAAGTTGATAATTACAGACGAGGCTTTATTGCTAGCTCGAGCCGAAGGCGAGAGCTATAATTAGCAGAGGCTGTAATTATCAAAGCGCACGTATGTCATACGACGTTTTATAACATATTTGCGAGGAAATAAACAAAACTCTGACAACATTTTCAAATAAAAACAATACAGCGAAAAAAAACGCGCGGAATAATATTATTTACTTGATCACAGATCACAGCACAGAGTAAGTAATCACTATGGATCACAGATTAGCAATGCGCGCGCACCGGCGCCTTTTTTTTAAGCAACGGCACAGAACCAGCCTGTATGCCAATAATAATAAAGTAAATTAATATTTTTGTGTTTTGTTACAGAAAAATTAAAGTAATTTATGGTCTAAATTAATTAAATTAACGAATTTAATAATTCTTTATTATATTTTACCTCTCAAAGTTAATTTTATTCATAAAAAGTTGACTCCACTTTTCTGACATAAAAACTCTTAGATTTAAGCTTAAGAGCAGTCCTGTATGCGAGTGTGACTCTGAAAAATCCGAGAATGTCTGGCACGTGCTGGTAGATTGTCCCCGATTCATGGCTGCAAGACATGATCTCGAATCTATGATTGACAGGAAGCTGGTTGTTTCGGATCTCCACAACGTCTTGGCAGATCCAGATAGTAGACCACGGCTTCTGGCTTTCATGGAGAGTTCATTCCGAATAGCGGCCAAAAGAAACTCCACACTTAAGTCTAATACACACCCCCCTTCACCACCACACCCTACCCCACTGTCCGTGGACGCCACGCCGGGTGCAATCTCCGTCCAAGATAGCTCCTCAAAGAGCATCTCCGTCCAACAACTACTGGAGAACGCAGACCGAGGAGAGGCGGGGATCCGTATCCGCGGGGTGGCTCTCTTCATGGATGGCAACAAAGAGAGATTCGGAATAAGCTTTTGCTTCGCCTGGGAAAGGAAACGCGCCCGTTTGTCGCCGGGATTGTCTTGTCTGCTCAATGGGAGTACCGCAAAAGTCACAATGAAGCGGAAAACCTTCGACGCTATGCCAGTGTGCGAGGTAGACGGCCACCGATTTCGGTTGGTGCGATCGAGAAACAAAACGATTGCACTAATAGAATACTCGGAAGGTCGGACACCTTTCACACAGGCAAGTGCGCTGCTTGCACATCTTAGCAGAAATGCGGGTGAAACACCCCGGGTGATAAGCGTGGATGCGATGGCAATCGAATACTCAAGAGCGAAAGTCGCAGACCGGCTGGGTTGCATTGAAGCTTCTAAACATCATGAGGTTGTCGTATACGAAGATAGGGGAGAAAATCTGAGCTTCCTCAGAGCCCCTTCGCACGACCTAACAAATGCAACTGACAGCTGGGGACACCCCGTTCCTAGTTCGACCAACCAAACCGGTTCCGAAAGAGCACAGCAGAGGGCAGCCGCGGAAAAAGCCGCAGCCAATCAAAGCGGCAGCCGAAGCACCAACACGGCCTTCGTGGCTGCCTTCAACACTGCAGCAGGGAGCGTACTCCGAATCTCATCCCATGCACCACCCCTTTTAACGTCAGGGACCCTCAAAACAGCTTCACAGCAACAAATGAGCCGAACGAGAGCCGACATGGGACAGGTTGAACCGCCCCGCTATGTCACGGCTTCGGAGCCGCGGAGCCATGCACGTAACGCCTTCATCGAATTCATAGCCATACTGAGAGCAACAAGACTAGTTAACCTCAAGACCTGCGAAAACATCATGCAGTTCTATAGGCTAGGTAGTGAAAGCCTTCTAAAGGTGAATCTCGAGGAGGCCGAAGCAGCCATTTATAATAATGTCACATCCCGGGTCATCAAGGGAACGATGACAGGACAGTATATGGCAGCTTACAGTGCAGAAAATGGCTTCGTGACACTGAACGAGAGTGAGACAGAGCGCGCGGGAAGACCCGTTTATGCGACACCACTAAACGACCCAATTGTAGTTACCGCCCGATGCACCAAGATTATGCTGGACGACAGGATCCTCGAGATGGCCAAGTCCATTGAAGGGACCTCAAACGTCAAAGCGTGTTGGGAAAACTGGGAGGTACCAAGCATACAGTGGGTCAACGGAGTTCCAGGATGTGGAAAGACAACGTGGGTGATTAGACACTTCGACGTGGACAAAGACGCTATCATCACCACAACAACTGAGGCAGCAAAAGATCTAAGGGAGAAGCTATCGCACCGTATCGGAAACCTGGTCAAAACCAGGGTGCGAACTATGGCTTCTGCTCTGGTAAATGGTTTCGGAAAAGAGAAATTCAGCCGCCTCCTGGTGGATGAGGCTCTCATGAACCATTTCGGGGCCATTGTGATGGTCTCACGGCTGTCTGGTGTTGGCGAAATTGTCCTCATCGGAGACGTCAATCAGTTGCCTTACATCGACAGGGAAAATCTCTTCGAAATGAGGTATCACCGCCCGAACCTGGTAGCAAAGATCAGCCAGGAGTTGCTCTGCACACATCGCAACCCGATGGATGTTGCATATGCGCTGAGGGAAATATACTCAGGTATGTACTCCTCAGTACCCCGTATAAAGTCCCTGGAGCAGAGAAGGTATAAAGGAGCGCAAATACCCGGCACCCAACCCAACACCCTCTTTTTAGTGCATACTCAAGAGGAAAAGGAGACCCTGACAAACCAGGGTTACGGGTCAGGCACCGGGTCACGCATCCTTACCATTCATGAAGCGCAGGGATTGACATACGAGTCGGTAATCGTAATTAAAACTAAGGCAAACATGAAGCTGCACGAGAGCGTGTCCCATGCGGTTGTTGCAATCTCACGGCACACGGGGACCTTCACATACTACGCTGACGACACCGACGACGCCATCGGTCGGTTCGTGCGGCGAGCGTTGGCTGCATCACCAAAGACCATTCAAGATTTCAACCTGCAGATGGCCATTAGAGACAGAAATGCGGCTGTGGTGGAGGCTCTGGGCCAGGAGGAGGCGGCTTAGGCAAAAGACGATGTCGAGTCGATTACTATCGGAATCCCAACCGGTAGTGATCGGCTCAACAGACGAAATCGGACTGACTAGCTTTAGAATTACGCTTAAAATGTTCACCACCCCCCTACTCCCCCCCTTATTTTCCTCTTCTTCTCCTAATCCAAGAACTATGTAAATAAAAAAAGATTAATGTAATGACAAAAGTCACGGACCCCGGAGTCTGTGGAGTGTTTAAATTAAATAAAAAAAAAAAAAAAAAAAAAAAAAAGACATAAAAACTCTTTACTAAGATTTAAAAAGGTACCGTTCGTTTTAGACGGAGCATATCTCTCTACCTAGTCTGTGGACGGAGCATTTTGAAACCGTGCGTTTTACATTACACATTACAGCAGTAGTGCGTAATAAGATACATTACGATACAGAAATTGGTCCAATAAGAGACCCTTTACGAGCAAATATGTTATAAAAGAACTTAACATAACAATGTTCAAAAGTAAACTAAAAAAAATGCTTATAGGCTCATTCCATGACAAACGCTACTGAAGGTGAAAAAATAAATATCTTCTTTTGGCATTAAATTTGATGAAATTTGACAGAAAACACTCCAAATAATGCTGCAAAAAATTCTAGAAGAAACGCGTAATTTTTTAATTAATTAGATTTTAAAGTCTGTACTCAAGCGAACTGGCTGAGTGACCATAGTGCCTCTAACTTTTGGGAATACGAAATAATATAATATAATATATCTTTATAATATATCTTTATTTCACTAACAGATAATACATATAATTAAATCAACCAGGAATTCCTTTTAGGGAATACGAAATAAAATATAACTGTCGATCTATCAGTGATTTTGCCACGTTGCGATTTCAGGTAATTTATCGTAGTGTTGGAGGACTGCGTAATAGTCCCGAAAAAATATATAATTATCAGGATATAAGTATGTTTTCTTATTACTTGGGCAATGTAACACCCGAAACGAAAAATCAGGTAATCGTTTTATTTTTATATCTTGCAGATTGATTAGGATAGTGATATTTAGTAAAAGTAAGGGCGTGACTGTAATAAATCAAAATACTAACTAATATCTGAACATGCAATAAATTTGATATATTTTTTTCTTGATTGAAAACTGTAACACCCGAAACGTTTCGGGTGTTACAACTTTTTTTATAAGGCAATATAACTAAGTTTATTGATTGAAGAATACAATTATTATTATTTTCTAAGGGTTTTCGACAGCCCTCTAAAGGCACTATCGAAAAAGGAGTCATATTAATTTATTTAAGAAATTTATTGAAATGTCAAACATAATTGGTAAATGTGAAAAATAAGTTTAAAAAAAATATTTTTTTAAACTAAACAGAGTACCTATGTTAAATGTATTGGTTAATATGTTTAAAAATGTTTTGTTTGTTTTTTTATTATTACTACATTTTTTAACGAAGTTTGTGATTTAGCAGTAACTTTACAGAAGAGTTTTTGTAGTTATGTTTATTTGTCCCTCGTTTTTTTTTAAATAAACCTTATGAGTTATTACCGCAGATAATTCGTTGTAATTATCTCTATTTGTCATATTTTTGTTTTGTAGTACCTAGAGACCAATAAAACACCATTTAAAATATTAATTTTCGTACTCGTAACACCCGAAACGAAACTGCGGTAACACCCGAAACAAAGTATAATCGAAAAAAATATTAGGAAAATGTTGTGTGTGAAAATGATTATGTGATATATCGTTAGAAAATATTATACTTTTGCAGGCCTGAAAGTTTTAGGAATGGTTCCCTAAGAAAATTCGCAGATTTTTCAACAAATGTAAAAATACTCAGAACATGAGGCCAAATCGTGTAACACCCGAACGCGCACTTTTCGACTTATAATGTCGTGTTTAGATATATTATACTAAAACCATTTTATAATTTAGATAAAACAACTAAAAACGTAGAGAATATAATACTTTCATTATTAAAATATTATTTCGAAATACAAAAAAAAATTACTTTAGTTGTACGAATGTAACACCCGAAACGATGGAATGACCCTATACACAAATGCTATTATACTGTAACTGAATTTTTAAATGATAAGGAAATTAATTGGAATACTAATATTTTAGACATTGTTTAACATGAAATTTTTACAATCTTTAAACCTTATTTCATTAATATCTCAATAGATATTATTATTCCATTATGAAATTTGACATTCAACTGACATAAGACCAAATAATTATATATTGAATCATGATGAATTAGTTTGTACTGTATTACATTTTGACATTCTTTGAGTATTTACATGAATATTATAATTAACGACATTTTTGATTTTCATTTATTGCACTTTATACATTCTTTGACTTTCCTCACATGGATGAACTGCAAGATCTACTAATGCAAGACCTTAGACCCTGGATGGACATATTGATCAAACTCAAAAACACAACACAATATCCTGATGAAACACAAGACGTTGGCGAAATTGTGCTCACCAAACATTTATTTCACACAAATATATATCACAACCAAATAGAAGCCAGAAATGAATCGAAGATGAAGAATCAGATGACATAAATAAAAACCAGAAATTAATAGAAGATGAGGAAAAAGAAGACTTTAATCAGCTGACTATTATTTAATTATTTTTGTTTTTTATTTAAAAATTAAGACTAACAAATTGTCTTGCCAGACATATTGCATGCCTCTCGCAGAGGCCAGTTTGTATGGGGCAACTTTTAAAATATTTTGTATTATCTTATCTTACCTACAAGCAGCAATAAAGATTTTTGTATTTGTATTCTTTTTCTTTTTTTTCTTTTTAAAATATTGGTGGACAATTCACACACAACACCATCTGACCCCAAACTAAGCAAAGCTTGTGTGATGGCGGCCAGATAGCTGATATAATACTTATATAGTTTTAAATACATACTTATTATACATAGAAACACTATGTTCCAAGTTTCAACCTGACCCTTCCAGACGTTCCGATGTGATTCGAGCGACAAACATCAAAAACAACCATACTTTCGCATCAATAATATTAGTAGGATACACTTATCTTAACAGTGCTCCTTTTTTTGAAGGCTTTAATATTTTCTATGTAGAATAAGAAGTATAATGTAGAATAGATCTTTGTATGAGAGTTAATATAAATTTAATAATTTATATTTTACGTTGTAATAAGCTGGATATGTTAACTGTTGTGTAGCAGGACATGTGACTGATGGTAAGCCACATGCCTGCCCATAACAGTACGCAGTGACACGCAGCTATTGGAACATGAAGAGTCCAAATCATTACCTAGCGCCGCACTGCGCTCGTCTCCTACCAGATATAAGGTGTTTTATCTCTTATCCCAGTAATTTCTCTCAAAACATTGCCCTTCAAACCGTAACACAGTAATGTTTGCACACTACTAAATATATATGTTAAGTTAAGTTACGGTTGGTCTAGTCGGGGGAACGGCGACTGCCGATCCGGAGACCCCGGGTTCAAACCCCACACGCACCACTGTCTTTTCGAAGTCACGTGCGTAATGCCGCTAACTTAAAACGGTGAAGGAAAACATCGTGAGGAAACCGACATGCACTTAGAACCTTTCGAAGTCATGTGTCATCCACCAACCCGCACTGGCCCAGCGTGGTGGATTATGGCCTTAACTCTCTCCTTGCGAGAGAAGGGCCCGAGTCCCAGCAGTGGGAACGTTTAGTGGGCTGTTGATGATGATGATGATGAAATATATATGTATTATATGCGTTTAATCGATAAGCACGATCAGCTTTTTAATTATTATTATTGTTGCGAATATAAAACGAGTACAAGAAAGTGGTTATTCATATAGTACTAATATGTTTACAAATGGGTATTTATTATTTAATAAAGAAAATAATCAAAAACAAACATATGATTTCAGAAAACAAAAAAAAAGAAAACATACAGCCGAAGCCAAGTCGGTCTGAACTAAATAGTAGACCTATATCAGAGGGAGACCTATACAAAATTCATTTACCAGCTAAATTGCCGACAAGAAATGGAACGACAAAGCGTAAAAGATGTCGTATATGCTATAAAACATTAAATAAAAGGGTTAGTGTATTATTTGGCTGTTCCGATTGCCCAGGATTCCCAGGACTTTGTATGGAACAATGCTTCAGAGCATATCACAAATATTGACATTATAATTCCTATTGTTTTTACAACAATTTAAAACACCAATTTTAGTTTGGTAGGTCTATGGGTGTAGGCTATCAAAACTGCTATTAAAATGTATATTGTCAATTCTAATGTATTCAAATATTTTTCTTATTTTATTTCTCATCATTTTCTCTAACAATCAATCAAGTTCACTACATGTGCTAAGCGTAGTCTTGTTATTGGAAAAAAAAATCATAGATTTTTGATGTTGCAATAATGACCAAAACAATTGTAACATTGATTAGAAATAAAGAGAAGGAGTAAGAATTTTTACAAAAAAAACGTAAGTTACTAAAAAATAAAAATCATGTAAAATAGGATTAAATACTATATCTGACGAAATTTCGAATATTGTAAAAATTATGTTGTTGAAATGTGACTTTGGTATTTGTTTTAACATTAATGTCAAATAGACTTGCGTGAAGTTGTGTTTGAAACTATTATTCCGATAGCTGGCAGCACATTTTGGGTTGGTGTTTGTTACCTAATAGAATTTAGAAAAATGTATGGATTCATTTTGCCCCGCGACGCGTGTTCAGGGTAGCGATTCTGAAACCATTCGGTTGCATCCGACACGGAATCTCATCTCTCGGTCTTTGTCATGCTAAACAGATAAGACAAAGACCGAGAGATGAGATTCCGTGTCGGATGCAACCGAATGGTTTCAGAATCGCTACCCAGAACTGCACCTTTGTGTTGGGGTATGTAGGAGAGCTATGTGACAAGCAGGCCTACTACGAAATCCGATAAACGATGTATCGGCCGAACTTATGTACGTTTCCTACCTCGAAAGACAATCTGTCGGTTGATAGGATCGGCCGTTTCGTTCGATCTGACCCTCATCCGACCTAAGTCTATAACTTCCGACCGAGTTGTATCGATCCGAATGTTTTTCGTGGTAGGCTACAATCCGATTCCGCTGTCGGTCGGATCCGATCATTCGGAGTTTGTTTTCGTAGTAGACCTGCTGTTTTAAGCTTGATGCCTACCCAAAATTTCCTGCAATCTCTCGGAATATACACTCAGTGTTGATCTTTGTAATATTTTAATTCAAAAGAATTGTCACTCTACGAATATAAAAGTACGTAGATAAATCAATAAAACGTTTTTAACCCAATTATGTAATACTTTAGTTGATAAATCTACATACTACCTAATAAAAGAAAAAGCCGATCTCAGAAGCTTTTACAAACATGATACCTCGATGTAACATACCAATTTATCGCGATAACAGTAGATAGTTACTTACATTTGAAAACAACCAACTTTGATCATATTATACGTTTCAATGAACTGTGTGTTGTTTTTATAATATTTTTTACCCAAAATATGTAATTTTGCGATTGATAATGGAAGAAAACTCATCTCTGTTTACATGTTATATATAACCACTGCGTTCGTAAAATTTTAATGATCACAGTGTTGTGAGCACTTGGTGTTAGCTGAACCCGACATTGTAAATATATGCTCGTAGCAAAAACAGCTTCATTTTAGATGTAAGTATCGATGTATTAATTATATAGTTGTACTGGAACCACCTTACCAATGTTAAATGAAATCTGTACAATACATATGCTTGCAGCCTATACGATTTGGTCACAAAGAGGTCGCCCTCTCCTCGTCTTTCGACGGTACACTTACGCAAAGTTTCCACACCCGTTGAAGAACGGCTGGCGCTGGTATTGCTCTCGGGTGAGGAACTGTCGAGCCAGCATCGTCACCGACGCAGACAACCGACTGGTGTCGCAGTCAAATGTGCATACTCATCCGCCGCTCACGAAAAACATGATCAGAGCTTTGTCGATGGGTATGAATGAGGTCTGGACTCCGTCAAAGAGCAGGTGTGCAGATTTGCGCACAGAGCAGTAGAGATGTACCTGTAGTCGCTTTACAGAGCTGATTTTCTGTATGGTCACACTATGCTGTTATATATTATATAGTTATATTCGTGTTGCTGAGGTACCAAGGTAAAAAAAAAGAAATTGAAGGAGTAGAGCTGAGCGTGGAAAGTAGGAAGTGAAACGATTAGATCTCTTTTCCAGAGCAATTATTTGTTTGGTATCTCACACTTCAAATTACAACGTGTACAATTCCGAAATAATGTATTTTAAACACAAACTCTTTAATCATAAGTTGTCTGACTTAGTTTTTTGTTGCTAGCGTTTTTGTCATCTATGCTGATAACGAACAAGAAGCTTGCTCTTGTCCGCTACCATCTTATTACTGTCCGAAAGTTCGATTGCTCTTGTTTTAAGTTTTTAACATTTCCATCAGAAGTTGAGTGGTGAAAGCTACTTAAAGCTCTCTCTACCAAACTACGGCCTTGCCCGAGGATCGGCCATACCTGGCCGACACCTGGTTAAGAAACTTAGAAAACAACAGTAGAAAACATTAGCTATTCAGCAATGAATTTAAAAAATAAATTTACTAAAAAGAAGTGCTTTGAATGTTTGTGAAAGTGAGAAGTGCTTTTAGAGATGAATTTACTAAAACTAGTCCTAAAAACGTTTACATAAATTCAGAATGACACATGAATAACAATGGTTGAAAATAATACGTTAAATTATTAAAATTGACGTAAGCTTATCAAATTTATATCACACTAGCTGAAAGCGCGCGTTGCTACGCCATCTATCGAAAATTGGTCGTACCAATTCAAATTTTGTTCAAATTCGGTTACTTTAGGTTCTAATGACGCAACCTTTAACATATGACAAATGCTGTCACGCAACGAAAGCTCTCTAAAAGCAATATTTTTTCCCCCGTTTTTGTTACATTTTTCATTCATGCTCGGCTCCTGTTGATAGTAGCGTAATGTTAAATACCCTATAGCCTTCCTCGATAAATGGACTATCTTACTAAGAAAGAAATTTTCTATTCGGACCAGTAGTTCCAGAGATCCTTGCGTTCAAACAAACAAACTCTTCAGCTTTATAATATTAGTATAGATAATAAAACACGTCACGTGTAGTAGAATTGAGAACTATTTTAACAAAACATTTAACCATCCGAACGACTCCAGTTCGGAATGGCGAATAATAAAACTACCATGGACGTATAAAAAAAACTTTGTAAACGTCCATGAAAACTACTAAGAATACGGATAAGAGAACGACCGAGAGATTTGATTCCGAGTCGAGATCAATCCGACTGGGTTCAGAATCGTTACGCTGCACCTAGCCTGAATCCAATGATTGTATTATATTATTTATACAGACTAACAAATTTGGATCTAAAAAAGTAATTTTGTTGTTAGGAATTTAAGTGTGAGTTTTGTATTGGTTTATAGGGCGATGTAGTCGTTCATCGAGAAAGCCCATATCGGTTTTTATACAATCGTGTTAAGAAAAAATAATAAATCATGAGAAATACCTACCAGTAATCGTGCTAAGTACCTACTTACGTACGAAAAAAAATAAATAAACGGAATATGTAAATGGTCACTTTTTGTATTATTTTTACGTTTGGTGTATACAGGTAATCAATTTTCATATTCTAATGTAATTTAATTACTTAACTATTTCATCAATTAACCACTTCCCTCTCCCGGTTACTACCGAGTCTTAATTTTTTTCCGGTTGCAGTTGACCGGTTAGTGGTATTGTAGTGCCACAAACACAAAGCGTACTCTTACAGTGATGTATAATTATAATCATAGTGTTTAATCCTCCAAAGTTAATAAATGGAACAAAAAAAATCACCAAGTACTTTTTTGTGAGTAAACATGACTGTTTTCTTGTTAGTTTACGAAAGGCTCGAGCGGATGGCACTGTAGTGCCCAAGAACGTTCGCAATACTAAAGGTTGTACGGACAAGATTTTAGAATCGAATTTTCGAGTTCAGCTGCCTTTTTGCTGTTTTTTTTTTGTCGTTTTATTATTTGCGTTATTTGACTTTTTTTGCACCTAAACAAATACAGTACTTTTGTAGCATGTTTTTATCGAATTTTTCACGTTTAATTTGCACTTTCAATCACAACCACGCCACGCTAAAAGCTAGCCACTCGTCACTACTTTTTCACATATTTTCACCTAACGTTACTGAATTATCTATAATTTTTGGCTATGTGTGTTTGAATAGGGCTTACTGCTTCTTTGATCTGTCCACCCCTAAGGAAAAAAAAATGTTTGCCTGTAAAGTCGGTTTACTGACGATAGAACGTGACAACGTCTTAAGAAAATACTGATGGAATGGTAGCATTTTTCAAAAGAAAATTTTAATTTCATTTGTTTAATAGATTTGTATGTAAAAAGTAATCAGTAGAATTTAGTCATTTTCAATCAAAACAATGCAAAAAAGCTTTTAGATGCCGGGGATCGAACCCGGGGCATTTCACATGCAAAGCGAACGCTCTACCACTGAGCTACATCCTCGCTTGAACTACTGGTCGAAATAATTAATACAACTGTAACAAGGTAACGACCGACGGTCGTTACCTTCCAAGGTAACGCTACATGACGTCATGTTTTGCGGGCGTGCAGCCGGCTTCATCGAATTATAAGACGTTATCACGTCAAAAAGGCGTGATTGTATGTATCTTACGCATAAATTTAATTGTCTTTAAAATATATTTAGCATAGACCCCATCGAGTAATCGCTTGGCAAAATTTTAGATCTAACGAAGAAAGCATTGTCCCACCAGCTTCAAACCACTACGACGACGATGCAGCGAAGCGTCCTGTTAAAGCTCCAAAGTCGGCCATTCGTGGAAGGTGACCACTTTCCGATGCACGCCGACGTCAAGCGAGGACGATGCTGGTATTGCGCACATGTGCGTAATGACACCAGTCGCACTAGATGGCAATGTATGGAGTGCCGAGTGAATTTGTGCATTCTGGGCTGCTTCCGAGACTTTCACAAACCATTTTAAACTAATTTTACAATAGTACATACCATATTTTTGTTTCTGGTTATGAATATTCATTCATTAAACCACTCCTGTTTCTAAAATTTGTTAGATATTTTATGTGTTAGTGTGAATAAATGATACTGAAATTCTGGTTAATTTATTGTAAAACCCTCCCAATTTTCATGTGACCTATGCGTTCAAATTCCACGCGCTCCACTGTCTTTTCGAAATCATGTGCGTAATGCCTAACTAAAAACGGTGAAGGGAACCGACATGTACCTAGAATCTTTTGAGTGTCGTCATCAACCAACCCGAAGGCCCCGAGTCCCACCAGTGGGAACATTTAGTGGAGTGCTTATGCTATTATTATCTGAGAACTTTCAAAATAATGAACAAGTACCTTCAGGGAAAGCGCGTCGCCACTAGTTATTGTCTGTTTCCTGTATCGTGGTTTACTAGGTAAAGCGAGAACAAACGTACGCCCATCTAGTAAAAAAAAACACAAATATTTAACGCAAGTTATAAAGAAATCAGTTGTTGTCATACATTTTATAACTATTTTTGAAGATATACAATCTCTATGTCATCGTAAAGTTATAAATATCTTCAGTTTATAATCTAACGACATTAGATATTAGTATTTATAATCCCATGATTCAATCATATGTAGCAAAAAAAATTGAAATCTGTGATATCTACCTCTAAACTGACGATTATTATAATTTTGCAGTGACATTTAAAAATTTAAAGGTGTCGGTCACCATGCTCTACATGCGTACAAAAATATTATTATTTACTATAATATTTTATTAGGATTTTGTAAAATAAGTTATTTATCAAACTTAGGTATGAATATTTAAGACCCCATCACCTGTTTTGTAATCTGCCAGCGCCATCTAGTGTGTTGTAGAGAAAATAATTTCCCCACATATTATTGTTTTGTTCTAAAAATTAAAATATTAGGATTCTTTACTTTGATGAAACTAATTTAAGAGTTCAATGATTATTTAAATATAATTAATTAAAATAAATAATTAAGGGGCTCCCATATAATATCGTACGGAACCCTTAGTGCGCGAGTCCTACTCGCACTTGGCCGGTTTTATTCGACTCTAAACTCGATTAGCTACCAGATTTCAGTGACACGGGATGTACCTACGGATTTTAGTTAGTTGTGATATTTATATGGATTGACAAAGTCTCTCATAAACAGTGTAGCTACCTACCAAGGTAAAAGGGACGTGCTTTTCAACTTTAATTGAGTACCTACCTATGTCAAATGAAAAAATGTCTTCCTGTGTTAGAGTTATTTGTTGTTACTTAGGTTGTACCTATCCATGTACAAATGTGCGATTACAATAGGTTCATTTGTTTCTATTCTGAAGGCACGTTGTAGATTGAAAAGCATTTCAAGTAACCGCTGTCATTATGATAGCCCTACGGACTACGGATATCGATATTTTAATTGTAAACTGTGTCGCAGAACTTTGGTTTAGCTTGACCAATGCCAGTTTTTTAACAATAACCTATCATTGTAAAAAATTAAAACTAAAACAAGGTCTAGTCTGGAGAACGGCAACCACCGATCCGGAGTCCGGAAAACATTGCGATGAAACACACGTAAGTACCTACCTAGAATCTTTCGTGATCATGTATCATCCACCAACTCGCACTGGGCCAGCGTGGTGGATTATAACCTTGACTCTCCTTGAGAGAAGGCCCCGAGTCCCGAGTCCCAGCAGTGGGAACATTTAGTGGGTTGCTTATGTTAAAAAAACTACTTTGCTCTGGACCGCCATTGTATCTAGAAGAAACGACTTGACACCCTAAAACTTACTCAGACAGCCTTGTAAGAAACGACTTGACACCCTAAAACTTACTCAGACAGCCTTGTTCCGTCAGTGGAGTCAAACCTCGTTCGAGCCTTTGGAATGTCAACCATGAAACGATGTCACTTTTTATAGTAATAGCAAGGACGTTTATTTGAAACTTCCTTGAGTAATACTTAGTAATTTATTTAATGACCAGATAATGTACATCTATACTTATACAAATTATACATACATATTTGCTAATTTATTGTTACGAGCCGTACGATAGAAAATAGGACAAGCTGGTATTAGATCAGCTGCACGATATCAGAAATGTATTCGATAAAAAACTTGTAGGTATATAAGTTTTTATAGTAAGTACCTAAGCTAGCTTTTTGCGGCGATGTTCAAGCCTTTGAAATATTTCTTGGTCAAAGGTGTACCTAGTTGGCTGAGAGCCCTTAAATACGTCACTCTATCGTAACCAGTTCCTTCAGCTGGTACTTAGCTGATATATCCCAAAGAACTGTTACTTTCAGCTTGCCTTCTAAGTGCTTGCCCGCAGTATACTCGTTTGAAGCACAGGTAAAAGATTCTTCGTTGACGTATTCAACGGTGAAGCCAGGTAGGAACGATTATGCGAGCTAACATGATAAAATAATGCAGTAAAGAGCTGCAGTCAAATTCTATTTGACGCATAGTAGGTACCTACGAGTGTTTTGACAAAAAACATTCGTGAAACGTAACATTTTTGTTTTGGTGTGATATTTTTGTGGTTCTACATTTATTCCAAAACAATTTGTAGTTTACGTTAAATTTATCCTACTAATATTATAAATGGGAAAGAACGTTTACATATTGTATGTTTGTTGCTCAATCATGCCAGAACGTATGAACCGATCGGGTTGAAATTTAGAACACATTTTAGTCTGGAATAACACATAGGCTAGTTTTTATCCTGAGATAATACCGGGAACGGGAACTACGCGGGTAAAACCACGGTGCACTGATAGTGTTTTTGCCTGTTTTTACAATATAAAATGGAATTGCTATTTGTGGCGACGTATTATTAAAATACCACTACCGCCATCTAGTGTGTAGTTTCGAACTACTGGCGGGCCTAGTGTCGCCATCAAAATGCCAACTAAACGGTATCAAAGCCCTTATTACACTTGTCTAAATTTTGTGACTGAATCATAGAATAGATAATACAGACTGAATACAGGAGCAAGTAATCCTCGTTTCTGAATTTAGAATGCTATCACTGAATTCAGTAGCGGCTTAATGCAGTCGACTAAATTTAGCCACATGTAATGAGGCCTAATGTCGGCTTGCGGAGTCGTCGTATTTGTTCTGTGTTCTAGACACAGAACTATGTCATAGAATAGATAAACTATGTTTAATATTGTGTTTCTCTGTGTATAATAAGTAGGTATGTATATTATGTACAAATATGATTTACCTGCTATCTGGGTAGCGATTCTGAAACCATTCGGTTGCATCCGACACGGAATCTCATCTCTCGGTCTTTGTCTTATCTGTTTAGCATGACAAAGACCGAGAGATGAGATTCCGTGTCGGATGCAACCGAATGGTTTCAGAATCGCTACCCTGGTTCCCATGACCATGGTAGCGATTCTAAATCCATTCGGTTGCATCCGACACGGAATCACATCTCTCGGATCTATTTTCGTACTTATATTATTTTAACCATTGGCATCGCCAGTATTAGGCCCGCAGACAAAAATTATCGCAGAAATCACTTGCACGTATCCGAACACGACGGTCTAAAAAACTTCGGCTGTCAAACGTCAAGTTGAAACGGATGTCACGTCAGTCAAGTAGTCGATTGTGACAAGTGCTCCGCTCACTCGCAAATCTTACAATACGTTTTGATAAACTTACAAGAAATATTAATTAGTTATGTACTACTTCTTGTGGACTATAAATGCAGTGACCTATCAATAGTCATTTTGATTCTAAAAAAGTGCTTCGGCGGTAGTATTTGAAAATAAAATAGAAGTTTACGCAAAGTTTTGGAACTTGTGTGGTTGTTGATAAGTTCACGGCTATTATTGAAGTGTAAATTACTTACCGAAATTAATAATTATCTCATTTATTGCCAATGGGATTGAAGAACTAGTGTTGTTAACAGTGCCGGCTTGGGATTTTTTTAAAAGTGTGGTGTAGAAATGGAAAACAAAGTTATGATTAAGTTTTCATTGAAAAAGTTGCTTACTGAAGAATTTTTACCCCTACTTTCCTCAAAATTAAATTAATGTGGACCTAAGTGTCAAAGTGATTCATTGTGTTATTATTAGACCAAATGATTAACACTTCCCATGGCTTAGTTCCATATAATAGATGTTTTTTTTCATAGTTTTGTAGGTTAGATATTATTTGCAAGTCAAAGGACAATAAGGTAGTTAGGTCTAAGAGTTCTCTTTGAAGTCTAGACAACGAAACGTTTGAATGTGAGAAAACCAAACTTTGTTATTGCCAATAAGCTACAAAAAATTAATTAAAGTTCTACCTTACAAATATTATATTAAATTCAATTGGAAGTGGTACAATACATTTTCACAACAAAAATTAAAACATCTTAAATTTTGTTATTGAGTTTAATTTACCACCTATCTCAAACCAGTGCTGGATTAAAAGTGTTAAAAACCTGTTGTAGTTGTCTTCTGTGTTTTATTTCTTTCCCTTACATAGTACAGAGCTTTTTGTCAATTTGTGTTGATATTTTCTAATGTTCATTATTTTTACAGGTATATTCATAAATACAAGAGGAAATTCCAAATTATTTATATATCAGAACCATACATTCAGGTTCATGTATAAGAAAGCGTATGGAAGTCAGCTGTGGTACTGTTGGTATTTCTTCAGTCGCTGTTGTCCTGCCAAGCTAAGGATCAACAACGCTGGAAGAGTGACTGAAAGCATTGGTAGACACAACCACGACCCTCCAACGTGTTGGATGACTCCTGATGGCAAATCTTATAGCTTGCCACCATTGCCTCCTCCTGACAAAAATGCACCCGATAGAAACTCGTCATAAAACAAAAGTATTCTGAAACATTCGGTTTCACTGCCTTTATTTGTTTGTTGTGAATAAACCAAACTGCCTCTTTATATTTTCCATTGAGATTTTAATAATTATGTTATTTCTTCGGCTTCCATTGAAGCTACCTAGTAATTATATTGACTTACTCATCTGTATACTAAACTGTATTTTATACAAACTTAAAGTGTAAGATGTATTTCTGTTAAAAGTATGTAGAGTTTATTAAATTAATGTTTTGTACAAGAAATAATCTTTTTACTAATTATCTTGGTATTTTAAGAAATGCATTTTTAGTTTATAATTTAAATCAATGTGATTATTCTTTGTGTTTAATTTGCCATGTTAACAATTAGTTAAGTAAGTATTGTAAGGTTTTACCTAAGTGTCTAAGAATGTTATATTCGCCATGAGCAGAACTTACTTGCATAGAACTGCATCTGGGAAATAATGTTTTTAAGAATGCACCAAAATATACCTCTTTTTCTACACATCCATATTGTACCAATGAGGCAACAACTAAGCACGTACCAATAAGCCAATTCAATAAAGATTAAACAAAAAATTGGGAATTTAATTAATAATTGCCTCTTGTTCTCTCTCTGTCTGGCAAGTGAGAGACAATAGTAAACCCAATTTTTTTGTTCCTTATCTGAATTGGCTCGTACAGAAAGGCAACTAAAAACTAAATTTCAATTATAGAAATCTTAAAAAGTTAGTAAGTATATTATTTATTTCATACAATGAATTAAAAGTGCCTATGTATTTATGTAAATTCATGTATTTTAATTGTGTGAATACTACCAAAAAATCAAATTTCCATGTTTAAACAGTTATGAGAAATATGTATTATGTAACTATATGTTTGCCCGTCTAAAATACATTATATTTATGTTAATATTAAAACATTTCTCATTGCTTTATAAATTACTTTTCTACTTTACTTTTTCAATTTATTATTGTTCATTTCTGTTTTCAACAAATATATGTTCTTGCATATAGTACTTGGTAACTATGACAGGCATCCTATCCAATTTATGGGAGTTTCCTATATCATACCATTTTGAAAATTGCAAGTAATTGTCTTGTTAGTTGGTTTTATCTTTTACTATTGAGTATTAAATATCTTTACTTTTAAAAATATTGTTACAGACTGTGCACTTTTTTTTTTGGTATCACATTATAGAAATCTTTGTTTTACTAGCAAATTCCAATGACTAATTTACCTAGATTATATTGTTTTATGTTGATAAATTAATGATAATATGATCATGATAGCACCAAGTGCAAATTGTGTTATAATCAAGAATTATTCAAAGTGCCTTTCAAATGAATTATGTAAACCAAATATGAAATACATGATGCCGCTTATTTCAGCATTTTTAATATTTTGCTTTTTGTTCGGCAACAAAGGTAAGGTTACATGTTATAACAGAGTTGCTGCTGCTGTGTTATATTTTTTTAATATTATAGGGTGATGAGACGAGCAGGACATGTGTCTGATAGTAAGCAACATGCCAGTCCAAGTCAGCATTGTGTCACAAGTCACAAACTAATGAAACAAATAGACCAAATCATTACCTAGCACTACAATGCATTCATCACCTAGATATATGAGATGATTTATCTCTATGCTCTGCAATTTATCTGGAAACATGTACCTTCAAACTGGAGCACAGTGATGTTTGCAGAGTACTGCTTGGCATTCACGTAACTGCCAAAGGCGTACTTAGACGGTTCTACTAAGCCGGAAGGGATGTGGCTTACTACTATATTGTAGAAACAAAACTGAAACCCTGAGATTGAATATTTAGTTTTATTATGTCAGTACATACGTAGTTTCTGTTCCCATAATCCCGCGTAAAAAAGTACCCTAGGTATTTATCATTCCAAACTATAATCTATCATTGTACCAAATTTCGTTGAGAATATTGTAGAAATTCAAAAGTTTTGACAAGAAAAAGTTACAAACAGGTTTTACCCGCACATTTCCCGTTCCCTTTATTCTAACTTATTTTCCAGACTATAATCTAACAGTGTTCCAAATTTCAGCCCGATCCGCTCATACGTGACGACGTGATTGAGCAACAAACATCCATACATTGACATTTATAAAATTCCTAGGATAATAGGTACTATTCATAACATGGGCTGCCAATCTTTGTATTGTCATATAAATTACCAGGGTTACCGGGTTACAGGGTTATAAGTTACTAGCTGTTACCCGCGACCAGGCGCGGTCCCAGCCTCGAATTTTGGGGGGGGTCACCAGTACCTACGCAGCCTCAGATTGGGGGGGGGGTAGAAATACAATAAATCGAGTAAAAAAGACTTTACTAGTAGCGCCCCACGATTTTACCCGCGCAGTTGAGCTCCAGTTGTTTTCCCGCGTTTAAAAATAGTTTCTGTACTACTAGACATTTTGATTTTTTTTAGATTTTTAATCTAATGTTCTTACATGGGACACTCAGAAAGTTTTGAGAAACTAAAAAACTAACGTGTATGAAAAAAAAAATTACTAAATCTGTTCAAAGAACTCTCCACCAGCCTCTATACAAAGTTTCATGCGTCTGAACCAATTTTCAAAACATTTTTTCCAGTCCTCCGCAGACACTTCTTCCACCGCCTTCTCAAACGCTGTTAGCGCGTCTACCGGCGATGAAAACTGTATCCCTTTGAGCTGATTTTTAATTTTAGGGAATAAAAAAAATCACACAGAGTCAAATCAGGACTGTAAGGAGGGTGCCCCAAGACTCTGACCGGTGTGGAGTCCAGGAAGTCGCGTTTTGATCGCTGAGTGCGCGGGCGCGTTGTCGTGGTGAAGAAGGACTCCGCGGAGCCCGGTGTTCGGTCGCTTGTTTCTTACAAGCATTTTATGCTGGACCATTCGGCGTTGATACTACTTTGTTCTCGAAGTGGAATTGAAATTAGGTATCCCGTCAAAGTGAAGAAACTAGCGATCAAAATTTTCCTTGCGCTCCTCGATCGCTTCACTTTCGTAGGTGTTGGTTCATTTTGAAACAGCCAAACTGTCGACTGCTTTGTTTCTGGATCGTATTGATAAATCCAGGATTCGTCACCTGTCACAATGTCGTAAACGCGCCGTGATGAGCCTACATCAAATTTTTGTATCATATTACGGCACCAATCCACACGGGCCTGCTTCTGAGCTTAGGTGAGGTTGTGCGGCACCCAGCGGGAAACTATCCTCCTTACGCGAAGGTGCTCGTGCAAAATCTTGTGAACACTTCCTGAACCAATCTGCAGAGTATGCTGAATCTCTTCGTATGTAATGCGTCTGTTTTCTTGAATTAAATGTTTTACTGTCAGCACACTTTCTTCGGTGACAGCCGTCGTAGGACGACCACTCTTTTGTTAATCCCCCAAAGTAAAACGACCGCGTTTGAACTCGCTATACCAGCGGTAGATGGTTGCTTTTGAAGGTCCTTCATCCATAAAACCAATTCGAAGTCGATCAAATAACTCGTCAGGTTTTAAGCCACATTTGAAATCATAAAAAATCATAGCACGAAAATGTTCTATACCTCATTCCAAATGTCTGTGAATAAAAGGTAAACAAACCAATGTCACTCTCAATATGACAGACCAGCATTTCTCAACCTTTGTTTTACAAGATAGTTTGTAGTACCTTTCATTGCTTGCCCTTTTAAATTTTCATCGCAAAACAAGGCTAAATGTATGGATATCATAAACACCCAAATATATGTTCCCACTGCTGGGACTTGGAACAATCAACACATCGCCGCTGTAAGAAATCGTCAGACACAAGAATCTGCAATTGCTGAACATCTGATTGATGCTAAAATTGGTCATTGGATCGAGATCCACGACCCGAAGGTTCTATCTACCGAATGTCATTACTACGCAAGAATGGTTCGGGAAGCATTGGAAAATAAAAAACATAGGTATATATTTCAACTACGACGCGATGACCACGATGCCAATAACCGAAAACTACCCGGTTTACGGTTATCGGCGTCGCGGAAGCCTCTAATAAATAAATGTGTGCATAGCGCACTGAGTTTGGAGAAACCTGATATAGTTAGTGTTGGTCACCCTGCAATTTTTGAAGCCCAAATGAGGGTAGATGGAGATCTCCTCTCATTTCATAATGAGAGTATGGCGGGCATACGTACATTTATTTCTCCCACGTAAAAAAAGGAAAGGCAAAGTATTTGAGTTCGGAGAAGAATGTAACACTAGAACCAGTGACTTAGAAAAGTAATTTAGATGTTTCCTTATATGAAAACGTTCATTTTATTTTTAACAATAATTAAATCTCGTTTAAATTGTCCTCGTATTACCCAAAACTGATCATAACACTATGCTGTAATATTCTGGAAACACATACAAAAGTTTCGATCAAAATAACACAAAATGTATGGCATTTTAGAGTGAAAATTATACAAGCTTTTGATAGTAAACAGCGTAATTTGGAACACGTATTTAGAGGTTTGCGAATTTCTCTCAACTCGTTACGACACAAGAAACCTTTTTCTCGGAGTTCTTTAGTCATACTCTTACTCTTTTATTGATAACGAGTAGTTACATGTCATAATATTCAAGATATTCAAATATTACCAATACAAGTCAATAATTTAAAAAAAAAACAGACGTCAATTTAAGATCCCATTACAATAAAAATCAAATAATACATTACATTAAAATCAAATTACATTACAATTAAAAATTCCAAATTAATGACAAAAATAAATAGAGTAAAATTAATGCATACTTGAATATAATGGTAATGGGCATTTTTACAATATGGGCAGGAGAAAAATAGGGCAGGTATGTAAGAAAAATTGGCGCGTCCTTAATAAGAATAATTTGATGAAAAGAAGTATAAATGTCTTGAATGCAACATTGAGAGTTTGAGAAACACAGATCAAATTGCTAGTACTTAAAATCATATTTCTATCATCCTACCATAACTTTCTATAACTTTTAAAATAAGATAGTATAGAATTATTTGATCAATACAAATCTAAGTATATGGTATTTAAGATCGCAATAAAGTCGAATCCTATTTGTGAAAAATATTTTAAGGCAATTTCATAAAAATACTAAGATTAAACGATGTTCATGTTATGGTATCACCTTTTTTTTGGTTTGTTTTGGTTTTCTACACAGCTTGCTGGAACCCACTATAGACGCAGATCCATTTTTTAATAAAACAAAAAAATATATATTGGCTCTCAAAAAAATGCGGAGGGAAATTTGAAAATCGAACAGTTATATAATTATTTTTAAATAATCGAAGTTTTCAAAATAATAATTACAAGTGTCTTATACATAAAAACTTTTTTTGCATAACTTTCTGAGTGTCCTGGTATATGATTTTGGGGGGGGTCATGTCCCCCGTGACCCCCCCCCTGGAGCCGCGCATGCCCGCGACTTCGTCCGCGCGAAATAAATACTGAGGTAACTCAGGCAATAACTAATTTTACACCCAGTGACATTTACTAAAACCAGCTTATAATAAAACAATTTCATCAAAATCGGTTCAGTTGTTTAGGTGTGAAAGCGTAAGAGACATTCGTCCCCCATTTCAACTTCATCCCCATACAGTTCGAAATTACAAAATTGCTAGAACAAACATTTATTGGCTTCATGCCAAGTGCCTATATAAAGAATTTCATAGTTTTATCTTCAACGAATGGTAGCTTCCATGTATACTTTCATCCCCCATTTCAATCCCAATTTCATCCCTATATAGTTCGAAATCACAAAATTGCTAGAAAAAATATTCGTTTGCTTTGTGTCAAGTGTCTATATTCAGAGTTTCATGGTTTTATCTTCAACAGTTGGGATCTTCCATGTTGACATTCATCCCCCATTTCAACCCCAATTTCACCCCCGTACAGTTCGAAATTACAAAATTGTTAGAACAAACATTCGTGTCAAGTGTCTATTTACAGAGTTTCATGGTTTTATCTTCAACGGTTGGGAATGTCCATATTGACATTCATCCCTCATTTCAACCCCAATTTCACCCCCGTACAGTTCGAAATTACGAAATTGATGGCACAAACATTCGTTTGCTTCGTGTCAAGTGTCTATATACAGAGTTTCATGGTTTTATCTTCAACAGTTGGGAATTTCCATATTGACATTCATCCCTCATTTCAACCTCAATTTCATCCCCGTAAAGTTCAAAATTACAAAATTGATGGAACAAACATTCGTTTGCTTCGTGACAAGTGTCTATATACAGAGTTTCATGGTTTTATCTTCAACGGTTGGGAACTTCCATATTGACATTCATCCCTCATTTCAACCCCAATTTCACCCCCGTACAGTTCGAAATTACGAAATTGATGGAACAAACATTCGTTTGCTTCGTGTCAAGTGTCTATATACTGAGTTTCGTGGTTTTATATTTAACGGTTGGGAACTTCCATATTGACATTCATCCCCCATTTCAACCTCAATTTCATCCCCGTACAGTTCAAAATTACAAAATTGATGTAACAAACATTATTTTGTTTCGTGTCAAGTGTCTATATACAGAGTTTCATGGTTTTATCTTCAACGGTTGGGAACTTCCATATTGACATTTGTCCCTCATTTCAACCCCGATTTCACCCCCGTACAGTTCGAAATTACGAAATTGATGGAACAACCATTCTTTTGCTTTGTGTCAAGTGTCTATATACAGAGTTTCATGGTTTTATCTCCAACGGTTGGGAATTTCCATATTGACATTCATCCCTCATTTCAACCCCAATTTCACCCCGTACAGTTCGAAATTCCAAAATTGATAGAACATGCATTTAATTGCTTCGTGTCAAGTGTCTAGATACAACATTTGATAACTTTGAAAATCACGTTTCATACAAAATTTTCATACAACCGTTCATCCCTTGTTTCACCCTCTTAGGGGTTGAATTTCGCAAAACCCCGTCTTAGCGAGCGCCTACGTGCTAAAAGGGACCTCCATGCAAAATTTCAGATTCTTAGCATTTGTAGTTTCTGAGATTCCTTGATGAGTGACCTTTCGCTTTTATATATATAGATAATTACCGTTTTTTCCTCAGGATAAAAAGTAGACTATGTATGTCCTATTATAGCCTACATTCTGTGTTTATAATTCAGCCCGATCCGTTCCGACATGATTCAGTAACAAACATCCACACTTTCGCATTTATACTTTTCGTATTCGTAGGATCAAAAACAAAATCATTACCTACCGTTATAATATCTTTAGTAGAAAATGAGAGATGGGGGTTGCATCCGACACGGAATCTCATTTCTCGGTCTTTGTCATGCTAAACAGATAAGACAAAGACCGAGAGATGAGATTCCGTGTCGGATGCAACCGAATGGTTTCAGAATCGCTACCCTGGTTTGGTGGTAGAAGGGTGAAAATGAAAGGATAATAAGTAAGTACATAAAATTATAAATTTTTTCAAGTTGCTCCTAAATATGGTAAATTGATGATTTTATTTCGTGTCCATTATTTTAAAACATCATTTTTTTAAAATCTAAAATGTAGTTCCCGTTCCCGTTGTTTTTTCGGGAAAAAGTCGTATGTGTTCTTCTAGAGTTCTAGATACTCAAGCTCTAGACTATAATCTGTGTTCCAAATTTTTGCCCGATAGGCGAGCCATGGGAGAGGCTCATGCCCGACTGTGGACTAAGATATGAGGATGAAATGTAATGTAGGTACACAACGTAATATAGGTATCATCAGGTGGTTGCCATAAGGGGCGACCTTGTTGCTTCCAGTTACTTCTTCCTGGCAAAGTAACGCATCAGCAAGACAGAAAACAGGATGGGGCGACGCAATAAAAAGCACCTACGCTACGGTGCGTTTCTTCCAGCATAGTGTTTACCAGTCCCGCGTAAACCTGTACATTTTTTTTATTGGTAGCGGAAACTGCTCTAACGATTTGAACATTTGAATATAATTTGAAATAAATTTAGTTTTATTATGGACTTAGAACTTTTGTTCACTAACACTTGACTGCCATCACGCCTGATGTTAAGCGACGATGGAACGTGTTTACCTAGAAGAAACCATTTCACTCTTGATTTGAAGACACCGAGATTGTAACCACCGGGGAAAACCTACTCAGGCAACGCATTCCATAGCCTAGATGTTGTTATCACTACAGTACCTAGAGTTAAACCTCTTTGTTCGAGTCTTTGCAACGTCAATCATGAAACTATGTTGCTTTTTCGAGCTACAAGCAGTCTGATTGAAAAATGAAGTGTACCTATCCGATAAACTAAAAAAAAATCGGCGATGTTCTAGACTTTGAAGTCTACTGCAATAGTAAAATCTACCCTAAAGTTAATGTTTAGGTACTTACGTACTTAACTATGAAGTAATTTCGATTTGGGAGTTCAAAGCTAAGTTCATAAAAACCCCTTTTAAGTTGGAACGGTTTTCGAACTCTTGAATCAATATGCTTGTGCTCACTTACAATCGATCAATTATTCGAGACCAATCATAAATTGATACTATAAGCCAGCGAGGTGCTGTAGTAAACTAGCTCTTATGCCATATAACTTATGTTGTAAATTGATAAAGTTGGATTAATAAAGCCGAAATCACGACATAAAAAGATATGACTGGTACCCAAAATAGTTGTCTGAGTATGTGTAGGTGAAGAGGTAATTGATCTTACTTCAATTGTGTTTTGTTTTTTACCCAAAAAGTATTTAATCTTAGGGCTTTTCCTATTTTCATTTGTATAGAGTGACGGGACGAACTGGTCATGAGCTTGATGGTTAGCAACACATGTTCCAAGCTATTGGAACATGAAGAGTCCAAGTTATTACCTGGCACTGCACTACGGTTGTTACCCAGAGATTAGTATGATTTATCTCTATGTAACTTTTCTGGAAACATTGCCCTACAAACCGAAAACGGAACAGATATCCTTACACATTACTGCTTGGCGGTAGAAACTATATAGATAAGTTACGGTGGTCTAGTCGGGAGAACGGCGGCTGCCGATCCGGAGACCCCGGGTTCAAACCCCACAGGCACCACTGTCTTTTCGAAGTCAAGTGCGTAATGCCGCGTAAACTTAAAACGGTGAAGGAAAACATCGTGAGGAAACCGACATGTACCAAGAATCTTTCGAAGTCATGTGTCATCCGCCAACCCGCACTGGGCCAGCGTGGTGGATTATGGCCTTAACTCTCTCCTTGAGAGAGAAGGCCCCGAGTCCCAGCAGTGGGAACGTTTAGTGGGCTGTTGATGGTAGAAACTATGAAAAAAATGTAGTACTTCCCCGGGCGGACTCTGGAAGGAGTCCTACCACTAGAACTTTTTGCAGGGTAGTGCCACACCTTTACCATTTATTCTTCCGCCAAATGTAAAAGGCTTATTTACACTTGGCTAAATTTAGTGGACTGAATTCAGTGAAATGTAATAGCATTCAGTAAGCTGGCATACTAAATTCAGAAGCGAGGATAACTTTCTTCTGAATTCAGCCACTGAACTTATTAACTTACTGTGTTTCGGCTTGAAGTGCAATATTTCCAGAGAAATTACAAAGCTAAGAGATGGATCATCTTAAATAGCTGGGTGATGAGCACAGTGCAGTGCTAGGCCGTGATTTGGGCACGACATGTTGAAATATAGCCCTGTGACACTGACACTAATGTTATGGGTAGGAGTGTCAAACCAGTTTTGTTTTTTATCTAAGTACTAGCAGCGCCCGCGGTGTTACCCGCGAAGTTCCCGTTGTTTTTCCGGGATTTTGATTTGATTGAGCAACAAACATCCAAATATCCAAACATTCATACATTGACATTTATAATATTAGTAGGATTGTAAGTTTATACATGACCGCCATCTCACCTGATGTTAAGCGACAATGCTGTCCAGCGTCAAACTGGCCATATAGTCAAGGTAGCTTTTGACACCAGGGTAGCGATTCTGAAACCATTCGGTTGCATCCGACACGGAATCTCATCTCTCGGTCTCTGTCTTATCTGTTTAGCATGACAAAGACCGAGAGATGAGATTCCGTGTCGGATGCAACCGAATGGTTTCAGAATCGCTACCCAGGGCTCCAACCTCCAACTGGAACAGGGCTGGAACCCCAACGGGCCTGGCTTGCGGGTAGGGTTGCCATCTCTAAAGTTTGGGAACCAGGACAAGACTCGTGAAAACCCCGGACTATCCTGATTTTAGAGCCACAACAAACACCATACATCTCCGGGTGACGAGCGCAGTGCGGTCCAATAGCTGCGTGTCACTGTGTGACGTAGATGGCCAATGAGAAATTCTGACGCATTTCTAGATAGACAATGGGAAATACTGACGCATTTCTAGATAGACAATGGGAAATACTGCCGCATTTCTAGATGGCCATTGGTCCCGAGTTCACCCGAAAATGTCTTATCATTCCTGAGCGTAACGCTAGACTTCAATTCACATCCCACGAAAAATCTGTTTATGGCGCGCCAAAAGAAGTTTTCACTTCAAAAAGTTTGGGGCTAAATGGTGTTGTGTGTGAAATGTCCACCAATACAAATACATTTCAACCAAGAACTGACGACACTGATAAAATATCGAGCACCTTTGTAATCTAAGATCAACGATAAAATAACACATGCATTACACATAATTAATTAATCTTTGCTTGTTTACGTTTTAGATACTTTTTTTATACAGTATACGATGACGGAACGAGCAGGACATGTGCCTGATTGTAAGCAACACGCCTGCCCATAACATCACAGTGTGACGCAGCTATTGGAACTTTGGAACATGAAACGTCCAAATCATTAGGTAGCACTGCACTGCGTTCGTCACCTAGAGATGTAAGATGATTTATTTTTATGTCCTGTAATTTCTCTAGAAACATTGCCCTTCAAGCCGGTAAATCAAGGATTATTATGAATGTTCTTATTCTCTAATTTACAATTAATAATTCAAAACTAAAATACATATTTATGATACATAGAAACACAAACATCCATGTTCATCACAGCATCAAACAAATTCTTAATAAAATTATGATAAAAATTTTAAAGGTCTAAAGTACACAAAAAAGATGATTTAAAACATTTTCAGTTGTTTTAATTACACTGATTACTTATACGAGGGTCAAACTGAAAGTTCTTAGAACTGGCCACTTATAAACAATATAATAAAAAAATAATTCTATAATTTGAAAATAGAACTCTTTGCCAATATTACTGAGTATATACTTCATTCATTTGTCATTTGTTTTACGATTTGGCGGCAAATTGAAAATTGTCTGTGTCACGTCAACATGAATTTAACACGAGAAAATTTTCGTGCAATGATTTTTTATGACTTTCGATGTCATTTAAGTCAACAAGAAAGTTATGATAGACTACGATTGGCCTTTCACGATGAAGCCCCATCTCGTGCGACTGTTTACAACTGGTTTAATGAGTTTAAACGTGGTCGCACTAATCTCACTGATGATTTACGTGAGGGACGGCCTTCTACGGCGACGACTGAAGATAACATCTGTGTTGTGCGGCGTATGATAGAGACTGACAAAAGAGTGACCTATCAGCAGATTCGGACAAGCTTAGGCATCGGTATGAGTCAAGTGCACAAAATCCTACACGAACATTTAGCGGTCAGGAAGCTTTGCGCCCGGTGGATACCTCATAATTTGACTGAGGCTCAAAAACTCCATCGTGTGGATTGGTGCCGTAAAATGATTGAAAGATTTAACGGAGGTGACTCAAATGCTGTGTTCGACATACTAACAGGTGACGAAAGCTGGATTTACTGTTATGATCCTGAAACCAAAAGACAATCTGCTCAGTGGGTGTTTCCTTTCGAGGAGTTGCCAACTAAAGTGAAGAGAGATCGAAGTGCGGGGAAAAAAATGGTGGCCTCGTTCTTTGGAAGGATAGGTCATTTCGCAACAATTGTGTTAGAGGATCAAAAAACAGTTTCTGCAGAATGGTACACTACCAATTGTTTGCCACTTGTCTTGGAAAAAGTTCGAGAGAAACGACCTCGCAGTAGGATCCTCCTTCACCACGACAACGCCTCATCGCACACCGCCAAGCGAACGATCGACTATTTGGCGACATCAAACGTTGAATTACTGGGTCACCCGCCGTATAGCCCCGACCTCGCGCCTTGTGATTTTTATTTATTTTCAAAAATTAAAGAAAAACTTAAAGGAAAGCGGTTTATGAATGCTGAAGAAGCGGTGGCTGCGTATCGCGATGCCATTGAAGATACCCCTAAGGACGAGTGGGCAAAGTGCTTTTCCCAGTGGTTCCATCGCATGCAGCGGTGTATTGACGTGAATGGACAATATTTTGAAAAGATATAATAAAACTAATAACTGGCTAATGTAATCAGTTTTTGATTTTCTAAGAACTTTCAGTTTGACCCTCGTAGTACTTGGGTGACCGAGCAAATTCTTTGCTAATGGGAAATTAGCATAATACCTACTGCAGTTGTAGGATTAGAGTAGTATAGTGCAAATATAATATACAATTGGTAGCGGTACTACTATTATATTGCTAGTTCTTTTGCATTTTCGCGAACGATCTCAACATAATTATTTTCGAGATCCAAAGTATCCTATTACACGCCTTTTAAATCGATCTAGCTTTCAGCGAAAATCTCTTTTAAATCGTTCCAGCCGTGTTGAAGATCGCTCCATACAATAACAAAGAACACCAACAACAACACCTAACAAAAGCTTTAAGAAGCTAATTTGTTGCAGTGCCGTAAATAGGACGGTCTCACCGGTGCCCAGGTAAAAGGTACAGGTTGTAGACTTTTTTTAACTTATTTGATTTTTACTTAATTCCTACTGAAATAGGGTACAATCCTCAAAAACACTAATTAGTCCGTCAGTTAGATTTCTAAAAAATATTGAACACGTTTTTTTTTCTTTTGTTTCACAAACAAAAAATTACGAAGATCCAGCGCTTAGAAGTTTCGCGTGACGTCACTTGTGCCTACGTTTTTTACTCACGAGTGACGTCGCGACCCCCCACTCTCGAAGTTTGATGGTCTATATCTCTGTCGAATTTTAATATTATGAAAAAACAAAAAATACGTGTCCCATGTTTTTTCATGATCTAGCTGACGGACTAATTAGAATAGTGTATTTTTGACCCAGTCCGGTACCCTATTGCCTAGCGCCCTACTAAATGTACTACATTTACTCACTATAAATAGGTACTTACACACATTCGCAGAATAACATAGGTACCTGAAAGCGTATTTTTTACAATATAGAGCGACGAGACGAGCAGGTCACGTGCCAGTAAGGCGGTAAGTAACATGCTAACATGTCTATCCAGAACAGCACAGTGACACGCAGCTATTGGATCATGAAGAGTCCAAATCATTACCTAGCACTGCATAGCGCTCGTCACGTAGAGATATAATACGTTTTATGTCGATGCCCCGTAATTTAACTGGAAACATTGCCCTTCAAACGGGAACACCTTATGTCTTCACATTACTGCTTGGCGGTAGAATAACTGGCAAATCATAATATCATAAAACATGAAGCATACTTTAAAGCATTCCATACTGACTTACCGTACTCAATGAGTTCATTTTCTAAGTATGTAGGTATCTATTTCTCGGTGAAACCTCCATAAAAATGGTAATTCGTCAATACAATAATGTGCAATTTGGATTACGAAAAATAATTGTTTGAGGAAACTTCATGTTGTATGGTTCTTATCTAATCGCAAGTTTTGCTCAAATGAATACGTGTTATAATGGTATATTTTTAATTAGATATGACCGGGGTATATAATCTACGGATACGGCTGTTTTTTGGTGAATGACTTGAATGGCTAAAATGAGTAATACACATTTTTAATTCATTATAATATGATGAGGCCATGATCCTCCATTACTGAATAAATGCCTGTCCAATAACACGTCATTCTGGCCGATGCTCGCTTTTACGTTTCCAACGGCCGAATCTGCCTTTCGTAAATCGTCACTTCATCTGGTCTCTGGGCATCCTACACTAAGTTTACAATTTCGATTTTGCAATAAATGTCACGAGCCCACTTGGTAAGTACCACTCCAGCTTGCTAATACGCTGACCATTATCACCATCAAACCCGCTAGATGTACCTATTTCAACATGTCTGTCATTATTTAGTTCATCCTCATCCTCATCATACCTGATAAGTGTTAACATGTAATTTCGCCAAATATTATTTAATAGCAATAAGTGACGAGACGAACAGGACATGTGCCTGATGGTAAGCAATACGCCTGCACATAACAACACAGTTTCACGGAGCTATAGGAGCATGAAGAGTCCAAATCATTACATAGCACTGCACTGAGCTTCACCCAGAGATATATTATAAGATGATTTATCTCTATGTCCTGTAATTTCTTTGCAAACATTGCCCTACAAACTGGAACACTGTGATGTTTGCACATTACTGCTTGGCAGTAGAATAACTGGCAAAGGTACTTCCGCAGTGAACTGCAAAAAGTCTTACCTCTATAAAATTGGTAGCAACAATTAATTCTGTTAGAAAAAAAATCACAAAATCAAATATTGCCGCCAGCTTTTGCGAAATGACCTTGAATGTGTATCTCCTAGATCAGCGTGTACCTTGACCACACCATCGCTTATCTTATCTCGAGTTGGAGGTCTAACGCAGACTTACATGTGTGAAAATACGAACCGTCCAAAATGAATTGCATAAGCAGCCCACTAAATGTTCCCAGTGCTAGGACTTCTAGGACAGGGCCTTCTCTCGCAAGGAGAGAGTCAAGGTCGTAATCCACCACGCTGGCCCAGTGCGGGTTGGTGGAAGATGCATAACCTCGAAAGATTCTAGGTATACGTCGGTTTCCTTACGATATTTTCCTTGACCGTTTTTAAGCTAGCGGCATTTCGTACATGACTCGCAAATGCAGTGGTGCGTGCGGGATTCGAACCATTGGCTTCGTATTGGCAGTCGCCGTTCAACCAGAGTCCGACTAGACCAGCCGTAACTAACTTACTACTAGATAAATTGACCTCCGATTGTTTAAGAGTTGTGAAACCGAAGTCCTAGATCTTATAATAACAAATATACCTACATAACTAGTAGGCATAGGTATATAAACTTATCTACGAGTATATATCTAAAAATCAATGCCACTTTTCGTTGTTATTGAACTCCTCCTGAACGGCTGGACCGATTTGAATGATTTTTTTTGTATACGTTTGGGTAGGGCCCTGGAAGGTTTAGATTCACAAATCAGCCCGGCAGATGGCGCTGCAATTGATATCTAGGTTATTATTCGAGCGAAGCCGGAGCGGGCCGCTAGTAAACTATACATTTTAAGTTTTGAAGTTTATTATTAGTTTGGCGGAAAAATGGAAAATTCATGATTCTCCGACGATTTAAGTATTCAATTGGGACATTTTATTATGTTCCATACAGTTTCAGTACAGAGGTATTAGAAGAGTCTAATCCATTATTTCGCAATGCCGTACAAAATTAATGCGACAAGGAGAAATGATCGAGGGTTGCAACCCCCCCTCTTCGACTGTACTCAGTTGGACAGCTTACAAGTGCATATGGCATAGTGCTGAATCTCATTACTTTATATTATACCCTTCTATCATCCTACATAGGTCTCGTGGTGGTTTATTTGATACGTACATATTGTTCAAGGGCCTGAAGTCTAGAAGTGTGAGGCAATTAAAGTCACCAAAATCAACATCGATATACCTAATAATTCCTACTCAAGTCATTTAATTTCGTAAATAAATTGAGAATTCCGAGATCTGTACGACCATTATCTTGTATCAAAGTTTCGTCTTATCGTTTAGTTGTGATAAAACATACGTAACACATTGCAAAAACATTACTGATATCAACGGTTTAGACTTATAACTCTTAGAGGAGGCAGGGGTAATGCTGTTAACAATAGACAGAAAATACACTATTTATTATGTAATTTTAACTTATTACCTCTGTGTATCATAATTCATATAATTATTGTGTTAAGTCACAGGCAAAATCAATATTAAATGTAAAAAACATAAAATATTAGACATCGTAATTAAATATTGAGTGAAATTGAATATTTCGCCCCGATTGAATATTTCGCCCCGAAAGTGTCATTCATAGTAAACACCTAAAAACTTGAGCATTTTTCTAAATTCAACGACCTAATAAGTGGAAATCGAATTTGCGACCTTAATAACTATTTTTGAAGTGAAAACTTCTTGACGCATTTCTAGATGGTCATGCGATGATGGCGAGGCCACGCCCTCCGGTTACGCCCGTGTAGTTTCCAAGGTAAGCTATCAAATTCTGAGTTATAAGTTTTCACTTCTATCGGCAGTTCTTATGACTGCCAATTTTTTTAAATATAATTGCAGTAATTTTTCTATTTTAGAAAATTACGAAACATATTTTTAAATTTTTATTTTTATAATTATGCAAGAGGAAACGCCCTCGACCAGTCAACCCAAGCATTATCCTCCAATACGAAGGCGAGATGATCTCGAAGTGTTTAAAAAAGATTAACCCTGACACTTGGGATATTCTCTCACAAGAAGAGAAGGCCCTAGTCCACCACTCTGGCCAAGTGCGGATTGGTGCATGTCCTCGAAATATGTCTTTTCTTGGAACATCTTGGTTTCTTTACAACGTTTTCCTTCACCGTTAAAGTCTGGGGTATTTACAAACTGTACATCTGTACGGCTAAATGGGACCAATTAAAAATAAAATGCATACGTAGTAAATATCAATCAATCAAAAATTTATTGCAAAAACACAAAGCTGACAAAATACAAGTAAGCTAAGCATTTACCCTGTAAGGGCACACTACCTGAATTAATAGATTTACACTTACACTCCGTTTTATCCCGTAAAAATTAGTGGTTAAAAGTTATTTTATTTGTGTATTATTTTACCTGTGCTTACCCTACGACGCGTACGACCAAGTTAAACATTTTAACGATTTCCGTGAAAGACCTTGACAGTCCAAAGATCAGATGCTCGGCTGATACTAAAGATGACGAAGTATTGTCAAATGTTTGCTCCACTTGAATTGTGATAGGAAATGTACTTTGAACGATTTTTTGACGAAACAAGCAAGTCAGGTGCCTGATGATAAGCGACATTGCAACTGAAATTACCATATCACAAGTGAGTTAGTGACGATATACGAAAGACAGTAATGGGTGGAAACGTAAAGCTGAGAATCTGGTTGAATGGCAAGCCTCGGGAGAGGCCTATGTCCAGTAGTGGACTAAGAAGACTGATGATGATGATAAAATCGGACTGGACCGACCATATCACACGTTAATCAATAAAAATAGATAACTAACACGCCTCTGACAGCAAATCGCCACGCAATGTTTTTGATTGACGATATAAAAAAAAGTTATTTTTAACGATTGTGTTCCCGGAGTTTGATGTTGTTTTTTTTTATTTCAAAAACAATTTCGATAAAAGCATTGCCGTACAAGCCTACAAGCCGTACACATATGTATGATTGACGATATCATAATTAGTAACGATGATTTCAATACTATACTAGATAGATGTATTATTATTTATTACTACTCATACCTGAGGCAAATAAATAATATAAATATGATATGTGTAATTAAAAACCGTAGGTCTACGCATAAAAAAAACAAGAGGTTTCAAATCCCTTCCATAGCTTTTGCAATATCGACGTGGCATGAACCAGGGTCGCTTTATTTTAACCGACTTCAAGGAAGGAGGTTTTTGAAGTGAAAACTTCTTTAGGCGCGCCTAGACAAATTTTTCGTGGGGTGTAAATTGAATTCTACCGTCACGCTGGGGTATGATAAGAAATCTTCGGGTAAACTCGGGACCTTGGCGATTGGGCATCTAGAAATGTGTCATCCAATGGGAAATGCTGAAAGGGCGTGGCCTCGCCATCATGGCATGGCCATCTAGATATGCGTGAGCCAATGGGAAATGCTGACGCATTTCTAGATGGCCATGCCCTCCGGTTACACCCGTGTAGTTTCCAAGGTAAGCTATCAAATTCTGAGTTAGTGAAACTTATTCACTTCTACCGGCAGTTCCTATGACTGCCAATTTTTTTTTGTATGTACGCGATATCTCCGTCAATTGTGAATCAATTTTGATCGTTCTTTTTTTGTTTAGTAGATCATAGTTCAGAGGTATATATATATACATTTGTATAAATGTATATCAGTTCATTTACATATACATTTTGTCCAAATCAGTGTAGTAGTTTTTAAAATATGAATAAATAACAACAAAAAATTACGTTCGTTACTTCGATGACTTATCCTACACGAGGCTAGTTTTTCAAGCTAGGATAGCAAGCTAGTACTTCTAGCGTTGTGTAGACAACGCTACGCAGCGCTAGTTTTGTCTATACGAAGCTAGACGTACTAGCTTGCTAGCTTACTAACACTAGCTAGCTATCCTAGCTTCAAAAACTAGCCTCGTGTAGCTCAGGCATTAGTGATAACATCTTATTGAATTTGGTGGAATGCCTGAATTTAAATTTTAAAGTTTTTTTGTTAAAAAATAATTATTTACTATCTATACTAATATTATAAAGCTGAAGAGTTTGTTTGTTTGTTTGAACGCAAGGATCTCTGGAACTACTGGTCCGAATTGAACGGTTCTTTCTTTGTAGGATAGTCCATTTATCGAGAAAGGCTATAGGCTATTTAACATTACGCTACTATCAACAGGAGCCGAGCAGGAATGATAAATGTAACAAAAACGGGAAAAAATAATGCTTTTATTTGATATAAAGGTTGCCCTTTTCATTGTAAGTAGGTATAGGTCATATCTCTAAAAAATATATTTAGATAACTGCATGTGTGACGTACAATGCAAATTATAATATCAAAGTTTGTTATCTTTATTGCTGCATTATATCTGTATAGCTATAGCTACAACAATCAACATTGTAATCAGTTTCTCACGGGTACCTACATAGTCCTTTATTTACTTACCTATTAATGCGGACTTTGTGCTTTGAGCTCTTATTGATATGCACTGATTTTAAATGGGGATTCATTTGACTGGCCTATAGTAGATCCAACCGTTTATTTTCTTTTTGACAGCACCAATAGAACGTAACTGCGCCATGTTACGCAAAAGTTCACTTTTAAATGCGTGGTTTTAAAAATATGATAACTGCTTAAATTTGCTCCTTGATCCCGTTTAATAATCATCTTTAACAAATTGAGTCCATAGGTGCAGTAGTTTTTTTATAAATTACATAAAACAACAAACGTTTTTAAAAAATTAAGTTCTACGGCTATCAACATCACCCATAGAACGTAAACTTTTAAAAACGTTTTTTTATTTTATGTAATTTATAAAATAAACTACTGCACTTATGGACTCAATTTGTCAAAGATGATTATTATACGGGATCAAGGAGCAAAAACAGTTGTCATATAAGTGAACTTTTGCGTAACATGACGCAGTTTTACGTTCTATTGGTGCTGTCAAAAAGAAAATAAACGGTTGGATCTACTATAGTAGCTTAGTAAGTAGGTAGCTGATAGTATAAGTCTGCCCACAGAGCACAGTAAGTCTGTCCTAGCTTCGATTCCCATATGGGACAAATGTGTTTTTAAGTGAAAATCTTTTTTGGCGCACCACAGATTTTTCGTGGGTTGTGAATTGAAAACTAGCGTCACGCTCGGTAATGATAAGAAATATTCGAGTAAACTCGGGACCGTGGCCATGCGCATGGCCACGCCCTCCGGTTATAACCGCGTAGTTTCCAAAGTAAGCTATCAAATTCTGAATTATAAGTTCTATCGGCAGTTCCAATGCCATTTAAAAAAAAAACATTATGTTTGTTCGGTGTTTTTTAGGGTTCCGTACAACGTAAAAACGGAACCCTTATAGATTCGTCATGTCTGTCTGTCCGTCCGTCCGTATGTCACAGCCACTTTTTGCCGAAACTATGAGAACTACACTGTTGAAACTTGGTAAGTAGATCTATTCTGTGAACCGCATTAAGGTTTGTACAAAAAATAAAAAAATTAGGGTTGCCCTCCATACTGAGAACTGAAATTCAAAAAAATTTTTTTCATCAAACCTACACGTGTTGGATGTCTATCGATAGGTCTTCAAAAATGATGTTGAGGTTTACTAGACTCGGGGCCTTCTCTCGCAAGGAGAGAGTTAAGGCCATAATCCACCACGCTGGCCCAGTGCGGGTTGGTGGACGACACATGACTTCGAAAGATTCTAGGTACATGTCGGTTTCCTCACGATGTTTTCCTTCACCGTTTTTAAGTTAGCGGCATTACGCACATGACTTCGAAAAGACAGTGGTGCGTGTGGGGTTTGAACCCGGGGTCTCCGGATCGGCAGTTACCGTTATCTCGACTAAACCAGCCGTAACTTGATTGTTTGTTTACTCTGATGATATTCCAGCATTACTTCTTCTATTCCAAGAGCTGGTAGTAAATGTTGGCTAGGTATTTGAAGCAAGCTGAAAACTTGTCGTTCACATACTTCTCCTATTAAGTACCTATACCCCGACACGGAGGTCCTGACCTGGTTGGTGAGTAGCTGGGAAAAATGAATCTCTCAATTTATATCACTTGGCAGGTGGAAAATCCCCCCAAAATGATCGGAGAAAAAAAAAATTGGATTCCCAAAAAGACAGACATTTTTTCCCGCGACTAAAGGTGATATCAGACGGTTCACTTTTCTTTCATTTTCGTCTTTCATTCGGTATCTTTCACTCGAAATGAATCGTCTGAACCCCAAATGAAACGAGAGTGCCGAATGAATTCATTAATGAACCGATCCGACGATGTTAGATTTTGGCATTCGGCATCTTTCACTCCAACTACGAATGAATGGAAAATGAACCGTCTGAACACAGAGAGAACGTTCACTCGGATTCGGGCATTTTGTCTCGAGCTCGGTAGCAGACGCACGTCCCGTTGCGTCGCGGAAAATTGGCGCCAAAATGGTGTTCAAGTGGAATGAGCTGTTTTTGGAACATTTTAAGAATTAGGTACCAGTTTTTATGGAACCACAAACTTGACGAATACAAAGATAGAACATTACGTACAAACGCTATAAAATCCCTAATTAGTAATTTAAACCTCGAGGTTACTGAAGAAGACATCAAACATAAAATAAAAACTATTAATGATCACAAATTAAACGGATTCCGAGACGCACGACTTCACCCGATGACAAATTTAAAATAATAACAGATGAACGTTCATTTCTTTGTCATTCGCAGTTTGTCGTGTGAACATGGAATGAAAGAAAAATGAACCATTCACTCGAGTGAATGTTCACTCGAGTGAACCGTCTGATATCACCTTAACTCCTATATTTTTTTAAAACATTTAACTTAACTGAAGTTACGGCTGGTCTAGCTGGGAGAACGGCGACTGCCGATCCGGAGACCCCGGGTTCAAACCCCACACGCACCACTGTCTTTTCGAAGTCATGTGCGTAATGCCGCTAACTTAAAACGGTGAAGGAAAACATCGCGAGGAAACCGACATGTACCTAGAATCTTTCGAAGTCATGTGTCATCCGCCAACCCGCACTGGGGCAGCGTGGTGGATTATGGCCTCAACTCTCTCCTTGCGAGAGAAGGCCCCGAGTCCCAGCAGTGGAAACGTTTAGTGGGCTGTTGATATTGAAACATTTAACTACAACGTATAAAAATTGCATATTGCCTGAAAGTTATTGTTATTGAATACAACTAAAAAAAAAAATGCATGGATTAATTTTGCCCCGGCCAGGTCCAGTCAGGTTAACTCACCAGCCAGGTCTGCACCTCCGTGTTAAGGTAGGTACAAGTTCGCGCTGAGACCGCGACAGGTACTTGACACTATGGAATTGTATGGGTGCCAGTTTGCGCCGAGACCGCGACCGCGACCTGTCTCGGTCTCCGCGCGAACTGGCACCCATACAATTCCATAGTGTCCAGTACCTGTCGCGGTCTCCGGTCGCGGTCTCCTGTCGCGGTCTCGTGTCGCGGTCTCCGGGCGAACTTGTACCTTTAGAGTATAATAGAAAACAATGTGACAAGTTTTCAGCTTTCCACAAGTACTAACCCAAAATTTGCTACCAGTTCTCGGAATATTCAATAACAATTCAATTATTTATATTAACGTGACCATGACGTGAGTGACGGTAGAATGAAATCGAGCATAATAGTTCTTCTTTGTTTATTATGCCCCGTTTACATTATTCCAGTCCAGCGACCGAATCCAGCGCTGAATTGCTTACTGGAATAATGTAAACCGGCACTGGAATGCATTGGCACTGGATTGATGCATTCCAGTGCCGGTTTCCATTATTCCAGTAAGCAATCCAGCGCTGGATTCGGTCGCTGGACTGGAATCATGTAAACGGGGTATTACGGCATTGTCTATCACAGTAGAATCAGTTGAAGAAATCGTATGAAATCGAAAATTATGATATTAGCCTATCATAATTTTTCGATTTCGTTCAATGACTATTTTAAGAAGAGAGCGAAGTCCAGAATATGCCATTAAAATGTATGTACCTACGTATGTGTAATTTAACAGAAAGGTCTGTTGAGACAAGCGGTATTCGGTACAGCCGTCGCGTCGGTATCTAACCTGACTACTCTCGCACGATCCGAAAACGTAAGTTTGAACAAGCCTTTATTCTTCCCTGTAGATTACATAAGTTCCAACCAGGACTTCCTGTACATGTTGTGTATAGGCTTATTTTATAAATCAGATTCGTGTAAATCTAGTTGAGTCTATATTATTTAAAAATGTAAAAAAATTGCCACATTAAGTGTTAATTTGAATTTGGTTAGCGCTGCCTGCATTTTCCTTATTTTTTGGAGTGGTCAAAAAACCTACACATAAGTAACCTACGGCTGACAATTTCTGCTTGATTTTCCTGGATTTGTCCTTTTTCATTTTTACAATTTATAGTGAAGAGACGAGCAGGATATGTGCCTGATGGTAATCAACATACCTGCCCCTAACAGCACAGTAACACGCAACTATAGGATCACGAAGAGTCCGAATCATTACTTAGTGCTATGTAACGATTTGGACTGCGTTCGACTTAAGATATTTTACCTCTATGCCCTGTAATTTCACTGGATACATTGCTCTTCAAACCGGAACACAGTAATGTTTGTACATTTGGGTGTTTCTATGTATATTAAGTATGTATTTAAAAGTATATTTAAGTATTATAGTACCTGGGTGACCGAGCTTTGCTCGGTTTAAATACTAAATATACCTAGATACCTAGAGATACAAGACTCCAAGAAATAGTTTTTTTTTTAATAATTGAAAAAAAAGAGATGCCGTCTGGATTCGAACCCGGAGCTATTAATTCGTTAATTCGTGACCGCTATAACCGCCCGACTTCCGTCTGAGCTAATTATGCTATCGCATCACGCGGCGAAATTTACCTTCGCATTCTAATGTCTAATGTGACAGTTTTTCATTGTCTAAAAACGCGCATAATATGAGTTTTTTTAATAAAACCTAGCTAGATCGATTTATCTTCCCTGAAACCCCCTGCATACATAATTTCATGAATATCGTTCCAGCCGTTTCCGAGATTCAGATTCTACATATATATATACAAGAATTGCTCGTTTAAAGGTATAAGATCAGCTATCTGGCCGCCATCATACAAGCTTTGCTTAGTTTGGGGTCAGATGGTGTTGTGTGTGAATTGTCCACCAATATTTTTTTATTTATTTATTTATTACTGCTTGGCGGTAGAATAATTCGCAAAGATGTGGTACTTCCCCAATGGAGACTGCAAAAAATCTTTACCACTAGTAAAGACAAAGACAAAAGCTTCTAACTGCTAGTGCAAGGCAAACGCATCCGAAGTGGTCTTCCTCTTGACAAAAGTATGTATGGCACGGTCAACGTTAAACAAATAAATATTGGTGGATATTTCACACACAACACCATCTAGGCCCAAATTAAGCAAAGCTTGATGGAATCCAGATAGCTGATATCATCATCAACAGCCCACTGATGTACTACTCATTTTTAAATACATACTTATTAAACACATTCGTTATTTTATTTTATAGAAATTAATAAGACAGTAATAGTAATGCCGTGATTTTAATACGTAGGTATGATGTGCGTGCCTTCGAGTGGTTTTCCAATAGCGTCCGGTAAAACCAAGACAAATTTACCAGGATAGAAACAACAACAGGCTTGTCTCATCAATGGTGGCACGGGAAGAAATAGGTACACATAATAATAAGAAACATAATTATTTATTTACGAGTATTCGAGATTACGAGTATCGTTAAATAAAAAAAAATCAGACCAATTCTAAAGCTCGGCTGATGCGAATTGGACGACTTATAAACGAATATTTTGACAAATTCCATTCGTAAGATTGCTATTTATTACTGACTATCTGTTACCCGCGACTTCGTCCGCGCGAATTAAATACTAAGGTAACTCAGAAAGTACCTATTTGTATACCTATACACATTTACGGTTACTAAATACAGCTTATAATAAAACAATTTCATCAAAATCGGTTCAGTTGTTTAGGTGTGAAAGCGTAAGAGACATTTCTCCCCCATTTCAACCCCAATTTCATCCCCGTACAGTTCGAAATTACAAAATTGATCGAACAAACATTTATTTGCTTCGTTCGTGTCAAGTGCCTATAAACAGTTTCATGGTTTTATCTTCAACGATTGGAAGCTTCCATGTAAACTTTCATTCCCCATTTCAATCCCAATTTCATCCCTATACAGTTCGAAATTACAAAATTGTTAGATCAAATATTCGTTTGCTTCGTGTCAAGTGTCTATTCAGAATTTCATGGTTTTATTTTTAACGGTTGGGATCTTCCATGTTGACAAATACTTACTAATTATACCTATACTTACAATGTTTCAGCTGTGCTTAGTGTAAGTAGTTAGTTATGTTAATAAACATTGTAAAAATATTGAGATTTATGAAATTGTTTGAAATATTGAATGAAATTTTTGGGCACTGTGTTGCTAACCATCAGGCACATCTCCTGCTCGGCACGCCACTCTTTAATATTAAAAAAATAACAAAATATTATGCACGAATCTCTGCTATTTTGGGAATAAATGCACCGGCATCGTTTCTCGCCATCCTTAGTAATAATACCTAACAACAAATAATTATATAATTATTATGTTAATAGACAGTAATGAAACTTTGTCCAACAATATTAAATGTTTCCTTGTTTGTCTGAATATGACAGCCGAGTATTATTGTTACATTTTCCTTATCGAAATGGACTTTGAACCAAACCACAGATTTTTTTACCTACTTGGCAGGATTAGACTTAGGGACTAGCTCATACTCGAGACTTCCTCCGCGTAGTAGGTATGTAGCCTGTGACTATGAAACACAAAGCAATTGTTTTGTGCGATATCCTAAGAAATTTTATATTTTTCGGGACAGTAAGTAAAATTCTAGACTATAACATATTATTAAATACCTACCTATATGTTTTCCAAAATTTTACTCCGTCCGTCCGTTCAGCTTGAATTCCGACGTCATTTAATAACAAACATTACAACTTTAACATTTATATTGTTAGTAGAGTTAGGTAAATGTAATGGTTTGGATTAGTGTAAAATATCGGAATCCCAAATATAAATAAATGTCTCATCATCATTCGCCACGTAACCATAGGTAACACTAAAAATAACAATACTGTGATTTCTAAGTTGAGTTCTTTTTCTTAGTTCTTTTTAACCGAATTCATAAAAGGAGAATGTTCTCAATTTGGTTGTATGTTTTTCTTATTGTATGGTAATTGGAAGGTACACCGCCAATTGTTTTGTTCGGTAGATTATAGTTCAGCGGTGGTCCCATATTTTTTAACAAAAACGGTGAGGTGAGGCGAGGCGTGAAATATGATCAAAAAGTTTAAATTTAACTTTCATTTATCTAGACGACGTAGTGATGGCTTCTTATGAAATTGGTCGAGTGTCTGGATTTTATTTTAAATTGAAGTCGGTTTTTGTTTTTTCGGAAAAATAAATTTTTTGGACATACATTTTTTGGGACGTAAACACTAGGCACTTATTATTATGTATAATATATGTCACAGTAAAATTGCAAACTTCGACAGTTAACAATAAAACGCGTGAGATTGCAAACCTACGGTAAGTTAGGATAGTCGGTATGTATTTCCAATTTTACAATGAAAAATTAACTATTTCGCGACAAACAATCGCTAAATAGTTATTACCCGACTGAAAGAAGGGTTATGTTTTTCGCGCGTATCTTGTATGTTTGTAAATTTATTTATTCCCACGTATCTTCCAAACGGCTGGATGGATTTTGACGATTCAGATATCGTTGTTCGTTGTTACATTTGTCTCAATTACCCACTTGGGTAATTTATTTTAATTTTCCTTAGATAGGTATTAAATAAAAAAAATGAACCTATGTTCATTTTTTTTTTGATATAAAATTGTGAGTAGCTGAAAATAATAATCTTATCGAGCATATCGAAAAGGGTTCCAAAATAAAGGGAATTTAAAGAGCATTACAAATATGTACATAATTATGTTGTGTAGTTAAATGCCATTTCGAATAATTATAAGCATTTAAATTCAATCATTCGAATGTACGTGTTTAAAATAACTAAAATCAAAAGTACTTAATAAAGCTGATTTTACATATTTGAAACTCTATAGAGTTTCAAATATGTAAAATCAGATCGGCTATAGCCGATCCCCAAAGTAAGATGCAAAGGTATTATATAACATCCTTTTCTTCTTATCACCTAAGCTTTTCAACCCAATAGGTCTCCATGACGCTCGAGTAATTCCCTATTTAGCATCGTGGGCTCCTCTACCATTATGAAGCGACTTCGCTGGAGCTCGCGTACCTATAAGAATCCGATTCACTCTCGATTTGAAGACACCAACATTGTAACCATCGGGAAAACCCACTCAGGTAACGCGTTCCACGGCCTAGACGTTCTTATCACAAAAGTAGAGTCAAACCTTATCGTTCGAGTCTTTGGAACGTCTGTCAACCTTGAAACGATGCCGCTTTTTCGAACTACAAACAATCTGATAAAATAGGGCAAAGGGGTATTAGATTACTCAGATCAGTTGCACTCTTTCCGAAGTGTATGCGATAAAAACCTGATTAGCTAGCAATTTTGCGGCGATCGATGTTCAACGTTCAACGCTTTGAAGTGAAGTCAATGGTGTATTTTTCGAACAAAAGTATAATAAAAAAAGATGTAGTGTCATGGGACACCAAATAGGAACGACGTTCCTTTCGCAACACGATTTGCTAAAAAATATTGGTTAATTTTATTATTTTTACTAGTTAGACTTGGCTGGCACCAACTTCAAATATATGAGGTGATATCGACTCTCCAAGCCTACACAACATTATGTGCACCCTGCATGTACCCGACAACTACGTACACCGCCCCCGCCGGGCGAAACGTAAGCATGAACTCTTTGCCATTGAACGCAGCCGCACCAAGTCGAGAGACTATAGCCCGATGTGCCGCATCGTCCGTGGTCTTAACGCATTCCTTAAACAATGCCCAGAATGTGATATATTTTGTGATAAAGGGGCACAGGTTGGCACACTTTTAAAACATTTTTGTGAAAGTTATACCGTTTGATTTTCAATCTTGTTTAATGACTAATTAATTAATGTATTCTTCATTATCTTGTGACATAATTTAACTTGACATTTTGATTGTTATTTGTAATGTTTTAACTAATTATTTTTTAATCTGAATTTTAAGTGTAATTGGCATTGTAGCCGTACTTATTATTATTCAATAAATAAATAAATAAATGAGTAGGTAAGTAGCGCATATAATAATTATTGTATCAGTTTATTTTTCGCTTTTGAGTGTCCATTTTTGGTTTAAAAGTCGGTTTAATTTTTTGTAGAAAATAGTTTATTTTACCCTTTTTAGTCCAAAACAAGTATTCATCAATAAATTTATACAATTTCGTGTTGACAGGATCGAGTTTCGTAACTTTTGTGAAATCGACAACTACGTCATCCAGAGTAAATTGTTGGCAAATTTTAGTTTATTCTTCAAATTTCAAAAACTACCACACTGATTTCGATAAAATGTATATGGGACCATTTGGAAAGCATACCCATCCGAACACAAAAATGTTTAAAGTAAAATGTTCAAAAACCCCGCCAAAAACGCTGTTTCTGGTCATGTGACACGCGTGTGACATCACACGCCAGTAAACAAATCAGGTTTGCTGTAGATTGAATATTTACTGGCATGTGACGTCACGCGCGTCACATGACCAGAAACAGCGTTTACGTCGCAAATAAAAATTCAGTATTTTTAAAATTTTCATTGGCGTATTATACAACAAATACACACTGTATATTCCAAAATAGAGTGAAATATGTTTATTTATATCAAAGCTTTACTGTAGCTGTAGTTTTCGCTATTTCAGGGTTGGTTTTATAAAATGGATCATAACGATGATTATGCATAGGATTATCCTTTCGGCTTTTAGAATGCCTGTTTTGCGTCGAATAGGTATTACTTGCAGAATGGTAACTTTGAACGGTACGATAAAACTCTTGTACTTTGCCTTGTATTTATATTATTGATATTATCAAGTAAGTCGTTTGAACTTTGGATTATTAAATAACGATGTTGTGGCAGCATTTTTTGCAGCGTCGTTCTGGGGAAGTACCACACCTGTGCCAGTTATTCTAACGATTCCAATTCCAAGATTCCAACGAGCATATATGAGATATGCAAACATTACTGTATTCCGGTTTGAAGGGAATGTTTTTAGATAAATTACGGGGCAATGAGATAAGCCTTATTATATCTAAGGGTGACGAGCGTGGTACAGTTATGAAAACGGCACACTTTGCCATTTAGGTATATTGTTATATTTTAGAGCCAAAGTCAAAAGTCAACGTCAAAGTTCTTTATTGATAAATATACAATTTACTCGTCAATTAATCAAAAAATAAAACGAAAGAAAGGGCATACAAATTGTATAGGTACATTTTCAAAGTTTGAAATTATCACTTCTCTGTATTGTAGGTAATAACAATAATCATTAAGTATCGTATAGAAAACTGTCAAGCATTATACGAGTATAACAAATATGTTTTAAATACAATTGTACTGATATAATATGTCAATTTTTTCCACATTTTTATAGGAACTTTGCCATCACTCTCCAAAAATTCGCTGTAACTATAAAAAGTTTGATCGATAAGCTAGCACTATAATCTGTTTTTGAAGCTGCCGAAACTTGGGTCCGATTTAACTATTTTGGGAAGAGTGTTATAAACTTCTGGGCCTGTTCTGGGCCGAAGGAAATCTTTGCAGATAAATGATAGAACAGAGAGAAATTGTCTTACGATGACGATCACAGTACAATCCTACTTCCTACTAATATTATAAATGTCAATGTATGGATGTTTGGATATTTGGATGTTTGTTGCTCAATCACGTCCTAACGTACGAACGGATCGGGCTGAAATTTGGAACAGAGATAGATTATAGTCTGGAAGAACACATAGGTACACTTTTTATCCCAAAAAAACAGCGGGAACGGGAACTTCGCGGGTAACACCATGGGGCGCTGGTAGTCTACAATACAATAATGATAAATGACTGGCCTCGTGGCTTAGTTGGTAGCAGCTCTGCCTGCGAAGCCGAGGGTCGTGGGTTCGTTTCCCACCCAGTGCAAATATTTGTGTGATGAATTCAAATGTTTGCACTGTGTCTGGGTGTGTCTATGTATAATAAGTATGTATTTAAAACTATATAAGTATTATATCAGCTATCTGGCCGCCATCATACAAGCTTTGCTTAGTTTGGGGTCGGATGGTGTTGTGTGTGAATTGTCCACCAATATTTATTATTTATTAATCTAAGTAGATATCTAAAGAATTTTGGAACTGAAGTTACAGTTTATGTTACAACAAATAGTTACATAATTATGATAAAGACAAGACAGAGAGACAAGTAGAAGGAAGATAGGGAAGCCTTTGCCCAGCATTGGGACATTTAGGGATCTTAATAATAATATCTCAGTTTTGCTGAAACGATCTTAATGATTCTCATAATTTGTGTAAGTATTATAACAACTATCTGGCTTTCATAGTACAAGCTTTGCTTAGCTTGGGGCTAGACGGTGCTGTGTGTGAAATGTCCACTAATATTATTATTTAGTATTTATTTATTGTATTTATATTTATTTAAAAAATATTAAAGCGGCTCCGTGCCATGTCAGCTGTGGTGACCTAGTGTCTAGAACGTTCTAATGAACAATCGCGAGGCCGTAGGTTCGAATCCCGCTGCTAATTGTCCACCAATATTTATATTTATATTTTATAAATATGCTGTTTTTAAGTGACGGGACGAGTAAGACATGAACCTTAAGGTTAACAATACGCCTCGAGAAACACCAACTCAGACAACGCACACAGGGAGATAGTCTACTGGTAGCTGCTCGGTTTTTTAGCTGACTTCAAACAAGGAGAGGGTTCTCAATTCGGTTATATGCTATTTTTTGTATGTATGTTACGCGACGATAATTATGAATCGATTTTGATGAATTTTGGTATATCGTAGTTCCGAGGTGGTCCCACATAGGTAAATTTTATTGTAAAATTTGTGGAGATTTTTTAAATACAAAGAATAAACCAAAATTTGTCTACAAATATCTGAACGACGAAGTAACTTCTTATGAAATTTAGTGGAGTGTCTCAGTGTCATTTTAAATTTAAGTCGGTTTTTATTTTATTTTTGAAGTGAAAACTTCTTTTGGTACGCCTAGACAGATTTTTCGTGGGGTGTGAATCGAATTGTAGTGTCACGCTCGGATATGATAAGAAATCTTCGGATTAACTCGGAATCATGGCCATTGGCTGTCTAGAAATGCGTCAGCCAATGGGAAATGCTGGAAGGGCGTGGCCTGGCCATCATGGCATGGCCATCCAGAAATGCGTGAGTCAATGGGAAATGCTGACGCATTTCTAGATGTCCATGCCATGATGGCCAGGCCAAGCCCTCCGGTTACACACGTTTAGTTTTCAAAGTAAGCTATAAAATTCTGAGTCATAAGTATTCACTTCTATCGGCAGTTCCTATGACTGCCAATTTTTTTTTTTTCGAAGAAAATAAATTACCTATAATGTGGTAATAAGGGTGATATTACATTGATACCTTCTTTAAATTAAATTATGTAAAGAAGAACAGCCTCTTCTACAGGTCGTGCTAGTCAAGTCACTATTTATTTTAAAAAAAAAATCATTTCCTCATATCAGTCCATAAGCAGCGAAGGTATTCGGTCACAAAGTCACAATAGAATTAAAAAAGAAAACATAACCGACCAAACCGTAAACAAACCAAAAAAAATGTGGTTTGATTGCCAAGGTCGTTGGTTACCAAATGCGTATTTGGTTTGTAGATAACTCCAAAACTTCTGGTTGAATGGGACTAATTAAAATGGGACCACATGGGAAGTATAAGTAATTAATTTATTCTTTATTATTTTGTGACCTAATTTAACTTGACATTTTGATTGTTATTTGTAATGTTTTAACTAATTATTTTTTAATCTGAATTTTAAGTGTAGTTCGCATTGTAGCCGTATTTATTATTATTCAATAAATAAATAAATAAGTAGCCCACTTTATCCAACTGCTGGGACTCGGGGTCTGAGTCAATGTCGTAACCCACCACACTGACCAAGTGCAATTTGACGGATAATATATGGCCTGGAAATATATGTTTCTTGGAACACATGCGATTTTTTCGTTCGACGTTAAAACCAAGCGGGGATGACGCACTCGTACATATTAGGAAAAATACTCAGAAGAGCAGCGGGATTCGAACCTACGGCCTCGCGATTGTTCATTAGAACGTTCGAGACACTAGGCCACCACAGCTGACATGGCACCGTACCGGCTTTTTTTTTTCTTTTTTAAATAAATATAAATACAATAAATAAATACTAAATAATAATATTAGTGGACATTTCACACACAGCACCGTCTAGCCCCAAGCTAAGCAAAGCTTGTACTATGAAAGCCAGATAGTTGTTATAATACTTACACAAATTATGAGAATCATTAAGATCGTTTCAGCAAAACTGAGATATTATTATTAAGATCCCTAAATGTCCCAATGCTGGGCAAAGGCTTCCCTATCTTCCTTCTACTTGTCTCTCTGTCTTGTCTTTATCATAATTATGTAACTATTTGTTGTAACATAAACTGTAACTTCAGTTCCAAAATTCTTTAGATATCTACTTAGATTAATAAATAATAAATATTGGTGGACAATTCACACACAACACCATCCGACCCCAAACTAAGCAAAGCTTGTATGATGGCGGCCAGATAGCTGATATAATACTTATATAGTTTTAAATACATACTTATTATACATTTATACATAGAAACACCCAGACACAGTGCAAACATTTGAATTCATAATTAATTAATTTAATACTTATATAGTTTTAAATACATACTTATTATACACAGAAACACCCAGACACAGTGCAAACATTTGAATTAATCACACAAATATTTGCACAGGGTGGGAATCGAACCCACGACCCTCGGATTCGCAGGCAGAGCTACTATCAACTAAGCCACGAGGCCATTCTAAAAAGAGGATTGTTATTGTATGTAAAGATTTCTTGAAAACTGTGTCCTTTGGATAACAATTTTAAAATTTCGCATGTCTTTTAGGCTGCAATTGTGCAGCACTATACGACTAAACACTACATAATTATATGATCCCAATTGTAATCACAATTTGGGCAAATAAATTACTTTGATTTTGAGTCAGTCACCAAAACCTTCGGAGACCACAAAAAAAAACAGACGAATTGAGAACTCTCGAGAAAGTCGGTAATAAAGGGCTAGTCATTACAGTAACCTACGTATATTATTTACGCGATTTCCTACTCACTCGCAGTTCGTAATCACTCGCACGATAACTGCCGAGTACGTCATAGATAACAGTAACAAAGCGCCGCTGTCTAAAGTCCAGTTTCCACGCGCAGTTTGGCGCAAATCAAAACTTACGGCGTGTCAGGTTCATTATTCCGTGAGATCTTCTGATTGCCGACAGATAGTGGCAATATTAACATTATTACCACTTTTTGAAGTGAAAACTTCTTTTGGCGAGCCTAGATAGTTTTTTCGTGGGTTATGAATTGAATTCTAGCGTCACGCTCGGGTATGATAAGAAATCTTTGGGTAAATTCGGGACCATAGCCCTTGGGCATCTAGAAATGCGTCAGCCAATGGAAAACTCTGAAAGGGCGTAGCCTAGCCATCATGGCATGGCCACTTAGAAATGCGTCAGCCAATGGGAAACGCTGACGCATTTCTAGATGGTCATGCCATGATGACCAGGCCACACCCTCGGGTTACACCCGTGTCGTTTCCAAAGTAAGCTATCAAATTCTGAGTTAAGTTTTCACTGCTATCGGCAGTGCCTATGACTGCCAATTTTTTTGAGATTTTTTAAAGTTGTTGTTTCCATGACTATAAAAACAAAAATATGTTCCTATTGGGCAAAGTCGCATCAGCCAGGCCCTTTTTCTTTTGTTCCCAATACCTATCTAATGTCATCTAGTGTCATCGCATTTAAAGAGGCCTCGTAAAGCCTCTCTAAGTCCGAGGCCGTGGTTGAGGGCATACTTTCCCCACGCCTAGCTACGCTACTGTTCTTGGGATCCTGGGTAGCGATTCTAAATCCATTCGGTTGCATCCGACACGGAATCTCATCTCTCGGCCTTTGTCTTATCTGTTTAGCATGACAGAGACAGGGATTGTCATTCCGATTCCGAACCATTCGGAATCGCATTTAGAATAGCTACCCTTGGGTAGGTATAATTATCGCATACATACTTAATTTCGATCACTGAATTACTCGCGACGCGGCCGGCGTCGTGACGTCACACAAAAAATCATTACTAAAAAATGAAACCAAACTTTGTGTGTCTGTAAACGACAATGAATTAATTAATATTATCGCCTATCTCTTAGGCATCAAAATAAACTAATATTCAAGTATGTATATAATGAAAAAATAAGGTTTTTAATTCTCAAAACCGGTTTTGCCCAAATCTGGCCTCCCGGGGCTAGATAGGTCGTGGCATCAATTCCCACTCAGGACAAACATTTGTCTAATGAATACCGATGTTGTTTTGTGTCAGGGTGTTTCTAGCTATCTAGTATCATATGTATTTTTTTAATATTAGCAATGTAGCTTCCATAGCACAAGCTCTGTTTAGTTTGGATATGTGTGATAAAATGACAACGAATATATAATTTATTCGCATAAAATAAAGTAACAATATCAAGTTACGGATATTCGTTCCAAATGCATTTCGTCCTCTGGACGTGGAATATTGTAAGATGCGTTTTTGTTCATATCTAGATGCATTGGTTTAGGTTTTATCTGGACGCTGTGGAAAATCCGTCCGAACGGAGCACAAACGACTTCCAAACAAGGAATACCTTTACTTTCTGAGAAAGACATCTCAAAGTATAATGTCTAATTTTCATAACTCTAGAATTTGGGGCAAATACAGTCAAATTTGTTTTGATCGCTCTCAAAGATTAAAAAAATACATTAGCATTGGATTTAAAGCATCTTATATATTTGAGTAACGAGCGTAGTGCACAGTGCTATGTAGTGATTTTCACTCTTCATATTCAAATAGCTGCATGCACTGTGATGGTATGGGCAAGCGTGTTACTTAGTGCGTTTTTGCTCGTCCTGACACTCTTTCTATCTAACTCTAATTCACTCTATCTCTAACATGAAACTTTGGATGTTTCTTGCTCAATCACGTTAGAACAGATAAACGGATCGACTAGAAATTTAGAACACAGATTTTAGTCTGGAATAACATATAGGTAGGCTACTTTGCATCACGGGAAAGTAGTGGAAACGGGAACCACTGATAATAAAATTTAATAAAAGATTCACATCTGTCAAGGGATACCAGGTATGCCTATGTGTTCTTCCCGACTATAATCTATCTGTGTTCCAAATTTCGGCCCGATCCGTTCAAATTCATACGTTAGGACGTGATTGAGCAACAAACATCCATGCATTGACATTTATAATATTAGTAGGATGGAACGATCATTTGAAAAATAAAGTTAGCAACACGGACAGTTTTTACGTGTCACTTCCGTTACATATTTTTCTTAGGCCCGGTTCACACGACGCGGCTGCCAACCGGCGCCGCGCTGCGCGACGGTTTTGTTTCAATACTCACGAGACCGCAGGTTTTCGCGGTTTCTGCTCCGGAAAGCTACTGCGCAAGAATCGCTCGCAGCCACGCGGGCGCCGCGCGGCTGCCGCAGCCGCCGCGGCCGTAAACCGCGTCGTGTGAATTGAATTCAATTTTATATGAAAATCTGCCGCGCCCGCGCGCGGGCGCGGTTGGCAGCCGCGCCGTGTGAATCGTCTCACATTTTACGGTTTTAGTCTCACATTTTTTTCAGTTCGATAGGAACTGAAAAAAGACTGTCTTTCTATCTTCTCCATAATCGCGTGCTGTAAAGGACTTCGATCCAACAAAATAGCTATTTTTATCCAGCTTCGTCGTAAAATGACTAAGCATATTTTCTATTTTGTGGTTGTTACACAAACAGCCTGTTCAGATCAGATAAGATTATAAGAATCAAAGGTGGAAGACGGTAATGCTATACGCGTGTTTCTTGATACTTGATCCGGCGACCTTGAGTTTGGTGTTTTGTAACACTTAATATTGAGACTTTGCTCCGGGGCAAGTGCGAGTTTATATTTTATATGTTTTAGGTTTATAATTAGGTAATCGATTATGTAAAAAGTGTAAGTATGGTGGACAAATGACAAATGACAAAGGACAATGCAAACAAAATCCGTGACCATACGGTCACGGATTTTGTTTGCATCTGAGTTACTAAAACTTTATACACTTTTGTCTAGTTTTTAACCGACATCAAAAAAGGAGAAGGTTCTCAATTCAGCTGTATGTATGTTTTTTGTATGTATGCTACGCGACAGCTCCGCCAATTGTGATTTTAGTTTGGTAGATAATAGTTTAGAGGTGGGCCCATGTAAATTTTATTGAAGTTTTTTAATCAAGTTTTTGTCCAAATTCCTGGGAATTTGGACAAAAACTAAAATTTGCTTTCTTTTATCTGGACTGATGGCTTTTTATGAAATTTGGTCGAGTGTCTGAATTTAATTTTAAATTGAAGTCGGTTTTCGTTTTTTCGAAGAAAATATATTAGGTTGTCAGTTGTCATAGCTGTATTTAAATTTATGTTTCTCGCCACTTCATTTGCATCAACTATGGTTTGTAGTATTTATTTCTATTATTTATTTGTAGTTGTAGGGTTGGGATATTGTAGCTCTCCACCTAATTATTGGTGACAGAGTTTTTGATAATAACATTCTTATGATCTTCGAGATTTATACGTCACATAATTAAACACAAACAAACATTTATAATTTCAATACGAGGTGCCCAACTGGCTCTAAAAAGCCGCTTCAATATATTCGTTATTGCTTTTTGTTTAATAAATTTAAAGTTCTAATTTGGAGTTCACTCAATTTTTTACTTATCTATGAACTAACAAACCGAAATAGGTACTTATTTCCGAAGGGCGGCCTATTCAAGGCCCAACCTTGGTTTTTCATGCCAGCCCTAGCCCAAGTTACGGTTAGTCGGGAGAACGGCGACTGCCGATCCAGAGACCCCAGGTTCAAAACCACGCGCACCACTGTCTTTTCGAAGTCATGCGTAATGCCGCTAACTTAAAACGGCGAAGGAAAACATCGTGAGGAAGCCGACATGTACCTAGAATCTTTCGAAGTCATGATGTCATCCACCAACCCGCACTGGGTCAGCGTGGTGGATTGTGGCCTTGACTTCCCTCCTTGCGAGAGAAGGCCCCGAGTCCCAGCAGTGGGAACATTTAGTGGGCTGTTTATGCTGCTAGCCCAAGTACTGTTTGAGGTGTCATTGCGCTAGTTTTGCATCATAGCGTTGTACGAGATGTAATACCTATACTTGTTAAATACGGCAGGGAAGTACATAATTTCTTACGTACTTCCCTGCCGTATTTAACAAGTATGGTGTATATGGAATGCTTTCAGATAATATGCTCTGTTTATGCGCGTAAGTATAATTAGCTATTAACTTATGTTTACAGATCACAGCGCCTTCTAGGCCAGTCCCAAGTTTGGTACATAGTCGACGCCAAAAGAGGTTAACTAACATAGGTACCTACATCTCTTAAGAATTAGCAAAAAAGGCATGTTGTCTTCCAGGTCATCGTAAATTGGGAGACTTAACCAACCAATATCTATTAAAAAATTAATAACGTGTTTTTACAGGCACATTTATACGTATCAAAGTGAGAGATAATACGAGAACGCACATTAGAAGAACAGCTGTGTGGTCGGAAGACACCTTACAAGCGGCCTTGGGAGCCGTACGGCAAGGAATGAGCCACAGAAAAGCAGCTGTATTTTACGGAATCCCCAAAACTACCCTCTGGCGATATTTACGAGCAAACAATACCATGAGACACCCCTCGGATGAAGACCTAACGTGATCGAAACCCAAGACTAGAATAAAAAAAAATATTTACCCCCGTTATATACTTACGTATTTGTAATCTGTACACTATTCTACTAGTCAAGCCATTTCTTCTTCCACTGCCAAGTCTTTCATTTGGTACCCATATTGAGGGAGTAGTGAAAAAAGAAATGTTTCGCCATTTTGTGGTGGCGGCCATCTTAGATTTGAAATTTGTCATAGTGTATAGTATCCTACTAGTCAAGCCCTTTCATTTGATACCAATATTGAGGTAGTAGTGAAAAAATAATGTAATTCGCCATTTTGTGGTGGCGACCATCTTGGATTTGAAATTTGTCATAGTGTATAGTATTCTACTAGACAAGCCCCTTCATTTGATACCTATATTGAGGTAGGTTGTGAAGAAATATTTTGTCCGCCATTTTGTGTAGGCAACCATTTTGAATCTATATTCAGCAAACATAGCTAAGAACCACCCCACGGAAATTAACCTTCAAATAAAAAAACCGCATCCAAAACGGTACATCCGTTTGAGCTCTACGGTGCCACAGACAGACACACACACAGACAGACATTGACGTCAAACTTATAACACCCCTTTTTTGGTCGGGGGTTAATACAAATGCATTAGTTCGGCATCAAAGAATCTGGCCTACAATCCACAGCAAAATACTTTCAGCATATTACCCAATATAGCTCAGCTATTTACTGTCAAAAACATAATCTTATACACGTAGACGAAAGCCAGTAAAAATCGCTGAAATAAGAGATCACAACATGACAAGGGTTTTTCAGGCGACATTCAGTGATTTTTCTAGTAATATACAGAAACGGGACGAAAAAGGGTTGCGTATGATGGTACAGTACAGTGGAGCAGCTGTTTGACTGTTTGTTTGATATCTAGTCAAAATCACTGCATATGACACAGCGCTCGTCACCCAGTGATTACTTATCTCTTTATCCTCCAATTACTGTGGAAACATTACATTCGGAATACAGTTTAAAATTAGAATTGATATATTTAGAGAAAAAGATACAAGGCATTACAAATCGTAAGTAAGGATTTTAATAGAAAATAATAAACGTTAAAATTTTCATTTCATGTTTGAGGACATTACACGCATCGCTACTCAGAGACAATGTACTCATTAAACTCGGTTTCTATAAAACAAAGTTTGTCTAAATAATTGAAATGATGTGCAGAACCCACTCAACTTTTACCAAGACAAGATTAGATAATATCATGTTAAATGCCGACCCAAAAATAAATCCGCTCTTTCATGTAATAAAATTATTCGCTCTCGATAAAAAAATATACGGTAAGTAGTTGTATAACACCGGAGTTTAATTACAAGTCCTACTTACGAGTATTAACAATGGTTGTAATGGGCAATGTTAATTTGTGAATTTTATAATATATTGTCGCCATAAAACAATAAACTTGTTTCTAGTAAATACAACGATTTTTATCTGAGGCTTCGAATCCGAAAAGAAGACATCCGTCAGAAGACCAAGGTTTTTGACATAGGACATAGATCAACGTATTAGCAAGCTGAAGTGGCTTTGGCAGAGTCATATCTGTCGTACTTAGGGTAGATAATAATTTAATAATCGTTGGGGTAGACGTTTTCTAGAGTGGACATCGCGAATCACTAAACGTAGCGTAGGACGCCATGAAATTCGATGTAGTGACGATATAGGTACCTACGTAAGGCAGTACGCAGTGGCTGGAGAAGAAAAGCCGAGGATAGGACTGAGTGGCGTATCATGGGAGAACGTCAAGTTATTTTCCGCAATAAAAAGTAGCCTATGAGCTAATTCCAGCCTATAATCTAACTGTATTCCAAATTACGAACCGATTCGTTCAGACGTTCCGACGTGATTGAGCTACTAACATTCAAACTAGAATTTACAATAAGTATTAGTAGGTAATAGGTATTTGTTTTAATTCAGCAATTGATGAGTTTTCGGGGGCATCATTACGGCTGTTACTGACTAAAAGTTTGAGGCCCCATCATGGCCCATGGACGTATACTAAAGCTTTTTTATACGTCCATGGGCCCCATCTATTCAGGTAAGGGAATAATATAGTACCTGCCTTTGTACAATGCATTCATAACTCAAGATTCAAGAACAGCTGGAGCTGGACTGATATAGTGAACGAAGCCGGGACTTTAAGCTAATATTATTTTATTACTTTGGGATATTTTAAGCTAATGGACCGTCCATTAGCTTAAAATATTAATAACATATTAGTTAAAAATAAAATTAGCCTTCGAGATAACAATAAAATGAAAAATAGTGAATAGTACTTAGATCGTTGTAATAAGTAAGTAAGGCACGGAGCACGGAATAATTACTGCTACTGCATGCATTGAGTTGACGATCCTTCATAGATTGTTACCCCAAATATTTTACTCTTAGCGCCATCTATCGAGACGAGTGTGAAAACAATCAAATTGGAACGTACGCAGACGGAAAAAGACTGATGAGACACGTGAATGTGTATCCGAACGAAGTTTTGGTAAACACAGTTTACAAAACAAGATTGCTAGGTATTTGCGCAAACTACTTTTATAAGAAAACTTGTGTATATTGTCAATAAGTATTAGTTATCTTCAGGATGAAAAGAATATCTAAGTTCTCAAAACAAAAATTCTAGTAGTTATAGCGAGCTTATATAAAAAATACATAGGTAAGTACTATCTTATTTACTGACATAATTTGATATTTTTAATATTTTTTAAATCAAAATTTAAACTACACTACGCTACATACTTAACTACTTGCACTAAGGCATCCGAATAATCCACAAGCGTGCTCATCATGCGTGCGGCATTACCACGCTGAATGGCTATGCTTATGTTTTGGGCCAAATAAACGCCAGCATAGGTAGTGTTTGTAACTAGCGTCGTAAACAGCTTTTGTCAAACGGCCCCGCCAAGCGAAGCTATCGGGGTCATGGCATGTCACTTTCATTTCATTTGACAGATCAATTTTGTTGCGTCATTCATTTTGTTCGTTCCTCCGTTCTCATTAAAATAAAGTGTTTTCCCACGAATTTTGGATAATATTATTGCAGTGTCGCTTCTTAATTTTATGTATTGAATTACAGGAAGTTTGAATCTAAACTTTTTTGCCATGTAAACAGTGTGCTTACCTACAGGTCAGAAACTGTCATGTCGGCTGTAATCCGTGATTTTGTACGGCGTTTTCAAGTTTTTACAAAGTTCGCAGCCGAGTTTCAAAGTGTTTGTTTACAAGTTGTTGATTGAACCAAAACATTGCAGGTTATGATGTAGTGCAGTGCGTCCCGACGAGGAAAGGCCATCAGATTCTTTATAAAGGTTTTACGTACGTTTTTAAGAGTAAATTGCAATGTGGCGCGGAACAGTGGATGTGCTCGTCCCGGCACAGGACAGGTTGTATATCTGTTATTAACATGCAGACGTATGGTGTAGAAGTGGTCAGAGACTTCCACAATCATAAGAAACCCATGTTCAATGAATAGCGGGAACCGCACACTAATAATGCAATAATCTAGAAGTATTCTGACATTATTTATTGTGCTTTTTATCAGTATTATGGTGGCCAAACATAGCTTATGAACAGTATTTCATAGCAATTTGCACAAAATTACTTTGAAATAAATGATTTATTCACTTATGTGGCTAATGATTTAGTAGATTTTGTTAACATAGTTAAGACAGATAAAATAAATTAATTTTGAATGAAAAATGAGTTTCACAATACCTATCCTTTAGTATTATTTTAATGTCACATATTTTATGAAATAAAGGTTGATTTAGATTAAATGTTTTATTTGCCCATGCTCTTTGTTATATAAATCTCTAACTTTTGAGGGAGTCTACTATTTGAGACATTTAAAAAATTATTAAATTTAGAGCACTTACTCAAAAGTTAGAACTAATGTTGTTTCAAACCATTTCAAAAATGTTTTTATTGCATACTTATCAATATTTAATGTATAATAACATGTCTGCCAATATATCTATCATTTTTCTATAATACAGAGCCCGATGTTGAAGGTAAATTTTAGAGAAACAAAATACATAATTATAACATTTGCTTTCATAGATTGGGCATGTTGAATATAATGTTTAAATATCAGTTGCTTGTTGTAGCCGAGGCAGAAGCAGAAGAAGGTTTTCCAGAATGGGTGTCCATCTACTTCACGGAGGTGCCGGGTCGGGAAGCCATGAAATGCAACCTTTGCGACATAGAAATAGATGTCGCTGCCAAATCATCGACACTCATACATCACATGGAAAACTCTCACAAAGATATTTATGATCTTCATAAGGACAACCCAGAAGCAACTGTGGGATTCCGCGTAGAATTCTTGCAAATGAATGTGTTGAAGGGTGATGATGAAGGTAATTATTATTACTACTTAATGTCATTTGAATAAAACTACAAAAAAAACTCAATCATAAAAATCATAAATCATTGTGTACAGCACAGTATCAACCGATACTGTGCTGATGGCGCGACAGGCGCATTTCATATTTTTTGAAGTGAAAACTTCTTTTGGCGCGCCTAGACAGATTTTTCGTGGGGTGTGAATTGAATTCTAGCGTCACGTTCGGGTATGATAAGAAATCTTCAGGTAAACTCCCGAGTTTCCCATTGGTCGGGACCAATGGGAAAATGCTAAAAGGGCGTGGCCTGGCCATCATGGCATGACCATCTAGAAATACGTGAGCCAATAGGAAATGCTGACGCATTTCTAGATGGCCACGCCATGATGACCAGGCCACGCCCTCCGGTTACACCCGTGTAGTTGCCAATGTAAGCTATCAAATTGTGAGTTATAAGTTATCACTTCTATCGGCAGTTCCTATGACTGCCAATTTTTTTTTATACTTGTGGCTGATAACCACAGATAAAGGCATGCCATTTTTAAATCGAATATAACTCGCTCAAATTAAGTTATATAAGGTCTGCCCAGAACTAAACTATCACTATATTCTATGTAGATTTAACCTGTTGGTTTAAGTTTTCAAAAATGTACTCAACAATGAATCGGTTAACTAAATCAACATTTGTGCAGTACAAAACTTCTATGTTCTAAATCTAACATACATATGTCACGCTTTTTCTTCATACAAAAGCAGTTTTGACACGAAATTGTTATTATTGGTGAAATGTAGGCAGAACTACTATACCAACAATCTGCTCTTAGTTGAAGGTGAGACCAGAGTGCAACCAGTCATCCTCAGTGAGGTGTGCGAGACCACAGATGCGGAGATCGCAGAAGTGGTCAACACCGAAGCAGAGCCGGAGAGTGACATCATCAACATGCAGTATGTCATGATGGGCACAAAAAGGAAGCAGCCAAATACATCTGTTAACTCTGGTGAGTTCTTTTCTCAAGCAATTTTTATCATATGGCTTTACAATTATTGTTTCGTTTTTATTTTGTTCCATGAATCTTAGTGTATGAATGCAGGCTATTCAATTCAATTCATTTATTCGAACCATAAATTCATAAGAACACTTGGTAACGTCATTAACAAAAAGGCATAAGAATCCGTGTACATAATAAGATAAAATAACAATGTCAAAATGAATAAAGCGGCTGTAAAGGAGCCTCGTCAATCAAATGCAGCTGTAAAAAGGCTTTGTCAAAGACAAAATAACAAATAATTCATACATACAGTATACAGATACTACATGAGTACAATGTTCCATCAAAAGTTTTATAAATCTATTACTTTACCTTATTACAAGATTCTAGTTTCAACACAGTTCTCTTCCATATGTTACTATCTTTAACAAAGTTATCTGTATTATAATATGCCTTGCTCAATAGGTAGCTTTTTATTTCATTTTTAAACTTTGTTTCATTAAGACCTTCGACTTGTGCAGGGATTGCATTATAGAAGCGAATACCATTACATTAAATTGGCTAGAAATGTTATATCCGTTAGTTTCGGATAGTTTCAGTTACGGATATTGGATTGAATTATAGCTGAGCTGAGCAGACTAACTGAGCAGAGAAAGATTTTATTTAACAAAAAACGATTTGGCATCCTTATCACCTGAGAGTTGATTCTATCCAAAACTTTTGAAACTGTATGATATGGTTACATATATTTTGGATGACCGATAGTTTCGGTTCTGGAGCTGAGACTCTAAATACAAACTTATGTAATATATAGTCTGTATTTGATAACTGACTTGCCTGATGAAGAGCTACATAAGTACATTAATTTTAGCTAACAATGAGTTCTTGTCAATTTGCCACAGATTCTAGTAGTTTTTTTACTGTAAACTAGCTGTACGATGCTGCCCCACCAGTCAAAAATTGTTTGTACCAACTCAGAAACTTTCTTTTGGCTCATGCACAACATTAATTTTTATATAAATATAGCCTACCACTAATAGACTAACCAGGGAACAAATAAATGTCAGTTAATATTAATCAAATTAAATACGGAACATTATCATACCAGAGTCAGTACCTTATTAAAAGTTTGGGAACAACCATTATAGTTTATAGTTTAAAACATGTTTTGATACTTAAAATACTATAAATATGTAGTTATAGAAATATTTGCAATTTCATCTCATTCTCTATCTGAATATTTTTTCTTCATCTTCAATTATTTATTACTAGTAGCTCTCCACGGTTTTACCCACGTAACTGTTCCGTTGCCGTGATTTTTCCGATATATGAAGTAACCTGTGTTATTGTGCAGACTATAAACTATTATTTGTGTTCCAAATTTCAACTCAATGTTCAGCTCAGCCGTTGCAACATCATTGAGAAAACATCCAACAATCTAATTTCTGGCTTCGTTTGGTTATTGTCAATAAAGACCATTAATCGAAATAAAAATTATCCTTTCTTTCAAGTTGGATCAAACTGCACATGGTGTGCAAGTTTGATTAAAATTGTTTAAGTAGTTTAGGAGTCTATCACAGTCCAAAAAACATGATGCGTAATTTATACATAATATTAAGGTTAGTAGAGAAGTTACGGCTGGTCTAGTCGGGAGAACGGCGACTGCCGATCCGGAATCCCCGCGTTCAAATCCTACCCCGTGCACCACTGTATTTTCGAAGTCATGTGCGTAATGCTGCTAATTTAAAAAAAGGTGAAGGAAAACATCGTGAGGAAACCGACATGTACTTAGAATCTTTCGAGGTCATGTGTTATCCAACAGCCCGCACTCGGCCAGCATGGTGGATTATGGCCTTGATGCTCTTCTCGCGAGAGAAGAGTCCCAGCAGTAGGAACATTTAGTTTTTTTTAAATAAAGAGTGATTAGACGAACAGGACATGTGCCTGATGGTAAGCAACATGCCTGCCACATAACAGCACAGTGATACACAGCTGTTGGAATATAAAGAGTACAAATCATTATACCTAGCACTGCACTGCGCTCGTCACCCAGACATCTGAGATGTTACCTCTCTAAACTCTGTAATTTCTCTGGAAACATTGCCCTTCAACACGGAACACAGTAATGTCTGCACATTACTACTTGGCGGTAGAATAACTGGCAAAGGTGTGGTACTTCCCCAGGCGGACTCTGCCCTACTACTATTAAAAACACTAACTATATTAGTAGACTGCTCATGCTTTATGTAAGGTTAGTAGGATTATTATGATTTCTATGTATAGTAAGTGAATTTAAAACTATATAAGTATCAGCTATCTGGCCGCCATATACAAGCTTTGCTTAGTTTAGGTTAAAGATGGTGTTGTGTGTGAACTGTCTACCAATATTATAATAATGAAACCCTAAACTGTTTAAATTCCAGAGCAACGCAGAAGAAGCTGGATCTGGAAGTACTTCGACCGCCTCAGCAACATTGTCTACCGCTGCACCGTGTGCAACGTCGTCCTGTCCACCAAGGGCAGCAACAGTAACAACCTGAACCGGCACATGCGCACCAAACACCCGGACACCTTCAAGGCGGAGCGCTTCGGCGAGGCCATGGCTCGAGAGTCCATCACCCTCGACATCTCGGGGGAAGTCGAGACCCCATACGCTGTGAAAACTGAAGAGATCTACGCGTCTAATGGTAAGAACGTATTTGATTACATCTATACATTATTGCTAGGAGTCTGAAATTTAGCATGGAGCTGTCTTTTAGCACGTAGGCGCTCGCTAAGACGGGGTTTTACAAATTTCAACTCCTAAGAGGCTGAAACTAGGGATGGACGGTTGTATGAAAATTCGTCATTTTCAAAGTTATAAGCACGAAATCTACTGAACCGATTTTAATGAAATTTAGTATACAGATAGACTAGATCCCAGGAAAAGACTCCTAGGCCTCTTATTATGGAAAAAGCGTCGAAGGGTGAAATGGGGGATGAAAGTTTATATGGAAGTTCGCAATTGTCGAAGATAAAACTTTCAAACTTCGTGTAATAGACCCTTGACACGAAACAAATAAATGTTTGTTGCAACAATTTTGAACTGTATGTCTGTACTGTCTGTTAAAATTATATCGTCCTTCGCTATCCATTTGTCCATTTTTCAGTTTTCACAGCATATGGGGGATAAAAAAGCATCCAGCTTTTTTCTAAAAGATCTATGCGTCTAATGGTAAGAACGTATTTGACAAACTGGACAAATGGATAGCGAAGGACGATATAATTTTAACAGACAATTATGTAATTTATTATTTGTAATACAGTAGAACTCCAATTATCCGAATTAATGGGGACCGGGACCCATTCGGATAATCAAATATTCGGATAATCGGATTTTTTAAAAAAAAATTGCCATTGGAGAGAATAAAAGCTACGTTTTGATATTGCACTATTTTTTTATTGAATTAAATGAAAGAAACATGAAATTTTCAAATGTTTTAAATATAAATAAAATGTACTTATTGTACAAGTTTAGAAATAAAAATCATTGTTTTTAAACATCTCCATCAATGTAAGCTGTTGTTTAGACTTGTTTGTGATTCGGATAATCGGCGATTCGGATAGTCGGAGTTCGGATAATTGGAGTTCTACTGTATAATTTGTTATTTCAACACTGAGATAGGCATATCAGCTAATGCTGCCTGGCTATTATTCAATAAATAAATTATATAGTAAGTAAAATTACTGCTCTTTGCATAGCTACAGCAAGCAAGTTGCAAGTTACGGCTGATCTAGTCGGGAGAACGGCGACTGCTGCTCCGGTGGTTCGAATCCCATGCGTACCACTGTCTTTTCGTAGTCATGTGCGTAATGCGGTTAACTTAAAACGGCGAAGAAAAACATTGTTAGGGAACGGACATGTTCCAACAAACATTTCCGGGAGATGCGTCATCCACAAGCCCGCAATTAGCCAACGTGGTGGATTATGGCCTTGCCTCTCTCCTTGCGAGAGAAGACCCCGAGTCCCAGCAGTGGAAACATTTAGTGGGCTGCGGCGTTATGCACCGCCGAGTTTACCCGAGCGAGACAGATACAGTCAGCTGCTCTTCACTGGTGTGTCGCTATGTTTACTATTTTGATTTGTACTAGAATTAAAAATGAAGCTACCGCGCGCTTGTTGGTCTAATTGAATAGCGCGCGTTTCCCCGGTTTTGCTATTTTATTACACTTTTCGTCCATTTCGCTCCCACAAAATAACAAAATCATCCAGCTACAGAGAGCAAATATGTTACACATCAATAATATGAACGCCTGAAATTAACAGTGATATGAAATTGAAAATTTAATGTAATTGTTTGTTTTTGAGGAGCAAACTTCGTGATTCAGAGCTTTCCTTCATAAGGGGAGAGTCAAGATCACACTGGCCCAATGCTGGATGACGGATTTTCAAAACTAGACATGTCCGTTTCTTCACGATGTTTTCTTTTACTGTAAAACCAGTTGTGATGACAAACAAGTAAATCTGCACTTGTGATGAAGAGAAAAATGAGTGGTGATATCATTGTAAAATTGTATATATTGTATACAGTCAGATTATAAGTAATTAGAAACTAACATAAACTATTGTAGGATTACCTTTATAAATCGTCGTGGGTTCGATTCCCACCCAGTGCAAATATTCGTGTGATGAATTCAAATGTTTGCACTGTGTCTAAGTGTTTCTATGTATAATAAGTATTTATTTAAAATTATATTTTTTTTTTTTTTTTTTTCTTTTCTTTTCTTCCATTTGCAATCAGCCCTGAGGCTATAATCAAATTTTATGGTATTGTAGTATGAATATCGAGATATGCGCATCCTTTGACACGTCATCTCCTATTTTCAACTGATTAGATTGAAGCTAATCTTGATCGTTTCAGCCGGAATACGCTGTCATTTGTATTTAGCAGTGTTGCAGCTAAATGATTTCTATGTGTCATTAGTCTCTGTTTATAAGTCATTGAAGACCTCTCTATTTCCTCTTTGATTGTAGGAATTTGCAAATACTCTTGTACTTCGGAATTCCGAGTAAACCATGGGGCATTGATCAGAGTCTTTAATACTTTATTTTGGAAGCGCTGGAGGATTTCTGTGTTGGAGTGACTTGTTGATCCCCACAGCTCTATGCCATATGTCCATATAGGTTTTATGATGCATTTGTATAAGAGAAGTTTGTTTTCCAAGCTCAATGACGATTGTCTACCCAGTAGCCAGTACATATCTGTGAGCTTTCTATTGGCCTGTTCCCTTTTGGATTTTATATGATCACGCCAGGTAAGTCTTCTATCCAGATGCATACCCAGATATTTGACTGTAGAGTTTTGTGGCAACACAACTCCATTAAGTGTCACAGGAGGACAATCGCCTTTCTTTAGAGTAAAGGTTATATGTACTGATTTTGAGGGACTGGCTCTTGTTCTCCATTTTTTCAGCCATATTTCAACTCTATTGAGGTGTTGCTGTAGCTGTGTAGAAGCTATGTTAGGGTCTTTATTACAGGAGAGAATAGCAGTATCATCTGCATAGGTTGCGGTTGTCACTTCTTCAGCAATGGGTAGATCAGCGGTAAATATTGTGTATAGAACAGGACCAAGCACAGAACCCTGGGGCACTCCTGCTTCTATTTGGTAAATGGAAGAGCAACAGTCACCATATTTGACTTGGAATACTCGGTGTTCTAAATAGGACTTTAAAAGCATATACGCAGTATTTGGAAGGTGCATTTTAAGCTTGTACAAGAGACCTTTGTGCCAAACCCGGTCAAAGGCCTGTTGGATGTCAAGGAATACAGCCGAGCAATATTCTTTCTTCTCCAATGTCTGTCGTATTGTGTGGGCTACTCTGTGTATTTGTTCTGTCGTTCCATGGTGAGCACGAAAGCCAAATTGGTGATCTGGTATTACTTTTTGTTCTTCAAGCACTGATATCAGACGTTTAAGTAACAGTTTCTCAAAGACTTTTGATAGTAACGGCAGTAGACTTATAGGCCTGTATGATGACACTTCTGTGGGCGGTTTCCCCGGTTTGGGAATCATATGGATAGTGGACACTTTCCACAGGTTCGGAAAATATTGGAGTCTCTGTATGGCATTGAAGAGAATCGTCAGCAAAACTATTCCTTTTTTTTTAAAGCTGTCTTAGAACTTCTGCTGTTATTAGATCAAAACCCGGGGCCTTTTTTAGCTTTAGATGTGTTATGGTTCTCCTGACTTCTGATGGAGTGACTAGTTTTAGTGGCAGGGACATTTGTTGGTCGCTGAATAAGATTTTATCGATCTCTTCTTCTGTGTTCATAGTATCAGGTTCGTTAGGTTTAAACACATCTTTTAAGAACTCAGCAAACAATTCAGCCTTTTCCTCAGGTTTTTTGGACCAATTGCCATCGGATTTTCTGAGTGGAGCTTTATGTTCTGTCGGCCTTTTTAGTGTTTTGGTCATTTTCCAGGGCGAGTAATCTTCTGCTCTGTATGGGGATAATGTCTGTAATTTATCTTGCAATGTTTTGTTTTCGTTTTCTCTAAGCATTTTCTTTAACTCTTTCTGCGCCTTGTTCAGAGCCATTTTGTCTTGTCGGTTTCGACTAGTATGCCACTGACGTCTAAGTCTTCTTTTTGTAGATATCATCTGCTTTAATTCTAAGGTAGTGTCTTGGTGTTGAGATTTCATTTCAATTTCATTTAAAACTATATAAGTATTATATCAGCTATCTGGCCGCCATCACACAAGGTTTGCTTAGTTTGGGGTCAGATGGTGTTGTGTGTGAACTGTCCACCAAGATTTATTTATTTATATTTTTACGAGTTTGATTATAATCTGACAGTATTTACAATTAACGGTACATAGGTACTACATACACAGAAGATGTTTAACGTATGTTAAAATTAAACTTCTTAACGGCTGGAACATTATAGGTGAAATTATTTGTGTGTTCAAGTGGACATGAAAATGATTTTTGAAGTGAAAATTTCAAAAAAAAAAAAAAAAAATTGGCGTACCACATACATATTTTCCGTGGGCTGTGAATTGAGTTCAAACGTCTCGTTCGTAAATGAAAGAAATCTTCGGGTAAACTCGGATTGTCTAGGTCATGGTCCTGGTCACGCCCCCCGGTTGCACCCGCGTAGTTTCCAAAGTGAGCTATCAAATTCTGAGTTGTTAGTTTTCATTTCTATCAGCAGTCCATGTGACTGCCAATTTTTTTATTTGTATGGCGGTATGAATTTCGCCGGGCCAGCTAGTGTTTTTATAATAGGGTATCGGATATAGATCATGGAAAAATATGGGAGGACAGATATTTTTTGTTCTTCAAAATATTAGAAATCGACATATAGAACATCCAACTTCGAGAGTGCGGGGTCGCGACGCGACGTCACTCGTGGGTAAAAATCGTACTCGCGAGTGACGTCACGCGAAACTTCTCAGCACTGTATCTTCGTAAATTTTGTTTGTGAAACAAAAGAAAAAAATACGTGTACAATATTTTTTAGCAATCTAACCGACGGACTAATTACTTTTTTGAGGATTTTTGTAATACATATTTGACATTGTAATGTATTGTGTCCCCAGACTCGCTGTCCCAGAAGGCGCGTCGCAGCTGGATCTGGTCGTACTTCGACTACGTGTCGACGACGCAGGCCAAGTGCAAGTTGTGCAGCCGCCACATCAACCACGGCGGCAACGCGACCGGGAACATGAACCGGCACCTCAAGACCATACACCACAAGTCAGAGAGCGACCAGAGTGAGTATATCCAATGATTTTTGAGCTTAAAACTTCTAGACAGATTTTTCCAGAGTGAGTTCATCCAGTGATTTTTGAAGTTAAAATTTCTTTTAGCGCACCACAGACAGATTTTTGAAGTGAAAACTTCTTTAGGCGCGCCTAGACAAATTTTTCGTGGGGTGTAAATTGATTTCTAACATTACGCTCATCATAAGAAATCTTCGGGTAAACTCGGGACCTTGGCGATTGGGCATCTAGAAATGCGTCAGCCAATGGGAAATGCTGAAAGTGCGTGGCCTCGTCATCATGGCATGGCCATCTAGAAATGCGTGAGCCAATGGGAAATGCTGACGCATTTCTAGATGGCCATGTCATGATGGCGATGCCACGCCCTCCGGTTACACCCGTGTAGTTTCCAAGGTAAGCTATCAAATTCTGGAGTGAGTACATCCAGTGATTTTGGACTTAAAACTTCTTATAGTGCACCACAGACAGATTTTTCCAGAGTGAGTTCATTCAGTGATTTTTGAACTTAAAACTTCTTTTGACGCTCCACAGACAGATTTTTGTGAATTAAATTCTATCGTCACGCTCGGGAATGATAAAAAACTTCGGGTGAACTCGGGACCGTGGCCATTGTCCATCCAGAAATGCGTTAGCATTTCCCATTGGCTATCTGGCATTTCTAGATAGCCATGCTCATGGCCGCCACGCCCTCCGGTTTCACCCGCGTAGTTTCCAAAGTGAGCTATCAAATTTTGAGTTTTCAATGATTTGCTCTTAAATGAGAGTAATCTTCCGGTAAACTGGGTACATATCATAGCGTGTTACCATTGCACATTGACACACTTAACGATGGCCATGCTTAGAAGACGTATTTAGACGACAATGCTTTGAAGATTTATTCCAGACTAGAAGCGCCTTCCGGTTTCACCCGCGTAATTTCCTAAGTGATCTATCAAATTCTGACTTATAAGTTTTCACTTCTACCGGCAGTCCCTATGACGGCCAATGACACATCCCACTAAATGTTCCCACCGCTGCTGGGACTCGGGGCCAACACTCGCAAGGAGAGAGTCAAGGCCATAATCCACCACGCTGCCCCAGTGCCGGTTGATAGATGACACTCGAAAAATTCAAGTTACATGTCGGTTTCTTCACGATGTTTTCCTTCACCGTTTCAAGTCAGCGACGTTACGCACGTAGCTTCGAAAAGACAGTGGTGCGCTTGGGATTTTAACCCGGGGCTTCCGGATCGGCAGTCGCCGTTCTCCCGACTAGACCAGCCGTAACTTAAACGTAGTACATAGTATTCAATGGTTTACATATACTACGTATAGAGTTAGAACAAACGCTTTACAACGAAAGCACGGGTCTGATCGCTCTTGTCTTGTCGCTCTTGTGCAAGTGTCATACTTTTGTCGCGGCAGATCACTATGTCGCCCATAGCTAACATACACCTTATCTGTTTACGGTTGGTACAAAGGAACCGTGCGGAAACCCCTGATCTATTTACTTAATCTTTATCTAAGCGAGTTAAGTGACGTGTGAGTGACTACCGTGACCGCCACTACCTGCATAATATAATATTGTTAAAATAAAATGTGTTCAAATTTTCAACCCGATCCGTTCAAACGTTGCAACGTGATTGAGTAACAAACATCCAAACTTTCACCTTTATAATATACTCACAAGCACAATTAACTACCCGTATCTATAATTATCATCACTTCGATATTTTTAACAAATCAGTTTTGTGGCATTGTTCCTAAAACCGTTTATGTTTTCAATATCTTGATTTGTTATTGCTTAATGATAACTTTCATCGTAGGTACTAACTTAAAACTTGTATTAAAATTATTGATTTCTGCAAACTAGGAGAAACACAGGTGGGGCTAGTAGGGTTATCCTATCTTTAAGTAATGTCAAAATTCTTTATTCACAAATGTACAATATACACACTTCAATATAATTAATGTGATAATGTATCATGTTACCTTCCAGATTCCCAAAAGATGGCGTGGGTGTGGAAGGTGTTCGTCCGCGACCCTAGCTACTTCACCTGCAAGATCTGCCAGGAACGTCTGACGAGAAATAACAACGAGAGCGACATGACGTCCATCGTGGCCCATCTCAAGAAGGAGCACGGGGTCATCTCCGGGGACCAGATCATTACGGGCACTGAGTGCGAGCTCGAGGAGAATGATTAGACCCCTTTAAAATAAGGATTAGACCCCATTAAGAGAAGGATTAGACCCTTTGATGGCAATGATAGACTAAGAGAAGATACCCCTTTAAGAGAGGGATTAGACCCTTTGATGGCAATGACTAGACCCCTTTAAGATAAAGTTTAAACCCTTTGTTGGCAATGATTAAACCCCTTAAGAGAATGATCAGACCGATTGGGGAGAGTAATTAGACCCCTTTGTGAAGAATAATCAGTCTCTTTAAAGACGATGACTAGACCCATTGCGGTAAATTATTAAACCCTTTAAAGGGAATGATTAGACATTTTAATAGCAATGATAAGACCCTTTTAAGGGAATGATTAGACTGATTGAGGAGAGTAATTAAACTCCTTTGTGAATAATCAGCATTTTCAAAGACAATGGCTACACCTAATGGAGAATGAATACTCTTTGAAGGGAATGGTTAGAACTCTTGAGGGACTGATTAGCCACTGAAAGGGCCTAGTTTTGTTGTAAAATACACTAAAGATAAGGGTTGATTCTTATAGTCTGCATAAGATTAGATTAATGCAAATACTAAGTGTGAATTCTAAGATAATGATTAGTCTTCTTAAAACTAGATAGTATTGTCGTAGACATTAAAATATTTAAGGAGTGTTTTGAGGGCTTAGTGCATAAATTTCACTAAGGTTTGAAATTGGTTAATACCTTTTATGTACAATACATTAGCCAAGAACATAATATAATTCACATAGTTATAATATTATGCCCGATGGATTCTAGGCTAGTGATAGCTTGACTGTATCCTAAACCTTTGAAGAGATTTTAAACCATTGTGGTATACAATCTCAAGAGCTGAATGTTCATCTGAACTGTGAGAGGCAGTAACACAGAGTTTTAACAAAATATATTCCTATACTTTAGTTCCCAGCTTTGGTTAGTTCAGCTAAGCCTAATTAAGTTAACTTGGCTCAATGACACAAAATGCGTCCTGGCTGCATACACCAAAAAGCGCCATACTTGAGACATACATAGGCTCGCATATCTCGTTCCACTAGGACTTTCCATTGAAATCTAAGACAGGTGGACAGCCATTTGAGACCCCTAAATACGGGGGCTTAGCAGCTTAATCCTCTCCCTTTCTCATTTCGTCATTATTCTTAACTCTCCAGCTACAGACTTCATTCTTGTCATACGGGATATGTTTTTAATTGAAATAAGCAGACTGGACTGCACTCGACTGTGGTAAATGAAGCCCAGAACTCATCGGCGTCCTCAAATCTATCAATGTTGCAAAGATTTAGAGCTGACTAGTAATGATTAGGTACTAGATCAAGCTATAATAGACACAATCTCAGCGTCGAATGTTCTTTGTCAGCTGCTAGATGAAGGCAATAAAACAATGTGTTGTACATAGAGAAACAAAAAGGCAGGCGAGGAATATGCATGAATGTAGACTACCCATACTACTACGGCTAGAGTCTACGCTTCCTTGGACCACATCGCATGTTCAGACCGTTCTGCAGATTATAGGTATTATATTGTCATTACCACTGGCTTTAGCGGTGAAGAAAGACTTCGTGAAAAACCAGCATGTTCACAATTAAATACATCTTTCAAAGAATATCCGTCATTCTGCCAACCTGCACTTGGTCAACGTAGTAGATTGGGACTTTGCCCATTGTCCCAAAGTGGGCTGCTTTTACTTCATAATGCTGTAAAACCAACCCACATTTTGATATATTTTAGATAAACAGTTTCATAACATAATCTAAAACTTTGTAAGGTTACTTAAAAATATTACAATAACTTAGATTAATAACTTTTAAGAATATTTTAAGTATTGATATTGAATTTTAATTTACTGGATATCTAAGTCCAAATTGACGAAGAAATAACTATGTAATGAGTTTTTATCACAGATCAGGTAAAGGTTACTTTATATATTATGGTGACAGAAATTTTATTTTACTTTTTTAGTATTATCTTGTATTGGTTTTTATCTATAACTTAATTAACTTTGCCTTGTATATTTTGCAACTTGCTAATATGTGTTTGTACTTTTGCATAATACCAAACATTGATGAAAGATGACATGGAATGAAAGTGATTTATTTATCAATTCTACAATTATAGAATTGCAAAAATTGCAATATCACTTTTTTAATTACTTCACAGTCAACTCAATGTATGAATGTTATGGTCGATCCAGTCCAACTTGACGTGTGAATTAATTAAAGAATGTGTAACAACCATGTCATTTTCATAGTAAAATGAGGAATTTTAATATGTAAATAGACCAGAATAGATTAATGAAATTGAGAACTTTAAATGCATTGTCCATGTTCCATTTTGTTAAATTTCTCTAACATGAGACTCTTAGATGATGTTGTGTGAAATATGTCCACGCACATTTATTTATTTTATATTTATTTATTTATCTTTGATAGGTCTATTTGCATAATAAAAAAGCCCCATCATGTCACTGAATTAACTTTCATTAAATGTTCAATATTATGTAATGTAAACCAAATTTGAATGGTATTTCGAAATTTAACAATTTTAACACTTGTCTCACAGCGGCCAACGAAGAAGCGACGCACTATACAGTTTTCTCGTAAAGTTCTGTTGGCAGTAAATACCAGGGTTGGAAAAAAAACAGTTTTTTTTTTAATTTATAAAACAAACAGTTCAAAATGTTTTAAACAAGTGTTTTTTATGTTTTTTTTGTTCAATTTAGTTTTGTGCATTCATTTCATTTCTAATAGACGTCATATTTATTCATTTATAGGTTTATAGGCTAGGTGCTTTCAAATTTGCAAAGTGGTTATTGATTACACAGTTGTTTTATGTTGCGAGTTGCGAGCATACCTATATATCTAATCTGTACTAAACGGTTTAGATTCACCTGTGTCTTCTAACTAATGTTCATTTTTAACAGGGGAAACCCATAAATACCGTTTTTAAGAGTTCAATGGGGAAACTCGAATATTTCTATTTTAATACGGGAAATACTAGTCCATTGAATTACTTTCTTTCGACGGTCGACATTAGGGACTTTCCTAGCAGGACCAACAGGGAATTACCTATTAATTCTAGAGGTATACCTACATTGAAGTGTCTTTCTTTGTAATGTTTCTTTTCAAAAACTCATAATTCCTTTTGTGAGTAGGTACAAAAATATAAAATAAATAGCATAGACTCAACTGGTTTTATGTCAATCTATTTCGAGCCCTAAATATTAATTTATTTTCATTCAAAAAGAAGTTTTAAACATTGTTTTTTTCTTTATGTTTTAAACACTGTTTAATACTTGTTTTAATCTTTGTTTTTAAACATGTGATTAAAAACACTGTTTAAATTCAAACTGTTTTAAACACTGTTTTAAACATGTGTTTTAAAACAACTTGTTTTAATCATGCCAACCCTGGTAAATACTATATTGCTTATGATATAGGTTCCTTGACAAAAAAGACATCTATTGTAATCACGGTAAACTTATTTATTTAAATTAGTGATAATAGTGTAGTGAACTACTGTGAACGCTTAAAACAATATGTATGTGCGATAATATGTATTTTGGTCTTTATTTCCATATCAAAAATCCATGATTTTTATAATAACATAAGACTATGCTTAGCACATGTAGTGAACTTAATTGATTGTTAGAGACAATGATGGAAAATAATATAAGAAAAATATTTGAATTGACAATATACATTTATAGCAGTTTAGATAGCCTACACCCATAGACCTAACAAACTAAAATTGGTATTTTATATTGTTGTAAAAACAATAGGAATTATAATGTCAATATTTGTGATATGCTCTGAAACATTTTTCCATACAAAGTCCTGGGAATCCTGGGCAATCGGAACAGCCAAATAACACACTAACCCTTTTATGTAATATATTATAGCAAATACGACATCTTTTACGCTTTGTCGTTCCATTTCTTGTCGGCAATTTAACCGGTAAATGAATTTTACCCTCTGATATAGGTCTACTTAGTTCAGACCGACTTGGCTTTGGCTGTATATTTTCTTTTTTTTTGGTTTCTGAAATCAATAATTAAATAATAATTCTATAATAAGTGGTTATGGAATAATTACATACTATTTATATTAGACGGATTAACGTATAACTCATGTGTGATATGGCCGGTCCAGTCCGTAACTCTGAAATTTCAGCCGCATTCGGCGTTATTTCCACAGTCTATTAAATCATACATACAGTCGTTCGACGAAGCGGTCTAGACAGGGCAATCGTCTGGGGCGTGCGGGGTGAGACGCGGGAAGCGCGTTCCTGCATTGTCTACATTACAATGTTAGTATTGCAGGAGCGCGGCTCAGGGCTGACGTCTTCCGTGTGTTTTAATTTTATTTTGGTGCCACGTTTTTAAAATTGCGTCAACCCTACCCGTGTCTAGACATTATCGGCGTTTCTCCCAAGATCAAAGGCGATGAACTACTGGTAGTATTTCTTTATACTGTTGTATTTCTCAAGGACTCGTAGGATCGCTTCTTGATTATCACAGAGGTCGCGCGCGTGTGCACTCTCTCTGAGTAATGCCAGTGCATCATCACTCGCTCAAGGTCGCGCGGTTTTAGACTATAGCTAGACCGTGCCTCCCAGGGAACAAGTGCCATTCGGTTGTCGGACGCACGGCTGAGCGCTTGCGCAACACGTTTCCCGCGCATATTGTTATTAGATATGTCGACAACCCTCCGCGCTAGACAGGGACAGAGTTACGTGTTAGAAGAGATAGTTGAAAATCGCGACAGATATTGAGCGCTAATGCGAGCTGAATTGAACTTTGTTGTGTCCCAGCAAGAGTCGCTATTTATATAATTGTTTTCGGTAAGTGAGGCTTCGGTACTAATATATATTCTGTGCTAATGCCGTCGAATGCAGCTAAAACTTAAGTAACTAGTAACCTAAGTAACAGTCCGGTCCAGTCCGTACGTAACTTAAGTTACGTAAGGACTGGACCGACCATATCACATGTGAGCTATCCGTTAATTAATGTGTAACAACCACTTTAGTCTTCATACTAAAATATCAGAATGTTCTATGGATATTCTAGTTTTGTAAATATTTTAGTTTGTATTTCCACTCGCTTCTGATTCTTCGTCCGCTGTGCTACAAGTTTTCATTACCATTATAATATGTTTGTAAGTTTTAGAATATTTATAAGTTTTGCTTTTACAATTACGATGAAACATTATTACTTACATATTAGATTATAACCACTGACCTAAAGAGAAAAGTTATAAGCTTTAACATCGTTGAAATTAACACATTCAATGACGTTAAAGGTTGTGGATCGTTTATGGTCCACAAATTGAAAAAAAAAATGCAAATTTTCGTCATAATTTGTATATTATGTTAATGGAAATGTGTGTAATCCGTCATTGTATACAAATTCTAGCAAATGTATGTTATTCCTAAGATCGTTCGGAAATGTCTTATCCTGGGAAATGTATACATTTAGTACATGCATGTATGTCTTAAATATTTTTTAAAACCCGAATTTAGTATTTTCCTAAATAGCTTCGGAGTTATAATACATATCCTAGAAGTTGTATACAATACGTACATTTCACACATTTCCGGTAACATATTTTAAATATACCACTTGAAGATAATTTTATAGTTGATTAGGGAATCTGAACCACAAAACATGATTACCAATGATGGCGATTCCACAACAATAACACTCATTTGTGTCTTTGTAACATACTCGTACTAAGAAGTAAAAATATAGTATCTTATGTGTCAGGGGTTTTTTAAAAGTTTTATTTTACACTTGTATAGCGTATACAAGTTTATGTATTTAAGATTGTGTCTGCACTGTTGAAATGTAAATATTTTAAGATGTTTCACAATAAAAAAACGCATAAAACTAAATTTTTCATCTCTAATCACTCTTTACATAAACTGAAGTCGTTAGACCTTAACATGTATAAAAGAGTGAACCTCTTTTATGGATTTAAGGTGAACATTTATGTTGGGTTTTCAAGTGTTTGCGTATTTGTGTTATATTTTCGCCAAAATGTTTGACATACCTACACGCCAATAAGCGGTACTCGATGGTATGACATGGAGCCTCAATTGTGACGACAGCAAACAGTGCAAGTATCTTGTGTTAGCTGTTTGTCAAATAAACAAATACTTTACCAAAAATATGACATGTACAGAGAGTTCAAATATGTTTATAAATAAATCACAACACAGCCAGATGTGTTGTAATTTGGAAGCACGTTAAGGCTTCCAAAACCGAAATTTGTGCTTAAACTTTATCTTTTGCATGCAATCCACCATTTAGTCTAGCTGGAAAGTTTTTAAGGATAGGAATATATCGCCTAATTAAAATGGTAATAATTGTGCTTGCTCTCTCATTCATATCGAACTAAAATAATGAGAGAGAATTAAAGCAAGCCAGTCTCGTTGAAGATTAAATTAAAGCGAGTAAGATATCTATATACCTAACTATATCTCGTACCGGTATCTTCATTTTTGTAGCTACACGACTCTAACATATCCAATAAATTGAATACTAACCATGGTGATGACGATGAAAAATAGACTATGTGTTATTCCAGAACAAAATGTAAGTTGCAAATTTCAACTCGATTCGTTTAGACGTTCTGACGTGATTGAGCAACAAACATCCAACCTTTCACATTTATAATATTAGTAAGATTGACAGATAAGGACACAATAAAGTTACGACTCCTGTATGTTCAAACGTACCAAAACCAATAACAGAGAGCGCCACATTTTAGACATCATTTCTGGAACAGTTGCTCAGAGCTACTGTACAAAAGTTTTCATCATTTTTAATGTAAATTTTCAGATTACTGTACGGGTACAGTATATTTTTGTGTAAGTAACAAAGTTATGACTATATTTGTCGACCAAGTCGTATCACTAAGTAAGTTTTCACGGGGTTGGTATATTACAAGGAGATCTAAGTAATACACAAAGTTTTAATGACTAGTTTATTCCGATACACATTTTAATACACATCAAAATATCGATCTACACATTTATTTGGCAAGTAAATATCAAGTGTTATTATTACACAACCAACGTTTATTTATATTACTGGTTACACGTACGAGGTAGCTATTTTATTTGAAACCTAATAAAAAGTTATCAAAATACTTAATGATTGAATATATCTCTGTTCGTTGCTAATAATTCGTAAATCATTCGCAAAACATCTTAATTGGTAACATCTACAAAATCTTTGAATGGGTAACAACCATATTTTACACTTAGTTTTAAACTATGAAGAACTTAATGCCCACTTACTCGGTTATTTAGACAATAATTGAAAGTAAACAAAAATACTAGAATATATTTGAAACTATAAAAAAGAGATTTGAAGTAGGTATGTAGTTTTAAAGCAGTGTAGTAATATGTTATACTGGTTGCTCATCTCTATTGAAAGTCGGATTATTGTATTTAAGGACATTACTTTTTTTTAGGAAGGGATTCATGTCAGTTTAACTCAGATGGCTACTACTGCCTACACCGAACTAAGGGCTAGCCAGCACCGAAGCGTAGAATACTTAGGGCCCTACTACTAATCTACACGTACTTACTACGAATACGCATTAGTACAGTACTTAGGTCCATACGTAAGACTATCATTACTCATTACTGTAAATTTAATCTAAATTACTCGGTAGTTTTTGCTTGAAAGTGAGTGTAGGTACGTTTTATTTTATTTGAAAGCTGCCATGATATCAACACACGAGATTGGTTTTTGATTAAAAGATAAACAAACATACATTCTTACAAACGTTAACGTTTATAATATGAGTAAGATGCTTTCGTTTGAAAGTATCTAGGCCTCATGTCATATTCATATCCTCACATAAATCTATGTTTTTCTAACTGAAACCTGCCATGAAAAAATAAAAAAACATAAACTTTGATGTTTATAATATTAGTAAGATGTGTTTATTGTTTGAAACTATTGAGGCCTAAATTTTACGTAACTCCCAAGTTTTTTCAATATTTGAAAGCTAACATTATCGAGGTGATTCTTTGCAAAAATATTTGCAATATTGACATTATTTTATCTACAATTTCATTGCTAAAACAAAATCGCTTAAACTTCAGGCAAGATGGAAGATTTTTTTTTCTCTCTTGGATTTAAACAGGGTTTTAATTAAATGTCACCCTTGTAACATACTAAGTCTAAAAAAGTTCATCCCTCTTTGATTTGAGAGCTGTGTGATATTATATCATATACAGCCTTCTAGCGTCCTGAGAGTCCGGATAGCTCAGTACAATATTGCATTCTTGGCAAGATTGAAGATAAGTGGAAACCTATTATAATAACCTATATTACTAGCAATAAAAAAAATATAAAAGCTTTTGACTGGGCATAGGCTGGGCTGAGTTATATTGATTAATTTGACATTCGTCGTTCATAATATACCCTCTGTTTATATGATCCGACGTATTTGGAGGTAAAATATTTTCCATTGACATGGCATATTTTTTCCATATTTATTATCTTTTTCAGATAATCAAATTTGTTAAGACAGCATTAAATTCTTCAAAATTTAAGACTTTACATTTTTATTACAAAATGTAATTTGTAACTGCAATTTACGTATACAATAAATAAACTGTACCAGCAGCTGCTTGTAAATAGGAATTACTACATCGAAAAATTGTACACTTTTGGCAATTTATTATGTATGTAACAACACTCCACAACCCACAAGGTATTGTTTGAAACTATAGGTAGGTATGTTATTGTCCCGAGTCAAATAACTCCTATCTATGGTACTAACATTAAATGATCTGACTACACTTAGACGCAGAATCGGTTTGAGCTGTGACGAAACAGATTTAAGGGTATAGTGGCAAGAAGGTCGATTAACCTCATTTGGATTATAGAAATCTCAGTAAATGGCAATATAGGATGTACTATGCCGAAATTGTCTCATCATCACTATGAACAATTGCTGTTCCATACAAAAATATCTAAATAGAAGATACCTTTAAGGGAAGAGATGATTTTAATTCGCCGTCATATAACGGAAGATTTTTTCCTCAGTATAGAGAAGATAAATAAAATGATTAAGAAATATGATAGATGGGGCCTAACGTGACTTGATTTATTTTTCTCCAAATCTAAGATTCTGTCTAAGTCACAGAAAAATGTATTTTTGAGAGAACATGAAATAGAACAAAACAATATATTGGAGGTGGGAATGAAGAACTATCACAACCCTTTCATAACTCTTTTTTTCTGTAAGAGTTTATTTAATAATTATGAAACATGCGTCTTATAGGCTTAGTACACCCGTTTTGCACATGTAGGTACCATAAAAATGTAATCAGGATTCTTAATATGAAAATATTTTTTTTTATTCAGTTAAGCTAAAGTCGCTTCCACGCCTACAGTATGTCAGACCTCACAGAAAAAAGTGTAAAATAGGTACTTTGGTTTTAAATACTTATAAACTAATACGATAATAACTTACTAAATACATTTATTATCAATTTTAAAAACTAAGATTTTGAGAAATTCAAAGATTGCTTCGTGTTTACCCTGTATTATGATCCTATTTTAATGATTTTACAATGTTTCACTTTATTGTACAAATTCCATAGTGATCTTTTCAAATACATTTAGATAACGCCTAGTTTAAATGTTATTTTCAGTACCTACTACTACTAAAAATAAAGAAGGGCCAAATAGCATACTGATGAAAACAGAGTTAGTAGCAATAAAAAGTTTTTAAAATATAGTTTGCATAAGATACAATTATTGTAGAAGATTTTTGCCCTATCATAACAAAATACAATTAATAAGTAATTAAGAAGTAAAATTCACTTGGGTGAAATTAACGCAATTCTTCGAAATCACTCGAACTAAGGGCTCCCAACCCAAGTGAATTAAGGTCTAGGTACATGCATTACTTTATTCGACTGAATTAAGTGCCCTACACACACAAAATACTTCCATTTCACGTAGGCGATTGCCAAGAGCTGTGCTTAATTTAGCCCTGAGAAAATAGGTGTTGCTCTCAGTAGGTTTTATTCACTAAAGTGAATTAAGTACATACTTCGTAGTAGACTTGGGGCTCCTACACAAAACTGCGATGCGATGCGACGCCGCATCGGAGGAAGGGCTCCCACACAAAACGGCGCGGCGATGCGATGCGATGCGACGCCGCATCGGAGCAATTTGCATCGCATCGCATCGCAGTTTTGTGTAGGAGCCCCAAGTCTACTACGAAGTATGTACTTAATTCACTTTAGACCTATTTTCTCAGGGCTAAATTAAGCACAGCTCTTGGCAATCGCCTACGTGAAATGGAAGTATTTTGTGTGTGTGGGGGACTTAATTCAGTCGAATAAAGTAATGGATGTAGACCTTAATTTACTTGGGTTGAATAACCCTTAGTAATCATCTGAATAAATTAAGTTAGCTACAAGTAGTAGGCTACCTGTTTCATCCATCTGGCTGAATCACTAATTAATCATCTGGTTTGCATAAAAAATCAACATCTATTTCAGACATCACTTAACATTTCTACTTATACAATAATATTTTATTCCTAGACAGGAAGGTAACTAGTAACATCACCAAACGTTATTACAACATTACAACTACTAAACCACTACCTACTTATATCGATCCAAAATTTTTGTTATTTTACAATTTATATCCATTAAGACTAATTTTGTACTGATTTTTCGTCAGAAATTCGAGCATTATTTACATTACCGGCGAATTACATATATTTATCCATATTTAAAGTTCCTCTTTACAATATATTTGCAGATATGTTAAAAGTATCAGATTCTTTAACTAAGCCGATGCTCTGTCGGACGAATTTCATTCTAATTATCTCGAATTACACGAAATACATTCTCGCAAATACTTTTACATTTGATGAACTTTCGAAATCACATTCTGTAACCCGGTAAGAAAATATCTTTAAATCTATAAAAGGCTTTGCCCTAGATGATTGATGTTTAACTGATAGCAATTGATTGGCTCATAGTGATGGAAAAAGGGATTTGAAATTTATAGAGCATTTGCAAAAACCTTAATCTTTCTTAAATCAACGCTTAAGGAGTTTTGGAATTATCGTAATTTCAATTATGCAAACTGGCTACCAGAGTACGTTTTTAAGATTGGCCAAATATTTTTTTCAAACTTCAAAAAATCTGACCAACACCACACCAGGTTACAAAATGTGACAGTTATAATAATTTTTTTTCGCAAAGTGTGGGTTAAACGGACGGAGGTTTCGGTCCGCAGTTATGTGTGCTCTGTATGTAAACTATTCGACCCCTGAAGGTGTGCAGGGCGGCTTTACACCACGGGCCTCGGGAGCACCTCCATCTGATCTTGCCGTTTCTAGCGCAGCCGTTAAATCGGAACCTGTAACCTCCAACGTTGATCCCCATCTTCCCCTGCTTGCTCAGGCAATACGACGCAAACGAATCCATACCAGTTCCGATGAGACCAAGGGCCAGAGCTGAAAAAAACACGTAACGTCAGTCGACTGATTCGAAGCTTGCAAATGTTTTAGTCTCTAAAACTAAAGATAACAGAGTCTCTGGTAAAAAAATACTTAATTACCATGCAGTCATATGCTTTTGAAGTGTGTGATGCAGTCTAAATCAGGTGATTGGTCGCTTTGGAATCTTCAATTTCTCGCCAGGTGAGACGTCCTGAGAATTTGGAGGGTGAAAATTTAGGGATAAATAAAAAATTGGACGTAGGAATTAGTGGAAAACGGTTTGTATAACAAAATAAGGCACTAGTCATTTCATTTCAACATTTTAAAGAATTCAAACAATAAAACACTCCCATAAACTTAACGATGACTGATGATGTAATTTTCTATAAGAAACCATGTTCAGAACGTGTCATGCTTCGCTGTATGGTAGACCATATCGAAGCCAAATGGATTCGAATCGGTGGTATCAGTAATCGGACGACTCAGGAGGAGCCGCCTTGTAAGCGTATTTATGTTCTTGATGATTAATTCAAGCCATTGCCGACACATCACATCAAAGCTACATTTACTTCATGCAAAATTTTTTTTAGCCTTAACATCAGGCAATTTACCTACTTCTAACCAATCATAAAACAATTTCTTGTAGCACTAAGAAAATTCTAAAAACATTTAATCGTTTTCAGTGACGTTCGGTCTGTCCACACGCGGCCATCCAGTGGTCTACGTGCAGACACACAAGTTTATCAAACACGAACAATACAAGAACAGGACAAGATGGACGTGTAGCAAGAGACTGCCGTCGGGATGTAAGGCTAACCTCACCACCTTCGAGAACGTGATGGTCCGGTCTTTTTTACAGCACAATCATGACTAGATATAAGGGGTATTATGTAAAATCTACATTCTTCGAAGATGCAATCATTTTTGCAATAACCTTACTCCAGAGTACTGATTCTGAACGCAGTCCGTACGACTCAAATTCGGAATGACAATCCCTCTCTCTGTTATTCTTAGCGGATTAGACAGAGACCGAGAGGTTCGATTCGGGTTCAAAATCGCTACGCTGGCATAGACTTATATATAAAGACCTGGCCAAAGGTGCGACAAAATGGCACAACCGCGTTGGGCCTAAAATCGCATTTTTAGGCCCAGTGCGACTTACGTCACAGCGGTCAGTGCGCGGGAGTGAACGAGTTTTTGCTGGCTGTTAAAATGGCAAAAAATGTTGAGTAAGCCACGTCCTTCCTTTGAAGTTATTGTACGCTGGACTAATTTGAATCTTCGTAATCGTGGTAGTGGCATCTCATAGTGCCAATAAATGTCGATGACCTTCGACTGCGAAGACTCAACGAATCATGGGGTCAGGATACAACAGACCTTTTTGTAGTCTAGCTCAACGCTGAGTTTGCTTTTACAGAATAACTTTGAGCTAATACGCCGATTTTGCTATCAGCGAATAGGTGAAATTAACTACTATCAACTACACGGCAACTATGAGAAGGAGTTTTAGTTCACTGACGTTTATATTTGGTCATCTGTCTGTCTTAAGAAAAAACCAAGGTTTTCTTTCTATTTAGATACTACCTGTACCATCGGGAGAGGTATGTTGGCGGACATCAGTGTGCCTGTCCGTCCGACCACAAATATCGGCGTCACATAGGAATTCCGCGTCAATCTAAAAAGCCGCCATTTTGGGTCGTTTAGGCAGGTTTTACAAAGGGTTTTGACTTTTTTAGTTTTATTTTTCGCAATAATGCGGCCGTATTTTATGGAGTTTTCTTTGTAGCACCTCAGGCATTGCCGTCTTATCCCTTTATGGCGCATGATCATAAAATATATTAATTGTACAGGTACTAAGTGTTAAATGTGTGTTTATTTACGGGAAAAATAATTAAAAAAAATATTTGTACATATTAAATACTAGCTGAACGCGCGCGCGTTGCTACGCCATCTATCGAAAATCGATCGTACTAATTCAAATTTTGAACAAATTCGGTTACTTTAGGTTCTAATGACGCAACCTTTAAAATATGACATTTGCTGTCACGCAATGAAAGCTCTCAAAAAGCATTATTTTTTCCCCGTTTTTGTTACATTTTTCATTCCTGCTCGGCTCCTGTTGATAGTAGTGTAATGTTAAATAGCCTATAGCCTTCCTCGATAAATGGACTATCCTGCAAAGAAAGAATCGTTCAATTCGGACCAGTAGTTCCAGAGATCCTTGCGTTCAAACAAACAAACAAACAAACTCTTCAGCTTTATAATATTAGTATAGATTTATTTTTCGAAAAAAAACTATAATATGTTGCAGGAGAACAACATTGGTTCATAAATCTAAAAAAAAAAAGGAAAAATTATGACGTATGAATTTTTTTAAAACAATTGTTTTGTTTGTTGTAGCATAAGCCAATGCCACATTTTTCGCAAAGTGTTTGCGTATAGCCTGTGCAGCCAGGAAATTTGCACCTCATTCTTTTGTCCAACCACACAGGCCAGTGCCCGTATTGATCTAACCGCACATGTTTTGGTGGGGCATGCTGAGCTGGACCTTTCTTCTTTTTACCTTGAAGGAGACATTCAGTATCACTTTTGCGCTTTATGCTAATAATTGTTTTATATCTGCATAACGTCTCTGCTATATCTGCTCTAAATTCAGCAGAGTTGAGAGTTTTACTGGTGCCACCCTTGGCGGCTTGTATTTTTCGGTATAAAAGACATGAATTGGACATAGTCATGTCTAAGGAGTGATAAAAATTTCGTAGATACCATCATCAAACGCATCAGATCCATGAAAACGCAGTCGGTTATCATTCAAGTTCAGATTTTTCGTTTTCCAAATAGTATTTGTTCTAGGCATACGATTAGATGTACCTACTTGGGGCCGTTCTAGAACTGGTATAAGGGGAATGCCTGGACTTGGATTCGTTACAGTACTACTGGCCAGAGTATTTATAGACGTAGATTCTGGGATGGTGTCCGACTGATCTTAATTTCCAGTCAATAAAATAAAAAAATAAAAATTCAAACAACCGGCAATAATTGTATCACTAACGCGCAATGTTGCAACAAAACAAAACAGTCTAAAAATAGAAAGATTTACTTGTATATTCTAAAAGACTATTATTGATTATTGAAATTCATAAACGTACCTTTTACTCACATCAAGTCCAATAGCTAGATATCAGTATTTCATCAAAAAATCACTTTTCGAAAATAAATTCAAAGAGCGCGAAACCGGTTTGTACGAATTCGTCGCCTCAATGCTAACTTTGTGTCAGTGTCGCCATCTAATTCACTGATTTGTTATTAGTTCGCTAGAATGCTTTGTTGCCGACGCACAACACCGCGTGAAGTCGATCTATCGTGTTTCGTTATAACTTTGCTACTGCTGGAATGGTTTGTTGCAGAAGTAGGTACAACGAGGCTCCGTAAAGGGTTATTTTTGAAGGACCCTTATTTGAGGTCAGCTCATGTTTTACTTGCCTTGGCAGGGAAACGGGGGGCTTCTAACCAAATAGACGGATGGCACGGGGCGGTGAATGAAGTGATGACCGGCACCCCCCTGTAAAGAATTTTAGGTTTTCTGTCCACGTAGACTGTTAGGATCAATGATGTAGTACGACGCACTATATCTCGGTATATGACGATAAAATAGACTCTGTTTTAAATAGAATATACACTTTTAAATACACATGAATCATAAGAAATCGGTTATCTTACTATGCATATGAAAGAAGTCACGTAAATGCCTACGGGGCCACAATTCGTTAAAACCTAATAAAATCGCCTCTGCAGGCCCTACCTATGAAGCCATGCCTTAAGCTACAAACTACGTAATAGACGTGTGGATGTGGAATCGAATAATGTCTTATAAATAAAAACACGCATGGTGTACCTACTAAGGTGAGATATTAGATAGCTGTAGTATTAACCATTATGAACAATGTATTAGGTATACAATGGGATCCTGATATCGCGATGCCAGTCCCATTCTTATCTTATTTAGTGTAATGATACTACACGAGGTCTTATACACCCCAGTCATCATTATTAACTTTTTTATTTCTCTTATCTGTTTGAAGTCAAAATTAAAGACTTGTGTTACGGTTAAATGTTATGTAAAATCGTTAGAGTTATGGATTAAGCAAATAAGCCAGTTAGTTAAGTTTTATTTTCTTTTACTGTTTTTAGTCGTAAGTTTTGAGACACCGGGACCAAATAATGTTGAAATAAAGTCTTTTACTTATCTAAGTATTATAAGAAATAGTTTGTAGGCATGGGAACAAAAACAACTAATTGTGTAATCGTTAATGTTAATTAAACGCAGGGTTTACATTTATATCTGGATCATGTTAATAGTTGGTTCCGTGTAGTTAAGGTCGCACGGTTACGGTTTTGCCAGTTATGGTTGAAAGTGATGGCTGGCACACGCACCATATTCGAGAATGAGATATTTTTGTGAGAACTAGACTGTTCCACTTTTATGTTAAGCATATACACATGCATAGAAGATTAGATAGATAGAGAGAGATAGATAGATTATACATAGATTTTGCTTTAAAAAAGGACGAGTTGTTACGACCAATCTTGGACAGAAATAGCGTAGCAACGCGCGCAGAGTACCTACAGTAATTAATAATACTACTATAGTGAACAATCATGATAGCTTAAAATAATATGTTTCACTCTGTATTATTGTAAGTTATAGTTATTATTTACTTATGAGTAGGTATGAGTACCCATTTTGCGTGGGGTCGGTACAACATGTTCGCTTCTTCCGTTCGTCCTTGTGATTCGTCATATCCGAGATTCTTGCGAGTTATATTACGATTATTTTTTGACAAATAAATAAATTAGACGTGCCTTAGTAATTAAGTGCCTTAAATAAATTGGTATCTATTGTGTCTTTAGCATTAAATGCATCCTACAAAAGTAGAAACTTGCAAAGTATTTGTATATCACGTAAATATGGCCAATTCTACAATATGTTGTTTAAAATATTGGCGTCCTCACCCAATATACTTACGATATATTAAAGTAAGAAATGCAGCGAAATTAGTTTTTCTATTATTTTTAAACTGCCTTTAAAATATGGTTCGTTTTATGTAGGTATAGACAGATAATATTGCGTAAATGTAGCTGCAAATATTAATTCGGCCATTGCTGAAGAAATAATATGATTTAGCGAACTGATGGCTCACTTCAAGTATTTTGTCCTGTAATTGAAGATTTTTAGAAAGTCAATCAATCGTATTTCGAAAATGATTTAGATTTTACTATGTTAAAAAATATTTAGCTAAGGACATGACATGAGCTATAATTGCAAGGGTATCTTTGTCTTTCACTGGACACCAAGGATGCATCGAAACAACTTTGACATGATCATGTATAGCCTAAAATAATTCAATCCTTAAAAAAAAAATTGGCAGTCATAGGAACTGCCGATAGAAGTGAAAACTTATAACTCAGAATTTGATAGCTTTGGAAACTACACGGGGGTACCGGAAGGCGTGGCCTGACCATCATGGCATGGCCATCTAGAAATGCGTTAGCATTTCCCATTGGCTCACGCATTTCTAGATGGTCATGCCGTGATGGTTAGGCCACGCCCTTTCAGTATTTCCCATTGGATGACGCATTTCTAGATGGCCAATGGCCGTGGCCCCGAGTTTACCCTAAGATTTCTTATCATACCCGAGCGTGACGCTAGAATTCAATTCACACCTCACGAAAAATCTGTCTAAAAGCGCGCCTGCGCGCCAAAAGAAGTTTTCACTTCAAAATACTTGGGAGGTGTCAAGGGACATTCTGATGGAACGAAATTGTACAAAATATTGCAACTCTTTACTGTTTCTGTTGCCCTGATACTGGTACCTAGGGGCAAACGCAACTCTTTTATATTTCTGTTGTCCTGGTATCTGGAGATAAACGCTGGGCTGTTATCGAAACTCTTTACTGTTTCTGTTGCCCTGGTTTTTACCGAGTTTACACGAAGATTTCTTATCATATCCGAGCGAGACGATTGATGAATCCATTTCACAGCCCACGAAAATTCTGTCTATAGCGCGCCTAAAGAAGTTTTCACTTCAAAAATTACCAAAGAAGATGCAACTCTGTTCAATGGAAATGAAGGTCTACATTGGTTCATTTTTGTCAGATCGCTTTAGAGCAACTCTTTTGGACTTCAATAATTTATATACAAACTCCTATACAAAATCTCACTAAAATTGTTTAAGTTGTAGTCATAATACGTTGTCTCTTCATACTTTCCAAACATTATTTTGGTCAAACAAATCTCAAGTTTTTGCCGGTAACAAGAGTTGAAAATTTGTATAAAATGTTTATGTTCGTCCCTACTGAGTCCCTAGATACCTCAAAACATTTACACTGCCGTAATTGGATTTTTATTCGGTCTCAAATTTGACTAAGTTAATTAAATTGCCAATAATGACAATAAATTTATTTTTATTAATTCTGGGTTTTTATTGCACACCTTATCCTAGATATAATCTTACTGCCAAAGTCAAAGTTCGTTATTGATAAATGTACAATATACACGTCAATGGCTGCCCTAAATAGGTATGTGATTATATCAACGACCTCAATACATATCGATAGATTTTACTTAGTTTGCCTTCATTCTGTAATAATTCGCGGGGTAGTACCTATCTATCATTCAATCCAAAGCACGTGTCTTCAATCTAATGCCGCTTTGAACTTGTATATGTTTCGTCTATATGAAACATCTATATCGGCTAGTCTAGTAAGTTACGGCTGGTCTAGTTGGGAGAAAGGCACCTGCCGATCCGGAGACCCCGGGTTCAAACACGCACCACTGTCTTTTCGAAGTCATGTGCGGTGAAGGAAAACATCGTGAGGAAACCGACATGTACCGAGAATCTTTCGAAGCTATATGTGATCCACCAACCCGCACTGGGCCAGCGTGGTGGATTATGGCCTTAACTCTCTCCTCGCTAGGCCCGAGTCCCAGCAGTGGGAACATTTAGTGGGCTATTTTGATATGAAACATATACAAGTTCACAGGGGCAGTGATTTGTTTTATTAGGCCCCTAGCACACGACGTATTTTAAACGCGTAGACGACGCGCGTTTTCTGCGCGTAGATTCCACTTTGCGTTTGTATGGATTCAAAGGCGCTTAGAACGCGGTACAAACGCAAGTTCGAAACTCGTTTTATAAAAATGTCTGGAAATCACAGGCGTATTCTGAAAAAAGTGTATCTAGTATTTTTAATCGCATTGGTATTTAACCAGCGACTAGTTAGCATTTTAATATAACTTTTATTTTTAACTGAGCGGAAATACATCGAATTTTCAAGTAACTTCAAAAAATCTGCAAAGCAAAGCTCTGAAATTAATTAATAGTCTCCTAACGTGTTTTGATGATAATGATCCCCGTGACAGTTTCGTCACCTTTATTAAATGTATGGAGATGATAAAATAGCCACGTTCTCGTGGCGTGCGCGTAAGCCACGTACGCGTACGCATGAGGTATGTAAATAATAGTGCCAGATATTTGCAGGGTTGATTGCAATCATGACACCGATCAAACTGAAAAACCTGATTCGAAAAATGATCATTTTTCCCGGCTTTCGATCTATGTCTCTTAGGGAAAGTTGTTCAGTTTCATGAGTACCTTCACATCTTTAAAGATATTAAGGTTCTTGGTTTACGTTCAACAACACTTGTACCTCTCTGGTTCAAGAATTATTCATTTTATTTATTTATTTAATAATAGGCGAGCAGCATTAGCTGATATGGCTATATCTCAGTGTTGAAATATGTAACAAAATTATAGGTAATTGACTGTTAAAATGATATTGTCTTTTGCTATCCATTTGTCAAGTTTGTTCTTGAAAGAGTTCAATGGTTTTGCCGAAATAACATCCTCAGGCAACCTGTTCCAGTTGTAAACCACTCTGTTGCTGAGGATGTGATGTGCAGTGTTTGTCAGTGATGGTGCATGGGACAACTGGTACTTTTATTACTTATATAAAATAACTTAAAACGTCATGAGATCCTGATTACTCCAAGGTAACCCGGAGAAATCGATTTGAAAGGTGATTCATATCCGATGCCTGGACAAGGGTGAAGACGCGTATAACTTTAATTATTTATAGACTTGTTGGATAACCCTAGTGGCACTGTGTTCTACGACTACGATTGCGACCAGCGACGATTGCGACAACAAAAGAGGGTCTATGTACCTATATACATTATACATCCAATGCAATGGAATATACTGCCCGCGTGGGTATTTCTCAATGGATACAATCTGAGTGTCTTCAAACTGTGAGTCAGTCTTTCTGAAGTTGAAGGGTTTTTTCTAGGTGAGCGCGGTCCATCTTAGACATGGCTATTTTTTATCACAGGAAAATAACGGGAACGTAAACTATGCATAACATTGCTAGTGGTAAATATAAAAAGCCCATTTCGACATAATTCACGGGTTTTGCGTGAAACTGTGTTATTTACACACATATGTATTTGTAAGTACTTACATAATAAATAAAAACAACCATAGTTTTACATAATAATATAATTAGAACAACTACCGATTACAAGAGTAATATAAATGTTAGTATACCGACACGTATCACATACCTAACGAGTTAAATTGCAACAAAATATTTAACTTTATTAACACAACAACTTATAACGGAGAGAAAATAGAAGATAACTGGTTATTCACTATGGGATTATTTATTTACTGTCATATATGGTGGAGACTCAGCACGAAGTAATAATAATAATAATTATTTTCTTATCTGTGCCCCAGCCCTCGATATTTTATGCATCATGGTAACGGGTAAATGAAGAAAATGAGATTACAAAAAAGTTTTCAATCAAGGGTTGTAGATATCAACTACTCAATTTTTTCTCAAACAACTTTCTAAATTTTTTGGCACGATTACTACTGGTAGTCGAAAAAGTCAGAAAGAGTTGTAGTACGATATGCCGCCTTCAGTTTACCCGTATAAACACAATGTATGAAATCGTAAATATCCCATAATTAATAATACAAAAGTCGTGATAGCTTAAAACCAAATCAAGAAGTACGAAACATGTTTAAATGTACCGCAAAATATGATTACTAATATATTAAATCATTAAATCCAATCTCTCATCCGCTAACTCGCACATGGCCTATTACGGCCTTGACTCTTTCAAGAGAAAAAGCGAGTCCCAACTATGGGAACTTTGTGTGGCTTCACTTCATTTCATGTCACTTTATGTGGTTACGCTTCCTAGTCTACTCTTAATACCTAATGACTTAGACGATATAATGTGCCTACCTAATTACGTTGTTTTGATATACAGAATATTATTTTTATAATATATTGAAACAGCATCAACATCACAATTTTTCATTAAATATTTAGAAAGACGTTCGAAACGAAAATTAAGCAAATTAGTTTAAAAAAATGTCGTCAAAAATAAAATACTTAAACAGTCCTACCATAAATAAGTTAATTTAGACCCAACGATACATAAATTGCACAATATTCAACTGATCATTTCACAATATAATTTTCGAGCGCTTAATTTAAAATGGTGACACGATTCGTTTTAATGAACATTTTTTTAGTTTCAACTTGGAAATGTTATACCTTATTAACAATAGCTTAATTTTAAATACTCTTATATTACATTGCCCCATTAATTCAATAATTTATTTACTCACTATATTTAAAACACATATCACGATTACAATCAATTTTGTACCAGCTTGGAGGTTTTATAAGCTTTTGGGATTTGAACTCATATTGAACGTACGATACGGTAGATATTCTTAAGAATTGATTCTAAACTCCACTGTACGGTCCCTACTGGTTCTCATAACATAATCGTAGTATCTGTAAGTTTAAATGAGATTACACTCCGAGCTATTCAGCAATGCAGCGACTATATATATTTATGGACCAGCCCTTCTACCGCCTAACTAAATCTGCTTATCTGCTTTCGCCTTGCTACTGTGGTCTCTATCATTTCAAGCAGAAAGACAAGAGAAAGCAATACCAAAGCTAATACAGTTCTAGTTAGGCGGTATACCCTCGGGATATTGATTCTGAACGCAATCCGAACGAATCGAATTCGGAATGACAATCCTTGTCTCTGTCGTTCTACACGGACAAGAGAGAGACCGAGACGTTTCGATTCCGTATCGCGATCAATCCTATTGCGTTGTGAATCAGGGTAAACAAGTACTGTGGCAGCATTGCTGTGTGCGGACTTCGGAATTATACCTTTAACTTGCACCTCTATGGTAATTAATGGCCTTGCTATTGGTATCTCTTTATTTTCGCTCGAAATTATAGAGAAAACAATAGCATACATTAATAGGGCGTTAGATCCCGTGGTCTTCTCGTGACCACATACGCGACAGATAAGTCGGGGTTACTAACAAAACATTTAGAAGGCGATAAAGTCCTGTTTGTAGGTATAATTTATTGAGATGATTTCAGATAAAAAAATTAACAATAATAATAATTTTGATAGATGGCACCTGTATAACGCATAACATTCATCGATTTTTTCTTTCTATTTTTGGTGCTTTCAATATTAACTGAGCTGATAGGCAGATGTTTTGTCAAGTTATATATATTTAAAAATAAAACTGAACTTTTTATTTTGGTATGCAAATATCAAAACACCAAAATTTTTGACTCTCTCTCCCTTTACGGTAAGTACGCGTGATCACACTTTTTTTTCTTTTGAAAACCTATCGCGGTTTTACACTGTCCTTATATTTACTTATTAAAAGTCAGTATTTAAAATGTTTGTAGTTCTAGAAACGGTAAATGTAGCTGCCGGATTTCTTAATATTAGATTTTGCTTTTTTTTTTGTTTTTATACACAAACTTTGGCACAATACACTTTGTGTGCCAAATTCAAAGTTTCGAAAGTCACCTACTGCGTAAATACAACCATACCCACAACACACAATAACATACAACAATACATACCCATAAATAATTGTAGGGCAATGGAGTGTAAACACTAAGCAAACACCCTAAAATTGTGTCATCTTATTTACCTTTCCATGTATTACCATTCTTCACAGATACATAAAGATATATTATTTATTTATCATTTCATTCAGTGCCTGCTTTTTACCTTGTTCGAGAAAGTTTGTTGCAGTTACGTAATTTAGCAAAAATGTTATAAAATACTTACTGATTATTTAATTATGATTATATTATTGCGCTTGATGCCTACTTAAATGTTTTTAGGGTTCCGTAAAACGTAAAAACGGAACCCTTATAGATTCGTCATGTCTGTCTGTCTGTCTGTCTGTCTGTCTGTCCGTCCGTATGTCACAGCCACTTTTTGCCGAAACTATGAGAACTACACTGTTGAAACTTGGTAAGTAGATGTATTCTGTGAACCGCATTAAGATTTTTACAAAAGTTTAAAAAAAAAAAAAAAATTAGGGGTGCCCCCATTCTGAGAACTGAAGCTCAAAAATTTTTTTTTCATCAAACCTACACGTGTGGGGTGTCTATCGATAGGTCTTAAAAAATAATGTTGAGGTTTCTAATACAATTTTTGTCTACACTGAATAACTTGTGCGAGAGACGCTTCCAAAGTGGTAAATAGTGTGTCCCCCCCCCCTCTAACTTCTAAAGTAAGAGTATGAAAAAACTAAAAAAAATATATGATGTACATTACCATGAAAACTACCAACGAAAATTAGTTTGAACTCGATCTGATGAGTAGTTTTTTTTTAGTACGTCATAAATACACTATTGAAGTCTTGGTGTCTCTTTGAAGGACAAAATCAGAAATGAGTTAATCCGACAAAGAACTAAAGTGACCGACATAGCCGACAGAATTAGTAAGTTGAAGTGGCAATGGGCTGGCCATATCTGTAGAAGAGATGACCATCGCTGGGGTAGGAAAGTACTGGAGTGGAGACCGCGAACCGGTAAGCGTAGAGTGGGACACCCTGCAGCCAGGTGGAGCGACGATCTGCGAAAGGTCGGCGGTCGAAAGTGGATGCGCAATGCAGAAGACCGCACCTTGTGGCGTTCAGTAGGAGAGGCCTACGTCCAGCAGTGGACGAATATCAAATAGGCTGATGATGATGATGATGAAATACACTATTATTAAAACTTCGATCAAAGTTACAACGAACTACAAGAACTATGTGTACTATGTATATTATGTTACTTGCTGGAACGGAACCCTTCATGGGCGAGTCCAACTCGCACTTGGCTACTTTATTTTTTCGTGTATTTGTGCATTCTTTCGAACGGCTAAGATTGCTTGTCATAAAGATTGTATTTTCATATTGTACAAATAAATGTAATTCTCATATAGATTAATATAATAAATACATTTATAAATTTAATTAACATCCACTACCCGCCAATATCTACATTAACCGAACAAATCTTCACACGGTTTCACAACGATTCTCTCATCAATTCTCGTACATTTATCTTCGCTATCGCTCAAGGGGGTTATTTCGAGTGTGGGCATCGGAGCAGGTCTAAAGTTAGCCATATCTTGAAGACTGGGTAGAGGGCTAAAAGAGTCTGAGCCACTTTGATTCTTGGGCTTTCGTGTTTTTTTAAAGGGATTGAATGGTTCGTGGTTATGTGCGTCGTTGAGTTTGACGATCTTGTTCTCGTAGGTGATGGCGATGGCCAGGCATTTGTTGAAGGACTTGCAGCAGCGCCAACGGGTCCTGCCGCCGCGGCTGGTGTAGTGACGCATGTACCGGTGTCGGTTCACCATCAAAACGCTGCGCCCGTCTTGATCGATTAAAAGGGCTTTCAATCCTACAAAATATAATTTCTTAGTAACACGGTAATTTCACATACCTAATTTTGCCAAGTAAAATTTGCATTTTCTATGTAAGCTTTGGTAAGTAACTTAATTTCGAATCACCTATTTTAAAGAACATTGCTGTGTTTGTTTCTTGCAGTTAAATATACACGTTTTCTACAGTTGATAGGTTCGCAAATAAAGGCTACATGTTTAATTACTATTAATTTTCAAAGAAGTATTACCAAAAAACTGAGTACCAAACGCGTTGTTAACCACCCTTTTTGCGTAACCATGTAGACAACATTGAAAAAAAAATGAAATTCATGCTATTGATGTAATTACGCATTTATTCCAAAATATTTCTTTTAATAATACTTACTACACTATTAATGCAAAGGAAACGAAAGATCTTACTCGAGCAAGAGACTCAATCAAATATCATAAGACAACGAAAATTAACAAATATTTACTTGAAAGAAATAGTGTCAAAGAAATAGTCTAAGTAGTGTTGTAATGCCACAATAGTACATCTACACAAAAAATTAAACATTATGAATGAGAAAGCAGATAGACGGAAACAACTGAGGAAATACATTATTCTGTGAAAACAGAATAAACACGAAAGCGTGCAATATAAAGCTACGAAAAATGCAATACAAATAACAATATAATTAATTAGTTAAATTATACGTACTACAGGTTTTTTCGCATCACTTATCAAAATAAACGGTACAAACTCTAGATATGCCAATATCTTTCTGAACAAGTTTAACGAGAAAGAGACGCAGGCGTGTTTGTTCTCCGCAAAAAGGAGTTAATTCCAGCTGACTGGTACTTTTCAGGGTGCATCTGTGGCGTAACTGACCATCTCAAGACTCAGAGGTATCACTTTATCATCTACGCTCAACTTTGGGTCAGTCATTGAGTCCGACGCTAAATTAGCTGCTCAAAAACTGGGCGTTGTCGAGGGCGCGCAAGTACTTGATTGTTTACTGAGGTGAATTGACGGAATGAATACAGATTGACACGTTGACGCAGATTACTGCTCATTTTTAATTATAAGTTGTTTAACCAAACAAATTATATCTATACAAGTAACTGGTTTAAGCCGTTTGGCCCCTTGAAATGAAATTCAAAGTTTGTTCTTTGTAGAGAAATTCCCCATAAAACAAATTATCCAAAATCTAAACAGATAACAAAATTTACTCGAGCCATATATATGTATGTGCACCGAATATATTCTGACAGATAGACATAGCCTAGATTTTTAAGTCACCGATAAGGCTTTCATCAGGAAGAATAGCTTCCACTTGCTCAGAACTTTCTTGGGCAACCGAGTTTTCTTGCATTATGTTTTCTGTAACTACGTCAGAATTAGTTTCTCTAGAATCGATAGCTATTTTCGTATTAAATTCTATTTCTGTAGGTACACAGGTATTTTCAATTACGTTTGGTTGGTTGGTAGGAGGATTTAGAGCGTCGAGTACGTAGCACGAAGTAATTTTTTCTTCTAATAACTATCTAATAATCTTCTAATAACTAATATATTATATTAGTTATTAGAAGAATAATATAACTAACGATATTTTATGCGCCATGGTCACGGGTAAATGAAGAAAATGAGAGTTAGCAAAAAAGTTTTCAATCAAGGTAGATATCAACTACCTACCCTCTTTCTCAATTTTTTGGCACGATTACTACTGGTAGTCGAAAAACTCAGAAAGAGTGTAAGTACGATAGTACGATATGCCGCCTTTGCAGTTTACCCGTATAAACACAATGTATGAAATTGTAAACACGATAAATATCCCATAATTAATAATACAAAAGTCGTGATAGCTTAAACCAAATCAAGAAGTACGAAACATGTTTAAATGTACAAAATATCATTATTAATATATTAATTCCAATCTCTCATCCGCTAACTCGCACATGGCCTATTACGGCCTTGACTCTATCAAGAGAAAAAGCGAGTCCCAACTATGGGAACTTTGTGTGGCTTCACTTCATTTCATGTCACTTTATGTGGTTACGCTTCCTAGTCTACTCTTAATACCTAATGACTTAGACGATATAATGTGCCTACCTAATTACGTTGTTTTGATATACAGAATATTATTTTTATAATATATTGAAACAGCATCAACATCACAATTTTTCATTAAATATTTAGAAAGACGTTCGAAACGAAAGTTAAGCAAATTAGTTTAAAAAAATGTCGTCAAAAATAAAATACTTAAACAGAACTGTCCTACCATAAATAAGTTAATTTAGACCCAACGATACATAAGTTGCACAATATTCAAGTGATCATTTCACAATATAATTTTCGAGCGCTTAATTTAAAATGTAGGTGACACGATTCGTTTTAATAAACATTTTTTTTAGTTTCAACTTGGAAATGTTATACCTTATTAACAATAGCTTAATTTTAAATACTCTTATAATACATTGCCCCATTAATTCACTAATTTATTTACTCACTATATTTAAAACACATATCACGATTACAATCAATTTTGTACCAGCTTGGAGGTTTTATAAACTTTTGGGATTTGAACTCATATTGAACGTACGATACGGTAGATATTCTTAAGGATTGATTCCAAACTCCGCTGTACGGTCCCTACTGGTTCTCATAACATAATCGTAGTATCTATAAGTTTATATGAGATTACACTCCGAGCTACTCAGCAATGCATCGACTATATAATATTTATGGACCAGCCCTTCTAACGCCTAACTAAATCTGCTTATCTGCTTTCGCCTTGCTACTGTGGTCTCTATCATTTCAAGCAGAAAGACAAGAGAAAACAATACCAAAGCTAAGACAGTTCTAGTTAGGCGGTATACCCTCGGGATATTGATTCTGAACGCAATCCGAACGAATCGAATTCGGAATGACAATCCTTGTCTCTGTCGTTCTACACGGACAAGAGAGAGACCGAGACGTTTCGATTCCGTATCGCGATCAATTCTATTGCGTTGTGAATCAGGGTAAACAAGTACTGTGGCAGCATTGCTGTGTGCGGACTTCGGAATCATACCTTTAACTTGCGCCTATGGTAATTAATGGCCTTGGTATTGGTATCTCTTTATTTTCGCTCGAAATTATAGCAAAGACAATAGCACAGTCATGACTAAATGAATAGGGCGTTAGATCCCGTGGTCTTCTCGTGACCACATACGCGACAGATAAGTCAGGGTTACTAACAAAACATTTAGAAGGCGATAAAGTCCTGTTTGTGGGTATAATGTACTGAGCTGATTTCAGATAAAAAAAAATAACAATAATAATAATTTTGATAGATGGGCACCTGTATGACGCATAACATTCATCGATTTTTTTTCCTATTTTTTTTGTGCTGGCAATATTAACTGAGCTGATAGGCAGATGTTTTGTCAAGTTAAATATTTAAAAATTTATATAAAACTGAACTTTTTATTTTAGCATGCAAATATCAAAACACCTACATTTTTTACTCTTTCTCCCTTTAGAAAAAAAAAGTGTGATCACACTTTTTTTTTCTTTTGTAAACCTATCGTGGTATTACACTGTCACTTATATTCACTTATTAAAAGTCAGTATTTAAAATGTTTGTAGTTCTAGAAACAGTAAATTTTGCCGGATTTCTTAATATTAGATTTTGCTTTTTTTTTGTTTTTATACACAAACTTTGGCACAATACACTTTGTGTGCCAAATTCAAAGTTTCGAAAGTAACCTACTGCGTACATACCCATAAATAATTGTACGGCAATGGTGACAGAGTGTAAACACTAAGCAAACACCCTAAAATTTTGTCATCTTATTTACCTTTCCATGTATTGCCATTCTTCACAGATACATAAAGATATATTATTTATTTATCATTTCATTCAGTGCCTGCTTTTTTCCTTGTTCGAGAAAGTTTGTTGCAGTTACATAATTTAGCAAAAATGTTACAATATACTTTACTGATTATTTAATTATAATTATATTATTGCGCTTGATGCCTACTTGAATGTTTTTTTTTTCGTGTATTTGTGCATTCTTTCGAACGGCTAAGATTGCTTGTCATAAAGATTGTATTTTCATATTGTACAAATAAATGTTAAATGTCAAAGTGCACGCAATGAATTTAGAAATGCAAAGTGAGTGGTTAACCATAGGTGAGTTTTGTATCCCATTAGCTCTGAAGTGGCGCACCTTGCTATATGACTGGTCCCCTGTCTTATATGACCCTCCCTGACCAGAGTAACTTGGTAAGGTGGGGAAAAGCCTCTGAAAAATGTTGCTATACTTGTGGTGAGGCGATATGTACAGCAAGGCACATATTGGTGGGATGCAAGGTGCTCCTTAATAGGGGTCATTACTCACAGCGCCATGACAGAGTACTTGAAATCATACGTGAAGCCGTAAGCCTTTCGGTAGCTAGAGCCCAAAAGGGATTGACGATAAACAAAAGACAAATTAACTTTGTAAAATAGGGCTCAACTTCAAACTCCAAGAACAAGCCTTACTCAATCCTGGGTTCAGCACCTGATTGGACTATTTTAATGGACACGTATGAAAAGCACTACAAAATCCCAGAGGATGTGGGTGTTACGTCATCCAGACCGGACATTTTCCTTTTTTCTAGGGCTACGAAACGCATAGTCTTTGTAGAACTTACCGTACCGTGGGAAACTAATATACCTAAAGACCACGCGATGAAACAAAATAAGTATTATGACCTTCAAAACGAATTAACAAAAAAATGACTATGTAGTTAATTTATACGCTGTAGAAGTAGGAGCGACAGGTATACCAGCAAAATCTCTGTATAACCTACTTAAAGACCTAGGCTTGTCCAGAAGTGCAGTAAGTTCTATACTAGAACGAGTATCTAAAGCTTCACTAGTAGGATCATATCGGATTTGGCTGGACAGGGAGAGAAATACGAGTAGTGAAGGTGAGTGTTGACGTACGTCACCAAAAGGGGCCCCTTTTAAACCTACGCCCGAGTCACAAGTCTTGGGGTCTATTCGAGATTTCTCTCTCTGCCACACGATGGACCCGGCACCCGCACGGTGAATCTATGGAATGCTAAGAAGTTCGTCTCTCTCATATAGATTAATATAATAAATAAATTTATAAATTTAATTAACATCCACCACCCGCCAATATCTATATTAACCGAACAAATCTTCACACGGTTTCACAACGATTCTCTCATCAATTCTCGTACATTTATCTTCGCTGTCGCTTAAGGGGGTTATTTCGAGTGTGGGCATTGGAGCAGGTCTAAAGTTAGCCATATCTTGAAGACTGGGTAAAGGACTAAAAGTGTCTGAGCCGCTTTGATTTTTGGGCTTTCGTGTTTTTTGACGTGATAACGTCTTATAATTCGATGAAGCCGGCTGCACGCCCGCAAAACATGACGTCATGTAACGTTACCGACGACAAGGTAACGACCGTCGGTCGTTACCTTGTTACAGTTGTATTAATTATTTCGACCAGTAGTTCAAGCGAGGATGTAGCTCCGTGGTAGAGCGTTCGCTTTGCATGTGAAATGCCCCGGGTTCGATCCCCGGCATCTAAGAGTTTTTTTGCATTGTTTTGATTGAAAATGACTAAATTCTACTGATTACTTTTTACATACAAATCTATTAAACAAATGAAATTAAAATTTTCTTTTGAAAAATGCTACCATTCCATCAGTATTTTCTTAAGACGTTGTCACGTTCTATCGTCAGTAAACCGACTTACTACAGACAAACATTTTTTTTTAAAGGGATTGAATGGTTTGTGGTTATGTGCGTCGTTGAGTTTGACGATCTTGTTCTCGTAGGTGATGGCGATGGCCAGGCATTTGTTGAAGGACTTGCAGCAGCGCCAACGGGTCCTGCCGCCGCGGCTGGTGTAGTGGCGCATGTACCGGTGTCGGTTCACCATCAAAACGCTGCGCCCGTCTTGATCGATTAAAAGGGCTTTCAATCCTACAAAATATAATTTCTTAGTAACACGGTAATTTCACATACCTAATTTTGCCAAGTAAAATTTGCATTTTCTATGTAAGCTTTGGTAAGTAACTTAATTTCGAATCACCTATTTTAAAGAACATTGCTGTGTTTGTTTCTTGCAGTTAAATATACACGTTTTCTACAGTTGATAGGTTCGCAAATAAAGGCTACATGTTTAATTACTATTAATTTTCAAAGAAGTATTATATTCCTATACAGGTTTACGCAGAAAAGCTGCCAATAAACCAAAAGAAAATAGTTCTTAGATTGGTCACATTGTTCAAGTTGTTCACTGAGTACCAAACGCGTTGTTAACCACCCTTTTTGCGTAACCATGTAGACAACATTGAAAAAAAAATGAAATTCATGCTATTGATGTAATTACGCATTTATTCCAAAATATTTCTTTTAATAATACTTACTACACTATTAATGCAAAGGAAACGAAAGATCTTACTCGAGCAAGAGACTCAATCAAATATCATAAGACAACGAAAATTAACAAATATTTACTTGAAAGAAATAGTGTCAAAGAAATAGTCTAAGTAGTGTTGTAATGCCACAATAGTACATCTACACAAAAAATTAAACATTATGAATGAGAAAGCAGATAGACGGAAACAACTGAGGAAATACATTATTCTGTGAAAACAGAATAAACACGAAAGCGTGCAATATAAAGCTACGAAAAATGCAATACAAATAACAATATAATTAATTAGTTAAATTATACGTACTACAGGTTTTTTCGCATCACTTATCAAAATAAACGGTACAAACTCTAGATATGCCAATATCTTTCTGAACAAGTTTAACGAGAAAGAGACGCAGGCGTGTTTGTTCTCCGCAAAAAGGAGTTAATTCCAGCTGACTGGTACTTTTCAGGGTGCATCTGTGGCGTAACTGACCATCTCAAGACTCAGAGGTATCACTTTATCATCTACGCTCAACTTTGGGTCAGTCATTGAGTCCGACGCTAAATTAGCTGCTCAAAAACTGGGCGTTGTCGAGGGCGCGCAAGTACTTGATTGTTTACTGAGGTGAATTGACGGAATGAATACAGATTGACACGTTGACGCAGATTACTGCTCATTTTTAATTATAAGTTGTTTAACCAAACAAATTATATCTATACAAGTAACTGGTTTAAGCCGTTTGGCCCCTTGAAATGAAATTCAAAGTTTGTTCTTTGTAGAGAAATTCCCCATAAAACAAATTATCCAAAATCTAAACAGATAACAAAATTTACTCGAGCCATATATATGTATGTGCACCGAATATATTCTGACAGATAGACATAGCCTAGATTTTTAAGTCACCGATAAGGCTTTCATCAGGAAGAATAGCTTCCACTTGCTCAGAACTTTCTTGGGCAACCGAGTTTTCTTGCATTATGTTTTCTGTAACTACGTCAGAATTAGTTTCTCTAGAATCGATAGCTATTTTCGTATTAAATTCTATTTCTGTAGGTACACAGGTATTTTCAATTACGTTTGGTTGGTTGGTAGGAGGATTTAGAGCGTCGAGTAAGTCGGAACAGAAATTATCATGAGTGATGCTTTGCAAAGCATCTTCTAAGGGGTCTTTTTCCTTTTCAATTTGTTCATTGCTATCAGTAGTGAAAACGTTATTAATAACAATGTCTTGTAGGGCATCTTGAGATTTTTGTAGTTCTATTTCGAGTTCTTCTCCGTCGGATAATATTTCGATCGGCGCTTCGTCTCGTACCACTTCTATGACATCATCATCAGAATTGATGTCTTGATTATCTTGGGTTTGCGTAGACACATCCAAATCGTCACACGTAATCGTCTCGCTTACTGCGGGTAAAATAAATAAAGTCAATTAAAATATTGCAGTACTTATATTCAAAAATTACTAGAGGAGGTATCAATAATACGCTTGGTTGATTTATCCTCTAGTTAAATATTTGTATATTCTTTCTTCCTTCTAGCTAATTATCATCGTGACGGTTTCAATTTTGTTCAATGTTAGTACAATAACTGAATTGGCATCCATAATTACTTTTAACACTTTTAAGTTTACAAAATAAGTAGATAGGAATCTGATAAAAAACTTTTGCAACATCATAATAATGGTCAAAAATACCAGCAATATTTCTTTTAATAACCTGTTTAGAATCTTTTTGTAATTATTTTGAATCTTGTTGATTATCTTCGAATCTATACATAAAATCAACAATCTAATGAAATATTAGGTGAAGGCAGCATTTTCCTCACAAAAAAAGTTGTAATTCAATATATTAAAAGATTTATGACATATTCAAAGCAATGAGACCGTCAACGAAAACGCTTCAATAAAATGTATTAAACAACACAGTTCTGATCATGGATCTATTACTGCACTGGTAAGTAAAACAAACTATACTCCCCAGAAAAAAATGATTTATTCGATAACTCACATCTAAATATCTGTAATGCAAGAAATAGTGTTTCCTAGATTTTGAAGAGTTTTGTTACTTAATTTAATCAATAAATATTTCAGTGGACATATTATCATACAACACTATAAATATAGCCCCAAACTAAGCAAAGCTATAGGATAGCCAGATAGCTGATAGAATACTTATATAAACGGTAAATAAATTCTTATTATACATACAAATACAGTACAAATATCCGTATGCTTCACACGAAAATTTGTACATGGTGGAAATCGAACAGGATCTGAGAGAAGACTCACTAAAACTGAGCCACGAGGGTAGTTGTAACTACCCTCATGGGTCAGTTTAGTTTACTTCATGCCTAGTTACTAACTGAGCCTTCTTGTACTCTACATTGTCAAAAAAACAAAATGAGCCAAAAAGTTAAATGGGCAAAAAATGCAACCTTTCAAAACAAAATAAAATAAATAGTAACAACGTGGCAGATGAGAACAAGATAATAAAAGATCGAAAAAGAAAGAAGATACGTATCATATGGACAAGAGGAAACTGAACAGCATAATGTGGTAAACTCTGGGGAGGCCTAATAATATTAAAAAATAAATAATTCAGGTAATGCGTAACATTTATCACATAACGTCATCTACCCTCATATTAAGAAAAGCTTGTAGGTAGGTACTATCTGATTTTGTACTAATATAATTGTTATTAAGTACATACTAATTATTACAAAGAAATAACCAGACACAGAGTAAATATCACATACATACATTTGCCCTAGGCCGGAAAACATTTGCCCTGGGTCGGGCAAATATTTGTAACGGAAAATTTAATTTCTATAACTAACTATTTAATTCTTGGCTTCTAAATAATGGTTTTATTAAAATGTTACTAAGCGTTTGAGAAGTTGTATTAAGACAGGGCGCAAACGTGGCCACTTTTGTCCTGTGTCAGATACAAACTACCGATGAATATTTGTTTTCTATTGAACCAGTATGAAACTATCCATACCCAGCGCAATAGGGTACCGGACTGGGTCAAAAATACACCATCCTAATTAGTCCGTCAGCTAGATCATGGAAAAATATTGGACACGTATTTTTTGTTTTTTCATAATATTAAAAATCGCCAAAGATATAGACCATCAAACTTCGAGAGTGGGGGGTCGCGACGTCACTCGTGAGTGAAAATCGTACTCACAAGTGACGTCACACGAAACTTCGATGCGCTCTATCTTCGTCATTTTTTGTTTGTGAAACAAAAGAAAAAATACGTATACAATATTTTTTGGCAATCTAACTAACGGGCTACTTAGGTTTTTTGAGGATTGTACCCTATTGTAACCATTTTTTGTATCCGGAACTGGACACAAAATATACTTATTGACGATCAAAAAGTGCCTGGAAACTAAACGTGTTTACGTGTCTAAGCGTCTTAATCAGGCTCATGATTATGGTTGTTGAACTCGATAATGTTTCCGCCGTTGTATATTTTGATGACAGCCTTGCAGCGGCGGTAAGATCGCCGCGAGCATCTCCAACTGGAGACTCTGGATACTCTGGAACTGGAGGTGTGGTTCGAGTGGCTGCGACTGAAGCGATATCCCTTGTACATGAGAATGTTACCGAGAAACATCAGAGGAACCGCGGCATCGTATAGGGAACCTAGACAATGAAACAAAACTACACTAGTATTGAAGAGACTGCTGTGTAGTCTACTTGTGCCATCTTTCTAATTAGGCATCATTTTCTGTCAATTTTATCTTAAATTTTTCATTGATCGTTAATAAGAAGTTACACCTTTCTTTGTGTATAGTTGTCAAGTCTCTATCGTATCTACCTATTTAGCATGTGTCTCTATCCTTCGGCAGTTATATTAGCAATACATACAATTATAATATTAATTCTGAGGCTGGTACCCACACCAGTGGGTTGTGGCCATCGGTATTGTAAAGGCTCATAGGCAACGACTCTCTTGAAATGACTTCAAAGTCGCAACATCAATGCAAAATTACTAGCTTATCGGATTTTACTTGATAATTTCGGAGGATAAGCTGATCCTTGTGTTGTTATCGGAATGCTATCCCCGATACAGCGGGCATGACCAAGAGGTTGCTTGCTTGCTCACTCTGCAGCCCTAACCACCGCACCGGTAGGACCCCCGCCCGCTGCCTCACTCTAGGTTTCAAGTTCTTCAAAATATTTTCGTTGTTTTCATCCGACTGCGCGACGCAAAGGAGTGGTACTGTGTTTATTTATATTTATTTTAAGTAAATAAAAAAAAATCTGAGTATAAGTGGCGTATTATAGGAGAGGCCTATTAGAGTAAGATCCCAGAGCTCCCAGACGTCACCTATTTTCTGATGAATGAAATGTGGACGATTGAGTAGAGTTAGTAAGTACTAAGGACACATGCTTACTCGCTAACTTGTTTAGACGGCCAATTTTGAGATATGGGGTAATGAAGGTACATACCAACATTACTTACTTCACGTATTTTCTAATAAGTGATTTTCACGTATGTTGTAGGCAATATCCTTAAAAACAAGGTCCCAATACTCCCAGACACTTTCCGTCAGCCGTTTTGCTTAACAACTCCAAAATAATAATTTAACTTTACTTAAATTCTCATGCTCCATTTGTAAATATGTTCGTCAGACAACTATTTTAAAGCTTTTTCCAATTAGACAGACCAATCTAAGGGGCCAATCATCCCCTAAACTCAATTTGAAGTCAATATTTCCTAATAAATGTCTCACTCTTACCCATAGGACATAGTTGAGTTTAGGGGATGATTGCCCCCTTAGATCGGTGTATCTTATTGGAAAAAGCAACAAAATAGTTGTCTGATGAACATATTTACAAATGGAGCATGAGAATTTAAGTAAAGTTACATTATTATTTTGGAGTTGTTAAGCAAAACCGCCGGCGGAAAGTGTCCGGGAATATTGGGACCTTATTTTTAAGGATATTACCTACAACATATGTGAAAATCACTTATTAGAATATACGTGAAGTAATGTTGGTATGTACCTTCATTACCCCATATCTCAAAATTGGCCGTCTAAGCAAGTTAGCGAGTAAGCATGTGTTCTTAGTAGGTACTTACTAACTCTACTCAATCGTCCGCATTTCATTCATCAGAAAATAGGTGACGTCTGGGAGCTCTGGGATCTCGGACTACATGTCCAGCAGTGGACGAACATAGACTGATGACGATAAATTAAAAAAAATATTAATTTAAATACGTGAACAAGAATAACAACATAATACATTTTTTTAATTATTATAGATTCGCACTTGACCACCATAATTGACCAAAAGAAAAGGATCAGAGTAGTCTATTCACATAGAGTCATTCACAACATACACATTATTACACAAGAAACAGAAAAAAATATTAAATACACGAATTTTGCGAGTTCAAACACATTGGAAACTACGGACTTCTACACAAGCTTTTTAACACCATAGAACCACTTGTTATGTATACCGGAATACATACATACACTGATGCCGTTTCAAAAAGGAACCATACTACTTGTTTTAGTAAATTATATTGCCAAACATTCGAAGTTGTGGGTGGGTAAGTGGGATGGGTAAGTGCTATGGGTCAACTTTAATTTAAAACATTCTGTAAGTAAAGTGTTTTCTTACCTGCAATACAGGTGTCTGTATTTGTATTTTCTGTCAGATAACCAATAAAGTTTCTTGCTTTTCTAAAAGCCCGTGAAAAATGTTAAAATCTCGTTCAATACAACATTTAAATAATATAAATTAGTAACAATAAAATTTATTTGCAACAACTACATTAAATGTATTACTTAAAAAATCTAAAATTATACAAAGAACCTGACAGACATGTGCCTGATGGTAAATGGTAAGCAACATGCCTGCCACATAACAGCACAGTGACACGCAGCTATTGGAACATGAAGAGTCCAAATCATTACCTAGCACTGCACTGCGCTCGTCACCCAGAGATCTAAGTTGATCTATCTCTATTATAAATGCAATGCCCTGTAATTTCTCTGGTAACATTGCCTTTCAAACCGGAACACAGTATTGTTTGCACATTACTGCTTGGCGGTAGAATAACTGGCAAAGGTGTGGTCCTTCCCCAGGCGGACTCTGCCAAGAGTCCTACCACTACAAAGTAAGATGTACATTTAAGTACATCTAACAAAACATTTCTTCTAGTCTTGACCTTGACCTCTCAGGAATCGTTGATCTTTCATGTTATTGTGTGCGTGTGTATCTACCAGACGACGCGAGTTAGAAGGGGTACAAAGGAACACGCAAGTGCGATGGCCGCAACGATTAAATCTAGAGGTAAGAGATGCTTTTGCGTCACTCACTTTTAATCCTACTAATATTATATGTAAATACAAAAGTTTGGATGTTTGTTGCTCAATCACGTTGGAAGATCTGAACGGACCGAATTGAAATTTGAAACATAGTCATATTTATATTATAGTAGTCTGGAATAACACGTAGGCTACATTTTATCCCAGGAAAATAATAAAATAAAACATAACTTGGCGGGGGCACTACCTTGGCCCCAGATGCGTAGCCACTAACGCCAAAGCACGTCTAGTTTGAACACATTAACCGAATCACCTCAATTGTGACAACAAAATCTTAATTATACTTTAATATAAAATATATCGTATACTTTAATGTCGTCGTTAGTGTCTTTATCTAACTTTATTTATTTTAATATCAGATAATCGAGCCGTTTCACCATCCGCGTTTTTATTGAATTTGCTACCACATTCACGAGCAAGATCTTTTAAATCATAAAAATCGTTATAAGTCATCGCTTTAACGTTGTATGGCTTTCCTTTCTTCCTAGCTGTTTGTATAAGAGTCAACTACTGTTCAGGCACATAGATCGGTGATGACTTTAGAAACTTTTTAACTTCTTTTTCGATAACCGAATGAACGTTGTCGTTTTCATTTTGCGTGTGCCCGGTTATCAAAAATTTATGAGTTATGCTTTTGATATTAAAGTTACTTAGGGCGTACATATACATCGTAAACATGAATTGATTTTTTTGCTGACCACAGCAGTTGTCAGAGTAAAACACTATTTCTAAGTTTTCATCATTTACAGATTCCGCCTTCTTCTTTAAATATGATAGTAAACAAGACCCTATTTCATTTGCTCCTCGTAGCCCGTCCGTTTCACTCCAGACGTAACATTCGCAATAATCCATGGCAAGTTCACAAACTGTAAAGTTGCACACATTTAATTTTGACTTGTAATAAAATACTGAAGTTTTGCACATGGGAAGTGGTAAAACCGCTTGCAAATCATAACAAGCTACGACAAACGTTTTGTTAACCTTTTTTTTAACGTCTTCTTTCTCCATCCTACTGAGGCGTTTTTCATTGTGATGTTCTAAATATGTTTATTCCATTTTTTATTTTTCTGACGAATTTTTATTATTATAAATGGAACATAATTCAAACAGATCCTTTTTAGGTACAAACAAACTAATGTTAAAGTTTTGAGTGAAATCTTTCCTATAAGTATGTTCTTCAGCTGCTTCCATTCCTTCTTCATCGCATTTCTTTTTGTAGTCCCTGAACAAATCTGCTATATTCTTTCCACCTTCGATATATTACCTACTAGTCTGCTGCCTTAAATAGACTCTATGTGATTTTTAATACTTTGAATTACTCTTGTCTGAGACTTTTTTCTGTCTTCCGTGCTTGCCTCGTTTTTCTATTTCAACAATTCCTGTATCTGACAGTTTTTCTATAACTGTTCTTATTGGTCTATCATTCACATCAAGGGTGTTTTTAAAAAATATTTTGCAGACTCTTATTTTAGTATCCTTAACTGTAAGGTAAAATGCGTGTTTCGATTTGCGACTGTTATCTATTTTTTTATATTGATATTTAGGTTGTATTACAACCATACTGTTGGCAATAAAATCACGTTGCCTGGTTAATGAAGCCATGCCCCAATAGTCATCGAATATCTTTTGGCGCTCTTCTTCCTTAATGTTTGTGAAACATTGCAAACGACATGTTGTGTTACATGGAGGCTTCAGATTTCTAGCCGGCACTACTCGTCCAGTTTTGGAAACAGAAACATATTCCGCACCTTGGTTGCGAAGTATTTTTGCTTTTAGTTTTTTAGAATTAACGACGCCCTTTCGTCGTTTCTTTACGGGTGAAGAAACGAAGTTTGGTTCTTGATTATCCGAACTATCAGTATCAGAAGATTCCTCCACTGTTCTGGGCAGTCTGGGTTTATAGTGAGGATCGTTATCATCTGGAGAAAAATCAGCTGTTGGTGATAAAGAAGATGATCGGGGTTCCACTCTTCCCAAATTTCCAGTACGAGTGCCATCAGGCGATTCAATGATCGAATTTGAAATGACGGACACTGACGATAATGAAGCGCGCCTTGGCAACAATGTGTCCATAATATTACAATGATGGGTTTGATTTAGAATCACTTGATTTTGCAAACTTTCCGGTACAAAGCTTTCTTTTGATGGAATAGAATTTGAAGATGACCTTGAAGAACTTGAGCTCGAAGAGCTTGAGCTACTCGAAGACGACCGACTGCTTGTACTGATAGACCTCGCTCGTTGTTCGGAATTATTTTGCAATGGTATGAGGAGATGATTGGAGGACGATGAGCTACATCTCGGAACGATAATATTACTTTGATATTTGTCACTTGTGTGTATTTCTTCATTATCTAACGCGAGTTCTAGTATTTTATCTTTGCGTGACATTGTACTAATTCCTAAAAAAAATAAGTTGTATTAGGCATCTATATATATGTATTTTTTTAAATAAAACAGAGAAATATAGTAGACGATACGATAATTTCATTTTTGAAATAAAATAATTATTTTGTAATCCAAAAGTGACACTATATTAATAAACACACTAATTCATTAAAGTTTTAGAATTTTATTTCAGATTGGGATAAGTCATAACGCCACTAAGCAAAAAGAAACACTTATGCATTAAATATTATCACAAAAAAAAAATATTGATAGAAAAGTGTCACTAAACAAATAGTGTCGCTTTTGGAATCTTGCAACTTCAATAATATTTACGTACTCGTAACCTTGACGGACAAACTAGCTCTAAACGCAAAATGTCATTTTTCCAAAACAAAAACTAACAAACTTACCTTAAACAAAGATGTGAAAAACTGGCATTAATCTTAAAATGACGGTTTTACACTCGAAATTATAAAATTTTAGCGACGATGTGACGTATTTGTTTCTTTACTGCCGTTGTAGGAATCAAGGAAGGAGGGGGTTTCGTTTAGTGTCGAAACAGTAACAACGCTCTCTAGATTTCTGACAAGAAATAAAAATACCGGAATCGAAGTATTCCGTTAATTAGTCACCAAGCAAATAGATGGCGCTAAAAGCACTTTTTCCCAAAATTTTGTTTAGTGACGGTATAGGATTAAAGGTGCGAATATAGAATGACTGAACAAGCAAGACGTGTACCTGATGGTAAGAAACAGGCTTGCCCATAACAGCACAGTGTAACACAGCTATTCAAACAATTAGAATACAAAATACTGCCTAGCGCTGCACTGCGTTCGTCACCCAGATTAGGATTTATCATTTTTGCCCTGTATATTTTGTATATATCCTCTAAATGTTTGCAAATTACTACTTGACATCAATTAATTAATTGGGTCAAAGGTAGTACTACTAGTACTACTTTAGTACTTCCTCAGGTGGACCCTGCGAATAGCCACTACAGATGATCATATAAAAATAATAGATTTTTTTATAATTTGATTTCATTGAGCATTGGTGAAGCTAACATTGCATTGTTTAATTAAGGATGTTCATGATTATGGGTTTTAACCCCGACAATATAACCGCTCTGTAATATTTTGATGACAGCCTTGCTCCGAGGAAAGACCGTCGCGAACATCGCCAGTAAGTGGAGGTTTGGTTGAGGTGACGTGGGATGAATCCTTTATAGATAAGTGTCTTGTTCAGAATTATTCGATTCAGAATTATTAATTTCAGCAAAAAGACGATTGTTCCGTATAATCGGGCAACATTATATCGGCCGACGATTAGCGTGTGTCTATGGTTGACAGCCGGCTGTCAAGTGACGTGGTCTTGTTTTTCGCTGGAACAAAACAGTCACGCCCTTTTATATTTTGGAGTTTTTCGGGATAAAAACTTAATATAGTGCTACAGGAAGAGACTATTAAGTGAATTGTGACACTCTGGATTAGTGCTGGACCATTTTGCGAAAGCGGGCTGCTGGATTGGCCCTTGATCCAACGCGGGACCGTTGATTGTGCTGGAGCGAGGGATCGCTACGGAATCTTGTCTGGTTTGGCTTCCATAATTCCCTGTTGATCCCGTTCCCTTTTTCCTATCGACCAAACTGGACTTGGCCGACGCCGGGAGCAGTAATTGGGTGAGTAATTTTAGGTACCTTGTTTGCAATTAGGGGGTAAATATTAAAATCGGTATAAGAGTAAATAATAATGTTTTAATTCTCGCTATGGGCCCCGAGACGGTAATTTCTGGATGAATTACTGAACAACGATTTCGAGTCGATTACCTACTATCGGAATCCCAACCGGTAGTGATCGGCTCAACAGACGAAATCGGACTGAACGGTACTAGAATTAGGTTTAAAATGTTCACAACACCCCTTATTTTCCTCTTCTGCTCCTAATCCAAGAACTATTTAAATAAAAAAAGATTATTGTAATGACAAAGGTCACGGACCCCGGAGTCTGTGGAGTGGTTATGTTAAATAAATTAAAAAAAGCATTTTTAGATGGTGATGACTTCATGGATCACCGTCGCTAGAACAATTAAATATAAATAATTTATTCTGAAAAAATAAAAATAAATAAAAAGGGAACAAAACATTACATTTTACTACGAGTATGATACAGAGCATACTCGACTCCACATGTTTCGTGACCAACTCTAGAGTGTGATCGACTACAAAAATGTTTCAAACTGTTAAAAATAAATCAATAGAGATAATTAATATATTCCTACAGCCGGCATCATGTCAGTAAATATGTCAAATTAGGAAATATATTTTGTTTCATTATATATATTACTATGTATGATATTTATCTATATATATAAAAGCGAAAGGTCACTCATCAAGGAATCTCAGAAACTACAAATGCTAGGAATCTGAAATTTTGCATGGAGGTTTCTTTTAGCACGTAGGCGCTCGCTGAGAAGGGGTTTTGCGAAATTCAACCCCTAAGAGGGTGAAACAAGGGATGAACGGTTGTACGAAAATTCGTGATTTTCAAAGTTATAAAATGTTGTATCTAGACACTTGACACGAAGCAATTAAATGTTTGTTCTACAAATTTTGTAATTTCAAACTGTAAGTAAGGGGGTGAAATTGGGGTTGAAATGGGGGATGAACGTCAATATGGAAGTTCCCAACCGTTGAAGATAAAACGATGAAACTCTGTATTTAGACGCTTGACTTGAAGCAAACGAATGTTGGTTCTAGCAATTTTGTAATTTCGAACTGTACGGGGGTGAAATTGGGGTTGAAATGGGAGATGAATGTCAACATGGAAAATCCCAACCGTTGAAGATAAACCCATGAAACTCTGAATAAAGACACTTGACACGAAGCAAACGAATGTTTGTTCCTATACATTTTGTAATTTAGAACTGTATAGGGATGAAATTGGGATTGAAATAGGGGATGTAAGAAGAAAGTATACATGAAAGCTTCCAATCATTGAAGATAAAACCATGAAACTCTGTAATATAGGCACTCGACACGAAGCAATTAGGTGTTTGTTCTAGCAATTTTGTATTTTCGAACTGTACGGTGATGAAATTGAGGTTGAAATGGGGGATGAATGTCAATATGGAACGTCCCAACCGTTGAAGATAAAACAATGAAACTCTGTATATAGGCACTTGACACGAAGCAAACGAATGTTTATTCTAGCAATTTCGTAATTTCATACTGCACGGGGGTAAAATTGGGGTTGAAATGGGGGATGAATGTCAATATATGGAAGTTCCCAACCGTTGAAGATAAAACCATGTAACTCTGTATATAGACACTTGATATGAAGCCAACGAATGTTTGTTAGTTGTATCAATTTCGTAATTTCGAACTGTACGGGGGAGAAATTGAGGTTGAAATGGGGAATTAATGTCAATATGAAATTTCCCAACCGTTGAAGATAAAACCATGAAACTCTGAATACTTATAGATACTTGACACGCAGCAAACGAATGTTTATTCTTGCAATTTTGGAGTTGAAATGGGGGCCGAATGTCTCTAACGCTTTCAGATCTAACCAACTGAACCGATTTTGATGAAATTGTATACAGTTGTTTTATTATAAGCTGTTTTAGTAACCGTACATGTGTCTGGGTATACAAATAGGTACTGCCTGAGTTACCTTAGTATTTATATTGCGCGGACGAAGTCGCGGGTAACAGCTAGTTTATGTATATTACGTAGAATATGTTTTAGAAAAGTTATAAAGATAATTCTGCTTATTCTGTGACTGACACTACATCTCGACATCATAGATTTTTTTTATAAATTATACATCTTAAAAACCTATTGCTTACATAAATCACAAACTAGTAATTGGTAAATCATTACTTAAGCTGTATGTAGCTAGACATTATAATATTCAGAGTAGGTATTTATTGTGAAAATCTAGTTAAAACTTCACCACAAAAGGCTCTTTGATCAGCCGATACACATATGTAAATAGAATCGTCAGAAAAATAAAATAATAAAGCGTAAAACCCAAAGTAATAGAGTGTAACCATCAAACAAAACTCTTTTTGCAATGAAAAACAATATTTATTTTTGGTGACTTTATTATAAATAGACAGTATCGTCCAAAACATAAAATGAAATTGAGTTCAAATTGAGCTTGAGAACTAAAGTAAGTAATAGTGAGAACAACTAACTATCAAACAAAAATATTTTTACAATGAAAAACATTTTTTATTTTTAACCCCCGACCAACAAAAGGGGTGTTATAAGTTTGACGTCGATGTCTGTCTGTCTGTATGTGGCACCGTAGAGCTCAAACGGATGGACGGATTTCGATGCGGTTTTTTTTATTTGAAGGTTAATTTTCATGCAGCTGTTCTTAGCTATGTTTGGTTAATATCGATTTAAGATGGTCGCCTCCACAAAATGGCGGACAAAATATTTCTTTACAACCTACGTCAATATGGGTGCAATATATCAAATGAAAGGGCTTGAGGTAGTCGAGGGTCGGGGGTAAATCAAAATTTAAAATTTTGTTCTTGTTATTTTTTGTGATTGTTACGTGGAATTGCCGATGTCGAAATTCGTGATAGAATCGACAAAACATGGATCATGATTATGTTCGTTGGTCAGATGGTAACTGTTGGCCGCCGTGATCTTAAGGTTGGCTTTACACCTGAGGTTGGTCCGACGCGAACATCGCCAGTAACTAGATAATTCGTTCCCGTAGGCGCGTCGGTAACGAAACCCTTTGTACAGGACCAATGTGTCGCTGAGCATCACCAACTCTAGTGGTCCTGTTGAATCTGAAAATAAAACCAACTAATTAATATATATAATGACTAGCTGACCCGGCAAACGTTGTTTTGCCATATTAATTATTTCTAGGTAATTTCTAGTGATAAACGATAGTTGATCAGTTATCGAGCGGGATGAAAAATCATTAAATTACTAAAATGGCTATTAAAAAATAGGGGTTGGTGATAAAAGGGTATACATTTAGGGTTTTATGTATTTTTTAATGCCACATTATAAAAAAATAAAAACAAAAAATATTTCCCAAAAATAAAAAAAATAAAAATTGGGGTGAACAACCCTTATCACTTAGGGGTATGCAATATAGATAGTAGCCAATTCTCAGACCTACTGAATATGCGTATAAAGTTTGGTAAAAATCAGTAAGGCCGTTTCGGAGGAGTAAGGTAACTAACACTGTGACACGAGAATTTTATACATAAGATAATACATACTTAATATATTTTTATCTTTATACGACTTTATATCTTTGGCAGCAACTTGAATACCTTTAAAGGATCTCATAAATCTCTGACATTCTAACTATATATTCAAATCACTTTGATTATTGTAAAATTCAAACATTATGTCAATAATCTTAAAATTTACCCAACTATTCTACATAACTCAGTTTCTCGGCTCAAATTGAATGTGCGTGATGTCGCTTATACCTACTGAGCTCTATTTACTTCTTCAATGTGTTGATGTACATGTACATGATGTTTGTGGATTCAATAATTTTTTTTTTAATCATCCGGTGCTTTTTTTATTATTTGCTTTCTCATTCGCGTATTTTGAATATTTTTATAACTAAAATGTATTGAATGACGAACAGCTAAATATTAAGAGAAGAAGTTGGAATGACACGAAAAATAAGCCAAAACGACGTTGTCGAAAAATCAAACATTTATTTCGTTTTCGTCAAAAGTAACATTTGAAAAAGTAAGTTTAGGGGAAACGAGTGCAATTACGAACATAAACATGTTAATGCGTAATCTCTGGCAAAATAAATTTATAACGTCTTACAGAGTCATCATATTATGACAATAGCAAGACTATGAAGGCTAATTAAAAACGAGATATTTTTATTGTCCGTATTTGTGAAAATAATTTTATCATACTAGGGTAAATCATCAATCAGCTGTTTTATACTTCTGAATAAACTAATACACTACAATGTATTGTTAGTGTATAGTTATAACTATCATTTATTAATAGAAAAAAGACCAAAAAATCAACGATGACACTTAGGATAAAATATACCGCAATGTTAACAAATATTGAGATCGAGATCACGAGAGATAATCACACCCCTCTCACTATCCCAGTTTTTGGTTATATTGAACCTTTAATTGGAATTGAAAACTCCTAATGGGTCTCGAATCGCTTCCTTCCTCTAAGCCTTTGTTTTCAACTTATTTCTTCTTTGATGTTCCAAAGACACGAACGAGAGAGATTTGACTCTACTTTTGTGAGACGTCTAGACTGTGGAATACGTTGCCTGAGTGGGTTTTGGTTGTTTATAATCTTTGTGTCTTCAAATCGAGAGTGAATCGGTTTTTTTTTTCTAGGTAAACACGCTCCATCGTAGACCGCACCTTCGCTTAATATCAGGGGAGATGGCAGTCAAGTGTAAACCTATTAAAAGTTTAAAAAAATAAATATCCGAATCATTTTCTGAAACGCATGCGCTTGCGTTTGTCACTCTTTCTGATGTTCTAAATAGTCCAGGAACATTAGTAAATAAAGGCAAGAGTCTTGGAATGAGAGATAGTTCAGCTGTAAACTTGTATAAACGTTTATTTTGGTACCATCAAACTTGCCTCAAAACCGAAAAAACGAGATTTTTTACACATTTATTGCCAATATCTAGTTTCCTATGAGTTGTATGGTTCTTATATTTACAATAGATATTGTAGAAGATGAAATTTTCAATTTTTTTTAATCCCCGGTTAACATTGTAAAATAATCTATTGCTGAATCTAATGTTTACGGATTTCAATGAACATGTACTTTTATTTTCTACTTATAACGTAGTAAACTCAATAATTGTATAATTACATAGGTAAGTGTTTTTAAATGCATAAATACAAAATTATTTATTATATCTTTCTAAATGCTTATTAATTAAACAAGTTAAACGCTGCTCGCGCTCTCCCTCTATCTCGAAAAGGGTTCAAAAATATGTTTCACAAAATTGTAGAGAATTTTATCCTCCATATATTTATTTATCAAAATATAAACAGCATACAACCCATAGGAAATGAGATATTTGCAATAAATGTGTAAAAATCGATTTTTGGACCATTGGCCTTGGGATATCAGAAGACGCGAACACTCTACAGGTAGATTTTGAGACAAGTTTTAGAGTACAAAAATAAAGGTTTATACAGGTTTCTAACCAACTATATCTCATTCCAAGCCAAAATCCTAATTTGCTTGGACTAAAACGATATATCAGGATGACGTTTCAAGAAAGCTTTGAACCAGACCTCTCCGGGTTTGTTGTCACGAAAAGGATTGGGTCTCGGATTCTCCCGCAAAAAATCTTGTACACATAGTTGAATTATCTCTTTTTTCCTTGGAAATTCACTTTTTGACATCCGTTTAATGCAGTTGCATAAACATTTCTCTTCAGCTTCAGTAAGTATTGGATCGGGTCCAGATCTAAATTTTGTGTCGGGGTTATGAATTTTGAACTGAAGGCTACTTCTTGGCACGTTAAACTTTATTGCCGCCTGTCTAATGGAGCCCTTTTTGTTTTTAATAAAATTAAGCGCATTCTCTATCGCTTGTCTTGTGTACTGCCTTTTTTTGGACATTCTACGGTTGCCTGCACAAGACAAAATAACGATTAATTACTGGCCACACAACTAGCCAGTTACTGAATAGTGTAGGTTGATTGATATTAGTGATCTTTTACATAGCATTCGTTACCTTGTGATGGTCATAAATAAGACTTATTTTTGAGGATACACAAATTTTAGGTTTATATTATCTAGTTACTGGCATAGGCGGTCAGTAATTAAAAATCGTACTAAATGCACAACTAGTTATTGTCTACCCATTTCATCTCAGTTTAAAATAAAATTGCTAATCCACGCAGATGGCGTTACATGAATGTAATTCTGTAGATTTAGTGACTAGTGGCCAAGAACTAACACCGGCCAGTTACACCAAGTTTTGCCCTACTTCACGAGCACAACAAACTAGTAAAATTAAGTGAAACAGAAATACTCGAAATTATTTTTCGATCAATGTTGTTTATTTATCTTTATACGTCGTAATTTATGTTAATTGGGAGTGTTTTAAGATTTGAACAATGGCAATTTCGGGGTCCCGTGATTATGCTCCTTCACTTGCAAAACAGTGCCCTCGAATACTTTAACTGCTGCTTTACAATTGAACTTTTTCCTCTGAGAACAACGCCAGTAGGTGTGCCAGTCGTTCCCGTACTCGCATCTATAGCGGTAGCCTCTGTGGTAGAGAAGGTTGTTACTCGTAATCTGGAAACCTGCAACATCTAGTTAGTGACTGTTTGATTGGCCGATACACCCTCGTTCACATTGTTAATATCATCCGATCACTAACAAATTCTTGTTAAAATCTTACGTCTTTGTGCGAAAATAAATTCGACCAATTTTACCTACTCTACCTCTATTCTGCCTCCACGAGTATAACACGAGTTAGACATCGCTCTCTTCAGCCATATCTGAGGGAAGTGACCCGCCACACAACTCCGCCGTAAGAAGAAGCCTTTAAGCGAGTATCGAGGCACACACACAATCCTTATCTATCTGTCCAGTAAAAAACTTTCTAAATTCTGTTTGTGCTTATTTTTACTCTATCACCGCTGCTTTTCTTCTTATTTATTTACAACACCGATTTATTACTAATCGCATCAAAAAGGATCAAAAAGGTTACATCGCAAAGTAATTATTTGACAAACATTCATTCTACGACGTATTATTTGACAAATTATTATTTTAATAATTTTGCTAACTAACAAATGTTTAAAAACAAAACCCACACTTCACAATTTTTTATTTTATAATATTATGTTGTTTGGCAAGGATGTCAATTTATAAAACAAACATTTTTTAAATTACATAAAAAGTCAAATGTAATTGTTTAATATCGAAGTAACCAAATCGAACCGTATAGGTTACTTAGGACCCAGATCCGACTCGGAGCACCCCGACTCCACCTAGTTTTGTCGCTACTCCTAGAGTGTATATAAAAAATGCGGGAGCTTCTAGCGAGAAGCTCTGAGTCAAATCTCAGTGATATACTCTAATCGGACCGGTTTTTAAAAGTCAATGAGAGAACCAAATTAGAATTGGTAGTTTACATAAACAATTAGCGAGTACTTTCAAGATATCTGTTCCAAATTTCATTTTGGTAAACGTTAAATTTGTAAAATGAATAATTTACGAAATGAAAAATGTACAAAAAACAAAATGTCATCGATTTATTGTCTAAGTGAAACGTTTGCCATATAATTGGTTATAAAATTATGGTCTGTACAGTGAAACATTTGTTCATGTAAGACATTTTTGAAACAAATTATATACGAAACGTTGTTTGTAAAATGAACAATTTATAGATTGTAAAGTTTTTGCAATTAATGTTATACGATTAGTTAGTGTTAAAGTGATGTTTTGTCAAAAAATATTTGCTAAGCATTAGTGAACCGCTTTGAAAGCCACAATAAAAGCCAAAATTGAAATGGTGTTAAAATGAAAGATTTTTAGAAAACGAATTGTTTTAATCTATACGATTTTAACATAAAATTTTATAAGTAAAAAATACTCAGACAGCTTTCGTTACTGTTATTTTCATTATATTTGCCTCAGGGGTCTAAAAGAAACGGATAATTCACTTATTAAATTTAAAATTTTAAAAACCCCGACATTTTTGCCATTTTATCTCGGCTGTGAAATGTGTCATCAGACGCACACATGCACACGTCAAACCTATATAAATATAACAAACCGTTGTGTTTGCGTCGGGGGTTAAAAATGATTTCATTTTTGTTCGAACATTTGAATGAATTGTAAAAATGGTGACATAATTTTGGAGATTTATTAAATTTTAAAACTATTCGTTATCTCAATTGTCTCATGCCAGGCGCGTGGTTTAAGGATAGCCCTTTGCCATTACTTCGACTTTGTTCCTTCAATTGGCCAGTAGGGCTATGATTGTGCTCTTTAACTAGAAAAAAATTTCCGTCGATAATTTTCACAATACTTTTACATATACTTTGTTTTCTTTTAGAGCAGCGCCAGTAAGATTTCTTCAGATTGCCGTAGTCTCGTCTGTAGTTAAACCCTTTGTGATGGGGCACTTGACCGCCCTTCCACGTGTTGAAGACGAAAAACTCACCTAAAATTAGAAATAATACAAGGTTACACAAGAATCCTTTACTAAGCCGAAAGGAACGTTCATAATGATAAATGATGATGTTCATAATTTTCACAATGAGGTCTTAACAAAATGCAAAAACATCTCTCAAAACAGTTTACAATTTCTTGAATAGTGTGGCGGCGATGTTTCATTACGTTACAGAAGTGTGATAAGTCAATGTCAATTATTTAACATCTAATGTTCACCCATTTATAACTCATAGTATGTTATCCTGAAAAGACCTCATCGGGACAATAATGAAGGCACGAAAATAAATCAACTGCGTAACGTAAGACTTGATATTCTGATATTTTTTTTATACGTGGGACACTCAGAAAGTTTTGAGAAACTAAAAAACTAACTTCTATGACAAAAATATTTTTACTAAATCTTTTCAAAGAACTCTCTACCAGCTTCTATACAAAGTTTCAGGCGTCTGAACCAATTTTCAAAACATTTTTCCCAGTCCTCCGCAGACACCTCTTCCACGGCCTTCTCAAGCACTGCTAGCGCGTCTTCCGGCGGTGAAAGCCGTATCCCTTTGAGCTGATTTTTAATTTTAGGTAATAAAAAGAAGTCACACGGAGCCAAATCAGGACTGTAAGGAGGGTGTCCCAAGACTCTGACCGGTGTGGAGTCCAGGAAGTCCCTCGTTTTGATCGCAGAGTGCGCGGGCGCGTTGTCGTGGTGAAGAAGGACCCGCCGGAGCCCGGTGTTCGGTCGCTTGTTGCTCATTGCAGAAAATCTGGCAGGCATTTTATGCTGTACCATTCGGCGTGGATGCTGCTTTAGTCTCGAAGTGGAATTGAAATTAGGTACCCCGTCAAAGTGAAGAAACTAGCGATCAACATTTTCCCTGTGCTCCTCGATCGCTTCACTTTCGTAGGCGTTGGTTCATTTTGAAACAGCCAAACTGTCGACTAACGCTTTGTTTCTGGTTAATAAATCCAGGATTCGTCACCTGTCACAATGTCGTAAACGCGCCGTGACGAGCCTGCATCAAATTTTTGTTGTCAACACCGCACCAATCCAGCTAATTAGCTAGCTATACCAGCGGTAGTTGGTTGCTTTTGAAGGTCCTTCATCCATAAAAGCAATTCGAAGTCGATCAAATGACTCATCAGGTTTTAAGCCTCATTTGAAATCGTAAAAAATCATAGCACAAAAATGTTCTCGACTCAGATCCCTTTTTGAATGAAACAAGAAAATTTAAATAGGCTCTCAAAAAAATACCAAAGGAAATTTGAAAATCGAACAGAGGTATTTTTATTTTTAAATTATCGAAGTTTTCAAAATAATTACAAAGTGGCCAGCGTCTTATACAAAAAACTTTCTTTTCGCAAAAATTTCTGAGTGACCTGGTATATTTGAATGTATAATAATGAATGAAATGATTTGAAAATTTAATCCGAATCTAATTTTATTACTTTTTATAAAGCCTACTTGAAATGTTAACAGTGAGTTACTGTATGATGTAACACGAAAAAAAATGTATAATCTGAAAATATTATTGGAATTTTACTTCAATTTCAATAAACTTTTCTTTTTACCTAGTTTTACAATTAATTTTTAATGTTAAAATAAATTTGACCTAAAAATAGATTGTTATAGGTATGCTTTACTAACACCAATATGTCTTATCGAAGAGTTATATGTATATCATGTGTATACCAGAAAAATATCAAAATAAAACAGTCACTCGTTAAATTTGAAGTCGCCTTAGCTAGGATACGGGCTATTTAAGTCAATCGTTTTTATTACTTTGAGTAGCTTTTTTTTTAATTTCGATATTTCCATTTACTTATAAGTTATGTTACAATTATTTGAGAGATATATGATGAGATTTGTTGATGTCAAGTTACTCGATACCCCAAGGTAAAAATTAAACACCTTCTGCTCATATACTGGCGTTCTATATTTTATTCTATACAATAATTTGTAGTTTTAAAATGTTGTTGTTGGTGCGACAGAAAAATAATAAAAAACGAATTTTAGCGAACTTAAGCGAAGGCGGTTAAGTTCGCTAAAATTCGTTTTTAGTGGCAGACTAAGTTCCGCAACTCGTGTCTACTTGAGGACCTAAACACATTGTTCTTTAGACAATACATCTAAAACATCGAAATCAAGAATACAATAATGCTTCCATCTCTCCCTTATAAATAGATCAATAGATGTATAATAAGATATAGAATATAACACAATAAGATGTAGAATAATGGAGGAACATATAGTAATTATTACATGACTGACACGCACTCCCTTACATTGGTGCATTATGGGCCTTTTTCTGTTGCTGCAAGTTTTGGCAGTGCGTACATAAAGTAATCTGTGTCTGTCTATACTATGCTATGTCTGGTAGATAAGATTGCACTTATCATGATTATGCTCTTTTACGAGTAAGATCTGTCCTTCGATTAACTTGACGGCACATTTGCAACCGCTCACCCTCTTCATACACCGCCAATAGCTTCGCAGCTCGTTGCCATAGTCGCGGTAGAACCGGTGACCGTTGTATATCAGTATCTGACCTCCCCTCTTCGTTGTTAAGATTTCATAATACATCGATTCATCTAAAAATAAATAAATTTTGCCGGTATATTCTACAGGTAGACTGTTTATGTCATGTTGTCCCAAGTCATATCAGTCAATGGTGATTTCGTATGCGATGGTTACTGTATTATGCTTTTAGGTATGGTCTACGTTTGTGATTAAATATAGTTACGAAGTTTAGTTTGTTACCAGGGTCCGACAGCTTCTGTGCCAGCCCAAAGTTGGGTAAGCACGTAGGTAGTAAAAGCCATCTGAAGCCAACTGTCATATGGTCATTAAAAAAAGTGACTTAACCGGCAGTGTTTATAGGAATTACTACTATGGAACCAACAAAAAAAAAACAACAGTTACTTCATTTGCGCATGTTTGTATTGTATCATGAAGTATTTTATTGCATCATTCGTCAAATTAACCTTATTTACCATCTTATAGTTTAGTTAACACACTTAACAGTCTTACAGTATTTTGTCAGTGTCTATTGCCTGCTACTGACCAAACTGTGATTGTGCTCATTCGTGACAAAGATCTGTTCGCCCACCATTTTCACGGTGCATCTACAACCGTACTGCTTCTTCGTGCAGCGCCAGGTGCTTCGCTGGTCTTTGCTGTAGTCGCAGTGGAAACGATAACCGTTGTTGATCAGCACTCGAGCACCCTTCGACGTTTGCAAAATCTGGAACTCTACAAGAAAAGCTCAGTCGATCTCTATCTCATGTTTATATTACCATTGATAGATATGGTTAATTTATTTTTCCTTTGAAGTTTTTTTTTTCTTTTTAGATAAAGAGTGACAAGACGCGCAGGACATGTGCCTGATGGTAAGCAACATGCCTGCCACATAACAGCACAGTGACACGCAGATATTGAAAACATGAAGAGTCCAAATCATTACTTAGCACTGCACTGCGCTCGTCACCAAGAGATCTAAGATATTATATCTCTAAGCCCTGTAATTTCTCTGGAAACATTACCCTTCAAACCGGAACACAGTAATGTTTGCACATTACTGCTTGGCGGTAGAATAACTGGCAAAGGTGTGGTACTTCCCCAGGCGGACTCTGCTAAGAGTCCTACCACAACATACAGAAGATTTAAAGTTCCACATTTTTTTAAAGAGATTAATTTAGTTATTGTATTTGGCATGCAGGAAAAATTAAATAATACACCCACTGTCCGTACATCTAGCTAATCTAGTCACGATCGCGGGTTGAACTACCCAATTGGCACGAACTGAGGAAGTTGGCATGATAGGTATATATATACCCAGCGGTGGGATCAGATAGGCTGTGAACGAAGATGATAATAATGATGAGATTTATCTATCTTTGTCTATGTATGTATGTCAACTACTATATATGTTGTTGAATTAACATCTAATCAAAATTCTGGTTAAGGCAAGAGGCAAGTCTGGGCATGTTATTATGTGCTAAGATGTAACTTACCATCAGGCACATGTCTAATGTATCATATCATTATTATTTTAGTTTTTAGCCAAAAAAACAAAAAAGGGGTTTTAGGCCGTGGTGGCCTAGTGGCGAGAACGTCTGATTTCACAATTATATGATTCGAACCTACGACTAGTTCGAATCCCGCCTACGATTTTGAGTATTTTTCCAAGTGTATGTTTAAGCGTGTCAATAAAACCGGCTGTAACGGTGAAAAAAACATCGTCAGGAAACTGGCATGATCCAAGGAAGACATCTTTCAAGGACGTCATCCGCTTACCCGCACTTGGCCAGCGAATTTGTGGATTACGGCAATACTAACGCAATACTACTGAATGCTGCTTACGCTTGAATTAATCGGGCGATCGAGAACGAATATCATTCAAATGACTAGCTAAATGATAACTAATTTTTATTTCATATACATTTACTATTGCACTACAACGGAATTAAATGTTTAACTTTTAATACAATGCATAGGAACGATTTTGGTAAATTTAATTCAAAGTTAAATCTATCCTCCACAAGCTTTGGTCTGGTGATCATGACGCACAACGCTGCGGTATGCGGTATGCGTCGCCGGACACTCAATCATATGAAAAACGTCGAGAATGGTCTCTTGTTCCGTCGCAGCATGCGTCAGCGGCGAGGGGCAAGCGCGGTGAAGTGGGGAGGTGTACTCCCGCACAGCGCGGCGTCATTCTCGGTTCAACGCTGCGGTGTGCGGTGTGCGTCACGGGCCAATATGGAATTTTTCGAAGAAAATTTAATAGAATTAGTTCGCAACTATCCTTCTTTTTATAAAAATAAAGACAAAAAACATAAAAGTTTGATAGAAATTTACAAGTTTGATAAAAAATTACAGAAAAATTGTTCATGTTCACGTCTACCTTGGTAGCTGCGGCAAAATCAACTGACCACCTCTCCGCAGGGACGCTAAATGCTGCGTCGTGACGCTGCGTCGTGGCGCATACCGCAGCGTTGTGCGTCATGATCACCAGACCAAAGCTTTAGTCTATATATAAAAAATGCCATCATCACAAAAGACACCATTCCTGCAAAATTCATACATACCAAAAAATAAAATTAACACAGATTTTTTTGGTTTAATATAAATTTAACACTTAATTGACATATTACTATAGAAATTAAACGACACAAAATTAAAGAAACTAAACGCGTTCACTACACTAGTATTATTACTCGTAATAAATACGGGATATATTGATTGGGTAAACGGGTAACTCACGTGTAATGAGGTCGGTCAATCTGACTCGAGTTTCGGCTGCGTTTCCGTTTGTCACATTGTACCAAACGGGAATCCATCGGGCGCGTACACTCTCACGCGGCCGAAACTCGAGTCGGATTGCCCGACGTCATTACACGTGAGTTACCCGTTTACCCAATCAATATGTGTAACAACCACGTTAATTTTAATACTAAAATACGGGATAATTACCGTGCATAGTAGAAAATGACCTTTACGGCATAGATATATAGTATAGATAGATATCTAGTAGGTATAGATGTTCTGAGTATTATTATAATTTCAAATATGTATCTATTCGTTTATTGGTTATACTGGAAAATTAGATAATTATTACTCTTTAAGTTATTGTAAGTTTGTTGTGTTTTATGAACACAAAAAAACAATGGCATACCTATTATTTATGTTCACTAGAAAATTTACTCCATGTTCATGCGTAAAGGTCTTTTTAGTTCATTTTAATAAAAATGTTCGTTAGCAATTTATTGCTCTGTAAATAACATAGTGTCGCGTAGAAAACAACAATACATGGTTTAGCTTATTACGTATATATGTCCTTATTTAATACATTTAAGAACAATGCCCTTATTAAAAGTAAGTACATATGAATGACTGTTACATATTCAATAGGTATACTTACGTATAGATTTTGTTACATTATTAAAATATTTATTTAATATTACTTATCCAAATATTTTAATAACGTATATATTATCCATATTTGTATTTAATTTTATTTCATATACCTATGTCAGAAAGGGGTACAAAGAGAAAAAAAAGAAAGGAAAGCGACACGGTAAATAACTATTAAGTTTAGTTACAAAGCACAGTACGTTAATTTTGTATTTTTTCGTCATTCGGTGTAATATAGTTACCAAAGTGTATCAAGCGGATAATAGCCGTCAATTTTTTTTTACCTGTGATATAATGTATTATATTACCATTGGTATGTTAGCAACCTATACAAAGATTATTATCTAACACTAGATAAGTATATAATATAGTATACAGTTTAGGATAAAACATGCTTATAATGCCTTTAACTTATTATTGAAGCTTACTTTTACTTTTTATATTACAAAGAAATAAACATACATTTCAATTGGCATTTTTTAAATTAGAATAACTAAACTTAATTAAGTATCACATTTATAAGGAAAAATATGTTTAATTGGCTTATGAAGTTTTGTAGAAGCGTTTTAAAGTGATCTATATTTTTTTCGTAAACACATACGTATTTATGTAGGTATGTACTAAATGTGCTCTATGGTTTCACTCGTTACATACATAGATTTACATAGAAAATGTAGACTTTCTCTGTAAATTAGTATATCAGTTGAAGAAAATATTTATTCAAATCTGAATGGTATATTTACCGCAAATAACGCGTTCACATAAAATTATAAAAACAAAATTTGCTTTAAAGATTAATACTAATATACGTAAATACAATATACAAGTCTAAAAATTGTGACGTCATATATACGTGAAGCTATCTATCTATCCTATTCCTGATTTTATTGGCAATATAAATCTTGTTTACACTTTTTTTCATTCATGTCATACATTTTTTCCCTTAAGTATTCGTAAACGTCTAAAATTATATAGGTATGTTAGAAACCTTTTGTTACGATTTCAGAGGAGATTATCCTGTTAGGACAATAGTGGATAAAGAGTATTTTAGCTAAAATAGGCGTTTCTAGTGTTTATGAATAAGACTAGTACCTAATAAGAATAACAAGCTATAACTATTTCTAGTTGTGTTAATCTTGAAATATTCCCATTACCGGGAATTTAAGTAACATTACCCACTTGGCGTAGCTTATTTAAGTAACGTTATTCCAGAATATTCGAAATGAGAAATTCGTTAATCATTGTGTGACAAGTACAAGCAATAAGGGTTATGATAACTTAGTATAATTTTACTATATTCATAAGAAATCAGTTAGTTTATCACTTTATTTCCCAGTTTTGCTTTGCAAACAAATGTAGTTAAATAGCTACTGTACCCACACTAAGTACTGATTGTATTTGGGCAAATGTAGCAAGCAAAATCGTTCGTGTAATGCCAGCACGAAGTGGTAAATCTAAAATTGATTCGTATTATCACCTACATAGAACTGATTTTCTACTAATTGATTAGGATAATGGCCTAAAGGATTGAGCGAATCAAATGTTGGCACTACGTTTCTTTCTGATGTGAGTTTCGGTGGTGGGTGATCGTGTGGCTTGAGAGTGACGACTCGGGATCCGAAGCTGATGGCGGATGCTCTGCAGCCTTTCAGCCTTCGAGAACAGTACCAGGATATCCTCCCGTCTGCGTTCCGCTTCTGGTAACTGTAGGTGTACTGTCCGACTAGCAAGAGAGGATGCTTGCAACCTCTGTTGGTCCAAACAAACGTTCCTGCTGACACGAGGGCGATGTTAGAGTATTTAGTGTCAAAAATTAACGAATATACAGACATGTACTACTTTTTAATATTTTCACATTTTTTTTTATAATAATATGGTGTAGGTAACGAGACGAGCAGGACTGTGTATTTTCTTCTTAGGGATATAAGAGGGCATATTTCAATCGGAATATTCCATAACATAATCATGTAAACAATATCGTCTTGTAAAAATTAAATATTTAAGGGAATTACAAAAAATAAGACCTACTTGAATTGGGTGTGAAAACCTTAAACTCTATTTAGATTAAGATTAATAAAAAAAACAATAAACAATCTTAACAATAAGTTATTGAAGGCATTAGAGATAACCGCCTCTAACAAATTTCACCACCACGTTAACTCCAGAATTATTTGTACTCAAACTCAAGTTATCTTAACTCAAGTCAAATCAAGTTATCTCAAACTTAAGTTATTAAAACTCAAGTATACATAGTTACATATACTAAATACCTACTTAGATCAGAGTATAGATAGCTATTAGCTATAGATTACTTTTTAAATATTAGTTTCCCATAGAGCCGCCTCACCGTCTTGCCCAGTTTGAGTTCGCAACTGTTGCGAATAATTGAAACAGATATTTAGATTTGTTAAAAAAACAATTTATTTTGCAGGCTTTATACTTAGACTTTAAATTTCAAAATTAAAAGAAATCAAAAGTTATTAGATTACCTAATTTATACTTGTTGTTCTATGAAAATTAACGGGTTACTCACGTTTGATATGGTCCGACTAAGTTTCAGCCGCATTCGGCGGTCTTTCTCAATAAGGTAGCTCTAGTAAGTATTTAATTAATTAATTAACGGTGGTTCCAGCTTAACTTACGCGAGCAACCCACTTAAGTTAGGCTGAACTGACCTTATCACATCACAGTAAATAAAATAATAACTAATTAACTTATTATTAGAATTACATGTACTTTAATTAGATGACAAATAAATCAATATTTATGCAAGTACATAGCTGTCTAAAACTAGGTTGCTTTAGGTTTCCCTTTTAATGAAGAGTTGATACAACTATAACTAGTGTGAATGTTCATAGATCTCTGATACAAAAATTAGCTTTGAACTGATAACAGGTGGTACAAATATTGATATACACTTTTCCCCAACACAATCTTGTCGCAAACTAATTATTGTAATTAAGACCCAGAACTCAGAACATAAAGACCCAGAACCAATACAACAAACGTATGTGTTGGTTCTGGTTCTTTCTATGTACCATGCATTATATTTAAAGACTATATAGCAGGGGTCGGCAACGTTTCGGGAGCCATGGGCCACATGGTAAAAAAGTAGATTAAAGCGGGCCGCACGCACTTTTGAAATTCCCCCCCCCTGCGAAAAAACTGCGTTCGCGCAACACAAAACATAAGTAGAGAATTAATATATCATACATTTATTTAGTTATATATAATATAAGTTAGTAAAATCTATGTGGAGGATATAATTATGTAGAAATAAATTATTAAAATATAAATAAATAAATAAATATTGGAGGACATTTCACACACAACACCATCTGACCCCAAACTAAGCAAAGCTTGTATGATGGCGGCCAGATAGCTGATATAATACTTATATAGTTTTTAAATACATGCTTATTGTACATATAAACACCCAGACACAGTGCAAACATTTGAATTCATCACACAAATATTTGCACTGGGTGGGGATCGAACCCACGACCCCGGCTTCGCAGGCAGAGCTTCTACCAACTAAGCCACGAGGCCAGTCAAAATAATCTTATTTAACATCCACGCGGGCCGCACGGAGGCAAGTCGCGGGACACGCGTTGCCGACCCCTGCTATATATAATTTGTTTTGTTTCAACTATTTCGCTTCGTTACTACAATTTTGCTTAAAGCCTTTTTACGAGTACACTTGCTAAATTTAGTCGACTGAATCCAGTAGCAAACGATTCCTGCTTCTGAATTTAGTATGATAGCTTACTGAATACTATTATACTTCACTAAATTCAGTAGCGACTAAATTTAGCCAAGGCCTTTTAGTTTGCATCCAGATGGCGTTGATAAAACGTCGACCAATATTATTCATTTCTATTAAGAATATTGTTTCCCACATCTGACTTTGTAGTAAAGCCCTTCGCTGGTTCTTCGGTAAACAGGTTTTTCGTGAGCCGTATGACTTTTGAACTCTATGATCTGACCGCCGTCTCGAAGGATCTTGATGTACGCTTTACATACATGGTTGGCAGTGCACCGCCATCTCTCGAAGCTGATGCAGCTGGTATGCTTCCCGTATGAATATTCGTTGTAATAAATTACCTGTTTCCCATCCGTCAGAGTTATCAATAAATCTGTAAGTATTGCATTTTGTGATTACGAATATAGATTTGTTTCATGGTACGCGTATAAATAAATGTATGAATTTAGTCACAAGATTCACGGAAGCTAACTCACATTATAGGACCTGATGTTTATAACACTCTTCCCAAAATAGTTATATCTGCCCCAAGTTTCGGCAGCTTCAAAAACAGATTAAAGTGCTGGCTTATCGATCAAACTTTTTAAAGTTACACCGAATTTTTAGAGAATGATGGCAAAGTCCTATAAAAATGTATACAAAAATTTGACATGGGTCAGTACAATTGTAATAAAAACATATTATACTCATATAATGCTTGACAGTTTTCTGTACAATAATTATTATAATACAGTAAAGTAGTCATTTCAAACTTTGAAAATGTATACAATTTGTATGAAATGAAATGAGGTTTATTTGCGTAAACATATGTAAATAAATTAGGTTTAATTTGTTTTCCTCGTTTAATTTTGCATACCTCTCAAGGTACGCAATTTTTTTTTGAAACAATATCAAAATGGTATTTAATTTACTAAAAAAAATAGATTTAAAAACAATGTCAACTTGAAAATAAAAAATAATTTAGTCAAAATGTAGGTATGCTTTTTCTTTTGTTTGTTTTTTTATTTATTGACGTGTAAACTGTACTTTTATGAATAAAGTACTTTGACTTTAGTAGAATGGTTTAGTATTTTTGTAAAGCTAGGAGTATTAGCACAGTCCACCAGGGGAAGTACCACACCATAGCCACATAGCCAGTTTTTCCGTTTTCTTGATCCGTTCAGCGATTGAGCACCAAAATTAAGTATAAACTACCGCATTTATAATAATATTAAAATCAGCTAAATGGATCTCATAAGGTCGCGTTACAATGGGGATTAAGTTCTGTGTAATGATTTCAATATGTGATCGTAAAAATTTTAAAAGCTAAATACATAGGTATTTTAGTCTTAACAATCTTGTTACCCCGGACCGCCGCACGGTTCAGTTGTGTCATAGTGTTGATTTAAAATATTTAGAATTTTGTCCAATGATCTGCTTTATTTTCCTTTCAAAATACTTTAAATATACTAAAACAAAATTTATTATTATTTTACTTTTGAGCCATTCCAAAGTGACGGGTGGGACATTCTAACTACTTTTTGATCAAACTCCAAGTAATTTCTCTTAAATTGGCAATATAATTTGTATCAAAATAATAACAGTATGAAACCTGATTTTAGATATAAACGAAACCATTGAAATAAAATATTAATGTACATTTTTAGCTCAGTAAATTGACTTTTCCTAAGTGTGACGGGTAGGACACACATGACACCCACTAGTCTGACTGTATGGCTTCCCAAATCAAGACAAGCCATCAATATTTTGGTAAGGTGTTTTTTCTTACACATTAAGGTCTAATCTTCTTAATATATATAAATCTCCTGTCACGATGTTTGTCCGCGATGGATTCCTAAACTACTTAACCGATTTTAAATTAAATTGGCACACCGTGAGCAGTCTGGTCCAACTTGAGAGATAGGATAGTTTTTTTTTCGATTTATAGTCCTTCCGGACAAAATCCGAGCGAAGCCGGAATGGGCCGCTAGTTTATTTTATATATTACATTAATTACATAAACAGATATTCAAAATAATGGCTCTTATAGTGTGTGTGTGAGTGTGTGACGGGTGGGACAGCATTTTGTGACGCGTAAATTTATAGGACATAATAGTTCTTGAATAAAACGTACCTAGCTGTTTAGACATGAAATTTATTATATTTTTAATGAAATTATCCAATCCTTTAATTGTCGCTGTCACTGTAAACAGCTCAGTTTACCGTCCTGGAATAGCAGGATCTTCTTTGGCATTGATGCAGCAATGAGAGCATATATGTCAGACATTTACAGTTCAAAGCTCGGAAGTAGTGCTGCTTCTGAATATACGGAACGGACTGTACATCGGACCATCTCAAGTCAAGATATTTCTTGTTAAGGGTTATATCGCCGATAGCGACGAAATGTATCTTCGTGCCTTTTAATGTCTTGGTTTTTAAAAAGTTATAACAGTCCCAGCTCGTGTTAATTATTTGTCTTCTGGTCATTATGGCATTCCAAAGTAATTGCTTTGCAGTGGCACCTACACCTTCCACTTTTCCATGACTTGTGGCGAAAAAATTCCACTCTACCTCTATACCCCAGTCCTCTGGCGAACAGAAATAATGTGAAGCGATTTTTAAATTGGGCAGCACATCCATCGGAAAATATGTGTGCCTTCTGCAATAACGCATAATTAGTTTTAAAGTCTTCTTTGATTATTTTATTTAAAAACGCCCAAACTGGTAATTTGTCATGCGACAATTCATTGCTTACTATCAGGTGGCACAACTTATCTTCACCTTTATCTGCCCAAGTGCATCCTGTGAATAATGTGACTTGCGGGTGAGACCAATATGCGCTTTAAATTTCGCATATTGGTCCCACCAATATGCGAAATTCGCATATTGGTGGCTTGACAAAATATGCGAATATGCAATATGCGAAATTCGCTATTTTGTCGCTTGACAAAATAGCGAAGTTTTCCGCGAATTCCACTTGCAGGAGAACTTGTTCATTTGTGGTCTGCAGCTTTAGGTTCTGGAATGATTTTGATTGGCAACTTTTTATAAACACATGCAGCTTAAATTTCGACATTTGTAATAGGGTACCGGACTGGGTCAAAAATACACCATTCTAACTAGTCCGTCAGCTAGATCATATCAAATATGGGACACGTATTTTTTGTTTTTTCAAAATATTAAAAATCGGCAAAGATATAGAACATCAAACTTCGAGAGTGGGGCGTCGCGACGTCACTCGTGAGTAAAAATCGTAGGCACGAGTGACGTCACGCGAAACTTCTAAGCGCTGTATCTTCGTAATTTTTTGTTTGTGAAACAAAAGAAAAAATACATACATGTACATTTTTTTTTGCAATCTAACTGACGGACTAATTCGTTTTTTTGAGGATTGTACCCTATTGAAGTTCTTGTAGTAGCTCTTTCATTGTACCACTTATAGTGGCCACTTGAAGTCTCATTTACAGTTTTTGTCCAAAGCTTCCAAGAAACCGTCCTATTTTCATCATATTTTTCAGGAATTAAGTCACAAATATCGAAGCACTTTTTACAGACATTCTTCATACATTGCTCGTTTAAGCAATCGCAACTTATTTCCTTTAACAACTCTGTCGATGTAGCAGGAAAAATGGTGCAAACCCTATGAACAGCCTCTACAAGAAAACTGTAGTTAGCGTGATACATGCAGACACAAACGTTGTGCGGCAGCTCTGACATTGATCGGACATGTACCGGTCTCAAATCATAGAACATGCTTTTACCCATTCTAACATCAGGATATTTTTCTTTGAAAATAGCGAATGCTTCAGCAACTGACAAAACCATGTGCCTTTTGGCAACATGAGTACGAACTCCTGTATCTTGGGTTTTAACGGATATTGTGTCTTTTCGCCCAGGAGCCGCCCGGCTTATATCATCCCTCTCGTAAAAACTTTTGATCCTTTTGTCTTGATCTGAAATTATGAGTCTCTTATTCTTTAATGAATCTGCAAATTTTTGTGGTTTGGGTATGGCTTTCGCTAACTCTAAGAGAACCGCGTGTTTTTTTAACGGACTTTCTGGCAAAGATTTTTGCGTCTTTATAACGGCCTTACGCAGCGTTCTTACGCAGCGTTCTTACGCAGCGTTCTTACACATTTGTAAGATCCCAACGACGATGACAATTACGGATTCGAAATTGAAGAATTGATTATTTTTTTCTTGCCCTTGTTTTCCTTTTTCGTACTTTTTCCTTTTCTCTCCAAAGTGCTTTTGCTTCTTCGTTTTGGTTAATAAATTCTTTATTTTTTTTCCTTCTTTTAGCATCTCTAATCCTCTCCTTTGCTAAAAACTCTTCCCGTTTTTCTACATTACTTTTAATTTTTTCTCTCGATTTTCTTTTTCTTTCCGCCGGATTCATGTCTTAAAAAGAAATTAACTAATTAAATAAAACTAATTTCCAAATGTATTACAAAAATGAACAAGTACCTATAATACTGCAAAAAACGAATCAATAAAAACTTTATTTGGTTATCAATAAATTCATTTATATTTTAGACCAAATAGATTTTTTTTATTTTGAAAAATAAACACATTATTATTTACAGACCTATTAATTAATTAAAATGGTAGGACTCGTGGCAGAGTCCGCCTGGGGAAGTACCACACCTTTGCCAGTGATTCTGCCGCCAAGCAGTAATGTGCAAACATTACTGTGTTCCGGTTTGAAGGGCAATGTTTCCAGAGAAATTACAGGGCTTAGAGATATAAGATTTTAGATCTCTGGGTGACGAGCGCAGTGCAGTGCTAGGTAATGATTTGGACTCTTCATGTTCCAAGAGCTGCGTGTCACTGTGCTGTTATGTGGCAGGCATGTTGCTTTCCATCAGGCACATGTCCTGCTCGTCTTGTCACTCTTTATTTAAAAAAAAAAGCCTGAAATATGAAAAACAAAAAATACAAATCTTGTAAATACGCGAAAGTCATATCTACCCTATAATACACATTGCCAAATACTGCGAGAAGTATTGACTTTTGAATCTGTATCCTCAAATACACACTATCAAAGTAACGGAAGTGTATTACATATGTTTATTATATGTATATGTAAAAAAATAAAAAAAATAGTTTAATTTTTAATTCTTGTTATGAAAATCGTAAAAACAGTTCCTATTTTTTGTAAGACACAAACGCACCTTACACTTGACACAACAAATGCTGGCTTGTCCAGTTTTGCACATACGGCAGCGACCTTTCTCATCAAAAATAGGCAGGTGACCCAATCCGTCGTACCTTACATCAGCAATGGGTCTTACCACTATCGGCCTCTTTATTTTTTGTTTTGAATCCGCCACAGGCACATAAGTCCTTTCTAAATTTGTTTGGCTGTCAATGATTGAAAACTCTGGCAACGAAATTCTTTTAGAGCTACTGGCTTCATGCCTTTCTGCGCGCAATGTCTCCGATATAGTATCCGCCCATTATTGACACAAATGTCTATAAAAAATATAAACAACGTAAATATAAACAAAAATGACATACGGGACCCCAAATGACGCCTAAAATTACATACTTGACCTTATTTTACTAAAAATAAGGTCAAGTATGTAATAATACGTATTTATAATTTTTATTTGTAATGATATTATATTATATATGTATATGTTTTATTATATTTTATTAAATATTTGCTTACTAAATAAAAGCAAGCAAATATTTAAAGTAACATTTTCTAAGCATTTGGTAATGTATCCCTCAGTATACATGTTCAAAATTCAGCAAGTTTCCGCGCTTTTGGCAACGTATCTGTGAGGATACAATTAAGTTAGAAAGCTTGTTACCTGTTAGAAAACATATTTACAAGCTAGGTTTTTATCTATATAGTTAGTTTGTTTCAATATCATTATAATTCAACAAAAAACGTTACCATAACTTATAAAAAATTATACAACTCTGTTGTTGACGTAGCGCGACATCTCAGCTGACTGATGTAATTATGGATGGGCAATGATCCAAAATGCAATCGACTATTGCATTAAAGTGATTAGAAATATATTTCCTAACTATCAAATTGATCGATTTTGAAAAAAATTACCAGAGCAGTAAATTTTTTTTTAGATGTTGTATCTGATGTTGTGCATAAAATCGAATTAAGGATTAAAACTATAGTGAACGTGATTTGTGCTCTCAGTATACCAGTTCCAACGGTAGATGTCTACGATGTACGTATTGTAGCATCACTGTCATCCTCAAAACATCACGCGGTCGCAGTCGTCACGGGTGTTCGCGCAGCGACGTGCTCCCGGCGCAGAAGCCAACGAGGAATGGGAGCGAGGCGAGGCGAGCAGGCGAGCGCGGCCCGCATATTGTAAATATATTTAATGTGTGCGTGAAGGACGGACCCATATACACCGTTATTTTTTTGCATTAGCAAAATTTTTACAGGCTATGTAGACAACATAGCTCATTGTTACTGTGCAATAAGTTTACTCTTAAAATCAATATTAAAAAATCTGTGACCAGTTGAAATTTACAAAAATCCTGCCTAAAAGTATGGTCAATATGTCATGTTTGTAAACAAAACTCTACGACGTCATTAGCAATAAAAAATGACGTCGTAGTATTCATTTTAGCACAGCTATTTGAATCTCTCTCACTCTGTTCTGGCCTACCTGCGGCCGGTACTTACGATAACCACGCGCGGCTAAAACTACCTACTTTTTATAATTTCATGGGCCTGGACCGGCACAATTACATTCAATTTAGTTAGTTTAATCTTTACACTTTAGATAGGGTTAAGAAATTACGCGTTTTAGCATAAAATACGCATAAAGTTGTGAACAGCTACTTACAACAATCAATAGTTTACTAAACTATTTGTCCTTATAATTATAGTTAGTATTATCTATAATATTAGTAGCTATTTAGTATTTGTTCCAAATAATTTCTACCATCATGATAGATACACATACGCCTGGCACCTTATTTTGTTTTAAGACTTGTGCAATGTCCGTTTCATCAAATTAAACACAGTGTTGTTTTATTTCACTTCCAAAAAAAATATCACTACCCCTGTAACGTTTCACTAGTATTTCTACCACACACTCTATCGTCAACTGGCATTGGCCGCGATCGACACTTAACTAAATAAATGCAAGTGATTATTACATTTGTTTTATAAGTAAGTTGAGGGTAGGCGGGAGTGCCGGTTGGGTGGTCGTGACTCGTGACCTTGACCACGAATAACATGTAAATACTACGATACGATACGAATACTATAAAAGTCATGCGTGTCAGTGACCAAAAATTGGATAATTTCCGTGAATTTTTTTCATCAGATTTTCGGTTGTTTTCAGCTTGTTGTGATCAGTAACGGCAATAGAAACCGCTGTAAAAATTTTGCTAATACAAAAAAAACGGTGTATTTATAAACATTAAAAGCAGTCGGGTAAAAGAAGAAAACATACAAATTTTAAATAAATTTAATACGTACCAAACATATTTGCACACTTCACACATTACATAAATATCTATATTATTTTCTCATACTACGTATGAAATACGTACTACGTATTTCAACATAATATATCCATACGCATACATTTTCAGTATTTTTATTTAATTACTGATAATAATAAAAGGGTAATAAGTCTTTATTCAATAAACTGTCAGAAACTGGTACGAATTTATATTATAAATAATTTAATGAAAAACGCGGAGAATCAGGGGATATGGTGATACATATTTTTTGACAAAGTTTATTAATTTATAGGCAATTTTTGATAAAATTTACTCAGTACAAATCAATACGACTCTAGGGACGGAAAGTCTACGGAGTATACGATTCTGGTGTTACAACTAAAATTACGGAATACTTAGACAGTGGAGAGAACTGCATTGGGGTATTTTTAGACCTCCAAATGGCCTTCGATAGCGTGTCGATTCCAATACTGTTAACTAGGCTAGAAAACTGAGATTTCTAGGCTAGAGACTTAGTACTCGACTGGTTAGATGAATATGATTACGAAGGAATTAAGAATAAGTTGAAGTAGTTGCATAATATTAATCTATATTATTTTATGACTAGGTATTTTTTCGTTTATTAATAATAATTCTACAATCCATTCCATTCAATATTATTTTGTGTTTTGAAAACCGTAATTGTAAAATAGAGCATTAGTAAATAGCTGTATAAATTTGAAATTGGAATTCCTGAGCAATGAGAAGATATTTGAGATCAAAGTGGTCAGTACGACAAAACACAAATTTCATATAAATATTTATATATATATATGTTTGTGTTAAATAATGTATCTTTTTGAGACAGAATATTTATAATTATTTTAAATTGTTTTGTGTATATATAGTAAGTACCTATATACCTATAATGTAAACACTACATACACACACACAAACCCACGCGCGCGCGCACGTACGCAGGCATACACGCTCACCCTCTGACACAACACACACACACACCACTCACGCACACAAACACACACACACACAATTAGTCACCATTGGTCAGAAATATGTAAAACATTATCTAAGTATATCAGAACAAGTGTTCATAGGAGAAGCCATTAGCTATCGAAACACTGTTTGAAACTAGTTCGCAGCGAATGGGTCCACATTTCATATTGTAACGATGGTTATTTTCTTTTGGACTAAATAAAGTTATTATTATATTATGTTCTAGATTATCTAGATCCTCGCGTAATAGTTTCCAGTAGTTTTAATATATTTCGGTGCCGGATGGTTATGCTCCCCGGTATGGTCGACCACCTCACCATCGCGTACTGTTAGATGGACCTTGCAGTTACTTCTCGAAGAACATCTGTAACGAGTTCCTTTCTTCGTCAGATACCAGACGCAGTAAGTGAATCCTTTGTAAAGACAGAGCTGCTTCCCTTGTATCGTAGTTATATTCGTTAGTTCGAAATCTGCAACAGGAAATGTTTTAGCATTAAGTTTGTTATTAACTATTATTGGTTTATACTTGACCGTTATCTCGCTTGATGCGATAAAGCGTGCTTACTTAGAAGTTACCGATCACCCTCTACTTAACAGGACTACTACTACTACTAACAAATTTTGTACCGTTTTGTACACGTTCATGAACCATATCTGATCAAATTTGGAGTCAAATTCAAACCTTTATTTGAAATGGACGTAGCAAGATAAGTCACATTTTTAATATTGGGACGTGAGAGCTATATCATGTAGAGTAGAAAAACAAAATGATTTTTCAAAGTTATATTAAAGTTATATTTAGGAGACAAATAAAAAAAATGTATGAAATCGAGTTTTGTTTAGAAGACACTAAGGCCCTGACCACAGATGCTACTTTTTGAAGCGGGATGCAGCGGCTAGACGCCAAGCGCAGCTACTTTTTGAAGCGTGACGCAGCGTCAAGATGCCTGTCGCCGTTGCTAAAAGTAGCTAGTGTGGTTTGGCTGTAACAGTACTTTATAACAATCTAAACGAAACTAGAACAAAAAAGACACTTATTACTTTCAATTTTATGTGCCTCATTATAACATGGTAAACAATAGCCTTTTCTGCACTCCAGGCACTCTGTGCTCACTTGCTTGGCTTGAAATCGATTTCCTTCTTTTTTTTTTCTTGAATAACAACTGACACATCGTTTTCTTATCAACTTGCCTCCTCTTCGTGGTATCTTCGTAAGCTGGTGTTGTTTTTCTGTAACAACAGTGGTAGATAACCGTGGTCTTGGCGGTGTTTTTTTTTCTATTACGTGGCTTATCCAATGACGTATCTTGGTCTCTTGAATATCTAAAACTAAAATGTTGATATTAAAAGCTATTGCCTCATTATAAATTACCCTTGAGTTGACAATCTCGGTTTGAAATAAGAAATCAAAGGATATTTTTTGTACCATGTCAGGTCAGTATAAAAATATTGAAATGTCTTAAATTGATCACTTTTTTGTTGATTATATGATAATGTACGGTATTTTAGATAACTAAAACAACAATTAAATAATAAAAAACACAGCTTATTGTTGAATAAACGCCGTCGGTCAGTATTGTCCGACACAGCACTGCGCGAACGATAAGTCTTAATGAAAGGAACACAGATACGTAGTCTGGAATAACACATAGGCTACTTTTCATCCCGGAAAAAACGAGAACGGGATCTATCCGGATGAAAACGCGGCCTTATGCTAATCTATACTAATATTATAAAGCTGAAGAGTTTGTTTGTTTGTTTGAACGCAAGGATCTCTGGAACTACTGATCCGAATTGGACGATTCTTTCTTTGTAGGATAGTCCATTTATCGAGAAAGGCTATAGGCTATTTAACATTACGCTACTATCAACAGGAGCCGAGCAGAAATGAAAAATGTAACAAAAACGGGAAAAAATGTTGCTTTTTGAGAGCTTTCGTTGCGTGACGGCAAATGTCATATTTCAAAGGTTGCGTCATTAGAACCTAAAGTAACCGAATTTGTTCAAAATTTTAATTGGTATTTTCGATAGATGGCGTAGCAACTCACGCGCGTTCAGCTAGTATTTATATAAAACAACTAAATAATTTATTGAATAAACCAGTAATATATGTCTCTTTTTCTACTCCTGTTTTGTGACTAGTATGTAGGTCATTAATACGTTTCATAGGATTATTGCCACAATTTTTGTAACTTTGTTGTGCTGACGTGGTTACGTTAGACTAGGGGGGCACGCTGGTCTCATAGAAGGGTAAGGGTAAGGGTTCCGTTGACCGACGCGACGAGGAGAATTAGACGTTCAAATATACATAGGTCTGTCGGACAACATTGTCTGACAATGCCTGAATGTGTCAGGCAAGCATCATCCGTATTGTCCGACGTTGCCCTAACGAGAGCTTTTACTATTCAATCTGGCGTTATAAGTGCTTAACTGGTCGGCTACGTCGATGCCCTTTTTACCATCATTGTAATCTACAACCGCATTCGGTTTTAAGGTAGCTCCTCGCCAGGAAGCTACATTTGTCATTTCATCAGCATGACAAGTTGATATCATTAAAACGTCGCGTTTATCGTGCCACTTGATTACAGTTAGTTATTCAGTGGTTCATTTGTCGCGCAACTACTCTTCTAACTTTTTTCTGCACAACTTCTATGGGAAAAAATTTCTTGTTTTTTGTCAATGTTCCACACAACGCTAACGCTATGCTTGTGTTAATTATCAGCTAATTATAATTTAGCTAAAAATATGGGTACTTACACAACTTGAAATAATCTTCTGGAAATACATTTAAACGATTAATTTAAAAAAAGTGGGAAAGTGGGACGTATACAAATACAATGTGAAAAGATGGTGTGAATGGGGGACAGAGAACCTGTTAAATATAGCTGTTTATAAAAAAACATAACCACCAATACATAAAACAATTTATTTTCTATACAAACACCCACTTTTTCAAAAGTATAACTTTTTTCGACTTCAGGTACGAAGAAAAATCTGTGTAAAATAAAATAAAAATAAAATGGAGAACAATTATACATCGTTTTGTAGCTTATTTCAATAGCTTTATGATAAAGTAACTCAAAGCAGCCTAGATAGAATTAATCGATCACTAGGTATAAAATAATGCGCAAGGACGCACGCCGAGCGCACACGCAAAGTCTCGCCGATTTGACGTGTTTTCGAAAAATGCGGGGAGCGGGGGGACCCCTCCGCCTGTCAAAGGCTTAAAGGCGCGATTTTAAAGGGTTAATCATTAAAAATTGTAACCATTGAGGAAAACCCAGTTAGGGAACGTATTCGACAGCCTAGACGTTCTTATCACTAAAGTGGAGTCAAACCATCTCGTTGGAGTCTTAGGAACGCTGACTATGAAACGATGTCGCTTTATTACGTAACATTATGTGTTAAATAAGTATAACATGACCCACAAAGCGGGCGGTCCGCGCTGATGGGACCGGCCATTGGAACGGCTGACTTAAATGGTAAAGTATATTGGTCGAGGCTTTTTCATATAAAACTATCTAACCCCAAACTTAGTGAAGCTATGGAAGTCAGATAGCTGATACGTATATGGCTCATTCTTATTATAAAGGAATAACACGGAACGTTTTAGTCCCATACTTTTATTTCCTACATTTAGTATACAAAGTGGCCAAAGGTCAAGGTTTTTACTTAAATAACCTATAGTTTTGTGGGTCAGACAAAATATAGGTTAATAATGAAATTTTAGGCCTATTACATTTTTTTAAGACAGGCAAGTGAAATATAGCACTGGAAAATGAAAATCAACTTTAAATATGTATAAAAATGCATGATAAGTGACGTATATAATACGAGTATATATATAATTTACAGTGTATAATTTTTACATTGACTGAAAAAGGTTAGAAAATATTACGATGTGAATGTTATTTTACTGCCAGAATAGTGAGAAATAACCAGAAATATTAAGGCTCTAGGAATAATGATAGTATGTTTTAAACAAATATTTGTAGCTTCATAGTCAAAATTTATCTTTAAGAGATCATATTATATTCAACAAACTTAATGTATTCTATGAATAATACTTAATAAAACAGCAGCCTGTTCGAGCCTTGTCAAAAAAAAGTCAAAAATTCACTAAATAGGCTACTTTCATAGATTATTTTTTTGGTATTTACTAGATCTTGCCCTCCACGACTTCCTGCAGTGCTTTTTTTCACGATCAGTCATTTCTGATATTGATTTTATTTTTCCTGTAGTTCTTGCCTTTAAATAATACTGTTTTTTCTTGTCTTTGAAAGTAGCTAACTTGTTTGGATCATTTTTCATTCGTTCATAACGTTTTCTTTCATTTTCTCGCTTTTGTGCTAATACTTCTTCCCTAGTCTTTTTTTTCTTAGGTTGTGACATTTTGGTTTCTGTGGAAAAAATCCTCAATGGGTTAATAATACAATAATAGCAAATTAGGAACCTAAGTAAATATTTATCACTTTCCTGCCTAAATTTGTTTAAAACACACAATTTGTGTCGCCCCTACTCTATGATGAGATATTGACTAAAATTAGCCTTAGCAGTCTTTTTACGTTTTAGCGAAGTTTTATTTATTTTTATTGTGATATAATTTCTTTGATTTATGTGCTAACTCTACGTATTATGTCGGTAGAAGACTTGCATTTTGTAAAATCGTCCCACAGGAAAGTGTCAATTTTGCTCATGTTTAGGCATTTTTCTCCAAAAAGATATTTTAGAACTTAGCTGAATTTCAGTGGCCATATAGAAGCCAATTAGTTCCTTATTCTAGATTTAAAATAAATCAAAAATATTAAAAAATTACGGAGCTATGATTTGAGCACACCAAAATTCCTTCACTATAAGAACTAGCCATTTATAAGAATTTATATTTCATAAACATAATTATAAATACTTATCACATTATACTTTTATGCATTCGTCACACAAATGTGACGGCTTTATGATAGAAATCCCGCCTGTGTGTTTGTGTATTTATCCAAGTGGAGATGCCCGACCTTGTTAACACTACTAGCTGTAACGGGAAGTAAACATCGTGAGGAAACCGACGTGAAAAAGAAAGAGAAAAAGTATATTTTTCGAAGACATCTGTTCACCTTCACTTGGCCAGCTTGGTAGAGGATTATGGTATTAACTTGGGTGAAAGTTTCAATCGTAGGAAAATAAAGAGGGCTACTTAATATATGTATGCTACTCGTATGTTATGATAAAAAACTTAGTACAGATGTGCGTCAATGTGTGTGATTGTTGCTTCACCACTTTCTAACTTTCAACCAAATTGGAACCATCTAATTTAACACATGTTCTACGTTTTAACTGAACATTTTTTCCTGAGGGATACAAGACAAAACAGTGAGCGTATGTGCAGAAAATGTAAAAAAAAAACAGCAAAATTGCACCCAAGACCTCAAATCAAGTCAGTTAATAAAAAAAGAGAGATACTTCGAAAATATTTTATTGCAAACTAAACTAGTGCTAAAACTAAATTAATTATACACCAAAATTATCCACAGTAAAATAATTCGGTAAATAATTAAGTCTGCAAGTCTGCAAATACCTACACGTTGGAATAAAGACGCGTTTTCAGGTTTCAAATAAAATCATGTCATAATAATCTATTTTCTACAAAACAAAAAACAAAAACCGACTTCAATTTAAAATTAAATTCAGATACTCGACCAACTTTATCTCATCTTTACCACCTCTGAACGAAACCATCTACCAAACTCTGCGAACTCTACCACCTCTGAACTATGAATCTACCAAACAAAAAAAACATCAAAATCGATTTACAATTGACGGCGCTATAGCGTAACATACATACGAGTACAATAAAAAACATACAACCGCATTGATGATCTTCTCTTTTTTTGAAGTCGGTTAAATAAAGTTGTCAATTTTCTCTAAATAAATGAAACATTACCGCCACCTTTGGCGTAATTTAGAACTATTTTGACAGGTATATTTAATTTCGACCACGCCCCCATTGGAGCTACGATTGTGTAGACTGTAGAATCTGATCAAATTAAAATCAAACAGACATATTTTTTGAGGCGTCGGCGTCGGGAACATTTGAGACACATTTTTACTCACATTCACATTTGTGTTGCTGTAAGTACATGGTTTTCAAAAATGAGACCCTAGCCCTAGGGACCTTTTAACTACGACGGTTATAGGATTCAAAGAAAGTTTCAGTTAGGCGTTAGGTGATAGAGAGGCAGGTCTCATCACAAACATCCTGAACAGAACACCCCTGAGCCCCTGAGGTTGTCGGAAAAAAATCTATGAGTTAAATAAGCGATTCAACACATAGTTAATAAAACACTATTTGTTAAATATGCCTACTAGTTAAAATGGCATCGCGTGGCTTAACAGAAAAAAACACGAAGTTTACTGGCTTGACGGGAAGTACACCGTAGCAAAAATCAGATTTGGCATAGATATATAAATGATCGATCAATGAATTTATTTTGTAAAAAAATATATATTGATATGCTACACCTACACCTTACATACTAGAATATGTTTTTATTTCATTGTGTCATCAATACTACACTTAAACATCTTTTATTCGTAAAAAAATACTGCATGCATGAAATATTGATGAATTAGATTGTTTCCTTTTATAAAAAGTTTATTTATACATGAGGATTTTTCTAGAAAAATCCAGTGAACATGGATGGTTCATTTTAAATTAATTGCTCTAGAATGATCCACTGAGGAGGTCGACAATTATGATGACTTACTATTATGTCCGATGGAGTACCTAAGCCTGGTTCACAATGTTAATATATTAACTACCATCCTCAGGAGTTTCCTGCACAATTTCGAACAGCACGTAATCAGTAGATTTCATTTTAGGAGTTTTCTTCATGCAATATTTTCCGTTCTCAGTTTTGATAAACTCTTTAGGCGGGTGTCGATGTTCGCCTTTTTCTCGATCCACTGAGTAGTCCTCACTCACGATGATGGCAGCGAAGCATTTCGTCGTGTTGATGCATCGCCATTTCTTCTCGCAATAAGGAGTCTTCGTGTAGTAGTGTCCTTTGTATAGCAGCAGGAGTCTATCACGGATCGTAGTGATTAGTTGAACTGGAAAGAAACATTTTCGTAATTATTCGAACTTACTCTTCTAATCCTTCATTATGCAACGCCGTACAAAAATCACGCAATAAGAAGAAAAAATCGAAGGTTGCAACAGGTTCATCTTCAGCTGCACTCAGTTGGACAGCTTACAAATGACGTCATAATGAATCTTATTATTTTATACCCTTCTGTCTTTCTACATAGGTCTCCTTCTGGTTCAAATGACCCATCAATTTTATACACGGGCCTGTAGTCTATTAGTTTTGAATGTTCAATCGCATGACGCAAAGTGCAATAGACTCTCGTGTTATATGTATAGGAAGGCTTTGGGCGTGTCTATATTTATAAGGTGAACTTAATCGTAAATAAATATTTAAAAAAATTGTTACTTATGATTTAATACAGGTAAAACATAAACACGCACAGCATTGCAAACAGGTTGGCGTCTCACAAGACACACAAATGTAACGCGTTCTCCTCTTCAAAGAATAGTGACACATCTTACATTGCCGTTTTTTGGTTAGCAACACTCGCTTTGTATTAAACGACAATAGTTTTATCGCCCTGTCTTTCGATTCAGTCACATTTTCAAGCTTTGCTTTTCTTGTGGGTTTTTTCTTTTTCCTCCTTTTTGTTTTTATTTCGTCTGAAAATATATTTTTTATACATTCTGTTATTGTGCCCGTGAATTCAAATGGCAGTGTTCAAATCAAATCAAAGAAATGGGTCTGATTTTCATCCACAAGAACTGTGATAGCAATAACATTTTTTCGAACTAATTCTGTAGTATTAGAATTTAGTGCATTTTGAAAAAATATCAGAATGCGTTTGAAAAGAAAACGACGTTGTTAAATGTATTATTTTTATTAAATTATAATTAGAAAATAGTCAAATGTTTAATTTGTATACTTTAATGTGATGAAATCAATAGCAGATCTTTAACTTTTTACAATAATAAGTTTTTGATGCTGCGCTGTCAATCTGCAATAAAGTCTTTCGGGCGTAATAAAATATTTATTAGGAGTATGATTATGTTTATGTACAGCTTCCATTACTACACATTGTTCGAACATTACTTTAAGGTATGCTTTACAACCTTGGCTGCACCGTAACCTGTTCGTGTTCTCGTTTTTGTTATTTCTTCGATCTTCACTGTATGTATAATCCTTATATAAATAGTATTTTTTTCCGTTCATGGTGGTTATTTGACGAAATAATTGATCCTCTGTGGAAGTGATGGTAGGACTCTTGGCAGAGTCCGCCTGGGGAAGGACCACATCTTTGCCAATTATTTTACCGCCAAGCAGTAATGTGCAAACATTACTGTGTTCCGGTTTGAAGGGCAATGTTTCCAGAGAAATTACAGGGCTTAGAGATATAACAACTTAGATCTCTGGGTGACGAGCGCAGTGCAGTGTTAGGTAATGATTTGGACTCTTCATGTTCCAATAGCTGCGTGTCACTGTGCTGTTATGTGTCAGGCATGTTGCTTACCATCAGGCACATATCCTGCTCGTCCAGTCACTCTTTATTAAAAAAAAAAAAAAAAAAGTGAATTCGAGCAATAAATTTATTTATTTTCTCCGAAAAAACAAAAACCAACTTCAATTTAAAATTAAATTTAGAGACTCGAACAATTTTTATAAGAAACTATCACTAAGTCATCAAATGTGAATGAGAAAAAAAAGTTTTTTATTCATATCTCAAAAACCGCCACACTGATCTTATTAAAATTAAATTAATATACAATTAAATTAATATAAAATTCATATGGGACCACCTCTAAACTATGATCTGCCAAACAAAAAATAACCATCACAATCGATTAACAATTGGGGGAGCTATCTTGTAAGATACATACGTACAAAAAACATACAATCGAATTGAGAAGCTCGTCCTATTTTGAAGTCAGTTAGAATGCACTTGAAGCATGGACTCACTCAAGCTAGATTTCAAGCAAGCTCGACGCAGCTAAGCAGCGAGCGAGAAAAACTTCTACCAACATTATTTTTCTTTCTTTATTTATTCATAACACGTATTTGTTTACTTTCTTAATTTTTCTACGTCTTTTACCAACACTATATAAAATATGAACATTGCTAAAAAACTAGAGTACAACAGGGCCTAAGCTACCGGTGCTTAGGGCTGCAGAGTGAAGAACCTCCTGACTATGCACGATGTGTTAAGATTATATCTTCTGCAGCCAATCTTTGAACCGAGCTCTCAGCAAAAATCTCTTAAGATGTTGTTCTAGAATTGTCGCTATATAACGTGGACTGACACAACTATTAGGGCTATAATGGTCGAATTTACATCCAACATAGCGCTAACATCATGAGCCTAAGGAACTTGCTGAGTTTGTCATTCTCGGCATTGGCGAGGTTCGAGGTTAAAAAATGTTTTACTACTTGTCAATGTCATAATATCCTACTAATTAGCCTGACAAAATTAAAGAAATTAGGACAAATAATTCGTGTAGTTTTGAAAACTGGTACCGTTTTCCCTAAGGTCTTCGCCCTCTTATATCAGACTCCAATAAAATACTCTCAAAAATGGGCTTTATGCCATGCCTGTTAAGATATAAATTACATTGGCAACACCAATTAGCAGATCACTCGCTGACAGCCGTCTGCTAATTTATGTTGATTGATACTCTTACCATTTTTTTTTTTTGTTACTTTTGCAAATTTTTATATAATACAACAGTAAAAATATGTCTATTTATAGAAAATTTAAAGCGAGTGACTGAAGAAAAAATATTATTAATAGTTTTCGAGATACATACAAAATACTGAAACAGATATTTATCCCTCCCTCCCTCCCCCTATCGGAGGCTTTTATTATGTTTCTAGACACCATAAGGGATAACTGTATCAATTTTCATGTACACGAATTATTTGATCTCTGACCTAAGCTTTTAAACTAATTTGTTTAGAACTAAATTAATTAATACAATTTATAAACGCGAAAGTATGTAAGAATGTATGGATGTATATTTGTTACTCTTTTACGCAAAAACTGAAGGGATTTGGACGAAATTTGGAATATAAATAGATAATGGTCTGGAACAGAGACGTACTTCTTAGCATTCCATGGATTCACCGTGCGGGTGCCGGGTCCATCGTGTGGCAGAGAGAGAAATCTCGAATAGACCCCAAGACTTGTGACTCGGGCGTAGGTTTAAAAGGGGCCCCTTATATTGACGTACGTCAACACTCACCTTCACTACTCGTATTTCTCTCCCTGCCCAGCCAAATCCGATATGATCCTACTAGTACAGGTTTAGATACTCGTTCTAGTATAGAACTTACTGCACTTCTGGATAATCCAAGGTCTTTAAGCAGGTTATAGAGAGATTTTGCTGGTATACCTCTCGCTCCTACTTCTACAGCGTATAAATTAATTATAATTATAGGCTATTTTTTATCCCGAAAAAATAACGAAATCGTGAACTACGCGAGTTAAACCGCCGGGCGTTGCTAGTATTGAATTATCTCAATGATATCTTATCTTAATATATACCTATACATTACGCGTCACGTTGTTTGTCCTAAACTACTTAACCGATTTTAATCAAATTTGCACACCACAATTGATCCACTCGAGAGATAGGACAGTTTTTATTTCAATTAAAATGATATTTAAATGTCAATATCCGAGCAAAGCCGGAACTGGCCGCTAGTTATAATATAACTAGGTTCGATGATCATAAAAATATATTTTCAAACAGTAATATACTTTCCATTATCAAGAAGAAGTATAGGTTTCGGATCATGGTTGTGTACATCTATCTCATGAATTACGTAAAAGAATGAATCGGTTTTCAAAACGGCTTTGCATTTCGGGAAGTTACTGCAGTTCCAGCGTTTCGAAGATTTGTTCTTCTTGTAAAAACGATATTTTTTGTAGAGCAGCACTTGCTTATCGTTGTGCATGGTGATTAGGTGCGCTGTAACAATAACAGTAATATTTAAAAATCTTTTAAATTGTATCTTATTTATATAGTAGTATAGAGTGACAAGACTAGTAGGACATGTGCCTGATGGTAAGCAACATGCATGGTGATTTACAGCTATTGGACCATGAAAAGTCAAAATCATTACCTAGCACCGCTCAGTACTCGTCAATCGGAGATATAAGGTGTTTTATCTCATAACCCAGTATTTTTTCTGTAAACATTACCCTTCAAACCGGAACACAGTCATGTTTGCATACTACTGCTTGGCGGCAGAATAATGCAATCCCTGCACAAGTCGAAGGTCTTAATGAAACAAAGTTTAAAAATGAAATAAAAAGCTACCTATTGAGCAAGGCATATTATAATATAGATAACTTTGTTAAAGATAGTAACGTATGGAAGAGAACTGTGTTGAAACTAGAATCTTATAATAAGGTAAAGTAATAGATTTATAAAAATTTTGATGGAACATTGTACTCATGTAGTATCTGTATACTGTATGTATTAATTATTTGTTATTTTGTCTTTGACAAAGCCTTTTTACAGCTGCATTTGATTGACGAGGCTCCTTTACAGCTTTATTCATTTTGACATTGTTATTTTATCTTATTATGTACACGGATTCTTATGCCTTTTTGTTAATGACGTTACCAAGTGTTCTTATGAATTTATGGTTCGAATAAATGAATTGAATTGAATTGAATTGAATAACTGGGGAAGGTGTGGTTCTTCCCCAGGTGCACTCTGCAAAGAGCCCTACATACTCTTCGAAGAAGCTGAAGCGAGATATATGGAAATCATTCCATATATCTCGCTTCACTAGCAAACTAGGGGCTATAAAATGCTCGATTCTACGAATCATCAGTTGAAATGGAACAATAAAGGTTTACGTTTATTACTTTCATATTTATTTATAAATCAGGTTGAATGGATAAATCGTTTTGATCTTATCCATTTATGATATATAGTGATTTATAGTAGATCACACTTATATTTAGACATCAGGATTTACATAAGAAAGCCAACACTAATAAGGTAGCTTAACTAAGATCAGAGGAATTAAAAAACAACCTTTTCTTCTACAGCGATCTCTCAGTAAAACTTACGAAAAAAATCAAATTTTCGCAGTACATTTTGAACAAAACTCAACTTTGTGTTCACCACAAATTGGAATGTTACATTTTGTGCAGTACGTCTTAGTCATGCGCCTTTTTTTGTAAGAACATAAACCACAACATTTTCTTTTCTTCATTGTTACGGCTTCAACTGAATGAAGGTCACTGCTGTATGACAACTGATCTTCACAATGATCTTCGTCAGTCTTCATTCCTAATATAACTTTGATATTATTCTTTACATGTGTCGCCATAGCGCGATTTTGCAGCCGGATTTTGAGCCACGGTTCAACTAACTGCGAATGTATCGCCTTCATATAATCTCGTCTAATCATCACTTTCTGACCACTTGCAGAAGAATTGTGACAGTAAATTATGTAGCTGTTAATACATGCTACATTTATCATGGCGTAGAAGACACACACTGCCCACTGATCAGTTTTTCTGCTGCACGATATGACTGAAGACATTTTGTCAAATTTACCCACACCACCTTTTGTGCTATTATAAAACTCAACCATGTGTGGTTTTTTTGTGTCCGTGTTGACTGAGCCTTTCGCATTGCAAGAAGATAGTAGGTAAATCATTTTTGATGATTTTCGCTTGTATGAAAGAAGTGTGAGGGGACCATCATAACAGAATATTGATGTATTCACTTTTCGGGATCGATTGTTTTTCATTGCATCTGGAATCTCTCCTTCTTTATTTCGCAAAGTCCCTATAAGTGTTAGTTTGTAAGGTAGCTGCAGCAACTGTTTCGCTAGAGCTACTGATGCAAACGAATTATTCATGGTTACATTTCTATTTGTGCCGTGTATACTGCGAGTTAGTTCCTTTACGAAGTACTCGCCCAAAGACGTACCTCCCGTATCGGTCTTTTTTCCGAGATGCGGAGTACTATGTATTATATAACTTGTTGCACTATCACACATGGTTTCCATCTTTATCCCATATTTTACAGCCTTATTTGGCATGTACATTTTAAACGGGCACTTGCCCCGAAATGCCAATAATTGGTCATCGATGGTTACGTTGTTACCAGGTATATAGTTTTGGCTGCACTGATCCATGAGTAAGTCCCATATATTTCTTATAGGTGTGAAGGGATCGTCTTCTTGACATTGTGCGCGTGATTTTTTGTCATCGAAACGCAGGCACCGCAAGAGAAATTGACATCTTTCTTTGCTTACACATGATATATATCTCGTACCTGAATACTCTGTGTTGAACAAGTCACTAAGTGTAAGATGGTTATCTTTAAGAGATGCAGTTAGTATTAGAATACCAATTAGAGCCTTGATCTCTTCTTTGCTAGTGAAACATTGTGATGATGTACTTCGGCTATAGTTTTGTCTTTTTATTTCAATCTCAGAGTTTGTCCGAGTTACAATTTCTTCTAATATTTGATCAGTCATGAATTGTTTAAACAAAAGCATGGGATCTGATATGTCCCTCAGAGCCTGCGCTGGTCCTTTGTCTTCATCAGCAATTGCGACTCTTTTGCTTGAAATATGTCGTTTGCTTGTTGCCCAAACATGACCGTTCTGAGTTCGGATACTGTTTTTTGAGAAGGTTAAAAGACACGAGGATTCTATTGATGGAACGAAATGTTGATCTGGATCATCTTTCAGTAATCCTGATGAAGACCGATATTGACTTTCTTCGTCATCGGAAGAATCATCCTGAGTATCACTTTCTACATCCTCATTATCTTCTATTTCGCTATCAGATAGATTTTCCCATGAATTCACATCTTTGTCAACGTCCACAAGTAAAGGCCTAATATGTTTATCAGGCTGCATTAGCCCAGAAGCCGTAGTAAATACTGTAAAGAAGTATAAAGAAGAGTATTAAACAGTGGTATGATTTTAGTTCGATCTGACCCACTGCAAGTCATAGGTCTTCCCATAATCTTTCATTATTTCTTTTAAAGCTATAAAGATGGAAATAAATTATCCACTACACTAATCAAATGCGAGTTGGCTGATTTTACACGCCATCGATTTTTTTTTAATCATGTCTTTCATTGTTTTATTACATTGTTTTTTGTTAGTTTAGTATGATAACCGTATATTGTTGTATCTCTTCTTGGAAAAGAGATGCAGGCGGCCTTCAAATAGACTTTTCCCTGTTTAAACCGGGGTTATAACTTTTATGAAATCAGACCCTCTCGTTACTACGACACCACGGCTTCAACATTAAAAAATAACACAGTTTACGCTAAATGTAAAGTTCTGCAAATGGGTATATTGTTCAAAACAGAGCTGATCAATGACATTCGTCCTTAAGTACAAATAAAACATATTTACTTATCACATATGACTTGACATTTAATACCATAAAACATAAAATAGTGTAACAGTAGTAGTACTTAGGTATATATTAATAAAAACAAAAAACAAAACATTTTTATATTAATAAATGCCAAAAGTTTTGGAGGCTTTTCACAAAAAATAACAATTGTACTTATTTTAAGTACTTACAATATTATCTAGCTTTCAAAGGACTTTGAGCATCAAAACAGCGAGGTACAGTCATTTTAGCGATCTAACAGGCAACTTTAAAGTGAGCAACTAATGTATAACCTATCAAAATGAGGAAGAAGTAGTATGATCTTTATTGCAATGGGGCATAAAAGTCAACAGTACTAGGTTTATAAAAGTACTTATTAAAAGTACAGCCCTGTTATCATTTTCAACTTAATTGTAATAGGCATAGATGTTCATTTTGATAGAGGATGTATTATATTATAATTATATTAGGTCAACAGAGTCGCTTTAGGTTCTATCCAGCGGCTTGTCTCGCCAGAACAGTACCATTGTTGGTGCGAAAAATCCTTTAGACTAAGATATCATTTAAACACATTAACTTTATCTATATGTAAGCAAGCATTTTTCTATCTATACTTACTGTACACGTAAGCAACTACTATCTACAAATAAGTAAAACAAATCAACAAGTCCTTCATTACATTACTATCTGGCATGCATTTCCAAAGTTGAACAAAAATAAATGACTTAATTTTAGACTTTTCACAATACCATAGATAAAGCTAAGTTACTAACATCTTGGACTAAAACGTATGAAACAACTAGTATTTACAGCCGCGGTTTTAAAATGTTTGGTTGAATGCCAGCATCTGGATGTTTCTATTCATATGAATTCACTACTAATAGGGTAATTTTACAAACTTCTCCTCAGTCTTCGAAGAAAAAGTAAGTATAATGAGACAAACCCGAATAAAACAATATATGACTCAAAAAATGTTTGTCTCTTTAGTTCATTCTAAGTCACAAACATCGAAATTTTCAAAAATAAACTTGCTAAAATTTATTGCAGATTTTCGGATAGGTTTGCACTTGATGGCGACGATGCAATCTAAGAAGGAGCGTGCTTGCCTATTAGCTATTAATACATATTGGAAATACGGCTCTAAACGACGTTACAAAGCAATTTCTACTCCATCGCTGTTCAATTACTACAAAATAAGCAATTATTTTGTAAATTATTTATCGTATGTAATTTAATGTGGAAAAAAAGTAACCGAAAGCCCCGGAAGCGAACTTGCGGCATACTAGTTGTCATTGTAAGTTTGTATATACAGTAAAATAATTTTGGATTAAAATTAATTGCTTATTTGTAGCGCACAAGTGGTGAGATAAAATTATCTTTATTCGTACCTACTCAAATGTACACTAGTACACTGAGTATGGCGAAAACGTTGAAAAACTAGTAAGTATTTGTTAACGAAACATTTACAAAATAAAACTTGACCTATATAAAAATAGATTTGACCGTAATTAACCAAAGGCAGATATTTGATATTCTTTTATCTCTGCATAGACATATATATTATAGAAGGAGATATTTAACACACTTTAATTACATGACATCTTCACTTAATTCATAAATTTATGGCTTTGCAAAACACGTTCATAAACCGAAAAGTATTTTTTGAGCGTCACGTCTGTAATACTCAAAGTTACATTATGTGATCATGTGATGTGATTACATTTTACAAAAACATAAGTTTGTAATCATATTTATTGCTGTCGCACAAAATATGCGGCATCAAACTACGAATACGAGGGTCAAACTGAAAGTTCTTAGAACTGGCCACTTATAAACAATATAATAAAAAAATTATTATATAATTTGAAAATAGAACTCTTTGCCAATATTACTGAGTATATACTTCATTCATTTGTCATTTGTTTTACGATTTGGCGGCAAATTGAAAATTATCTGTGTCACGTCAACATGAATTTAACACGAGAAAATTTTCGTGCAATGATTTTTTATGACTTTCGATGTCAATTAAGTCAACAAGAAAGTTATGATAGACTACGATTGGCCTTTCACGATGAAGCCCCATCTCGTGCGACTGTTTACAACTGGTTTAATGAGTTTAAACGTGGTCGCACTAATCTCACTGATGATTTACGTGAGGGATGGCCTTCTACGGCGACGACTGAAGATAACATCTGTGTTGTGCGGCGTATAATAGAGACTGACAAAAGAGTGACCTATCAGACCTAGCAGATTCGGACAAGCTTAGGCATCGGTATGAGTCAAGTGCACAAAATCCTACACGAACATTTAGCGGTCAGGAAGCTTTGCGCCCGGTGGATACCTCATAATTTGACTGAGGCTCAAAAATTCCATCGTGTGGATTGGTGCCGTAAAATGATTGAAAGATTTAACGGAGGTGACTCAAATGCTGTGTTCGACATACTAACAGGTGACGAAAGCTGGATTTACTGTTATGATCCTGAAACCAAAAGACAATCTGCTCAGTGGGTGTTTCCTTTCGAGGAGTTGCCAACTAAAGTGAAGAGAGATCGAAGTGCGGGGAAAAAAATGGTGGCCTCGTTCTTTGGAAGGATAGGTCATTTCGCAACAATTGTGTTAGAGGATCAAAAAACAGTTTCTGCAGAATGGTACACTACCAATTGTTTGCCACTAGTCTTGGAAAAAGTTCGAGAGAAACGACCTCGCAGTAGGATCCTCCTTCACCACGACAACGCCTCATCGCACACCGCCAAGCGAACGATCGACTATTTGGCGACATCAAACGTTGAATTACTGAGTCACCCGCCGTATAGCCCCGACCTCGCGCCTTGTGAATTTTATTTATTTTCAAAAATTAAAGAAAAACTTAAAGGAAAGCGGTTTATGAATGCTGAAGAAGCGGTGGCTGCGTATCGCGATGCCATTGAAGAGACCCCTAAGGACGAGTGGGCAAAGTGCTTTTCCCAGTGGTTCCATCGCATGCAGCGGTGTATTGAAGTGAATGGACAATATTTTGAAAAGATATAATAAAACTAATAACTGGCTAATGTAATCAGTTTTTGATTTTCTAAGAACTTTCAGTTTGACCCTCGTACGCTTATCGCTAAGCGAATGGTTTGCGTTCTCTTGTGCGACTAGGATAATATTACAAATAAATAAAAAAACTTAATAGATTTCGCTGTTTCCTCGTCGGCTTCAGAGAAAGTGTCTGCAAATGCAGGCGTGATAGTCCTTTTCGGTTTGATATTTTTTTTTGCACACCGTACATTTTTTGGGTACCTACTTTGGTTTATTTAGAAGCTTCGGTACTAACAATGACTGTGTGATCTTAGGAGTCGCGGTTTTCTTTTGTTGAGGCTCAGATGTCACAGTTACTTGAGTCGTTAACTTTTTGACAGAAACCTCTAAAGACTTTCTTTTTTGTTTTTTTTTAAACTCAGGCTGTAGAGCTAAGACTGGAGCAGTTGAGGAATGATTATGCCGGGTCAGTTTATCCACAAAGTTGGCATCGTTCATTACGAGATATGCTACACACCCGGGTTCACTGCATTTCCATGAGACCGTGTTGGAGTTCACCACTTTATTTTCGTCGTACTGGAAATTCTTGTAGATGAGGATTCGCTTTCCATTAATCTCGAACATTCCTCCGACGACCTTGGGTTGCCTCCCTGCAAGAAATAATCATTTCTATTAGTTTTTATTTTATATAAGTACTTAATTAAGCTTAAATTTTCCCTTTAAGGAAAATTATAGACAGGAATATCAATAATCATCTTTTTCAATCTATCTTAGGCATTACGTTTTTAGTTTGATGGGTTAATTTTGTGACACGCAAATGCATCATGGTCTCTCTATACTCTATATAGATATACAATTCTAAAAGTGGCTGTATAGTGATGTTAAATATTATAGACGCATTTTTTTTACAAAAATTTAAAAGGAACTTATTAAAACCGTAAAATAATAAGTCATCTAAACAATGACTTTTTTTTTTGAGATAATGCATTAACGCATACCCTACCGCCTGGGGGAGACGGTCGGGTTATGTCGGACTCGACACCACGGATGGACTTGGTGCCCCTACCGACCAATACCTCCACGGGGCTCCAACTCTGCCGTTTGCGGCGGGAACGCAGAACCACTCGCGCTTACTTCAATAAACCCCGACGCGATTAGTTATCTGAGTAGCTTAAAGGCCTGTTTGCATTTTGATTAGTGCTAGTGCGATTGCGAGTGCGAGTGATTAATCGCGACTGATTACAATGCACTCGCAATAATCAATCGGTGTCCACACGTGTTTGCTACTAATCACTCAACACCTGCACTACTCACTCGCACTCGCACTAATCAAAATGAAAACAAGCCTAAAGATTTGAAATAACTAAAAAATATGGCAGTTATAGTAACTGCCGATAGAAGTGAAAACTTTTAACTTAGAATTTGATAGTTTACTTTGGTAACTACGCGGGTGAAACCGGAGGGCGTGGCTATGAGCATCACCATCTAGAAATGCTGACGCATTACTAGATAGCCAATGGGAATTCTGACGCCTTTCTAGGGCCAATGGGAAATGCTGACGTATTTCTAGGTGGCCAATGGCCATGTTCCCGAGTTTACCCGAAGATCTCTTATCATTCCCGAGCGAGACGCTAGAATTCAATTCACAGCCTACGAAAAATCTGTATGTGCCGCTCAAAAAGAGGTTTTCACTTCAATAAATTCTTTTAAAATTATTAGTCTGTGTAGAAATAGTCAGTTCTTTATTCTTCAATACAGTGATAATACGTTAGTGCAATACACACTCAATTTATAGTAAGTTTATATAATATACTACAATTTATATGTTCATTATAAATGTTAAACTTCTAGACAGACCATGTATAAATTGTAAGGCATAATTTTACACTCCGTAATAAATAGTGGTGGGCGTTGATCAGTTTAATTCAACTGTTTGCCTCATGTGGCCTTTGCCTCTACTTTTTGGAGCTATCGCGTTAGGCACAGGGCTTTACTAACCTAATCCTTCTAATTATATTTACGCACATACGGATAACCTACCTCAAAGCATTCCATGTACTTACCATACTCACTTATATGGAAAGTTTTAAGGCAAGGTGAGCGTAAGTGTAGTTATTAGGAATAGGTTAATAATTCTTTTACGTTCACGTATGGACGGGTTGCGTATTTCCTTTCCCGTGCACAGTAGAGGGCAGCACTGCCTTATTACCCGCATAAGTTAGCTCAGCTAATTCCCTTCCTAAGCGCGTGTCCAATTCAAGCCACGTGTCCTCCTATCGCGCACCGGTTTCCAGCGCAAACTGTTCTTCTAAATACGCCTTTCAAAGCAATAAATAACTCTTCCCTTCTAATATAATAAATGCGAAATCATCTATGTCTGTCTGTTACGATTTCATAAATAAACTACTAAACCGATTTAAATGAAATTTGGTATAGTCTAGAGCCTGAGAAAGGACTTCGGCTACTTTTATGCAAAAAAAGTTTCAAGAGGTTGAAAGTTTGCATGGGAATTTCGTATTTTTTGAAAGCTTGAGTCTTTTTAGGGTTGTGATTTTAATTAAACGTCATTCAATGCTTTTAAAAAAATGACATAAGTACATAGGGACCGACAGCGAGAAGTGACATAGATAGATAGATGTCTTGTTGTGATGACTGTAAAACCGTCAACCACCCACCACTGTTCAAAAATAATATATTGTAGTGATAGTGTAGATTATTAATCATATCCACAATGATTCTCATTAAAGGGGTTAGCATGAGATTTTACAATACGTAAATTAGAGTTAAATACTATAGGAATAACAGTTTTGAGACCTAATTTATAAATAAAGTCAAGGAACTTTATAGGTAAATACATAAATATTGACACGTAAAATTATATATAAACATTAATGTACGCGCTAGTCAGTTACTTATCACAGTAAACTCATGCTAACCCTGTAGAAATATCTTATATTCCAATCTAAATTAAATCAATAAATAATTAAATGCAGCCTCAATAGTTACCTCAATTTTCAACCAGGAATGAGTTTTCAGGCGGATTGTATACTAATAATATTGTAAATCGATAACGAATGTATAATACAATTATTGTTATACCAGGTGTAAGGTAAACGACGAAGATTAAAGTCAGTGCAAAGGGCGTTTATCAACACGATCTTAAAACACTTTATGGGATCGCAATATTTAACAGTGAAATCAAATGTGTCTAATATTAAGGATATTTTTAGTACTGTTAGCCCATATACGTAATAGATAACGTCGGCGTAGAGTTAAGGAAAATACTATCTCTTCTGGAACTATTTAAGGAAATTTGCATGTTTTCGGGCTTACTTTTCATTCCGCAATAAATGCAAAATTTCTTAATAACGATTTTCTAAATTCTACGCTGACAAAGTCAGTCAAAGTCAAAGTCAAAGAGTAGATACTAGTATTCATACAAATAAAAACCCTATGATCACGTTTTAGCATACCTATATCTATTTATCTAATTTTCCACCAATATTTTTTATTTTTATATTCCGTGGAATAATCGTTTGGTCGACTCCTTGGTAACTGTTCATCGCAACTGTGACACAACACATTCCTTTAAACTTGTATCGTTACTCTTACACCCGGTATTTATGGCATTACTCATCATATTTATAGAAGAATAATACAGATTACTTAATATACAATTCATGTAAGTACCTTAATCTTAATAGGTTATTAAAACAATAAAATTTTTGCTTTAATTTAGTACATGTCCAAGACAGATTTCATTTGGGTTTCTAATTTAAAAACTAACATAATATTAACCTATAATTTGTAAAACGCTTTGATTCTACTATTAAGTAGATAATTTTCCCTTATCGCATGGTATATGAATTAAATTACACACCATATAAACTAGGTAAAATACTTAAAACATTAGCTTTGTTTTGTTTTCGTACAATGTGCTCATGACGGTGCCTTTGCCGCTTGACTAAATTGAATAACGTTTTGAGATTATTTACATTTTAAATGGTGTAATAAACACATTTTGTTGTAATACAGAGTAGTGAACACACAAAATAGTGATAATAACAATAGGAACGAACTGACCATTAATTAAGATACAGGCTTTTAACACACAGTGTGGTAGTTAGGGTATCTGATACACATTGATTATACAAAATATGAATGTACAAATATAATAACATTATAATAAAATACTAGCGATCCACCCCGGGTTTGCCCGTGGCACTTAATATACCTACATAGTCTATAGCACTCAGGAATCACGTAAATACATCTAACAGTGAATATTTTTTTAATCGGTCCAGTAGTTTCTGAGATTATTGCATTCATACAAATAAACTCTTTAGCTTTTTAATATTCGTAGGATTAACTAAAGATATCGTTAGTAGAAGTGACTGTCATCAGCACAAACGTTAATAGTTTAGTATTAAAATTAACGTGGTTGTTACAAATATTTATTGGGTAAACGGGTAACTCACGTGTAATATGCCAAACGCGGACTCTCCTTGATAAAGGCCGCCGGACGCGGCCGAAACTCGAGTCGGATTGACCAGTTTACCAAATAAATATGTTAATAGTCTTATGTTTTAATGTACGGGGCTTAATCACAATCTAAATCATTGTTTAATTACATTGTACAAATCGCGAAAGTTTAAAAACAATATTTAATAGTCTTAGTTTAGAACTCTGTCTCCCGGATAGGTTCGAATAATAATTGTAATCTACTTTTAAATAAATTTCGTATTTCTATATATCATAATATATCTTATATTATAATAATGTTTTTGACATATTAACGATTCACCGTTCACCGTTAAGACATTGGCACCATGGGGGTGGACCTCATCTCACTTTCAAAAATCTTTCGTAATGCTGCCAGCATTCTTGGCACTTTTCCGACTGGTAGTGGGCTTGATTATCTTTAGAACTTCATCGATTTATGGACAACTCAAATATATTTAATGTAAGTAATTATTTAGACTTGTAGTGTATTGTGGTTTTCATTCTAATTTGTTTTCTTTAATAAACACTCTGCCTATTTTTTTTAGAAACATTTAGCTATACTTGTGGACATTCCGTTTCTAGTAGGGTTCACCCTTAACGAATGCATCAAGGTGGACGAATTCACATATGTAGTAAAATTATTTTATATCATTCCGACCGCTCATGCATGTGTTTGTGTAGTGAGACACACTAAATTACAGCAAATAACTTACATTAACTTAGTAATTAATAATTTTTTATATTATGAAACAAGCTTATAAAAACATAAAAGCCCTTAAACAATTATGTTATAACAATGTCGATATCTAAAGATATCTAGTGGTGGGGTTAGCTTCAGCTATATATTTCTAGGTGGGATATATTATTTGTCTAACTTTAATAAATAGGTACTCGAAAGATTTCGCGTGCACACTTTATGGTCGCGATGTTTGTCAAAGTCTATCATCTCATTAGTTATCACAAAGAAGGTGTATTTACAATTTTAATAGTAAGCGAAGTACGACTTAGTATTCGTATTCAGAGATTTAAATCTCTGTTCGTACTTCCCCGTACAGTCGCAGAAACACTAGCAAATGTATCGAGCTAGAACGAGCACTGTTCGTAATCGTACGGTAAAGCTGGTGAAATTGAATAAAATTGTATTTTTCATCCACTTTCTAGTGTTTCTGTGACGTAAAGAAAAACACCTACTATATTTTTTGTCTCTTTCTGTAGAAGTTGGATTTATCCAACTTCTATCTTCACTTTCGTCTTGAGGCGCAGATAGCATAAGGTCAACTTCGGCGTGGCGTAGATTTTGAATCAATCGAGTCTAGATTTAAATAAACAATGAAAATCATTGTCCATCGACGACTTTTAGTTTAAACCAAAGAAGACAACTTGAACTCTAAGATATTGACTAACAGAATATGTATCAATAAATGTTTGAATATATGGTCTATCTGTCAAGTAGGTTATTGCCTAAGCTATAACCACAATCAAGTTCATCCATCACATTGATATGTCATTATCAAAGATGGTGACGGATTATTTTGTACGTTGGAGTAAAAGTTAAATGCAAAATTTAAAAAAATAAAATAACTGAGTGTGGCCAAGTATTAACGAATTGATTGCATTATACAAGACAAAATCACGATCTTGAGTAGGTTATATTCGTTTATAATCTCGTTGCGGTCGTGTTACGACGGTCATGATCGCGAGAAGATTCTCTAACAGTAGCTTTTATATAATCCGATCATTAAATATAATACGAACACTCACCCAGGAGCAGTGTTTTTATCTTTTCAACGACTGAATATGTATCTCCTGGGTTTGGCAAAGGTGCTTAGATTTTAGACCTTAGATTTTGTCTATACCATGTAATATGTAAGGAATGAGACGGAAACATCAGTATAAAAAACAGTCTCTTTTACAACGTCTTCAAAACGAGTTCAAAAACTGATTTTGGTCATATGAAAATCTAAACTCTGATATAGAGTCCTTTGCGAGCCGGTACGTATCTCGTCACATTATGATCTGTGTGTTGAAGATGTGTCTCCATTATCGTTTCATCATTATACCCAACAATGACGTAGGCTTTGCAGTGCATGTTATTGGCAGAGCAGATCCACTTGATACCGCCATTCTTCCGACCGTTCTTACGGCTTTTGTGAAACGTGTAAGATTCCATCATGAGCAGTCGCGTCCCGTCGACGAGTGTGATGAATTTGTGAACTGAAATATAAATCATGTTATTACAAAGGTTGTGAATGTAGATGGATCCATTAATTATTGCACTTAAGTTTAAAACAAACAACAATACCTATAATACAAAAAAAAGACAAAGGAAAAAGTTATATGGAAATAGGAAAACCGTGAAGTAAAAATAAAGATTAATACATATTTATACTTCTACGATTTGGTAAATGTTTAGAGATTAGAATGAGTCTAATGTATGCATAGGTCTCCTTGGGGGACGTGCTTTTATCGGAGTTACATTTCCTACATTTCGGAGATTATTAACGTCGCATTGTTAGCTGCAGTGTACATCCTCCTTAACATAGAAGATATACAAATACTTTATACTACAGTACTAAAAGATGCTTCTATTATAGTACTATGGAATATTTCCCCTGGGAAAGAGACAAATCTATAGAGACTGTTTAACTGTCGTTAGTATTTCCTTATTCGTTTAAATTGGCAATTTTATCAATGGTAATAATAACACTGACAAGAAGATTTTTATTCATTTATTTTTGTAATAATCAGAAATGTACACTATCCCACTAATATTATAAATGTCAATGTATGGATGTATCCAAACATCAATTTTTGGATGTTTATTGCTCAATCACGTCCTTACGTTTGAACGGATCGGGCTGAAATTTGGAATAAAGATAGATAATAGTCTGGAAGAACACATAGGCTACTTTTTATCCCGAAAAAATAACGGGAACAACGAGAACGAGAACTACGCGGGTAACACCGCGGGGCACTGCTAGTTTATGAATGAAAATGAATGTTTGTTTGTAGGTATGTCGTTTATGCCTTTACAGAATCGTGATGTATGGATTTGATCATGTGATGTTTTTTGGCAAAGTTGTTGTGTATGAGCCAAAGAAGATTTCTGAGTTGGTACGACCAATTTTCGATAGGTGGCGTAGCAATGCGCGCAGGGTGCAGCTAGTGATCAAACGCAGGCAGGCGTATGCGCGATAAAAAAACTTCAACATATTTATTTGGATTGCAGCGATCTTTAATCATGCTTTATCGTTAGTTTGATATATAGGACGAAACGTTAATAAACAAATATTAAAAAAAAAAACAGAATTCAGTGCCAAACGGGAAGTCATCGGGCGCGTACACTCTCCTTGAAAAAGGCCGCCGGACGCGGCCGAAACTCGAGTCGGATTGACCCGACCTCATTCCACGTGAGTTACCCGTTTACCCAATCAATATAAATATTTAAAAGTTATACTTATTTTGGCGAGTCTGGGAAAAATGATGAGATGAGACTAAAGAAGTTTGGGTACTTTTGTATGGACTAGTGGCGTCATTCTTTTTTAGCAGCCAGAGGTTGTTTGTCACTTGTTTGTAACATTACTGTACTTATACGGTACTATACATTAAGGGTGTTTTATTTATACAATCAGATTTAGTGTAAGTAGTTAGTAGTAGGAGCTGTGAGATACTAAAAAGCATAAGCCCCCCTACAGTGTTACGTTATACTTGAACGGCCTCATACTTGCTGGCAAAATTTCGAACGTAAAACACCTAAACTATGAAAATTTCCGGAATATGTTTCTTAATGACAGGTGTGCTACTACAATATACTTACATCAATACTAAAATAAACAAAGAATTTTACTGAAATCAAAACATCAAAAGAATCGCTAAAACTTTTACTACGTTTCAGCACCGATTGTTAATTTTCATTTTGATGTGGATCCTATTTTACATTACAGATTTTACATTATGCTAAGTAAAATAAATAAATAAAAATTACATAACCAATATGTACAAATATCATCATAGTCTCAGTAAGGATTCTTACGACATCATTCATCTAAACAGGTGACCTATGGCCATCTCGAAGCTAAAATGCTTTAAATTACGTCATTTTGTTCAAATATACGCTCACACTTTAGCGTATGTTTTTTGGTACACGTATAATGTGAGGTACCGTCGTGTCTGGTACCCGACTTACTGCACCGATACTTGTTCAACAACAGCTTTAATCTAGAGTGAATCGGTTTTTTTCTAGGTAAACACGCTCCATCGTAGACCGCATCGTCGCTTAACATCAGGCGAGATGGCGGTCAAGTGTGAATCTATAAAAGTTAAAAAAAAAAAAATACGTAACTGTGATAATTTGACCATAAGCAGCCTACTGAATGTTCCCACTGCCCATCAGTGGGAACATTCACTCGAGTCCATCTCTCGCAAGATGGAAGTCAATTCCTTATTCCACGACTCTGGCCCATTGCGGGTTGACGCATGTCTTCGAAAGATTTTTGGAACATGCCGGTTTTTTCTCGATGTTTTCTTTCACCGTTTTTAAGTTAGCGGTATTATGGCTATGACTGGCCTCGTGGCTTAGTTGGTAGTAGCTCTGCCTGCGAAGCCGAGGGTCGTGAGTTCGATTCCCACCCAGTGCAAATATTTGTGTGATGAATTCAAATGTTTGCACTGTGTCTGGGTGTTTCTATGTATAATAAGTATGTATTTAAAACTATATAAGTATTATGTCAGTTATCTGGCCACCATCATACAAGCTTTGCTTAGTTTGGGGTCAGACGGTGTTGTGTGTAAATTGTCCACCAATATTTATTATTTATTTATTTATTTAACAACTAAAACGATTTATAAATAAACCAATTACATTAGTTGTCAACAATACAATATGTTATCAACAAAACAAACAAGATTTTTATAATGAGACTAACATACACGTTTCATATTATTGAATTAATAAATGTCAAGTGATTGTAAATCATTGGACCTCTAGGTCTAATCAAAATTATAGCAAAACATAAAATAAATTAGATTTATATGTCAAAGATACAATAGTGTACAAAAAATAATAATAATAATGTCAATATTTAGATACAAAATGTCAAAATTAAAAAGCTTGTCTAATTTAGAGTTCATCATTCTCACTCTCACTCTCATTCTCATTTATGCACAATTACTTCGAACAGACAGTGGTGCGCGTGGGATTCGTACCTGGGGCTCCGGATCAGCTGTTCGCCGTTCTCCCGACCTCAGCGTCTACTCTAATTCTACGAAAACGTAATTTCGAAAAAAAACTCGCGACTTTCCTGCTCTCGTTCTACTTCGTTACGTCCGATACAACATTGTTTGACATTTAAATGTTCTAAGCATACTCTAATTAGAGTAGATGTTCTAAACATTTAAAGGGACAAAACGACGGATCGAAGTAAAACCGGAGTCAGAAAGTGGCGAGTTTATTTCGAAATTACGTTTTCGTAGAAAGAGAGTAGACGTCCAGACCAGCTGTAATTTATTTACTAGATCAGCCGTAACTTGATCGGGTGCGAGTAAACTATTTAGCCACGATTTTTTGTTTAATAATATTAAATGTATCCTATTTATATTAAGTATTAGAAAGTTTTGATGTTTGTTGTTCAGTCACGTCGGAACGGTTGAACGAAACGGAGATAGCTACATTAGTTATAAATATATCATCATTTTATAAACATAGTGCAAAGTTTTGACTGATCTCATCGGAATGGAATCAAACATTTTTTGAAACAAATTGGAATAGTACCTTTGAGTTACATAATACGTGTTATCTGCGATTAATGTTTGCAATATAACAAAGGAGCCAAATCGAATTTAGAAAATTAACATAATAATAAAAGATCCGTCAAAAACGAATGTTTACGGCCACTGATATTTCTTCTCCCTGGCATATCCGGATACCGATCCGGATAAGGAACATCACTAGTTATAGTTGTTAGCAAAGGCTGTTAAATATGACCAGACGAACTGATACTGTAGAGATCCTATAGAAGTTTTCTATCAATTTATCATTGAGTTTTAGGTCTGAGAAGCTTAAAAACATTTTTTAAAGATGTAATAATAGGGATGTGAACAATTTTTCGGACTTGCTTTTATTTTGAAAATTGACGCTTGTTTACCTTAAAAAAATGTTTTATTAAAAATATTAGTACTTTCGATGAGTGAATATACAATAATAAACTAATTTTGAAAATTCCCGCTAAAACACTAACGACAGACATGACGTCACTAACCGCAAAACATTGATCGCCATTCATGACTGTTTTTTTTTACTTGAATACAAACAATCAAAATCGTCGTTGCTAAGATACTATAATAAAAATGCAGAGAAGTTAACATTCTAGTCAGTTTCGACAGCTTGTTTTGTGCAGTCACGTGACAACAGATTACAAATATATATAGCATTTAAAATAAATTAACTAAGAAGTAATATTCAATTATAAAAATATAATTTTCGATATACTATTAATACAAACCATCATAAAATTAACACTAAACATTAATTTGTGATTAGTGTTAACATCCCTATTGTTTCGTTATCTCATAATATGTATAATTCCACTTTGGGCTACAAAATATTTGGGTGGATCATGCGAGTGGTTAAGCGAATGCTTTAAAATGGTGCCATGTTTGCTCGTATGTAGGTAGGCTGGGCATTTCCTTGATAGTCTCTTGGTGCAAGCGTACCGAGTACCGCCCCGCCGATTCGAAACATTTTTGCTGAACAAATAATTAGATAGGAGCAACAGTGTGGTACCGTTTGAAGTCTGGACGTAGCGACCTGGAATCACATGTATGTCATGTTTGAAAATATACAGGGTTACTGGTAATGAACATGCATCCGTTTAAGGGCATGTTCTGTACATTTACACAAACAACTTTTGTTGTACGACTTTTGTTAAAACTCAATACATATCACAAAAAAAAATGTGTTTGTTGTCATTTCTAACACTGTTTAGCGGCTGTTTAATGTTTATTCACTTCGGCACGTAATATAGCAAGATGTAAACAGGGCGTACGCTCTTGCTACGAATTGTTACGAAGAGTACGATTCTTTTAGACCGGGAAAATACACTTTTTTTTATTTTGGATGGGAAAAAACATACGATTTTTTTAAAACTGTAGAACAAAATGTTGTCGTATTTAATGCCCCTAACATCCCCTTAGAAGGATACAGGCTGATTACCAATAACCCTGTATACGGGCATTTAACTAGGTTATTAATATCAGCCACAACCTCGTTTACTACCTTGTCACTTGAGGATAAGCAGCCTACTTTATGTTCTCAATGATGGGACTTATATAAGGACAGACCTAAGACTTAATCACAATTTAAATTATTATTTAATTATCTGGATGTTTCAGCAGCGTTACAACAGCCGTGGTCGCGAGACGACTAAAGTTGTGAGGCGTCTCATTGCGAAATGAGGTGATCTTATGAATTAGGTGAGGTAATTAAATAATAATATATTATTTCATGATTATGTCCTGTATAATTTAAACAACAAGTTGAATATTATACCACACTCTCTCACGAGGTCACGGAAGCTGACTCAGATTTTGGGACCGGAAGTTTATATATAACACTCTTCCTAAAATAGTTATATCGGCCCCAAGTTTCGAAAGCTTCAAAAACAGATTAAAGTGCTGGCTTATCGATCAAACTTTCTATAGACACAGAGAGTTTTTAGAGAGTGACGGCAAAGTTCCTATAAATTTGTAAAAAATCGACATTGTTCATTACAATTGTTATAAAACATATTATATAATGCTTGATAGTTTTCTATACGATAATTATAATACAGTGAAATTATCAGTTCAACATTTGAAAATTAGGTAGGTAACATACAAATTGTAGGTATACACCTGCAATTTGTATGCTCTTCTTTTGTTTTTATTTTATTGATTGACGTGTGGATTGTACATTTATGAATAAAGAACTTTCACATGTGTTTAAATCACGAAAATTTAAAACAATATGAGAGAGCCAAGGTCAAGTTCAAGTCATAATCCACCACGCTGGCCGAGTGCGGGTCGGCATATGTCGTATATCCTGGACATAGATGTCTTTATTAGAAGAAACAATGTGAGAGTTCAACTACAGCTTATGTCTTGGGATTAGGACATATACTTTTACATTGACATGTGCAAACTAAATTATGGATAAATAAAGAAAACAAATCTGTAATTTTTTTAATTTAGTTCTGTATAACAAAATAAAAAGTATTTTTTTCTTACAATTCAACCCGTGAAATTTTTAAAACAAACTTGTGATTTTTTTATGATACCCGTCATTGAAGTCTTAATTAGTTTCATCAAAGATACCCGTAAAACTTTTTCGATTACTTAATAAGCCTGTGAAATTTTTAAATGAAACCTGTGAAATTTACAACCGAACCTGTGAGAGTTATCTCATAGTGAGAGCATAACGAGAGTGCCATCGTCAGTGATCATAAATTCGGGCGGTTCATGGGAATGATTGAAAGAATGCTTCGTAACTTTGTCGTCTTTGGTCACGTGAACGAACGCTGGACATTTCATTGACATCCTCTTGCTGCACGTATACCGGATACCACCGCGACGGCTGGGGGAATGTCTGCTGAACACATGATTACCTAAGATCATCACAGTACTGCCTCTCGTCGTCTTGACGTAGAGAGCTGAAACAATATCAGAACAATAAATTCACTTGTCAATTGAATACATACATTAGGTGTATAAAGAAGTTAATCTAAAGGTCAGTACTCACATACGGTATTACTCGAAGTCGAGTAAAAATCAACGTGTGGACCGCAAAACTCACAGCTCGAAGGCTCGCACCGAGAATTGCGATACGAATATCTGACCTAACCATAGATCGTAGAACCCAAGACGAGCCCTCCCAAACTTCAGGCACGCAATCATGTCAACGTTGGGAAGAGTGAGCTCACTCTTTCCGTTCTAGTCGGTTGTAGGACGCGGTGGACGCCGGACGTTTTTACCTATCATTATTCGTTGTTAACAACCAACATAAGTAGAATCACAGCAAATCTCGCCGCTAGCGATTGTAGGGGTCAAGTAGATTGGTTGTTTGTAAACCGCATACGATACACACAGAGAACGCAGTTTATTACCAATTTCAAGGTGCTCAGGGCACATCTATTGATTTATATCGATGCTACTAACTGCCTACAGAGTCGACGATGTGGATTCGGCCATCGATATTATAAACCAATGTATTGAGATCGTCGGATCCGACTCCCATCTTCTAAGACGAATCAAGAAGTTATTTAAGAAATGCATGTAGTCAACCCTACATTCATAGATAAAAATTATAGCGACTTTTGAAAATAACCTCCTGATACAGTCCGCGAGGTATAAGCTGAGCTTTGCATTAGTGTGAGTGATCACCAAAAGTACAGTCAGACGCAGGACGCTGTGACCATGTTCTCTTAATAAGGTGTCAATTTTATATTCAATAAATCGTTGTTTATTATGCAGTATCAATTGTATATTGGTATAAACGATAGGCCTGCCCTGAATACGGTATTCGGAAATTTTAAGTAAATAAGTTATACGTAGGTGACGGATCTCATGCTTTTCCATAAAAAAAAATCTGTTATTCCCTGTCCTTGACCATTTAAATCCTAAAAGAGATACTTCTTTTCGCAATGACCATATTGATCCTGGATAGTTAATGTCAGCTTGTTGTTTAAGAGTTTGTTGTCTGACTGTACTTTTGGTAATAGATGCGTATGCATGTGATCACTCACACTAATGCAAAGCTCAGCTTATACCTCGCGGACTGTACTTTGTGCGATGAATTTGTATATTACATATATTTTAAAATGCAGTCAGACTGCATTTTAAAATAACCTTTTGAATCATACATACGGAATCGAATCCACAAATACGGCTTTGTGGGTAGTTAGTAGTACGATTTTCGTATCGCGATTCTGGTACTCTCATGTCACACTGGTTGTAGACTTATCCAGTGTCTGGGTTCAAAATTCATCGTTCAGTATTGCTATATTATGCATTATTATTTTGTGTTATCAATTAAAAAGAAAGTAATCCGAATAAGTTATAATAAATCAATAATATAATAAAAAGTGAAAATAGAGGGCATAGAGATGAAACATCTTATATCTCTCGGTGACGAGCGCAGTGCAGTGCTAGGTAATGATTTGGACTCTTTATGTTCCAATAGCTTTGTGTCACTGTGCTGTTATGTAGCAAACATGTTGCTTACCATCAGGCACATGCCATGCTCGTCTCGTCACTCTATACTATTAAAAAAAAAAATCAATACTTAACAAAATTTTATTCCGAGATTTCGAATAATGTAACAAAACGACACATGTGCATCACAAGTGCAAGTGCATGTGCAAGGGACCGGAAAAAAAATCAAATTAACAAGTGTCAAATTAGCGAGAGTAGACTGTACTAGATAATAAATAATAAAATGCGTCATCGGTATCTATCACATCATGCTAATACACCACATATCAATTATGAAACTGAAAAAACGTTTATTGTGCCAAAAATAAAAACATACATAAAATAAAAGCACAAGAAAAAATACATGCACCAAGAATACTACCTCTTCAGAATGGATAGTGATTAGTGTGCACTGGAACTCATGCTAGAGTGACCTGTATCGTGGTAATCAATTTATCGGCATATTTACTGCACCCCAACCCCATCTACGACTTCTTATCCCATACCCACTTTCAGAAAACTACCAGGCTATATATTTCAATTCCAATTTGTTGTAAAGAAATTGATGAAAAATATTTTTAACCTTTAATTATTTTTAAAAGAACCCATATTCGAGAGAATATGGGTTCATCAAAAAATGAGTGAATTTTATTTTTTCGGTCTGATTCGTATTACACTTTAATATAGACAATATTTGTGCTCAGATAACATTGGATTCGTTACTGGTAATATCATCACAAAAAACTGCCCTTTACGATTTCAAAAAAATCATGATGTAAGTAAGTGTCATTAATTACACTTTATTTCACATTAAATTTCGGCTCCACGTTCACAGTCGTAGTTCTCGAAAAATTCAAAGATGGCAAAATGGGGCGTTTGCGTTGGCGTTGCAAAAAGAACTGTCAAACACAATTCCCAATTTCACCATAGGTGGCGCCAATGTTTTGTTCTGTTGAAGAAATGTCACAAAAACAAACAGTGGTGCCATAAGGTATGTATACCTTATTTGTATCTTTTTTCTTCCCTTTTGGTTTCATGTCTTCCAGCCGTTTTTCGGCTCATATCATCTCTAAATAAAACTGCACTTTTACTCCAAAAAACCCTTTAATTATCACCATTTTTTCCTTGCTTTGGTTTATGCGGCCAATTTTAGTCCAAAAAAAGTAGAAACTGTTTTGACTGACTTTTTAAATTTCACTACTACGTGGTTTGTTGCAACTTAAGCAACCATTATTCTGGTAAATATTAGGTAGGAATTGCTTGATTTTTACATCAGACCTTTTTTATTATTATTTTCTATTATATCTCGATAACTTTGATACGATTTTTTGAGCTATGCTGCTTTCTGATTTCGTCGAAACTGGGCTATTTTTTACGTTTTCTTTTTTTACTTTTTGTTTCTTTTTATCTTCTCTCCATTGTTTTCTTCTACATTCTTTTTCTTTTTCAGTTAAGTCGTTGATACTTTTTCGCAACTTTTTAAGTCGTTGTAATCGTTTTTTCTGATATTCTTTAAATTTTACGGGGTTTTGTTTTAGTTTTTCCCGGTATCGTTTAGCTCTTTCTGCGCCCGTAAGAGCCACGTGGACTGAAAAGTAAGATGCGTATTACATTATATAATAAACTTGATAATATATTTTAAAGTTAAAATACTGGGGTTTGTCGGCTATCTCGCCTCATGATAAGTGCAGATGTGAACTAGGATAGTACATAATTGCTCAGAAGAAATCGATACACTCAAGAATTGAAGAGCCTTAGTTTATATCATGCAAGAAATACCCAGTCGGATATAAGCCATTCAACAACAAATCAACTAACCCGGTAAAAAATTGGCAGAAAAAGATTTAGAATGGTCAATGTTTTAGGCACACTGACTTATGGATGAAAAATATGTCCAATTTTTAACATTGACATACTATACTATTTGCCATTATAGGATATTTACCGTGGTTATATGACAGAGTTTATGATATTTATATGCAGTCTCATGCACCATGCTGACGAGTATAAATTATTTTACAAAAAATAAACCAATTTCAAAAAGTAGACACGCACACGTAAATAGGTACTAATTTTGTAAAATTATTACAATCACATTCAACTACTTGAAGTGGGCGCCATTCAAATCCAACAGGTCGTAGACAGATACTACCTACAAGTGTACTATATCTACTCTATTACTACATACACAGTACCTATACATGAACTACTTATTTTAGTTTATATATTTATATGCATAAAATAAATATATACATATTTTAGTCTTAGTCTTGAGGAGGTTTTTAGAACAGCCTATTATTGGTAAATTCATACACAAATTATCATGTTTTTCCTGTTCCCCGTTGAGGAGTTCCATTCTCCAACTCCTGACTCCATCATCACATCAGCTTAACAGTACCAGATTATTGCCGCGTTTCTAAACTTACACAGTTATGCTTGCAAAATTTCAGCCCAATCGGTAACCGGTAATAATTGTTAGTCATGTAGTTTTTCTCGATTTTCCTGGAGATCCCTTTATCACTTTCTAACTTGATGATAATAGAACCACTTCGGGAGTACACTTTTATGAATATATTTTTTTTAATTCATTTATGGCGAAAATATTTTTTTTTATATGATAGAGTGACGAGATGAGCACGAGATGTGCCTGATGGTAAGCAACATGCCTGCCACATAACTGCAAAGTGACACGCAGCTATTGGAACATAAAAGTACAAATCATTACCTAGCACTGAACTGCGCTCGTCACCCAGTGATCTAAGATGTTATATCTCTAAGCCCTGTAATTTCTCTGGAAGCATTGCCCTTCAAACCGGAACACAGTAATGTCTGCTTGCCGGTAGAATAACTAGCAAAGGTGTGGTTCCCCAGGCGGATTCTGCCAATATTAATGAACATACACAAAAATAAATAAAAAATGGTTGTCTGTAAAGTCGGTTTACTGACGATAGTTGAACGTGACAACGTCTTAGAAAATACTGATGGAATTTGTGTTAAGCGCCATCTAGGTAAAACATTCTGAAGCTTTTTGAAAAGCTGTTCAAAGCGCCATCTCTGGGTACATCATTGTACTAGCACAAGTTCTTAACTTCATATCGTCGCTTTTCTAAAACATGGACAGACTCCTTGATCGTAATACACATTTCACTCACAAGATGGTGCGAAAAGTAATAAGGCGAGGTAACGGCGGAACGTTACATGACGTCATGTTTTGCGGGCGTGCAGCCGGCTTCATCGAATTATAAGACGTTATCACGTCAAAAAATTGATACAGACGAACCATAGCACCTCTTTTTGGGATTCAGGTATGAAAGATAACTTAGTAAAGTCAAATTACATTACTCTGCCATGATTATTAATAACTACGGAAAAACATCTCGACCTTATACTATAGTCTTGTACAAATATTTTAATCGCGAAAGTTTGAAAGAATGTATGGATATTGTCTTTGATATTGATATTGTCGATGAAATTTGGTACATAGATGGTCTAAAACTCTAGATAAACGCATAGGTATTTATTTATATAAAACTCCGTTAAACAGATACTACGAGATATACTAGATACGAGTATGACTTAGAGTATCGACATGGAATAGATGTAGATGCAGAAAAGTCTATAAACTGCATGATAAAGTTTAATATCAAATAATAAATTTAATAAAAGTTCAGAAACATTACCATGAACAAAAATTCACACTATGACAATTGTATGCACACACACACATAGTGTGTGTAAATAATGTACAAAATAAAACTGGATATTTTAAAATTATATATTTTTATAAATATGAATGTTTGTCAGTACGTCCGTAGAATAGAATCGTAAAATATGCATTTGATCATGTGATGATATTAAACACAGTTGTTTTGCATGAGCTAAAAAAGGTTTTCGAGTTAGTACGACCAATTTTCGACAGGTGGCGTAGCAACACGCGCAGTGTACAGCTGTACAGCTAATATTTTTTCATAAAAGAAAAAGACTTTCAAAGAAAAATCACTTGTATAGAATTTTGTATTTATTATTATAAATGCATAAAAGATTACACAATGACTAGAATACAAAATGACTCGATACAGTACGAGTATATATTAACAGTTTGTTTTTTCATTTGGAAAAAAATATTCATTTTTTTTCAATATGACTCTATCACAACTTGATATTTTAAAATGCTTTTCTTTTGTATCTAAGATGTAAATTTGAGTTGCGATTGAGTACACGTTTTCAAAATTAATATTTTGTGCCAAATAAGAAAAATAAACTGTGTATAGACATTTACTTACATTTAAAGACATTCCTTAACCTAGTATGTTTATCGTTCCCTTACAATTAAAAAAGAGTAGGGATACAATTCACACTTAAATTTTGTCGTATACAGGTGTTGTCAAAGTCCGGGGTATCTACCGCCGAACGAAAAATGTCATTGCTTTGATGTTTCTCTCTTTTTTCTTTTCGCTTGAAATGAAAGAGACGGCAACAGCAAAGCGATAGCCGATTTAGATAGGCGGTAGAAGCGCCGATGATGAACTGTCTAACAAAGCTGCTTGTGTTATTTTGGTCTAAATTCAGAAAATAATAACAAATTTTGTTAGGCGAAAAAGGCACGAGAGACAGTATAGGCTATCTGTGGCCTATTGTCACAAGTCAATATATATAAAAAGTAACAGCTGATGTGCCACCAACGTACATATATATCTGTAAAATGGCCAAAAACAGAACTACTGATGCCTACAGAATACAGACATTGAAGTTGTCTACTTTTGTAATAGGTGGCAACACTTTTCGATCGTAGCGCCATCGATACATTCTACACATAAGTTGGTCGCACTGTGGGCATGTATTCAACTTCAAGTGATTTTTACAAAGGTCCCACGACAAACGGTTGAAATTAAAATTGATCAGTCAGTTCTAGGTATCCGAGTACAACGCCGTTTATAGGCGCCTTCACATTAGGTCGCAAGCAGCGCGGCAGCCGCACGACATCAGCGGATGCCTTCTCATTACAAGAACAGCGTACAGCGTTTGCAACCTTTGACCCACTTCCCTGTCTTCGATTAGGAAGAAATTTTGCAAACGCTTTGAGTTCTGATGACAATACATGACTAGCTAAGAAGCGTCATAACAAATCCAATATGGCGGCCTCCTCAAGGTGGCAGACTAGCTATTTGAAATCCACCCCCATGATATGGGTATCAAATGAAAGGGTTTGCTGTCAGGAATACGAAAAAAAATAGTCACGTGACTTAAATCCAACATGGCGGATTGGCTATTTGAAATGGGGGATCATGGGGGTGCCAAGATATGGGTATGAAATGAAAGGGTTTGCTGAATGGGATACGAAATAAACAATATTTTGTAATTTTTAGTGCGTGCTAAAAGCGTGTTTTTTAGTATTTTTAACTATTATTAGTAAAGAAGTTTGCCACCTGTGAACAGCGCGACCGTCGCGCTGCGACTACCGCGCTGCTTGCGACCTAATGTGAAGACGCCCTAAGGGAGACTTTTTCCTTTTAAACGACTCTATGTAGTGTTGGCAAAAGCGTCCTGACATGCGCTTTGGTGTTTCACCTCTGCTTCCGGGGAGGAGGCAACTTGTAGTTGAAATCGCACAAGAGTAGGCCGAGAATCGACGTCTGTTTGTTCGCTCTTGCAACTCTCCTGCGCGCCTTTGCTGAATTTAAGAAGAAGATTTTTCTTCCATGTTCTTGCGACTTGATGCCCTGAAAATAAAGGAGAAATTTGAATAACGTCACAGCACGTTGTTAGGAATAAGTAGTGTCGTTAGCATAACATGCATTAGTAATAGAGACCAGTTAAAGAAATTGTACCATAGTAGAATCCCAGGAATAGTAGTTGTCGGAAAATTCCATAGTAGGTAAAATAGGTTTAAGGTAATAATCATATTAGAATAAAAGGTAATAATTACATATTAAAATATAATTACATTTGGAAATAATTATTAACATCCACATGGATCGAAAGTTAAATTAGATCCACTCTCTCAGTTCAGTTAAACTAGATCTTAGAAAGAGACAAAACACATGCACAGTGGTAGTTAAAGGTTGAGTGTTACGCATAGCTTTAAAGGAGGCGTATGATAATAAAAGAAACAAACTTTAATTGTGATTAATTTATGTACAAATTTGTCCGAATTATTTTCCAACTTTGACGTATTTGTTACCGTCTTTGCTGAAGTAGTAGCTAGGTTGGTGGTTGTGGTCGGTGCACGCGGAGAAGATCTGATCGCCGAAGTTGACATTGACGTAAGCTTTGCAGGCCCTGCTCATAGCGCTGGAACATTTAAAGCGATATCCTCCGCGCCGGTTCCGGCCGTGTCTGCAGAAACTGTAGCCGTCGTAAATTAACAACCTCGGGCCGCTTTCTAAAGTAATATACGTAGCTGAAATCAACAGTGAATAATAACGGGCTTTAGTCTACGAACGATCATAATTATGAAAAAATAAAACCGTTTAACGACGACCAAGCAAACATTTTGGAAAATATAAAGCACGAACATTTTCGAAATAAAAAAATATATTTCGAAAGTTGCTATTTCCCTACCGGAAAGGTATATTTTCTTATGGCGGAGTTGATATTGTGAAAATGGTTTAAGATATCACATTTCCAACGAAAATGTTACACTCTACTATCGTTAATTTTGTTAATTTGATATATGTCGGTGATGTCTTTTTTTTTACAGGACCCATAGTAGTTTGCTTCAAATGGCCTCAACTACCTACCGGACTTTAATTATATTATCATTGTTCGTAGGCTTTAGCATAACACACCTGAAAATATGTTTAAGTTCATGTATTCATCAATGTATTCAACATTTAATGGAAATTTTACAGTTTTTTGTAGTTTATTTTAAACTTTACACAAAATTTTACGAAAGATCAAATATCTCTTTGAGTTCATCTAACGTTAAAAACGTACAAATAAAATATCTACTTATACCGAAATTACTTCGCATTGAACTTTAGGGTTTGGATCGTTTAAGGATTGAGTAAATATTTAGAATACAGTAGTTAAAATTAAAAATATATTGAGTAAAACTAAATAATTACACCATCAACAACATGCGTCTTCATAGCGAACAATCAAATCAGTCTAATTACAATCACAAGTTGCAAAAAAAATAATGTATGACGTCATTTCCATTGCGCCTATTTGCATTGTACAAATATGTCATTATTCAAATCAAACATACAAAGAGATGAATCTAACATACAAACTTCATAATGGGCCATCGTTCTTACCTGTGTTAGGAGAATGCGCTGAAAAGTTTTCAGGTTTTATAAAATAACGAAAGGCTGGGATTCACTGGCTCTTGCTCTAAGAGAACATTAACGAAATCCTAGCAGTAACAATTGTTCTCCGTTCAAGAAAATGACAACCGCATTAAAATACAAGATTTAAGCTCAATTTTATCTTTTAGAGTATGTCGAACGTCACAAAGATTATCAAAATTAAGCTTCGGATTTGCTTTCTGATCTTTGCTTGAAAATTCGTTTTTTTAACTCGTATAAGCCTTAAGTTAATATTTGGAATACGGTTATAGTCTCCATAGGAAATAAAGAATTTCCATGATTAAATCTTACATCAATTTTAAGTCAAGAATTTTGATCATCTAAGTTAAAACAGAAAAACCGCATCAAAATAGGTATATTCCTTTCAGAGCTATGACGCCACCCACATCTGTGGCTATAAAGACAGGGACATATAGACTACAGGCCCGTGAACAAAATTTACGGGTCAAATGAACCACCAGGAGACCTATGTAGGATGATAGAAGGGTACAGCACTATGCCGTCACTTGTAAGTTGTCCAACTGAGTACAGTTGAAGAGGGGGGGGGTTCCAATCCTCCATCATTTCTCCTTGTCGCATGATTTTTGTACGGCGTTGCGAAATAATAGATTAAAAGAGGTGTGGAAACTATAAAAATTATAAAATTTTTATTTTTAATTATTAGTTTGTCGGTAAATGGTCATTTGATTATGTACGGCATTGGTTCCATACAGTTTTAATACCTCTTCTAAATCATTATTTCGCAACGCCGTACAAAAATCATGCGATAAGGAGAAATGATCGAGGATTGGAACCCCCCCTCTTCAACTGTACTCAGTTGGACAGCTTACAAGTGACGGCATAGTGCTGAATCTTATTACTTTAAACCCTTCTATCATCCTATATAGGTCTCTGCATGGCATAAAGCCCACGTTTGAGTGTATTTTATTTGCCGGGTGGCAGCCGAGTCTATACGACTCGGCGTCTATACGACTCGGCGTCTATACGACTCGGCGTCTATACGACTCGAGTCGGCGCAGACCTTAACTCTTCACATAATCAGGCCCCAACTTTGAAATATGTTCCATCTCTTGTCGGCATATAGCGAGAAGGGCTGTGGTTGTGAATCGCGTGAGAAGTGACTACGCGATCATTCTCATCGACGCAGACGTAAGCTCGGCAGGACTTCCTCGACGAAGCCGAGCACTTGTACCTATATCCACCGGAGCGGTTACAGTAATGCTTGCAGAAACTATATCCCTTTACTATGAGTAACCTTGACCCATTCAATAATGTGATGTAACTGGCTGAAATCAGGAAAATCACAAAAAGTTAAACAATGAAAAAAATGCCAAAAGCTTTCTTGATTTTTTGAAACACTATCCAAAAAATCCGAAAAAGATGCTGCGAATGCACGCCTGAATGACGGCGCTCCTGATAAAAGGCCCTTTATTCACGAAACTAGTTAATTAGCTTTTGAAGCGTTTATCTTTTACACTATATAATGATATGTGTATGCAAATGTTAACCTGATTGCAGTACGTGGGACACTCAGAAAGTTTTAAGAAACTAAAAAAGTTACTTATATGAAAACAAAACAAAGTTTCATGCGTCTGAACCAATTTTTTTTCCAGTCCTCCGTAGACATCTCTTCCACGGCCTTCTCAAACGCTGCTAGCGCGTCTTTCGGCGATGAAAACTTATCTCGTTGAGTTGATTTTTAATTTTAGAGAATAAAAAGAAGTCACACGGAGCCAAATCAGGACTGTGTCAGTCAGAGTAACTAGAATAAGATAATTTATAAGCCAATTTGAAATATTCTTAATTTTACATTCTGATGATGTCATTTGTTAGGCGAAGTAGGGTAAAATTATCTGAGTTTCACTGGTAACCAGCGTTTGTTTTTTAGCGTTCTTAGTTTATCATGCATAGTTTGTACTCGGAAGAATAAGTGAAACGAACAAAATAGGTTATTAAATATGTAATGATATAACTCGTAACATACCAAACTAAATGAAAATTAAATGTTATTCAAGTTTTTGCACAGATAAATTCCAGCTTAATATTTGTTCCAAGAGCTCGTCGTATAAAATAAAGTTAAGAAAAAAACACTCGAAACTTGTTTTTCAATCGGCACAGGTCATATTTATGTTTTTCGACGCGTCAAATGAATTTGTATTCCTCCTTTTAATGCCTTCTTTGTTCCTACAAATGGTTCCAAAAAGCTCATTCTCTTCGCCCATGGATATTTTTTGATTTTGCCACTTTTATAATATCTCGTATATGTGTCTTTGAGATTCTTCCATTTCATTTTTGCTACTTCTTCTGCAAAAATATGGTCAAATTTAAGTCGCAAATTGAACACACACAATTTAATAAACACACTTCATCGAAGACACCGCTTAACATGGGCGAGATGGTGGACAAGTGTAAACCTATAAAAGTCACAAAAAGTCTATGTGATCTTCGAGACTATAATCTATCTATGTTCCAAATTTCAGCCCGAACCACAATTTCAGAAGTTACGACGTGATTGAGCAACAAACATCCAAACATTGACATATTTATATAATATGAATAAGATAGCACTAAGAGATCACGTAGGTACATATCCCACGATGAAATATATACTTGTTGAAATAGTTCCAGTAGTTCCTGCGACTAGCGCGCTCAAACAAAAGGCTTCTAAAATTTTAGTATACATTTTACGTCAATGGATGAAGACTGTAGGTGCAATAATATTAGGTATATTACAACTTATTACGATTACGACTTAACATTAGGTATAAAAGTATCTTCCTGTGAGCAAGGTTATCAAAACAACTGTATTTTTTAAATCAATCTAGTAGTTTCAGTGATAACCGCGCTAAAATAAAAAAAACATGACAATCATAGGAACTGCCAATAGAAGTGAAAACTTATGACTCAGAATTTGATAGCTTACTTTGGAAACTACGCGGGTGAAACCGGACGGCGTGGCCATGAGCATGGTTAGATGGCCAATGGCAATGGTCCCGAATTTACACGAAGATTTTTTATCATTCCCGAGCGATGCTAGAATTCAATTCACAGCCCATGAGAAACTTGTCTGTGGCGCGCCAGCAGAAGTTTTCACTTCAAAAACTAAACATATATTTTATAAGTTAATAATAATCTTCGGCGAAACCGAGGGTTTTGCCTGTGCAATTGCAGATGAAGAAATCAAGACGAACAATAGGGTAGTACAATCCTCAAAAAAACTAAGTAACCCGTTAGTTAGATTGGCAAAAAATATTGTACACTTATTTTTTCTTTTGTTTCACAAACAAAAAAAAAATGTGTGCGCTTAAAACCGCACGGCAGAAGTGAAAACTAAAATAAGAAATAGGTACTTAACTATATAAAGACTACTAAATAATTTTAATTTAAAACTTTTACGGCTGAATGATTAGTATCCATGGCCAAGAATAAATTTAAAAAAAATAATTACGCGGGTCGAAAATGCCGTTTGACTCACAAGTTTTTAGTGTTTGCTATTTAGTTATGTCATATTTATGTATTTCGCTAAAAATGTATAAATATGTTGTGTTATAGTGTATTTGTGTAAGCACTTTCTTATGAAAATGGGTATCATTTTGTGTGTTTACGTAGTGTAAGTGCTGTGATAAAATATTACAACCATAACTTTTTTGCATTGGACGTGAAATGCAAATTTAACATTTCGTGACAGGTTCAATTGATGTGGTAAGTACCTAGAAGTTAATGTCGTGATAAAAAAGTTTAAAAATTCGCCAGTTTCAGCGAGAAAGTCGCTAAGGTGTCAGTCAACACTGGTAGTGAGCAGCGAGAGAGAGTAAGAGTATGTATTGTCCCATGTCCTCCTCTAACAATTATCTTTCTCGGTCTGGCAAGTTTGTTGACCCCATTATCTTTCTCGCTCTAGCATCCCGAGTTTACCCGAAATTTCTTATCATATCCGAGCGTGATGATCACGTGATCATTAATCCATTTCACAGCCCACGAAAATTCTGTCTATAACGCGCCTAAAGAAGTTTTCACTTCAAAAATGACGAAGATACAGCGCTTCGAAGTTTCGTGTGACGTCACTTGCGAGTACGATTTTTACTCCCGAGTGACGTCGCGACCCTCGAAGTTTGATGGTCTATATCTTTGACGATTATTAATATCATGAAAAAACAAAAAATACGTGTCCAATATTTTTCCATGATCTAGCTGACGGACTAATTTGGATGGTGTATTTTTGACTCAGTCCGGTACCCTATTACCGGAAATACATAATGAAGGACGGTACGGTCGACATTTGTCGGCCATGCCGCCGTCCAGGCGAATCTCTTCGTCATGTTATTTCCGGTTGTTCGTATCTTCCTAACGGCGAGTACTTGCACAGACATAATCTAGTTGCCAGGATCATCCACCAGCAACTTGCTCTTCGATACGGCCTTGTCGAGTCCGAGATGCCTTACCATAAGTACGCACCTCTGCAAGTTCTCTAGAATGGTCGTGCGTTGCTCTACTGGGACCATTCTATCATCACGGACAAGACTATTGTCACCAATAAGCCTGATATCGTGTTGGTAGACCGGTCTCAGCGCCGGGATTTGATCGTCGATATCACCATACTACATGACGAGAACCTCGTGAAAGCAGAAGGGCAAGTTTAGCAAGTACCTGACTTGGCTCACGAGGTTACCGCCGTGTGGAATGTTGATTCCACGATCATAGTCCCAATAGTCGTGTCGGCAAACGGCTTTATACGAAAAGTCTCGACCAACATCTCAAGAGACTTTTGGTAGACGGTTGGATCAAGGGTCAGATGCAGAAGGCGGTCATTCTCGACACAGCGCGCATCGTCAGGAGGTTCCTCACTCTGCAGCCCTAACCACCGGTAGCTTGGGCCCTGTCCCGCTGCTGGCGGCACCCTAGTTTTTAAGTTTTTTTATAATGTTAATTTTTTATATACATGACGGGGCGGGCAGATTACCCTTCCGATTGGTGTATCTGGATTTAGAGCGAGTATTACTCGAACAGGGTCGTACGTGGCAACACCGGTCGCTTACGTTGAGGTGGAGTGGCGTTGATAAGTTGTTATTCAATATTACATCCTCTTTGTTGTTTTTGCTCTATGCCATTCCATCTCGGTGGGTGAACGTCAGTTGAGCACGTACAAATCTGTTATTTTCTAAGTCCATTTTAATTTCAATTACCTGCGATTAAATTGTATCAAATTAATTGTGAAACCGAATAAATAGATTCGCTGATTCGTGTCAACCATTGATTTGAATAAACCCACAACTGAAGAAACGACGCATAACCCTTCTTGACGGAAAATGGCTGATCCACCCTCACTGATGTCGGGCGATCCAACTGTTTCCCCGACATCAGAAGTGGGATCCCGACAACGTCCACACCAACAAGATTCAGGTCAGAGTAATATTAACAGTAATCTCGACCATGACGGGTGGCAGATGTTATTGGATATGCAACAACGCACGATACGCGAATTAATTACTGCCCTTAAAGAACCGAGTCATACTAAAAGTGATTCGATAACGTTTCCGGAATTTAACCCTGATTCACCTGATCACGATATACGTGCGTGGTGCAGGACCGTGGATCTGTGCATGGAAGAAAAACTACTAAGTGGAAGTAAACTTATTTTAGCGATAAGTAAGGCCTTAAAGGGTAGCGCAGCTACGTGGTTAACACAGCATAGCTTCGCTGGCATCACTTGGTCTCACTTAAAGGAACTGTTGCTGGCACGTTTTGATATCGTCGAGACACCCGCGGCCATGGTGTACCGCCTTCTAAACGGCAAACCAAACGACGGAGAATGTTTGGCGGCATATTCTAATCGTGTATTAAATACTCTAACGAATCAATGGAGTGCCATGTCCAACGAACAAAATTGCCATAGCAGTAACTTTGTCACATGTAGCCAAAATGGAGCCTCGATTGCATCAACTTGCCTGTACACATGACATAAGTACCCGTACTAAGCTACAACAAGAATTGATGGCCTATACTTATCGAAAAAGAGAGGTGCCGATCCAAGACAAGTCTGGTTACTCAGAAGTGAAAAGACCGAGGCTAGCAGGATTGAAGAAATGTTATACTTGTGGAAAATTAGGTCACATTGCGGTGGAATGTAGATCCAAACCAAGCCGTGACTCCATCGTTAACAGTTCTTTTAAGTTTTCAGCTCCTGTCGCAAGTACAACCGGACAAAAACCTGCGAGTGATGAAATACATCAGCAAAAAAAAAGTGACGGCTCCCACCTGCTACTACTGTGGAGAAGTTGGACATATCGCGTCAAAGTGTGTGAAGAAAGAAAGAGAACTCAGCGACACTCGAGTGGAACGTCGTGTGAACGCTTGTTCTGTCCAATCAGCGTTCGATTATTTCGTAAATTCCGGTGAGCAATTTTCATATTGTTTGATTCTGGTTCGGAGTGTTTTCTAACAAAACAAAGTAATGTAGAACGTTTCTGCGGCGTTCAATCTTGTAACTCAGTGAGACTGGTATTAAAGCGCAGTATTTTATTGTGCAAAAAGAAACTAAAGCGGTCCGTGTGTGCAATGTAGCGGCAAAAACACACAACTCTGAGTCAATTCAATGTGACATACCCACACAACACACAACATCAGGATAAATTGCGGGTGTTGCTAAATCAAAAAAGCTACAGGTCATCTAAAAATAAACTTAATTTATCCCAATTTATAAGTGCAATGTAGAAACGTGTGAGAGTATTTATAAGTGAACGTGAAATCGTACGTTATCGTACGGAAACGTTAGAGAGGACTCTTAGACGGCGATATTATGCGTCTGAGCAATTCACCTTTTGCAAGTCCAGTGAACTTCTGTACAAAAATTACGGATTTCACAGACTCTTTGTTGATTATCGTCAGTTGATAGGGTTAGCTTTAGACAATTTGCCCCTGATTTCTCGCTAATGTTTGCTCCTCTGTATATGCTAACATCTGATAAGGGTAAAATAGATTGGTTACCAGGTTTGGAAGAGACCCGCCAAATCATAATCAAACGATGCTAGATTGTCCAAATGTTCCTGCAGAGCTCCGTACAGATCCTAACGTCGACAGTTACGGTGCTATGCTAATGCAACGTGTTGATGGTAAGATGAGGGTGATAGTATACTATCATCACTGGACCAGCGTAACACAATCCAAATATCGAGTTCCTGGCTGCAAGCGGAACAAGAAAAGAACGACGAGATATCATCTCTTGTCAATTAGTTACATTCCGGAGAACTCGCTGGAGACATTATTGCTTCCACGTACGAAATTAGAGGTAAATTATAATAATAACATGATAATAGCTTTATTTGATCAAAAACAGTGTGGTAAGTACAATAATACATAGTAATATTGCGTAAGGATTAAGGAACCCTGGATCTCGCACTAGGTCAGGTCCTGTGTCGTAGGGGTCCAGTGCCTTCCTTGGTGGTAATTACATCTGTTCAGCGATAAACTTAAAACTAAAAGGAGGAAGAAAAGAAAAATGTAATACTAAAAAAAGAGATTGATTGGTGATGGTCTGTTTGTGAGTGAAGGGAACGATGATGAATTTTGTATAGTTTCGGGGTCCGTACGCACGCGGTGGCGAGAGAGCAGTCCCCTCCGTGTGATATAACGGGCGAGATAAATTGTCAAGCGAGGCGAGCCAGCATGTGAGTTTGCGCTTACAAATGAACCTGGATGTGTTGAGCAGATCAATTGACTTATCCAGCTTTTGATACAGGAATGGTGCCTTAAACGGATATGCTTGTTGTGTGAATGATTTGTGGAGTCTGTTATGTGGAGTGAGAGTAAGCAGAGCTGTCTTATGGAGCCTCGCAAGGTAACGGCTAAGGTTGACTATAAAGTTGTCTTACTGTTAGATGTTTTACCTCATTGTAAAGCTTCAACGGGATATTAGAAATGTTTGGTTGCCAATCGTACCGAGTGCATTTCAGTGAGCCATAATAAATCACGTTCACGAGAGTATTCAGTTGCGCTGGAAAAAGACTATCGAAAATACCTATTATCACTATTGGTTCGCAAACATGCACAAATACGTCAGGAAGTTCGTCTACATCGTCATTGTATTGCATGTAGAGTTTCCAAGTCACATGCCGGGAAGATACAATCAGAGTTGCATCACATACCAAAAGTCTCGATACCATGGCATACCATGCACAAGGCACATGGGCGCCACTGGTAAACTAAACGGCAAACAAGATAACAAAGAATACGTTTTCGTTAGTATTGACACTTTTACAAAATATGTGTATCTCCATCATTCTTGTAATGACTCTAATAGCGCTATAAAAGCTCTAAAAGATAGCCTTTCTCTAGTTGTAACGCTGACTCGTATAGTCGTGGATCAAGGGCGCTGTTTTTCTAGTAAAGAGTTGAAAGATTTTTGTAGGGACCACAGTATTAAATTCCAATTGATTTCTATCGGGAAAAGCCGTATCAATGGTCAGGTAGAAAGGGTTATGTCCTCTCTTAAATATATGCAGTTGAAACGGGTAATAATCAGTCATGGTAAGGCGCTATTCAGTTTGCTTTCTGTACAGGAAACAGTGTTACAAGCTCACAAGAGTAAGCCCATTAGAGCTTGTCATTGGTAGAGTAAACTTAAAACTTAATGACTTTGGACGATTATATCGGATACAGATTTCGAAATAGTTAGAGAGTGCGCCATTCGAGCAATAAACTCGAGCGCCTTGAGCGAGAAGGCAAGGTTTGATAAAAGTAAAGCCAATATTTTGAAGCTTTCCGTAGATGGATGTTTTAACAGAGAATCACGAAAGAAATCAGACAAACTTGATGCAAAGTTCAAAAGCCCGTACAAGGTGATCGAATTGCTGGATAGGTAGATATTGTTTGAAGGCAATGAACTCAAATCGCTCCAAATACGCTCATGAACGTTTCCGCGCAATGCCCGAATGTACCGTTCCTTTTGATTTTGATTTTGACTTGGGTTTTAGAACAGGATGTATTTGCGTTTACGTCTGTGATCATCAGAGTTTTTGTGTAATAAAAACCAGCCTGCACTCAATCCTAAGTGAACACTGAACAGCCTCTGTGGCAAGCCTGTGTGGCAAACCAGCCTGTGTGGCAATCTTTGTTGACCAGCCTGTGTGGCAAGCCTGTGTGGCAAGCCTGTGTGGCAAGCCTGTGTGGCAATCTTTGTTAACCAGCCTGTGTGGCAAGCCTGTGTGGCAAACCAGTCTATGTGGCAATCTTTGTTGACCAGCCTGTGTGGCAAGCCTGTGTGGCAATCTTTGTTGACAAGCCTGTGTGGCAATCCTTAGTAACCAGCCTGTGTGGCAATCCTTGGTGACCAGCTTGTGTGGCAAATTTATGTGGCCTATGTGGCAATCGTATGTGGTGTTGAGTAGTGCACCTAGAGAGGTGTAAAAGGTACAGAAATTAAAGAAGAAAAGTTTCCAGAAGGGTGTGTAGAAATGTTATAGCCTTGCTGTTACTTTGATGGGTTCTGTGTACCTATTATGAACCAGTAGATTGTGCAATTGATCGGTGATCGGTGTCTTTAAAAAAAAAATGTTTGTCTGTTGGTACTTTGGAATACACGTTTTGCAGCTGTTACGTTACTGTTACACATGGGTGTATTTGTATTGTTAACAGACCATGAAGATTCACACGAGGACGTATGAACAGCAGGATGGCCGTGACGGGGCGGGCAGATTACCCTTCCGATTGGTGTATCTGGATTTAGAGCGAGTATTACTCGAACAGGGTCGTACGTGGCAACACCGGTCGCTTACGTTGAGGTGGAGTGGCGTTGATAAGTTGTTATTCAATATTACATCCTCTTTGTTGTTTTTGCTCTATGCCATTCCATCTCGGTGGGTGAACGTCAGTTGAGCACGTACAAATCTGTTATTTTCTAAATCCATTTTAATTTCAATTACCTGCGATTAAATTGTATCAAATTAATTGTGAAACCGAATAAATAGATTCGCTGATTCGTGTCAACCATTGATTTGAATAAACCCACAACTGAAGAAACGACGCATAACCCTTCTTGACGGAAAATGGCTGATCCACCCTCACTGATGTCGGGCGATCCAACTGTTTCCCCGACATACATATATTGAAAAAAAATATAAATTATTAAGAAGATCAATAAATAACTGGATAATAATAAAATATAGAGGCTGTTGACTGGTAGAACTTACCTTTTATTCCCAAACGCTGGGCGATCAATTTCCATTTTTCATCCTTCCTCAGCCACTTTCTGTGTATCAGTTTGTTGTTATATAACACAGGGGCACGTTTCACTTCTTCTAAGAAACGCGGAACATCGATCTTGCGAGCCAATCTACGATATAGGACTGAAACAAATGTTATTATTATTGTACATCCATTTATGCTACGCAAACTAACTTGATTGTTATCTATTAGGCCAGTAAAAATAGATATTTTTTTGGTCAACTTTGCAATAAATTTCCGATCCAAACTTCCTTTTTTATGAGGTTTAGGATCACTTACTGAACATAAAATCACAAAATGCTGACAGATTCAGGATGAGTTTCAAGCGCTATCTTGTATTAAAGTTTTTGACCGATATCTCGGAAACTATTGAGATTGTTATTGTTGAAAATAAAACTTTGCATCTTTTGTTGCCTAGAAACTTTTCTATTAAACGTACCGTTTACGATTTATTCCATTATATTCCATTTGATGAACCGGTTTTTCTTTCGCGGCCGATAACTTATGAAATATTAGATAAATGAATCAAACGCTTATATACTTTTTTAAAGATCAGTCAATTTGTAGAATAAGTTGTAGAAGGCAAAAGTTGTAGAAACAACATTTACCTCAAATTGACTTTTGACCACTGCTCCGATTAGGGTCTATCACTAAGATTTGACTCTGGGTGGGCTCCCGCCAGAAGCTCTGCGGTCAGCCTTGAGTGTCGCTTCTATACTCGGCCTGCGCTTCACTACGGAGGTCGCCGGCTCGCTTCGCTCGCCACCTCCCTCTTCGCTGCGCTTGGACTCGCATGGCTCGCTCCACTCAGGACCTCCCTTGAGCTTCTGGCTCCCGCATTTTTTATATTTACTCTAGGGGTAGTAGGTAGCGATAAGACTACGTGGAGTCGGGGTGCTCCGAGTCGGATTTGAGTCCTAAGTAACCTAATCGTTCCGATGTGGTTACTTAGATATTAAAACATTACAATCAAGTTTATATGTAATTTAATAAATGTTTGTTTTATAAATTGGGTTCCTTGCCAAACAACACACATTATAAAATGAAAATTTGTCAAGCGTTGGTTTTGTTTTTAAGCATTTGGTAAAAGAACGGATACCCTCAAATCGTATGGACAAAAAAAAAATGTTTGAGGCAAAAGATTAGTATGTAGAAATTAACTGATCTTTAAAAAAGGATAGACGCGTTTTATTCATTATTCTAACATTTCAAGAGTCATCGACCGCGAAAGAAAAACCGGTTCATTAAATGGGCCATAACTCGGTACCTACGTTTCACAGAAAAATTTCCAAGCAACAAAAGATGCAAAATTTTATTTTCTACAATAACGATTTCAATAGTTTTTGCCTTAAAGTGCATAGTTTCCGAGATATCGGCCAAAAACATTAATTTAATATGGCGCTTGAAGCTCATCCTGAATCTGTCAGCAATATGTGATTTTATGATCAGTAACTGATGATCCTGAACCTCATGAAAAAGGAAATTTGGATCGGAAATTTATTGCAAAGTTAAATTCTATTTTTACTGGCCTATACATTTTTTTTTGCAGTAGGGGTCATTCACGTATTTTTTTTATGGTACAGAGTTATCACGTGACGAGACAAATAGGACATGTGCCTGATGGTAAGCAACATGCCTGCTACATAACACCACAGTGACACGCAGCTATTGGAGCACGAAGAGTCCAAATCATGCACCACATACCTAGCACTGCACTGCGCTCGTCACCCTGAGATATAAGAAGTTTTTTAGGGCATACCCTATTTCACTGGAAACATTGCCCTTCAAACCGGAATGCAGTAATGTTTGCACATTACTGATTGGCGGTAAAATAACTGGCAAAGGTGTAATGCTTCCCCAGACGGACTCTGCAAAGAGTCCTAACACTACGAAAGCAGATTTATTACGACAATTGACGTACCCCCATCGCCCTCTGTCATCAAAATTAAGCAAAGAGACGTACTTCTTAGCATTCCATGGATTCACCGTGCGGGTGCCGGGTCCACGCGTGGCAGAGAGAGAAATCTCGAATAGACCCCAAGACATGTGACTCGGGCGTAGGTTTAAAAGGGGCCCCTTTTATTGACGTACGTCAACACTCACCTTCACTACTCGTATTTCTCTCCCTGCCCAGCCAAATCCGATATGATCCTACTAGTGCAGCTTTAGATACTCGTTCTAGTATAGAACTTACTGCACTTCTGGACAATCCAAGGTCTTTAAGCAGGTTATGGAGAGATTTTGCTGGTATACCTCTCGCTCCTACTTCTACAGCGTATAAATTAACTACATAGTCATTTTTTGTTTATTCGTTTTGAAGGTCGTAATACTTATTTTGTTTCATCGCGTGGTCTTTAGGTATATTAGTTTCCCACGGTACGGTAAGTTCTACCAGGACTATGCGTTTCGTAGCCCTAGAAAAAAGGAAAATGTCCGGTCTGGATGACGAAACACCCACATCCTCTGGGATTTTATAGTGCTTTTCATACGTGTCCATTAAAATAGTCCAATCAGGTGCTGAACCCAGGATTGAGTAAGGCGTGTTCTTGGAGTTTGAAGTTGAACCCTCTTTTACAAAGTTGATTTATCTTTTGTTTGTCGTCAATCCCTTTTGGGTTCTAGCTACCGAAAGGCTTACGGCTTCACGTATGATTTCAAGTACTCTGTCATGACGCTGTGAGTAATGACCCCTATTAAGGAGCACCTTGCATCCCACGAATATGTGCCTTGCTGTACATATCGCCTCACCACAAGTATAGCAACATTTTTCAGAGGCTTTTCCCCACCTTACCAAGTTACTCTGGTCAGGAAGGGTTATTTGGAAAGCATTTAGATAAAATTTTAATAAGGCAGGAGACCAGTCATATTATAGCAAGGTGCGCCACTTTAGAGCTAATGGGATACACCTATGGTTAACCATTCACTTTGCATTTCTAAATTCATAGCGTGCACTTTATAATTGTCATTTTCGTCATCTTGTAGAAAGACCCCTGACATACTTACGTAAATCTTAGTACCTATTCCCCCGAAAATGCGTTTCCTTTCCAAGTATAGACAATGTATGGGTTGCAATCAGTGTACAGAAATAAATAACTCTCGCTGACGTAATCACTGTCGAAAGCTTTTGAGATATCCAGGGAGACTGCAAGTGCTTCCCCGTATTTCTCAATAGCTTCACTCCAGATGTGAGTGAGGTACGCTAGAATATTCCCGGTGGACCGGTTTCGGCGAAACCCGTATTGCTGGTCACTGAGGAGGTCGTTCGATTCAAGGTACGTCATGAGCCTGTGGTATAAGACACGTTCCATAGTCTTGCAGATTATGGACGTGACCGATATGGGCCTGTAGTTGGCAGAGTCAGCACGACTACCCTTTTTGGGCACTGGTTGCACATTGGCAAGCTTCCAAGACTTCGGTACTAGCCCAGTTTGGAGAGAGAGTCTAAATAGGCGCGTCAGTATCGGTAACAACTCAGGCGCACAAGCCTTCAACACTAAAGCAGGAATACCATCTGGGCCACTGGCTTTATTCACGTCCCGATTGCGTAGCAGTTTGCGAACCTCCGTTTGGCGAATATGTATCTCTGACCTAAAAGTCGAACAGCCAGGTGGAGTAGGAGGTGTAGCGCTACCAGCATCTAGACGCGAAGAGTCCGCAAACTGAGTTGCAAACAAGTTTGCTTTCTCTGTTACAGTGTGAGCCAGTGTCCCATCAGGTTTCAGCATTGGAGGTAGTGAGGGGCGGCAGAAGTTCGATTCGACCGATTTAGCTAGGGACCAAAACGCTTTGCTGCCCGCAGGGTACGAAGCTAGTTTGTTACCTATTCGACTAATGTGGTCAAAACGAGCCCTCTGAAGAAGAACCCTTTTGCATGCTTTTGCAGCCTTGTTGAACGTTTTCTTTTTCTGGTGAATGTCCCTTGCCTTACGCTATCTAGCATCAACCTAGGTTAGGTAGGTCCCATGTTTAAATGCTTCAGCACTTTTACATTGAGAACCAAACCAAGGGCGAGCTTTGCTGAATAATGGGACGTCGGAGTATGGAATGAAAATTTCCATAGCCGTCCGTATTACATTAGTCACAGCATCCGCGCAGACTGAGGGATCACCAGAAGTGAAGCACAATTACTGCAAAGAAAAAGCGCATCTCGTCCCAATTTGCTGACTTGTATCTCCACAACCGCCGATTGCCTCTAAGGCTGGAATCAGGCGGATGGTAGACAAATACAGATTTTACCAGATAGTGGTCGGAGCTGCCTAACAGCGAAGATACCACCACGGAATAACGGTCCGGATCTGTTGTCAGCAGAAGGTCTAAGCAATAAGGTGTATGCGACTCAACGTCGAGTACTCTTTTGGCCTCTTGGACCAGCTAGGTTAGGTCTAACGATAAAGCTAGCTTTCTCGTTTCCTGCCCAGCGTGGTCAGAGTCGCGGTATGGGTACAGCCATTCCTTATGATGGCCGTTGAAATCCCCTAGTAACACTAATTGAGCCGAAGGGTACTTCTATTGAGCCGCGTCCGCCGCCACACTTAAATAATCCGTGAGCCTAGTCGTCTCCTGGTCTCCGCTGTGCGACCGATACACACAGGCATAGATAATTTTGTCTATGCCTGTGTCTATCAGTGCCCAAAGAACAGAAAATCTAGTGTCCTCAAGGTTACGGAGACGCCGACAGCAGATGTCGTCACGGGCGTACAGGGACACTCCAGCACGAGGCCGGAATTTGTGCTCCAGGGTATAAACTGGATACGTTAGGTACGCCACGTCTGACGGACAACCTATCTGCGTCTCCGTTAGAAACAAGAGTGTCGGCTGCTCAGTCTCGAGGTGATGGTGGACTGCTGAGAGATTGGAGTGCAGACATCGGATATTTATGAGGTGCACTTTGACCGACAAGGCGTGCAGCCGCCCTTTAACCTTGTTTCTTTTATTTTCTTTATTCATGTTTGTTTTGGGAGAGGATCGGTGGGAAAACGGCAGTAGAACGAGGCCGCTCACTAATGACCACTGGTAACAACACACAGCACCAGTGGGGATCTAGCCTGGAGACTGCGGAGCTCCCCCCCGGGGGATGTCTATCTGGCCTTGTCATCCGGTCGCCAACTGGCAGGATAGCGCATCCCGGGATTTTTCGCTAGATGGCGGGGCAGCCTTTCATGAGTGGCTAGCTCACTGCTTGGGCCCCCAACTATCTGCGGTCGGTCGCGGCAACCGTGCCTCGGATCCCGCTACCCTCCACGACTAGCCTTCCGATGTACAGTATTGGTGTGTGACAGACCGGTATTGCAGTTATGCAGCAACTGTTCTGACCCGTTTTCCCTTAACGGTGTCACTAAACAACACGACGGAACACGGCTAGGCCGCTTGGGCGCTTGGCGTCGTGACTTAGTCTAGTGGGTGGTCACCAACCACGGCCGAAGCCTACCACCGGTAATTTGTCACCTGATTAGCACCACCCGGGGTGGGTGGCACACCACAACCACGTGTGGGGTTTCAATATATAGGTGCTTCCCCACGGACGGAGGTGACTCGGTCCCCATTATTATTAATGATATGTGTATGCAAATATTAACTTGACTTCAGTATTTACACTTTCTGATCGATTTATACGAGTACATGGTATAACTAGAATAAGATAATTTATAAGCCAATTTGAAAAAAAAAAAAATTACATTCTGATGACGTCATTTGTTTGGCGAAGTAGGGTAAAATTATCTAAGTTTCACTGGTAAGCGTCAGTGTTTGTTTTTTACCCGACTGCGCGACGCAAAGGAGTGGTAATGTGTTTAACAGTCTATGTATGTATTTAGCTTTCTTAGTTTATCATGCATAGTTTGTACTCGGAAGAATAAGTGAAACGAACACAATAGGTTATTAAATATGTAATGATATAACTCGTAACATACCAAACTAAATGAAAATTAAATGTTATTCAAGTTTTTGCACAGATAAATTCCAGCTTAATATTTTTTTGTTCCAAGAGCTCGTCGTATTAAGTAAAGTTAAGAAAAAAAACTCGAAACTTATTCTTCAATCGGCACAGGTCATATTTATGTTTTTCGACGCGTCAAATTAATTTGTATTCCTTCTTTTAATGCCTTCTTTTTTCCAACAAATGGTTCAAAAAAGCTCATTTTCTTCGCCCATGCATATTTTTTGATTCTGCCATTCCTATAATATCTCGTATATGTGTCTTTGAGATTCCTCCATTTCATTTTTGCTACTTCTTCTGCAAAAATATGGTCAAATTTAAAGCGCAAATTTATTATACACAATTTAATAAACACGCTTCATCGAAGACGCCGCTTAACATCAGGCGAGATGGTGGTCAAGTGTTTAAACCTATAAAAGTTACAAAAAGCCTATGTGTTCTTCAAGACTATAATCTATCTATGTTCCATATTTCAGCCTGAATCACAATTTCAGAAGTTAGCACGTTCAAACAAAAGACTTCTTAAATTTTTGTACAGATTTTACGCCAACGGATGAAGACGGTAGGTGCAATAATATTAGGTAGGTATATTAAAAGTATCTTCCTGTGAGCAAGGTTATCAAAACAACTGTATTTTTAACCCCCGACCAAAAACAGTGGTGTTATAAGTTAGACATCGATGTCTGTCTGTCTGTGTGTCTGTCTGTGGCACCGTAGAGCTCAAACGGATGGGCCGATTTCGATGCAGTTTTTTTTATTTGAAGGTTAATACCCGTGCGGATGTTCTTAGCTATGATTGGTTAGTATCGATTCAAAATGGCCGCCTCCACAAAATGGCGGACAAAATATTTTTTAACAACCTACCTCTATATGTGTATCAAATGAAAGGACTTGGCTAATAAAATAACATCCACTATAACAAAATGGCGAATTACATTCTTTTTTTTTCATTACTATCTCTATATGAGTGGGTATCAAATGAAAGGTCTTGACTAGTAGAATAATATTCAGTATAACAAATTTCAAATCCAAGATGGCCGCCACAAAATGGCGAAATACGTTTCTTTTTTTACAACACCCTCAATATGGGTATCAAATGAAAGGGCTTGACTAGAAGAATGTTGTACAGATTACAAAACCGAGATAGTCGGGGGTAAATGTTTTTTTTAATTTTGTTCTTGTTTAAATCGATCTAGTAGTTTCAGTGATAACAGTGCTAAAATAAAAAAAAATTACAGACAGATAGGAACTTCCGATAGAAGTGGAAACTTACAACTCAGAATTTGATAGCTTACTTTGGAAACTACGCGGGTAACGCGGGTGAAACCGGAGGGCGTGGCCATGAGCATGGTTAGATGGCCAATGGCAATGGTCCCGAATGTACACGAAGATTTCTTATCATTCCCGAGCGACGCGACGGTAGAATTCAATTCACAGCGCATGAAAAACTTGTCTGTGACGCGCCACAGATTTAAGAAGGAGTTTTCACTTCAAACTAAACGTATATTTTATAAGGTAGTATAGATAGATGACTGTTGACTGGTAGAATTTACCTGGTATTCTCAAACGCTGGCCGATCAATTTCCATTTTTCATCCCTCCTCAGCCATGTTTTTCTGTGTATCAGTTTGTTGTTATATAACACAGGGGCACGTTTCACTTCTTCTAAGAAACGCGGAACATCGATCTTGCGAGACAATCTACGATATAGGACTGAAACAAATGTTATTATTATTGTACATCCATTTATGCTACGCAAACTAACTTGATTGTTACACCCAACACCGCCCCCCCCCCTCGCCATCTGTCATCAAAATTAGGCAAAGCTTTTATAGGGCTCTCGCACAAAACCACGAATTCGCATCGCAATTAGGTATTATTTTAGACATTTAATAATAAATTAATTTGTATTTTTGTAAAGTTGATTTGATGACATGACATAACTTTGAAAAGTTTTCTATTTTTTGTATCTATATACCTAGTAGAAAGGCTAGGAAAAACCTAGTATTTTAATATAAGAACCGAGTTGTTAAGCTAATTTTGTGACTAGACTTATAAACTATGTCATCAATCATTTAAGAATTGGAAAATTATTTGTATGCCTACCATATCAGGGAAAACATGACGACACGCTACTTTGAAATTTTGTGACCTATTATATAATTATCATGCATTAGGCGTGTTTGTAATTTAATCATGTTTTGAACAAATAAATTATCTTTTATTTTCAAATGAAAATATGCTTATTCTGAAACAAAAACCTATTCTCAACTTAGTACTTGCGAGTATAATAGTTCCCATCAGCATTCATAATCGTAATAAATGGATGAACCCAAAATTTTCTTTTTCTTTCATATCTATTTAACAATAACAGCAGTGCAACAATCTTTTTGCGATCCATGTTACACTTCCTAAAAACACGTCCAACACACGGCTGACTACCGTTGATGGTATGGTTACCCAAACCAACGATTTGCCGCACGAAATCGCACCGCATCACAGTTTTGTGTGGGGAGCCCTTACCCCCATCTATGCTTACGCAAATCTTAGTACCTATTCTCCCAAAAATGCGTTTCGTTTCCAAGTATAGACAGTGTATGAGTTGCCATCAGTGTAAAACAATAAATAACTCTTGCTGACGTAATCACCACCTAGACCTTGCCCCCCCCCCCTCCCCATATAGTGCTTACGTAATATTTTAACGGCATTTCAGTCAATTGGTTGGGACTCGGGGGCCTTCTCTCACAAGGATAATGTTAAGGCCGTAATCCACCACGCTGGCCAAGTTCGGTTGGCGAATGGCACATGTCACAGGTGAAGGAAAACATCGTGAGGAAATTGCCTCGTTCTAAGTAAGACATATTTCGAGGACATATGTAATTCTCCAGCTCCCCATTGATCAGGATCATGGATTCTGACCTTAACCCTCTGAGAGGCCCAGTAATGGTAACATAAAGTGGGCATAAATATTATGCTTTCAGATGAGTTCTAAACATATTATAATAATCAAATCAAACGAGATAATTATAAATCACGTCGAATAGCACATTTATTTTCAACTAATCACTACATAGTATAAAACAAAGTCACTTCCCGCTGTCTGTCTGTCCCTATGCATGCTTAGATCTTTAAAACTCCGAAACCGATTTTGATGCGGTTTATTTTAATAGATAGAATGATACAAGAGTAAGGTTTATATGTATGTATAAGTACATGCACAAAATAGTAGAGAAACACTGAATTTTTTTAAGGTTTCTAATGACATGTTTTTTTTTGCGCTTGCATTGCAAACTACTGAACCCTACCCTAGTATTATTGTACCTATTAAAAATGGCGATGGTAAGAGATAGACATATCTCTTAGAGATAACCCACAATAAACATTTTCATTTCTATACTAGTGGCCCGTTCCGGCTTCGCTCGGATATCTTAATATATAGAAATCACGCGACACGTTGTTATCCGCGATTTGACTACCATAAAAAGGTTATAATGACACGAAAAGATAGACACATACTGTCACGGACTTCAGCGCACGCAACGAAAGCTTTAAAAAAGGTTTTTGTTCCATTCTTCATTCATACTCCGCTCCTATTGATAGTAGCGTAACGTTATATAGCGTATATATAGCCTTCCTCGACAATAAATGGACTACCCACCAAAAAAATCTTTCAATTTGAACCAGTAGTTACTGCGATTATCGCGCTCAAACAAACTCTTCAGCTTTACAATATTAGTTTAGAGATAATATCAACATTAGATCCGTGCGAAGCCGGGACGGGTCGCCAGTAAATTAACATAATTCTAAACTTTAATATACGTGCCGTCCTGTGTTTTTAAATAAGAAATTCGCGGGTGGTTGTGCTGAGTGGAGCCGGACACGATGATATGTTCACCATTGACCTGCACATACGCTCTACAACCTTTGCTGAGTACACAGGAGCATCTATATCGGAACCCCCCAACGCGATTCCTTCCGTGCTTGCAGAAACTGTAACTGTTGTACATGAGCAGTCTTGATCCACCGGTCAGCGTTATATATTCAGCTGTAAGAAACAAGCACAGTAAAAAATAATACAATCATTGCTAGCTTATTGGGTTTTTTATCGGATACACTTCGGAGAGCGTGCAACTCATCTGCATGATCGAATTCTAATACCACCTTGCCCTTTATTCTATCGGACTTCTCGTAGCTCGAACAAGCGCGTTTCATGGTTGATATTCCAAAGAGACGGACGAAGAGGTTTGACTCTAATTCTGTGATAAGAACGTCTACGCTGTGGAATGAGTTGCCTGAGTGGGTTTTTCCCGATAGGTATAATCTTGGTGTCTTGAAATCGAGAGTGAATCGTTTTCTTCTAGGTAAACACGCTGCATCGTAGACCGCATCGTCACTTAACATCAGGCGAGATGGCGGTCAAGTGTAAACCTATAAAAGTTAAAAAAAAACATACAAATACCCAGTTGTATGTGTTTGGTACGTATGTAATATGTCAATCATAGATTTCGTTTTTTTTGCTATATCTTTGATGCCAACATAAAATTGACAATCAGTTACAATATTGAAATGAGATTATAAACCCACAGTATGTTAGGTTACTTTATCTTAGTAAGACCGACGACATTTTTTTCCAAGTTCTAAGGTAACGCCGAATGTACTTTGAAAAGAACCAATATTTTAAGGCCTGTAACGCCGAGGAGTTCAAGTGGCAATTTTTCTAGGTTCGCTTGAAACGCGATGTTCTTTTAAAAAAAATATTTTTAAAAGAACATTGGGCTTTATTGACATAAAATGAAAAAAAAAACACAAATTGTTTTTTTATGATTTAACGAAAAGTAAAAGTATAAACTCTTTTACGAATTCATACGAGTATAACATAAATAATAACTAATGATAGTAACAAATATAATTAAATAAGATCAACGTTTGATTCATTTTATGACACGAGTATGATAATTTGTTCTTTTGAAAGTACTGTCGGTTAATAGTAGGACATTAATAAGTATTAAATTAAAGACTGGAATATTTGTATTATCATATTTATTAAGATCAAAATTTAAAAATACCTAATCAGTCTGTTCATAATCATTCAAGTAACGTAGAAAACGTCTATTTATTTATCATTATTTTATAAATCAACGAACTTTTTTTTTACTTTTGTTGGTGTACCGTTTAGATAATCATGAAATAATTTATTGTTTCGCAACTAACATTAAAAAGTACTAATTTAAGAACAATGAAATTTTTTAAAACAGTTTCTCTCTCTAACAATACACAGGTGCATCTGGCAACTTGAACAAATCATCGAAGATTTTTTCTGGCAAACCCGACATCTATTAACTTTGGTCGAAAATTCGGGCATGTGACTCGCATTGCGATATCGAAAAGCAGGACTCGGTGTCGGTATCACAGATTTTCTGCCTCTCCTTACTCTGCGTATGGTGTCGTGTGCTTCGTCAGATTCTGAATTTAATGAGGTATTACAAAATTGCTTTAACAATACTAACTCTAACAGCTCTAACAAAACTAATAGACATTTTATAATTGCCGTATATTTTTTTAAGGAGTGTCACGACTTTTTGGGTCTTTTTATATTTAATAGGTTATTCAACTTGTACCATACAGGGCTATTTCACAATTAAACTACGTTAAAGAAAAAAAACCTCTCACCACGTCTTCTTCTGCGATCCATCTTGTCGAAAAAGAATAGTTATTTGACCCATTATATTACGTTTGTCTAGGTTGATAAGTTCGGATATACGAAATTCTATAGTTAAGGCCATAAACTACGACTTTTGTTTTTCATTTGGCGCGCTTTTTCGTATTCAAAATGACCGTTACACTTTTAGTTCCTCTGGATGCCCATCCGGCGTTAGTTCCAACTCGCTTTCTTATGGATCCCGGTTTTAGTAACTATTCAATTTTAGTTCCTTTACGAGAACATCTGGGCGATAATCTGACCTCGTTAGATTGTAACAGTTTTTGCATTTATTCGGTGACATACAAAATAATAAGTGTACAGAAGTCGAGCTTAATAAAACGTATAGGTAAATATCGCTCATAACTCATAACACTCAGTCAATAATATCGCTCATGGAACACTATTTCTCGGAACTGTTGGGAACAGTGCGAGTGCGATCGACTTCAGATATGTGTTTTGAAATGTATTTTGTGCAAAGATCTTTTGGCGCGCCACAGACAGTTTTCTAGCGTCACGGTCGGGAGTGATTTTCGGGTAAACTCGGGACCATGGCCATGCTCATGGTCACTCCCTCCGGTTTCAACCGCGTAGTTTCTAAAGTAAGCTATCAAATTCTAATTTATAAGTCTTCACTTCTATCAGCAGTTCCTAAGACTACCAATTTTTTTAGATCCACCTTTTGCATTTGATATCAATTGGCCTCTACTGCCTATCGACCGTTGTGCTAGCAGGGCCCTACTAACCTAATTTTAATGTCGTCAACGAGAAACATAGAACAGAACTACATCGCGTGCGACGATAAGTTCAAGGGCATCTGAGGCGGTACGACCTCGGGTTAGACTGCCGCCGATAGGGAAGATCAAGAAGCAACCTAGCATCTCAGAAGGGGATGCTCTACAGCCCTAACAAGAGGATGTTGCACCTGCCGACTTTTAGACGGTCTCTAGGCGGCTAATATGCTAGTTTTAATTATTATCGGAGCTTCGGTTTTCATATTATCAGTATTGCTGGATTTGTAACGCCAGAATCGATGTATCATCATCGCGAATGTTGTGCGAGTGGATTAGAGTGATAGTTGACTTGCCATTTGTACGTAAATACATAAATTGTATACGATACACTAAGTAACCGAACTGCTGAGACATGGGTACTTGACAGTGAAAGCGGTCTGATAAATACAAAATCGCTCAGCGCGCGATGGAAAGTGCTTGTAGTTTCGTAATGCATTCGTTATTAGGTAATCCGTCAGAGAACTAAAGTCACCGATGTAGCTCAGCACATTGACAGGCTGAAGCGGCAGTGGGGAGCTATATCTGTTGCATAACTAATAACCATTGGGGTAGTCAGGTTCTGGAGTGTCGATTTACGGAAGAACGCGGATGAAAACGTATTTATACTCGGGATGAGTGGCGTATTATGGGAGAGGCGTATGTGCAGAAGTAAATAAATATAATATTTACATAATACATTTATTTGTCATAAATACATGTACAAGAAATCTGCATCCAAAGGCTCCTGAAGTAGTTTAAAACTGTTAAAACTGAAGTGGACGAGTATAGGCTGATTATAATGATGATGATGATAAACTCGATTAAACAGTTTCGTTTGAAAATTGCCGATAGTTAATAGTAATAAATAGTGACTTCATAGTAAAAAAAACTAAAAAGTGTATGACCATTTTCTAGCTCCATCATCAAACCCTAATAATTTAAATGGGATTGAGCTGGTCATCTCTGCCAAATGTCGGGTGATCTTTGTGTTAAAACCACCACTTTGTGGAATCCAGACCGGAAACGACGTTTCGGCTGACCTAAAACTTTTTGGCACGACGACCTAGAGACCTAGACCAATATCAGCGAAAATGGTATGAACAGCACTGGATAGAGACAGATGGCAAGAGGGTAGGGAGGCCTTTGCCCAGCATTGAGACAGATCGGGGTCATAATAAATAAATAATAATCATCAAACCCTGTTTAACAGAGTTCAAACTCGATAGGGTTGTGTCGTGTAACTACCGAGTCATATCATCAGATCAGCTCCATGTCATAATAATTTTGCATCGTCATCCAATCTACACATTTATGCAAAACTTCAGGTCGATTGGATAACTAGAAGAGGACTCAAATTTAACTTTCAAGATTTAATTACAGACAGGTGAAAATAAATAAAAACTTGTAAAACATATTGAATTTAATTCATAAACACATTGCCGTAGCATTTAACACAATCTGTACAGTACAAATTGGAAGATTTTTAGGGAATATTAATTTTAATTGTTTTACGAATATCTACGCTTTTATATAAGTACCATTTAACGTTTTGAAAAATTTAGAGGGAGGATGGTTGTGTTCAAGGGCACACAATGTAATTTTGTTATCCATGTTAACGTAAACACTTGCCCTGCATTGCTTTCTTCTGGACTTAGAACAGACATACCGCGTCTTGTCACCCCTAGTGGCTTGTTTACAGAACGTGTGACCGTCTAGTAAAAGAAGTCTGGGACCGTGGGACAACACTATGAACTGGGCTGAAAAAAAAACAAGACAAATTGGTCTCGTTATGTTTCGTTAACAGTACGAGTATTTTAGTATTTACACATAGTAATTATGTAGGTAAAGTATCCATTTATCCAAGTATTATATCAGCTATCAGGCCCTCATAGCACAAGCTTTGCTTAATTTGAGGCTTTGTGAGAAATGTTCACCAATGTTTAGTATTTGATTAGCAATAATTACTAACTGAAACTCTACATCCCGACTGGCTTTATAAATCAGATGATAGTCTGCCTTCAGAGCTGTAAGTCATGGGTTGGATTCCTACAGGGAGGACAAATTGTATGATATTTGTTCTATGACATTGTTTCTTTGTGTCATAAGTAGTAATATCAGCGAACTGGTTCCCACAGTACGCGCTAGTTATAACCGAGATAGAAACATAGTAATGTATTTATTTTCATTTATCTTTTGTCTCACTTGTCATTTAGAAGTCCTTTAATGTTTATCGTCATAAAGGGAGGTGTCTGAGTGCCCAAGGCACAAGTGAACCCAAATATGGGATTCAGCGTTGATTGATGAAACATGTAAGTTTGTTGTTTATGTTTATCGTCTTATGTCGTTTTAGTCGGGGAGTGTACTTAGTTTAGATTTGTATGTGCAAATACAGGACAGTGTGCCACATTGTATTATAATTAATATTTATCAGGCTCAGTTAGCATTATTCAATGTAAATATTGAGAAACATAAATACTATAAAAACCGAACACATGACCGTCGTCGGCAGCGGGGTTATACAAAAACACTTTTATTAAATCACAAAGTAATACAAGAAAAATAGTAATTACTAGACTTAAAACATTTTGGACACAAAAGACGATCTTCCCGCTAATAGCGATCTCTTCCAGACAACATTTGGTTATTAGGACAAGGTAACAGATACGATAGGGTAGGCCCAAACAACCGGTGATAGAGTAAGAAGCCTCCTGACGATGCGCGCTGTTACCTGGATAAGTTATTTTTTTGGAGAAACATTAAATTATTTTCGTTATAAAAGGATTCCATGCAAATGGACATTTGAAAGCTCCCTTAGCTTCCATACGGAAAATGATGGCATTGCTCAATCTTTGCTTTTGGCTTCCTCAATCAAATCAAATTTTGCAAAATCCTTATCTTTGGCTCCCATAGGACATTTAACTTTGCTTAGTTCGGGAATAGATAGTGTTGTGTGAGAAATGCCCCCAATATTTATTTATTGCTTAACCGCTGGACTCAGTACCTACCAATGTGTTTTATGAGATTATGAATATCATCCTTATTCCTATAAATATAAGGTCTACTTACGCTAATGGCTGAAGAGCTAACGTGAGATAACATTCACGTAATAGGTGATATCGCATATCTCTTTCTCACAATATTAGCTCAGATAATATTTTCTACATTTGCATCAAGTAATTTGCGGATACTTATCAAATATTGAATCATTGCAAGGGGATCATACTTACCTAGACACACTACTTTTAAATTTATTAAAATTACTATTCAGTGTGGTACAGCCATTTAATTAAAAGAGTGTCTCATTGAATACAAGTTTCTCAATTTATATGATGAATAATTACATTGTGTAAAGTAATTATTCATATACGTATAAGATAAAAGGATACAACAAGTAATTAAAATTACGCATATTTTCTTAATTTACCGCTATAGAGCTATATAAGTCTGGGCAGATGTTTTTATATATTGCTTAGGGGGATGATTGTGCACCTCTTTTTTTGATATCATTTTTTCGTTAGGGTCTAAATGAATAAATGCCCTGCAGCCAGTCGATTGACGCGTAGAACATCGGTATCTAAATCCACCTTTTGAATTTTGAACTTGTTTACAAAAAGTGTAATTGTTCAGCATAAGTAGTCTTGTACCGCTTTGTAATTTTATGAACGTAGCTAAAAAAAAAATTAAACTATGATAATAATAAGACCATATTAGGGTACTTTTGATTTACTAAGATTTCTCGACGACAACCCCCTTAGAATAGATAATTTTACAGGTTTATAAAAACAATCGTCATTTAACATAATTTGTATAATATGATTTAATAAATATGCATTTGAATACGAATTACTTATTTATTATAACATTATCAAAATATATTTGTTTTTCTTAAATTAAAAGTAATTTTGTTAGGGCCCTAGTTAATGTTGACTAAATAGCTACAAACAAGGGTTCCAAACATGATTTGTAAACTTATTATGGAATGGCTTTGAAATATATTTCAATGGTTTTTATTATCCTATCAAGAATCTGTCACAACTTCTGGGTGTCCTTTTTACACCGAAAGACAGTAGTACCTTTGTTACGCCATAACATTAATATTAGAGCATGGTAGTATTTTTAACATAAATAAACATTCATTCATATTACGCTAAATTTGCAGCCTTTGTAAGATCATTGCACATTTTGAACCGATGTATGTTCATCACAAACTGGCTGGGATTCTATCGTTTAACACAAATGTACCTGGCCTTGCTATTGCCCTGTCTTTAATTACAAGCAAAATTAAAGAGAAAGTAATATCAAATTTAAGACCGTTTTACTTAGGCGGAAGACCTCAGGACGGCACTAGCAGTCCTTCTACTGCCTATTTTTATTATAGTACATACAGAGTGACGAGACGAGGAGGACATGTGCCTGATGGTAAGCAACAAGCCTGCCCGTAACAGGACAGTGACACGCCGCTATTAGAACATGTATAGTCCAAATCATTACCTAGCACTGCACTGCTCTAGTCATCCAGAGATATTAAGATATTTTATGTCTATGCCCTGTAATTTCACTGGACGCATTGCCCTTCAAATCGAAATACAACAATGTTTGCACATTACTATTTGGCGGTAGAACAACTGGCAAAGGTTAAGGCTACTACCAAATCTAACACGGGTCTAAGATACCTTCTTACATCTTTAAATATTTCCCCTGTGACGTCCTTATATAATTTATTGGTTCATGGTTGTGGTCAACAGAAACATTGACAACGATATCGTTGTCGTCCACTTCGACGTAGGATCTGCATCCTTTGCTTGTTGACGAAGAACATTTGTAGCGGTGCCCTCCGTACGAGAGCGAGTAGTACTTCCAAAATGAATAACCTTCGTACATCAGCAGCCTAGCACCACGGGTCAGTGTTATGTATTTGGCTAAAACACAAAATAAAACGCCAAATAGTCGCACAATAAATTTACGAGCCTAGCCCTTCCACCGCCTTTCTAAATCGGTTTGGCTTTGCTGTTGCTGTCTCTATCATTGAAGCGAAAAGAAAAGAGAGAGCAAAATCAAAGCTAAGACCGTTTTCCTATGCGCTAGACCAGGGGTCGGCAACATTTCGGGAGCCATAGGCCGAATGGTGAATACAGTAGTAGAAAGCGGGCCGTACTTTTGAAATCCTACACTGCGTTCGCGATAACATAAGTAGCGAATTAATACATAAAACATTTTTTGTAAAATTTATAGGATGCCGTTTTAAAAAAAATCTTATTTAAAACCCTCGCGGGCGGCGCGTTTCCAACCCCTGCACTAGACCACCAGAACGACATTACCGGGACGCCTGTCTGTCTGACGCTATATTTGCATGGATTGCGGACGAGCCTACGACCAAAGGATATACTTATATTTAAGGAGGCGGTTCGCGCCGCGACCGCGACACTAGACCGAGACCGGAAACCGCGACAGGCACTTTATAGAATTGTATGGGCGCCAGTTCGCGCCAAGACCGCGACAGGAGTGTGTCGCGGTCTCGGCGCTAACTGGCGCCCATACAATTCCATAATGTCAAGTGCCTGTCGCGGTTTCGTGTCGCGGTCTCGGCGCTAACTGGCGCCCATACAATTCCATAATGTCAAGTGCCTGTCGCGGTCTCTTGTCGCGGTCGCGGCGCGAACCGCTACTTTTAAAGTTCTCACAGGTAGATACTACTTTATATGTATAGCTCTTCAGAACCAGGCCTACGAACTTTTTATTCGGCATTATACATTTTATTTTATTATGTAGGTACTACACAGATTTCTCGACTAATTTGCCATGTTACCATGTGTTTTACTTCTGAAGTAACGCTTTGAGCAAATAAATTGAATTTAACTGTATCGGTCTCGCATTTGAAAATGTTTAACATAAAAATACAGGGAGTCGAACAATATTCTAAACTCACACAACACATTTAAACATTGATATCACGATTATTGTAATGGCATATGTAGTTCACATAACCATTTGTTTACAAACAGAAGCAGGTCACGGAAAGGATTTTAGAGGACCCAAGCCACAGGACATAAACCAAATAATATATAGATTTAACTATCAGCGCTCCGCGGTTTTATCCGGATAGCTCCCGTTATTTTTCCCCGGATAAAATGTAGCCTATGTGTTCTTCCAGATTATACCTAATATAACCGTGTTTCAAATTTCAGCCCGATCCGTTCATACGTTACGACGTGATTGAGCCACCAAATATCCATACATTGACATTTATAATATTAGTAGGATAGGCTAATTGATTTTGATAGGATAAATGATTTTGAAAAGAAGGGAAGAATGGTGTTGTAATGAAACTACTATACCATAATACCACTTGAAATTTAATTAACTAGAATAAAAGAAAAAATAATAATTCTATCCATCGATTTGCAAAACGTTTAAATGGCTGTTCGAATCACTTACTAAGGGTACAATACTGGTTTGGAGAGAATTAATGTACTATGCCGAAAGGGAGTTGTAGTCATTGTTAAGAACATGTTTTCCTATGGGACCAACCCTGAAACGGCAATACGGCTTAGCTATGCATTTTGCGTAACCCCATATGGAGAGTAGTTGCAGAATATCGAAATTATAATACATACATTTATTTATTATTAAAATTGCACATGCGTATACTCGCATACTTATTATATTAATAACATATATCGACACATTTGAGATGGCTATGCCAACTTGTACTCAAACTTCCTTTTATTTAAATAATTTTATGAAAAATAATATTAAATAAATATTTAATAATATTATGCATTGTATTCAAATGAATTTTATAAATATTCTTCAATAGCAACACAAAGTTCGTGCGATAACTTCATTTAATTTATTTTTATAATTATATGAAGTTATAAAATAATATAATTAATTATAAAAATATACCCAAGCAGAGATACCCATTTTGGAACCCGCTGGACTATCGCGCTCGGATGGCAAGCGACCTGATGGCCTTACTTTGATCCCATGGCAGAGAGGACGCTGTCTCGTGTGGGATGCAACGTGTGTAAGCACGTTTGCATCCTGCCATCTCGCCGCTACCGAGCAAAGTGCCGGCGCAGGAGCGGAGGCGGCTGCCAGAGCCAAGCACCTCAAATACTCGTGTTTGGGGTCGGCATATGATTTCGTCCCGTTTGCCGTTGAGACTGCAGGGCCGTGGTGTGTAGAGGCTCGAAAGTTTATGCTGGACCTCGGACGGCGTTTGCGTGAAAGAGGGCGCGATTCCCGGGCAGGCTGGTATCTGGTTCAGCGGATTTCCATGGCGATTCAGCGGGGCAATGCGACCAGTATTATGGGGACCTTTGAGCGACACTCGGCGCGTGGGGGAGTTTTTATTTGACCATTAACATGATTTGTCTTGTTACGTGGTTTTGTATTATTGTTTTTTTTTGTGTCGACTTTGTGTTATATAAAATTGAATGTGTTTAAATGAAATAAATGACTATACTAAAAAAAAAAAAAAAAAAAAATTATTTTTATAATACTATTAATTACGGTATGGTAAATTAAGGTACGACCATACCTTATACTCGTAGATAGTTATTACTATTAGTACAAATTACCTTACCACACAAAAAATACAAAATCAGCGTTTTCTCTGTTCCCTACTTATGACCTACTGACTTAACTCGGAAACAACTTTTTAAAACATTCCCTACAATAGTCCATTGAAATGTTACAAATTTAGGGCCTATTTTTTTTTTTAGAGAACGCAATTTTATTTTTGGAAGATGTGAATATAAAATAGAATAGAAGCTCAATAGAAGCTTAACCCCAAGTTTGTTGGCTTGCCACCCTTGTCCCCTGGGCCTCTACTGCTTACGAAAAACGCTTTGACGCTTTGACGTTGCTGTCTCTTTTCTTCTCGCTTGAAATGAAAGAGACGGCAATGCCAAAGCATCAAAGCGTTTTTCGTTAGGCGGTAGACCCCCAGGCCGCCATCTTGCAAAACGCCTTTACCGATATATATCTTTCAAACTACCAACCCTACAAAAAATGTATTAAAATACAATTTGTAGCAAATAAAATTTTGTACGAGGTTGCTTAACATATTACTTTTTCCTAAAAATTAAAAAATAAAGAAGTTTATGCAAAATTAATTTGCTATAACATATGAGGCGACACATGTTCCAAAAATAAAATTGCGTTCTCTAAGAAATGCAAAGTTCATGTAACATTTCAATGGACTACTAAAATAAGATAAACATTGTTTCTGTATATTTTTTTTCTCACATCTGAAAAAAATAAATCACACATTCGAAAATACTCGTAATCGTGACTATTTAAACATCAGTATTTAGGTATTTTGCACACCTACAAGTAGGACGAGTCCTCTTAGCCAGACTATCTTTTGGGATTTCCCAATTGGATATATTGATGTTTGTTGCTCAACCACGTGAGAACGTATGAACTGATCGTGTTGAAATTTGGAACACAGATAGATCAGATCAGATAGACTATCTGTCTATAACAGCATAGGATACTTTTTAGCAGGAAAGTAATGGGAACATGAATCGCGCAGGTAAAACAACGGGGCGCTGCTAGTTAATTAATAAATTAACTTCTTCGTGAAATTCATCATAATACTAATTATATGGAACTTTGATCTTCGGGTTAAAAATACCACCAGGATTGAGCAATAAACATCAACACATCCAAACTTTCGCATTTATAATCCATTCCAGCTAAATTACAGGGCTTAGAGATATAATATCTTAGATCTCTGGGTGACGAGCGCAGTGCAGTGCTAGGTAATGATTTGGACTTTCATGTTTCAATAGCTGCGTGTCACTGTGCTGTTATGTGGCAGGCATGTTGCTTACCATCAGGCACAAATCCTGCTCGTATCGTCACTCTTTGCTTTAAAAGAATAGATATAAATAGGATTAATATATTATACGTCCGTATTTAACGCATTTGTTTTATTGTATACCTAATGTTACCGTAAAGCTTTCATGTTAATTTTCTTATCTGATTATTATTATTAATTTATTTTTATGCGTCAAGTTCTATTATTATTTGATTGGCATTAGCAATCTACTTTAATCTGACATTTTATATTATTATCTGACATATAATGTACATATTATGCTCAATGATTGTTAATAATATTATGTGATTAATGTAATAATTAATTCTCGGCTATACCCAGATATTTTCGTATACCTACAGTTTTTAAGTTTGACATTTAACATAAATGGTTATGAATAGATACTATGACTATAAAACAGCAAAAACGGTCAGATTATAAATTAACGACGTCTGATTACAACTAACCTGCTGTAAGATTACAATCTCACGCGTTAAGCTGCCTATACACACTGGGCCAATGCAGGCCAACGCCAGTGTGTGGAAAGTCGTTTTGTGATGACTCGCGTCGCTCGCCTCGCTGGCCGAGTGACGGTAAGGTCGGTAAGTGGCCAGTGTGCATAGGGGTGTTTAGTCTCGACTCGTCTCTCGTGACCGGTGTCGGTTTTTGTACACAAAACAAAGGCGCTCGGCGAGTAGCGTCCTGTTCTCCTATTGGCCTACCGAGCTTTTGCCAGCGCTGGGCCAGTGTGTGGATGCTACGTTTTGTCTCGTGCCGTTTTGTCGGCGCTCGCGTTGGCCTGCGCTGGGTCAGTGTGTGGATGCTACGTTTTGTCTCGTGCCGTTTTGTCGACACTCGCGTTGGCCTCCACTGGCCCAGTGTGTATAGGCAGCTTTAGATTATAATTTGACGGTGTTGTCAATTTTACCGCGATAGGTAGGTATAATAATTATTTATAATAACTACATAGCATTTCTCATGGAAGTAATAATATATGTATAGTTTCTTATAAGCAACATACATATTTATTCAACACAAAGATAAAGCAATTCACAATTATTTACAGTATAGAAAAACTTAAGACTAAACACAAAATAATAATAATAATAAATAACGATGTGAATTAAATTTTATGTTAAAAGTTATCACATAACCCGCCCTGCACTGTTCTTGGCGCAAAGGAGCCCAAAATGCTGGCAGCATTGCCCCGTTGAATTGCAATAGAAATCCTTTGCACCAGAAACGAGCCAGAGCGGGGTGTCTACCGCCGAACGAAAAATGTCATAGCTTTGATGCTTCTCTCCCTTTTCTTTTCGCTTGAAATGATAGAGACAGCATTAGCAAAGCGATAGCCGATTTAGTTAGGCGGTAGAAGCGAAGGGCGTCACCGCCTTTACCGCGAATTCGGCGACCAAATAAGCAACTAAATTACTTTAAATTCAAATTCAAACTATCATTTATTAGTTTTCTGAGTTTAAAGGGTTTGTTAAATGTTTGCATCCTTGGAGCATAATATGTCCCGTCGTCTAGTTTCTCATATCTTATTGGTTCATGGTTATGTTCCACGAACGCGCGGGAGATCTTATTGTCATGGACGACCACGTATGCTTTGCAACCATTTTTTGTATTACAGGCGCAAGTGTGACGAGAACTTCCGTCCTCAGTTGAGTAGCGTAGGTGAAACGAGTATCCTTGATGTATCAGTACTTTTGAAGTTCTGTAGCCGTGCCTTACAATTTGGTAGTGAGCTAGAAAAAAAATTTTTTTTTAAATATGAGTAAATTCTAGAAGTAATTATATTGCTATTGCTTTTAATAATACCATGAACAACAAAAATACGTTTAAAAATGTTTACGGGATTCCATTGTGTTCAAAGTAAATAAATAAATATATACTTAATAAATATTGGTGGACAATTCACACACAACACCATCTCACCCCAAACTAAGCAAAACTTGTGTGATGGCGGCCAGATAGCTGATATAATACTTATATAGTTTTAAATACATACTTATTATACATAGAAACACCCAGACACAATTGAAACATTTGAATTCATCATACAAATATTTGCACTGGGTGGGAATCGAACCCACGAGCCTCGGCTTCGCAGGCAGAGCTACTACCAACTAAGCCACGAGGCCAGTCGAACAACGAATCATTAAACAGTCAAGAAAAAATTACTTCATCTTTTATCATTGCTTCATAACTTTTTGGTAGGATTTCATAAAATGATAAATCAGGTAATGAACTGAGAACAAACCTGTAGTGGTAGAAGTCTTTGCAGGAACCCCCTGGGGAAGTACCACATCTTTGCCAGTTATTCTACCGCCAAGCAGTAATGGCGAAACATCACTATGGTCCGGTTTGAAGAGCAATGTTCCAAGTGAAATTACATGCATGGCATAGACATAAAACATCTTATTGCTCCGGGTGATGAGCGCGGTGCAGAGTTAGATCATGATTTTGGCTCTTGATATTCCCGTAGTTGCGTATCACTGTGCAGTCATATTGTTTACCATCAGGCACATAACCTGCTCTTCTAGTGACTATACTATAAAAAAAAAAACAATTTTGAATGGAAGGATTAAAAAAAAAGACTAATTTGCCACTCAAGTTTATGCACAATTATAAAAGATACATTAATATTACTAAATGCTACACATAATTACATTACGTTTAAGGAGGGTTTTGCTGTTTCAGTCACTTATCTTAAGTTATCCTTCATACCACATACCACCATACCAGTAGTAAAATAACTTAGTTCTCCCCTTTGACTACAACGTTTTTTCGATAAAAAAGCAAATGGACTAAGGTATCGGAAAATTAACAGCATTCTTTGATATACCTAATACGTAAAACAACACATTATTTTATGATCGTGTATCTTATATTTATCGTGTAATTAGGATGAAAATAGAACCGATAAATTACATGAGTTAGAACGAATTTGAAAAAAAGAAGATTAAAACTACAGTGAATCGGTTTCTTGTAAGTAACCGCGCTTCAACTTGGACGGCATCGTCGGTTAACATCAGGCGAGATGGCAGTCAAGTGCAAACCTACTATAGGGTTTTTTTTTTAACTTTAATAGGTTTACACTTGACCGCCATCTCGCCTGATGTTAAGGTACGACGCGGTCTACGATGGAGCGTGTTTACCTAGAAAAAAATTGATTCACTCTCGGTTTGAAGACACAGAGATAGTAACCATCGGGGAAAACCCACTCAGGCAACGTATTCTACAGCCCAGACGTTCTTATCACAAAAGTAGAGTCAAATCTCTTCGTTCGTGTCTTTGGAACATCAACCATGAAACAATGTCGCTTTTTCGAGCTACAAGCATTTCAATAGAAAAAAAGGCATGGTATTAGATCATGCAAATCAGTTGCATACTGTCCGAAGTGTATCCGATAAAAACCCGTTAGGTTAGCAATTTTTCGGCGATCTTCAAGACTTTGAAGTCTTTTTCGCGCAAGAAAGTCGTTGCCTATGAGCCTTTTGGCACGTCTCTCGATCGATTCAGAGCTTCCAGCTGATACTAAGCCGATCCATCCCAAAGGTGTGAACAGTACTCCATACAAGAGCGAATCTGTGCTTGATATAACGTGAGCAACTGTTAAGACTTGAAGTACCTTCGACCTTCGCACCTTTGAAGGGACACCTCAGTTTTAAACAGCTAATTCAGCCTTGGACTCGATATACGAGCCAAAGTTGAGCGTAGATGTCAAAGTAATGCCCAAAAGCACAAAACGGTCAGAAACCTGCACAGATACATCCCGAAAAGTAGAAGCCAGTTAGAATGAACTCTTTTTTGGGGAGAACAAACACGCCTGCTTCTTACTCTCGTTGAACTTGACCAGATTGGCATCAACCCGTTTAGACACCGCCTCAAGGGTCAAAATCAAACACTCGATCAAACTCTCACGCAGTACCTGAGTTTGCTGCCCACTGGCTCTCGCGCTAGATATGTAATTCTCTACAACGGTGATATCATCTGCGGGTACCGGGCTACAACAGATCTTTGAAATGTAGCAGGAAGAGCGTCGCAGAGAGTACCGACCCCTGAGGGACTCCGGCATTGATAGCCTATTGATCCGACGACCAGGCATAAATTACGACTCGTATGGATGGATCCCTCAAGAAGTCCGATATCCACGAAATAAGCCCCGGACATCAGGTAAAAATAATTAATAAGATAGTTATAAAAATTGTGTGAATCTAAAGTTGTCAAAAAATAAAAGGCCCATTTCGACACTTGCGAAATACTCTAGATTGAAACTTTGAACGGAACTGAAAGAAATAATATATAAATAATTATAATTACATAGTGTTTTAAAAATATATTTTTGACGTGTTAAATATAACAGAATGAATACATTGCGAGTATTCATTTCACACTTATTTTGTTTTTGTTTTATTCATGTTACATTATAGTGGCATGCAATTTTTGATTACCTACATAAAATATCACGAAACGTGAACAGTTACGTATTCAGTCTTTTTTAAATACAATAGTGTTGGACTAATTATTTATTTATTTAGTCGTTTAGTTTAGTTGGATTAATAACTGAATTTCACGAGCAGTGGTTGTGAAGTCATACTATAATTAAAAGAAAAATAGGGATGTTAACACTAACCACACATTAATATTTAGTGTTAATTTTATGATAGTTTGTACTTGTATTAATAGAATATCGAAAATCACATTTGTATGCTTTAATATTACGTTGTAAATTTATTATAAATGATTTTAAATGCGATTTTTTAAATCTGTTGTTACGTCTGCAAATACCAATATGGCTAATTACGTCACTACCCACAAAACAAGTTGTCGAAGACGGACCTGACTATTTACTTCTCTGCAGCATTTTTATTATAGCTTGCGATCTTACCGACGACTTAGATTGTTTGTATTCAAGTACAAGTAAGTAAACACAAAAACTGGACATACAGTCATGAATCGCGACCTTAGCTTAACGCTTAGCGGTAAAGGCTTGTTCGCATTAAGCTAGTGTATTAGTCTAGTAGAGAGTAATTTAGTGGCTAAAATACTCGCTACTATTCAAAAATCGCTTTAGTACAGTTCACAAGTGAGTAGCGTTTTGCAACATGAAGCGTCTACAACGCAATAAAATAAATAAGCTGATTACGCTTGTTTTATTTGCTTGTTTTTATAGAGCGGGGACTTAACATTCCACAAACATTCATGTTTCACATATTATAAAGAAACAAATTTTAATGTAGTATCTTCACTCCAGCGAAACGACATTTTGGCGGCAACCACAGACTAGTTAGTAAAGAGATGCGGCAACTAATGAACTCGACTAATTTGACAGGTTCGCACTCGTTTAGCCGATGAACCAGAGAGCACAGACGCGTGGTGGGGATGCTACTCGCCCGTTGAAAATAGAACAAAATGGACTGACTCGACTAAATTATTCACTAGACTACTCGACTACATTTTTACTGTTCATACAGGTTTAGTTGCTAAATTACTCGCTACTAGACTAAATTACTAGCTTAATGCGAACAAGCCTTTAGTGACGTCTTTTCAGTCATTAGTGATTTAGCGGCAAAAAACAAAACTACTATTATTGTATATTCTATACTCATCGAAAATACTAATATTTTTAAATAAAATATTTTTTTATGGTAAACAAACGTTCAAAATAAAAGCAATTCTGAAAAATTGTTAACATCCCTATTATATTTGAAGATGACGATAGGTCAAGTAATGATTGTAGCTCAATCATAAATTAGACAAACTTCAATGGATTTATCGTGCGTATCGAGTCCCGAGTCGCACGGTTACATCACTAGTAACGTCGCGATGACAGATATCAAAACGGGCGTTTTATTTTTAGATAACTTTAGAAAGGCGATACGAGATAAGCCTACCTTAAATATTACCCTCTTAAATAAAGAATTCGGAACAAATGTATTATATTTATTCTAATTCGTTTACGACTGTAAAAAGTACACAACAAAACCTATACAAAAAAATTGGTTGCCTGTAAAGTCGGTATACGGGCGAAAGTTTTACGTGACAACGACTTTGAGTGGTAAAATAATTTTAATGTGAATATTCATTCGTAGTCTGTCACATTATCACTACACAATCGTTTTACAATTAACTGGCAACGTGTAAACTTGTGTGCAGGCGCCTAAGCGAATCGGCGACTCGGGCATGGTTAGCCCGCCTAAGAGCGAGAGAGACAGACATAAAAAGTGAAAGGCACGCGTCCCTCTCACTCGCTCTCATTGTAAGCGCATAACGTGAGCGGAGCGTAACGCAGTTTCTTGAAGTGTCACCCGGCAAACCAATTTATAAGACGTTGTCACGTCAAAATCTTCGTCGTAATTTAAATATTGAAATAATTTAGCATTTTCAGAAAAGCAAAACCAATGAAAAAATGTATGAATATGATGGACGCCGGTAGATAAAACATCAAAGGCGACGACATCTTTTGATTAGAGGTTTATAGGTTTCACCTCTAAATGTTTTTATGCTTTTGATGTTTTTAGGGTTCCGTACCAAAAGGGTAAAAACGGAACCCTATTACTGAGACTTGGCTGTGCGTCCGTCCGTCTGTCGCCAGGCTGTATCTCAAGAACGGTGATAGCTAGTCAGTTGAAATTTTCACAGATGATGTATTTCTATTGGCGCTATAACAACAAATACTATTAATAAAATAAAATGAAAATTTATGGGGGCCCATACAACAAACTTAATTTTCACAGTTTCTTGCTCGATTAGTCCGTTCCAAGTAAACTAGATGGCGCCACTAGTACACTAAAACGCGCATTCGACCTCGTCGTTAAAATCGTATGGTAAAATCAAAATTTTAGAAAAACTTTTGGTTAAAGCCTGTGGAAACTGCGATGGTTAATGTATATGGAATTCAAATAAAGCCAGAGGTTTTCGCCGTTTATTTGCTAATGGTACGGAACCCTTCGTGCGGGAGTCCCACTCGCACTTGGCCACTTTTATTTATCATGTTGTCATTTTTGTCATGATCATAAGTTCTTCAAAATGAATTATTTTGGAAAACTCTTTGACATATTATTTTAGTAAAACTGTAATTATTTTGGAGTAGCTCTCTCTTTATTGTTATGCGCCTTTGTGTATCACCACACTTAAACACGTCCAAGTCATGGATAGCGAATTGCTAGCATTGCGAATTTAATCAACCAATCACTGCCATTTGGTACGTAGTTTGGAACTTTTTTCTGAAAATGTCTCATTGCAAATTCGATCATGGCAAAACCAGTAACAAAAAATTTCAATGCATCAAGTCATTGGATCCCAGCCATCGAAATTTTTGTCGAATTCATCAAAACAGAGGGTTTTAAATAACTTAAAAAAAATGGTTCACAATTATTAAAAGTTGGAACTGTCACACGTTGTCAATGTCACATTACAATTTGCGTTATTTCAAACAAAAAAAAACGTTTATTTTATACGTAGAGTGATGGCAAATACATTACTACTCTGATAATCTTGGCTACTCTGAACATAATTCCAATAACTGTCCAGCAAATACAGAAGGAATTAACGTTTAACTTTAAAACTATTGATGTGTATTAGGTCTTGCCCCTGACACCTCTCTGGAAACATTGTCCTTCAAATCGAAGCACAATAATGTTTGCAGATTGATGTTTAGCGGTTGAATAACTGTCAGTCCAAGACATAACAGCGTTGTACCTACAGTATTATATAGTCAATTATAATTTGATATTGACAGATGTATTTTTCTAGGGTCACCTATTAAATAAAGGTAAATAACACCTTAACGTAAATAATAAACTATTCGTTTTTTTTTAATCTCCTTGGGAATGTTTAATCCGTCCTCTTTTTTTGCAGTCATTTTCTTCAAGTTCGTTTCATCTAGTTAAATTTTCTTAACTTCTTAAACTTAATGCAAGTTAATTAAAATTATTACGAAATTTTTACATAAGTCCCGTTTGCTTGTAGTATATATTTAGGTTGTGCGTGATTATGAACTTTGTATATTCCTACAATAAAGTTGTTCCCGTTTACATGCGCAAACGCAGGGCAGCGCTCGTCCATCTTGGCAGAGCAGACGTACAGTGAAGTGTGCGTTCTCTGACTCCCGCGCAGGGTACCGTTGCGATAGAACGTGTATCCGTCAACCATGAGCATTGTGACACTGTTACCCGCCAAAGATATAAACTTTGCTGTAACAACAACAATACATTAATACACAGCTCAACTGTTGCATTGTCGAATTGAAAGAGAATTCGGTACGTGCAAAAAGATTAATGATTTTTTCAACTTACCACCTATACACTAAATACATATTCAGCAATGTGCAAATTATCGTAAATAATAGAAACAGAATATATATTAACAAATATACGAAATACACATTTAGTTTCTTTTTAGAGCTCACAGAGCGTTGTGTCGAAGTTGCGCAGAAAACTCGCAACCGCCAAACGTCTAACTTAGGCAAAGTAGGCACCTAATTTGGGATCCCAGAGGCGAGAATAAGGTGTTTCGAAAGGTGCTTTATTGTAAATTGAAATGTTTTTGAAGCAACTTAAGAAATTTATTCCTTATTCTTAAAAAACGTTTTTCTTCATCAGTCGTTTAGTATAGTGTTCTTTGAAAAAATTACGTGAACTGGAATGGCGAACTCCAGAACGTCCGATTTACGCAAGCAGAATCGAACATCTCGCTTTTGAATTTTTTCCACGTATATAATTATATGTACGAGTTTATTTTCGCCAATAGTTTAACGGTGACGCAACACGTCTCATCGTGAGGAAACCGATATGTTTCGTCTATCGACGACGTACGTGTACCTAAAGGTCTGCACCCACCACGACACCCTTCTCACCCGACAAATAAAATACACTCAAATATGGGCTTTATGTTATGCCCCTTAAGGTATAAATTACATTGACAACATAGACTAGCAGAAGGCTGTCAGCGAGCGGTCTGCTAATTTGTATTGCCGATGTAATATGTGTTTTAACATGCAAGGCATAAAGCCCATATTTGAGTGTACTTTATTTGTCGGGTGGTAGCCGAATCGTATAAGTCGACGCTACACGCAATATCCCGTGATCCCGTCGTAGTCCAGCAGTCAAATTTATGGTCCCACATAAAATTGGCTATTTATACTTTTAAGCTGAGTAAAAGCTTTAACAAAAAATATAAATGTAGTGTTACTGAACATAAGTAAATAGTAATATTTCACTATAAACTAAGAATGAAAAGTTTTGAAACAATTTCTTGTTGTGTGAATCTTACATTCGATATTAACGATATTTAACGAAATTATTTTTTATACGTTCATTATATTTTTCAATTTCTGTGCTGTTAATTTCTTAGCGATCTACTTAGCAGCCTCACTCATAGATATACAAAGACGACAGTACTGCTTTAGAGACTAATAGTAGCGCTATGACACAGCAGCACTGAAGCAAATCCCATACAAAATAAATAAAGTAGATATTTTATCGTAACTATCTACTCGCACTAAGAGTAACAAATGATAATAATACTTAGCTATATTTACAGGAATTTGTTGAGGATAAATTAACAAAGAAAAATCAGTAGTGTTCGTTATTACTACAGAGATTATTCGTTGCTTCGGTCCATGATCATCAGATCATCACTATAGTGGCCGGCAAACAAGTTGACCCAAAATTGACGTGGAAGGGGAAAGTTCGCACATGTGCACTTCCGAAATCAAAGAGACCTTAAAAACTTTTCTGCGCACCCATGCGCAGCTAACTTCATTGGGCCAATTTGTTTGCCAGCACCTATACACGCAGCTCCCGGTGGAAAGGCAAGTCCAACCCGCACCGCGTCTAATACTAGAATGAACGGTGGACGGCTGGCTACCTTCTTTAAATACTCCTATACATTGGATAATGTATTATACATATATTCTACTAGCGATCTGCTCGGGATTCACCCGTGGTACATACCTAACGATGAAAGAATATTTGAAATCGGTCCGGTAATTCATGTGATTATCGCGTTCAAACAAAACACCTGTTCAGCTTTATAATATTTGTATAGAAAGACAATTGCTGTTACGGACTTCAGCGCACGTCAACCAATTCAAAGCTCTCAAAGAAGAATATTTTTTCCCGCTTTTGTTACATTCTTCATTAATGCAGTGTTCCTATTGATAGCAGCATAATGTTGTATAGCCTATAACTTTCCTCGATAAATGGACTATCCAACAAAAAAAGAATCTTTCAATTCGAACACGTAGTTCCTGAGATCATAGCGTTCAAACAAACAAACTCTTCAGCTTTATAATATTAAGTACTTATAGAGTACAGATAGATACAAACACTACTCATCTCATATATACCACATATACCAACTCTCAGCTCGCATTTGTGATTTCTTTTCGTTGGCAGGTAAATAAAATTTATAGTTGAAAGAAAATTGTAAAAGTTTTTTGTAGACCATCTCTGTACATATATCATTATCCACGTCCTGATATATTAAGTAGTTATGGTATTAATATGGAGAGTATGTTTGATGAGGGAAGATAAACAATAACATGATGAGGTGAGGTTTATTGACATAAAATCTACACTTATTTGAAGATTTTTCAAAAGTCAGTATCTTGGGGAAGTTTATCACGAGGGTTTTACATTTCACAACATTTATCGAACCTATTTTTTCAATAAATATAAATAATACTTGGTTTTCCTAAGGACCACTACGTGACATCACTGGATTCTTGTACTTTTTCATCTTCTTGTATTTCTGAGTAGAAACCCTGCATAAGCCGTGTTATAGACTAAGAGCCCACGAGGGCCAGACCTTCGTTATTTTATAAAGGCTGAAAGTTCATCTGTGCATGTCCCCCATACAGGTAAGAACGACCAGGGACTAAATAGTTTGGGTTGTGGTTACTTGGGCAGGTAACCGGTAGTAAAGGTGTACATGCACAGATGAACTTTCAGTCATTTATAAAATAACGAAGGTCTGGCCCTCGTGGGCTCTTGCTCTATTACTGCTGTCAAGTTGTTTACTATTCATTTTTACCTCAAGAACGTCGCAGAATTATTTCGCCTAAATGACATCCTCAGACAGAATTGTTTTCTATTTCAAATTAACAACTGAACAGAAATGGAAATATTGACATTATTCTCTCAAGATAACTACATAATACTTCTGATCCTTTCTCAAGTTTAGCTGGGGTCGGGCCTTCTCGTTGCTCTGTGCCAAGACGCTCCTTAGATCCTTTTCACATTTCCCCGCTACACAGAATCTAATTCTGCCTTTGGACTTATTTAGGTATTTTATCGCTTTTTCGACGACATAATTGTCTTCTCGTCTCATTAAGTGACATTACCATCAGAGTCTAGATTCTATAAGTATCTCTTTAAAATAACTAAATATATACAAAATTAAAAAATCGCATACCGATCTGGCCTGTGTGATGGTTATCTGGCCTAGTCCAACAGGAAACCCAAAGCACAGAAGTGAAATTATCTCCTCAGGTAAAATCCATTTGATAGTAGTATATGTCGGGGACGCTCATGCTTATGAACATTTCCAATTTTAAGAACAGTTTCGTCGCTGACTTTAGCAAAGGCGTTGCACTTTTCAGTATTGTGACTGGTACATTGGTACCGTATGATCCCGGCTTTATTGCAAGAGTGTTTGCTAAAAGTGTATCCATTTATCATTAGCTGTCGTCTTCCGTTCATCAGCGTGATAAATTTTACTAGTAAAAAAAAGGAAAAGTAGTGTTAATATTATTAATTTGGTTTTTACATATTTAAATTAAGTAAAAGGGTAGCTTGCCTGAGGTATGGTCGGCTGAATCTGAGGGTCTACCGCCTAACTAAAACTATCTTAGTTTTCACATTGCTCTCTCTTTTCTTTTTGCTTGAAATTATAAGGACAGCAATAGCAAAGCCAAAACCCGTTTAGTTACGCGGTAGACGGGCAGATTCAAGTTTGCATTCGGCGGTCTTTTTCAAGTAGCTAATCTTAAATTTTGTTTTTTAAAGAATTCAATATTAAATACCTGTTCAAAAGAAGGTAAATAAACAGCACTGAGATATGACAAATAAATCGTTAATTTACTTGGGCGGGAAAACCAAATCACATGTCAAAAAGTCATACTTTTCAGGAACAAAAAATGTGTATATTCATGACATAATTTTATTATGGTCCCACATACACCATATGGGTGTGTTCGTTCTGAGTTGTGAGTAACACATAAGTGAATCTTACATTCGAGGCACATATACTGCGTTTTTTGGACGTGACATTGCCTACATCTAAGTCTTCGCATTATGAGAGCTGGCAAGTGTTTCGCTTCTTTTCTTCTAGATCTTACAGAAGGCAATGAGACCAAAGCGCGTCCTCTTCTTGCTATATTTAACGAAACAATTTTTATATGTTCATTATATTTTTCAATTTCTGTGCTGTTAATTTCTTAGCGATCTACTTAGCAGCCTCACTCATAGATATAAAGACGACATTACTGCTTTAGAGACTAAAAAGCGCTATGACACAGCAGCACTGAAACAAATCTCATACAAAATAAATAAATTAGATATTTTATCGTAACTATCTAGTCGCACTAAGAGTAACAAATGATAATAATAGCTATATTTACAGGAATTTGTTGAGGATAAATTAACAAAGAAAAATCAGTGGTGTTCGCTATTACTACAGAGATTATTCCTTGCTTCGGTCCATGATGGATCATCACTATAGTGGCCGGCAAACAAGTTGACCCAAAATTGACGTGGAAGGGGAAAGTTCGCACATGTGCACTTCCGAAATCAAAGAGACCTTAAAAACTTTTCTGCGCACCCATGCGCAGCTAACTTCATTGGGCCAATTTGTTTGCCGGCACCTATACACCCAGCTCCAGGTGTAAAGGCACGCCCAACCCGCACCGCGTCTAACACCCGAATGAACGGTGGACAGCTACCCTCTTTAAATACTCCTATACATTAGATAATGTACTCTACATATATTCTACTAGCGATCCGCTCGGGATACACCCGTGGTACATATCCAACGATGAAAGAATATTTGAAATCGGTCCGGTAATTCACGTGATTATCGTGTTCAAACAAAACACCTGTTCAGCTTTATATTAGTATAGAAAGACACGTGCTGTTACGGACTTCAGCGCACGCAACCAAAGCTCTCAAAGAAAAATATTTTTTCTCGTTTTTGTTAAGTAGATACATTATTCATTCATGCACCGTTCCTATTGATAGTAGCGTGATGTTATATAGCCTTCCTAGATAAATGGACTATCCACCAAAAAAATAATGTTTCAATTCGAACCCGTAGTTCCTGAGATCATAGCGTTTAAACTTTAAACAAACAAACGTTTTTTTATTGTAGTGGTAGGACTCTTAGCAGAGTCCGCCTGGGGAAGTACCACACCTTTGTCAATTATACTACCGCCAAGCAGTAATGTGCAAACATTACTGTGTTCCGGTTTGAAGGGCAATGTTTCCAGAGAAATTATAGGGCTTAGAGATATAACAACTTAGATCTCTGGGTGACGAGCGCAGTGCGGTGCTAGGTAATGATTTGGCTCTTCATGTTCCAATAGCTGCGTGTCACTGTGCTGTTATGTGGCAGGCATGTTGCTTACCATCAGGCACATGTTCTGCTCGTCTCGTCACTCTTTATTTAAAAAAAAAAAAAACTCTTCAGCTTTATTATAATATTCAGTATAGAGTACAGATAGATAGAAACACTACTCATCTCATATACCAACTCTCAGTTGATACAGTATATGTGATTCCTTTTCGTTGGCAGGTAAATTATAATTTAATAGTTAAAAGAAAATTGTAAAAGTTTTTATAACATATTTGCTCGTAAAGGGTCTCTTATTGGACCAATTTCTGTATCGTAATGTATCTTATTACGCACTAGTGCTGTAATGTGTAATGTAAAACGCACGGTTTCAAAATGCTCCGTCCACAGACTAGGTAGAGAGATGTGCTCCGTCTAAAACGAACGGTACCTTTTTAAATTTTAGTAAAGAGTTTTTATGTCAGAAAAGTGTGGTCAACATTTTATGAACAAAATTAACTTTGAGAGGTAAAATATAATAAAGAATTATTAAATTCGTTAATTTAATTAATTTAGACCATAAATTACTTTAATTTTTCTGTAACAAAACACAAAAATATTAATTTACTTTATTATTAATGGCATACCGGCTGGTTCTGAGCCGTTGCTTTAAAAAAAAAGGCGCCGATGCGCGCGCATTGCTAATCTGTGATCCATTGTGATTATTTACTCTGTGCTGTGATCTGTGATCAAGTAAATATTATTCCGCGCGTTTTTTTTCGCTGTATTGTTTTTATTTGAAAATGTCGTCAGAGTTTTGTTTATTTCCTCGCAAATATGTTATAAAACGTCGTATGACATACGTGCGCTTTGATAATTACAGCCTCTGCTAATTATAGCTCTCGCCTTCGGCTCGAGCTAGCAATAAAGCCTCGGCTGTAATTATCAACTTACCGCACTTATATCATAATGTACTATTAGACCTTCACTCTATATGTTTCATTATCTACATCGTGATATATTAAGTAGAGTTATGGTATTATATGCAGAGTACATGTTTTATGAGGCAAGATAAAAAATAACATGATGAAGTAAGGTTTATTGACATAAAATCTACACTTATTTGAAGATTTTTCAAAAGTCAGTATCTTGGGGAAGTTTATCACGAGGGTCTTACATTCACAACATTTATCGAACTTATTTTTTCAATATATATAAATAATACTTGGTTTTCATATGGGCCACTGCGTCACATCACTGGATTCTTGTACTTCTTCTTGTATTTCTGAGTAGAAACCGTGCATAAGCCGTGTTGCTGCTGTCAAGTTGTTTACTAGTCATTTTTACCTCAAGAACGTCGCAGAATTATTTCACCACAATCACATCATCAGGCAGAAATGTTGTTTTATTTAAAATTAACAACTGAGCAGAAATGTACATTTTGAATTTATTATCTTAAAACTAAAGTCTACAACTAAATATACTTCTTCTTATCCTTTCCCCAGTTTATCTGGGGTCGGGCCTCCCCGTTGCTCTGCGCCAAGACACTCTGTCCTGGGTTGTCGTTATTGAATGGGTCAGGCTCCTTAGATCCTTTTCACATTTCCCCGCCACACAGTCTAATTCTGCCTTTGGACTTATTCAGGTATTTTATCGCTTTTTCGACGACATAATTCTCGTCTCATTAAGTGACATTACTATCAGAGTCTAGATTCTATAAGCATCTCTTTAAAATAACTAAACATACAAAATTAAAAAATCGCATACCGATCTGGCCTGTGTGATGGTTATCTGGCCTAGTCCAACGGGAGACCCAAAGCACAGAAGTGAAATTATCTCCTTAGGTAAAATCCATTTGATAGCAGTATATGTCGGGGACGCTCATGCTTATGAACATTTCCAATTTTAAGAACATTTTCGTCGCTGACTTTAACAAAGGCCTTGCATTTTTTTTTGTTAGTATTGTGACTGGTACATTGGTACCGTATGATCCCGGCTTTATTGCAAGAGTGTTTGCCAAAAGTGTATCCATTTATCATTAGCTGTCGTGTTCCGTTCATCAGCGTGATAAATTTAACTAGTAAAAAAAGGAAAAGTAGTGTTAATATTATTAATTTGGTGGTTACACATTTTAAATTAAGTAAAAGGGTAAATTGCATGAGGTATGGCCGGCTGAATCTGAGGGTCTACCGAACTAACTAAAACTATCTTAGTTTTGAGATTGGTCTCTCTTTTCTTTTTGCTTGAAATTATAAGGACAGCAATAGCAAAGCCAAAACCCGTTTAGTTACGCGGTAGACGGGCAGATTTAAGTTTGCATTCGGCGGTCTTTTTCAAGTAGCTACTCTTACATTTTTTTTTAAAGAATTCAATATTAAATACCTGTTCAAAAGAAGGTAAATAAACAGCACTGAGATATGACAAATAAATTGTTAATTTACTTGGGCGGGAAAACCAAATCACATATCAAAAAGTCATACTTTTCAGGAACAAAAAATGTGTATATTCATGACATAATTTTATTATGGTCCCACGTAAAGTTGACTGTTGGTGCGTTTATGATGGGTAAAAGCTTTAAACAGGAATTGTAAATTTATTGTTGCTGAATATACGTGAATAGTCATATTTCACTATTTATAAACTAAGAATGAAAACTCTTGTTACAATCAAGTTGTTTGCTAGTAATTTTTACCTCAAGAACGTCGCAGAATTCTTTCGAAAAAATGACATCATCAGACTGAATTGTTTTTTAAATATTTAAAATTAACAATTGAGCAGACATGGAAATTTTAAAATTATTATTTCAAGCGAACTAAATATACTTTTGCTCCTTTCTTCGGTTTAGCTGGGGTCGGGCCTCTTCGTCGCTCTCTATTGAGTTGTCATTATTGAGTGTGTCAGGCTCCTCACATTCTTTGCCTTTCCCCACCACACAGCTAGGGGTCTAATTCTGCCTCGGGGTTTATTCAGTCATTCAAGTATTTTGTCGCTTTCTGACGACATAACTGTCTTCTCGCCTCATTAAGTGACCATACCATCGGAGTCTAGATTCTGGACTGTAGAGGTACATATATTTCGACCGTCGTGTTCCGCAAAAAAAAATGTTAAGTGAGATGCTAACAATTTTTTCTTTTGTAATGACTTTCATATTTATGACACAGTGGTGACAAAATGTTTTCTTTTATTTCAAGCCTTTTATCATCAGTGATTTTGTGTTTTGGAGCATCCTTCCTACAACAATCATGCACTTGAATGTCACCTTCCTAACGATTTTTTTTTCATAGCAACAGTTTTTATAACATTATCGTTTTCGCCTAATGTTTTTAGAAAACAGCCACGGCACACATGTTCTCTCTTACCATAGACTGATAAATAATATTTGTGAGTTTTTGTGCGACATTTCTGTCGTTCAGGGTCAGCTGACCGTTGTCTTTGGGTCGCTTTGTCTTGAATCTCCATCAATGAAGATATGTAAGTAAACCGTTTCAGATACGTCCCCATTGCCCAATATTCTCTGAAAATAGCTTGTCTATCACTTAATTTTATGCGCTTCTTGCATTTCATACGACATTCTGATAGGTCCGTAAATTTTTTACTTGCAATAACTTTCCCTTTTAATGTTTTATAAGCCTGACCTGTGTTACGTTTCACTTTATTTTCGTGTTTTCTGACACGAATGCTTATCTTTGGGGTTTCACTTAGGCCTAAGTTTTCGGGAAAAACTTCTTCACTTTTACTTGACGATACGGCAGCATTCCCTGAAGGTTTATAATGTGGATCCTGGACCGAATCGTCCCTTGAAAACTCAGTTCCTAGTCTCTCAGTCATGTCACCAGTAAGGCCTGATGAAACCCATACCTTCAACGGTATGGGTTCCTCTTCAACAGTTGAAGTACAACTGGTAGGTGGTTGATAATCCTTATCCTTTTCACCTGAGAAATAAAAATGAATTGTATTGACTTACGAATCCATTCCAAAGATGCTTACTAAGTACCATAATTGAGTTTTTGAATTTGATACAATTATGCGACTTACCTTCTGAAGTTAGAGATTTTAACGCCATTTCCATAACGCTTTTTTTTCTGCTTTGTACCTACTCCATGATAGAAAGTACCTAATTTCATATTTTACGTCAAGTCAACACAAAATCGAACTTTTGCATGATCATAGATGAACTATTTACTACAGCATAGAGTGATAGGACATGTGCCTGACGGTAAGCGACACGCCTGTCCATAACAACGCAGTGTCACACAGTTTTTGGAACATGAAGAGTCCAAATCATTACCTAGCACTGCATTGCGCTCGTCAACAAGAGATATAAAATGGTTTATCTCTATGCTCTGTAATTTATCTTGGAAACTTTTCCCTTCAAACCGGAACACAGTGATGCTGTACATTTTATTGTGCCAATTTTGGCATTTCACGTCGCAAATTAAACATCCACTTAAATTTTTCTCTTTTAATTTATTTATTGTCACATAAAAATTGTATTCGTGTACATAATTAGTGTTTATGCCCGTTTTTGTTAATCCTACTAATATTATAAATGCGAAAGTTTTGATGTTTGTTGCTCAATCACGTCGTAACGGGTGGGGTCGGGCATCGGAGAAATTGAAACACAGATTGTAGTCTGTATTTGCACATAGGCTACATTTTATCACGGGAAAATAACGGGAACGGGAACTACGCGGTTAAAACCGTGGGGGCATTGTTTGTGAATATTAAATAAAATAATAATTGGCGAGAAGGTTTATATCATGTAGTATCTAAGTGATGGGTACTAGACCTATGTCGATCGTGGTCGATCGAATCCCTTTGATTCGATCGCAACCTGTACACGAGTGACCGAATCACGGATTTCAAAAACACCCGATCTTTTGTAACCCGATTATCAGTTTACAAGACAAACCAAAATGAACTTTAATGTTAATGTGTGTGTTTTATTTAACTAATTACTTGTTTATAGAATCGATTGAATTGTGCATTGATTCAATAACATCGACGTAACTACGAAAATATTTTATTTCTCCTTTTAAGTACATGAAACACTTTTCGAGTGCGACTTGTATGTCTATCAGTCGATCTCACTCTGCCTATGGGTCGCGCGCGACACAGGTCGTAGGTCGTACAAAAGAACTGCGACCCAAATGACCGAAAGATCGAATCATTATAACCCGATCACCATACGAGTGGGTCATGAGTGACCGTAGTCTCGAGAAAAGATCAATTGACACAGGTCTAATGGGTACCGATACATAGGATTTGCAGTTTAGTACCATGGGTAGCAAACTGCAAATCCGCGACTGAGTATATTACACTTAAATCTTAACGTATAATCCACTTGGAAGTCGTGTGTACCGATGACGTGGATGGGTATGTTCGTTCTGAGTTTCAATCACCTTTCCATCTTTCAGTTTAGCGAATGCGGTACATGATCTATATTGCTTGCTTGTGCACCAATACCGGGTGATTCCGGATTTATTCCGGGAGTGTATGCGAAACGTATATCCGTCTATCAAGAGCTGCTGGTTTCCATTGGATAACTTAATAAATTCAGCTGGTGGAAAATAAAAAAGTTAGTATTAATGTCATAATTTGTTGAGAGTGCAGAGTACACTTTAGTTGGTATAAAAAAAAATGTATTACCCTCGACCATTTTGAATTTAAAATTTGCCATGGTGTTATAGTATTCTACAAGTTATCATTTGAAATAAACTTTGAGGAAGTTGTGAGAAATAATGTAAAAAAATCTCCATTTAGTGGTGGCGGCAATAAGTTAGAGATTTTAACGCCATTTCCATTTCTTTTTCTGCTTTGTACGCCATGATAGAATGTGCCTAATTTCATATTTTACGTCAAGTCAACACAAAATCGAACTTTTGCATGTATCGAACTTTGCATAGATGAACTATTTACTATAGCATAGAGTGATAGGACATGTGCCTGATGGTAAGCGACACGCCTGTCCATAACAACGCAGTGTCACACAGTTTTTGGAACATGAACAGTCCAAATCATTACCTAGCACTGCATTGCGCTCGTCAACAAGAGATATACAATGGTTTATCTCTATGCTCTGTAATTTATCTTGGAAACTTTTCCCTTCAAACCGGAACACAGTGATGCTGCACATTTTATTGTGCCAATTTTGGAATTTCACGTCGCGAATAAACATGCACTTAAACTTTTCTCTTTTAATTTACCTATTGTCACATAAAAATTGTATTCGTGTAAATAATTAGTTATTATGCCCGTTTTTGTTAATCCTACTAATAAGTATTATAAATGCGAAAGTTTTGATGTTTGTTGCTCAATCGTTAACGGGTTTGACGTTAACGGGTGGGGTCGGGCATCGGAGAAATTAGAGCACAGATTTTAGTTTGGATTAGCACATAGGCTACATTTTATCAAGGGAAAATAACGGGAACGGGAATTACGCGGTTAAACCGAGGGTCATTGTTAGTGAAAAAAAAAATAGTTGGCAAAAACGTAATTATAATAAATATAAATATTGGTGGACAAATCACACACAACACCATCTGACCCTAAACATGCCTAAACTAAGCAAAGCTTGTAGCAAATTATATTATGTAATATCTAAGTGATGGGTACTAGACCTGTGTCGAATCCTTTTGATTCGATCGCAACCTGTATATGAGTGATCGAATCACGGATTTCTAAAACACCCGATGTTTTCTAACCCGATTAATGATTTATCAGTTTACAAGACAAACCAAAATTAACTTTCTGTTAATATGTTTACTTAACTAATTGTTTGGTCAAAGAATCGATTGAATCGTGCATTGATTCAATCACATCGACGTAACTACGAAAATATTTAATATCTCCTTCTTTTTACCCGACTGAAAGAAGGGTTATGTTTTTCGCGCGTATCTTGTATGTTTGTAAATTTCTTTATTCCCACATATCTTCCAAACGGCTGGATGGATTTTGACGATTCAGATATCGTTACAATTACCCAAGTGTCCTCAGACAGGTATAACATAAAAAAATCAATATCTGCCGATTTTTGACGCAAAATCGTAAGTAGTTTAAAATATTTTTATCTAGCATATCGAGTAGGGTATCAAAATAAAGGGAATTTAAAGAGCATTACAAATATGTACATATGTTGTTTAGTTAAATGTTGGATATAATTACTAGCATTTTAATTCAATCATTCGAATATATTTGTTTAAACACACATCACACGCCACGCCATCAAAAGTACTTACCAATCAGTTTTGACTACATTTACAAAGGTAATTTAATAAAACTACACGCTTTTGCTCATAGGAGACGGCCGAACGGAACAGAAAAAAATACAATATAAAATAAATAATGTAATTTGTTGACATACTTTATTTTGTAAATCTTGTTTCGGTCTTTGTAGTGTTTATCTTATCTGTTGTTTTTTAGTCGGTCTTTTTTTTTCTTTTTAATTTATTTTATACATGAAACACTTTTCGAGTGCGACTTGTATGTATGTCTACTAGTCGATCTCACTCTGCCTATGGGTCACGTGCGACACAGGTCGTAGGTCGTACAAAGGAACTGCGACCCAAATGACCGAAAGATCGAATTTTTATAATCCGATCACCATACGACTGGGTCATGAGCGACCCGGGTTTCGAGAAAAGATCAATTGAAACATGTCTAATGGCTACCGAAAAAGGGGATTAGCAGTTTAGTACCGTGGGTACTAAACTGCGAATCCGCCACTGAATATGTTACACTTAAATCTTAACGTATAATCCACTTGGAAGTCGTGTGTAATGATGACGTGGATGGGTGTGTTCGTTCTGAGTTTCAATCACCTTTCCATCTTCCAGTTTAGCAAATGCGGTACATGATCTATATTGCTTGCTTGTGCACCGATACGTGGTGACTCCTGATTTATTCCGGGAATGTGTGCAAAACGTATATCCGTCTATCAAGAGATGCTGCTTTCCATTGGAAAACGAAATAAATTCAGCTGGTGAAAAATAAAAAAAGTTAGTATTAATGTCATAATTTGTTGAGAGTACATAGTACACTTTAGTTTGTATAAATACAAAAAAAATGTATTACCCTCGACCATTTTGAATTTGATATTTGTCATGGTGTATAGGTGATAGGACATGTGCCTGATGGTAAGCGACACGCCTGTCCATAACAACGCAGTGTCACACAGTTTTTGGAACATGAAGAGTCCAAATCATTACCTAGCACTGCACTGCGCTCGTCAACAAGAGGTATAAAATGGTTTATCTCTATGCTCTGTAATTTCTCTGGAAACTTTCCCCTTCAAACCGGAATACAGTGATGCTGCACATTTTATTGGACCAATTTTGGAATTTCACGTCGCAAACTAAACATGCACTTAATTTTTTATCTTTTAATTTATTTATTATCACATAAAAACTGTATTCGTGTACATAATTCGGTTTTATGCCCGTTTTTGTTAATCCTACTAATATTATAAATGCGAAAGTGTTGATGTTTGTTGCTCAATCACGTCGTAACGGGTGGGGTCGAGCATCGGAGAAAATTGAATACAGATTTTAGTCTGGATTAGCACATAGGCTACATTTTATCACGAGAAAATAACGGGAACGGGAACTACGCGATTAAAATCGTGGGACATTGTTAGTGAATAAAATAATAGTTGACGAGAACGTAATTATATTTATTATGTAGTATCGAAGGGATGGATACTGGACCTGTGTCGATCGTAATCGATCCTTTTGATTCGATCGCAACCTGTATACGAGTGATCGAATCACGGATTTCTAAAGCACCTCCTCTTTTGTAACCCAATTATCGGTTTACAAGACAAACCAAAATTAACTTTATGATAATATGTTTTACTTATCTGATTGCTTGTTCATAGAATCGATTGAATCGTGCATTCATTCAACCACATCGACGTAACTACGAAAATATTTTATATGTATCTCCTTCTTTCTATTTTTTTTTTAAACTTTTATAGACTTACACTTAGCCGCCATTTTGCCTGATGTTAAGCGACAATGCGGTCTACGATGGAGCGTGTTTACCTAGAAGAAACCGATTCACTCGATTTGAAGACACAAAGATTGTAACCAACAGGGAAAACCCACTCAGGCAACGCATTCCAAAGCCTAGACGTTCTTATCACAAAAGTAGAGTAAAATCGCTTCGTTCGTGTCTTTGGAACATCAACCATGAAACGATGTCGCTTTTTCGAGCTGCGAGCATTCCGATAGAAAAAAGGGCAAGGTGGTATTAGATCATGTAAATCAGTCGCACACTCTCCGAAGTGTATTCGATAAAAAACCGAAAGGCTAGCAACTTTTCGGCGATGTTCAAGACTTTGTTGTCTTTTTCGCACAAGAGTATCGTTGCCTATGAGTTTTTTGGCACGTCTCTCGATCGATTCCAATTCCTCCAGCTGATACTTAGTCGAACCATCCCAAAAATGCAGCACATATTCAAGTGCCCTGCGTAGTGAAACAAAAAGGATTTGGTTCTGGCATTGTTGGTCACAGTTCTAACCTAACCGATTCCTTTTGATTTCACCTAAACTTCGTTCCGAACTTTAAAATTTTGCAAATGTGTAAGCAGATTTCTGTTGCGATTTGGATCTGGCACTTCGCCGGCTGCATTGCACTGCATTGCACTGCGTTCACTCGGCTCGTGCATTGTTGGTCACATTTCTAACCTAACCTAACCGATTCCTTTCGATTTCACTTAAACTTCATTCTGCATTTTGAATTTTTCCAAATCTGTTTGTAGATTGTGTTGCTGCTATAAAATTGCATGCGAAATTAGTTTATTTTTTATCATAATTTAAATGTACGAAAATGGAACTGTTACACAGACGAAACCTTATTCGTCTAAAAGTTGTCTGGCCTAGTGAAGGGTTTGGCAAATGATAAGTGCACTTAACATAATGTTGTGTCATTATAATAATCAGCTTAACAATAATTCTACCAAATGAAACGTCATACAAAAATTTGCCAATCGTTAGTTGTCAAAGTGAAAAATAGGAGAATCGTTGGTTGGCAAGTGATAATCTATATTATTATTATATAAAAGCGAAAGGTCACTCATCAAGGAATCTCAGAAACTACAAATGCTAGGAATCTGAAATTTTGCATGGAGGTCTCTTTTAGCACGTAGGCGCTCGCAAAGACGGGGTTTTGCAAAATTCAACCCCTAAGAGGGTGAAACAAGGGATGAACGGTTGTATGAAAATTCGTGATTTTCAAAGTTATCAAATTTTGTATTCTAGACACTTGACACGAAGCAATTAAATGTTTGTTCTATCAATTTTGTAATTTCGAACTGTACGGGGGTGAAATTGGGGTTGAAATGAGGGATGAACGTCAATATGGAAGTTCCCAACCGTTGAAGATAAAACCATGTAACTCTGTATTTATACACTTGACACGAAGCAAACGAATGTTTGTTCTATCAGTATCGTAATTTTTAACTGTACGGGGGTGAAATTGGGGTTGAAATAGGGTGCATGTCAATATGAAAGTTCCGAACCGTGGAATATAAAACCGTGAAACTCTGTAATGGACACTTGGCTTGAAGCAAACGAATGTTGGTTCTAGCAATTTTGTAATTTCGAACTGTACGGGGGTGAAATTGGTGTTAAAATGGGGGATGAATGTCAACATAGAAGATCCCTACCGTTGAAGATAAAACCACGAAACTCTGAATATAGACACTTGACATCAAGCAATAAAATGTTTATTCTATCAATTTCGTAATTTCGAACTGTACGGGGGTGAAATTGGGGTTGAAATGGGGGATGACTGTCATTATAAAAGTTCCCAACCGTGGAAAATAAAACCATGAAACTCTGTATATATAGACACTTGACTTGAAGCAAACGAATGTTGGTTCTAGCAATTTTGTAATTTCGAACTGTACGGGGGTGAAATTGGGGTTAAAATGGGGGATCAATTTCAACATAGAAGATCCCTACCGTTGAAGATAAAACCACGAAACTCTGAATATAGACACTTGACACGAAGCAATTAAATCTTTATTCTATCAATTTCGTAATTTCGAACTGTACGGGGGTGAAATTGGTGTTGAAATGGGGGATGACTGTCAATATAAAAGTTCCCAACTGTTGAAGATAAAACCATGAAACTCTGTATATAGACACGAAGCAAACGAATGTTTGTTCTAGCAATTTTGTAATTTCAAGCTGTACGTGGGTAAAATTGGGGTTGAAATAGGGGATGAATGTCAACATGGAAGATCCCAACAGTTGAAGATAAAACCATGAAACTCTGAATATAGGCACTTGACACGAAGCAAACGAATGTTTGTTCATATACATTTTGTAATTTCGAACTGTATAGGGATGAAATTGGGATTGAAATAGGGGATGAAAGTATATGTATATGTATATAAGTATATGGAAGCTTCCAATCGTTGAAGATAAAACCAAATCACTAAAATCGTTGAAAATAAATGTTAGTTCTAGCAATCTTTTAATTTCGAACTGTACGAGGATGAGAAATTGGGGTTTAAATGGGGGATTAATGTCAATATGGAAGTTCCCAATCGTTGAAGATAAAACTATGAAACTCTTTATACCTATAGGCACTTGGCACGAAGCCAATAAATTTAATGTTTGTTCTAGCAATTTTGTAATTTCGAACTGTATGGGGATGAAATTGGAGTTGAAATGGGGGACGAATGTCTCTTACGCTTTCACACCTAAGCAACTGAACCGATTTTGATGATTTTTTTTTTAAGCTGTTTTTCCTTTCAAATAAAAAATACATACATAAGTACATAAAGTAATTATAAAATTTGAAATGTTCCTTTTTTAAATTAAAACACATCTGTATTTTAAGTAAAAATAATGACTTTTGAAAGTCTTATTTTATACTTTAAATTATATTTTATACTTTCCCACAACTTCTATCTCGAGATAAGTCTTTGGATTGTTGACTTCGTGTGTAGTGCTACTCACATACATTCTCTTCTTACCGCGCAGGCGATACGCGAGTTAAGTGGTCGGCCTATACCACAATAGCATTTTCGCATAAGCCAGAGTTGATAACCCTAGCGAGTAGGGGAGAGTTGGATAATACCGAGCCCCTAGGTCCGTAAATTTTCTACTTGCAATAACTTTTCCGTTTAATGTTTTATAATACTGACCTGTATTACGTTTCACTTTATGTTCGTGTTTTCTCACACGAGTGCTTAATTTCGAAATTTCACTAATTGTAGTTATTAGACCTAAATTTTCTGGAATGTCTTCTTTACTAGTACTTGAAGATACGGCAACATTATTTGAGGGTTGATAATCTGTATCCTGAACCGAATCGTGACTTGTTAACTCAGTTTCTAGCCTTACAGCCATGTCATCAGTAAGGCTTGACGAAACCCATAACTTCCACGGTATAGGTTCCTCTTCAGCAGTTGTGCTTCTAGGTGGTTGGTAATCCTTTTCACTTGCGAAATAATAAAAGGCCTTGCATCGACTTACGAATCTGAGATGGTATGACAACGTCTTTCCATTCCATAGATGCTTACCAAGTGCCCCATTTGATTTTTTGCATAATTTCATACAATTATCAGACTTACCTTCTGAAGTTTTGGGAGCGTTTAACACCATTTCCACAATTTTTTTTCCGGCGTTGAACTTTATGATAGAAAATAATTATATTTTTTACGCCAGCTTAACACAAAATCGATTTTTTGTTCATAACTGAACAATTTTTTTTAGTATAGAGCTATAGAGTGATGGGACGAGCCGGACATGTGCCTGATAGTAGCTGCACACCTGCCCACAACAGCGCAGTGTCACATAGCTTTTGGAACATGAAGAGTACAAATCATTACGTAGCACTGTACTGTGCTCGTCACCAAGAAATATAACATGATTTATCTCTATGCTCTATAATCTCTTTGGAAACTTTACCCTTCAAACCAGAGCACAGTGCCGTCGCACATTTTATTGCGCCACTTAAACCTGTATACTTAAACGTTTTTCTTTTAATTTGTAGGCACATAAAAAATGTATTCGTGTAAATAATTGATTCTTTTGCACGTTTTAGTTAATACTAGTAAATATTATAAATGTTTAGATATTTGGATGTTTGTTGCTCAATCAAGCCTGGGACACAGACAGATTGTAGTCTGTATTAGCACATACACTACATTCAGAGGAGTGTTATCTTAATATTTGAACATTTTTATGGTTGGGTTAAGTGATTATTTTGATTTTGATCACAGTTTCTTAACGTCAATTTGTATCCGCACTATTAAATTTATTATCCTTAGCTGACATAATTATGGCACTGTACATTGTTAAAATTAATCACTAATAAATATAATAGACCAAGAGCCCATGCACCCCAGACCTTCGTTATTTTATAAAAGCTGAACGTTTGTCAGAGTATGCTCCCAACACAGTTAAGAACGATGGCCCATGATGAAGTTTGGATCATCCTGGCTTTGGCAGATAAACGGTACTAAAGGTGTAAAGGTGATCTAAATTTGTCAAATTATAAAGTCTGATATTTTGGTAATACCTTCAGAATATTATTAAAAATCACACCAATAATTGCCAGACACTTAACATCGTGGCAAACACTTGCCAGACACCCATGTTGTGTTAATGTCCAAGCAATTATAATTCTACTTGCGTCATAATATGCGCACTGATTTTTAAACATAATATTTGGGTAACAATTAGCAGCCTAATTATCATAAGCAGCCCACTAAAAGTTCCCACTGCTGGGACTTGGGGCCTTAGTACCATTTATTTGCCAAAGCCAGGATGACCCAAACTTCATAATGGTCCATCGTTCTTACCTGTGTGCATGCGCTGACACGTTTTCAGCTTTTATAAAATAACGAAGGTCTGGGGTTCACGGGCTCTTGTTCTATAAGTACCTAATCATTCTTTGTATAGACTTACCTAATGTAACAATTTGTTATAAGGTCAATATTTTTTTCTATTTCTTCTGTTTTTTATTTCTAACTACATGTTATATAATTTGGAGCCAGTGGCAAATTCTTTTGATGGGGCCCTATTAAATAAATTCGTCATGTTGTTCTTAGTTAATAGTAATTTAGTAATTTTAACAAACCACTAAAGTAGTTACCCAACACTGACACTTATTTTGATTTTCAAGAGCATGGTTTTATACATTTGTACAATGAAATAACAGTTTAATTTAAATAACATGCATTAAGAAAAATCTTTTCTCTGTGCTTTCTGCTCCGCAAAGGATATCTTCAAAGTTTAACGATCGGGTCACAGAATTTTCAATAGACAGAATAGCAAGTTACATAACCTATCTTGTCTCATAGTTTCTTAAATATGTTTTTTTATAATTTTAGTTTTGAAAATGATCTTTCAGGACTAGCTGTAGTCACAAGAATTGTAAGAAATAACATTAAAGCAGTCTACGAGTGTAGAGTGTAAAAACCAATAGATGCGTTCTAAAATTGATCAACACATGTTTATTTAGGATGTGTTAAAATTCTTAACGATTAATTTGAATTTGTATTATGGTCTTTAATGGATTTTAAGCTTTAAAAAAATACGTTTTTTTATATAAAATATAATACAACTCAGGTGCAATGTTAAAAAATGATTTATGCGGTCTTGTGAGCCGGGGGCCCTCTTGGGTCGGGGGCAGTGACATTTTGCCAGCCCTGCCACCCTATAGTTACGCCACTGACTACATTTTATCATGGGAAAATAACGAGATGTCGGGACAAGGTTTGTCTAGTAGAAAATTTAGGAAATGTTGACGAAAAACAAGTATGGTGGTACGAAGTTCGCTGGGTCAGCTAGTTATTAAATGAAATAATTGTTATCAAGAAGGTAATTAATTATATTAAGTGATGAATACAGAAAATTGGGATTTACATATTAGTACCATGTTGTACCCACGCCGATTACAGGATAAATACTACAGGTAAGGCCTACTGTCCACGCACGCGTCTTTTGTCGAATGCATGCATCCTACGAACAAACGCAAGACGTGCGGCTGTCGTGTCGTTGTCGTTTCGTGGACACAGACTTCATTATTTGTACGCAAGATGCAAGCATTCGTCTTGCATCCGACAATTGTCGAAATCGTGCGGATGTCGTACAGCTACGTGGACAATTGGCCTAAAGCTAATAACTCACGGAGCGATATTCTCAGCTTCTGTAAGATACAGATATATACGTAAAAATTAAAGCGCATCTCACGACGCCTTTAGCGCCTGCGGTGTGCGCGATTTGGCGAAAGGGGATTTGCAGTTTAGTACCATCGGTATCAAACTGCGAATCCGCCACTGAATACGTTAAGCCCCCTATACACACTGGCCCAGTGGAGGCCAAGGCGATTGTCGACAAAACGGCACGAGACGAAAGATAGCATCCACACACTGACCCAGCGCAGGCCAACGCGAGCGCCGACAAAACGGCACGAGACAAAACGCAGCATCCACACACTGGCCGAGCGCAGGCAAAAGCGAGGTAGGCCAATAGGAGAATAGGACGCTACTCGCCGAGCGCCTTTGTTTTGTACACAAAAACCGACACCGGTCACGAGAGACGAGTCGAGGGAAAACAGCCACACACTGGCTACTTGCCGTCACTCGGCCAGCTAAGCGAGCGACGCGAGTGATCACAAAAGGACCCTCCACACACTGGCGTTGGCCTCCACTGGGCCAGTGTGTATAGGTGGATTTACACTTTAATCTTAACGTATAATCCACTTGGAAGTCGTGTGTAATGATGACGTGGATGGGTGTGTTCGTTCTGAGTTTCAATCACCTTTCCATCTTTCAGTTTAGCGAATGCGGTACATGATCTATATCGCTTGCTTGTGCACCGGTACCTGGTGATTCCGGATTTATTGTGGGAATGTACGTAAAACGTATATCCGTCTATCAAGAGATGCTGCTTTCCATTGGAAAACGAAATAAATTCAGCTGGTGGAAAATAAACAAGTTAGTATTTATGTCATAATTTGTTGAGAGTAGGTACCAAGTACATTCTATGTAGTTGGTAGAAGAACAAAAAAAAATGTATTACCCTCGACCATCCTGAATTTGAAATATGTCATTGTATAGTATTCTACAAGTTAAGCCCTTTCATTTGAAATAAACATTGAGGGAGCTGTGAAAAATAATGTAATTCTCCATTTAGTGGTGGCGGCCATATTGGATTTGAAATGTATCATAGTTTAATAGTATCCTGAGTAACTGACTTTTATAAAAAGATAATTAAAACTAGTGTATCCCTTTGGGAACTGGGAATTATGATGTCACACACTATTTGTCCAGATTAAACGCTTTTAATGTTTTGCGCAAAAAAAAAATCCAAGCAAGTTAAACGAATAGCAGACAATAAATATTCCTAATATGGATATTAGAGACAAATAAAATATAACTTTAAACAAATAACACAAATAAATGGGTATATATAATTATTTTATTTGTGTTTAAATATTTCGTACAAGGAGTTTTTTTTGTTTTATTATTTCGTACCTAAGAAGCTTAATTAATAAAATAATTGTAAAATTTCAAAGTTCATTTTTTTAATTAAATATTGGTGGACAATTAAGTGAACAAATTAAAAGATATCTGTATTTTAAGTTAACTAAACTCTTTTTAAACAAATAATTAAACCGACTTCAAAACTACAAATAGGCACTCAAAAGCGAAAAATAAGTTACAATATAATAATTATAAGCGCTATTCACTCGTCTATTCGAAGCCGGTCCCAGTCAAGTCAAAAAAGTAGGTCGATCTACATATGTACGTAGTAAGTAGACATAGGTAAGTAAATAGTACCTTTCTACTACCTGTTAGAGTTGGCTGGCACCGACTTCAAATAGACGAGTGAGTAGCGCTTATAATAATTAAATTATAGCTTATTTTTTATCTTTTGAGTGCCTATTTGTAGTTTTGAAGTCGGTTTAATTTTTTGTATAAAAATTGTTTATTTTAGCCTTTTTAGTGCACAACAAATTTTCAACAATGCATTTGCACAATTTCGTGTTGACAGAATCGAGTTTCACTAGTTCCAGAATACGTTGCCTGAGTGGGTTTTCCCCGATGGTTACAATATTTGTGTCTTCAAATCGAGAGTGAATCGGGGTTTTGCTAGATAAACACGCTCCAACGTAGACCGCATCGTCGCTTAACATCAGGCGAGATGGCGGTCAAGTGTAAACCTATAAAAGTTTTAAAAAAACATGTTGTACCCACGCTTACTACTGGATAAATATTACAGTTAAAGCTAAGAACTCACGGAGCGATATACATCCGCAGCTTCTATAGAATTCAGATAAATATGTACATATGTAAACATCAAAGCGCATTTCACGACGCGTTTAACGCTCGCAGTGTGCGCGGTTGCTTGCGGTTCCCGCTTCACCGGTGGGCAACCAGTAGAACCGCGCAGGCCGCAATCACCCGCAGCCTCGGCGGGTTACACCCACGCATTCTGCCATCGGTTGGTGTTAGTTGGATCTCAACTAATCGTTAACCGGGCCCTTCTTGCGATCATTGCCCACTGCGTTTGCTAGCGATAATCTCTACCGGGGCGGAACCACGCAAATAAGCGGCCTCGTGATTTTATAAAAATAAAACCGCAGTTCCAGTTCCGCGGGGGCACGGTAAAACAACGATGCGTGAGTTCTTAGCCTAAATCTTAACGTATACTCCACTTGAAAGTCGCATGTAACAATGACGTGGATGGGTATGTTCGTTCCGAGTTTCCATCATCTTTCCATTTTTCAGATTGACAAATGCGGTACATGATCTATATTGCTTGCTTATGCACTGGTACCTGGTGATTCCGGATTTATTGCGGGAATTTAACATGTAAAACGTATATCCGTCTATCAAGAGATGCTGGTTTCCATTGGATAGCAAAATAAATTTAGCTGGTGAAAAATAAAAAAAGCTAGTATTAGTGACATAATTCGTTGAGAGTGCAGAGTACTTGGTACAAGAACAATTTTTTTTATTAAATCACATCCGACCCGTCCATCTTGAATTTTAAATTTATGTATAGTGCATATATTATACACAAATTTGTAAAGAGCCCTTTCATTTGAAATACATATTGAGGATGTTATAGTATCCATTTTGTGGTGGCGGGCATCTTGGATTTGAAATGTATCACAGTTTATGGGCTCCCATACAAAACTGCGATGCGTTGCGATGCGGCGTCGCATTGCATACTCGCATAATCGGAAAGATAATAGTAGTAGCAACTACTAGTATCTTCCCGATTAACTGACCTTTGAAATAAAATAAAAAACAAAATCAAAACCGGTTTATGTCTTCTAGTTATATTTAATACTTTTCCAACAACGTAAATTTCGACATAAGTCTTTTGATTATTGACTTCGTGTGTGGCGCTGCCCGCCTCCACCATTCTTACCGCGCAGTCTATACGCGATATATATGTATGCGTATGTGGTCAGCCTATACCACAATAGCTTTTTCGCAAAACCCAGAGATTAACCCTAGCGCGTACACCAGTCGTAAGTACATACTTGAGCTTAACTTCAAAGTCAAAATACTTTATTTGTAAATGTACACATGTACAGTTTACGAACAAAGTAAACGGTCGCTCCAAGTTCTGTCAAGTATAAAATGTAACTAATTTAATATCTATTAAAATTTTACTACTGTTGTCAATGTTTAGCCCTTTTGATTGCCCTATTGATCACTTTTCTCATATTGTGTCTTGGTACACGTTAAAAGCTGTAAGGCAAAGTATAAATATATATATATTTTCGATAAGGTGTGCTTTCCTCTAACGGTGTAAGTATATTAATCTTATTTGTGAGAAAAATCATTACAAAAATAATTATAAACTCAGTCTGTGTTTATTTATAGCTAAAATACCTTACTATGTCTATGGTGACGCTTGTATTGATACATTACCTACTTCAAACCATATGTAAAGAAGACGTAGGCATGCACGTAGAACTATCCAATCGTCTAGAGCTACAATTTTAAAACAGAGAAACAAAAAAAAAACTACTCGTTACTAATCAAAACAATAGTAACATATCTATTGCAAATATTATACGGAAAGGAGGATAAAGCATAATTACAAATGTATTGCAAAGAATACACAAAGAAACGTAGAATAAAAAAAAACGAAGGATTAAGCTCCTGCTCTACAGTACATTGAATGATCTGTACAAGGCGATGACAATACAAGACTTCTCATCTTCCTGTACCTTCCATTTTTAAGTTTTTCGAAATGATGACATGGATGTGTGTGTGAATTGAAAATTTCTATTAAAATTTTACCCTTGACTTTGGCATATGCTCTGCAAGATCTAAACTGGTTGTTTGTGCACTGGTATCTGATGGTTCCGGTTTTACTGAGGTAATTTTTACAGAATGTGTAGCCTTCTATCATCAGTTGTTGCTTTCCATTCGCCAATTCGATAAACTGAGCTGGTGGAAAATAACATAATATATTATGTATTAATCCAAAAATGGGTCATAATGTAAAAATAAAGAATTTATCAGAATATTTTCCCACCATATAAAATTTGTTTAAATACTTCTAGTTGCCAGTAATGTCAATATCCTAGCCATACTTGAACCGTCTTGCGAAATGTCTTGCGCACACCGATGGCAAAAGATAATGTTGTGCTTTGGAAGTTGAGTTGGTCCCAAGTGTGGGACGCAACATGAGGCAAAACTCTGGCACCATCACATCGTCCAGAACATATAGTAGGACCGATGCAGCGGCTAATACAGCTGATCGTCTCAAACGGCGGAAATATGCAACCCTCGGAAATTGTTACATAATTGAGTTCTTTGGGGTTGAGACATTGTGGCCATCTCATTCTCACAATCCTTTCCGAGTGCTTGGTCGTCTCGACGCGTGACCAAAATACTGATGTTTATTTAACCAATGCCATTCAGCCTGGTAATGGCGCCAGCATCCTGACAAAAATGTCGCGGCATGTTATATTTACATGCGATGTAGGCGGGCTTAAAATCAAAGGAAGTGTATTTTTAACCGAGTTCATAATTAACTTCTGCAGATACTGTGTATTGATACGAGTATGTACATTTAACAATATACGCAATTATTCTTGAACCAAAACGAGATTTTTATTATGACATTATTATGATTTTTATGTAACCATACAAATCCTACTTCCTACTAATATTATAAATGTCAATGTATGGATGTTTGGATATTTGGATGTTTGTTGCGCAATCACATCCTAACGTATGAACGGATCGGGCTGAAGTTTGGAACACAGATAGATTATAGTCTGGAAGAACACATAGGCTACTGTTTATCCCGAAAAAACAACGGGAACGGGAACTACGCGGGTAACACCGCGGGGCGCTGCTAGTAACATAAACATACTGTAAAATGTATAATACCTAATTTATTTTAAGAGTACTTAAGTACCTAAAACATTTATATCCTTAGTAAATACTTTTCGTACAACAAAGACGACATTATAATTCTTGTAACTGAATTACAGCACTAAAACACAGTAGATTTCTATCACAGTGATTCTCAAACTTCACTTAAATTAGTGCATGTTAGCGCTACTTACACAGGGTTACACAGAGCGTTTTTACCAAGCTGCAAAGCGAAATTCAATATAACGATGGACCATACCGTAGTCAAAGTAATAACATTAATAAAATATGTATTGGTGAACGCAACAACTTCTCACACACCATCTAGCCCCAAACTAAGCAAATATGGCACCTGGATATTATGCACTTAAATATAATTACAAGTTGTACATACACATTTACTTATTATACATAGAAAGACCTAGAAAAATAACAAATATTTGTATATACACATCATACAAATGTTTGCATTGGGTGGGAATCAAACCCACTACTTACGGCTTTGCGAGCAGTCGTACAGCGTACTATACTTACCAACGAATCCACTTAGCCCGCCATAAAAAAATGTATTATTGATCACAAGCTCAAAATAAATAAACATATTGTTAACCCCCCTTATTGCATGATTTTTTAAATGATAAAAAATGTGTTTTTTTCTGAAAACATCGTTTATTTGTTATATAAACATATAACTATAATTATAAACAGTCTGAACAGGAACAAAAAAATATGTACTTATTTTATTATTTTAGAAATTACTACACGAAACCATATGTGGCATCGTATTAATTCTAGTGGAATTATTTCCACTGTCCCAAATATGGCTTCATATTATATAACTACATTAATTTAAAAGTAACATATTTTATGGAAATCTTTGAAACAATTTCTTTTATCATTGTAACATAAATTAACTCTACATTTCCTACATTTGGTAAACGAACGAAATTTAAAACAGTTTTGACAAATTTGTCGACTTGATTTCATCCATTCCGGGAAATGGTCTACGTTATCTGAACGTACAGAATCTAGTGGTAGGACTTGATGCCTGGCTGGAGTTTTTCGTGTTTTTTTATTGAGTACCGGCGATTTTAGCATGCTGGTTGATGTTTCGGCTCGTCTTGAGGATAGTGTTTCGAATTTGCTACCTGGACGATCACGATTTTTGCCTACAACTTTTACTGCTTTACGTACTCGTATATGCTCTGAAATTGCCAATTTGAAATCAAATAGTGGCAGGTATTCATTTACATCATGCATTTGACGCCAAATCAACCGTCGATTTATTTTCGGTCTTCGAAAGTACGACCATATACATAATATAATATATATATCTCCGTTTCGTTCACAGCTCGAATGGCTCTCAATCAGACTTATCCGGGATACACATTTACTTTCTCTTCTATACAGGGTTACTGGGAATCGGCCTGCATCCTTTTAATGGCATGCACGGTATATTTAAATTAACAACTTTTGTTCTACAACTTCTGTTAACACTCAATACATATCCGAAAAAAAATAATTCTAATAGCACTGTTTAGTGTACATTTATTCACCTCGGCACATCATTTATCGAGCGTTAAAAAGCGCGCGCGCTCTTGTTACGAATAGTTTGATGTTTTTAGACCAGGCAAATACACTTTTTTTAATTTTGTATGAGCAAAATAATATACGATTTTTTATAAACAGAAGAACAAAAGTTGACGTATTTAATGTACTTAAAATCCCATTGAAAGGATGCAGGCTGATTACCAATAACCGTATATCAACTGTATAATTAACTATTTAATTAATACCATGTTCTTTTTCTCTCTTATCTTATTTCGCGCTTCATATATATATGTGATACTCACTCTAGTAATCTTAGGTCGTCTAACAATCTTCTTCTGTTATTATTTCTGTTGTTTATTTTTGTTATAGTTATATTGTTAACCTTGTATATTTATTTATTACGTATTTATGTATCACAGGTCACAGGTACGTGTATGTGTCATACTGTTAAAAGTAGCGTATTTTTAGTTAGTATATGAAAGTGACAACATTCGTTTTTTTTTCATCCTGTTACTTTCGCGCCATATCTTCATCTTGTTACTCTCCTTACTCATATATTTGGCTATTAATGGTTGCCTGGAAGAAATAGCTGTAAGCTATAAGGCTGCCATTTATGGCACTAGCTTATAAGTTTTATCTGTATATGATTTCTGATGTGTATAATAAAGTGTTTTTGCCTGTCTTGTCTCTATATTGCGAGTATTTATCAAATTTCAAAACAGATCTTTTATTTTTTATTACTTACCTATAATAAGGCTATGACATAAATGACATCGTTAGGACGTTAGGGCTCAGGTAAGACTTTGTAGAATGTAGCGTTGGTGTTACGATCGAAGAGTGTTGCCACCTATTGTAAAATTAGACAACTTCTGGCCTACCGCCTAACGAAAAACGCTTTGATGCTTTGGCATTGCCGTCTCTTTCATTTCAAGCGAGAAGAAAAGAGACAGCAACGTCAAAGCATCAAAGCGTCAAAGCGTTTTTCGTTAGGCGGTAGAGGTGCTGGTTACAATTTTACAAACGCAATGAATGAATGTCGAAACGATATTGGCGGTGTGCAATCTGTCTCTTACTAACAAAAAACTGTCAGTTAATGCAAATGTGCTTAGCAAAGAGTATAAAACGCTAAGGCGAAGGTTACATTAAAAAAAATCTTAATAAAGGTAGTCGTTTAGTTTTCTTAAATTTTACTCGTAACAACAAACTTTACTACGAAAACTTCACCACGTCTCTTGCTCGTTTCTGAATGTATCTTAAATTGATTTTAGACCTAATTAGGCTTTGACATACGTTCCGTTTTTAATCTGCATGTAGTTAATCGGTGGATGGTTGTGTATGGTCATAGCTTCCATAACTCCTCCCTCTGGGTCGATAACAGCATATGCTTTGCAGCGTCGACTGTCCACGCTCGAGCACTTGTATCTTATGTAGTTGGTTTTTGTACGATAGTGTCTTCCAAATGTGTATCCGCCTAGTACGAGGAGTTTCGTTCCACGTGCTAAAGTTATAAATCGAGCTGAAAATAATATGAATTAGAAAATCTATACTAATGTTGTACAGCAGAGACCAGTATGCTAGTGTTAAGTTGTTGTGTGAGGTAATCTTCGCAATCACTTCACCATTTTCAACATTTAGTCCATATCAAATGTCAATGTAAAGAGTTAAGTTTTAAGAATAAACAAAATCATGTAGGTAGTCCTTAAGCAAAGCCTGATTACTGCGTTTTGCAACAATTATAGGTGTATAGGTATTTTTAAAACTAAAGATGCAATCGTTCTAAAAGCCAAGATCCGTTTTGACATTTCAGAAAGATATTATATTGTATAACGCGACAATTTTTTTAAATTTATTTTGAAAAACTAAAAACACTTTCTGTAATTCATTTTTGGTATTTCTTCTTTCAGTATTGTTACATTCTTTTTCATATATCAAAAAAGACGTTTTAATTTTGAGAACTATTTATAACTATTACGCTGACTAAGTTACGGCTGGTCTAGTCGGGAGAACGGCGCCTGCCGATCCGGAGTGGGTGGGTTCAAACCCCACACGCACGAACCCAGGGTGGGTTCAAACCCCACACGCACCACTGTCTTTTCGAAGTCATGTGCGTAATGCCGCTGACTTAAAACGGTGAAGGAAAACATCGTGAGGAAACCGACATGTACCTAGAATCTTTCGAAGTCATGTGTCATCCACCAACCCGCACTGGGCCAGCGTGGTGGATTATGGCCTTAACTCTCTCCTTGCGAGAGAAGGCCCGAGTCCCAGCAGTGGGAACATTTAGTGGGCTGTTGATGATGTTGATGACGCTGACTAATGAGATGTTTGGAAACTTTAAATTGTTTTCACCGACTTAAAAGAAGAAGGAGGTTCTCAATTCGGTTGTATGTTTTATTTGTATGTATGCTACGCGATAGCCCCGCCAATTGTGAATCGATTTTGATGGTTATTTTTTTTTGTTTGGTAGATCAGGGTAGCGATTCTAAATGCAATCCGAATGGTTCGGAATCGGAATGACAATCCCTGTCTCTGTCATGCTAAACAGATAAGACAAAGACCGAGAGATGAGATTCCGTGTCGGATGCAACCGAATGGATTTAGAATCGCTACCCAGAGGTCCCATATAAATTTTTATCGAAATCGGAGTGGCGGTTTTTGAAATATGACCAAAAAAACTAAAAGTTGCTTTCATGTTGGTATGTTCTGGATGTGAACAAAGCCAGTGGTCCGGACGGAATTCCTGCCCAAGTATTAAAGGCTTGTGGACCTGAGTTGTCTCCTGTACTCACGCGCCTGTTTAGACTCTCTCTCCATACTGGGCAAGTACCGAAATCATGGAAGCTTGCTAACGCGCAACTTTTGCCCAAAAAAGGTAGTCGTGCTGACCCTGCCAACTATAGGCCCATCTCGGTCACGTCCATACTCTGCAATACTATGGAACGTGTCTTAAACCACAGGCTGCTGACGTACCTAGAATCAAAAGAACTCTTCAGTGACCGGCAATACGGGTTTCGCTGAAATCGGTCCACTGGGGATATTCTAGCGTACGTCACTCACATCTGGAGTGAAGCTATCGAGAAACACGGGGAAGCACTTGCAGTCTCCCTGGATATCTCGAAGGCTTTCGAGAGGGTTTGGCATGATGGCCTTATTAGCAAGCTTTCTAGTTATGGTTTGTCTTCAGGGTTTATTGCATGGATATCGGACTTCTTGAGGGATCGATCCATACGAGTTGTCATTGATGGCTGCTTGTTCCGACGAGCAGCCATCAATGACAACTCGTATTGATTGCCATTTGATCCGTCAATGCCAGAGTCCCTCAAGGGTCGGTACTCTCTGCGACGCTTTTTCTGCTACATATCAACGATCTGTTGAAGCCCGGTATCTTTGGGTACGTGGATGATAGCACTGTTGTAGAGAGCTACATATCTAGCGCGAGAGCCAGTGTGGACAGCAAACCAAGGTATTGAGAGTATGAACGAGCGTTTGAACTTGGTCCTTGAGGAAGTCTCTGAATAGGGCGAAACCAATCTGGCCAAGTTTAACGAGGGAAAGACGCAGGCGTGTCTGATCTCCGCGAAAAGGAGTCCATTTCAAGAGACTCCTACTTTTCGAGGTGTATCCGTACCGGTTACTGATCATCTTGAGCTTTTGGGGGTTACCTTGAGCTCTACGCTCAACTTTGGCTCGTATATCGAGTCCAAGGATAAATTAGCTGCCAAAAACTAAGTGTCCTCTCAAAGGTGCGAAAGTACTTCAAATCTGAACAATTACTTTGGGATGGATCGGCTAAGTATCAGCTTGAGGCTCTGGAATCGATCGAGAGGCGTGCCAAAAGACTCATAGGCAAAAACACTCTAGTGCGAAAAAGACTTCAAAGTCTTGAACATCGCTGCAAAATTGCTAGCTTATCGGTTTTTTATCGGATACACTTCGGAGTGTGTGCAACTGCGAGCGAGTAGCGAGCGAAGCGAGCGAAGCGAGCCCGGTTGACCTTCGTAGTGGAGCGCAGGACGAATATTGGAGAAGCGACACTCAGGGCTGACCGCAGAGCTTCTGGCTCCCGCATTTCTTTTATAATACTCTCTAAGGGTAGTAGCGACAAAACTAGGCGGAGTCGACGTGGTCCGAGTCGGATCTGAGTCCTAAGTAACCTAACCAGCCCCATTTGGTTCAATCAACTTAGCTTTATTATTAAATTGCCCATTAGTCACGTAAGTAATGAAGTTTAAATAGCAATTTATCACTCTGCTTTGATAGAGCTACATTATGAATAGTGCCCGAGGTATTATTAATAAGGCCCGCCCGCATTAATCACATTGTCCATAACTTATAAATCAACTGCAACTTTAAAGAAGATGTTTCGTTAAATAATTAAATTCTAAGACGAATTAAATTACCAATAAGTAAAATTATTTTTACTAGGTATCACCATTTAAATACTTTTGTTTAAAGGTAGCTATATAATAACTTATTGTTATAAATCAATTATTATGACACATAAAGAAATAAATAATTATAATACTACGTAGTTGATATTAAAAGAAAACATCGTATTTACGAGAAGGATCAAAATTTTAATGATGGTTTATTTTCTAGGTGAACAAAACATTTATATTATTTTCACAAGAGGACGCAGGAATACAGTTTCGCAAACAATCACAAAACTATGATATCTTACACCTAAATTAATAGCTAACTTAAGAAATTTTCATGTACGTCCCGTCGGCAGTTTTAAGATATCGCGATGGTTCGTGGTTGTGTTTATTTAAACAGTAGATAATGATGTCATCTCTGGTCACATGCGCATACGCCGTACAGTTTTTGTTGATTCTGGAGCAACTGAAGCGAGAACCCTTGCCCCTGATGTTACCAGTTCTGAAGAAAGTATATCCGTCGATCATCAGTAACTTGGCACCGCGATGGTTCGTTATGTAATGAGCTATAAAAGTAAGTTGACGAATTTGTCATAAATATTAATTTAAAAATAAACTATAACATAAACTATTTTTTTTTCAGGTATACATATCGCACGCTTAATAATAAAGAGAAATAACTGAAAAATTGGGGAAATCGAGTTTTTGTAATAAAACGCAATAACAATACGAAAAGAATAGGATAGACTCGACAGCCGTTAAATTCGAACGATTTTGAGTGAAACGGAAGATCGATCGTCTCTTTCGTTCCAAACGGATCGGCCATGATGTCTGTCAAAAGTCGAATAATTGCTGTTTAAAAGTTAAAACATGAGTATTTTATTTATTAATTTACAATCATAAAGTGCAATATTTTGATGTAACTTCATTTAGTATTTAAGCTTGTTTTATTGCCAAATGGACATTTGCACTTATTTCAGTCTTGTTTTAAAACATTTTGTTTCTTTTGTGAAATATTTTGAGATATTTCAGTTTATTATTAAACTACTACTTAAGTTTTGTCATAAACTGAAATAAGTCCGAGGGTTTTTCTTCTTTTCACTTTTTTTCAGGGTTTTCATAAATGTAGAATGGACATTGATATACCAGATTAAAGGTTAGGATTTCTACTTTTATCTACTCTTCTTTTGTTTTGAAAAAATACGACATTTATCAATTATTTTTAATATTTTGTGCTCCTGGTCGAACAGACTAAACTTTAAACGCCATTTCCCAAAATTCTTAATTTTTGAGATAATTCTCTTTATTATTAAGCGTGCGATGTCTGTCAAAAGTCGAATATTGCTGTTTAAAAGTTAAAACGTGAGTATTTTATTTATTAATTTACAATCATAAAGTGCAATATTTTGATGTAACTTCATTTAGTATTTAAGCTTGTTTTATTGCCAAATGGACATTTGCACTTATTTCAGTCTTGTTTTAAAATATTTTGTTTCTTTTGTGAAATATTTTGAGATATTTCAGTTTATTATTAAACTACTACTTTAGTTTTGTCATAAATTGAAATAAGTCCGAGGGTTTTTCTTCTTTTCACTTTTTTTCAGGGTTCTCATAAATGTAGAATGGACATTGATATACCAGATTAAAGGTTAGGATTTCTACTTTTATTTACCCTTCTTTTGTTTTGAAAAAATACGACATTTATCAATTATTTTTAATATTTTGTGCTCCTGGTCGAACAGACTAAACTTTAAACGCCATTTCCCAAAATTCTTAATTTTTGAGATAATTCTCTTTATTATTAAGCGTGCGATATACTTGACCGCCACCAAGCGGTTCCAATAGATAAGATCCGTTTTGACATTTCAGAAAGATATTATATTGTTTGACGCACCAAAAAAATGTTCTTTATTTAAAATTGTTTTCACCGACATCAAAGAAGGAGGAGGTTCTCAATTCGGTTGTATGTTTTTATGTATGTATGTTACGCTATAGCGACGCCAATTATGAATCAATTTTGATGGTTATTTTTCTGTATGGTAGATCATAGTTCATCAGGTCTCATTTAAATTTTATCGAAATCGGTGTGGCGGTTTTTCAAATATGAACAAAAAACTAAAATTTGCTTTCATGTAGGTATTTTGACGACGCGACGTACGGTAGTGATAGATTCTTATGAAATTCGGTCGAGTGTCTGAATTTAAATTAATTATCGGAGAAAATAAATTATCGGGCAAAATGATAAATAATTAAGTTTAAATAGTAATTAATCCTTTGCCCGATAGAGCTAGACATTATTAATAGTGCCCGGGGTATTATTAATAATGCCCGCCCGCATTAATCACATTGTCCATAACTTACCTATAATACTCGTTCGTATATATCAACTGCATATTAAAGAAGATATTTCGTCAAATACTTAAAAATACTAAGACGAATTAAATTGCCAATAAGTGAAATTATTTTTATTACGTATCACCTTATAAATACTTATGTTTTAAGGTAGCGATATAACTTATTGTGATGAATCAATCATTATGACACATAAATAATGCTAATACTTGATATTAAAATAAAACATTGTCGTAATTACGAAAAGGATCAACATTTTCATGATTGTTTATTTTCTAGGTAAACAAAATAAACACCTGCGCCAAAAGTACCTTCTCGTCTTGACGTATAACCCAATGCAATTACGGAAATAAATAAACATTAAATTATGTAGTTTGGGGACTATAAAGGATCGATAGGGGGGTGCATTCTGAGCATATATTCCAATTTGAGGGATTCTGGCATGGTCAGCTCAAGGTCATTTCGATGAAAACGCGTTTAATTCGATATCTCGAGAACTGTTAGTGTTAGGCAAAAAATTGCAGAGACCTTTTCTCTTTTAAATTAAATTTACTAACTTTTACATCAACAACTTTTCTTTTTTTCATCAATATTTTTCAAGTTATAGCTTCCGAAAGGCAAAAATTTAACTTTTTTACCTCCCTTTCGCCATTTTCTCCCCAAGCGTTCAATTTTATGAAACTTTACCGATTATTAAAAGTGTAGATCTTTTAATAGTGAACAACTTTTTCTTGAACTTTTTTCAGTAATGACAATACCTTAATAAGAGTTATGTTACTTTACCGAGCGAAATCCGCGCCACTGCGACACCTCCGCGACACTGCGATAAATCCGCGACACCTCCGGACTTAGGGCTGAACACAAAATTCATTGTTTGATTGTGTCGGTAGGTTTCTTCTACACAGGCTTATGTGGGACAACAACGTTACCTACTCCGATATATGCCAGAAATACACTCAGATACACTCAATCAGACATAGCGGTGGAGCGAGCCGTAGAGAATGCGGATGGTCTGATTATCAGTACGGCTAAGAGAATTTTGCCGGACTCTACGGCTTGTTCTCCACCTCTATGTCTGATTTGATGAGAAAAGTTTTCAGTAGTGAGATGAATCTGGTCTTATTGCTCTCGTTGCCTAAAAACTTATCTTGAGTTGTGGTGACGGTCATATTGTAGATGAAAATGATATCCGCACATGGCTTCAGCTGGGGTCGGCGCAGCCGTTTGGCAGAATTGGTGCCAATGTTGGAAATACCTTTGGGATAGCCATCGAATACAATTACCACGTCTGTACCGTAGTGTTTTTTATGTATGTTACGTATTTCTGGCATATGTCGAAGTAGGTAACGTTGTTGTCCCACATAACCCTGTGTAGAAGAAACCCACCGACACAATCCAACAATGAATTTTGGGTTCAGCCCTAAGACCGGAGGTGTCGCGGATTTTTTGCAGTGTCGCGGAGGTGTCGCAGTGGCGCGGATTTCGCTCGGTAAAGTAACATAACTCTGAAGGTATTGTCATTACAGAAAAAAGTTCAAGGAAAAAGTTGTTTGTTATTAAAAGATCTACACTTTTGATTATCGGTAAAGTTTCATAAAATTGAACGGTTGGGGAGAAAATGCCGAAAGGGAGGAAAAAAAGTTATATTTTTGCCTTTCGGAAGCAATAACTTGAAAAATATTGATGAAAAAGAGAAAAGTTGTTAATGTAAAAGTTGGTAAATATAATTTAGAAGAGAAAAGGTCTCTGCAATTTTATGCCTAACACTAACAGTTATCGAGATATCGAATTAAACGCGTTTTCATCGAAATGACCTTGAGCTGACCATGCCAGAATCCCTCAAATTGGAATATATGCTCAGAATGCACCCTTCTATCGATCCTTTATAGTCCCCAAACTACATCATTTAATGTTTTTTTATTCCATTTTTTTGCTTAAATGCATTGGGTTAGTACCTATGTCGTTAACCCCGTTCGCTGATACTAGCTACTATCTATTCTGTGCTAGAGCGCTCGGCCGGTGGTTCGCTCGTGTCACAGAATACTCTATAGTAATTGTATACAGCTATTGGTAAGTATTCTGTGTCGCGAGCGATAGGTACTGTGTTGTCCATAATTTCCGAGTCTTCGCACATTAATGTAATGAAGGTTTTCTTTGTAATTTATTTGTATTTTTGTAATATATATACATATATATATTTTAAGTTCTTCATGTGAGTATGATTCATCATATCCTTGAATATCTAAAGTGTTCAAACTAATCTAAAGTGTATATGTATGATTTTCACAAGAGTACGCAGGAATATTATTGTATTATTATTATTAACTATATTTTACATCTAAATTAGTAGCTACTTAAGAAATTTGAATGTATTTCGGTGGTTCGTGGTTGTGTTTATTTAAATAGAAGATGATGATGTCATCTCTAGTGACATGTGCATGTGCCGTGCAATGTCTGTTCATTCTGGAGCAACTGAAGCGAGAACCGTTGCCCCTGATGCTACCAGATCTGGAGAATGTATATCCGTCGATCACCAGTAACTTTGCACCGCGATGGTTCGTTATGTAACGGGCTATAAAAGTAGATGAATTTGTCATAAATATAATTTAAAACTAAACTAAATATAAACTATTTTTTTTTCAGGTTTACACTTGACCGCCACCAAGCGACGGTGTGGTCTAAACTATAACCTATATTTTATCTACCATAAAGTGACGAAACGAGCAAGACTCATATGCTCATAGAAGCATAATGCCACAGCTATTTGAACATGAAGAACCCAGATAACTGGGTAGCATTGTACTGTGCTCGTCACCCAGATGTTGATAGATTAAATCCCCAATTTTTTTATATTACATAAATTAGCAGACGGCTGTCAGGGAGCGGTCTGCCAATTTATATTTGGCATATTTTGTAGTGGTAGGACTCTTAGCAGAGTTCGCCTGGGGAAGTACCACACCTTTGCCAGTTATTCTACCGCCAAGCAGTAATGTACAAAACATTACTGTGTTCCGGTATGAAGGGCAATGTTTCCAGTCATGTGATGTGATGATTTGGACTCTTCATGTTCCTATAGCTGCGTGTCACTGTGCTGTCATGTTGCAGGCATGTTGCTTACCGTCAGGCACATGTCCTGCTCGTCTCGTCACTTGTTATTAATAAAAAAAATATACTGTATAAACTCCTTGTTTAACTCGACTTAACGACAAACGCCCAACAGCGCCAAAATTACTAGGCTTTGTTTGGTATTCCATACAGTGATTCACTCTATATATATAGCCTTGCAACCACTTTCAATAACGATGAAAATCTCGAAAACAAAACCACAAAAAGTATTTTTCAAGATGCCAAAATTAGTAAAAAATGCGCTGCTGTGGATGTTCTTTTGTCATCTATCTATTGTTACTATCCTAGGCAATAAACTTAACTGTCGGCTTCAGTACTTATCGAACTTTCTATAAGAAATTCATTCTTTTGTTTACAAATTTGGATTGTTTGCATGTGTAGACTGTAAGATACGAATAAAATAAGTCAAAAATTAAATAAAATTACTGGTGCAACAACAGACCTCTATCGAAAATAATAGACGAAGAATATAAATACGCAAAAGCGTTGAAATAAGATTTTTTTGCCTTTTTGTTTTTCTAATACAGATTTTTCTTATTTCCATATATATAACGATAACTCTCTATAAGAACGTCAAAATATATAAATATACGCAGTCCCTTGAGTATCGTTATTTATTTAATTCAATTTAAACATATATGTACATTGTACATATACATAGAGAATACTCTGTATTACAAAATATATTACTCAGGTGTGATGGAAAACATGTATTTAAAAAAAAAATGATATATAGAAACGAACTGTAGGTAAATAATACAGTCAAGTGTTTTTTTTTTAAAGTAAATTTGATAAATGGGCATTTCTCATTTTCGACAAAAAAACATGTGATTGCTAATTTTCTATTAAATGCAATTAAAATATCGTAATTATTTGATTGTACTAATAAAGTACTAGTAAATGACTAATGATTCAGGGGGATTTGGGACATCCATGGTCGTATGTCACAACAGTCAGGAATAAAAAACTATAATGTGTGGATCCGAATGAAACTTAGCAGAGGCCAGATCAGATCTGCCTGATCTGATATTTGAATTCAGTTGATAGTTTGCGCCGGTGTTGCAAGAACGACGAAAAAAATCACTTTGAATTTCTATTCTCATGAGTTGTCAAGCATAAGCGGTCACAGCAGTGGATATAATTAAAGGTATGTTGCTTTCAATTGTGCATTTGGGTTGATGGTTTTGGTTCATTGCTATACTAAATACATGTGGCTAAAAATGCTTGTTCAGGCTTGAATTTGAGATTGTGTTTTTGAGCTTCAAAAGGAAAAATGTCCCATCCGTGGATGTCACTTCCGTGGTGTGTGGATAAAAATGAAAGCAGTGATGGTCCTTATAATCCATAGAAGTGATTTAGTTGTAAATAATGGTTTTAGTTTGTAATGTTATTAGGGTATTGTTGCATGGGTGGTAGCATGCTTTGCTTTATTCGCATGTTTTTCGTTTTAGATGGCTAAAACAAAAAACGCCCCAAAACTGCAGAAGAAATTCGCCAACACAAACGAGAATGTGATGGAACGACAAATAAACATTTTTTTAACACTATGGTTTTTTTCTTGTCTTCATCTTAAAAACTGCATAATTTGTGCAGCAGTTATCTCATCCCCATGTAAAACTTTTTGTATGGAATGTCACTTCCATGGGTAGTTTTTTTTTTCAACCCCTATAACTCGGATCCGAAAAGCCTGTAAGCTCAGCCATTATTTTTGGCATTTTTTGCAAGACTAAAAGTAACTAATTTCATTAAAAAGATATCAGAAACACGTTTTCATTTTTTTTTTTTTTTTGAAAATGAAAAATGAGAATTGCCCAAATATTGAATATTATATCTAATTCCATAATTTCAAAATGATCACAACACATTGGAACATGAGTCTAAATCAGTGTCTGGTATTACAACGCGCTCGTCATCCGGAGAAAAAATATTTTGAATTATTAAAAATAACTTATCTAATTTGACATCTGTTTCAACATTCTATGGATGCAATCAAACCGTTGCATCATTCTGACCAAGATTCAAACCCAAAGTTCTCAATTAAATCCTAACGCCTTTTTGCTATCACTTTTTCGCCAGTTATTCAGTGCTTTCTTGTCCTATTCGGTATATACCGGTCGTTGCATGTTTTAATGTACTTAGTGGGGTCATGGGTATGGTCTGTTCGGACGTTGATGATAATGTCGTATTTGTTGACATGTGCGAACGCAGGGCAGCCACGCATTTTGTTACTGGAACAGACGAAACGAAAGCCACCGTCTCGAATCTTACTGTCCCTGAAGAATGTATATCCGTCAAGCATTAGCAGCCGCGAACCCCGCTCTAGGGTTATGTACTGAGCTGGAATCAGAAATATTCTTGAAATACTATGTAAACTGTCAGAGAAGGCGAAGGAAAATATTTAATTTGCGGAGCAGTTTGCTAGCCCAGATAATAACTTAATAACTATTATCTTTTCGTCGGAAGATACCTAGATCTATCGATATAAACCATGGATGTGCCATTCCAAACTTCAGGCGCATGGTATTATGTCATCGTTGGAACGAGTGAGCTCACTCTTTCCGTTGTAGTTGGTTGCAGGAAGTGCCGAACGCCGGACGTATTTACCTATCACTATTCGTTGTGAACAAATAAAATAGGTAGAACTACAGAATACCTCGCCGCTAGCGATTCTAGGGGTCAAGTAGATTGTTGGTATGTAAACCACTTAAACTACACACAGAGACGTAGTTTATTACCAATTTCAAGGTTCTCAGGGTACATCTGATGCTGGTTTATATCGATGCCTAGACCATAAACTAAAAGAAACTATACTGCAGACTGTTCGTTCCAAGCCAAAGTTGTACAGAAAATAAACAAGTACCGTTGCCGTGGTTACCGTACGTAGGTACCGTATCGTGCGTCAGCGAGGTACCACAACTGAAATCCTGTTTCGCAACGTTACCTGTTCTTTAACTCCCGATGTAAAAATATAAGTTAATATAAGTTTGACGAGTTTATTAAGACACAGAAAAGATTGCACCTTGTATTTATGTGGAGGTTCAAAATTCCTATAAGAATAGACATATTTTTATGTGTTTTAGAGCTCTATGTGTGTCGGATCTTTTGACGTGATAACGTCTTATAATTCGATGAAGCCGGCTGCACGCCCACAAAACATGACGTCATGTACCGTTACCGTCGGTCGTTACCTCGCCGCATGTTTGTTACAGTTGTATTAATTATTTCGACCAGTAGTTCAAGCGGGGATGTAGCTCAGTGGTAGAGCGTTCGCTTTGCATGTGAAATGCCCCGGGTTCGATCCCCGGCATCTAAAAGCTTTTTTGCATTGTTTTGATTGAAAATGACAAAATTCTACTGATTACTTTTTACATACAAATCTATTAAACAAATGAAATTAAAATTTTCTTTTGAAAAATGCTACCATTCCATCAGTATTTTCTTAAGACGTTGTCACGTTCTATCGTCAGTAAACCGACTTTACAGACAAACATTTTTTATTTTATTTTATTCTTTTACTTACCTCCTTTGAAATAAAACATCTCATATCTTTGCAACGTAACTAAATAATTTGTATTCTCGGTATCATGTTCATACAATCATTGTTTTAAATATCAACATGCATATAAAAACAATTCACGTAACATTGCTCGAAAGTTCAAAGTTATCTATTAAAATTATAGGCGTAGAACTTAAATTGACCCATGTAATATGAGCTAGTAGGTACTTAACATTTAAGAAACTAAAACTAAAGATTAACTTAAAACCAACATATTCGCGAAATTAAAATCGGCGTTCTCTTGGAATGTACCTATGTTGTAAAGTATTCCTACTTATTATAAAATTTAAAGCGTTTCGGTGAGTTGTGGTCAAGTGATGACCTATTTCGACATTACAAAATAACTAGGTTAAACTTAGACAAGGCGTCAATTTCATACAATCGAATTATTGCTGTAAAACGCAAAAAAAAAACAACCGAGACAAATATATTTTTTTGGGATTAGACGACAAAAACGTGAATTCGAGAATAACTTACTAATAAAGGAGACGGCTCATTTCTGCCCTACGTCGTTTCAAGTTTAGGTACTTAATTAGCCCCGGAGACCTAAAAAAGTTATTTAAGTAAATTAACATTTAATTAAATAATGCAAACTGTACATTCAAAACTAACGTGCCAAGCGGGGATTGCAAATTGGTGTGATTAAAGTATTTTAATGACTGTACCTTAAGCCAGCCATGTTTTTTCTTCTGTTGACGTTTACGTAAAGTGAAAGTGCTTGTGTCATTTTGCCCGGATTGCGACATTGTAGTTTTGGCGCCAACGTGAAAAAAACATGTCGCCTCATTGTATTATTTTTTTTAACTTGTGTATTTTCGAGTGGCAATGTGCAATATAAATGGTGGGTTATCACAAATTACTATTTGATGTTCGTGAACGTACTTTTTTGACGATTTGATTTGATTTCTACCGCCAAGCAGTAATGTGCAAACATTACTGTGTTCCGGTTTGAAGGGCAATATTTCCAGAGAAATTACAGATTTAGATATATAACAACTTAGATCTCTGGGTGACGAGCGCAGTGCAGTGCTAGGTAATGATTTGGACTCTTCATGTTCCAATAGCTGCGTGTCACTGTGCTGTTATGTGGCAGGCATGTTGCTTACCATCAGGCACATGTCCTGCTCGTCTCGTCACTCTTTATTAAAAAAAAAAAAAAAAAAAGATTTTTATTATAACTTGAAAATATTGAAATACGCAATATGGGAAAATACAAAAGGCGTGCGACGCCAAAATAAAAAAAAAGTGAACAAAATTGACACAACACCCGATTCGTTGGAAACTCGATTCCGAATGAATGTAAAATATGCTCGATTCGTTCGAGCGAAAAAAAAATAACGCGATGTGTGAGTTACACATCGCGTTATTTTTTTTTTCACGTTTTAGTTGATATCTTTTAAACCCCGCTATGCAGAATAAAAACATTAACAGTTCCTAAATATATTAAAAATCCTATACAATGCTCTAATTTTGGTCGAGTCTCCTGCACTTTTGCTGTGGGGCAAATGCCCATGGAAAATGGGCCGTCTCCTTTCGAAAATAGCTCGATTGTATGAATTTAAACTAAGACATTAGGAACAAAATGGTTATTTCTAATTACAACAGCGTGTGCGGAAATATAGCAACAAATAAAAATAATCGTGTCAAATCTTCTTACATAGGAAAAATCACAGAAAAAAAAAAAAAATTGAGACCACGTGACTAGATAATTTCATTAACCTATTATTATTTTGAGATCTCTACATTATTATATTAAAATCATATTATTTAATAATTACTATAACAAAGAAACAAACAAACTCTTCAGCTTTATAATATTAGTATTATAATGACCTGCTGAAAGACCTTGGCTTGTCCAGAAGTGCAGTAAGTTCTATACTAGAACGAGTATCTAAAGCTGCACTGTAGGATCATATCGGATTTGGCTGGGCATGGAGAGAAAAACGAGTAGTGAAGGTGAGTGTTGACGTACGTCAAAAAGGGGCATGGAGAGAAAAACGAGTAGTGAAGGTGAGTGTTGACGTACGTCAAAAAGGGGCATGGAGAGAAAAACGAGAAGTGAAGGTGAGTGTTGACGTACGTCAAAAAGGGGCCCCTACGCCCAAGTCACAAGTCTTGGGGTCTACTCGGGATGTCTTTATCTGCCAAGCGATGGACCCGGCACCCGCACGGTGAATCCATGGAATGCTAAGAAGTTCGTCTCTGTCTCACAGATTATTTATTTAGCTAGCCTCAACTTAACGATTGTAATAAAACGTTACCTGTAAACAACTTCACTCTATCCCGTGCAATTTATATTTTACATTAATAGATAACGAACAATTTTATAGTAATTGTTAAATAATAATTTTGAGAAGGAACATAAAATATACGTTTGCCACCATACTAAGTATGACAGGTTAGTTAAAATATAATTGAACACAAAAAATACTTGATAATTATGAATAACAATCAATACCTACCTATCTTTTGGCGATTTACACCAAACAATTCGACGCTTGCAACGAATAGTACGCCAACTCTAAAATCACAATATGTTTACAGGAAGAGCATTTAAAGAAAAAAATACGGTAGTACTTAAGTACTTATTACTTAAGATGTTTTCATTAATTTTGTGACTTCTTGTAATATAATAACAATTACCGACACTTTTTCTTCAAATGTTCCTTCTGTAAATAAACCTATGTATGAATTTAGATTTGACTAATATTCCTTGAATGTAGCGAAAGTGTTCTATGAGACTGAGTTTTGAATCTTCTCATCAACATCAACAGTCTTTTTAGGGCAGTAACAGGATTTGTCAGAGGCCTTGAACATTTACAAGATCACATAAATAATAATTAACTTGTATAAACCGTTAATCTGATTTGTTCAATAATTAAAACGGAACACTTTGAGAACGGATAATACTAGATATACTACTTATATTATAAATACGAAACTTTGTATAAACTAACTTTACTTTTACAAACAAAATCAACCGAAGGAATCTTCATAAAAATTGATACTAAGATAAATAAAAGTGTCAAATAACATAAAAGCTTTTTATCACGCGTAAATAAAGGGATTGGGGACGGCGCAGCCGAAACCGCGTGATGCTACTAGTCTAAAACAATTTACTGAATTTATCCGTATTCAATTAATTATTACTTACTACATGAACACGTGCAATATTATTAAACCAAGCTGATGACTAGCATTGTGTTGCCTATCAAATCGTTTTATCTATTACTAGAGAATACGTTATTGTTTCAAAATATTTCTATTAAGATATGCCTAATCACGACCAAATCCACACTCTTTATTAGTAAAGCACAATAAGCCTCAATGAAGTCATAACTATTTTAATATTTAACTGGTCACATTCATGTGTTGATTAGGACATCTAAGGCTAAGAACTCATGGTGCGATTTTCATCCGCGGCCCGTGGAACTACGGGTTTTTTTAAAACTAACGAGACTGCTGATTTTCGCCTATTTGCGACCCGCCGCGGGTGAGATTATCACCCGCAAACGTGGCGGGTGAAGGGCGGTTAAAGCGTGGGCGCCACTCGCCGAGTCGGCGCGGCGCGGCAGCCGCGTAAAACGCGTCGTGAGTTGTGTTTTCAATTTTTACATATATATGTAGTATATATCTGCATTCTACAGGAGCTGCGGGCCCGCAACCGCTGCGGACGCGGCTGAAAATCGCTCCATGAGTTCTTAGGAAGAAGGTACATCTCTCTATGGACTAAATGCAAAGGACGACGCTTTAGTTCATTGTACATTGACTGTCAGTCGCAAAAAGCTATCGTGTCGTCTCGCTCCAAATTATGAAACATACAGGTTAGCATGAGCGAGATGAAACAACCGCTACTGCGAGTCAATCATTGTAATACATTGCGAATCTTATTGCTTGGCAATACGACTCACAGTTGTTGTGCTTGGAATGTTGAATGTAATTTGTAATCATGACACTAAGGGTCGGTACACATCAGACGGACAATGCGCCGCGTATTATCGGTTGCGTAACGCCACAGAACAGAGAAATATATAATAAAACATCCAATCTTTCACACTCAACCGATGATGCGTTAGCACGATCGATGATACGCTCGACGCATTTTCCGTCAGATATGTACCGACCCTAAGAAGCCATACACGCCTCGCACCTTTTTACCGGCTCTCAAAAGATATTTATGACTGGTTATGATATTGCTTTCTCTTTCATCTAGAGCTAAATTTAAAGAGACAGCAACACAACTTCAAGGCTCATGCAGCTCTATCAATAATAGAGTAGTAAGACTTCGATCAATATCTCATAATTCCTAAAGTTACATAATTCGTGCACATTTTATATACGAGGACGTAGATTATTTAGTCAGTATTTATCTAGGATCAACATTACTTGGTAACTTTTATATACTTTCTACTAAATGTTTGGTATTATACACTACCAAGCCACGACTAGTACAACTAAAGCCATATAAATAAACATATCTGAGGTGAAACGGCTATGACTTAGTATTTACTTTTATACCAAAATGTAATAACGAGTTGTATCACATTCGTTGATATAAAATTATAAATATATAAAAGCTCTTAATATACATACGAACACATAGTACCGACACAATATGAAATACGTGTTCCAATAACTGTTTTTTGCAAGGCAAAAAAGAAAATAAATAACTAAGAATATTTTTTTTTGTGACAATTGCACTAAAAACGAAAATTAAAAGTTTCTCAGAAGACTTAGCGTCAGTACGCCGTTATGAAGTATATGAACAATGTATTTTTATAAAGAATATAATTTGTTTTGGTTTAGTATGAAAATTAAAGTAGTTGTTACTCATCTTTAATTACTTTCACGGGCGTGTTACACCGACGCCCACGTGTGATATGGTCGGTACAGCTCGGCTTAAGTTTGGCTTTAAGCAGCGGTCACGCGCGTACTTTTAAAAGGCCGCCGGATGCGACTGAAACTTAAGTCGGTTTGGACCGATATTATCACACGTGAATTACCAGCTAGCCAAAACCGAGCTTATCGGAAACGGTTTTAAATAAAATCAGAATAATTGAAAAGAATTGTCGGCGGATTATGCCTATGGATGACTTGGTGTCGTGTGCAGTTCTTATAAATTCGGACCAAGCTGCAAACGTAGTAATTTAGCTATTTAATTTCGGTGTGTATTTAGTATTTACATAGGAGTATGCTAAAACAACACAGTTTGAGTTCTAGGTATCGATGATACCTGACAATGGTTAGAGGATAGTCGATCAATAGGGTGGGTACTCTCGCTCTAATAAGCTCTCGCTACTATATCGTACTGAATGGCTAAGGCCAAATTACTTCCAGCCTTAGAAGAGGTGTACATATACACCTATATGAAATGTTGTTGTCGGTAATTAGATCATTAATTGAAAAGGCATGTTATCTGAATCGCTATTTAACATAGTTTTCATAGTCTTGTACAAAATTATGAACTTTCTATCGTGAGACACTCCGAATCTTTCCGAGAAATTTTCCTGGCACACACACTACACATTATTATAATATACTTTATTAATTTCATGAACTTACACAAAAACCACGCGTAACAATTGTTCCTCTAACTTCGATAAAAACACCACGCAATCTTGTCGACCAATAACACTTCATGGCTCCCAGTACCAGTGACAGAAGATGAAAGTCGACCAAGTACCCTTAGTGTGAGTTTTGTTATGAAGATAGTGTTGCAAACTTTTAACACAACACTATCAAGTAGGTACGCCATTTCAACACAAAAACTGAAATTATGACGATCTCAACTCAAACTAAGGGTACTGTTAACGTGCTACACGTTCAACTTCAATACAAAAAATAGCCCAGATTTAACATACATGCACTTTCAATCAATATCATAATTACATTCCATATATTTGTATATGTACTCTTGGAGCTATTCGTAATTTTCTTCAGAGTCCTTTTTGAGGGGCGTACCGAATGGGCCATGCGTGTGTTCGAGATTACTCCTTACGATGGCGTTGTTATCATCCAGATGCATGAAGGCTTTGCATTTGTGCCAACGGTTCTTAGTACAGCCCCACCGGAATCCGAGTCTTGTACGGCTTTGCTTGTAATACGTGAAGTTGTTCAGAATGAGCCGTTCCTTACCTCGGGACGTCATGAATATGTTTACTGGAACATCAATCACATGAGCTTACTTTTATAATTTACGCGCGAAGCTTCTAAATACGGTGCTAATATAAAATATTACTAGATAAGTTTCTGAAACACAAAAGTTTATGAAAAGAAATACTGTATAATAAGACAGGATTTTTTTCTTTGGTTTTTTTTATAGTATAGAGTAACGAGACGAGCAGGACATGTACCTGGTGGGAAGCAACATGCCTGCCACAACAGCACAGTGACACGCAGCTCTTTGTTCTTTAGCATCAAAAAAACAAATTCAGTTAATTAAGTACTAACGTAAAATGGTTGTTTAAATCGATTATTATAAAATAAAATATCATATTACGGTCTGCAGGTTTATGCAGTGCTAGAAGAACAAGTTAGGACCAATATGGTTTTACCAGTTCTAGTATGGTATGGTATTGGCATTGCCAAGTCACGACACAGGTTCATTCCTACCTAGGATCGCAATGCAACTTTACTTTTAAATGAGTTAGTTTTACAAACAATAATTGTTCCAATAATTGCAAAAGAAAGCTGAATTTAATAATAGTGGAAGTGAACGATATTTTTTGATAAAGATTCAAGATAATAACATAAAAATTGTCGACAGATGAAATTCAATCCAGCCATGTCATGTAGTTTTTTTACTGCTTCGTACCGTTTCAGTGCAAACTAAGTATAGGTTTCAAATATCATAGGAATTAAACATTTGGAGCAGAACGAAATTAAACTATTTATTTAAAACTCAAAACCTTACGTATATTTAATAATAATAAATATTGCTGGTTATATTTGACAAAATAAAGATTTAATTTCATGTTTCCACAATTACGTTATATTAAGCCGCCTATACACACTGGCCGAGTGGAGGAGGGTCGTTTTGTGATGACTCGCGTCGCTTGCCTCGCTGGCCGAGTGACGGCCAGTGGCCAGTGTGTATAGGGCTGTTTTGTCTCGACTCGTCTCTCGTGACCGGTGTCGGTTTTTGTGCACAAAACAAAGGCGCTCGGCGAGTAGCGTCCTGTTCTTCTATTGGCCCACCTCGCTTTTGCCTGCGCTGGGCCAGTGTGTGGATGCTACGTTTAGTCTCGTGCCGTTTTGTCGACACTCGCGTTGGCGTGCGCTGGGCCAGTGTGTATAGGGTACATTATATTTAATAACACATGAACGATGACACAATAAGGACGAAGTCTGGAGTCAGTTAATGCATGTGTTCTACTTAACTGACGCCCGATTTCATTGCGATTATTTATTTTTGTACAAATCCAAACATTAACATTATAATTTAAAATACTTGCCATTAACTGTACTCTTAACATATTTCGTCGGCGGATGGTTATGGTTGTAGCGTGCGCGGATGATTGAAAAATTAGGAGTCACTTGAAGGAACGAAGTGCAATAGCTCTTGTTACAACACCAACGGACGCCGACTGAGTTGGTGCATTTCTTGTAGAACGGGTACCCGTCAGCTAGCAACAGTTGTTTCCCGTCTAGCAGGTCGATCAGCTCCAAGTTGGTGACTGGAACAAGCGTTTACATAAAATTGATGAGCGCTTTGCTGATATTACGTTCGACATACATGACATTCGACGTGCGTCGCCCGCAGTTAGTCAAAATGTTATTCTTTGAGCAGTAGTTCCAGTAGTGCGTAATGTACACGTGAGTAAGCAACAGTTTAATATTACGCCAAACATGGGTGCTTTGATTGATGTGATTTTTTAAATTATTTTTAACTTGTTATCTAACATTGCTTTCAAATGAAATTGTTGCGAATCACCACAAGTCACAACTATTGATTATTATATCATAAGAGGGTATTATCGTGTGAGAGTAAAATACTCTTCAATTCCGGGAACTGCAGTCATAACGCAGAACGGTCATTTCACAATGCGTAGAATGTTCGGGTCATGCAATGCAAAACACCTTCGGTTTTTTTTTAAGTTTACGGATACTGTTTTAGGAAACTTTATTATGAGAGGGTAACTTATTTTGTTGATTAGTTGTTGAGAGGCAAAACAACAAACAACCATAGAAAAAAATGTTAATCAGTTAGATATTGTTTTAAATATCTTACGGGAAAAGTGTTTCAGATGATGCCGAGCTACATACAGAATTGCTAGATAATAAAGCCTATCGAAAAATGGCTATGGGTGACGGATAGCCCCAAACAATGTGTATGTTAATAAAGCTTAAGATCATTGTGAATAAAGCCTGTTACTACTTACCCCTGTTACAGCAAGCCCCTCGTTCCCCTACACATGAACGATGACACAATAGGGACGAAGTCTGGAGTCAGTTAATGTATATGTTCTACTTATCTGACGCCAGATTTCATTGAGATTATTTATTTTTGTACATATCCAAACATTAACATTGTAATTTAAAATACTTGCCATTAGCTTTACTCTTAACATATTTCGTCGGCGTCGGCGGATGGTTATGGTTGTAGCGTGCGCGGATGATTGAAAAATTAGGAGTTAGTTGAATGAACGAAGTGCAATAGCTCCTGTTACAACACCAACGGACGCCGACTGAGTTGGTGCATTTCTTGTAGAACGGGTACCCGTCAGCTAGCAACAGTTGTTTCCCGTCTAACAGTTCGATCAGCTCCAAGTTGTTGACTGGAACAAGCGTTTACATAAAGTGGATGAGCACTTTGCTGATATTAGTATAGAGAAAAATAATTAAGTTTGAACATATATATTGACACCTAATGGTATGTACAACTTAAGTTTTTGACGTGATAACGTCTTATAATTCGATGAAGCCGGCTGCACGCCCACAAAACATGACATCATGTAGCGTTACCGCGTTACCGTCGGTTGTTACCTCGCCGCATGTTTGTTACAGTTGTATTAATTATTTCGACCAGTAGTTCAAGCGGGATGTAGCTCAGTGGTAGAGCGTTCGCTTTGCATGTGAAATGCCCCGGGTTCGATCCCCGGCCTCTAAAAGCTTTTTTGCATTGTTTTGATTGAAAATGACTAAATTCTACTGATTACTTTTTACATACAAATCTATTAAACAAATGAAATTAAAATTTTCTTTTGAAAAATGCTACCATTCCATCAGTATTTTCTTAAGACGTTGTCACGTTCTATCGTCAGTAAACCGACTTTACAGACAAACATATTTTTCTATAAATTTGTTGCTGCAAAATAACTAAATAACCTATGGTGACAAAAATTGCGATTGCTTTAAAAAAAACAATTTTGAATTGTCATGTCTTTATTCTTATTTATAGTGATCAACACAGCACAAAAAAAATAAAAAAATACGAGAATCAGCGTTCGAATGAGATCAAAGTTAAAAAGAAATAGGATGAACTTAACTGCTAAGACTGGATTTCACAATCTCTAGCATTTGAGTAGTTTAGTAAACACATCTTTAAACAAATGTTAAAAATATTGTATATATATGTCCCTTACATTATGGAAAGAACAAATTAACTAAGTATAAATATACCAATGAGAAGTAAAAAAACATGGATTTTTTCGATGTTTGACTTAGATTAGATTTTTATATCAAATAGCTAGTCTTAACGTTACAATTTAATACTGATTGGTAAACACAAAATAGCTTAGACAAATTTTTCATAAAACTAAAGTTTACACAATGAAAAATTGTTAACACAATAAATTGAATAAAACTAGTTGCCTTAGTTAGATTACCTGCCTGTAATCAGCACAATCATTTACAACAAAGATTTTTTAATGACTAGAAAAAAAAACACTTTTTGTTTGTTTGAAGAGTCCAGGAATCAAATGAAACAATAAGTTTACGGTTCACATTATTCAGTCCTTTTTTTTGTTTAAATTTCGCTCAAAGTATAAAATGCACAGCCATTCAGCATGATAATACAGCCAGCATGCTTGACACGTTTCCGACTGGTTGTGAACTTGAACATCTTGATAATCTCTAGGCGTCTAGACTTTCATCGGTCAATGGATAATTCAGATAATAAGTTTACATTATAATTTACTTTTGTCAATAAAAGCGCTATTCCTATCATTTATAAATAATAGGAATATTTTTTACTAGAAGTAATTGTTTCGAACTTATTGCATTGAAAACAATGTCATAGATTTTTAGGTTTAAAACAAGATTTATAACAATCTAAAAGCGGACTTACTTCTTTTTGGTTTCACGCTTGAAATATTCCGTCGATACACAAATTGACGACGACTAGTTTATAAGAATGAAAATAATTAATTAAAATAAGCATATTACACGTTCTACATGGAGTTTAGCATCTACATTCTACTTGTAACCATTGAGTTGAGTGAAGTTAAAAGCCGGATGATAGCGACCTCTCCTCGGCGGGGGATGGGAGTGCTGAGTGTTGGCTCGGAGGACCCTCAAATCGTCCGACACGATGAGGTGGGCTCGGCACTTGAATCTGTGTCTCGTACAACTCCAGCGGTGGGCGTCCTTCCTCGCCCTGACGTGCTTGTAGAACGTGAAATTGTTTAGCCGAAGGTTAAATTTGCCGCTGGGACGCTGAACGAACACTGCCTCTGTGATAACCAATACACAAATTGAAGTATTTGACAATGAATTTAAAGATTAAAAAAAACTCTATTATGATACAAACACACAGGAATATTATAGTAGTTATAATGAAAAGTTCGTAGAATTTATAATAAAAGAATGTTTGTACAAAAGTTAATTCTTCTTCCTTAAAAAAAAAAAATCAACTAGGTCGATAGGCAGTAGAGGCTAGAAGTTGAGGTCAACAGCCCTTTATAAAAAACAAAGTTGATAAGTGCAAGTTCACTGTACAAGAGCAAGTCTTTTAGGCTGTCAGTAGGCCACTACAATAGTAACAATATCTAATGGTATTACGTCCGAAACTTCAGCCGCTGAACTTTCGGCGCCCACTCTTCGGCAGATGTGTCGCTGCACTAACGCTACAGAAATACGCTAAAACAAGTGAAATCCCCGTAACAAATGCAGAACTAAGAAGTAAACTTATCGAATTACTAAATTTTAATTTGGTTACACTTGGTGATGGTAGGCAGAAAAAAATGTCTTCAATTTGAACACGTTAATACCGAAATGATTGTGAATTTTCGGCATTTCTCCATATTAATAATTTCAAAAGGCATTTCGTTGCACCGTTATTTATCGTTGGTATGCTACAAATTTTGAACCAGGATCATTTGTGGAGTTTGGAACAGAGGATCATGATGTCATATTTTGTGACCTAGTAATATTACAAGATTTGTAGAATAAAAAATACAGATAAAAAAGGTTTTGTCGCGCTTAGCGCTTTCTCTTCGAGACCTGATGAAAAATGCATGTATTCACTTTTGTGTTTTCTGTGTACACTAGTACTTATAATTAAATACAGGATATTTACCGTGGTTATAGTGCGGAGCTAATCGCCGATGACTATTTATTTATTCATGACCAAATCCCGAAGAGACTCGTTTAACCAAATAAGCACGGTATCTATGTTTATTTATTATTATTTATACCGTGAAACGATGTAGTGAATAACAGCAATTATTTAAAATAATGTGTATTTATTTTGATTTTGTATAGTAGGCATATAATAAAGAGAAAAAAAAGAGATGAATGAGGAAATAAAACGACAAAAATTAACCATTTTAAAAGTAATGTACTAATCTAAACTATCACACATACATTATAAATTAATATGTATCAGCTGCAATTAATACTCAATTATTTTTAACATAATTAAATAAACTATTTAACTATATCTTATTAGTTTTATGCATAAAAGTATCTTGATCTAAATCTACATATTAATGTATGTATATGTCGCCGTAAAATTTCAATTACCGTCATTACACAATATAACGCGTCAGAATATATATTATAAATAAACTAACCTTGAGATTATAATATAATCTCACGGTAGGTTAGTTTAAAATATAACGTCATTAGATAATAATCTGACGGGCTTTACAATTTTACGGTGACATACATATAATATAATATATTTTTAAACATATAATGTACTTATATTTAGAACAAATTATATTTATTACACTAGTGTTACTACGGATATTTACGGATAATAGAGGTATAACTATAATATACTCGTATGTGTTTCAATTAAACTATTTCAGAAAAACCAAGGAGATGGGCGTAGTAAACACAACCATATACAATGAACACATAAATAATAAAGCTGTTTGATTAATATTAAAGTTTTTATTAGCTGTTAATATTGCCTGAATTGTTATTATAGCTGCACCATATAATAAACAGAAATGAAAGGAAGACACTTCATACAAATTTACTATTGCCAAACTATACTAAACATATTGCTTAATCTATAAACACAGTCTTATGGATAATATAAAGTATAATCTAAAAAAAATACTCAAAGAAATGTTTCAATTGTAAAAAAAAAACAAAATAAAAAAAAATTGCAAATATTTACAACATTAGGGCGTTACACAAAAAATAATAATTTTTTTTTAATTGAAGTTACATTAAACCAAATGTTTTATTTTCAATAATTTGATTTACTAATATCAACTCATAGATTGCACTTCTTAAGGAATTAAATAACTTACAACCTATGAACTATTAATAAAAGTAAGATACAATACACGTTTAAATATGTATTAAGTAATAAATGTTACTACCTATATTCTTTAATATACTAAGTACTATATTCGTTTGATTCATATTTCTTAATGTTGTTTATTTTATTTTAATATATTTAATTAAAAATATATTCATTGCAAGCTAATATTAACCACCACACATTTTGAAAATAAACATGATTACAACTTACAAACTTTCACAATTTGCATTAGTATCTACTATTAATTAAGCATTTTTTCCGTGGTTATATGGCAAAGCGAAATCCCGATATTTACCGGCGATTGTGGAACACGAAAGTGCACCGAAATACCGGGAGCTCGCTGCACCCTATAACTATGCTAGTGTATAGTGATATAATATAAACAGCCTAAAATAATGTTTTTACAATTTGAACTCTTATTGGAAACATTATAAAGGCCTTAAACACGATCTAGGTATATGTTTTTAATCTATATTGTATAAAATATATTGTCTTATCAAGCATAGGAGCTTCTAGAAGTTTTCAGAAGCCAGCATGACCGTGTATGCTTGATATTTTCAGCGCAAGCGGATTTATTGCTTGTTGAGTACGACGCTGGAAAAAAGAAATATAGAGGTAGGTACATTTAAAATATACTACTTAGTCTTAGTAAAATGTAAATACGCTACCTAGGTGTATTTGAACGTCATGAGGTTTGAATTAAGTGTTATCAAAGTAAAAACCATAGTTCCTAATTACTAGACAGGCAAAATTAGCGAAAGAAGGAGAATGGGGGTATGTATATTCTCTGCAGTGGACTGAGTAACCTGCCGGTGATGATGATGACACTAGTATTTTACACATATATTATTTTACTGCTACATTGCCCCATACCAAAATATACAAAATTCTTTTTTCGGGCTGTTCAATTAATTCTACTTAAAGTTACGGCTGGTCTAGTCGGGAGAACGGCGTCTGCCGATCCGGAGACCCCGGGATGAAACCCCACACGCACCACTATCTTTTGAAGGAAAACACCGTGAGGAAACCGACACATACCTAGATTCTTTCAAAGTCATGTGTAATCCACCAACCCGCACTGGGCCATGGCGGGTGGGTGATGGATTATGGCCTTAACTCTCTCCTTGCGAGAGAAGGCCCCGAGTCCCAGCAGTGGGAACATTTAGTGGGCTGTTGATGTTGATGTAATTTTCTACTAACTTAGTTTCAGCCGCATCCGGCGGTCTTTTTCAAGGAGTGAAGTAAAAACTTCTTTTGGCGCACCACAGACAGATTTTTCGTGGGCGGTTTTTGGATTGGATTCTAGCGTCACGCTCGAGAAATATAAGATATTGTCGGGTGAACTCGGGACCATTGCCATTAGCCAACTAGAAATGAACTATAATATATATTATATAGTTTCCAAAGTGAACTATCAAATTCTTTTCTATTACCTACTGCCAATTTGCATCCGGCTTCTTGTTTGGCACAACGTGTAAAATAACACACAAATTTAATTTATCAGTCGGTCGAAACCGACTAAGTTTCAGCCGTATCCGGCGGCCTTTTTTCGAAGAGTGTGCACGCGCGACCATTTCGCTTTTGTTCCGCGACCGATTTCACAATGGTCGGGTCGCAAGTTCAAATTCCGCCTGTAGGAACTTCTAACTATTTTCCGACTAATTTACTACCTTTGAATGTTTATTCATTATACTAAGTACTAACTTTAATTCCAACTATATGCACAAGATTGTCATCAGCGCCACTAGCTTTAACGAAAATACGACTGTATGACATCAGACATCATCAAGAAATAAGTCATTCGTCAACTAGGAACTTGGCTATCGTCATAGAATAGATAATACAGATAGAACGGACACTCCCCACCCCCCGCCAGTTTCAAGCTTCCTACCCCGCAAGAACGCGAGAAGCACTCAGCGACACGACATAGATGACACGCACACATGCGTAAATGCGTTCGAACGACATATGCGAGTTGTGTGAGTGTAGGTATGTCAACTGCACCGTCTGTATAGATTTTAGCCCGAGTGTCCGGGGTGTGCTATCGTGGTGAATTATGGCCTTGACTACATCCTTGAGAGAGAAGTCCCGAGTCCCAGCCAGAGTTTTATTGGTGGTGGACAATTCACACACAACAAAATAAAGAGTGGGAGTACAAAGTGAGCTGCTTATTCTTTCAAGGTTTGAGTATTATATATTTATGATTTCTTGTATACTTACATGATCATTATTTGTATCCTTCTTTATATTCTTCATGTAAAACTTGGAAGGCGGATGTGTGTGTTCTGTGTACGCCCTCACTACCATCATCTCATTGGTGACGTGAAGGAACGCCCTGCACGACCTGGACCCCATTTGAGTACAGCTCCATCTATAGCCATCTCTAAGGAGCTTGTGCTGGTAATACGTATATCCATTTAACAGCAACAGGTCTTTCCCGTGTCTCCCCTTTACCATTAATACTGAAAAAAAATTCACTGTATAATATTTGACAGGTATTTATTATGCAATTTGGGAGTCTAATATAAAATATACCTGGACAGTTTGACGATGATAAGTTGGCTGATGTCGGCCATTGAAATTTTACTTCGATTAACGCTGGGCTTGCGCACATTGTACAATGTTTTTAAAGGACGATGTATGTGGTTAATAAAAAACAGTTTAATCGTATTTTTTATACTTTGAAACATACAACGACGACATTAATAGTATAATTACACAATTAGAAAAATTAAGGGTAAAAATAGTAAATACATAGAAAAAGAACGTACAGTGTGATTGACACGATGGATCAGAATGTGAGCTTTTTGAAATATTTTAATAGTTTATTCGATTTATCGCAATAGTTAATGTCGAAATATAAGATACGTTACAATTTTATTTTAAACTAGTTGTCAATAAAATTTGCCATTTTTATGACCTTCTTTCGAAAGTAGCCGACATTGCTCAAAGAGTAAGTAAGCAAGCTGAAGTGGCAATGGGCAGGCCACATCGCTCGCAGAACTGACAACCGATGGGGAAGAAAGGTTCTCGAGTGGCGACCACGAACCGGAAGACGCGGTGTCGGAAGGCCTCCCACTAAATGTTGGACAGATGACCTCACAAAGGTCGCTGGAAACCGCTGGTTGCAGGTTGCGCGGGTCCGTTCGTTGTGGAAATCTAGGGGAAGGCCTATCCTATCCTATCCTATAAGGAAGTCCAGCAGCGGACGTCTTGCAGCTGATGATGATAACCTACTTTTGAACACCACACTTAATAAAAAAATTAAAGTCTTCGTCGTCTTTTTTATTGCTGTTGGGTTGTTGCGTCATTTCAAAAAGTCTATCTTTTGATATTCCGTCCATCGTAATAAACACCATAAGAGGTTATCTTATCATGTACAATATCACGATACTTAGTTCAGTTCTTATTTTTGTATAGAAATTAAATTTACCGTGAGTTTTTTTTTTTTTTACAGGTTACTGTTTACTCGTATCCGGCTCTCAAGATTAGAAGGCTCTATGTGCTTAGTTCAACGTGTATTTGTTACAGGGAATGCCTTATATAAGAGACTTGATGAAGTCCCTAAGAGAATCGAACAAATTCCAAATAGGTAGTCGAAATATTTCGAATCCTTGATAAAATAACTTTTTTTTGCTATAGGTAGTGCACGGACTGCACTGAACACTGAACTTATTTAAATGATGATATGGTCTAATGGTAGCGGCGTCATAAAATACCAAAAACTCATTTTATAATTATTGCATAATACTAGAAGCGCCCCGTTGTTTCACTCGCGTAGTACCTACCGTTTCCGTTTCTCTGGATTATTGTTTAATATTGTTTTCTTTTTCATGGTTATTCTTTGATTTTTTCTCTCGAGTTCTGCTTCACTCTTTATTCACTTCAGATCGACATCTTTTTAACAGAAGCTTAAAATAAAACTACTGTAGGCCTATAATCTAATTTCAAAAACATGGATCATAAGGAAAGAGACGAAAATTGATTGCTGTAGGTAGTCGAACGTCGAACGACGAATATTAGTCACAATATCAAAATCGCTCTTCTAAACCGCTATTGTAATTAATACTTCGCGTGTTGATGATTACTTTCACAACTTTAAGGCATATCAATACATAAATTTACCAGCTCTTTTCAGTTCACTTGCAATTTTCTGCCAATCTCATCCTGGCACTATAGCTGAAGTTTCTGAATTTGCGAAACTGGTTGAAATAGTCTAATCCACAAAGCGTTTTCGGATTACTATCGGACAGCCTAAATATATTAATGTAAAAATAAAACTACTATAAGAAATTTTTATGGAGCATTTATTCGATATAAGGAATTTTGGCACACTGCATTACGTTTTATAAAAGGGAAACCATTACAATATCACGTAATACCTATGTACGTATGTATATATACTTGACTAGAAGAGTTATTTTCAAATAATATAATCACATAAGGAATGCCCAATTAACATACAAATCTCAATCAATCGATAAATAAAAAATAATGCATAATTGCAAATGGAGTAAAGTAAAATTGGGTTTTATTTTATTACATTTGCAAATTAACTACTAGCGACATCTGTGGCATCCTACAGCAACCACATCAAACCTCAATCGCAAGAAGTAACACACGATTGCCACTAGGTGGCGCTAATCAAAATCTTATTTTATGTCTTTGCGATAATGAAAAAAATGTGCAAATAAATAAATGAACTAGAATTAGGTACATAGTGAAATAATAATTTATCCGGACCATCTGGATGGCGTTTTGCTGATTCTCTGTTCTTACAAGTTTATCAGCATACTCGAATTAAATATGGGAGAAAGTTACCATACTGTCTTATCACAAAATGTTTAGTAGCGAATGTAATGTTTAGTAGCGAATGTAGGTAGGTAGTGTTATATTATTTTTAGTTCATCAATTTACTCACAATCATGGACGTTTTATAAAGTCGGATGTAGTCTTGCTAAACCAAAAACTGTGTCTATGGAGTCGGCCACATATGCACGTGTGCGTTGTCACTGTGCACATATAGGTGGGTACCCACAAGTTTGCGCGTGTAATGTCCTACTGATGTGAGTATGTCAGCCCATATTATGGGGCCGACTCTATAGACACAGTTTTTGTGTTAGCGAGACTTCGTTCAAACTTTTTTTTATACGTCCATGCTCACAATTAACAAAGTGCGCATTCAGACATTAGAAAACGGAACACGCAACCATAAATAAATTAAGTGTTCCTTAAAAAAGTACTTTACCTATATAATAATTTCGTATCTAGGTAATGTTTTAAGTAAGTAGATATACAAATTAAGTACAAAATATACTGCTATACAATACATTTTGTCATTGTTTTAATAGTTATTGCTAACACTAGGAATGCAAACCTTACAATGATGATGAGATCAATCTACAAATCTACACTTAGTATTACTTGGCACTTGAACCACATTTAAACTAGTAGAAATGTAATATTTTTAACAGAAAAAAACATCTTGTTGATTATCAGCCAGAATTTGGAGGATATAATATTGGTGAAATAAAAGAAACAATTTCATAAAGGCCTTTTATTTCCAACTATTGGCCTGCATTCAAAAGTTATAAACCTGTATTTGTGTGTGTGTATTCAGAAGTATCACACACATATAAAATATGTATAATGTATATATATATATTTATATATATATACAGGTTTATTTTTAATGGTTATATTCTGGCTGTTACAAGGAGTCAAATGATATTAGCCACTGACCTGAAGCCACATTTTCAATTTAAATGATCAAAATCTCTTTTTGTTACAATTAATTTATAACAAGGATAACAATATCCCATTTTAATTTTTAAATGGGCTTTTCGGTGTTTGTCCTATTGTCACCTTAAACTTTTATAATAAGTATATAGCTATAAGTATGAGTACAGTGTATATAACCATTGTGACTGGGAACCTATAAAAAGCTATGTCAAGGTAAAACACCCATGAATAAAAAAGTTTAATTGGCCCAAAGTAGTTTAAAATACAATAGATAAAAGATGACACACACCTTTGGCCAATATAAAAAAAAAATTGTTATTTGAAACAAATTTCACCCTTTTCACAGTAGACTTATAGTAGTAGGTAAAGCTCTATTTTACATAGGTGATTACCATAAAGTAGACTTTTTAGTCATATTTTTTTCTGACTACAGACCTAAGTCTGGTGATTAGAAATAGTAAAATAAAATTTTATTAAGTATTTCGGAAGCACAGCACCTTAATTATTTTTATACAATTAAGTGACAAGCAAGACGTGCTTTTGATGATACAACATACAAGTCCGCGATGGCCACAGCTATTTGACAATGAAAATTACAAATCACTGCGTAGCACTGCACTTGGCACCGTCATTGTGATATAGATTTATTGCTATGTTCAGTTGACAACATATATTCAAGAAACATAACATTTCAACATCAAGAGTCAAGTCAAAAAACTCAACAATACAAGTCCTAAGATTTTTGTCTACAATAATAATAGATTACACATGATAAGTAAGCACATTTTTAAATATTGTTTAATGCTTTTTTATAGTCAACCATTGAGATAACCAAGTTCGACGATAAACATTGAGTAACTTTTTATTTGGTGTCTCTTCTGTTTTAACTTCACATAATTAACGCATTTCTAATTTGACTATAGATTTTTATTAATTCTTCATACTTACTGGCAGAGATTTTAATTTGCCATAAATTTCCACGGCTCCCAAAGTTTTAACGGAAGAGACAACCAAACCGTATCAGTCATTGAAATTATACTTGGTGTAGTTGTCATCATGGTTATGGTATCCCTTATGTTTTAAATAGCGGCCTTCAACGGTTGTTTGGACACAGCTGTTGCATCCGAGACGCTTGCGGTCCCGGCATGTCCAGTTTATGGTATTGTGGTACCGGTTGTTGATCCAATATTTGTTGTCTCTGAATATCATAACCATGCTTCCAGTGCGATGAGACGGAAGGTAGTAAATACCTAAAAAAGAAAAAAGACATTAATACTATACCAAGGGAAACAAATTGAAATACAGATATTTCATGTCAACCGAGCTAGAAATTTTGACACACTATTAAAAAATCAGACATGCAAAAGCTACCTTTTGGTATTGGGTAATTTTGATCGCTGCATTAGTTTTAAGTAAGCCTTTTGTATGTTTTGCTTCCATGCACTGACATAATATCAGAGATTTTAAAGCAGAAACACTTGTATATCATCTGAGATTATTTACATTTTTGATATAATAGATCAAAAATATCAAGAAATTGATCAATTTAAGTTGGTATCTGAAATTACCTTTTTTGAATCTGAATATTAAATAGGTACCTTTTTATTAGTGAAATTAAAAACAACTTTTAGCTATTAGACTATTACACTGATTTGGCAAAATTCTTGTAGACATTTCTATCCTAATAATTTTCCTAAATCTAAAAACTACCAAATTATTAGGTTATTTGTTAACCTAATAATTTGGTAGTTTTTAGATTTTGGAGTCTAAAAATACCTCTTTATTTTTTCATGTCTGTTACAAAACTGCCTTGTAATTTTATAGTAATACACATTACTTGAATAGAGGAAATGAAACAAGACATTTATAAAATAAATCTTATTATTAAGCACAATACTGTACTTCTAAACATTTCACAAAAAGTATAAGTATTCTACAAAACTAGCAGGTCCCTACAGCCAACAATCACTGCGCCGTTGGTATAAGTACATGATTTAATTTCTTGAAAAAATAAATATAAACTCTTTATTGCTTAGGTAGTATTGGTGTAAAAATTCCTGATTGTACAGCTGATAATCTTGTATCCTTTTCTCTTATGAATCTACCGTCGTGGCACTGTCTTAAACGAGGTGGTGTGTGTATGTGTCTTCCCCTAAAAATAGAAATATAGTCCCGTCCGTCTATGCCTTTGTATGTGATGACGTCAGCACGGCACCCGTGTACATCTCTAGATGAACAATACCACTGTTTCTTCCCATGTGCTTGATGATTCTTCATGTAAAAGGTGAATCCATTGAGCATCAGCAAGCCTGCTCCGGTCCGTCCTGGGATGAACATCGCTGGAACTGTGATCACAACCAATTTTTTAGTTACCGTTTGGGAGAGGGGAGAATAAAACTACAGCTATGATGATACTTTATTATTATTTGAAGAAAAAAATGGGGATTTTTGTATGAAAAAAGTTTGACTGTGAAATTAAAAATATTGTGTAATATAGAACCCCCATTTTTTTCTTCAGTTTTATGTCATCTTAAACCTCATTTTGATTAAATTTAAGATAACATTTTAGTGTGTAGGAAAGGAAATAGATTTACAAATGAATAGACAATCATCCCACAGATCTTTAATTCATAAGAGGGGAAGGGTTTACTCTTTATTTATTTAAAAAATATCTAAATACAATTCTGTAACACTATTATTGCTAGTAAATATTATTTTAAAATAAAATACTGCATTAAGTGAATGCAGTAATAAACTTATGTAATGGCACCATAATAAATGAAATTCCCTACCTAAAAACAAATACTAAGAGGGTTCCCAAATTTTTCAAAGGCATTTATTTTTCTTTCATGTATGATTTCGTAACACTTGTGTGATCATTTTAGAATATTAATAAATAAAAGGGTTTTGTAAAGTCTCTGTTTTGTCTAATACACAACTGTATTTATCTATTGAAACATAAACATCAACTATATTTATGGTTGCAATTATTTTCTAAATTTTAATGTCATGTTATGTCGCTGTTAGAAGTAATAAAAATATTTTAGGAATCGAACCTAAAATTTAAGTGACATGCTAATGGCAATAGCAGTAATGGTAAATATGGTAATAGCATGACTCCCATATTTCTTTTAGTTACAGAATTTGTATCACTGTATCGTAGTGACTGATGGTATTAAACTCACATATAAAAAATACTTTGGGGTTTGAACCCAAAATTCAAGTGACTAAAAGCATAACCGCCACACTCAATGAATCAATGACTCAATCAGTTTCACTCATTTCATCTCTTCATTATTTATTAAATTCTTGATTAGAAGTACGTCCAGCTTTAATGTGTACTCTTACACATCATATTAAATTAAATGTGTTATTATGACTAAGAAGTACATTTGACGGATCAAACCCAAAATTAGATTGAGCTTTCATAAAATCATATTTTGTGTGGTTATTTTCAATTATTTACACACAATAATTTATTCAGTTTTTCTAGTCTACTGCTTGTTTACCGTAATAGTTACTTATTCACCATTATTTTAAGCAATGTACAATTTTTAACCACTAATTCAAGCAATATGTTAACTTTACTCTCACATTATCACTTACAATACATCAGCTTAGTCAGAAATGCCCCTAGGATGGATGGACCTTGCTATATAATTATCAGGATTCGAACCTGATTTTCTTGGCTACATATTTCATTATTTGCAAACATCACTTGACAACAGAGCCCATATTAGGTCAAATGCCCTTTTGTAAACAAAATATAATAACATCACTTTTAGCACACATCTTCACATTCACAATATACAACTTACTTGAATGAAGTACTTAGATGAAGTACCATAAATATTGTTGGACCTTTCCGCCACACGTTGTATATAATATCACTATTATATATTTGACATCACAATTAAAATAAATTATGGGATTCGAACCCAGTTTTTTTAAAGTTTTCATTGAAAATAAATTTGGGACTTGAACCCAAAAAAGATGTGGCAAAGTCTCATTTTCATGTCTTTTACAGATTAGTTGACCAGGAATATTTTAGCGCGGCTTCGAACCGCACTTCACAAGTAGGATTCGAACCTACTGTAGACTGTAATAGTACAGCCATTGTACGCCATGACAGTGGCATTCAGGAGGCTATCGTAAAAGCCAAGTTATTTAACCTGCAAGATAAATAAGACCACTATAACAGATGTTTTAACACACCATACTCTTTTCATTCTATCTCTATATTCTTGTGATCATATTATTGACTTGATATGATGAAACTAAGATGGGATTCGAACCCATTCTTTCAAAGAAGAAGTAGCAATGAAGTACACAGTCCTGAGGGCCACTGCAGAATAGCTGCAACATCGGAGGCTGACTATGGTTTGCTAACCACATGTGACTCATTTTAGATACACTTAGTTTTTGCCGTCAAAAACAAAGTAGGTAGTTGACAAAGGATTCGAACCTTTGTGAAAATAAAGCATTTGACCAATCACTACCTTGCCTATTTTAACCGAAAGAGCTTACAACATTATGCTGTATTCAGTAGTCCTTTCCAAATTTTGAGTAAAACTTTTGTCTCACAAATTTCTTTTCTTTTTCACATTCCATCATTTTAACCACGTATTTGTTTTGAATTTTATGGGATTCGAACCCACTGTACAGTTAAAAGCAACAAACATACTATCCCTTTTTATTGCTGTGTTGTATTGTATTTGAGAAACAAATTCAAGTAGGAGTCGAACCCACAGTTTCTGAGCATTTTTCAGTCATACTAGTTAAGACAAGATTTAAATAACAGTTACTCTTTGCAAGACGTAAGCTTAAAGTGGGATTCGAACCCACAGTATTCACACTTTACACACTCATACAAATATAGACAATATTCAGTTACAACACACATATTTTGTGTTCTACAAATAGCATTCAAACTCTTACAATAGTACTTATTTCTTGTTACAGGCGCGGTCCCAGCCTCGAATTTTGGGGGGGGTCACCAGTACACAGCCTCAGATTTTGGGGGGGGTCACGAGTAGAAATACAATAAATCGAGTAAAAAAGACTTTACAAGTATCGCCCCATGTATGATTTTGGGGGGGTCATGTCCCCCGTGACCCCCCCCCTGAAGCCGCGCATGTCTTGTTAATGCTGGGAATCAAACCCAAGCTTTAAAGCTCTCTTAATAACTAATGATAGAAATTGATAACCATTTTCACAACCATTGTATTACTTTGATTTGAAACAGTACAGTGTATTACACAAAAAATTACAAGTAAGCTACTTAACAAAACCTTAACTCTTATTGTGCATTCATGATGACCTAATCAACATATTTATGAAGTTCAAAGACATACAATATAGTTGTAAGTGAAATAATTTTGTAGTTATTTAATATTTACACACAAATGCTACGCTCACACGGAAAAATATTTGCCTTTATTGTGACCAAAACATTGGTATGGAAATAACGTAAACAAACAAATACTAGCTACTTTGCTATGATAATTTGGAAACCCTTGACTAAGAACTTACTCGCTATTACTCACCGAACCGCCAACAGGATGTGGGATCAAGGGCTCGCGAAACCCAAAAGCGTAGCCTTCGGAAAAGCGGGAACAGAAACTAACCTAACACCATAACAAAACACAAACTTTTTTCACCACTTAACGACTTCAAAACACACAATTGACACATATCACGCACACTTCATTTATTAACACATACAAATAACACTTTGAAACACTTTAAAAAGCAAAGTTACGCGTAAAATAGCACAAAACATTTTGACATTTTTTGTTGCGCGAATAGTTTGACAACGAAAACTTTCACCATGACCGCGTTACCCGCCAGAATTACAGCAGGACTTACAGAAGATGTAGAGCGCGTAACTCAATCTCGATGATGTTCTTCTTTAAAATTACATTAAAAGCAAAATAACAAATAATTACAACATCGAGAGAGTTATTTTGACATTTTTGACTTCGAATGAAACTTGAAAGATGTACAAGAGGCTCGACTAGGGATGCTTGTTTCATATCGATTGATCGCTGGAAATCGATTGAAATGCTTAGTCAATCATTTCGCTCTTTTGATTAAGTCCCCAAATGACATTAATTTCTTTTCTTAGTGCAGAATATAATTTCGATATTTCGATATTTTTGAAATTCGTACAGCTATAAAAAAATCATCAGATTAATTCGTTCATCGTTCGATATCACAGAGAAAACCAATTTTAGCCGGTTTCGTCAATGTTATATAAAACCCGGAAGATATACCTAGTAACTTTTGTGTTCAAACATGGCTTCATTTTGAATAACCATAATTCAACTTCACAACATTTGGAAACATTTTTAGCGTTCTTGCCCACTTGCCCATGTCCCATTGTATGTGAATTTAGAAACTGTCAAGTTTATGCTAGCTACATTTTGAAGTGAAAACTTGTTTTGGCGTACCATACACTAATTTTCCGTGGGCTGTGAATTGAACTCATGCGTCACGTACGGGAATGAAAGAAATCTTCGGGTCAATTCGGATGATCTAGATGGCCATGACCATGTGTCATGGTCATGCCTTCCGGTTTCACCCACGTAGTTTCCAAAGTAAGCTATTAGTTCTCAATTCTATCGGCAGGCCCTCCAACTGCAATTTTTTTATTCTGACATCAGTTTTACGTATCATTTACCTACACTCATGCCGAAGTAAAATGGCACAATCTTTAGTGAGGGTACCTGAATTATACCTAATTTTATTACAGTGAAATAGGAAAATTATATTGTTATTGTTAGTGACAAAGTGGTATTAACAACTTACTATGCCATCTAGTCCGTTTTTGGGATCCATTTTTATTCTTATGAAAACGTCTCAAAAATTCGAAAAATATTTTTGGAATTTATTGAATTTAATAATCGAATTATTTGAAAACATCTATGTTCCCAATTATTTTCAACTTTAAGTCTACTTGAGTTTTAAACTACAAAAAACTACAAAAAAGCACTGCATTTTTAAACACGATTTTTAATTTAAATACATAATAAAAAACGACTAAAAACATGTTATTCACCGTTGCCAGTAAGACGATGATCAATAAAGTATGACGATTATTTTTGGTTAGTAATATATGTATTATTGTGATTGATTTTATTTTATTGCATTGACTTTTTATTTTGTTTGAATTAATTCATTGTTTTGATTTGGACTTAATTTGGTATGATAACAAAATGTAAAAACGTAAAAGGTAATTTATTGTATGAAATAATTTCTGAAATAAATTATTATATTATATAATACTTCTCACTATTCAAATAAAGGATTTAGTTTTTCATTCATCTTTGGATCATTGGGTCTCATCGTTGTATGATATTATAAGATATAAGTAGCGTAATTGGGTTTAATTAATGATATCTAATACGATTCGTAGGCTCGTCCTATCTCTAATACTAGTTGACCACAGACTTACCAAAACAAAATAAAATGTCCCTGAGACAAAACTTACAGCTTACAGGTTTTACTTCACTATTATTATATAGTAATTTACTTCACTCACCGTACACCTTATTGTGTTGTTGTACAATAAAATTATACATCTAAAATTGTGGTGCGAGGCTTGGGAATCTCCACGTGGTTCAGGGTTCACCCTCACATAAACACAACAGCTTGCATCGGTCTGGTGGTGTGATGGCTAATCTCAGTCGGCGAAGGGAAGGGGGAATTTTTGCTCGTGAACCTTGCCCTTAGTGGTTACCCCGGACCAGAGGTGGGGCCTCTCGCCTGGGCTATGGGCTCTAAGTCAACGGCGATGCAACTGTGTGGAGGTTGTACGGCGTAGGTGGTGCCGCCGCCGCGCCGGCTAACCGCCCAGTGGCCGTGAAGCCGTGACGCGTTCCGCGCGCAAAAACGAGCCGTACGTGCTATCGTTAGCGTATCGCAACGCATATCCGTCAGACCATCTTTCAAAGAGCTTGGCATACTTACTTTACCGCCCTTTATTGATCTACCAGGGTAGCGATTCTGAAACCATTCGGTTGCATCCGACACGGAATCTCATCTCTCGGTCTTTGTCTTATCTGTTTAGCATGACAAAGACCGAGAGATGAGATTCTGTGTCGGATGCAACCGAATGGTTTCAGAATCGCTACCCTGGTGGCTATGTATGTCAGAATTAATCTAGAATCGGACAATGCGCGAGGAGAGAGACATTCTCGCAACATACGCAATGCGGACAAGCTGGATGTTATACCACACTCTGTCACGAGGTCACGGAAGTTAACTCACATAATGGGATCCGAAGTTTAAAACACTCTTCCCAAAATAGTTACATCGGCCCCACGTTTCGGCAGCTTCAAAAATGATTTAAAGTGCTGGCTTATCGATCAAACTTTTTAGAGTTATTATAATACAGTAAAGTAGTCATATCAAACTTTGAAAATGTATACAATTTGTATGTTAATTCTTTTGTTTTTATTTTTTATAAATTGACGTGTAAATTGTACATTTATGAACAAAGTACTTTGACTTTGATGGTATTTGGTGGGCATCGCAGTCACTGAGGCAGAACCGCAGCTAAGGATAGCTAAGGATAGCTGCGGTTCTGTCTTCAGCTATCCTTAGCTGCAGCCGTAGGAGTGGTTCTCTCACTGCCTTAGATAAAGTTTGCTATATGAAAACTCTTTGCTCACTGCCGACTGCCGACTATCTTTGTAGCCAAGTTATCCACAGCGAGAGGTCGGTCGGTCAGGCGGAGGAGCGAAAGGTGAAGCCTCAAATGCGAGAGCGGTTTCGCGGCTTTGTCCCCTACCCACATCGGAGAAACCCGTTGAGGTTTTAGTCGGTAGGGGTACCTCAAGCGGACGATACGTAAGTGCATTTCCCCCGCACAACAAAAAAAAAGTAGTAATTTACGTCTGGCACTTACTTACCTGGTTGGTCTCCCACTTAATCACGGCGTGCCTTAGGTTCAGTTCAGGGTAGCGATTCTAAATGCAACCCGAATGGTTCGGAATCGGTTTGACAATCCCTGTCTCTGTCATGCTAAACGGATAAGACAAAGACCGAGAGATGATCTCATCTCTTCCGATCCATCTCATCTGATCCGACACGGATCAGATCGATCATCATCGATCTTCCGTGTCGGATGCAACCGAATGGATTTAGAATCGCTACCCAGGTGCACCGGTGACGAGGTGTTGCCCGGGAAGTGGGCCTGGAGAAGGGCATGCCACGGCGGGTACGCGGAAAAATGCTAAACTGATATAGATCGTCCTCGTGATCCTGCCGTAATCGGCAAAGGTAGTCGGTAGGAACGCCCTTTGTGGAGTCGAATCAGGTATAACCCGGCCCGTCCCGTATTCTAGTTTCCATGTATTGGAAACGTCGTATTAAAACGGTTGATTCTAAAATTATCGATAGTTGCACTTGTCAAGATAATTATCTATTAAGTATCCGAATCGTTGTAGGTATTCCTGTATTATTTGTAGGTTGATAACTCTTCCAATAGTTACTTTATTAGGGCGTTTTCAAGATGCAAAAACACCTTTCCAAGACAGATCCCAATTTCACCATAGGTGGCGACAATGTTTTATTTCATTAGAGACATTTCACAAAAACAAACAGTGGGGCCACACTTGGCAAAAATTGGAACTGTTTTTGACAAGTCCATTTGCATAAAAAATTGGAAATTGCCATTTGGAAAATGCCTCATTATTATAATATCATGATTTTCAATCATTATACACAATTTTGAATTTTGCGACGTCTAGTGGTTTCTTTTTGTACTAAACAGACTTACCACCGGCAATGAAGCCCACTTCTCGATACGTCTGTCATTTGCCTTTCTAGTATAGAAATAGATCACAAGATGGCGCTTTTAGAGTATTCAGTGTCTGACGACCAAACAACAATTTGATAAATAATGGGGTCAACAATTTTAATAATTATTATTTTTGTTCAATTCAATTGACCCTTTTGCATTTTATAGAAATGTTTACATTTCTATAGATTATGGAATTATATTACTAACATTTAAATTGGAGAAACAGGTCAAGTGGAATGTAGGTACCTCTAGAATATTCGCTACTACCACAAAATTCACCTAACTCATCTACCTACTTACCTATCGAAAGTTTATAACTATGCACCTAGGCCACCTAGGCACCTACTTAGCTACTTACCTACGTAGTCACGACAAGAGTGATGTCGACGATTCCATAATATATTTTTTGTCTCAAACTAGGCATGGAGGTAAAAATCATAGCTAAAAAGCTTGTTACACTTGTCTCAATTTATTCTATTGAGTTTAGTCGCCACTACTGACTACTGAATTAAGTGTATTCAGTCATAGGGACTGCCGATAGAAGTGAAAACTAATAACTCAGAATTTGATAGCTCACTTTGGAGACTACGCGGGTTAAACCAGAGGGCGTGGCCATGACCATAGCCATTCTAGATCATAAGAGTTTACCCGAAGATTTCTTTCACTTACGAACGTGACGCTCAATTCACAGCCCACGGAAAATATATATGTGGTGCGCCAAAATAAGGTTTCACTTAAAAAAAAAATACAGTCGAACACAATACCTGCTTCTTTTTTGAAGTCGGTAAATACGAGTAATAAATATTTTCAAATCACGCGGGACATGGTCTACAAAGTTTGTATCCGTAGTAGGTAGTACCTACATGTATCTAGGTTCTCCTGTTAGTTCGATGTTCGATAGCTTGTCTCCGCAACCTCAAGGGAAATTGCTTGTCGCGAACTCGGTAGATGAAAAATGAAGTGTGCTTGTGCTCTTTTTCACAGAATGATGTTTATTACAGAAATGATAGTGAAACATTTCTCGAGTGGAGACCGCGAATCGGCAAACGTAAGATACCCTGATTGAGTGAAAGCTGAAGGTCGGGGAAAGTGGTGAGCCGTGGGAGAGGCCTATGTCCACCCGTGGACTAAAATTTCATTTCATAAATTCTACCTGAAGATTCTATACTGATACTTCTATACCGGTTTTAATTTTTTTCACAAAATGAAACTAAAAGGAACATAAAATCGGCAATTTATGCGCATAATATAAATTAGGTACGGAGTTTAAACATTGTTCATCGGGGTTCGGTTTTTGATTAGTTTGTATGTCAAACAGCCGCTAATGAGTGGAGTGTTTGACTTGTCAAATTGAACTGCTACAACCACGACCGCACTGAATCAAAGGGGAAAGGGGACTCTGTAGTTGCAGGGTAAGGAGAGTAAAGCATTAAGGAACTGACAGACGTGATTAAAAACATGCTCAGAAGTTTGTTTAAAGTTAGTAGGTATATCTCTATACTAACTTTAAGCAAACTTATTAATTACAACTATTCACATTTTACAACAATAAGTACGCTATGCTTCGTATTCGTCAACAACTTCGAGTGTGGTATTCCCAACAATAACCGGTACAGGTGAGCCATGAACATTTAACATGACCTTCGTCTTGTCCATATTCAACCTCAAACCTACCTGTTGGGATACTCTACTGAGGTCCCTGAGCATGGAGCATATCACCGAGGTCCTCCAGCGACTCTGCCACAATGGCTAATTCGTCGGCAAATCGAAGGTGAGTGATGCTTTCGCCGTTGATATTAGCAATAGTAATTTATTATTCAAAAGCTTACATTTCTATACAGATACACCAAGATATCATAACTAAACAAGAATAAAATACAATTTCAGCTTCAAGGTGTTCACTGAAACCCACACTAGGTTATCCTGTGTCGTTGGTTTCAGGCTCTCTTCTAAACAGAGTAATTTTGATGAAGTTACAGCTACAATTACAAATGAAAATAGAATTAAAGAAACAATGAAATCTAAAATAGGCTTATATCTAGGGTAAATATGTCTCAAGAATTCATACAACCACTACAAGCTATAAATAAATGCTTTGTATACCATTTATTTACACTTTATGTAGGTACTTTGGTATTATATTATATAATTTAGTATACATGATATTGATGCCATATCCGTTCCAGTCCAGTAGCTTATGTAATGTAGTCTGCTTGTTTAAAGCATATTCATAAATAAACAAACGTACAGACGCGGCCGTGCTATATTTGGCACCAGATTCGCTCCATGCATGGGTCCATGCATGCAACTGGAGCATGCCTTTTTTCCTACCTTTTTTTTAACTTGAATAGGTTTACACTTGCCCGCCATCTCGCCTGATGTTAAGCGACGATGCGGCCTACGATGAAGCGTGCTTACCTAGAAAAAATCGATTCACTCTCTACTTGAAGACACCAAGATAATAACAATCGGGCAAAATTCACTCAGGTAGCTCATTCCACAGCCTAGACGTTCTTATCACAAAAGTAGAGTCAAACCTCTTTGTTCGTGTCTTTGGAACATCAACCATGAAACGATGTCGCTTTCTCGACCTACGAGCAGTACGATAGAAAAAGGGGAAAAGTGGTATTACCTTTTTGTACCAGCGCTATTAGATAACCCTAAATATCAATCTTCGAGACACGAATAACTATTAAAACTCTTCTTATTCAAGGTATGATGTGTAGTACCGCAGTGTAAAGAAATACTATGATTAATCCTACGATTTAATAGACCGTGGTAGTATTGAATTATCGGTCGGACGAGTATAGCTTGTCATGAAATTGTTTTTGACCCTATTACAAATTTCCTAAAAATAAAATAAAGTGGTAGGAGATTAGTTTCATGTAATTTACTAGAGATCCGCCCCGGCATCGCCCTTGATTGAAATCGGTCCAGTAGTTCCTGAGATTAGCGCATTCAAATACAAAAATCTTTATTGCTGTTTGCAGGTAGGATAAGATGATCTTCTCCTGATCTTCTTTTCATTTCTGGCTTTTACTCGTATCCGGTTGTGTTCAAACAAATACACTCTTCAGCTTTATAATATTAGTATAGTATAAATTAATAGAGTAATAGTAGGTATAGTAATTAATATGGTAATAGTACCTAATAATAAAAATAAGTATAGTATACATTTGCGTCAGAAAGGTGACAGAAAAAATAAGCCGAGTTTAGAAATTGGAGAACATTTCTCGCTGCGATCCCGACAATAAAATAAAAGCCCTGTTCCCACAAACTTCTGGTGGTCCTCATACCCTAAAAATAATGTATTCAACCCCAAAAGCGCATTAATTTTTCTAAGTATGTAGTTAAATTTATGCTAATTGGAAGTAGGTCCATTAGTAAAATTAAAAGGAACCAACCGGCGACCAATGAGTTTTTGCATTTTATGCGTTGCCCTGATTTTTATGAGAGTTAAAAAATAAAAAGATTTAAAAGGCGAAACGTTCCATGAAAGTAAATTTTACAAAGAGAAAAAATAATTTTGAAAGCAAAAAGATTGCATCGGCCGGGAATCGAACCCGGGCCGCCCGCGTGGCAGGCGAGCATTCTACCACTGAACCACCGATGCTTGCAACTTGATGATGAAATTAAGCATTACTTTCCATTCTAAAAGACAATTGATAATTTCAACTATCTATACTAGTGGTCTGGTGCATAGATGTTTAGAATTGAATGTAAACTCTTAGGTCTGGTGTATTCAGTGAAAACCTTGGAACAAAATAAATAATAATCGTATAAATGTTATTAACCGTTCTTCTGCTATAAGTTAGGCATATTTTAATTTTATTTTACCTACAATATCTACATGAAAGTTTGCACTCGAGCCCCAAGATACAAGTACTTATCGCTAGTTTATCGGGTTTTTATCGGATACACTTCGGAGAGTGTGCAACTGATCTGCATGATCTTATACCAACAAGCGCTTTTTTCTTTCGGACTTCTCGTAGCTCGAAGAAGCGGCATTGTTTCATGGTTGTTGTTCCAAAGACACGAACGAAGAGGTTTGACTATACTTTTGTGATAAGAACGTCTAGACTGTGGAATGGGTTGCCTGAGTGGGTTTTTCCCGAAGGCTATAATCTTGGTGTCTTCAAATCGAGAGTGAATCGGTTTCTTCTAGGTAAGCACGCTCCATCTTAGACCGCATCGTCGCTTAACATCAGTCAAGATGGCGGTCAAGTGTAAACCTATTAATGTTAAAAATAAAGAAAAACTCACACTTAGTTTGGGACTCGCTGATTTTATGTATCAATGCAACGTATGTTTACCATCGATATAAATCATTGGATGTGCCCTCCCAAACTTCGGGCGCACGGAATTATGTCATTGTAGGGAAGAGTGAGCTCACTCTTTCCGTTCTAGTCGGTTGCAGGAAGCGGTGAACGCCCGACGTTTTTACCTGTCACTATTCGTTGTCAACAACCAAAATAAATGGAACAAGTAGATTTGGTGGTATGTAAACCACTTTTGCTACACAGCACACACAGACGCAGTTTAGTACCAATTTCAAGGAGCTCAGGGCACATCTTTTGGTTTATATCGATGTAGTTTACATTATAGGTATTTCAATTGTGAAAAGTGTTACCTTTCTGTATTCTGTGTGAATTGTCCACCAATATTTATTTATTAATTCTGTGTGGAAATAAATTATTCTATTCATGTATGTATTTACAAAATATGATTTAGGTACTATAACATATTATTGTAAAAAAATTGATATATTACAACAGGATTTATTGGAATAATGGAACATTTAAAATATAAATCATCCCCTTTTTTAATGTAACGATATTTTGACAGAAGTTTTTCACCCGTCTACATACTAGCTTACGCCTGCGGATTCACCCGAGTGATTAAAAATATTTTCATCTCTACATAACACAGTGTCTAAGAGACCTACCATAAATACCATGGATTATGAGAACAATTTCCTACCGGATGCCCTTCCCTTCCATGGGGTATTTCCAATATATTCTCCTTTCCTACCTTCGTAGACATGTAAAAAGATTTATGACTGACCCAAACTATGCATGCACTTAAATACTTACCCTTTGTAAGGCTTTGTTATGTAGGGAGCTGAGATTAAAGTATAAAACTCAAGACTCCCATTATGTATATCTCAAAGACATCATTTTAAATACTAGATACTTTAGTTTTTGGTTGTGGTAGCTCTATGCTGAGTCCGCCTGCGGAAGTATCACACCTTTCCTAGCTATTCTGCCGCCAATCAGTCGTGTGCAAACATTACTGTGTTCCAGTTTGAAGGGCAGTGTTTCTAGAGAAATTACTGGGCTAAAAGATAAAACACCTTAGATGTCCAGGTGAGGAGCGAAGTGCGGTGCTAGGTAATTACTTAGATTCTTCATGTTCCAACAGCTGCGTGTCACCGTGCTGTTATGGGTAGGCATGTTGCTTACCATCAGGCACATGTCCTAATCGTCTTGTCACTCTGTACTATAAAAAAAAATTGGCAGTCATAGGAACTGCCGATAGAAGTGAAAACTTGCTGTTGCCCTGGTAGGTACTGGTACCTAGGGGCAAACGCAACTCTTTTATATTTCTGTTGTCCTGGTATCTGGAGATAAACGCTGGGCTGTTAGAGGTAGGTAACCGAAACTCTTTACTGTTTCTGTTGCCCTGGTACCTACCTGGCCGTTTTTCCGAGTTTACCCGAAGATTTCATATCCGATCCATTATCATATCCAAGCGTGACGATTGATGAATCCATTTCACAGCCCACGAAAATTCTGTTTATAGCGCGCCTAAAGAAGTTTTCACTTCAAAAAGGATGATGGATGATAATGATGATGAGGTACAATTAGGGTGTGATCTAATTTGTTTATCGATTCACATGCTGCTTGCTAGTGTCAATCTGTCAATGGTTAGGGGTTTTTATAATGTAGAATGAAAGGACGAGCAAGAGATGCGCCTAATGGTAAGTAACAAGTCTACCCATAACAGCATAATGTCACGCACCTGTAAAGTAACATGCGCCATCTATTATTCAGTAACCGTAGTATGGTGTACATTTTATATTTTGTATTGCAGCTCATAGCACCATCTATTGTTCAGTAACTGTAGTTATGTGTGAATTGTGTTCTCTGTATTTTATGTTGAAATACCAAGCGCCATCTATTGTTCAGTAACTGAAGTAATGTGAAAATTGTATACTCTGTATTTTACATTGCTGCGCATAGCGCCATCTATTGTTCAGTAACTGAAATAATGTGAAAATTGTGTAGTCTGTGTTTTTAAAGTTGATACATCAAGCGTCATCTAATGGTAAGTAACAAGTCTAACCATAACAGCATAATGTCACGCACCTGTAAAGTAACATGCGCCATCTATTGTTCAGTAACCGTAGTATGGTGTACATTTTATATTCTGTATTACAGCTTATAGCGCCATCTATTGTTCAGTAACTGTAGTATGGTGTACATTTTATATTCTGTATTGCAGCTCATAGCACCATCTATTGTTCAGTAACTGTAGTAATGTGTGAATTGTGTTCTCTGTATTTTATGTTGAAATACCAAGCGCCATCTATTGTTCAGTAACTGAAGTAATGAGAAAATTTTATACTCTGTATTTTACTTTGCTGCACATAGCGCCATCTATTGTGCAGTAACTGAAGTAATGAGAAAATTTTACACTCTGTATTTTACATTGCTGCACATAGCGCCACCTATAAAATAAAATACTTAAATAAAAACAAAATTTATTACCACATAATACGATTTGATTTACAAAGCTTGACTCTTAAAGTAAGAAGTAAGGTAAAGGTCCCAAATTCTCCCGATTTTTTTTTCATTTCCGAGCGTAACGCTTAACCTCAATTTACAGCCCACGAAAAATCTGTGTTTGGTGCGCCAAAAGACGTTTTCACTTAAAAAAAACATTAATCGTTAAAATCGTACTAAGGTAATAAATGTTCTACCATTATAAACTATACATCAAGGTACAAAACACTTTCGGGCCTGACAGCTGTACTCCTACAAATTACTACAAATTGCGGTGGTCTATCCAATTCTTGAACCTATAAATACTAGGGACCGCCCTATAAATAAAGGTTTGGGCTGTTTTGGGTAAAACTTTAGTTCTAGTTGAAAGGACGGCCCTTGGGGGAGGTCGCTCGCTGCGATTTTTTGGTGTGATTTAGCAACGGCAAACTCGACGGTACTGAACGGTGCCGCTGGGTTGGACTAGTGGCAAGAATGCCCGATTTTACGTGGTTGTAGGTTCAAATTTCGGCTGTAAAACATAATAATTAATCATCTGAATTAGCACGTATAAATCGTACTAGACATGAATTGCACAAAACTTTTAAAAAATGTTTAAATTAATGGAGCATAACCCTAACAAAAGTGTGAGCCATATTTCTCATACTCTATAAATATTAGCTAAGATCAATATACGAAAAACAACAAAATATTATCTAAAAAAAACCTTGAAATATCTCTATGTAAAAGTTACAGTACCTGTGATTTTTTTGGGAAACAATTGTGCTCTTGTTTCACCCAATAAACTTTAGGATAATTAATTATCCGAGTTCAAACAGAACGAGGTTACCAATTCGGAATATTTTTTTATGTATGTACACCTTTGAGGACTTACCATGGGAAGCTTACTAACAAAAAATATTGGCAGTCATAGGAACTGCCGATAGAAGTGAAAACTTGCTGTTGCCCTGGTACTGGTACCTAGGGGCAAACGCAACTCTTTTATATTTATGTTGTCCTGGTATCTTTTTTGAGTGACGAGACGAGCAGGTCATGTGCCTGATGGTAAGCAATATGCCTGCCACATAACAGCACAGTAACACGCAGCTATTGGAACATGATAGTCCAAATCATTACCTAGCACTGCACTGCGCTCGTCACCCAGAGATCTAAGATATTATGTCTCTAAGCCCTGTAATTTCTCTGGAATCATTGCCCTTCAAACCGGAACACAGTAATGTTTGCACATTACTGCTTGGCGGTAGAATATTTGGCAAAGGTGTGGTACTTCCCCAGGCGGACTCTGCTAAGAGTCCTACCACTACTGAATCTTATTACTTTATACCCTTCTATCATCCTACATAGATAGGTCTCCTGGTGGTTCATTTGACCCGTAAATTTTGTTCCCGGGCCTGTAGTCTAGTATCAATGCGAAACCTGTACATTTGCATTCGGAACCCGTCTAGACCTCTGTGTATCCACAGAGATCCAGCTAGGATTCCAACTTCCTATCTCGCATTTATGGAATCAGATATTCTCGGAATTTGAACAATCTCCCTTAATTCCGCGCATTCAACATAATAACAATTATTTCCACGTGGAATTATTTTATGACCGTTTTATTAAATGGCTTGATATGAAGCTCTTTTACTGCACTTTTATTAAGCATATTAAACAGTGAGTACAGTACTTGGAATTATTTCTCCATTATGAAGTCACATTAGAAAATAAAAATGTAACTTTCTCTCTCTTGTCATATTAAGTAACTGCAATAAATGGGATGACGGCAGGTTCAAAAATATAGCATTCTAATTAGTTCGTCTCTCGAAACTTCTAATCACTGTATCTTCGTCATTTTTAGGGTTCCGTAAAACGTAAAAACGGAACCCTTATAGTTTCGTCATGTCTGTCTGTCTGTCTGTCTGTCCGTCCGTATGTCACAGCCACTTTTTGCCGAAACTATGAGAACTACACTGTTGAAACTTGGTAAGTAGATGTATTCTGTGAACCGCATTAAGATTTGAACAGTAAAATTAAAAAAAAAGAAAAATTAGGGTTGCCCATACTGAGAACTGAAACTTAAAAATTTTTTTTTCATCAAACCTCGGCTTCGCAAGCAGACTTACTGCCAACTAAGCCACGAGGCCAGTCAATTAAGATTATTTTATTCTTCAGGATTCATACCAAACAGTTTAATACTCTATCTAAGATTAATACTTATCTAAGACCGCACGATTGGAAAATGGAAAGTTCTAGCCACTATCCCACTGCGGCTCTCCCTTAGTTTACATAACTAATGTTAGTTATAATTTTACTATTATCGGGTTGCACTTGAACACGGTCTCACCTGATGTTAGATAGATAGATAGATTAACTCTTTGTTGCACTTAATTTAAAAAAATAAAACTTAAAGTTACTTACAAACCAAATAAAGTAGCAATTGGCGACATTACCGATTCACTCTCGATTTTAAGACACAAAGATTGTAACATTGATCGGGAAAACCTCGTGAGTGGAAAACCCACTCTGGAAACGCATTCCACAGTATAGACGTTCTTATGTACAAAAGTACAGGCAAACCTCTTCGAATCTTTCGAACCTTAACTAAGAAACGACATCGCTATTTCGAATTCCGAGCAGTCCGATAAACAAACAGTTCTGTTTTTAGACACCCTTACATCATTAAAATTCCCCACCCTTAACATGATATACACCATCCACTTTTCTCCTTATCTACTTACTTTTTCAGGAAGAACGAACTCAAACATCTTGAAAAATGGAATCGCACGGGCGCCTGTCTTACTTCATAATGTAAATTACGATCCCGGGCCGCAACTCATCATGCTAATGATCCAACTGCATTTACCTTCTAACTTATATTAACTTAAGTAGCTTTTTAACTTTCTACGTCCGACTTTGTTAAAAGTTTGTTTAATTCGATCTACATATTAGTGTTAGTAGTACTTACTTAAGGCCTGCGTTTTCATTTTTATTAGTGTGACTGCGAGTGAGTAGTGCAGGTGTTGAGTGATTAGTAGCAAACACGTGTGGACACCGATTGATTATTGCGAGTGCATAGAAATCAGTCGCGATTACTCACTCGCACTCGCACTAATCAAAATGCAAACCGGCCTTTACGTGTAGTAGATGCCAACTAGATGACAACGAAGTGGTTAGAATGAGGTTCGAATCCCACTTACGCCTCTGAGTAATTTTAGAAATGCTGTGAGTTACAAGTGATTGACATGGTTGTCATCTAATCATTGCTCATCATCGCTCAATCGCTTATTTTTAATCGCTGGATTTAACGGCGTAGGAAAACACTGCGAGGAAACCGGCTAGTGGTGAATGGTGCGGAAATGTTGGAATATTTTTTTCCGTTGAACTTCCAATTTGTTGAACCCGCACTGGACCAGCGCAGCGTGGTGGACTATGGCCTTGACTCTCTCCTTGTAAGATATAGTCCCGTGCCCCAGTAGTGAAAACATCGAACAACAACAACAGCGGACTGCTCATGTTGTGTAATCCTATAAACATGAAATCCAGATAATGTACTCATACAGATAAATTATTTAATGAAAACTAGTGTTAGTATACGAGCAGGCGTTCTATAAGTACTCGGAAATGATGAAGCTGAAATTGAATTAACTTTATTATAAATATGAATTTACTTTGTGTACTTATAGGTAGTACTTATGACATTGTTATTTATTTATTTTCTGAAATTATGTTTAATTTATTGTATTCAATTAATTAATGATTGACTTGGTTATTTTGATGATTGTCTGACATTCTTACTTATTTTATAATTGATGGTAGGTATCTACCTCTCCATTTTACTTCATTACATTTCGTGTAATTTTAAGTATTCAATATTGTGACGTGTAATGTTTTTGTTATGAATAAATTTGATTATGATTATGATTATTCTACGGTTTTTATTTTTATTTTTTTTTATTTAATTTAAACACTCCACAGACTCCGGGGTCCGTGACTTTTGTCATTACATTAATCTTTTTTTATTTACATAGTTCTTGGATTAGGAGAAGAAGAGGAAAATAAGGGGGGGAGTAGGGGGTGGTGAACATTTTAAGCGTAATTCTAAAGCTAGTCAGTCCGATTTCGTCTGTTGAGCCGATCACTACCGGTTGGGATTCCGATAGTAATCGACTCGACATCGTCTTTTGCCTAAGCCGCCTCCTCCTGGCCCAGAGCCTCCACTACAGCCGCATTTCTGTCTCTAATGGCCATCTGCAGGTTGAAATCTTGAATGGTCTTTGGTGATGCGGCCAACGCTCGCCGCACGAACCGACCGATGGCGTCGTCGGTGTCGTCAGCGTAGTATGTGAAGGTCCCCGTGTGCCGTGAGATTGCAACAACCGCATGGGACACGCTCTCGTGCAGCTTCATGTTTGCCTTAGTTTTAATTACGATTACCGACTCGTATGTCAATCCCTGCGCTTCATGAATGGTAAGGATGCGTGACCCGGTGCCTGACCCGTAACCCTGGTTTGTCAGGGTCTCCTTTTCCTCTTGAGTATGCACTAAAAATAGGGTGTTGGGTTGGGTGCCGGGTATTTGCGCTCCTTTATACCTTCTCTGCTCCAGGGACTTTAAACGGGGTACTGAGGAGTACATACCTGAGTATATTTCCCTCGGCGCATATGCAACATCCATCGGGTTGCGATGTGTGCAGAGCAACTCCTGGCTGATCTTTGCTACCAGGTTCGGGCGGTGATACCTCATTTCGAAGAGATTTTCCCTGTCGATGTAAGGCAACTGATTGACGTCTCCGATGAGGACAATTTCGCCAACACCAGACAGCCGTGAGACCATCACAATGGCCCCGAAATGGTTCATGAGAGCCTCATCCACCAGGAGGCGGCTGAATTTCTCTTTTCCGAAACCATTTACCAGAGCAGAAGCCATAGTTCGCACCCTGGTTTTGACCAGGTTTCCGATACGGTGCGATAGCTTCTCCCTTAGATCTTTTGCTGCCTCAGTTGTTGTGGTGATGATAGCGTCTTTGTCCACGTCGAAGTGTCTAATCACCCACGTTGTCTTTCCACATCCTGGAACTCCGTTGACCCACTGTATGCTTGGTACCTCCCAGTTTTCCCAACACGCTTTGACGTTTGAGGTCCCTTCAATGGACTTGGCCATCTCGAGGATCCTGTCGTCCAGCATAATCTTGGTGCATCGGGCGGTAACTACAATTGGGTCGTTTAGTGGTGTCGCATAAACGGGTCTTCCCGCGCGCTCTGTCTCACTCTCGTTCAGTGTCACGAAGCCATTTTCTGCACTGTAAGCTGCCATATACTGTCCTGTCATGGTTCCCTTGATGACCCGGGATGTGACATTATTATAAATGGCTGCTTCGGCCTCCTCGAGATTCACCTTTAGAAGGCTTTCACTTCCTAGCCTATAGAACTGCATGATGTTTTCGCAGGTCTTGAGGTTAACTAGTCTTGTTGCTCTCAGTATGGCTATGAATTCGATGAAGGCGTTACGTGCATGGCTCCGCGGCTCCGAAGCCGTGACATAGCGGGGCGGTTCAACCTGTCCCATGTCGGCTCTCGTTCGGCTCATTTCTTGCTGTGAAGCTGTTTTGAGGGTCCCTGACGTTAAAAGGGGTGGTGCATGGGATGAGATTCGGAGTACGCTCCCTGCTGCAGTGTTGAAGGCAGCCACGAAGGCCGTGTTGGTGCTTCGGCTGCCGCTTTGATTGGCTGTGGCTTTTTCCGCGGCTGCCCTCTGCTGTGCTCTTTCGGAACCGGTTTGGTTGGTCGAACTAGGAACGGGGTGTCCCCAGCTGTCAGTTGCATTTGTTAGGTCGTGCGAAGGGGCTCTGAGGAAGCTCAGATTTTCTCCCCTATCTTCGTATACGACAACCTCATGATGTTTAGAGGCTTCAATGCAACCCAGCCGGTCTGCGACTTTCGCTCTTGAGTATTCGATTGCCATCGCATCCACGCTTATCACCCGGGATGTTTCACCCGCATTTCTGCTAAGATGTGCAAGCAGCGCACTTGCCTGTGTGAAAGGTGTCCGACCTTCCGAGTATTCTATTAGTGCAATCGTTTTGTATCTCGATCGCACCAACCGAAATCGGTGGCCGTCTACCTCGCACACTGGCATAGCGTCGAAGGTTTTCCGCTTCATTGTGACTTTTGCGGTACTCCCATTGAGCAGACAAGACAATCCCGGCGACAAACGGGCGCGTTTCCTTTCCCAGGCGAAGCAAAAGCTTATTCCGAATCTCTCTTTGTTGCTATCCATGAAGAGAGCCACCCCGCGGATACGGATACCCGCCTCTCCTCGGTCTGCGTTCTCCAGTAGTTGTTGGACGGAGATGCTCTTTGAGGAGCTATCTTGGACGGAGATTGCACCCGGCGTGGCGTCCACGGACAGTGGGGTAGGGTGTGGTGGTGAAGGGGGGTGTGTATTAGAGTTAAGTGTGGAGTTTCTTTTGGCCGCTATTTGGAATGAACTCTCCATGAAAGCCAGAAGCCGTGGTCTACTATCTGGATCTGCCAAGACGTTGTGGAGATCCGAAACAACCAGCTTCCTGTCAATCATAGATTCGAGATCATGTCTTGCAGCCATGAATCGGGGACAATCTACCAGCACGTGCCAGACATTCTCGGATTTTTCAGAGTCACACTCGCATACAGGACTGCTCTTAAGCTTAAATCTGTACAGGTATTCTGCTATTCCTCCGTGTCCCGTCAACGCTTGTACCTGGAAATGAGTCAGTTTCGTAGTCCTTATCAACCGATATGCGTTTGCTATATCGGGGAGGAACGTCTGAGTGACTCTTCCGGTGTCCGAGGTCTCATATCGATCCTGCCACTTCTTGACCGATTCTTCGCGGATTTTGCGTTTGACGTAGGACAAGGGGATCCCCTCGTAGTCCCAGGGCGATTCCGTGAGTGCTGCCGATTTGGCCAGTTCGTCAGCTCTTTCGTTGCCGACGGTGCCCACATGCGCTCTTACCCAGAAAAGACGAAGAGATCTCCCTTCAGCATTTATCTGTCCAATGTTTTCCTTTATGCACTTTGCCAAGGGGTGACTCGTTTTTGGATTACTCAGCAGCTCGAGTGAAGATCTGGAGTCACTCAGGACATTGACTTCTGGGTCCTTGCTCTTTAACACCATTTGAGTTGCCCGCCAAAGAGCATTATACGGTACGTTATATTCTACGGTTTTAATAATATTATTAGTACTTAGCACTCCTCGCTTTCAACCGTGTAGTTCTCAATCCCGTTATGTTCCTGGAATGTAGTGGTAGGACTCTTAGCAGAGTCCGCCTGGGGAAGTACCACACCTTTGCCAGTTATTCAACCGCCAAGCAGTAAAGTGCAAACATTACTGTGTTCCGGCTTGAAGAGCAATGTGTCCAGAGAAATTACAGGGCTCAGAGATATAACATCTTAGATTTCTCGGTGACGAGCGCAGTGCTGGGCTAGGTAATGATTTGAACTCTTCATGTTCCAATAGCTGAGTGTCACTGTGCTGTTATGTGGCAGGCATGTTGTTTACCATCAGGCGCATGTCCTGCTCGTCCCGTCACTCTTTATTTAAAAAAAAAAGAATAAAAGCCTGCCAATGTCTCTTATTCCAGACGTATATGTAGCTGTGTACCAAATTTTATCCAGATCCTAACTCGTTTTTGCTTGCAAAAGTATCAAACCCCCAAACATGTATACAAACTTATTAATATTAGTAGAAAGTAGGATTCACTCCTCAAAATTAAAATTCGTTACAGAGAACGTGGGAAAAGCCGCTAACTTACTCCAATGATAGTTCGCGGCTGTATTTTAAATCAATAACCTTCCTTCGTGGCGGTATAACTCTGACGCTTTACGACGCTCCTCACGTTTCTGGAAATATATTGATCTGGCAACAAATGGAGCGTTTATCCGGCGGCCCGTCACGTACGGACTGTGGCTTGTCTTAGCCGCCAGAATATAGTCCTTGCACGTCGACAGACACGGTGTTTAATTCATCATTATCGACATTGTCAGTCAGTATCGACTCTCAGTTGGTTTTTTAATTTTAAATCTTTAGCCACCATAGACCCTATGTTGTCACTGTGCTATTATGTGGCAGGCATGTTGCTTATCATCAGGCACATATCCGACTGGTATCGACACTATTCTGAAAAAAAAAACATGTAATAATCTCTGCGTGAAGAATGCAGTGTAGTGCCAGGCAGTAATTTGGAGTCTTCATGTTCAATATCAGCACTTTATTTTTCAGATGTTATTCAGAATTTTTTACTTAGCATTTTATATTTTATTTCGATTGACGTCACAAATCACACTTTGATTTCACTCAAAATAGCCTACAATTAGTCCGTCAGCTAGATTGCTAAAAGATATTTGTACACGTATTTTTAGTACGCTTTTATTATTTCTTTTGTTTAACAAACAAACAAATTACGAAGATATAATGCTTAGAAGTTTCGCGTGACGTCACTTGTGGGTACGATTTTTACCCACGAGTGACGTCACGACTCCCCCCCCAATCTGAAAGTTTGATGATCTATTATATCTTTGTCGGTTTTTAATAATTTGATAAAACAAAAAATACCTGTCCCATATTTTTTCTACGATCTAGCTGACGGACTAATTAGAATAATTTATTTTTGACCCAGTCCGATACCCTATTTGGTAGTTTTTGATTCGTCCTGGAGTAAATATGTGGAAAACTTTTAAATTCATAACATCCCTAGTATTATCATCAACAACATCAGAGCATAGTGTTAACCAGCAAGATAAGCGATTTTTTTTCCCAAACATCTCAAACTTATAACCTGAAAAACACATTACAATTTAGATCCCATTCAGTCCGCGTCACTCGAGGTTATCGTGCTAGCCCTACCGTCGTCGGCAGCCGTCCGGAGGGACTCGCTTATGTTCAACTTTAATGGGCTACAATTTTCCTCTTATTATCGCAATTTGTTGGAGTACACGTGGGGATATCATAATTCTTAGGATATTGTAAAAACAGCGTTTTATGTAGCGCAAGGAAAATAATATTGTATTTCAGAGGTTATTGAATCCTACTATAATATAAATGGGAAAGTTTGGATGTTTGTTGCTCAATTATTTCGGAATACTTGAACGGATCGGGTTGAAATTAGGATTTTTTTGCCACGGAAAAATAACGGGTAAAACCGCGGGGCGCTGCTATCACTCACACTAATGTTATACTCTTAGTAATTTTTACAGTAATAAAATAAACAATAAAAAAATATTTGGAAACAAAAATAAAATAATTAAGTACATTTGTCAATTTTTACAGGATGAAATGATTTTAACGGTTTAAGGTATACATTAACAATATATCTATAAATATTGATAGTAGATAGTATTGATTGAGTAGTAGATCCCTTTGCAGAGTTTGGTGGAAAGTAGTATACCTCCGCTAGTTATTTTACTGTCAAGTAGTAATGTGCAAACATCCCTGTGTTCCAGTTTGAATTACAATATCTTATATATAAAATTCTCGTGTCACAGTGTTTGTTTCCTTACTCCTCCGAAACGGCTTTACTGATTTTAACCAAATTGTATATGCATATTCTGTAGGTATGAGAATCGGCTACTAGCTATTTTTCATACCTCTAAGTGACAAGGGTTGTTCACTAAGGCAAAACAACGTTTGCGGGGTCAGCTAGTTTCTATATAAATTACAAGACAGAATATGTCATGTTATACCTCTGGGTCACGAGTGTAGTGCAGTGTTTTAATGATTCGGAATCTTCATGTTCCAAAAGTTGCGTGACACTGTGGTGTTATAGGCAGTAGTACCTACGAATAAGTAAAAAGTAAACGAAATTAATTCCATTTTTTTGTTGATATTCCAAAAACTTCTACACCGGTTTCGATAAAATTGATGTGCAAAGTATTTATTATCTACCAAAAAGATAATCATCAAAATTGATTATAAATGTAGGTATCTAATATTTATCTCAATAGTACCTAATAGGTTTGTGCTTGAGTTCTACCTCGGCTGATATATAGTGATGAATTGATGTTTGTGTTCTTAGAGCGCGCTTACCTAGACGAAATCTATATATTCACCCTCGATTTGAAGACACTCATATTGTATCAATTGGGAATTACCCTCTCGGGTAGCATCCCATTGGTTGGCTAGCCGGATAAGGAAAGTGAAATAAGTATTTTCGTTCTCGGAACCAAACATAAACCAGTAGGCATGTTGAACGGTCACACCTGTGGCTATGCCTGTGGTCTTCCAATATTTAACCATAATAAAACGATCAGCTGGTCTCGTGGCTTAGTGGGTAGTAACTCTGCCAGCGAAGCCGAGGGTCGTGGGTTCGATTCCCACCCAGTGCAAATATTTGTGTGATGAGTTCAAATGTTTGCACTGTGCTTGGGTGTTTCTATGTATCGTAAGTATGTATTTAAAACTATATATGTATTATATCAGCTGTCTGGCCGCCATAGTACAAGCTTTGCTTAGTTTAGGATCAGATAGTGTTGTGTGTGAATTGTCCACCAGTATTTAGCTAGAGTTTGAGACAAAGCCCAAATCCGTTGCGCGGGTCAAGTGCGGGTTTGTAGATAGCATAATTATGTCCTCGAAAAATGTCTTTGTTGTACCATTACAGTTTCTTTGCAATATTGTTCTAAATCGTAAACGCCAATGACGACAAAAAACTGGTACATCTAAAAAATACTCTGAGTTAAGACGGCATCCAACCAAAGATTTCATGATCGTGAAAGTGGACATTCTCATTACTAGACCACCAACCACCAAGTTCTCTAGTCTAGTACTAAGTACTAAATACAAAAACATGGCGATAAAAAGAACCAACTCTCGCCCCGAACTCAATCCCAACTTTGTTTCAATTTTTAAACAAACTGGATATGGACCAAGAAAATCGCTAAACAATATAAAGCGCTCATTGCAAAGTTTTATAAGATCCGATAGCGGAACGGCTTGCGCTGGCAACTCTTTAACTTAAGTTTAAGTTTTAACCAATACTATGGTTTCTACTTCGCGCCTGCAGCGGAATAATCGAAATAACACAAGTTAGTCTTATTTTTAAATCTGTACCTACTTAACCTAGTCTTCACAGGCTTCCTGTAAAGCATTCTGGCTGCTTCCAATAAAGCATTGTATCAAGGCAGATTTACATCAGACGAGCGAATGCTCATTCTATCCCCACTGTATCAAATTCATTTGGTGTAAACAAACGTAGAGCATTCTTTCGTTGTTTTGTTTGCGTTCGCAAAGATTCTACGGAATAGATGGAAAACGCTCTTTCGTTTACACTAAAAGATCGGGAAAGAATGCTCTTGTTCCAGTTCTAGCTCTATGTTCGTTCAGTTTAAATCGGCCTTCATAATCATACAAGCAAATTGTAAATTGCATGTGCAGCCCACTACACCTTCCCACAACTGGGATTCAGGGCCTCCTCTCAAAAGGAAACAGTAAAGTACAAAATGCACCTCGCTGACAAAACGCAGATTGAAGGTTGGCACAACTCTTCAGGCGTTTTTCTTGGAACATACATAATATTATGTAGTTTTCTCATCTTGATGTTTTTTTTATTTATAAAGGCAGTGGTGATGACAAACTTGTCCTTGCACTTGGAAAATGGAGAATACACAGTGGCGCAGGCAGGTTCGAATCAACGACCTCACGATTATGAGTCAACGTTCTCACTACTATGCCAGCACGTTGCATACGACGTATATTACGACGACAACGGTTTCGAAATAAACTTTGACACCAAAATTTTAGGAAGATATACCTACATCTAAAATATCATCACTGTGAGACATTTAAAAGTGTGTGGTATTAATTTTAACGTATATAGGCTTACCTTAAAAGACGTAGTTAAAGTTGAAGGTACAACAGCCCGAAGAAACATGTATCAAATTTTAAACTGGCAACTGCAGGTAGTTAAGCTACAGTATTCTAAGCTACAGCCACCTACAGCTGAGTGGAAAATAAACGAGTTTGTGAATCGTTTAAAGGTGTTACGACTACAAATTTAGGAGAGTGATTTTCCGATCTTTGTTACTCGTCATCGGGGAGCAAAAGGTTTAGATAAAGACGTGACGAGACGATCAGGACATGTGCCTGATAGTAAGCGACATGCCTACTACATGACAGCACAGTGACACGCAGCTATTGGAACATGAAGAGCCCAAATCATTGCCTAGCACTGCACTGCGCTCGTCACCCAGATATCTAAGATGTTGTATCTCTAAGCCCTGTAATTTCTCTGGAAACATTGCCCTTCAAACCGGAACACTATTTGCACATTACTGCTTGACGGTAGAATAACTGGCAAAGGTGTGGTACTTCCCCAGGGGGACTCTGCTAAGAGCCCTACCACTACTAAACAACAACTGTACAAACAACAATGGAACAACTTCTTAGCACACTCGTCTAAATGTAGCCGGTGGGAAACTATACCTACGTCTATTAGTCGATTAATCGGCGTTTTCCAAAATGTTATACATGCGACGGTACATAACAAAAACGAGACAAAGGCTTTGTAAACAACAAATAATAATTGTACTTTATCAAAAGTTGTAAATCAAATTAATATGATTGCAATTGTTATTCAGTGAGGTAAAACAAGCATTTTAAGCTGCATTGTAAACAATGTGGACTGGGTTCTAGTATCTAATTTAATTTTAAGTGTTTTTGTTGTGGTAGCACTTTTCGTAGTGGTAGGACTCTTTACAGAGTCCGTCTGGGGAAGTACACCTTTGCCAGTTATTCTACCGCCAAGCAGTAATGTGCAAACATTACTGTGTTCCGGTTTGAAGGGCAATGATCCCAGTGAAATTACAGGGTAGAGATAAACTATCTTATGTTTCTAGGTCACGAGCACATGTCTTGCTCGTCTCGTCACTCTATACCATAAAAAAATACTTTTAAATTAAAATTCAAACAATGAATAATTGTTTAACAAATCATGAAATAATTGACACTTCCGCGTTTAGGTTTATTTTACAGTATGCAAATTAACTACTGGATATTAAAGTGTGGAATACTCCATTAGAGCCCTTTTGTACACTCGTTAACTTTTTATTGCCGAATAAAACGAAAATACAAGAGCGAGAGAACGATTCTTGTTCGGAACGTATTAAGGTCAGGGGGCTAGGGGTTCCTCTGGAGGGGTGACATTTTTAGTTAAATATTTTATATTCTTACTACAAATAAAAAATGAGAAGGATAAAATGATAAATTGTGCAGCATCCTGCTAATATTACACATGCGAAAGTTTGAATTGTGAATGTAAAGATATTTGTTGCTCATTCAGGTCAGATTCCTATTTTTTTTTGTTCTATGCTGGTTTCTTACCGTCTCGAACTTTTGGGCGTTACTTTGGCTAAGTATCAGCTGGAGGCTCTGGAATCGATCGAGAGACGTTCCAAAACACTCATAGGCAACGACGCTCTTGTGCAAAAAAGAGTCTTGAAAATCCATCGCCGAAAATTTGCTAGCTTATTGTTTTTTTATCGGAGAGTGTGAGACTGTTCTGCACGATCTAATACTACCTTAATATTTATTTGAATGCTACGAGCATTCTACATGCTACAAAAGGCGACATCGTTTCATGATTGATGTTCCAAACACATGAACGAAGAGGTTTGACTCTAATACTCTGTTAGGAACGTCTAGGCTGTGAATTGCGTTGCCTGAGTGGGTTTTTCGCGATGATTACAATCGTTGTGTCTTCAAATCGATAATATTGCGGTTTCTTCTAGATAAACACACTCCATCGTAGACCTCATCATCGATTAACATCAGGCAAGATGGCGGTCAAGTGTAAACCTAAAAAGTAAAAAAAGATTACAAGTAGTTTGGAATAGCATACTTCCATCATATTTTTGACAGTTTGTGTGGCAATACGTATACGGTCTGACTGATGATAATACGATAGTCATCGCTTCTGAACATTTGCAACATCAGATGTACTCGTATGTGAAGTGCCCACCAATATTGACTTATTTATCTATATTTATTTTTATGGTATTAAAATTATTTGTATTTTTTTATATTAATTTGTATATTTATCTATATGCATACAACGTTTTGCGAACCCGGCAAGGTATTTAAACAAAATGGAATTGAACAAAATCAAAGTAAACGACTTCATGTCCCTCGCCCTATCTTAAACATCCTCAATACGTCCCTGTTTGTTGTTAAATTAAAGAAATCTAATGGTTTTATTTCAAAGTCGTATCGAGGCGCTTTTGTATTATTTATTCTGTGTACCAATTACACTTTGCGTCTCGGGTTCCGCTTCAGTGAAATATTAAAAAAGTTGCCCTTTCTTTTTATTTCGTTATTTCTCTTAATTTAAGTGTTCCGGTAGGCTCCGCACTAAACGCAGGCTTTTGAGGAAACCTTTGTGCCGGATGTAATAATTAATTAGTACTTTTATTGCCATGTTTCCTTTGCAGGATTTCTGTTTCATTGGTTACGTGCGATTGTCGATTAAGGCTGTATTTTGCTTTTTTAAGTGATAATGTTTAACTAATATTTGATAACAGAAGACAGTTCGAAAATTAATTGTATTCTACTTAATCTTTTACAAAGGTCGTTTGACAGAAAATAAAAATTAAATCATAGTTACTCTTAATCACTAAACTCAACTAAGTACACGTTTTCCCATCAAAAATCTCGGTAACACTGGGTTGTCTTAACATAATACTTATTAAAAATAATCTGTACTGTCATTGTATAGATAGAATGTAATGTAGGCCAAGCGGCCTAGCCGTGTTCCGTCGTGTTGTCTAGTGACACCATCCATTAGGGGAAAACGGGTCAGAACAGTTGCTGCACAACTGCAAGACCGGTCTGTCACACACCAATACTGTACATCGGGAAGCTAGTCATAGAGGGTAGCGGGATCCGAGGCACGGTTTGCCGCACCGACCGCAGATAGTTGGGGGCCCAAGTAGTGAGCTAGCCACTCATGAAAGGCTGCCCCGCCATCTAGCGAAAAATCCCGGGATGCGCTATCCTGCCGGTTGGCGACCGGATGACAAGGCCAGATAGACATCCCCGGGGGGGCTCGGGCGTCCCCGCAGTCTCCAGGCTAGCTCCCCACTGGTGTATTCGTGTTGTGTGTTGTGACCAATGGTCAGTAGTGTGCGGCCTCGTTCTACTGCCGTTTTTCCACCGATTCTCTCCGATACTCAAATATGACAAAAGTCAACAAAAGTAACAAGGTTAAAGAGCGGCTGCACGCCTTGTCGGTAAAAGTGCACCTCACTAATATTCGAGGTCTGCACTCCAATCTCTCAGCAATCCACCATCACCTCGAGACTGAGCAGCCGACACTCTTGTTTCTTTCGGAGACGCAGATAGGTTGTCCGTCGGACGTGGCGTACCTAACGTATCCAGGCTATACCCTGGAGCACAAATTCCGGCCTCGTGCTGGAGTGTGCATGTACGCCCGAGACGACATCTGCTGTCGGCGTCTCCGTAACCTTGAGGACACAAGATTGTCTGTTCTTTGGGCACTGATGGACACAGGCATAGATACAATTCTCTAGATAAAATTCTATCTACGCCTGTGTGTATCGGTCGCACAGCGGAGATCTGGAGACGACTAGGCTCACAGAATATTTAAGTGAGGCGGCGGACGCGGCTCAACAGAAGTACCCTTCGGCTCAATTAGTGTTTCTGGGGGATTTCAACGGCCATCATAAGGAATGGCTGTACCCATACCGGGACACTGACCACGCTGGGCAGGAAACGAGAAAGCTAGCTTTATCTATATTTATATTGCGTCTTACCCATGGCAGTCATTGTGCTTCGCTTCTGGTGATCCCTCAGTCTGCGCAGATGCTGTGACTAATGTAATACGAACGGCTATGGAATATTTCATTCCATACTCCGACATCCCATTATCCAGCAAAGCTCGCCCTTGGTTTGGTTCTCAATGTAAAAGCGCTGAAGCACTTAAACATGAGGCCTACCTAGCCTGGGTTGATGCTCGACGGCGTAAGGCAAGGGACATACACCAGAAGAAGAAAGCGTTCAACAAGGCTGCTAAGGCATGCAAAAAGGTTCTGCAGAGGGCTCGTTTTGACCACATTAGTCGAATAGGGAACAAACTGGCTTCATACCCTGCGGGCAGCAAAGCGTTTTGGTCCCTAGCTAAATCGGTCGAATCGAACTTCTCCCGCTCCTCACTACCTCCAATGCTGAAACCTGATGGGACACTGGCTCACACTGCAACGGAGAAAGCAAACTTGTTTGTAACTCAGTTTGCAGAATCTTCGCGTCTAGATGCTGGTAGCGCGACACCTCCTACTCCACCTGGCTGTTCGACTTTTATGTCAGATACGCATTCGCCAAAAGGAGGTTCGTAAAGTGTTCCGCAATCTGGACGTGAATAAAGCCAGTGGCCCAGATGGTATTCCTGCTCTAGTATTGAAGGCTTGTGCGCCTGAGTTGTCACCAATACTGACGCGCCTATTCAGACTCTCTCTCCAAACTGGGCTAGTACCGAAGTCTTGGAAGCTTGCCAATGTGCAACCTGTGCCCAAAAAAGGTAGTCGTGCTGACCCTGTCAACTACAGGCCCATCTCAGTCACGTCCATACTCTGCAAGACTATGGAACGTGTCTTAAACCACAGGCTCCTGACGTACCTAGAATCGAACGATCTCCTCAGTGACCAGCAGTACGGGTTTCGCCGAAACCGGTCCACCGGGGATATTCTAGCGTACGTTACTCACATCTGGAGTGAAGCTATTGAGAGACACAGGGGAAGCACTTGCAGTCTCCCTGGATATCTCAAAGGCTTTTGACAGGGTTTGGCATGATGGCCTTATAAGCAAGCTTTCTAGTTATGGTTTGTCTCCTGGGTTCATTGCGTGGATATCGGACTTCTTGAGGGATCGATCCATACGAGTGGTTATTGATGGCTGCTCGTCGGATCAAATGGCTATGAATGCCGGAGTCCCTCAAGGGTCGGTACTCTCTGCGACGATCTTCCTGCTACATATTAACGATCCGTTGAAGCCCGGTATCTATGGGTACGCAGACGATAGCACCGTCGTAGAGAGTTACATGTCTAGCGCGAGAGCCACTGGGCCGCAAACTCTGGTACAGAGAGAGAGTCTGATCGAACGTTTGAGCTTGACCCTTGAGGCGGTGTCTAAATGGGGCGCCAAATAATCGTATGCTATACGAGTATTTTATTAATATAAATAAAATAAATTAGATTAAGTGTTACGATTTATATTACGATATAAGTACACAATATTTTTAATAGTTATTTGTTGTACAAGAGTGCAAAGTGGCTTTTTAACCGCGTGCTCAATTTTGATGACCGAGCAAGCGAAGGATTCTAAAGTTGAATCACGAGCGTAGCGAGGGATTCAAAAATTGGAATCCTGAGCGTAGCAAGGGAATCAAAAGGGCACAAGGTGAAAAATCTTTGCACTCGAGTGTAACACGTAATTTTTCTTCCCCCCCAGCGAGGAAATTACTAAACGCTTTGCGCATCTTCAGTTTCAGTCGATTCTGTTGGCGTCAAATAAACTTCTTGGTCGCTAGAATCACTTATTATTATGGTATTCCAGCAGGCAGTCATAGGCACTGCCGACAGAAGTGGTAACTTATAACTCAGAATTTGATTGTTTACTTTGGAAACTACGCGTGTAAAACCGGAGGGCGTGGCTATGAACATGGCCATCTAGAAATGCTGACACATTTTTAAAAGGCCAATGGGAAAGGCTGAGGCATTTCTAGATGGCCAATGGCTATGGTCCGAGTTTACCCGAATATTTCTTATCATTCCCGAGCGTGACGCTAGAATTAAATTGCCAGCCCATGAAAAATCTGTCTTTGGCGCACCAAAAGAAGTTTTGACTTCAAAATATATTGTACCTACATGTTTTCTCTAAATAGTAATTATTTATTTGATGTTATATATACGGTATTATTTTGTACTGCACAAGTAGTTGAAATTATCTATTAGTTACTATTTTAGTAGTCAATAATATTTAATTATTTAACTCGGCAACTCGGTATACTTCAATTCGATTACAATAAAATTGATTAATTCATAGCATTTTAAAATGTTTTGCCATTTGAAATAACATTATTTACCTCTATCCTCCATAAGTGAAAAGAAAATTGCGCGCAAACCATTAAAAAAAAAGTACACCAAGGAGGTTCCGAGCATAAGTTTTTAACAAATTAAAAATAAATGTATGATGAATTCGGCACCAAGGAGGTAGAAATAAATAGGTTAAATTATGTTTTGAATTCAAAACCTCAGTACACACGATGTTCTAAATTCAAATTTACTTTACCCTCTAGAGGGTAAAAACGACTTTTGCGCCCTGATATCGAGGAGCAAAAGTTCTCTTTCCGAGCTGGTGGGATGAAAATGTATTTGTAATACAGTTGTCAACAACACTGAGCTGGAAATGGGACCGGATATACCAAAAGTAAAAAAGCAACGACGAATGTAGAAGCTCGATTTAAATGCAATCAGGGTTGAAACCCGCCCCATCAAATGTTCACAAGTTAATTTTGTGGTTTGGATGGATTTTTGATTGACATGGCTTTTGAATATAGCAATTGCAGTTTTGTGGAGAGTGTATTTTTATAATCCTACTATACATGCTAGAGTTTTTATGTATGTTGGTTATTTGATCTTTTATAGGTACATATATGTATATACATACTTGGCCGCCATCTCGCCTAATGTTGTGACATTGCGGTTTACGATGGATAGTGGTTATCTAGAACAAAGCGATTAATTCTTGATTTCAAGATAACAAGATTGTAACTATCGGGAAAACCCCACTCAGGCAACGCATTCCACATCCTAGATGTTCTTATCACAATAGCCGAACCTCTTCGTTCGAATATTTGAAACGCCAACCATGAAACATTTAGCTTTTTCTAAATACAAACAGTCCTATAAAAAAGGACTAGATGGTCATGTAGATCAGTTGTACTTTCTCCGAAGTGTATCCGGTAAAAACCCGATAGCAATTGTGTGGCCATGTTAAAAACTTTGAAGGTTTTTTTTGGAACGAGGGTGTCGTTGCCTATAAACATCTTGGCGCGTCTCTCGATCGATTCCAGACCCTACAAAGCCTCTAGCTAGTACTTAGCCGATCGATCCGTCCCAATTGTGCGAACATCACTCCATACAAGAGTGAATCCGTGCTTGGAATAGCGTGAGCAACTGTTCGGACTTAAAGTGCATTCGCACCTTTGAAAGGACTTCTAGTTTTTTGGGAGCTTATTTAGCATTGAACTCTATGAATGAACCAAAGTTGAGCGTTCGAACTTTGACATCTGTCAAAGTAACACCCAAAACCTCCAGGTAGGCAGTAACCGGAACAGATATACCTCGAAAAGTAGGATTTAGAAAGTGGATAGTCACGAGTTTGACTTAAACGTAGTACTAAGAAAACACACTGGAGTATTTATCTCTCAGCGTACAAGACATCTATAGGGCACTGACGTGTGCCTAAAAACTCTTAACATACCCGTATGTTTCTTACCAGGTTACGGCGTCAGTAAAACTATTTTACCTCACATTAAAAATATTTTATCTGTCGATAAAATGCAACTAAGCAGTTTACATCTCCAATAATGAAAAATTCGTTAGCTTTAGATAGCTGTGGAATCATTATTATGGCCTCGAAGTGCTTTATTTAAGAGAACTACTAAGTCTACCAGAATGGGTTGCCGCATTCTGGTGGACTCTGCGGGTATTTACAGTTTTTTAGTTGACAAATAATTGTTATCACCTGTATTTTGTTTGCCGTGTATTTCACTATAGTATTATATTTTTAATACTGGGATTTGAGTCTAAATATGTGTCATTTAGTGTAGAGGGCGCCGGTGGGATACCATTCGCTTCTACCCGCCATCTCAAAAGAGTTTTAGAGGGGTTGGCGCTATAAGTAGATGGAGCTAAGCCGTTGAAGGGTATTCCTTTGTGAAATTTTATATGGAAAATATCGAACAGTTGTCAATATAAATTCTTACATTTATTCAATTGGTTTACTTTTACTCAAGTGATAACATAATTTTAATTATAATGGGTAGGCAGCTAGTTTAACTTCCAAATAAAGGTTAACTACAAAATAATGCTAAAGGTAATGTATGCATGATAATAATTGTTTTATCTTTACCTTTTTTATATTAGTATGGTAGATCGTTATATTCTACTCATATTTATCATAAAATTAAAAACTCAGCGTTAGTTTTACAACACTAGTTTAAGTTTAGATATCCCTACGTGGTGAGTATTAACCGAGGAAAGTAACCATTTAATTTAACCCCAGTATCATAATGTAAAATCTCATAAAACGGCTCGCGTCTGAGGCTATAAGCTTCCATCCTCACTTTCTTCTATTACAGTCATTAAGTAACAAAGTTTTTTACACAGATTTGTAAAACTACCCGTAGGATACTAATTTCTTAAAGACACAGACAGATATACAAAATTGGCGCTTCATAATAGATTATATTCAGATTGTAATATAACAATACGATGTCTTATAATAAATTAACCTAACTAATATTATTAGCTCACACATTAGATTACAAACTGACGGTAGAATTGTACAAACTGTATATTGTGTAATTGTATAAATTGATAGAATTATACAGTGGCACAAACAAATACACTAAAATAAATAATAAATAAATAAAATAAATAAATATTGGTGGACAAATCTCGATTAAAAATGAAAAGAGGTGGTAGAAACCACTCTACTTTGCCAAATACTTTACGTTAGTTTGCGTATTTTGTTTGTTATTAATTAAGTGCAATAAATACTTAATCTATCCATCTATCTACTAACTATTCTCACACCTACCATATTTCCATCAAAAAATTGTAATCGATCGACTTGATTCAGAGAAGTGTGCACATAACATCGTGGCACGAGCTTTTGATATGTAAGAAGATCAGGGACATTAAAATCGATTTGTCTAGACACACCTTCACTTCAGCATATGTTTAACTAGTATTAAATTAAATTAAGGCTCATTTAACCAAATAAAACACCGCTTTATACCCCGTTAACGTTAAACCCTTGTTAAACAAACTAAGCACGTCGTAGTTATCTCAGTGCTACCGATAGTGAGCGCTCGGATTTGCGCCTTTGATACAAACTAAGTAAGGACAGATGGAAGCCAAATGTGTTATTTAAAAAATATTTCAATGAGAGATTTTTTTTAAAACTTTCACGATTATGACAAAATTGAGCTTGAGCTTAAGCTCTATATTATCTATTCTATGACTTAAGTGAAGTTTTGTAATGCGTCGGTATAAATATATAATATCCAACATATTATTACGAATATATTGTGTATATATTACAGCGTCGTATGTAGTTATTACCATTCAAGTTAGGCAAAAAAATTACACGTCATAAACAAATTAAGTAATATAGGTATTATCAAAAAACAGTTATAAGGTCAATATTCTGGATTTTTATTTATCTTAATAAAAATCCAGTGTCATGATAGATAGATAGATAAACTCTTTATTGCATTTAACACAACAAACTTACAAAACAAACAATCTTAAAAAATATAGTAGCAAATGGCGACCTTATCGCTAAAAGCGATCTCTTCCAGGCAACCGTGGGATGGAAAAGGTGTTAAACCATAGAAAGGCGGGAGTAATCAAATAAAGAGTAAATTGACATCTACAAAATAAAATAGATAAGGTACGTACTAATTACTTACTTATTAAAATATAATAAACATGTATTCTAATAATAAAACATGCTAATACATAAATAACCATATTTTCATATACTAATACGTCATGATGTTTGTTTCACAGTGAACTCTTCACCAAATCAACTGACATAAAAAATGTTTTAATTTATGGGTAATTTGGTTCTACTTGACAGATTGGATAATTAATATATCAATTCATTTGAGAGAAAATCACAGGAACGGGAACTACGCGGGGCGCTGCTAGTAAATTCATAAACAAAATAATAATTAATTGACCTTTGGAGTTTAAAGGCCGGGTCACACAGAGGCGATCCGGTAGCGATAGCGATCCGATAGCGATAGCGATCCGATACCGAGTATGAGATCGCGCCCGCTTGCTGTGTGTCAGGTTGCATACAAATTCGAACATTACAAAAAATATCGTCTCGCTATCGGATCGCTATCGCTATCGGATCGCCTCTGTGTGACCCGGCTTTTACTTGTTGAAAAATGATTTTTAACGTACGACGTAACCTTTCGCATCTTTATAATCTGTGTATTTACATACGTTATTGAGATCTCTTTAGATTGGGCCCATTGTCCCGTACATTTGTTAGAATACAGACGGGTGTAGGACGGAGCACTTCTTTGTCTAGTAATGTCTTTTGTAGATATTCGAAAGGGTAGGTACACCTATATGTTTCAGTACATTGTACAAAGATTCGTTTAAAAAGTATGCACTTAAACAAAGAAGAGCGCGTTGTAAGAGCGGTTTAAACCGTTACGAATACTTTTGACAGCAGGATTATTAAATGTAGATTTTTCAGAGGCGAAAAAGTTGTTGGTTCTTTCATATCAAACCTTTTTTTTAACTTTCATAGGTTTACACTCGAGCGCCATCTCGCCTGATGTTAAGCGACTATGCGGTCTACGATAGAGTGTCTTTACCTAGAAGAAACAGAGTCAGGCCCGGTTCACACGGCGCGGCTGCCAACCGCGCGGTTTTGTTTCGAGACCGCAGGTTTTTGCGGTTTTTCAGCCGCCGGGGTCACGGGCGAAAACCGCAAGACTTGCGGTTGCAAGGCGGTCAGTCAGTGGTGTAGTGTAGGGAAGGTGGTGGGGGCGGCGCGCCATGGGCGGCACTTTTTGAGGGGTGGCCAAATTTCAGATTAAATAATAATATATTTAAACCAATTCATATTTTTATCTAAGATCCAAATAAAAAAAATTTGTTTACTTTTTCTACTAATTGTTTTGTTTCTTATTCTATGACGATCTCCGAGAAACTTTTTTTGTGACACAGACGATGTTGAACGTCTCGACAGAGTGGTAGAAGCCTCAGGGGATGATGGCTCGGAAGTTTTTCGCGATGAGGCGAGAGAACAAGAGAAAACTCGAAGCTTTCGAGAGAGACTATGGAACTGATGGAAGAAGAAGAAATATCTGTGGTTTTACTCATAGATAGCGAAGCAGAGAAAACTTTGTGCATGTCGCTACCTGCTTCCATGCCACCGTGCCGGGCAGAATAAAGCTCAGGTCTGAATAGGTCTTAAGTTGTTTTGAAGGTTTATCACGAATCGCGTTGTTCGCAGACGAGTTTCAACTACCGGATAGGCCAGATTTTGCAGAGGGTGTAGTACCATAGACCACATCCAAGCCGTGGGGAAAATTATACAGAAGACATTGACTGCCGATAATCGAGGTGATGAGATGTTTGTATAACGCCGCAACTATGACCGACTGACTGTACCAGTCGGAAACTCTCGGACGAAGGATATTCACCTGCGTTGATAAGTGTGACAAAGGAACGTAATCTATCCGAAATTGTTCTCAAACGAGAAATGTAATGGATAATTATATAAATTATATAATATTATTATATTAAGGAAGCTGAATGTGACTGAACGTGGTATTAATATTAATATTATTAACGCCGTATCTCGCAAAAGGTAAGCCTTTTGCGAGATACGGCGTAGGGGCAAGAAGTCGAAGCCTTTGGTTGAGACACTGCTAAATTCGTCAGAACAAAGAGCTCTTAACAAACAAATAATAAAGCAGAATTAGGGGTCGCAAGTCATATTCAATTTGTCAAGTAAAAAAGGCTTTACTAGTACTACCCTGTGATTTTATCGGCAAAATTGCCGTTCCAGTTATTATGCCGCTTTTATTATCATTAGTCTTCGACTTTTGAACTTGAACGGCCCTAGTTGCAGCTAGGGCATGGCGGTAATGGATTTCTGACAAAACCGGTATTTTTTCGGTATTAATATTTTTAAAACCTTATTTCATCTATTAAAATAGCGATAAAAAATACCCCACGTAATATTCTTTTAGACTAGTAGAAATCAATGCATCGAAATAATTTAAAATTACCGTTTTTAAGAAAATAATCAATCACTCTTCCATCTATCGCATGTTGCGTCACAGGTGGCCGCGGAGTAAGGGTAAAGTGAAAGGCGTTCGACAGAGCAGCAGACGCCAATATGGCGCCGTTACTTATTAAGTTACTTAAATTATTTACTCACATAAATCGAGTATTTTGTCCAAAACTTTTTAGTTATACAATGTCTACATTGCAAAAAGAAGTTTCATTTTTACCGCACATTCATAAAACCACAGAATTAGTTATATTTCTCACTACTATAAAGTCATTCATTTATATACTGACTGACTGACTGACCTCGTGGCTTAGTTGGTAGTAGCTCTGCTGCGAATCCGAGGGTCGTGGGTTCGATTCCCACCCAGTGCAAATATTTGTGTGATGAATTCAAATGTTTGCACTGTGTCTGGGGGTTTCTATGTATAATAAGTATGTATTTAAAACTATATAAGTATTATATCAGCTATCTGACCGCCATCATACAAGCTTTGCTTAGTTTGGGGTCAGATGGTGCTGTGTGTATTGTCCACCAATATTTATTTATTATTTATTTATGAGAAGCAAATATTTATCACCGTACAAAAAAATCTCAGGTTCCTACTTAATTGAACGTTTAAAACTTTATGGTTAAACAAACGACATATCTACATATAACTAAAATAAAAGCATAAATTAAAATGTCTATTTATAATATTTACGCTTAAAAGATATTCTTCTGGCACACTTTGACTGGCCTCGTGGCTTATGGGTAGTAGCTCTGCCTGCGAAGCAGAGGATCGTGGGTTCGATTTTCACCCAGTGCAAATATTTGTGTGATGAATTCAAATGTTTGCACTGTGTGAGGCCTGGTTCACACGGCGCGGCTGCCAACCGCGACCGCGCCCGGCCGCGGCAGATTTCCATATAAAATTGAATTCAATTCACACGACGCGGTTTACGGCCGCGGCGGCTGCGGCAGCCGCGCGGCGCCCGCGTGTCTGCGCGCGATTCTTGCGCAGTAGCTTTCCGGAGCAGAAACCGCGAAAACCTGCGGTCTCGTGAGTATTGAAACAAAACCGTTGCGCGGCGCGGCGCCGCGCTCGCACGCGGGCGCGGTTGGCAGCTGCGTCGTGTGAACCGGGCCTGTCTGGGTGTTTCTATGTATAATAAGTATGTATTTAAAACTATATTAGTATTATATCAGCTGTCTGGCCGCCATAGTACAAGCTTTGCTTAGTTTGGGGTCAGATGGTGTTGTGTGTGAATTGTCCACCAATATTTATAAAAAAAAACATTAGTGGAACATGGCCAATGACCATGGTCCCAAGATAACCCAAAAAACTCTTATCATTCCCGAGTGCGAAAAATCTGCTGGTGGCGTGCCAAAAGAAGTTTTCACTTCAATAAGCTGATTGTTATTTTTGTAATATGAGTTTGATTATTTTTTTTAATTAAAAATACAGAACAATCAGTATTTTCAATTTTAAAACTGATTTTCAGAGTTGCCATATATAGTACAGTATTACCGGTTTTTCGGTAATCCCGAATACCGGTATTCATGCCCTACCTGCGACTGTCAAAGGCCACAGTCATTGACATATCACACCATGAGAATGAAAGTGACTCAATTCAAAAATTTAGGTTTTCGAGTTTAGTACACTAACTGACTTTAAAAAACAGTATATAATTTTATCCCGGCGAAATTCAAAAACAGACAATACAGGTTGCATAGTGACACCACTGCAGTAGTAGTACTTGTAGTGCGTAAAGTAGCAAAAAATGTATGATGGGTTGATGTGCCTGTTGTAATTCAGTTCCCACCAAATTTTCTGTTGATAAGAAATCATTAGTTGCTTATTATAAAAATTTACTATTAAATTATTTATTTATTTATATTCATTGTTACAGTGCTTAAATAATTCATAAAATCTAATTCTAAGCGTGCAGACGGTTCTACGAACAATCGTGGTAACAATACATACAAAAATGTACACAACAAAGTAACGAGAAATTGTTTAGGTAGGTACATAACACCAGTCTTCACTAGGATGGCCCGTGTTGAAGACTGTTGCAGCCCGCCTCAAGCCACAGGACCGAGCGAAACACAATGCCAGTTACATTTAATTCAATACAAGAAGTAAATTAAAAAACACAATTGCAAACATGTTTGCCCTCTGTTGCTTATGTACGAATTGGAGTAATTTTAAAAAGTTTTTTTTTTAAGTTTCAACTTGCGACTGATAAACGGTACACCTAATTAATAAGGGTTAAGGCATAATTATTGTTCAAAAGTTATTTGAGAATAATATTATATTTACTAAGAAGTTCTATTTTCGTAACACATTTGTTTTATAATTTCTGTAATACGTCATCAAAACATGGCTTCATGTTAGTTTTAATAATTTTAGGGCCATTGGTCCCTAATCATACAATAAAAACCCTGACAATATATCATTAAGTTTTATTTTCTCTATCTACTACATTGGGATTTATGGAAATAATTAAATTGGTGTTATAATCAATGAGGCTGGAAAATTAATTGATAGTGAGAGTGTAGAAGACCTAAGAGAGAGTTCACACGGCGCGGCTGCCAACCGCGCCCGCGCGCGTGCGCGGCAATTTCCATATAACATTGAATTCAATACACACGACGCGCAGTAGCTTTCCGGAACAGAAACCGCGAAAACCTGCGGTCTCGTGAGTATTGAAACAAAACCGTCGCGCGGGCGCGGCGCCGGTTAGCAGCCGCGCCGTGTGAACCGGCTCTAAGTCATAACAAGCCTTTTTAATACATATTCTTTTTATATTAAAGTTACCTAATTGTGAAAGGATTTTTAAGCACACATTTTTAATACTTAATTAAATAAATATTTATAAAATTTGATCCATTTCTAAAGTTCAAAGAACTAATAATATTTTTTATTCAAAGTTGAAAGTAAACCGTTACTATTATTAAAATAAATGCTGTTTATAAAGACACGCTATTGAGTGCAGATACATTTTGCTCATTATCCAAAAATCAGTAATTTTGGATTGAGTCACTTTCATTCTCAAGTTGCGATATATAACTGCGTAAGGACAGCTACTGCGCAGGAACCACGCGCAACCACGCGGCTCCCGCGCGGGCGCTACGCGGTCGCCGCGCGGGAGCCGCGGCGACCGCGGCTCGCGCAATGCATTCCACAACCTAGACGTTCTTATTACAAAATTAGAGCTATACTTCTTCGTTCAAGTGTTGAAACGATGTCGCTTTCAAGCCGCGAACAAAAATGGGCAAGGTGATATTCGATTTTGAGAGTTTTTGGAATCTTGGGGTTATCTACCGTGAATGGACAAGGCTAAAGTCTAGTCTGCCTTGCCGTTGGATAGTTAAGTGGGGCGGGCGAAATTAGACAGGGTAATTGCTGGGCACATTTCAAAAATCTATCGGATAAAAACCCAAAAGGCAAGCAACCTTACTACGATATAAACTCTGTATTGTACCAAAAAAATTACAAGGAAAGAATAGGAACACAACACTAGTGCCACAAACAGAGGCCTAATTGCTGAGATTTCCGCACTTCTAGATAAATTTTAGACGGAGACAGTTTTACTAATTTGAAAAGAAGCTGGGTCATCTGCATGTTTGTAATTTTTTTGCAAAACAACCCTTTGTTTTTAAATTTCAGAAAATGTTGCAACGAAACAAGGAAAAAGGTTATTCTACTAAATTCACGGGACAAAGGGAACCGCTGTTCTTGGTGTCAGACAGACAAAAACGAAGTTCTCTAGTAAATACTGTTCTTATGTCTAAGCTCTACAGCTTGTAATTTTACATTTTCATATATATAGATACTCGTATTATACTACTCGTTTGTTAGTAAATTAATTTGTTGATATACTCTGAATACTAATGAAAATAAAAATAAGAGCAGAGATCTCTTTAAAATTTCGAGTCCAGAAAAACGAAAAAAACATCCTAGCAATATTTAAAATGTCAATGTTTGGATATTTGGATGTTTGTTGCTCAATCACGTAGTAACGTATGAATGCATCTTGTTGAAATTTGGAACACCTCTAACACCTCTTCTCGTTCCCGAGATAAATAAAGAAAAGGGCTTGTAGACAGACAGATTAGACGGAGAACAAAATCCCACTAATATTATAAATGTGAAAGTATGGATGTTTGGATATATGGATGTTTGGATGTTTGTTGCTCAATCACGCCGTAACGTATGAATGTATCAGGCTGAAATTTGTAATACAGTTAGGTTATAGTCTGGAAGAACACATGGGCTACTTTTTATCCCGGGAAAATAACGGGAACGACGGGAACGGGAACTACGCGTGTAAAAGCGCGGGGCACTGCTAGTTGTCCTATAAGGGGTTCCGTATTTTTTCAATTGAGGCACGGAACCCTAAAACAGGTAGATATAAAAAATAAGCCAAAATCTGGCCCGATTTCAAGTAATTGAAACTTGTATTTCTAGGAACTCTTTATCAAAACTCTTCTTAAGAAATAAACTTGAACTGAGTGTTCGCGAAGTAGTTTGTGCCTCCACTAAGAAATCTAAGTAGAGTTCGCGTCACTACTGAAGCCTTCTAGCGAAATAGTTGAGTTACTTTTTTCTACATTACAACTCCCTCAGATCACCATCGTGAACTACGATAGTGGCTCCTATTGTAAAGAATTGAGAATTGGTGGTTTCACGTCAAAACTTTTAAATTTATTTCGAATCATCGAAACGTTTATCAGGTACAGATTCGCTCCTGTATGGAGTACTGTTCGCACCTTTGGGATGGATCGGCTAAGTATCAGGACGAGGCTCTGGAATCGATCGAGAGTCGTGATAAAAGGCGTATAGGCAATGTAATTGTACTCTTGTGCGTAAAATACTTCAAAGTCTGGAACTTCGCCACAAAATTGCTAGCTTATCGGTTTTTTATCGGATACACTTGGGAGAGTGTGCAACTGATCGGCATTATCTTTCTAATACCACCTTGCCACTTGCCACTTGCAACTTTTTCTCGGAGTCTATTATAGTCATGACAAGAGTGTCAACTACTTCTCTTCCTTCGAAACGCTTCTTGAAGACCTTCTTCCCTCTTATTCTCATTCCATAATAATGGGTGATTTTAATACTTGCTTGTTGAAGGCTGACACACGTTGTGCAAAATTGCAAGCGATTATTCGTTCTAGCGGCCTGCATACTCTGCCTTCGACAGCTACCCATCATTTCCCGGGTTGCACTCCTTCTCTACTCGACCTCATGTTCGTCTCGTCACTGCACCATGTCGCTAAGCATGGACAATGCTTGCATTCGGCGCACGACATGTCGAACCATGACGCTATCTATCTGTCCTACAAAACTAGACCACCAAGAAACAAGACCAAAATTCTTCTGCAGCGCAGCTTTGGGGCCATTAATTTGGACAAACTTCGCGAGGATGCAATTGATCTCGATTGGTCAGGGGTACTTGAAGCGGAATCAATGGATGACAAGATCACTTTGTTTAATGAAAAAATAACACAGCTATACAACATCCATGCTCCTATACATCCGGTGAGAATGAAGCACTTGCCTGCTCCTTGGCTAACAGATGATATTAAAAAAATGTTAAAACTAAAAGCATCAGCCAAGGCTAAGTTTAGTTCTCGTCCTACAGATGTAAACAAGGAGGGGTATCAGATCTTGCGAAATCGTTGCAATAGAGTGTGTAGGGATGCTCAACGTCGCCATATCCACAGCGCTGTCGAAAGCGGAGATCCAGCGAAGGTTTGGAAATTTCTCCGTTCCTTGGGTGTTGGGAAATCTCGGCAGGAGTGTAATCCTAGTGGTGTTGATGTCAACCCACTTAATATTCATTTTTCTTCGTCATCCAACATAAGTCAGAATGACAAAGCTGCTACTCTAAATTTTCTGTCTACTCTTCCTACACCCAAGCACACTTCTTTTGTCATTAGTCAATTTGCCGGTTGTGATGTTAAGAAGAGCATTTTGTCCATTACTTCTACTGCTACGGGCAGTGACAATATCGGTCGGAACATGATTGTCCCTATTCTGAATGAAATTTTACCTGTCTTGTGTTATCTTTTGAATGGTTCTGTTGAGCAGAGTACGGTGCCTTCATGCTGGAAAGAAGCTAACATTGTCCCGATTCCAAAAAAACCTAACCCTAAAGCCTATTCCGAATATCGTCCTATCTCCATTCTCCCATTTCTTTCCAAAGTGCTTGAACGTCTTATCCACTCCCAGCTCAACTCGTTCCTTAACCGTAATAATCTCCTTAGTCCTTTACAGTCCGGCTTCCGTTCTGGTCACAGCACCGTCACTGCACTAGTAAAAATTACTGATGATATCAGGATGGGGATGGACGACAACAAACTTACTGTCCTTACCTTGCTTGACTTTAGCAATGCGTTTAATACGATCGATTTTGATGTCCTACTTGCTATTCTCCGCTCTATTAACATATCTCCAACGGCAATTGACTGGTTTCGCAGTTATCTGCTTGGGCGCCGGCAACGTGTACGCGTAGGTGAGGTGTTATCTTCATGGTGCGATACTAGTTCCGGTGTCCCTCAAGGTGGCGTTCTTTCTCCTCTCCTCTTCGCAATCTTTATTAACTCAATTACACTCCATATTACTTCTTCCTACCACCTCTATGCTGACGATTTTCAGATTTACTCGCAGGCATCTCTGGACCGTTTAAGTGTGGCTGTAGGGACTGTAAATGATGATTTGCGTCGTATCGAAACCTGGACTCGATCTTTTGGCCTTACTGTCAACCCCTCTAAGACCCAAGCCATCATTGTTGGAAGTAGTAGGTTGATTTCGAAGATAGACTGGGTTACTCTGCCTCAGCTTATGTTTGGAGGTGTTGCAATCCCATACAGTGAGCAAGTCAAAAATCTTGGAGTGATCTTTGACAATTGTCTGTCTTGGGATCCTCAATTGCAATCAGTCAAACGTAAGTTGTTTGCCTCTGCTGCGTCGTTAAAGCGAATAAGAAACTTTTTACCTACGGCCACTAAAGTTGCGCTGGCGCAGTCTCTCCTATTACCTATTCTAGATTATGCTGATGCTTGTTATCTTAACTTAACCCAGGAGCAATTTCAAAGACTCGAGCGTCTTCAAAATTTTTGTATTCGATTTATTTTTGGTCTTCGAAAGTACGACCACATCTCTCAATTTCGTAAACAGCTCGAGTGGCTCCCAATCAAACTTCGCCGGGATACACATATACTCTCTCTTTTGTATAATATACTATTCAATCCTATTTACCCCCCTTATCTTAGCTCCCGTTTCATTTTTCTATGTGATACTCATTCTAGTAACCTTAGGTCGTCTAATAATCTTCTTTTGTCCACTCCGTCTCACTCCAGCTCCTTCTATGGATCCTCGTTCTGCGTGACGGCCGTTGCTCTCTGGAATGCACTTCCGGTGGGTATCCGGCGGACACAGAGCGTGGTGTCCTTCAAGGCTCAGGTCAAGAAACACTATCTCTCTGTATTGGTCTCTTAATTTTTCTATTTATTTTAAATCGTTCTCTCTTTTTATTTGTTTCTGTAGGTCACTGTCAGGCGGTTATTTGTATTATTTATTATTATGTATGTTTATTATTACTGTATGTATGTATTTGTTTATTTATGAAGAATATTTATATTATAGGTATATATTATGTATGATATTAATAAGTAGTATTTTTATTTATTTACTTATTTAGCTAGCATAAGTTTAATTACGACATTAGTATTGTTTTCTTCGTGCTGTTACTTTCACACCATATCCTCAGTTTGTTTTTCACTTTATCTTATTTTGGCTATTAATGGTTGCCTGGAAGAAATCGCTATAAGCGATAAGGCCGCCATTTATGGCACTAGTTATAAGTTATTTTATTTTCTATTGTTTTTTATTGTATATGTTTTTCTGGTGTGCATAATAAAGTGTTTCTGTCTGTCTGTCTGTCTGTCTGTCTGTCTGTCTTGCCATTTTTTCTATCGGACTTCTCGTGGTTGATTTTCCAAAGACACGAACGAAGAGGTTTGACTCCACTTTTGTGATAAGAAAGTTTCGGTTGTGGAATGCGTTGTCTTGTTGGGTTTTCCCCGATGGTTACAATCTTGGAATTTCAAATCGAGAGTGAATCGGTTTCTTATAGGCAAGCACGCTCCATCGTAGATCGCATCGTCGCTTAACATCAGGCGAGACTGTGGTCAAGTGGGAACCTATTTAGTTAAAAAAAAGTTAAAGTAAATCAATTACTCTATCAACTAGTTTTCGATTTTATTAAGCTTGTAAATATTTCTCAACCGATTTGAATAACGTGTTCCATTCACATTTAAGCTTTTTCTTTTTACACAATTTTGGTACTTAGGTTTACTAATAGGGTGGTAGAACGAATGTAACGGAATGGATACCAAGAGAAGACAAAAGGAAAAGAGGACGCCCTAACCGACGCTGGGAAGACGTATTTACACAGAGGCAGGGGACAAAATGGATGAGAATAGCACGAGAAAGGAAATTATGGAAGGAACTGGGGGAGGCCTATGCCAAAGAGGCAACATCTGCACACGAGACACATGATACACATTGACATCCAATACTTCATTGACATATTATACCTAAACTGAAATAATAATAATTAATGTTCCGATTTGACATAAATTCTACAAAACAGTTTTTTTTTAAAATAAATATGTATTAACTTTTGTCGCATGAAATTGTAATAAATAATAATAATAACTGTATGAACTAGTGAAGCTGAATGTATTTAGAAGATTTAGTGCAGTTGAATAAAGGCTTTTTTATTTTATTTTTATTTTATTTTATAATAGGATGGTAGGTACTCGTACTAAAAGATTACGTTTACTACTTACCGAGAAATTGGCTCTCAGCTAACGAAAATTTATGGAGATTTTTTTAGATAGTGACAAAAAATACTCACTATAAATACAAACATGCAACTCACCTGAGTAAGTGGTGCTTTAGGACATTTCTTTTTCTCGAACATATGTTTGCACTTGACGATCTCACTTCTACAACATCAAACATTTTGAATATTTTGTGTTTTATAAAACTTTGTGATGCGTTATTGGTGATCCATCAAAATATTGGTGGACAATTCACACACAACACCCTCAAAAAGAGTAGGATTTAAGTGTGAGCAGTCTACATTAAGATCATAGCAATGATGCATATCGGGATATGTTTTTTGAAACATGCCCTTTATCCTAATAATGCCCTTTTACCACTAAATATAGTAGTGATGACAAACAGGTACATATGCACTTGAAAAAATATTCAGAGCTGCTAGCGGGATTCAAACTTACGACGTTGAAAATGGATGTTCTAACCGCTCAACCACCAGGACTTCAGAAACAGGAAAAGACATTACATACCTAAACGGAATTATTTCGTTCCTTCTCCCCTTTTTCCAAGTTGATTAAAGATGCCTTCAGCATCAGCACTTCAAGTTCTGGGATTTTAACTTGCTCTGGTTAAATTGGAACGTCCATGCAACGAACTCGATCAAATCGAGATTGCAGACCCCAACTAAGGTTATTGAAAACAGTATTTATACATGTTTTAACATATATAAATCTGTTCAGATAATCCTTCTAATTATAACATTTCGTATTTTTACGCTTTCCAAATGACTAACCAATGTACGCAGTAACAATCACTTGTCAGTGAGATGTGAGAGCTATTATTTTAGATTTTTTTTAGAGTGGCAGCACTCATTGCTAAGCAGGTATGCCTGGGGAAGTACCTCACTTTTGCCAGTTATTCTACCGCCGATAGTAATGTGCAAACATCACTGTTTCGGTTTGAACGGCTATGTTTCGGGCATAGAGATACATCATCTTAGATCTCTGGGTGATGAGCGCAGTGCGGTGTTACGTAATGGTTTGGACTCTTTATATTCTATACTTCAAAAACATTACCTAAAATCTAGTTAGTTAGTACCTACCTAATTCACGGACTCAAAAGTATCTAAACAAGTGTTTACTGGACTAGAATCCACACTTGGACAACCTGTGTCATGGGCACCGGGCATATTCGTCAGACATGTACTAAAATTTGAAAACCTTTTGAAACATTTGTTGATTTAAATCTATACGCATCTTATTACTCTGATATTTATCAATTTAAGCCCATGTATGTATGCATGTGTATGGTCAGCTGAATACAAATATAAAACTAGATATCAAAATCAAATTATGAATTACATATTAGTAGTATCATTGTACCTAATAAGGTACAAACTTTCGGGATACACGCATTTCTTGTTTAATTTTAAACATTCCCATAAATAAACATTTAGGTTACCTTCTAAAATGGTTGGTAAGGTCACAGGTCCTACCTTTCGAAATGGACTTATTGAATAATGTATGTTTTGTACCGCACTCGTTCCCGGTTCCTTTTGCTACGTATTTTCCATCTGGCTTGAGTTCGAAAATAGGACATGGAATTGGTACCTGAAATTCCGAGTTCCGAGGTGCTTGTGTAAGCACTCGCTGAGGGGACAAATTAAGAGCAATTTAAAACGAGTACGTCGTTATCAGCTTTGTTAGTATGGGTTTGTAGTCGAGTTTAGTGACATAGTTAGTTCAAGACTGGTTGTAGAGTACACCTGAGAATCGCTAGGTATCAGTATTAGTTTATATGATAGTTTCTATCTGCAAACTGTTATGTGCGTATATTACTGAATTCCCGTTGGAACGGCTATGTTTCCTGATAAATTGATTCATCTGTTTGTCTGAATCATGTGAAGATAAAATATTATGTAGATACTCTCGGACAAATATGCTTCATTAGGCACAGCGAAAAAAAAAGATTAAAAAATTAAACCCTAATTAAATTAAAAACTAATTTTATTGACTGTGGGCTCGTGGCTTAGTGAGTAGTTACTCACTAAGCCACGCCGAGCCGAGTGTCGTGGGTTCGATTCCCACCCAGTGCAAATATTTGTGTTACGAATACAATATATAAATATTATATCAGTTATCTGCCCTCCATAGTACAAACTTTGCTCAGTATGGGGTTAGATGGTGTTGTGTGTGAATTGTTCACCAATACTTATTATTAGATATTATATTAGCTATAAAAAATAAAACATTTCAATTGTAGAATACGTTGTCAGCAACGTATTACACACTACCAGGGAATACCCGTTCAAGTGAATCGGTTTCTTCTAAGTAAACGCCGTTCATCGTAAACCGCATCGTCGTCTAACATCACGCGAGATGGTGGTCAAGTGCTAACCTATAATCTTCGACAAAAAATGTATAGGGCAGAGTTAGGTGGTAATTTTAACTCTATGTTCAGATGTGTGTGTGGCTCACAAGATGTATTGTTACATCTTGTTTGTCTCGTAATTCTGTTCTATAAAAAATAATCAGGACAAACAAAACCAGATGTATTTTTTTTATTTTTAACTTTTATAGTTTCACACTTGACCGCCATCTCGCCTGATGTTAAGCGACGATGCGGTCTACGATGGAGCGTAGAAAAGAACCGATTCACTCTCGATTTGAAGACACAAAGATTGTAACTATCGGGGAAAACCCACTCAGGCAACGTATTGCACAGCCTAGATGTTTTTATCACAAAAGTAGAGTCAAATCTCTTCGTTCGTTTCTTTGGAACATCAACCATGAAACGATATCGCTTTTTCGAGCTACGAGAATTCCGATAGAATAAAGGACAAGGTGGTATCAGATCATGCAGATCAGTCGCACACTCTCCGAAGTGTATCCGATAAAAAACCGATAGGCTAGCAATTTTTCGACGATGTTCAAGACTTTGAAGTTATTTTCGCACAACAATGTCGTTGCCTATGAGCCTTTTTCACGTCTCTCGATCGATTCCAGAGCTTCCAGCTGATACTTAGCCGATCCATCCCAAAGGTGCGAACAGTACTCCATACAGGAGCGAATCTGTGCTTGATATAATGTAAGCAACTGTTCAGACTTGAAGTATCTTCGCACCTTTGAGAGGATAGTTTTTTGGTAGCTAGTTTAGCCTTGGATATACGAGCCATAGTTGAGCGTAGAGGTCAAATTAACGCCCAAAAGCTCAAGACGGTCAGAAACGGGCACGGATACACCTCTAAAAGTTAGAGTCAGTTGGAATGGACTCTTTTTAGCGGAGAACAGACACGCCTGCATCTTACTCTCGTTGAACTTGACCAGATTAATGTAGTCCCACCATTAATGCTATTTTGATTGGCATCATGCCTTACTTGGTAGTACCTGCGAAGTCGTCAGTCGAGGGTCGATCCACCCAGGGCAATTATTTGTATAGTGAATGCAAATATTTGTTCTGTGTCTGGGTGTTTCTAATGATTCTATGTATCATAACTGTTACATTTACAATTACATTATTTTAAGTCTTATGTATATCAGCTATCTGGCTCCTATACCACAACTTTGTTTAGTTTGGAACTAAGTAGTTAGTGCATGAGGAATGTCCAACAATATGCATATTTCAAACCGACCGTGAGAGATAATTGTGTGTAGAGTGATAGCTGATTTCTATTCCCTACCGCTTCTATGTAACTTCTTCTGATAAAAGTGTTCGTCTGTAGAGCCTAATAACCTTATTTTAAAATTAGATATTTTTGTGTAAAATGTAAATCTTCGTTTCAGTAAGTAATATTTATTACACCTCAAGTAAGATTAATTTCATTGTCGCTCGGCTTAAAAACCGTGTTTTTTAAGCCGAGCCCCATCAAATTAATGATGGTATTAGCGAGAATAGATGGCGGTTCAACACTCGGCCGTTTTTGGCACTCAATCGAGGGTACTGGAGGTGATAGGTTTGGCAACTTGTACTCTTATTGACGTATTTCGCAAATTTACGGCAGACGGCTCAAAAGGTGTACCTACTAGCAGTTTTTTGTGCACGGCCAAGATATATCAAATTCAAATGAAAAGGTTTTTTTTCCAAAAAGAATATGTACAAAGCTATTCTTTTACAGGTTTTTTTTTTAATTTATGAGCTCTGTTGTCAGTTTAGTTATGAATGGTCATGCATAAACAGCCCACTAAATGTTGGGACTCGGGGCTTCTCTCGCACGGAGAGAGTCAAGGCCATAATCCACCACGCTGGCACAGTGCGGGTTGATGGATCACACATGACCTCGAGAGATTCTAGATACATATTGGTCTCTTCACGATGTTTTCCTGCACCGTTTTTTGTTAGCGGCATTATGTACATGACTTCGGAAAGACAGCGGTGCACGTGGGATTTGATCCTACGTCCATCCGAATCGGCAGTCGTCGTTCTCCCTACTAGACCAGCAGTAACTTAAGGCCTGTTTGCATTTTGATTAGTCCGAGTGCGAGTGAGTAATCGCGACTGATTAGTGCAGGTGTGTAGTGCGAGTACTGTCCAATTCTGTATCACTCGTACTAATCAATCGGTGTCCACACGTGTTTGCTACTAAACACCTGCACTAATCACTTGCACTCGCACTAAAATTTCCCCGGGCGCGAATCGAATACAAATTTAATACCCATGTCACTTTACTCAATAATTCGAGGTATTTTTCGGTCGTAGAAACTTCGAGTAAATAGCTGGAAGAAGAATATTTCAAATAAAACCTAAATCCCTGGCGATTTCAATACAAAAGGGAAATATCGGAATATCTCGATTACTAGATACGCTAGAGATTTGCTACGAGCAGAATAGAATTGCATGAATCCCAGCGTATTTTAAACTTACCTGCATTGCAAATTGTAGGTCTGTAGAGAGCGAAACGAGGTAAACTGTATCTGGGTACGGTGACCTACATAACGGTTTATTTTAGATTGTAATTATAATATGTATTGGCAACTGCAGCTATAACAACTGTTTTGAATAAAAAAATTCAGCTAATGACATAAAAAAATACAAGCATAATACCCCGTTTACATGATTCCAGTCTAGCGACCGAATCCAGCGCTGAATTGCTTACTGGAATAATGGAAACCGGCACTGGAATGCATCAATCCAGTGCCAGTGCATTCCAGTGCCGGTTTACATTATTCCAGTAAGCAATCCAGCGCTGGATTCGGTCGCTGGACTGGAATAATGTAAACGGGGTATAAGATTATGTAAACTATCTTTATAACATATTTGCTCGTAAAGGGTCTCTTATTGGACCAATTTCTGTATCGTAATGTATCTTATTACGCACTAGTGCTGTAATGTGTAATGTAAAACGCACGGTTTCAAAATGCTCCGTCCACAGACTAGGTAGAGAGATATGTTCCGTCTAAAACGAACGGTACCTTTTTAAATCTTAGTAAAGAGTTTTTATGTCAGAAAAGTGTGGTCAACATTTTATGAATAAAATTAACTTTGAGAGGTAAAATATAATAAAGAATTATTAAATTCGTTAATTTAATTAATTTAGACCATAAATTACTTTAATTTTCTGTAACAAAACACAAAAATATTAATTTACTTTATTATTAATGGCATACTGGCTGGTTCTGTGCCGTTGCTTAAAAAAAAAAAGGCGCCGATGCGCGCGCATTGCTAATCTGTGATCCATAGTGATTACCTACTCTGTGCTGTGATCTGTGATCAAGTAAATATTATTCCGCGCCTTTTTTGTCGCTGTATTGTTTTTATTTGAAAATGTCGTCAGAGTTTTGTTTATTTCCTCGCAAATATGTTATAAAACGTCGTATGACATACGTGCGCTTTGATAATTACAGCCTCTGCTAATTATAGCTCTCGCCTACGGCTCGAGCTAGCAATAAAGCCTCGGCTGTAATTATCAACTTACCGCACTTATATCATAATGTACTATTATAACATATTTGCTCGTAAAGGGTCTCTTATTGGACCAATTTCTGTATCGTAATGTATCTTATTACGCACTAGTGCTGTAATGTGTAATGTAAAACGCACGGTTTCAAAATGCTCCGTCCACAGACTAGGTAGAGAGATATGCTCCGTCTAAAACGAACGGTACCTTTTTAAATCTTAGTAAAGAGTTTTTATGTCAAAAAGTGTAGTCAACATTTTATGAATAAAATTAACTTTGAGAGGTAAAATATAATAAAGAACTATTAAATTCGTTAATTTAATTAATTTAGACCATAAATTACTTAATTTTTTCTGTAAAAAAACAGAAAAATATTAATTTACTTTATTATTAATGGCATAACGGCTGGTTCTGTGCCGTTGCTTAAAAAAAAAAGGCGCCGATGCGCGCGCATTGCTAATCTGTGATCCATAGTGATTACTTACTCTGTGCTGTGATCTGTGATCAAGTAAATATTATTCTGCGCGTTTTTTTTCGCTGTATTGTTTTTATTTGAAAATGTCGTCAGAGTTTTGTTTATTTCCTCGCAAATATGTTATAAAACGTCGTATGACATACGTGCGCTTTGATAATTACAGCCTGTGCTAATTATAGCTCTCGCCTTCGGCTCGAGCTAGCAATAAAGCCTCGGCTGTAATTATCAACTTACCGCACTTATATCATAATGTACTATTATAACATATTTGCTCGTAAAGAGTCTCTTATTGGACCAATTTCTGTATCGTAATGTATCTTATTACGCACTAGTGCTGTAATGTGTAATGTAAAACGCACGGTTTCAAAATGCTCCGTCCACAGACTAGGTAGAGAGATATGCTCCGTCTAAAACGAACGGTACCTTTTTAAATCTTAGTAAAGAGTTTTTATGTCAGAAAAGTGTGGTCAACATTTTATGAATAAAATTAACTTTGAGAGGTAAAATATAATAACAAATTATGAAATTCGTTAATTTAATTAATTTAGACCATAAATTACTTTATTTTTTCTGTAACAAGACACAAAAATATTAATTTACTTTATTATTAATGGCATACCGGCTGGTTCTGTGCCGTTGCTTAAAAAAAAAAGGCGCCGATGCGCGCGCATTGCTAATCTGTGATCCATAGTGATTACTTACTCTGTGCTGTGATTTGTGATCAAGTAAATATTATTCCGCGCGTTTTTTTTTCGCTGTATTGCTTTTATTTGAAAATGTCGTCAGAGTTTTGTTTATTTCCTCGCAAATATGTTATAAAACGTCGTATGACATACGTGCGCTTTGATAATTACCGCACTTATATCATAATGTACTATTATAACATATTTGCTCGTAAAAGGTCTCTTATTGGACCAATTTCTGTATCGTAATGTATCTTATTACGCACTAGTGCTGTAATGTGTAATGTAAAACGCACGGTTTCAAAATGCTTCGTCCACAGACTAGGTAGAGAGATATGCTCCGTCTAAAACGAACGGTACCTTTTTAAATCTTAGTAAAGAGTTTTTATGTCAGAAAAATGTGGTCAACATTTTATGAATAAAATTAACTTTGAGAGGTAAAATATAATAAAGAATTATTAAATTAGTTAATTTAATTAATTTAGACCATAAATTACTTTAATCTTTCTGTAAAAAAACACAAAAATATTAATTTACTTTATTATTAATGGCATACCGGCTGGTTCTATCTGTGCCGTTGCTTAAAAAAAAAAGGCGCCGATGCGCGCGCATTGCTAATCTGTGATCCATAGTCCATAGTGATTACTTACTCTGTGCTGTGATCAGTGATCAAGTAAATATTATTCCGCGCGTTTTTTTTCGTTGTATTGTTTTTATTTAAAAATGTCGTCCGAGTTTTGTTTATTTCCTCGCAAATATGTTATAAAACGTCGTATGACATACGTGCGCTTTGATAATTACAGCCTCTGCTAATTATAGCTCTCGCCTTCGGCTCGAGCTAGCAATAAAGCCTCGGCTGTAATTATCAACTTACCGCACTTATATCATAATGTACTATTATAAAACTAAAGAGGTACCTATTTTGTTTGAACGTGCAGGTAATAAAAGTGTAGTAAGTACCGATTTCAAAATTTTGAAATGAAGTTGTCTAGATTGTCTAGTTAGAAATGTTGGTTAAGGACCACAAGTACGAAGTACCACAAAGAAAGTAGTTTTATAAAGGAAGTACCACACTCGTCACCCAGAGATCTAAGTTGTTTTATCTCTAAGCCCTGTAATTTCTATGGAAACATTGCCCTTCAAACCGGAACACAGTAAGGTTTGCCCATTACTGCTTGGCAGTAGAATAGGTAACTGGCAAAGGTGTGGTCCTTCCCCAGGCGGACTCTGCCAAGAGTCCTACCACTACAGAGATGTCCGACTGACTCCCCCAGGCGGAAGGGTAACACATGCGTAAACGCACCTCCACGTAAAAAAAGTCCACCGTGGACAGGTGTAACCATGTAGATAAGATAAATTACTTAACTATGCTAGACACATACAATATTGAGACGTAAAATAAATATTAATCATATATGGATACTCACAAACAATTACAGTGTTGGACAGAACGTCAAGGCAAGAAAAAACAAATGAATAAATAACAGAACAATTCAGAGAAGTAAATAAATTCATTATCATTCGCTTATTTAAACTTATAGGTAATAATTTACTTACTTACTGCTTACTCACCTGTTCTATGTTCAATTGGTGTTTTCTATCTATCTAGTCCATTTTCGATTATGGTTTTTTTTTCATTTCATCTAGGTAGATCTAGGTAGGTAGACGTCTTACGAAATTTAAACGATATATTTTGTCACTAAACTCCAACCATATTCTTATTATACATGGGACTAATTCCGTTTTTTCGTAATAGCCGGCTTTTGGGCAAATAGTTCATTCTGTTCACGAAAAGGCTAATACTGCCGTTGAAATAAGGTCCACGTTCAGGATTTTGCTGATATTGCATTTTGGTATTAAAGAACGAAGTACTACTACTTTTATAATGAACTGCTATTCCAATACCACGTAGACTACTGCACCACGACTCACAGCCATTCGTGATAAGCTCCACTATCGTAATTTACTATGACAAACAAATACCATTCATAAAACTAAACAGTGCAAAAATGTTGCCGCCAGCCTTTAACGGTGGTGAGCTGATTCCGTTCTTGGAAAAAATCTGCAATTTCTAATGGACTTCGTTGTATGTAAATTGGAATAGCTTGGCGATCATTACACAGAACAGCAAATTGGCTGCGTCGATATATCTAGCTAGATGTACACACGCTACTATGTACACTTTTTTAATCGACGCCAGACGCAGACACCATCATTTTTAAAAGACAGAATTTTGTATACCTAATATTTGTCTGTTCTGTAGATTCAAAAATGCTGTGCTGAAAAAAAACATTTTTTATGGCGGAATTGTGTTGCGGTGATGTAAAATTATTGACAAAAACATGATGGCGACCATTCGATGATAGCGACACAATTTACGCTGAGTATTAAGTAAAAAATGGCGGCAAACTACGATTTCCTCTTCGTAATTTAAATTAGTGAAATAAAGAGCTATAGTTTTCTATTAACTTCGTGTATTTTGTACAACTAGAGTTCACATATAAACGAGTTTAATAAAGAACTACAGTTATTACAAGGAAAGCTGTAGTACTGTATTAACTCATATACCTAATTATACTTTTCTGGAAAGTAATACACTGCAATGAGTAAAGTTAAATAAATCAGATGAATTAAGTATTGAAATACACTACTGGTTTGTTGTGGTTTCCCTTTAACACGTACTTATTTAGCAAATGAACAAGTAAAGGTTAGAAATTATGTGAATCCAATGACATCAGTCGCATCACACACATATTAAATGAAATTTCCCATGTCCTGCTCGTCTCGTCACTCCTTATTAAAAAAAATATCTTCTTAGGTAAGTTTAAGTGAAAATAAGATCGATCTTACGTCAATACATACCGAATATTACAATATATTTCTTTGGATACCAACCTGGATACCAATATTACAACATAATTCTCTGCACCTATAGAAAAGTTGATTCGAACTACAGGTACTACATGTTTGCATACTGCCAGTGTAAAACAGAAACAATAAAATCATTGTTTTTGTTGTAAACAGATCATTGTGTTTATTGAGCTTGTGAAACGGCTCGCTTTCAAATATTTATGGCAATCTCGGCGAACAATCAGCGCCCAATGTACACTCGCCGTAGGCATTCGTTTATCGTATACAATGCAAATTTAAACTTGGTTATCTGAACAGTGAATATTGGCTATTTCAGTAAATCTATGAATTAAATACGTAAAGAAAAAAAATTGCAGTCTTAGGAACTGCCGATAGAAGTGAAAACTTGTAACTCAGAATTTGATAGGTCACTTTGGAAACTACGCGGGTGAAACCGGTGGGCGTCGCCATGAGGATGGTTATCTAAAAATACTGACGCACTAGATGGACAATGGGAAATGCTAACGTGTTTCTAGATGGTCAATGGCTATGGTCCCGAGTTTACCTGAAGATTTCTTATCATTATCGAGCGTGACGCTAGAATTCAATTAAACAGGCCACGAAAAATTTGTCTATGCCGGGTCAAAAGAAGTTTCCACTTCAAAAACTTTTCATAAAAAAAATTCAATTTACGTATATAAAGGAGTATTTTTACGTAAATTGCGCGGACAAAAAGCATTAAATTTCGCATACTTATTGTTTTTATAGAGATAACTTGGAAACAATGTGTCTGCAGATTTCAAGATTCTAAGAAGCTGGACTCCTTGCCATGACTATTGTCCATTCCCACATAGCGGTAGTGTCGTAATACTGTCACGAATTGGATAGTTCTGTGTATCAACTTTTAGAACCAGGACATCTACTCTCTTTCTACCAAAACGTAATTTCGAAAAAAACTTACTACTTTCCTACTCCGGTTCTACTTCGATCCGTCGTTTCGTCCGTTTAAATGTTGTATTATTAGATATGTATTAGATTAGATTAGATAGTATATGTAGTAAATGTACTCTAATTAGAGTAGGCTTAGGACACTTAAACGACAAACAATGTTCGATTTGACGAAACGAAGTAGAACCGGAGTAGGAAAGTCGCGAGTTTATTTCGAAATTACGTTTTTCGTTGAAATAGAGATTTAGTTCAAGATTTTGTCCACTTGCACAAGCACTAGAGTAAATAATAATGTGAATTCTGTGACAATACCCAGCTCGTAAATAAAACGTACATTGACATATTTATTGAAGAAACCGGGAAATAACGAGACATGTGCTTAGATTTAGACAAATGTATGGAGCTTGTGTTTATTTTCAACAAAAGATTGTAACGATGAAAATTACTAAGTAGGCCATATTACCTAAATTTATATAATTATATATCAATATTTTTTTGCAGATACTACAAGCCAGGTGCAACTTTCTACTGCACCTGACCGGTGCCCTTTGGCGGGGCTAGCTCGTGCGAGGGAATGTATACCAGTTCTCCGACATATCCCTAAGGGTGTGCGCAATCAAGCTGCTGGAAAACTGTGTCAGATTATAGATGCCTGCGTTGATAACAATGAGGTTGACGACTGGTGTTCTCTTCTTTATTTTGCATATGTGGCTTTAAAAGTTCCGGAAAGGGATCAGTCCGGTAATATGACGACTAAAGTTAAAGCCAACATTTTGTCTGCTGGGTCGAATCATCGTGATAATCCTGACGGAAGGACGTCGAGCCGTGTATTGCGCTCGGCGAACAAACTCATCGAGTCGAAGGTTTTTGAGGGCGACCTGAGAGGGGCGGTTCGTCTTTTGTTATCCGATGATACGTATGCACGTCAGGACCCCGAAACGTTGCCAGCTCTGAGGCTGAAGCTCCCTGCTCCATCACGGCCCCTTAGCTTCCCACCAGAGCCAGACAAATCTCTCACTCCTTTATCAATCAGTTTAGCGGATGTGGAATCTGAGCTTGGTTCATTTAACAGTGGGGCCACTTGACTGGGGGTTTGGATGGATTGCGTCCGGGTCACCTTAAAGAGTTAACGTCTGTGTTCGCTGGGGAAAATGGGCGACGTCTCCTGGGTGTTTAGTGAACCTCACAAATTTCTTGCTTAGTGGTCAATTAAACCCCCTCGTTACTCCCTATCTGTACGGTGCGTCGCTATGCGCATTGGAAAAAAAGGGCGGAGGTTTAGGGTTTGAGACGCGTCTGGGCTGTGAAGCGGCTATTTACGCGACGCGTTCGTACGTAATGAACCCGAGCAAAGCGGGTAATGTCGTGCTGAAAATTGACATTGCCAATGCCTTCAATACCTTGGAAAGGGACGTTCTGTTGAGGGAGGTAAAGGAAAAAGTTCCTTCTATCTACCCTTTCCTCCACCAAGTTTATAGAACTCCTTCCAAACTTTCTTTCAATGACCATTTCATGCTTTCACAAGTAGGAGCCCAGCAAGGAGATCCACTGGGGGCGCTCGTTTTTAGCTTGGCCATTCACAAGCTCATCGTTGAACTAAAATCTTCTCTTAACATAAGGTATTTAGAAGATGGCACTATTGGAGGTAAACCGGAAGAGCTATTTCAGGACCTTGGGATACTTATCCCACTCCTCAAGGACCTCGGCCTCGTGGTGAACCCCTCCAAATGCGATTTTTTCCCCTGCGGTGTGGAAACGCGCGCGCATTTCAGTTATATGTTACCAGGACAGAAGTGTCGACTTCAGATTTCACTCTATTGGGGTCCCCGATTTTTTCTGATGCTGTTCCAGAGGCCATTATTTCTCGTACGAGGCTTCTTCTCAGCACTCATGAACGCCTTAAAAACATTTCCGCGCACGTGGCGATAGTGTTATTGCGAATGTGTTTCGCCGTTATCTTTCGCGGGCCTATGCAGATCGGACGGCAAGAGACCGGATGGGTTGACTCTGGTGCCCTGGAAGAACGGGAAGTGCTTAATTGGGACGCCACTTGCATCAGCACTGTCGCCGCTAGTCACCTAGGTCGCACTATCAGTGGATGTGATGGTGGATGGATGGTGAGTGCACCATCAGCCGCAACAGAGGATGCCGCTGATAAAAAGAAGCGAAAGTATGGTATGTTGGTGTCGCAGTACGAATTTGTACCTGTTGCCGTGGCGACCTTAGGTTGTCGGGGGGCAGAGGTAAAAGGGTTCCTCTCAGAATTGGGGCGGAGGCTCAGGATGAATACGGGTGACTCCCGCTCTGGCGCGTTCCTGGAGCAAAGGTTGGCCATTGCCATTCAGCGTGGGAACGCAGCGAGCATCATGGGCGCTTTTGCGCCGCCACCGGGAGCAGTTAGGGGTGGGTTATTCGGAGATTAGTTTTTTATTTAATAAAATATTTGTAGGGTTAATTTATTTCTGTCATTCAAAATTGACCTAAAAATTACCTAAATTAAAATGATTAAATACGACATTATAATCAATATTTTCTGTACACAACGTTCTCTTGTTTTGTGTCTTTGGGACAGTCGTGACAAAGAACAGCATTGGTTACGGAACGATTAGGCAGTGCGTGAAAAGCTAACATTTGGTACAAACGTGTTATGTCTTTAGTTAGCCGAGACTGTATCATACTTCCACCGTTTGATATTTACCGCATAATATAACAGTTTATGAAGGTGCATCATAAAAGTGACGAATCTTAAAATTTTCTTTCACGCATGTTGTCAGGATTGAAACTCCAGTTGATGCACATTTATACCAATTTTCGCAAAGTCAGTGTGATTTTAGTGAGAAGTAGAATGAAAAATTTCTTCGGGATCTTCGGACAAAGGAAGAGCGTTGTCAGGAAAGGTGGACCTCGTATATGATGGCAGACAACTGCTGGAATCTGCAACGAGATCTATCTAAAGTCATGAATAGTCGGAAACCTTATACAAGATCATTTGATAGTATTCAATAAAATATTGTTGCCGTTTGTATTAGTTTTTTGCCAAACAATATGTATAATTACAAGTGTATTTCAAAAAGTAAGGCTGTTGGCAATCTCCCAGTATTTTCAAAAGTAATAGCCATAGAAATACCTACTCAATAACAAACAGTCAATAAATAAAGGAAACAAGAATTTCGTTAACCAGTGTTATTTTTGTTAAACCAAATAATGACCAAATAAAATCCGTCCTATATCGATGTGAAGTCATCAAGTGTCATGTTAGTTTAACATATCATTCGGTTGATTAAATGGCACAACAACGTTTGCTGGCCGATAAAACATAGTTGATACAGCCGTATGTCAGTGTACATTGAAACTGAAAACTTATTTCAACCTACAGTCATTGTCGTTCTGTTCGGAAAATACAATATTGTACAGTGGTCGACAAAAACGGCAATATTGGACGGCAAAACAAACGTACCATAGCATCATCGCTTCATTTGCCGACGCGAGTTCAAACAAATGAAATTGGTGGAATCGTCCACTCGCATTCGAATGGAGAACCGAGCTGAAATTTTTGTTCGATTTTATTTTAAATTTAGTGGAGTGTTGCGTCTATTTTTGGCATTGACTGTACATACTAGTGTGATTTTGTTGGTATACGTATAAGCCAATGAAGTTAAGACTATGAAATTATATCTAGTGCCATAAATGGCTCTGGATCTAAGTAATTGTATTGTTTAATTATACGTTTTCACTCTGGTGTGCATCTTTCAGTCACAGGCAATTTTTTTTAAATAAAGAATGACGTGACGATACTATCACGACATGTGGCTGATGGTAAGCAACATGCCTGCCACATAGCAGCACAGTACCACGTAGCTATTGGAACATGAAGAGCCCAAATCATTACCTAGCACTACACTGCGGTCGTCACCCAGAGATCTAAGTTGTTATATCTCTAAGTCCTGTAATTTATCTGGAAACATTGCTCTTCAAACCGGAACACAGTAGTGTTTGCACATTACTGCTTGGCGGTGGAATAACTGCCAAAGGTGTGGTCCTTCCCCAGGCGGACTCTGCCAAGAGTCCTACGACTACTAAATAAAAAATTGATGGACATAGGCATTTACTGCAACTCACCACTCGGCCCGATCAGCTTTAAGTAACCATTCACTGCCTTACATATATCGTCAGTCTATCTAGTCTCAACGTGTCCTATATTACGTTTGCAGATTCGCGGTTACACCAAATGCTATCGATTCTGCAAAAAAAAAAAGATATGTCTGATCCAATGCAACTTTAGTTGTGAGCTTTGAAGTATCTCGGTATCCCTGGTTATCTTTAAGATTACTTCGTAGAATACGATCTGTCAAAGAAACTCCATTCTCTCTCTCTCAACTCCTTTCTGTGACATACAGATATGTGGGTATTTATAAATTGTTATGCTTACCTACTAATAGTACAAATAAATCAGTATAGTAACAATATATCAGTACTTTCCATAACTCACTGTGCGACTTTGAATTTGTGGACTGCTTTAACTGTCAGTGTCTATGTTCAAGCTGAAGATCTTGTTTCTAATGCCGTCTTAGCATTTCTGTATGTGGACCCAAACTACAGTTCCAACATTCTCAGAATATGTATAAATAATTTAGCTTTGGAACTGTATTCTGGAACTGCTGAAATCAAAACACAAACCACATTAGTTAAATTAGTCAAGCAATCATTACTATTCTACACAATTAGGGTCGTTTGACCAGCAATTATGTTGAAAAGAATAATTAGACCTAGATTTGTAATTTACTAACAGCACCCCGCGGTTTTCCCCGCGTAGTTCCCGTTCCAGTTATTTTCCGGGTTAAAAAGCATAATAACTGTATTTCATATGTCAACCAGATCCATTCTGACGTTACGGCATGATTGAGTAACAAATTTACTAATATCCAAATATTAACATTTGAAATATTAGCAGGATTATTTTATTTATTATTTTAGATTTGTATTCATCATATTAATATATGTACTGGGTGAGAAGCGAACACACGACCAACGGCTTCGCAGGCAGACCAACTCCAATTAAGCCACTAGAACAGGAAAATAAGCGCCATGTTAGATATTCCAAACACTCGAACTTAGAGGTTTAACGCCACATTCATAGAAAGACATCTAATCTTCGGCATGCGTATGTTTTTTTTAGTATAGAGTGACGAGACGAGCAGGCGCCTGATGGTAAGCAACATGCATGCCACATAACAGCACAGTGACACGCAGCTATTGGAACACGAAGAGTCCAAATCATTACCTAGCACTGGACTGCGCTCGTCACCCAGAGATCTGAGATAGATTATCTCTAAGCCCTGTAATTTCTCTGGAACATTGCTCTTCAAACCGGAAGACAGTAATGTTTGCAAGTTACTGCTTGGCGGTAGAATAACTGGCAAAGGTGTGGTACTTCCCCAGGGGGACTCTGCCAAGAGTCCTCCACCACTACTGAAGTGGTATGTGAAGTTTACCCTATGTATACAATATTGGTATCTTCAAACCGAAAGCACAGATAAGAAAAAGTTACTTCGTAACCGAAAATGAATCGGTTTCTTCAAGGTAAACACGCTACATCGTGAACCGCATCGTTGCTTAACATCAGGCGAGATGGCGGTGAAGTATATATAAGTCTTTACTCGTTAAAAATGATCCTATGCCGATCAAACCACTTGCGTTTTGGTTATTAACCTTTGGTAGGAGTTAAGATATTTTATTAAGTAGAGACAATTAATTTTAGATTGAGAGTAATACGGATTCTTCATGTTCCTGTGTAGCACTAAGTTTCTATTAGCAAGCGTGTTGCTTACCAGCAAGTGCACCTTATACCACCAGTAACTATTGTACAATAACTTTAATGTAATAAACCCGACTGCATAAATCAACAGCTAAAAAAAAATAGATTGATACCATCTAAGGACACTTGGGCGATTGAGACGAATCTAACGATATCTTAATTATCATAATCCGTCCAACCGTTTGGAAGATACATGCGAATAAATCAATTTACAAACATACAAGATACGCGCGATAAACATAACACTTCTTTCAGTCGGGTAAAAATGTGTTTGTGTTTTGTTTTTAGCAATTACTGAAAATAGGCTTAGCAGGTCGGAGCTAAGTCTAGAGTGCTGTGAGTAATGTCGGTTGAGACGCGACTGCTTTATGTTTGGGCTAATTTACTTGAATTGTGAGACAATTACGAGGCTTAATTTGATTTACGATACAAGTTTGTAAAAAGTTGAGCTAACAAAGCTAAATAAATAAATAATAAATAAATATTGGTGGACAATTCACACACAACACCATCTGACCCCAAACTAAGCAAAGCTTGTATGATGGCGGCCAGATAGCTGATATAATACTTGTATAGTTTTAAATACATACTTATTATACATAGAAACACCCAGACACAGTGCAAACATTTGAATTCATCACACAAATATTTGCACTGGGTGGGAATCGAACCCACGACCCTCGGCTTCGCAGGCAGAGCTACTACCAACTAAGGCCAGTAAGCTTTTCATATGGTACGGTGAACTAACGGAACTAAATTTAATAGAGCGTCTGTGTTGTACTTTTTTTCTTTGAATGTCCGTTTCCTGATGTAGTAATTTGTTTTACTAATTCAAAGTAAAAACTATTGTAGGTCCGATTAATTTTTTTAACTTTTTTAGTTTTTCACTTGACCGTCATCTTGCCTAATGTTAAGTGACGGTGCGGGCTACAATGGAGCGTGCTCACTAAGAAGAAACCAATTCACTCTCAATTTTAAGACACCCATCCATATTGTAACATCACAACCCACTCAGGCAACACATTCCACAGCCTAGCCATTTTTTTCCACAAAAGAGTCAAACCTCTTCATTTGAGTGTTTGGAACGTCTACCATGAAACGATGCCGCTTTTTCGAGCTATGAGCAGCCCGATGCAAAAAAGGCAAGGTGGTGTTAGATCATTCAAATCAGTTGCGCGCTCTTCGATAAAAAACCTATGAGATAGCAATTTCGCGGCGATGTTCAAGACTTTGTTGTCGGATATGAATACAAGAACAAATATCGTAGTAGCGAACATGTCCCACTTGTAACAAATAGGATTAGTAAAAAATTATCAAGTAAATCGGATCATTATTCACGGAGTAATCGATATGAGTACATGCATAAAAGAAATAAAAGCGGCCAAGTGCAAGTCGACTCGCCCATAAAGGATTCTGTAGCAACAAGTAACATAATACAAAAGTTCTTGTAGTTCGTTGTAACTTTGATTTATGACGTACTAAAAAAACTACTCGTATCTACTAGATCGAGTTCAAACCACTTTTCGGTGGAAGTTTGCATGGTCGTAATGTACATCTTATATATAAAATTCTCGTGTCACAGTGTTTGTTTCCTTACTCCTCCGAAACGGCTTTACTGATTTTAACCAAATTCTCACTTGTTACTTGTAATATTTATTTAAGACACAAAATTTTACATAAGTCAAATGTCCAAAGAAAAAAAAATCAAATACAATCATTATTTCACATAAGGTCAAAGAGGCCACCGCGTGCTGACCCCTGCCCGATTGTGCCCAAAACACTCGCTGCATTCCTCCTCTGTATGGCCTTTTGTGCCCATTTTGTTTTGTTATTTTATGTTGTCTACTTTGTTTGTGGTACCAATAAAATGTATCGGTATGGCCAGGGAGATCTGCTGCGTTCCCGTCGAGCAGTTTTACGAGGATTTTCCTGGAGGCTCGTAGCTAACCTCTATTATATTTGATCCACTGTTGACAACCCCGTGGTTGTTAAGAGATGGTTCAGCCATTGTGTGACCAACTTTTTTTGCCTGTTGACGTTTTCTGTGTATAATCTGCTTTAAACTACCATAAGTCGGCAAAAATGGTATGAGATTATCAGGAGTCGATAGTAAATGTTTATGTATGATATCTTCTGGCTTTTTCTCCAAATCGATAGCGTCATCTTTAATTGCATTGATTATTTCAGTAACCTTTACTTTTGCAGCATTAGGTTCGTGATTGTGCTCAATTGACTTATTATCATGCCATAGTATGTGTACATCATCGGTGACTACATATTTGGTTACAACATTTTTGCGACAATTCTTAGCTAAACATTTCCAGTAATATTTTTTTCCATTCTTCATATATCTGTTTTTCTTATAAATATAACCGTTCAGGTAGAGATTGTAACCACGTTTTGAGTTTCTGTAAAGTTGACAACGTATTTGCTCCGTAGATCGTTTATCACGTTCGTTTTTGATTTTTACACATTTCGGTGAGTAAACTGAAAAAAGTTAAATTTATTATGTTATTAAATGACATATTAGTAACTATTAAAATTGTATTTTTTTTTTTTAATAAAGAGTGACGACATGAGCAAGACATGTGCCTGATGGTCAGCAACATGCTTACCACATAACAGCACAGTGACACGCAGCTATTGGAACATGAAGAGTCCAAATCATTACCTAGCACTGTACTGCGCTCGTTACCCTAAGATCTAAGATGTTATATCTCTAAGCCCTGGAACTCAGCGGACGCAAAAGTGGACTGTTTAAAGTTTATGTATGTACAACTATTGTATATTTTAGTATGAAAACTAATGTGGTTATTACACATTTTAAAATAAATACACGGGTAACTCACGTTTGATATAGCCAGTCCAGTACGACTCAAGTTTCGATCGCGTCCGGCGATCTTTTACAAGGAGAGTGCGCGCGCGTGTTTGCAGCTAATTTAGCATTGCGGTAGCCGCGATCGAAACTTGAGTCTGACTGGACTGACTATATCAAACGTGAGTTACCAGTGTGTTTATTTAAAACTATTGTACAATGTACATTATATAATAAAAGTGGCCAAGTGCGAGTGGGACTCCCGCACGAAGGGTTCCGTACCGTATTAGCAGATAAAAGGCAAAAACTTCTGGCCTTATTTGAATTCCGTATACATAAACCATCGCAGTTTCCACAGACAGGCATTCATGCAAAAGTGTTTCTAAAATTTGGATTTTATCTTACGATTTTAACGACGAGGTCGAATGCGTGTTGTACTTGTGGCGCCATCTAGTTTATTTGGAACGGACTAATCAAGCAAGAAACGGTAAAAAATCATGTTAGTTGTATGGGAACCCCCGTTAACTCTTTATTTTATTTTTATTTTTTATTGTTATAGCGGCAATAGAAATACATCATCTGTGAAAATTTCAACTGGCTAGCTATCACCGTTCTTGAGATACAGCTTGGTGACAGACGGACGGACGGACAGCCAAGTCGCAGTAATAGGGTTCCGTTTTTAACCTTTGGGTACGGAACCTAAATAAAAATGGTCAACTGAACTTATCCTTCTTATTGTAACTGAAACATAATGTGACGGCTGTTAACGCTAGTTTAGGAATTAAGCCCACGTTCTGAGAAATTATTTCATATCAACCACAAACCACTTTTACAATACAAAGATTGTCTTTACCTTAAAAACTTTCGTTATGACTCCATAGAATAATCAAAGGATTTATTAAAACGTAGTACACGAACAGGGACGATAACGCTAATCAGAAATTAATTTTTAGTTTTAATCTTATTGTAGTTTGTTTGTAGGTTATCGAAAGTCACATTTTTATAATTTAAAAGTGCTTAGTACATTTATAATAAATGATTTTATTTGCTATATTTTTAATCTGTTGTCACGTGACTGCAAACACCTATATGGGTTATTACATCACTAACCGCAAAACAAGCTGTCAAAAAATAACTAAAGTGTTTGTTTACTTCTCTGCATTTTATTATAGTTTGCAATCTTAGCGAAGGCGATATTGAATGTTTGTTTTCAAGTAAAAATATCAACACTATTTCTTATAAAATATATATTTTTTTGGTTAACAAGCGACAATCTTCAAAATAAAAGCAATACCCTAAACGTTGTTAACATGCCTTGGTTTGATTTGTTCTGTGATTTTATCACAAATGTAATATACATATTTATATTAAGCGGCAATTTTGTTACTTCTTAATTACTCCTGCATGTCTTCACAGGTCTTTGGAATTAATATACTTAACTTACTTATTCGTTACTTGTAGTATTTATTTAAGTCACAGAATTTTACATAAGTGAAATGTCCACAGAAAAAAATTTAATACAATTATTATTCACATAAGGTCACCGCGCGCTGACCCCTGCCCAATAGTGCCCAAAACACTCGCTGTTCATTCCTCCTCTGTATGCCCTTTTGTGCCCATTTTGTTTTGTTATTTTATGTGTTACATGCTGTCTACTTTGTTTGTGGTACCAATAAAGTGTTTTGTATTGTCTTGTATGGCCAGGGAGATCTGCTGCGTTCCCGTCCTGCAGTTTTACGAGGATTTTCCTGGAGGCTCGTAACTAACCTCTATTAGATTTGTTCCACTGTTGACAATCCCGTGGTTATTAAGAGAGGGTTCAGCCATTGTGTGAGCAACTTTCTTTGCCTGTTGACGTTTTCTGTATATAATCTGCTTTAAATTGCCGTAACTTGGCAAAAATGGAATGAGATTATCAGGAGTCGATAGCAAATGTTTATGTATTATATCTTCTGGTTTTTTGTCCAAATCGTTGGCGTCATCTTTCATTTCATTGATTATTTCAGCAATCTTTACTTTTGCAGCGTTTGGTTCGTGATTGTGCTCAATTGATTTATTATCATGCCATAGTATGTGTACATCATCGGTGACTTCATATTTCGTTACAACATTTTTGCGACAATTCTTAGCTAAACATTTCCAATAATATTTTTTCCCTTGACTACTGTTTTTCTTATAAATATAACCGTTCAGGTAGAGATTGTAACCATATTTAGAGTTTTTGTAAAGTTGACAACGTATATGCTCCGTAGGTCGTTTTTCTTTTTTGATTTTTATACGTTTTTGTGAGTAAACTGAAAATAATTAAATTTATTAGGTTATTAAATTATATTTTCAAATCTGTTAAAATTGTAATATTGAATAGGTTTTGTTTTGTTGACAGTTTTTTTATCAGTTTAGCGTTAGTGTGTCTGTCAACGCTACACAACGTGCGTATAATATACTACTGTTTTAGAGCACTTATTCAAATGTGACTGACGACACTGATTTTTGGCAGTAGACAAAGTAAAGCCACATAAATTGCCATTTTAAGACACATAATTAGATCAGGGAACCCTTTCAACTCAAATACAAATACAAATACAAATACAAAAATCTTTATTGCTGTTTGTAGGTAAGATAAGATAATACAAAACATTTTAAAAATTGTTCCATACAAACTGGCCTCTGCGAGAGGCATGCAATATGTCTGGCAAGACAATTTGTTACTTAATTTTTAAATAAAAACAAAAAAAAATTTTTTTAAATAATAGTCAGCTGATTAAAGTCTTCTTCTTCCTCATCTTCTATTAATTTCTGGTTTTTATTTATGTCATCTGATTCTTCATCTTCGATTAATTTCTGGCTTCTATTTGGTTGTGATATATATTTGTGTGAGATAAATGTTTGGTGAGCACAATTTCGCCATCGTCTTGACTCAACGAGACCACAGGACCTTCTTCTAAAATACCATGATTTTATTTTGCCATTTTTAAGCTGCTTAAGAATGAATGAGTAGGTTATATGTAAGCAGAGAAAGGATTTCAAAAGCATAGCTATTATTGAAATATGAACTTAAAACAGCAGGTCGTAGTATGGGCGTGCTATTTGGATACAACGCTATTAGCACTATATTCAACGCTAAGCTAAGTTTGCTAACCTGCAGAGTCATATATGTTTTGTAACCATCCACAAAAAGTATCACGGGGAACGAACGCTACGTTTGCTTTCTTCAAATATGTGGATGACGGTCATCTCTATGTAATAATAGTTGTCACTTAACACTATTCCTCAGTTAAGAGCTCCTGTTGCAGTATGTTATATCACTAGGTAATCGTTTATAAGGGAAATTATCACAGATGGCGTCAAATAACCATTAGCTGCAATTTTTTTTTTATAGTAGGTACTAGACGAGCCAGAAATGTAAGCACTACGGCAAGTGACCTCTTTGCCTGACGTCTATCAATTTCGTGGACGTTTATTTCTTCTTTCGCTGGTAGTAATGTACCAGTTATGAGGCGCAATAATATTCTTATCATTTTATGCCCATTTCGGATCACGAAAGATTTCAAAAAGACTTGTCTTTAAGAATCTTTCATCTTACCAATATCCTGCATGTCTTTATCAGCAACTGTGGAGCTGGCAGCAGTTGCTAGTTCTGAAGTTCTGATCTGATTTCGGGATGTCGTTTTAGAAATAACTTAATCCACTTTTCACCAGGCACATTATCTTTGAACGGGTTTTTTCTTCCAGAGTCTTGCAGAAACTTAGAAACACTGTGCTGTAGATCTTTCTTTCTTTTCGGACAACCTTTCTTACTGCTAAGTGTTATCCATTTCACAAAGCTTTCTTCTTCTTCTTTAGAGAGTACTGTGGGTGGACCTGGTCGTGGGTCCACTTTGTCTGGATTTCTGCATCTGAACTGCAACGTCGATCGAGGGATTTTGAATGTTTTCGCCGCTAATTTTTTACTCATACCTTGCTTTATTGCAGCGAGAGCTTTATGCATTTTATCTGCATCATACATTTTTATTTTATCGATTCCCTTATTTTTTGCATAGTTTTTGCTTCGTGAACACATGTTTCCTAAAAACAGTATTAAATACATTTAATATTCACATGCCAATTATATAATAATTACTACTGCTAACTTTAATTTTAGGATTCCTGTCGATAATTATGTTAAAATTTAAAATTAGCAAGTAGCGGTACTTTTTAAATTCAATAACACACAACAAATTTGTAGTGAGATATTCATTCAGAATAACAAGAACAATTTAATGGCACTGATTACATTATTAGATAGAAACCCATAATTAAATCATTTTGTTAACGCATATTGTTGATTACATATAATGAAATAAGGCACAGTTTAAAATAATACTAAACTTAAACAATCACTTACCGAATTCAAGTTTATATCAATACAGTCATATTGGAAAGTGAATAAATGCTTGATGATCCATAAATAAAATACCACAAGATGGCTTTAACAACATGTTTGATATAAAATAAATTTCTGCACGATGACGAGGGATGCGAGTTCCCCAACTCCCAACCCCACTGGACCAGCGTGGTAGAGTATGACCTTGATACTCTCCTTGCATAAGATTAAGATATGCGACAAAAATAATAACAACGTGCAATATTTACTGAATATGTACATACAGTGTACATGTACACTGAATTAAAAAAAACTACGTTTAAAAAACCGACTTCAAATCCACAAATAGGCACATAAGAGCGAAAAATAAATTAATATTATTATTGTAAGCACTACCTACTCATCTATTTGAAGTCGGTGCCAACCACAGAAATCTAAATAATAAGGTACTAGAAGTCGCATGACCGCGTGACATTGTCGCCGCACAGGTGACTTGTAGGCCACCAGTGCTCGAATTGTAGTTTAGTCTTGTTCGAACCGGCAGGCGTGAATCATCTTTAAAAACTTGTGTTATGCAGCATAAACAACTGTGGAAGTGCTTCCACAACTTGCAATTATACCAATGATTAGATTACATTTCACCGATAGGTATTTTATTTTATTTTAATTGTATTTTTTAATAAAATAAACGGAGCCCAATAATTCACTATGATAGTTATAAATTTTTGGTGTGATCGTCATTTTGCATACCATTGCTGCATACATTAATTAACATCTAAAGTGGTACAAGCATAAACAGCAATGTAATGTAAAATTAAAAATATCGTCATAACCTCTAATCTTCCATGGTACAACCGCAGGTAGCGATTGTGAGTTAGTGCTGTGACGGTCCAATTTTACTTTCCCAAAAATAAACGATGAAAATTTTATTTTAAATTTTACATAGTTTTATCGATAAAGTAACATAATAAATCGATAAAAAAAATTGTACGCAATTGACATTACACCCGTACGTACAATCTTTTAATTCGCGGTAAACATTACTTCATAATTCATTAATTATTAACAAAAGTATATACATACTGGCTATAACGCGCGATTGTTCGTCCGTGCAAAATAAATATTAAGATAACTGAGGCAGTATTTATCTATTGTAAGCTTTTATTTTTAAGACTTTATTAGTTTTCATACAAAATCAGCGAGCAACACGGAAGGGAGTAGGCATACACAGCGTTTCCCCTCTGTCAAAGTACAAGTCTGCGTGGACCATTGAGTTTGATAATATACTGTGGCGTGGAATACACTAGAGGGCGGGGCTAGATTTGTGAATGGTGCTTTATTTTTTATGTGTTAGTGATTTGGCTGTGTGAGTATGGTCGGCAATGGATCGGTACAGGTATGTTTTGTATGTAATAGTGCGGCTTTACGCTAGTGTGCAACTTTCCCCTCCCGCAAGAAATGACAGAAAGATTTGAACAATAATTTTTAGCAAAGGCTACTTCCCTTCCGTGCTTGCGCGGAAGATCGAGTTGCTCGATGTACAAAATATACAACAACCTTTGTTCTTCAACTATACCTAAGCCCATGTGGTGTCAGAATAACATAGTTCAGTTTTCGAAACAATAGTATACCCCATGTGACTCGCTTATTTTATAGGTAGGCATATTGACTTTGTTGTAGTGTAATACACCTAATTAATGAAATCAATAATAACCTTTATCGAATGTTAAAATTGGACCGTACTTTGAAATATCGATGTGTTTTAATTTTTGTCAAGCACTAGCGTATATGTGAAAAATTGTTAATTTTTCAATGTATTAGTAGGTTCACTGATAAGCGTTTATGGATGTGTGTGGTGCAATCACAGACCCAGGTTGATAATGTGCAGCTATTTGTGTGTGAGTGGAGCTCTATTTGAATACTACGCGCATGTAGTAGTGATCGCGGGGGTAGAGGAAATGTGGCGACAAGCGTTTTGCAAGTAATTTGAGAGTTATGCCATTTCTATTACCTTATTATTTAGATTTCTATGGTGCCAACCAAGTCTAACAGCTACTAGTTGCTAGATACTAATAACAAATATCTGCCTACTTACTGCAAACACAGTATTAATCTATCGACTAGCTCTGTATTTGACTTGGCTGGCTCCGACTTCAAATAGATGAGTGGGTAGCGCTTACAACAATTATACTAATTTATTTTTCGCTTTTGAGTGCCTATTTGTGGAAGTCAGAATTTTTTTAAACGTAGTTTTTTTACTTTTTACCCGCCTCCAAGAAGGGTTATGTTTTAAGTGTCTGCAATATATTGTACTGTTAACTACAGTTCTGTTTTTCTAGATGACATCAGGTATATGCATGATGTTTTTTTGCAGATACTTAATACATATTGGCTACTTTTATGACAGGAAAATAACGGGAACTGCGCGGATAAGACCGTGGATGATGCTAATAATGATATACCTATAATAATCAAAATTTCTAAAAAGCCGTACACAACCTTACACATCGCCCGGACAAAATCAAGATTTTCATTAAAAAAACATAAAATGAAAAATAAAAAACTGTAAAAAAATGTATCAAATGATATTAATGATAGTATTCTGTATCAAAAAGAATCACGTAAATTTGAACATTATTCTCGGAGTAATCGATGTACATACATAAAAAACCGGCTGAATTAATAACTTCGTCCCGTTGAACACGGCTAAAAACATAGAAATTCGCTAAGATATCACATAAATTTTTTTTTTGTAATATAATGTCTTTTAGTTCTAGTCACAATAAAGGACATTGTATACGAAACTAACGACAGGGTCTACCGCCTAACCAAAACGGCCTAACTTTACTATTGCTCTCTCTTTTCTTTTCGCTTGAAATCATAGAAACAGCAATAGTAAAGCTATAAGTCGATTTAATTAGGCGGTAGAAAGGTATATTGGCTCCCCTGATAGTTCATATCCGGTATAACAAAATTATTGGAACTTGTGTGATTGTGTACATTATTAATTTCAATTAGTATATTACTTTCATAAAGAGTGTAAAGGTATGCTCTACAACCATTTGATTTTCTACTACACTGCCAACGTACTTTTAACCCTCGTATGCGGTGGATACCGAACTCATACGTCCCCATGAGAATGTTCATACCGCCTTGTCTGTTCTTTATCATCATTGGTGAAGTTCCTATTAACGCTGAAAAGGATAATTAATTATTATACAATTATTATGTTGTTTTGCTCAACTGAATATTTGACAATTAAAACTGTCCTCAGTTGTAACATTCTGTTACAACTGAGGACAGTTTTTTTGTTCTTGTCCAAAGGATGTAGCTTTGTAGAAAAAAAGGTGGTCCTTGTTCTTTTATCTATCGGAATGCTCGTAACTCGAAAAAGCGACATCGAAACATATTTGATGTTACAAAGACTCTAAATAAGAGATTCCATTACATAATAAGAACGTATTGGCTGTGGAATGCGTTGCCTGAGTGGATTTTCCCCTATATCGATAGTCAATTAGATTCGAGAGACGGTCAACTGCAAACATATTTATTATCGGATCTATTATTAGTTATTGATATTTTAAAACAATCCCGGTACTATCCCGGGATCCAGAGATTAGGGGAAAGTGGGGTAATTAGAAATACTTAACTTTCAATGTCCAAAAAATCATAGAAAAATGTCATTAACATAATTAACTTTTATTGTAACATTAACTTTGCTTACCTATCTACTTATTGACTACAGACTGTTTGATCGTCGCTAACATAAAACAGCAGAGAAAAACGTAAATAACATAAATAACTAGAATCGTTCGAAGTCATGTGTCATCCACCAATTCGCACTGAGCCAGCGTGGTGGATTATGGCGTTGATTCTCTCCTTGCGAGAGAAGGCCCCGAGTCCCAGCAGTGAGAACATTCAGTGGGCTGTGCATGTGTTTCATCGTCATAAATTACATTTCTTGACATTCTCGCCGGCAGTGCATTCTTAATGTGCCCAGAGTTTACATATGGTGACCCAATCCTCTGTCGGTGGTGACCCATATTTTTCGTAATACATTGTGTACTACTAGATAAAAATCTGTAAATGCTTCTCATTCTGTCTCGTAGAAGTCACCCTTTTTTTTTTTCAGGCACATCGATCTTTTTGCAAGAGGCACTGAAGTGGATAGAGAAGAAGTATTAACTGAATTTAGAAATGTTCCCAATTACCCCCTTGATGTTGTTCCGATTGCCCGAAGTAGTCAATATAAATCAAAATGCTCGCCATGCTCAATAAAACTCTTAAAACACTAAGAAGCGGCAAGCGCTCATCTACGATCACAATGTAAAATCAGGTGACGTCTCCTGATTGAGTCTCAGTCGCAACAGGAGCCACAAGTTGAGTGGACGTTCGCTAACAATTCAAAAAAATCCGATATGAGCCGTAATAATGTCTTATTCTGCTTTTGCAAGGTGCACAAACAGTTCAAAGACCAAGAACAAGTTCCATGGTATCACTTTTCATGCGTAAGTACACAAAATCTTTAATTATTTCCATAACAGTTCAATGATTATTACATCTAAAATTATTTTTCTGTTGGAAACAATTTTACAATTGGCCATTTCTAAAAAGAGACAGATATACATACAGCGTAAGAGTGCAACACGACCGGCGATATGTTAGTTGCGGCTATTTTGTCTCTTTCACGCCAGTGCATTTGTATGTCTTTCTATTCTTGTCGAAAAAAAATCTAAACAAATGTGATGTATAGCTATCTCATTTCAACCTACTGCCTACTTGTCATGATGCCTTTGTCATTCATTCAAACGTCTCTCACGATGCAAATGAAGCTGTGTGCACATTGCGTACCTATACTTGTGTGAGATTTTCGTTACATTATGCTGTCTTTATATTAGAGCGTACCTTATCTTCGTTTACTTAGTTTCATCAAAGGTCCTTTTAGCGAACTTCAAACCGGCCGCGTAAGGTTTGAAAACAGACAGTACGTAAATTATAGTAACCAAATGTGGAGACTTTTGAACTAAAAATGTGATAGTAACATCTATTGTGACACATGCCAAAAATAACATCAAAAACGTAATAAAAATTGTTTGACATCCCGTGATAGGATGCGTATCGCCTTTCGCTCTTGCTGTTGCGTACGCACTAAGGGGTGCTGGAAGCATGCGTTGAACAAATGCGGAACGGTGTAGTGTGGCAGGAAGTAGCACTTACCTAGCTATTCCCAATTACCCGCCGTTCTCAATTACCCTAATCTCCCCTAACAGTAAAAGATCCCGAAACCCCGGGATTAGAAAAATGGACCGGCATCGAATCCTCTAATTATACCCCAACACTGAGGTTCAGACTTCAGACCTGGCTGGTAGTAACGGTAACTGACTGGCTGGTAACGATTGAGGCGAACTGTTATGCCTGGTTTGTTCCTCCTTGTCGGTGTATAATAGGAAAGTTATGTGACAAGTTTTTAGCTAGCCTCAAATACCTACATAAAATTTGGTAGGTATTAGGTAGGCTAGCTAAAAACTAAAAGACTAATCTATTGGCGTTGATAGACCAGGGTCGATAATTTTTGAAACGAAAAAAATTACAGTAGGATGAAACCCATAAAAAAAGGAGGGGAATGATAACAATGAAAGGAAAAATAAACTACGGTCGATTCGAGTACGGGAAAAGGGAGGGGGTGAGTTTTAAGGGTAAAAAATGGTTTACCTTGATTTCCGGCAAAACTACAAGTCCTATGGAAAAAAGTGCAATGGCAAAGTTGTAGGTAATAAAAAGACTACAACTTTTGGCTTGATATTTTTTTCAATTTTTTTACCATTTTTTAAGGATTCGGCCCTGGTCTATGATTCGTTGTTCTTTGTGTGAAAATGTATCATAGTATAATATTACTCCATTCTTCACATAAATATTTACTCGATTTAATTGAAATGTTACCAAGTCCAACAACACTTAATTAATTTAATAGCATGGTAACATTTGTTCTATTCACTAACAAGCATTCCATCTAAATAGTTCCTGTCACATCTTCCATAATATCAGCTCGATACCAGCATCATAATATTAACTTTGCCGCGAAGTTCCAAACTATCTGAATACTATCTGCCTCGGAGTTCTGCAAACGTTAATCCCGTTACATCCAGCACCCTCAACTAATGACGCCTCTGAATTTATGCCCTCATTTTAGTTTTGGAGTTCACTTCAGAACTTGCGGCGAGGGGATTATTATTGGAACGCACGGCTGAGAAGTTGAAGTCGCCTGTTTTGTTATTCTGTGAATTTTTCACTGTTTTTAGTTTCACTAATAGGTTGTGTAGAGTTGTGGATTTTGTTTTATTTAATTGTAAATTAATTTATTACTAAAATAAACCGATTCTTTGTGAGCTATCTGTCCTGTTTACAAACTTAGCAAAGAACAATGGCAGACTTTCATACTTCAAAATAGTTGAGACGAAATGTTAGCGTCTATACATCAAAAATATCTTAAAATGTTGAACGTCAGTCCCTGAGTAAGATATGGAAAGATTTTTGTCTTCAAAAGGCCTAGAAATAAAGATATTTACGTTCGAAAGTTTATTAAATTCGATAAGTCATAGACTAAATAGAGAGATTTGACTGACATACTCTGTTTTAGTGGCTGAAATTGACATGCTAGAGACACAATATATTTTTTTAATTTGAGTTTGGCTATGGATACTAGTTCTTCAGCCGCAGTGACATAAGAGAATTTCTGCTGTTGCCATAACATTAAAATAGAATTATACCAATATTTTAACATTGATATTATTAATATTACGGAAATAAGTTTTAATGAAACTTATATCCACTACTATCTTTTATTTTTATAACTACTAATATTCTATATACTAATGATAACCAACTCGAAATAAAATATATTTTTCCGTCATTATTGTTTTACAATTACTTCCAAAATAGTAAGATATATATGGTATAAGAAGTATATGGTCACATTGAAATGGTGTACTAGGTTATTTTAATCAAATGAAAACCCAATAATTTGTAATATTTTTTGTGGCTTCTATTACTACAAATATTTATTTGAAAAATCTTAGAAAAAACAATAAATTCATATCGTATAAACGTTATTTCTAGACGCTACCATAAAGCTAACTATTATTTTGCCATTGTTCTTTATGCCAACTGAGTTATCTGAATTATCGTCGAATCATCACTATATTACACAGAACAAGCGGAATAATTTTGATAAAAGATATATTTGTGTACTGTAGCAAATAGTTTATTGGCCGTAACGTAAACAATAATCGAGTAAAAAATAATACGCGATTTGATCATTCAATGAGCACACCATAGAAATAGACCTCCAGGAAGTTTATTTAGGGAGTATGAAAGTCGGCAGTGGATTAAGCAGTATTCCGAGCTTATGAAAAATAGTGGGAAGATCTATGACGACCTGGCAAATATTTTCTAAAGTTCGGTAATCTCTGAGCTCTGAGATTAGTTGCTGAGTAGAAGGGGGTTATAGTTCATGGGTATAGATACCGTCCTAGTGGTCTAGGGGATCAGTGCTGGCATGCTCGTAAATTTCTATGATTTCTATGAAGACGTCAATCTGTACACACACTGCATTTGATATACTATGCGGCCAAAGTAGCTAGTTTTTACATAAAATTTAACAAAAAGCGAGACTGTGCGAGAAATTTCGTTAAAAAAAGTTTTTGTAAAAAATAAAAAACCAAAAATTTGTTTTTTTGAATTTTCACATAAATTTTGAGGTTATGTGAAAAAAGTATATTAACAAAAGTTTTAGATCTTTTTATTACCTACAACTTTGCCCTTTGACTTTTTTCGATAGGACTTTTGACTAGTTTTGCCGGAAATTGAGAAAACCGTTTTTTACCCTTAAAAACTCACCCCCATCCCCTTCCCTTTCCCTTCCCCCTCAGATCGCCCGTAAATTATTTTTCCTTTCATTTTTATAATATTCCCCTCCTGTTCTAATGGGTTTCATCCTACAATTATTTTTTTTGGTTATACAAATTATCGACCCTGGTCTAGATGGTGTTGTGTGTGAATTGTCTACCAATATTTATAATTATTATTTATTTTGTAGTATAAAATTAGGAAGATTATTTTTCGTTTGAAAACTACTCATTATTCAAGTACTATATCTACTACTCTCTATCTACGAAAAACGTAATTTCGAAAGTCGCGAGTTTATTTCGAAATTACGTTTTTCGTATACCTATTGAGAGTAGACTTAAAGGTAGGTATTTGAATGAATACGTTATTTGTTTAGTATGAGGCTAAATGTTGTTGTATTCACTGTGATTTATTTATACACTTTACATTATTGCAATTTTAATTAACCATTGTAACTTGATGATGAGGCCAGTTCTTGAATTGGCAGTTTCAAATTAGTTTTGTTCGACGTCAGTCAAATTATCATAGACAACTTTAAATTTCTGTGCCGGATGGTTGATTTTGGATTTCTCATATTTTATGCCTATTCAAGATATTATAATACCTACCCGTTATAGCAAATAAAGTAAGTAATTATGATTTTTTATTTTGAATACTCGTACTACGTTCACACCTATTAACAGGACATGAAGACCGTATATCAAAACAAGTTAAAAACGACTAAATTGCAAAATGTTTTAAATCGAACCCGATCGAGGACGTGATAACCATTTTGATGCGGACCGGCGATGAGAACGGCATAAATAAATCATTTCATAAGCACGGAATTGAACAAAACTGAAAAAAGTATAGGACTGTCACAAATTGGAACGAAAATAAAAGAAAGGCGGAAACAGAAATAAAAATGGTCGGTCCATTAGCGGACGGTTAACGTGATAGAATTTTAAAAGGGAATTATAAAATTATCGAACAAAAAAAACTTTGCGACTGATAATGAGACTGTTTGAATAAATTGAGCGGTATGAATTTCAGTGTCACAACGATGTGGTATTTTAGTTTAGTCGGGGCAGACATAAAACTAGCTTGAAATAGAAAAAAATCCAAGGAGCGATTTTTTTTTTGTAAACGTCGAGGAGGGTTGTTGGAAGTATAAATCTCGATTTTCTAACTAATCCCGGTAGAGGGTTCGCCGCCATCTTGTTTTAAAGTGTTTGTGAAATAACTCGTTAATTTTCAACTTTAGAGCAAAAATTTTGGGCACCAAAGTTGTTGGAAATGTAATTTCTCACCAGTTTGGCCCTAATAGTTTTTACGCTAGGATCAATATTTGCAGAGTTATACTATCAAGTTTGTCAAAAAAATCGTAATCTTTTTAGGGTTCCGTACCCAAAGGGTAAAAACAGAACCCTATTACTGAGACTTGGCTGTCTGTCCGTCCGTCCGTCCGTCCGTCCGTCTGTCACCAGGCTGTATCTCAAGAACGGTGATAGCTAGAGAGTTGAAATTTTCACAGATGATGTATTTCTATTGGCGCTATAACAACAAATACTAAAAATAAAATAAGTAAAAAAAGTGCGAGAACTAAAGTTGAAGAAAATTTAATTCCACCCATTACGATTTTTTTGATAAACTTGATAGTATAACTCTGCAAATATTGCGTAAAAACTCTGAGAATTAAACTTGTGAGAAATTAATATAATTTCCAACAACTTTGGTCACCTTCATTTTTGCTCTAAAGTTGAAAATTCACGAGTTATTTTACAAACACTTTAAAACAATATGGCGGCGAACCCTCTACCGGGATTAGTTAGAAAATCGAGCTTTATACTTCCAACAACCCTCCTCGACGTTTACAAAAAAAAAATCGCTCCCTGGATTTTTTTCTATTTCAATGTCTGCCCCGACCGGGCTATTTCCCCAGACGGATTCTGCAAGGAGTCCTGCCACTACTATCCACTACATATAGGTATAGATGTAGGGTAAGCGTAAATGCATTTCCTCCATGTAAATTGAACTTCCACGTAGTACACCCTGGGCATCATACAATAACTTGTCTCGGGGTAGCATCTTGTTGTGTGATGACTAATCCTGGCCGAGGAGGGACGAACTTTTTCACGAACCTCACCCATCGAGAAGCAGCGTAGAACTTAGTTAAGGAGACTGCAGTGATTTGGAACGTTACTCGGCTGATAGTGTTATCTGGCTTAGAGTAAGACCCCAGACCTTCGTTATTTTAACAAAGCGAAAAGTTCGCCAGCGCATGCTCCGGACACAGGTAAGAACGATGACTCATTATGAAGTTTGGGTCATCCTGGCTTTGGGCAGATAAACGGTACTAAAGGTGTGCGTAATACCGATTCTGACTAACTTTCAGCAATGTAAAAAATAACAAAGGTCTGGGGTTCAGGGGCTCATAGTCCATTAGGGACAGTCGAAAATCATTCCATTCAGAAAAAAAAATGCAAAGTTATGCAAAAGTAGTTGATGTTGCTTCGTATGAAATGTCTAGGTAAACATTACGTAATTAATAATACTAGCATAATACGTCAAATCGTCCGTAACAGATTAAGTATTAATCTAACTAACCATGAAGAAGAAATCTCAGCTTTAAGTCCATGGAAGTTAAGGTGAAATTTGTTTCGTTCCTTATATTATTGAGATCATCACCTTAAGAGTGCGCCTAAAGCCAGGAAAAAATCAGATTTCACCCGTGCGACGCGTTTCTTAATGTGATTTACATAAAGTCGAGAATAGCATGACACAGTTTGGAGGAAAAAACAACATTTAATCAGGCGTCCATTTTTGACCAAGTTTTATTTAATTACTCAATAACTAAACAAAAAATTAAAAAAGTGTTCGGTTACTTTACTAGAACGTACAAATAGAAATTTTATTACCAAAAAATAATGTGGGGTCATCGCTGATAATTTCGAGTACTCGAATTAAAACGGTTTTTTCGGTGTAATTTTTATTTTTTTATCGTAAAAAACTCTGATCTATTTTTAAAATTCTATTCGGTTATTGTGCTTCTTCTTGATTGTACCCACACGTCAATATTTTTTTTGTCATAGTTTTTAGTTTCTTAACTTCAGTGAGCGACGTCGAAAATGTCCTTTTTTCGTTTTCTGGCTTTAGGCGCCCCCTTAAGACGACCTTTTTAGACCTCTTGACGTAAGAGACATGATCCTTTTAGAGCCGCTTAGTCTCTCAGCTCCTGAAGCTTTTACTTGGAATCATACTTACTATGATAATTCGCTTTGATCTTCATTAATGGGAGCGTCTTACGATTTGGAGTTATTAAACATGCTAGCGGTCCATCCCGGCTTCGCCCCGTGATACATAATATATATCCTATAGAACTCAGGGATCACGTACGTGTAGTGGTAGGACTATTGGCAGAGTCCACCTGGGGAAGTACCACACTTTTGCCAGTTATTCTACCGCCAAGCAGTAATGTGCAAACATTACTGTGTTCCGATTTGAAGGACCATGTTGCCAGAGAAATTACAGGGCTTAGAGATATACCATCTTAGATCTCTGGGTGATGAGCGCAGTGCAGTGCTAGATAAAGATTTGGACCTTTCATGTTCCAATAGTTGCGTGTCACTGTGCTGTTTTGTGGCAGGCATGTTGTTTACCATCAGGCACATGTCCTGATCGTTACAAAAAATAACATATCTAACTGCAGAAGATTTTTTTGAAATCAGTCCAGTAGTTCCTAGTAGACGTTAGCGCGTCTAGTTATCATGAAATAAAACATCGTGATATTTCTGTGACGAACAAACGAGAACGAGAACTTTATTCCAAGAGAAAAAACAAGAAAATACATTTGATTCAAAATAAGGAACAAAAGAAAAAACATAACACCACAAGGATGCTACCAAAGAGAATGTAAATACTTGATGCTACAGTTCTGTTACATACAAGTAGCTCAAGATGGTACTACTAGTATCTATGTTTTGATATTTACAACAGCGCGTTAGTATAGATATGAGATACATTTTTTAATTCCCAGCCAAATGATTTATCCTCCGGCAAAGGCTAACAGATAAGATAAGCTCTGTTGGTCCAGTAGCGACATCGTCAGATTTCAAAGTGATGCCGTAGTGATGGGTAGTGATGCCCATCAGCATCTCTTGAGTATTTTTCCAGTTGTTGTACCCGTTTTTTATCACCGTTGCATTTAATGATGAAGGAAAATACAGCGATGAAATAGGAATGTTCAAGGGGATACATAGTTACCTATATGTCAACCCCCAACCCACAGTTGGCCAGCGTGGTGGATTATGGCCTGGAATGTCTCCTAGTAAGAAAAGGCCCGAATTATTAGAGGATTACAGGAAGAGTATTCGAGTAAGTATTCGAGTAATGTCGAAGACTATAGAGCAACACAGAAAAGGCAGGCTAGTGTAGTGGTAACTATGCAACACAGAAAAGGCAGGCTAGTGTAGTGGTAATTATGCAACACAGAAAAGGCAGGCTAGTGTAGTGGTAACTATGCAACACAGAAAAGGCAGGCTAGTGTAGTGGTAACTATGCAACACAGAAAAGGCAGGCTAGTGTAGTGGTAACTATGCAACACAGAAAAGGCAGGCTAGTGTAGTGGTAACTATGCAACACAGAAAAGGCAGGCTAGTGTAGTGGTAACTATGCAACACAGAAAGGGCAGGCTAGTGAAGTGGTAACTACAGTTACCACTACACTAGCCAAATACTACACTAAATAAAGTTACCAACCGTAGCAGCAATCCGGAAATTTCTAACATAACTAAGCTGTTAGGGTTTGCCGGCTTCACAACAGCTGGCTTCTAAACTCTGAATCCCAAATCTGGAGATTGAAAAAACGTGACATTAACATAATACACGCTTTTCGCTACAAAGGCCCGGTACCATAAAATGTAACTGTGAAAAAAATGGAACGGGCCGGTCATACTTGTCGCAGACCCGATAACCGTTGTAGACGGGTTCTGGAGTGGAGACCGTTAATCGCTAAATTTTGTGTAAGACGCCCCGAGACTATAATTAGACGCAATAATAGATGCAATGGTGTAGACTCTATAATTAGACACAATAATTTAAACATTATACACGACTTAATCGAGATCTAAATGATAATTTAATTATCAAAACGTTTGGGCAGCGTTACAACCGCCATGATCACGTGGTTATGTCCTGTATAGTGTTTACAATAAGTGGTCAAATCGTGAAAGCTTAAAAACAAAACCCTGACACTAGTTGGAGTGACGATAAACGAAAGGGAGCGGCGGTTAGAAGCTAACTGAGGATCGGGTTGAGTGGTGTGTTATGGGAGAGGCTGATATGATGATGATGAAGAAAAAAATTATATAACATAATATTCTGCTGACAAACATTTTATGTAAAAAAAAATGGTTTGAAAAGAAAGCGTTTTCTTTGAGAAGCGAAGGTATTGGTTCGAATACTTGGCAACTGCAAGTATATTTCCTAGCGCACATTGTGCGACATTGTCATTAATATTATCTTTAACCTAATTTAGTATTCAAATATGTAATAATTACGACTACTTTTATTTTAGAAAAAAAATAGACTTCCAAGAAAACTAAATGAATAAATAAGACTTTCAGTAGAATAAGTAAATCGCTGGTTACACCGCGGAGTGCAAGTTAGTGCTCGTACTTAACAATAACAAAAAACGTATCGAAAATAAATATAATACGCTGAACTGAATCGAACAATGATTGCAAGAATGGAAAATGTTGAGGGCTCTAACGGCTCTACGCTTTGTTTTGTACTTGTTATTGCTTTCTTTTCATTTTCAAGTCAAAATGAAAGAGACAGCAATAACAATCAGGATGACAATGGAATTAGGCTGTACGCCAGGGTGTCTTTTTATGCAAAATGACGGAATTTACATGAATATCGATGGTGGAACACATGAATTAAACATTTTCATATATTACCGAGATGGAGACAAACTTAGTCATTTGTTTTCGTGATACGTGGTAAAGTAAAGACTTTTGTTCTTATCTGCCGATCCAGTAAACGAGTCATTTCGCCATGAAAATGAATTTTATTCCATAGAAAATAGAGTGCATTAAAGACGTTAATTAATAGTCTCAGTAATTATAAGTCCTTTTATTGCCATTGTACTGGCAAATCAGAATGGCTATCTGAAGTTTATCTGTGTCCATGTGTTATTTATTTGTCCATGGTTTATATGATATTTTTTTATTATTATTGCATGGTAGCTTAACAACAGTCGAGATTCACCGATATATTAAAGCAATCTCGGTATAAACGACAACTCAAACCTAACTTTTCCTAAAGTTTGCTCAAAAACGGGCTAAAAATATGACTCAATCCAACTTCATATGGATGAAATTCGTTTTAACGAAATCGCGAGTTATCGTCGCCCAACTCGGGCAATTTAAAAAGCAATTTGCCCAGCGCCGTCTCTGAGATGAAAAATCGGTACAAATCTAGAAATACTTCGCCATTTGTCTGTTCGTGTGGACGGAGGCTACGTACGCGACTGCCGAAATTTGTTGATGCGATCCAGTTCGAAGACATCGCCCTTAAAATTTGAATGTAAAATAAAATTTAAATTAAATAAAATTTTATTATTTATATATTTAATACATTATTATTTTTAATGTTTTATTGGATAAAACATTGGAATTGAAATAAAATTATAAAACTTTTTTCAACTATCCTTCCTATCCTTATACTTCTTACTGATATTATAACTTTACACTTTTTATACAAAAAATTAAACCGACTTCAAAACCACAAATAGGCACTCAAAAGCTAAAAATAAATTGATAGAATTATTACAAGCCATACTCACTCATCTATTTGAATTAAGTAAGTAAATCTGAATAATTTAAGTAAATTATTAAATTAAAATTACTACCAGGCGCTGTGATGTAACGTTTAGACGTGTTATCCTGTTACCATCAGGTGTCCCTCTTGCTCGCTATAGTCATTCATCATAAACACAGTAATTGCAACGACAAGGCAAAGCTTATGAAATTACAGCCAAGCACTTACAGTAATTTGATACGTATCGTTGTATCAATTCGTTCCATTCAATCAACCATCCATTTAATTTCGGTTCGGGTGCACAAAACGTACCAGTTCATTACATTCCGATGAGGAACCATTTCCGACGATTGATTCTATAGAAGCTTCTCATGAGGAAGTCAACAAAATTGTTTAATCGAATCTCCAACAACGACGCAGTAACCCACATACGAGCCATAGTGAAATCCATTTATAAGGCTACACAGGAAATGTATAATAAGTTGATACTGATGCTGTAAATTTTACTGCATAAATACTTTTGTTATGACCTGTAAAGCTTAAACAGTAGGTATATTTTATGTCCATACTGCTGGGACTCTGGGACCTATCCTATAAGGAGAGAGTCAAGGCCATCATTCACCACGCTGGCCAATTGCAGGTTGGCTGTTGTAACAGGACCATTCTGTTTTGGCACATACGCTAGAAACAATTATTACTGTGGACTAGGACTAGGTAGGCTAATGATAATGATGATGGCTCTGTTTAAGGGATGATTGGCCCCTTAGATTGGTCTATCTTATTGGAATAAGCTGTTATCTGACGCTGTTATATAGTTGTCTGACGAACATATTTACAAATAGAGCATAAGAATTTATTTGAAGTTAAATTATTATTTTGAAGTTGTTAACCAAAACGGCCGACGGAAAGTGTCTGGGAGTATTGGGACCTTATTAGGGTTCCGTAAAACGTAAAAACGGAACCCTTATAGATTCGTCATGTCTGTCTGTCTGTCTGTCTGTCTGTCCGTCCGTATGTCACAGCCACTTTTTGCCGATACTATGAGAACTACACTGTTGAAACTTGGTAAGTAGATGTATTCTGTAAACCGCATTAAGATTTGAACAAAAACTAATACTGAGAACTGAAACTCAAAAAATTTTTTTTCATCGTGCCTACACGTGTGAGGTGTCTATCGATAGGTCTTTAAAAATGATATTGAGGTTTCTAAAATCATTTTCGTCTACACTGAATAATTTGCGCGAGAGACACTTCCAAAGTGGTAAAATGTGTGTCCCCCCCCCTCTAACTTCTAAAGTGAGCGAATGAGAAATCTAAAAAAAATATATGATGTACATTACCATGTAAACTACCAACGAAAATTAGTTTGAACTCGATCTGATGAGTAGTTTTTTTTTAGTACCTCATAAATACACTATTATTGAAACTTCGATCGAAGTTACAAGGAACTACAAGAACTATGTGTACTATGTATATTATGTTACTTGCTGCAACGGAACCCTTCATGGGCGAGTCCAACTCGCACTTGGCCACTTTATTTTTAATGATATTGCCTACAACATACGTGAAAATCACTTATTAGAAAATACGTGAAATAAGTACTAATGTTTGTATGTACCTTCATTACCCCATAACTCAAAATTAGCCGTCTAAGCAAGTTAGCGAGTAAGCATGTGTTCTTAGTACTTACTAACTCTACTCAATCGTCCACATTTCATTCATCAGAAAATAAGTGACGTCTGGCAGCTCTGGGATCTTGGACTCGAACTTTGAAATGAAAGAACTTATTATATACTTAGTATTTTCTACAATAAAAAAATCTATTAATCGGATGTTTGTTGCTCAATCATGACGGAACGCTGGAAAAGATCGAGTTGAAATTACCGAGCTTTTAATCGCGAGAAAATTACGGGAACGGGATCGACGCGGGTAAAACCGCGGGGCACTGCTAGTAGTTTACAACTATCTTTACTTTATTGAAGACACGAGAAGTCAGGACTAGTTCTACTTGACTTCTTGTCCTTCCCCACTCCCTGGGCGGTCAGGGACCTGCATCGAGGCGGACCTCTTTGCCGGGGTAGGGACTCTACACTCCCGAATATACTGCTCCAGGGGAAGTTAGGGGTCCATTCTTATGTGACTGTTTATACATCAAACAATGCAACGTTCTTTTTATAATTCTCCTTGATTGATTATTGATTACTCCTATCCTGGGAGCATACGCTTTCTGTGCGGTCTTATTTAGGGGTTCACCATAATAATAGCGTGTATGTGACCCAGTCTGTAATCCGGCACGAAGGGAAAATTATACAGTTTACCAGAAAATGATTGTAAATATTGTCGAATAAAGTAAACAATCTGTTTAGCTGGGATTTTTTATGAAATTGACTTTATATAGTCGCTTTCCAGACATTTGGACAATGCTTACCAGCTTATTTGAATTATATTGAGTTAAGCCAAATCAGTACAGATTATTTCAATGTTTTTGTAGATTGCCACGAAAGTTCGTTCGTTAAATACTTGGGTTTTTTTTATTCGAGTCGTGTGAGTCTTTCAGTAGCCCTAGCATAGTAAGTTTAGCGTCAATCCTGTAGTCACGAATTGATTGAAAATGTAGATATACCTAAAACAACGCACCTAGGCGACGTGAAAAGGATTAATATTTTTTTAATAGTATACAGTGGCGGGACTAACAGGACATGTACCTGATGGTAAGCAGGACAGCTTGTGATGTTTTTTCTGCAATTATGGTTGAACAATCTTACAGTTGATAGATGTTTAATTCTCGAAAAAGCGGCATCGTTTCATGATTGACGTTACAAAGACTCGAACGACATGGCTTGACTCTACATCTGTGAATAAGAATGTCTAAATAAAAAAAGTTTTGAAATGACAAAAGTCACGGACCCCGGAGTCTCTGGAGTGGCAAATTTAAATTAGATAAGAATGTCTAAACTGTGGAATGCCTTGTCTGAGTGGATTTTTCCCGATGATTACAATCTCGGTGTCTTGAAATCGGGAGTGAATCGGTTTCTTCTAGGTCAGCGCGCTCCACGTCGCTCCACGTAGATCGCCTCGTCGCTTAACATCATGCGACATGGCAGTCAAATGTAAACCTATAACTGTAGTTATATAACTTAACATGCGTACTTTTCCTAATAATTCACACAAAAAAGAAACTACGAATGGCTTCGTTAAAAGTCATAGCACACCCTAAATGCCAAAAACACCCTGAGAAAGACTGTAAAAAGTTTGGTAAAAACATAAAAGCACAATAAAATGCTAAATGTCTTCAGGTTCTGTATCCCGTAATAGCAAGATACAAAAAACACGCTGCGGTAAACTCAATCTAAAGGCTCGTTATTATTAATTTCACTTAAAACAAATTAAGTCAATTAATTTTAGACAGTATTGACGATTTTTTTAAATTTATTTCAAAACAACAGTTTTTGTGACTAGTACATAAGTGCGCCCTTAAAACCCAACGAAGTTTGGCCAGGAATACCGGACCCCCCCGACTGGTTCCCGCATTGATAAACAGATTTACCTATACATCAATATTTTAACAAAACTATTACAACTCAAATGTCAAGAAAACATAACCATTCTCATCCCACTGAATGTGCCCCGCGCTCGAATGTGCCCAAAACGCTTGCCGCGTTCCCTTTCTATGTAGCATTACTTATTGTATTGTAATTTAAATTTGCTATTACAGAATCAGGACACGCCAACCTTGAAAAGGTTGTGAGTGAAAACAAAAACGCGACAAACAGGTGGTAAATTATGCGTAAAATTGTTCCAGAAAATTCTATAGACTTCTCCTCTAATGGCATTTGTCTGACAAAGTCTTTTAGGTGTTGAGTTTCCCTCATTTAGTAATTTAGCGTGTGATTTACATAAATATTTGTTGTTTTAGAAGTATACTAGAATACGTAAAAAGAGATTAAGCTACAAGAGTTGTGTGACATAGTACATTACGTGCCAAGGGAGGAAAGTAGGACATTTCAACCCGCGCGATATTGTCACCCGAGCCGAAGGCGAGGGTGACAAAAGCGTGGGTCGAAAAGTCCTGCTATCCTCCCGTGGCGCGTATACTATTTTTCATCATACCAGGACCGAAAGTTTAATGACATTGTATATAAGAAAAACGAATGTAGTTCAAATTATTCATTGATGGGGTTCGGGGCGAAGCCCCGATGGGGTCGGGGGCGAAGCACCGGTGGGGGGTTGAAAAAAAAAAATTAAAAAATTAATAGTTTTAATTATCTTAAACTTAATAGATAATTATTAATAATATTCGACATAATTAAATATTCAATTTTTTTTGTGAGAAAAATAGTATTTATTATCGAACGCAAAAAAAAACATTGAATATTGAATAGGAAATAACAATATGTACATAAAATAAGTAATTAAAACAGTAAATGATACTGTATTATAAATGTGTCATTTAATAATTATATTTTAATTTTCATTATCTCCATGATAATGAAAATGGAACTCAAATTTGCAGTTTTCAAATTTGATGTTCGAATTTTCCGGAATATTTCTGAAGATATTTTGGATTTTGTCATCACACATTTTTTTTTTCTTTTTCGCTTCTGACGGTCCACTGTTGGTAGAGTGTGTACTAGGTCTAGTAGATTTTGGGTCTTCATTTTTGTTTGTCACGGTTGGAAGTGGAAAATCATCAGCAAAGTAGTCTAATGCTACAGCCGAATCAATTTCAAATGGCAATGTGCCAATTTTTGAAGTTGATGGTCCGGGTTGAAGATGTGAAGATGTAAAGTTTGTTGTATGGGTAGATGTTGACGTTGCTGTGGTTGTGTCAGTTGTTGTGGATGTAATTGTATTCCTTATGGGCGATGTAATTGTCATTGTAGTGGGAGTTTCTGTCGTTAAATGAGTTAAAACTTGTGAGTTTGTAACCGTTTCACTTGTCGAAGTTAATGTATGAGTCACTGTTGCTGGAGATTGAAGGACCATAATTTTATTATAAATTTTATTTTTATTTTGAATCGAATTCTCAATGTAACCACTGGCCACTGTATCGGATCTCCAACCGCCGTGTTGCTTGATTGTAGTCATTGAAGCTCCGGAATCAGCTAACAACGTTGTTGACGTACGCCGAAAACTGTGACCGGTATATTTCTCGGGATCAGGTAAATTCAAGTAGGTTGCTATTGTTTTAGGGATTTTTCCGAATGAGTTCTTGCCGATGACTTGACGGACGCATTGACCCTTGTGCAATTGTAAGAAAAACCTATCGGTATTTGGGTTCTCAGGTCGCAGAGCTTTATACTGAAGAATTTTCTGATGGTATTCGGGGCCAATTACAAAAGTGCGAGGATAATCCGTTTTTGTTTTTAGAATCGTCACGATCAGCTGATTACCAGTATCTTCGATATCTTGTACTCTTAATTCTGGAAATTCTCCGCCTCGCATTGCTCCAGCAATACCAAAAATTGCGACAACCTGGAATAAATTTTTTATAAGTATTTGTAGAGAAACGTATGTAGTATATATATAAACATATTCAATAACAAATATTTTTATAAAATAATTTTTACTTACCTTTTCAATTAAATATACAGCATCGGGTGCTTCATCAATGAATTTTTTTATTTCATTCCATGAAAAAACCTTGGCCTTTTTCGGGCAATGCCCTTTTGCATAATTTTTTATCATGGATTTTAGCTTGTTGAAATGCTTAATTTCTATGTTGTGGTTTATACTGAGCATTGTTCTCAGCATTGACCAACGACTCCAAATTGTTGGGGGTGCCAACTTTTCAAATAAATCTTTGAAGTACACTAATAAAAGGTCTTCATCAATTTTATTAATACGATGCATTTCTTCCAAGCAATAAATTGATTGTAACAATTTTTATATCGCTGTACAGATTTGGAGGGTGCTAAATTTTGAGTTATTTCCGCAGCTTCCGCAGCAATGTTTCGTCGCACTTCTTCATCTTCAGAGTCGTCACTTGAATAATCCGATGAATTCATTGTCAAGTCATACACAGCTGTATTCACTTATTTTTTATACACAAGTTTTTTTCTATGTATACGCGCCACGGGAGGATAGCAGGACTTTTCGACTCACGCTTTTGTGAGTTTCCAGCTCAAATCGATTGAAAACATTTCGCAAACACTTAACCAAAACATTAATAATTTTCGTAAATTGTACTTGGAACTTACCCACATATACAAAAAATTCGCGTTTTGATGTTTTTATTTTTTCATTGATCTTGAAGTTTGTAATTTCATAGACTAAATTTTAAACTGTCACTGTCAGTCTGAAATATGCATCTTTCTTCCCGCAAACAAAAGAAGAAATTCAAAAATTTTAAACTGTCACTGTCAGTCTGAAATATGCATCTTTCTTCCCGCAAACAAAAGAAGAAATTCAAAAATTTTAAACTGTCACTGTCAGTCTGAAATATGCATCTTTCTTCCCGCAAACAAGGGAAGAAATTCAAACTTTCGGCCTCGGAATGATGAAAATTAAATTTAATGTCGATTTTAATAGTCAAGTAAATATTGTTCTTCACTTGTGAATATTTTGTTTTTATTATTTGTCATTGATTATTGTTTATTAACTATGTACAGTCCGCGAGGTATAAGCTTTGTACCTATCTTTTTTTATATGTAATTTTTTTTTATAAATAAAGAGTGACGAGACGAGCAGGTCATGTGCCTTATGGTAAGTAAGATGCCTGCCTCATAACAGCACAGTGACACGCAGCCATTGGAACATGAAGAGTCCAAATCATTACCTAGCACTGCACTGCGCTCGTCACCCAGAGATCTAAGATGTTATATCTCTAAGCCCTGTAATTTCTCTGGAAACATTGCCCTTCAAACCGGAATCATTTATTGAATAATACAATTGAAAATTACATTCACTATCGAAACACAGGTCCACAGAGTCATTAACTAAATAACCCACCCTGAATCGTTGGTGCAAATGTGCCCAAAACGCTGGCTGCGTTGCCTCGCTGAATAGCGATAGCTATTCTCTGCCTCAGAAACGAGTATGTATATTAATTCTATTGATTTATTTTTTGTGTAATCACAAACATCTAATAAGATCCCGATAAAAGAGTAAAAAATTACTTTTTTGACTCAACAGACGTGTAAAAGAGGCATCAACTAGCTGGCCTCGTGAATCAGTTGGTAATCAGTTTGCTCCCCGAGCCGCGGGTCGTGGGTTTGATTCTCACCTAGGACAAACATGTGTGATGATATCGCGACAGTAAAATAGCGAGTTTTATATTTACATTCGTCTTAGCATGCATCACGTAATTTTTTGAAATATACGAACGACTGTAATGGAGTTATACATTTATATACATGCTAAGACCATGACGTCATTTTTTTGAGTCTACGAACGACTGAAATGTTTATTGTAATTAATTTTATATAAATTATTAGCAATACAAAGATTTTACAATCCGTTTGTACCGAAAATTTTCAACCTCTAAAATTTCACAGGGTTTTGCTCGGTCAAGGTTCCTGTGTGTTTGTAAGTTTGGAAAAACAAAACGTTCTTGATAAACTGGGCTACATGTTGCAATTCCATAATGTCGTACTTTGCAAAATGGAAGTAATGCACCTATTTCTTTTGTCTTCAATTACTCTTTGTACGAAAACTCCACTCCACTAAATGTTTTCTCTCAAGGAGAGTGTCAAGTCCATAATCCACGCTGCCGCTGGCCCAGTACGGATTAGCTGATGACGCACTTAACCTCGAAAGATTCTATATGCCGAATTCTTCACGATGTTTTTCTTTACTATTAAAGCCATGTAAAAGTTTGTTCTCCACAAACCTTAACGTTTTCACTTGGTAACATTTGCAGAGGAGCAGCATTCGAACCTACGACTGCACGATCGAGAATCGCACGTTTTTCCCACTAGACCACGACGGCTTTTTTTATTGGAACGAACCTTTTAAAGTGTACATTACCAACGTTTTTTTCAAAACATTCATCCTTTTCACACACACTTTTACCTACAGCGTAATCTCGCCTCGAGGCAATGATTTATCTCATCTCCCTGTCGAATGTTAAAAAATACAGGATTTTTCGCGAAAAATAATCTGAAAATAGGAGCGTTTCTGCTTAAAATGCTAAGTCAGTAGCAGAAAGGGAAACTCATAAAAAGTCGGCAGATGTTCCCAGTTTCATTTGCTATGGCCGGGGCTCGTAAATTACCCAGAAAGGAAATATCGGCCCAATAGACGTAGTTACGCACTTTGTTACTGAACAATGTATTTAGTATTTTAGGTACAGAAGCGACATTTTGTGCGGTATTGTAAACTATGTTTAATAAATGGCAATTTTAATGTCCTTCTCCCCACTAAATATATATCCTACTAATATTATAAATGTGAATGTATGGATGTTTGGATATTTGGATGTTTGTTGCTCAATCACGTCCTAACGTATGAACGGATCGGGCTGAAATTTGGAACACAGATAGATTATAGTCTGGAAGAACTCATAGGGTACTTTTTATCCCAGCAAAATAATGGGAATGACGCGGGTAAATCCTAGTACTCAATTTTACTGCTAACTAGTAGCGCCCCGCGGTATTACCCGCGCTGTTCCCATTTCCCTTATTTTTTCACAACGAAAAGTAGCCTATGAGCCTTTCCAAACTTTTTATCCCGGAAAACAACGGGAACGGGAACTTCGCGGGTAACACCGCGGGGCGCTGCTAGCAATATTATAAATGTCAATGTATGGATGTTTGTTGCGCAATCACGTCCTAACGTATGGATGGATTGGGCTGTAATTTGGAACACAGTTAGATTATAGTCTGGAAGAATACAACACAAGAGGCTACTTTTTATCCCGATAAAACAACAGGAACAGCGGGAACGGGAACAACGCGAGTAAAACCGCGGGCGCTGCTAGTAATATTATAAATGTTAATGTATAGATGTTCAGATATTTGAATGTTTGTTGCTCAATCACGTCGTAACGTATGAATTGATAGGGGCGAAATTTCGAGCACAGTTAGATTTTAGTCTGGAAGAACGCATAGGCTACTTTTTATCCCAGCAAAATAATGGGAATGACGCGGGTAAATCCTAGTACTCAATTTTACTGCTAACTAGTAGCGCCCCACGGTATTACTCGCGCTGTTCCCATTTCCCTTATTTTTTCACAACAAAAAGTAGCCTATGGGCCTTTCCAAACTATAATCTAATGATGTTTCAAATTTAAGCCAGATCTGTTGTGCTATTTTGACGTGATTGAGCGTCAAACATCCATACTCTCCTATTATTAATATTAGTTGGATTATGATACATTTGTAGGTGCTATTAATAGATCCCATAGTATTCCAGAGTCACGTCGATGGTTATGGCAATATATTATGTTCATGTCATGCGGGGTGGATCGAATCATTCCATAATTGTTCTGTCAGCATAGAATATGTTGCCGACAATTCAATTATGGAATGAGAGAAAGTTTTACCTTGTAAGCCTATGTAATAGCACGAAATAATTTAGTTAGAAGAACAAATAAGGTTCAGAATTCTGTTACCAATTTACCATTTGGTATAATAATAACATCATCTTTGATGTTATCGTTAGCGAATTAGAATTAATAGGCAAGAATGAATACTGTGAAACTTGTAGGTATACTCGTCAGCACTGGTTTTGTAGTCCTCGATGTAAGATTGATTTTGGAAATATTTCTTTACGATAGGGATGCGGATTGGGTCAAAAATAACCCATTCTAGTTAGTACGTCAGATAGATCATGGAAAAATAAGGGACACGTACTTTTTGTCTTATCATAATTATCATAAAAAATCGACAAAGATATAGATCATCAAATCGAGTGGGGGTCATGAGTCATGACGTCACTTATGGTTAAAAATCGTACCCACAAGTGTCGTGACTCGAAACTTCTAAGCGCGGTATCTACATCATTTTTTGTTTGTGAAACAAAAGAAAAAATACGTCTACAATATTTTTTAGTAATCGAACTGACGGACTCATTCGTTTTTTTAGGATTATAACCTATTCATAAAACTATGTATTAAGCAGGTATCTTGGAAGATTCGTGTTTATTTTATGTTAAACACAAAATGTACTATATGAAGCGCTTTTTATAAGATTAAGATCTTAAGGCCGATTTACATCAGACGAGCGAATGCCCATTCTATTCTATTGTGTAAACAAACGTAGAACATTCTTTCGTTGTTTTGTTTGCGTTCGCATAGATTCTATGGAATAAATAATATGGAAAACGCTAAGAACGATCTTTCGTTTACACTAAAAGATCGAGAAAGAATGCTCTTGTTCCAGCTCTAGCTCTAGCTCTATGTTCGTTCAGTTTAAATCGGTCTCAAGACAAAAATGATTTAGTACAAAAAAAGCAGTGGTAGCTTAGTGACTTAGAACCTTCGATTCTCAATCGTACTCACGAGGTCAAAGATTCGAACCCTGCATGCACTTCTAAGTATTTTACCACATACTCAGGGCATCAATTTGAATAGAAAAATAAGAAAAAAGATATAGTTTTCGTTCGTTTCAAAAAGCGATAAAATTCTCTCGTTAGAAAGCTTCTCTAGTAATCCTGTAAGCAGGGAACGCTTCAAAGACCGTAAGACCGTAGATGTGGCGTGTTGATTGCGCCTTCGTTGACTTCAAAAAGAGTTGGAAACGTGGCTTTTCTCTAGAAAACAGAATAACAAAAGAGGGGATGTGGCTATTTTGTAGGTTTTTATACTTTTCCATTGCTACTAGTTGCAACACGCGGTTTATTAGATATTCCAAAGAAAAATGAGTAACACTACATGTATTGTTTTTTATAACAAATTTTAATATTAGGAACCTACTGAGGTAATTTACAAAAAAAAACTTACGTAGGTACAGATTTTTAGTTGAGGTGACAAGCAAGATGTGCATTTCATGGAAAACCAAGTAAAAAACAAGCCTGTTCATAATACGATAGTGCCACGCAGCAGAGTTGAACTCCTATTATATTCTAGTATGAAGAGTTCAAATGCTTAGCACTAGACTCATTCACTCATTTACCCTTAGATATAAGACGAGATATCATATTACTCTGTACTTATTCTGGAAACATTGTAGAAACTGAATGTGAACTAATTAATTAAGTCATTTTTAAAGTAATTACTTTTAGGTGGTAAAATAACTGGTAAAGATGTGGGGCGGACTCTGCAAAGAGTCTATATTAGATTGAATATTTTGACGTCAGTGTTCGAGGGCCAATTATTCATAGTTTTACAATAAATAATGCTGGCGTTTATTTGCCCCAACGCATAAGCATTGCCGTTCAGCGTGGTAGCCAGCATGCTGGCTACACTTCCGATTGGTAGTGGGCTTTAACATCTTGATTATCTGTCACTGGTCTATGGATAATTCAGGTGTGCTTAGTGTAAGTAGTTAGTTAGGTATGTAGCGTAGTGTAATGTTGTTCTCATTGTATTTTCGTTTTGAAATAATAATTGTAAAGGAATGTTAAAATATGTCAATACAAATTATTATTGGAACGATGTTCCTTATGGAAGGCTTGGAGAAGATAGGGTATAGGATATTCAAATGATCGTATTTTTTGCAAATTGTGTTGATTCTAAATTTCACTGTAAAATTACAATCACAGTCAGTTTACAATACTTCTGTAGTCTATATCGTATGAGATTATGATCTCACTGTAGGTTAAATTAGTTTATTTATTATTTGCACAGTGTACATATATTAGACCTTTTGACTAAAATCTTAAACTATGTACAAAGACCCTGTTAGGGTGTCGCAAAATAGGAGACAACACATTCGATAGCTCACTTTGAAAACTACGCCGGTGTTTATTACTAGTTTGTAATCTAACGTTCTTAGATTATAATTTGATAGCTTTTACAATTTTACGGTGACATTTATACCTATGTACCGAGGAAATTGGGGGAGACCTTTGCCCAGCAGTGGGACAACTCAGGTTAAACAAAAAAAAAAAAATATATCCACAGAAACTTTGTTCCCACCTGGTGTCCATGGCACCACATCTTATCTTATTTTGTCCTATTCTATCAGTGCTATGGCGTTTGTATGATCTCATACTTACTTAGGAGTTCGTTGGAGCGAATTCTGGCTCAGGATGGGAAAGGCATACTAATGTCGTTTGGTAACATGAAGATATGGCGTAATCCTTTACGGGCGAATTGCTCGGGTGTCTGAACGCGAGTGAGAAAGGCTTTGAAGATTTAGGAAAGGTGAGAATAGCCTGGAAAGTGAAATAAAATTCAGTAATTAAAATTTAATTTTAGAATAACTTAGAGTCTACCTGTCTTCGAAAATTAAGGTGTAATGTAAGACGTGGTTAATTAATTCAAGAAAACAAAGGTTTTTATACAATGATAATGAAAATATTGGTTAAAATATCATGCTGGATAGGGAAAATTATTGTTAAAATTAGTACGAACATTACACACATTACTTAATTTTATACATCGAGTTTAGTAATGTTATGTTGTTGCAAATAATGATGTATGATTATTTTGTTGAATAAAGAAACCTATGCCCGTAGGCCTGAGATGATCTCTACTACTCACTGTAAGTTCTAAGGCGAAGGGCCGTTCTAACCTGAACTTTATAAGTAACAATACTTATGTACATACTTATAGCTAGAGTATACCTGAAAGTTTACATGAAGCATACTTGAAATAAATAATAGCTAACTTAAAACGGTGAAGGAAAACATCGTGAGGAAACCGACATGTACCTAGAATCTTTCGAAGTCATGTGTCATCCGCCAACCCGCACTGGGCCAGCGTGGTGGATTATGGCCTTAACTCTCTCCTTGCGAGAGAAGGCCCCGAGTCCCAGCAGTGGGAACGTTTAGTGGGCTGTTGAATTTGTTGATGTTGATACTTGAAATCATTCCAAATAAGAACGTTACCTGAATTATGATACTCAAACTTAGTACGTCCTAACATGGCATTAAGGACCAATTTTACCAACAATAGACAAGTTGACTATGCAAATTAATAATCATATGTCAGTCAGCATAATTATTAAAAAAAAAATTATGAGTATTTTTTTCTTTTGTTTCGCAAACAAAAAATGACAAAGAAGTTTCAGTGCTTAGAAGTTTCGAGTGACGTCACTTCATTGTACGATTTTTAAGAAGAAGTGACGTCACAACTCACTCCTAAAGTTTAAAGATTTTTTTTGATATTTAATAACTTGATAAAACAAAAATAGGTGCTTTTTATTTTTCCAAAAACTGCTTACCTAGAATAGTATATTATTTCGAATCATCCCAGTTGTTTGGAAACAGTTATTAAATTATCGTTAAATAAGAAAAGGAGAGATCAATCTATATGCCAAAAAACCGTTCTTCGTAAATAATATGGGTCAGCTTACCTTATCGAACGGCAGATCACGTAATAAGATAATAAAAAACAGGAACCAATTACTTGGAGTGGTCTTTTGAATTGAAGCTAACTACACAAAGGCCGGAGCATAATCTCAGCGTTGCAGAAGAGACTTGAATTAAATAAAATTGCAGTCCGGCCCTTCTACCGCCTAACTAAATCGGCTTTGGCTTTGCTATTGCCATCTCTATCATTTCAAACGAAAAGAAAAGAGAGAGATACATCAAAGCTAAGACAGTTTTCGTTCGACGGTAGACCCCCGGTGCATTAGATCGCTTGAAGCAGATAGTCCGCGCCACCACTAACGTTTTTTGACGCAATGGCGAACTACGATACTATTCATATCAAACCTCTTACTAGTCGTTGTAGAATGAAATAGTGGCGCCTTTAGTCATAGGTGATGTACCGGCTAAAGAGGCGATATAAAATTATTGGATGTTTATGACTTCAGTGTTTCAAACAAAATGAAGTTGAGATAAAATATGTACAACTTACAGCGGAAATAAAAGTATTTTGTGTATTGAGTTTTGCGTAGTATGGCAATACCAAGTTCAAGTTGCAAGAAATTATGTCATATAAAATTATTGTTTTTACATGGGTAGCTTTTATTAGTTAAACTAAATTACAATGAAAACAACACTATAACACATACTTAACTACTTAAATTACGCATACCTGAATTATCCGTATATGCAACAGATTTGCTATTTGTGCAGTTCAGTTTTCCACCATTGATATTTATAAATATACATAAATGTTGGTGGACAAGTCTCACACAACACCATCTGACCCCAAACTAAGAAAAGCTTGTACAATGGCAGCCAGAAAGCTGATATAATACTTACATAGTTGTAAATACATTGTTACATAGAAACACCCAGATACAGTACAAATATTTGAATTCATTGCACAAATATTTGCACTGGGTGGGAATCGAAACCACGACCCTCGGCTCCGCAGGCAGAGTTACTAAGTCATGAGACCAGTCAGAAGATGAAGCATTTATGATAAACCAACCGTCTAGTATAAATAATAATCTGTCGTTTGTTGTTCATGTCGCGATAAGCCTTGATGTCGCGATACGCCTTGATGTTGCGATAAGCCTTGATGTCAGATAAGGCCTTGATATCCCTTTTCCTTTGGTAATTGCCATTGGCATTACATTGATTCCATAATATACCGTTGACCTTTTGCTTTGAAAAAGATTATGCAAGCGACTGAGCTTGATTGTATGTTCCTATTGAGGGAGCAATTGTTACAGGATGGCCGAATGTAACGGATGCGTCGGCACATTGCTGTCCCGCCAAGTTTTGAGCCTACCCGCTACGTTGGGCGCTTCGCGTGATACTATTGTAATTCACAGATGAAATTGGAAGGGCAAATGTATCTACTTATCGTTAATTTGCTGTATTTGTTCCTGATAAAACATATTTGACCCAACACCGCAATCCAACTGTAATGCTAAAACACATTTAAAACAAAATTGAAATGCAGAGTTAAATAAATAAATAAATGTTATCAAAAATATAGTTAGATATTATAGCTTTTTAGAGATTTCCCCTTTTCTAAGATCTACACGTACGAAGTCAAAGTAAAACCATATTTTCTTTGCTTAAAAACTCAGGCTAAGTCGTAGTTAGTATAAAAGCTAGTTTGAAATAAAAAGATTGTGACATCAATTATTCTGAAGTTAGAAAGAGAGTTTCAAAAGGGAATTCCAATAGAGAACAACTCTTTCTTGAGTTTTTTTTGCCAATGAAGAACTTTTGTTCTTACATAAATCATAAAAATTGGGCTTAAGACTTTCTGTTTCTCTGGGAAAGGGAGTTGATAAAAGTTAGCGGCTATTGCCAGTTGGAAATAATAAATATTAAGGTTACATCAATTTTCCTGGTCTTTAATAAAGCTTAAGCATTGTATTCTTTGTTAGTAAATCTTTTTGAAACTTTTAACACAAACCTCGGTTTGACCTTTGTTTTTGTAGTGTTAGGACTCTTTGCAGAGTCCGCCTGGGGAAGCAGTAATGTGCGAGCATTACTGTGTTACGGTATGAAAGGCAATGTATCAGGTGAAATTACAGGGCATAGAGATAAAAAATGTTTTAGGTATCGCAGTGCACTGCTGGGTAATGATTTGGACTCTTCATGTTCCAATAGTGACCTGTCACTGTGCTGTTATGGGCAGGCATGTTGCTTACTATCAGGCAAGTGCCCTGCTTGTTTCGTCACTCTATACTGTAAAAAAACCAGTCAAAGTCCTATGGAACTGTTTTGCTCAAACATATTGAAATGAATATCTATATTTATTTAAGCAGTTTTTTTTACTTTTATAGGTTTACACAAGACTGCCATCTCGCCTGATGACGAGGTGGTTTACGATGGAACGTGTCTACCTAGAACAAACAAATTCACTCTCGATTAGAGGACACAAAGATTGGAACCATCAGGGAAAACACACTCAGGAAACGTAATGCACAGCCTAAACGTTCTTTTCACAAAAGTAGAGTCAAATTTCTTCGTTCGTGTCTTTGGAACATCAACCATGAAACGAGGTCGTATTTTCGAGGTATGAGCATTTCGATAGAAAAAAGGGCAAATTGGTATTAGTTGCACATCAGTGACACACTCTCCGAAGTGTATCCAATAAAAAATGGATAGGCTAGCAATTTTTCGGCGATGTTCAAGTCTTTTTCGCACAAAAGTGTCGTTGCCTATGAGCCTTTTGGCACGTCCCGCACGTCTTTCGATCGATACCGAAGCCTTCAGCTGATACGAGTACTGAAGATGCGAGAGAAAATAGGGATGTTTGTTTTGTTGCTCAATTACGTCGGAACGTCTAAACGTATCGGGTTGCAATTTGGAAGACTGTTAGACTACAGTTTGGAATAGTACGTAAGCTACTTTTTATCGCGAAAAAAAAAACGGGAATTAGAAATAGGTACCACGAGACGCTGCTAACTTAAACTATATACCTACAGCAAAAGCATGCAACTTACCCGCATGTTAGTAGTAACAATTATGTAGTGGTAGGACTGTTAGTAGAGTCCGCCTGGGGAAGTACCACACCTTTGCCAGTTATGACACCGCCAAGCAGTAACATGCAAACATCACTGTGTTCCGGTTTGAAGAACAATGTTTCCAGAGAAATTACAGGGCTTAGAGATACAACTTCTTAGATCTCTGGGTGACGAGCGCAGTGCAGTGCTAGGTAATAATTTGGACTCTTCATGTTCCAATAGCTGCGTGTCACTGTTCTGTTTTGTGGCAGGCATGTTGCTTACCATCAGGCACACGTGTTCGTCTCGTCACTCCTTATTTAAAAAAAAAAGGTATATAATGATACTCAATTTCAGTGGCAGCTGTAATAATATTAGTTCATTTTTTCATCAATGTATTCTGAACTGAAAGCTTTGGATCATCTCTGAAAGCTTTCGACAATGTGCGTGGCTGCAAAAACATCCCTAGGGATTTACGTTACCCGAAAACTAACGCAACAAGGGAAAATATGGGGAATATAAATACTGAACTTGAAACAGAAAATGACGTGGCGACATCAACCCCTCGTTGCCACATAATTTTCCCTTTGTCAACTGAATCCATAAAATACCTAATTATTTTTTAAGCTTCAACGCAAAAATGACAGGTTAGTATAATTTTCTCTCTCTCTCTCTATGCGTGTGTTAGTATGTGGTGTGTGTGTAGGTACTTGGGTGTGTCAGTATATGGCGTTGTAGTTCACAACCGGTTGAACCGTTTCTATTTTGTTATTAATCTGAGTGTTCTTGCTCAAGATTCATGAAATAAAAAGAAAACGATTGACAAAGCTCACGGACCCGGTTTCTGTGGAGCTGTAAAATTAAAAAAAAAAAAAAAAAAGTGTTCTTGCTTGTGTTTCATACAAATTGGTTCAACCGTTTTCAAATTGACGTCACTCGTAACTTCTAAGGACATTATCTTCGTAATTTTTTTGTTAGTGAAACAAAAGAAAAAAATACGTGTACAATATTTTTAAAAATATAACTCACGGACTGTTTAGTTTTTTTGTCGTCTCACCTATTATTATTAATTGAACGGTTATATATGTATAATAAGTATGTAGTTAAAACTATTTAAGTATTATATCAGCTATCTGGCCACCATCATACAAGCATTGCTTAGTTTGGGGTCAGATGGTGTTGTGTGTGAATTGTCCACCAATATTTATTTATTATATATTTATTTATATGTTTGAGCGCGGGTTGGACTATCAGCCTCAATAAAAAATCTTGCAAGTTAAAGACCGGATTGCGTCGCAATGGTTTCTCTCGGCCATCCCAGGCTATCGGAAACTTATAATTCATTATTATAAAACTTTCTCAATTTCGGCCTCCCCAGACATTTCATAGTTTGAAAACGATATCTTAGTTTCTGATAGAAAACTTCACGGTGTTATAACATTTAAGCAGTATTAAACACTGGGGGTTCTTTGTGGTCGTGTGTGCATTTCATGCATGCATAATTTAGCAAGTCATTTATCAAGGTCTCTATAATCCAGCTAAAAACCAGAATAACTTATGTTTAAAACATTTACATTTTAGTAACGACTAACTCAAATTATATTAAAAGTTTATTATTAATTATATTATGATAATATTATTATATTAATAAACAAAAATTTTAAACACAAAAGTTAGATTTTTTTCCGAACAAACACTGATTTCAATTTAAAATTAAATTTTGTCTCTGGATTAAATTTAATTAATTTTGACATAAAAAATTACATAAATCAACTAAATAACACACTGTTTCTATGAGACAGCAAGTACATCTGCACTTCAAAAAATACTCAGAAACGTAAGCGGGTGTCGAACCTACGACCTTAAAATTGTGAATCGCTCTAGGTTTTCTAACATAAAATACTTGTTTGAATTTCGACACATTTTTTTTTCTGTATTCTACATAATTATATATGAAAAAAAAAAATTTGGTTGTTGTAGTGGCTGTAAGTTTTTACATATTTTACTCTGCTGTTCTAAAGTCTCCTGCAAACCTGATACTACATCATGTAAATGAAATCAAGCTGCACTAGGTTTTAGCATATTGTCAAACAGATGAGCAACAATTTTAGCTTCGTGTCGCGTGCTGCGTCGTATTTCACGAGTGTAACTCCATGACAACGCCACAATAAGAAAGGATATTTATGAAGTTTGGATATGAATGGGTTTCCGGCTTGGAAAACCGACGCAGTGTGTGTCTATGAAAGGCTTTGTTCGGAGCCAACCGTAACTTTTGAAACCGATGATAAACTAAGATTTAACGAAATGGATGAATGAAATGACGTGCGACAAAAGAGGTACTAGAAAATATACAAAAATTGTTCTATAGTTTTTGGATATTTTTGGGTTAAGTCTAATGTGGAAAAATACGTTGGTATATTTGGAAAAAGAAGGTGTTCTGGATTCATCGGAATATTGTTTTACGTATGTTTACCGTTCATTCAAAGATGTCTGTAATCGATTCGGAAAGTACTTTTGTGTTTCAATAGAAATGCTTTTCTTTGGTTTCATTTAAATTATATCGAAATTGCTCGTGTGGTTCTTGAAAAATCTAACGAAATCTTAAAATTGCAAATTTTGTAGAGAAGTATGGGGAGAAGGAGAGGGCTCCTTGAGGTAAAAGGCCATAATAATTTTATCAAGTTATTAAAAATCGACGTTCATCAAAATTCCGGAGTGAGAGTTTGTGACGACACGTATACATAAATATTGTACAAACGTCACTCCAAAGTTCTTAGCACTGTGCTTCGTCATTTTTGTTTGTAAAACATAAGGAAAAATGATGTTGAAGGACCACGTCGTGGTGTTAATTCGGCTCGTTAGCAAATAGACTCTAATTCTGGAATGATTCCAAGCTATAGAGCCCTTTTGGCAACGGCCTGTAGAAACTAGATTAAATTTCGTTTAGAATAATGAGATGAATAAGACTTATCTGGTCCTTCCACTTGTTTAAATTCGCCTAACGCGGTTTAAAAGACTAAGCAAAGTGATGATTTTTCACGTAGGTATCTCTTATCTTCTTACTGTAGTATGTTGCTTAGTATAGAAATACATTTAGCAGTATATACGTAAGAAGTACAATAAGCAGTGGTGGCCTAGAGGATAAAATATGCGTTTTCCATTCGTGAAATCGTAGGTTTGAATCCCGCTAGACTTACGAACAATCATTTTACGTGATAGGGTCTTTACATATAGATGCGCCATAATCTGAACACTTAGGCCGATCGTGTCTCTCCATTATTGATGTTGTCGGTATCATGTTCCGCGCTCTCGCTTGCACGCTCTGTTCAGGCAGAAAGTGATGCGTTTTCGTGCCTGCAGACGTTATCATGTAAAAAATTACATTATCAGTATAATCATTGTCAGCCTGCATTGAGCCACTGTTGGGTAACAAGGTCTTCCTCCTTGTGCCACTACTATATCTCGAACCAATCTCAGCCACAAATGCCTTGCGATTTGTGTGATGCTAAAAACTACACCCAACCCATCAAATTCTACTAACATTACATACATATATGAAAGTTTTTATGTATGGATATTTGGTACTCTTTCAACCAAAAAGATCTAGATAATAATCTGGAATGACACCTAGGCTACTTTTTATTCCGGGAAAACATGAAAATCGGGAACTTTGTAGGTGAAACTGCAGGATGCTAGTATAGAAATAAGGGCAATCTACCGGAACGATGGTAATTTATGTGCGGATTTTGTCAAAGAAAATTGAAGCTTAAAGCTCACAAAGTCTAACTAGCTCCTATGTTTTCAACCTTCCTATAGTCACTCTTGAAAAAGCAGCTTGCAGTCTTGCAGTCAAAGTCAACTAATCAAACTTCAGATCAAAGGAAACTAGACGACAATTTGAAAGCATTTTCCTGCTTTGACAAACTTTGAGGAAATAGCAATATTATTTTTATTTACCGTGTATTTTTTTGAGTTTGCTCGTTTTTATTGTTCAGTTGATTGGAATTCTTGCGATTCTACGACAAATTATATGCTGGAATTCTTTGCGATTTACACGAAAATTAGATTCTTTGTTTGGTATTACGCAACTTTCGTATTGTTTGGTTTACTTACATACCATGTCAACTTATATTGTAACTAGCGGCCCGTTCCGGCTTCGCTCGGATCATAATCTAGACACTGTCTGCAGCGCCATCTGCCGGGCTTATTTGTGAATCTAAACCATCCTCAAATCCACACACAAACAATCAATGTACACACACAAAAAAATCATTAAAATTGGTCCCGCCGTTTAGGAGGCGTTCACTGTCAAATGATTCAAAGGAAACAAACACTGTGACACGAGAATTTTATATATAAGATTTTATAAGCATCTAAACAGTGTATGTTAACTTAACCAAATTACAATCAGAACTACATTACACTACGTACCTGAGTAACTGCTTACACGAAGCAAACCCCAATCATCTATAGGCTAATGAAGGTTGAAATAGTCAAGCCCAACATCAGTCAATCGCAGGTAGGGTTGCCATCTCTAGAATGTTACAACTAGGACAAGACGATTTAAATTGAGCCCAGAACCCGGACATTTCAACAGGTTTTTTAATATATACGTAGTTATTGTGGTTAGACTTAAAAATTAACTTTAGTTTGTTGTCACTTTTAATAAGAATTTAGTGAGTCCGTTCGTCGGTCGATCACGGTTTGCACGGGCACAGTGCGTGTATCAAGACGCCCAAGACTTTATTTTTTAAACGATTTTTTTTAAATCTCACCCTAACGCTCCCCGGATGCCTTCTAAACTAGGACAAATCGGAGAAACCCGGACGGATGGCAACTCTAATTCACAGGTCACTGTAATGTAGTCATGTGACCGAGTAACGCTTTTGGGGCATTGGATATGGATTGCTATGCTCGGAAACAATTGTTAAATTTTCAAAAACAAAAGAAACATGACAAAATTCATTCCATTTTTATCATAACTACTAGCTGACCCGGTGAACTTCGTTTCACCATGTATTTTTTCGTTTACATTTTCTAGACTTTCTGCAGTACAAATCTTGTCCCGACAATAACAAACAAAGAATCATCCTATTTGGTGCAGTCATTCAAAAGTTATGAGCATACATACATTTCGAAGATCCATTTTTACTGTTCCGTAATACGTACTAACTGGATCTTTATGGGTTTGTCATGTCTGTCTGTCTGTCCATCCGTATGTCACAACCATTTTTCGAAACTATAAAAACTATACTGTTGAAACTTTATACAGTTAATAACATGTTACTTCAACGTATAGAAGCATTTAAAAGCAAGTAATCCCTTTATGCAGAATACAGAAGACCGCACCTTGGGGCGTTCATTAGGAGAGGCGTACGTCCAACAGTGGACGAATATTAAATAGGCTGATAATGATGATGAATCCCTTTATTGTTAATCAAGTTATTACCAAAAATCTGTTTTATTTTCATTGTAGTGGTTTGTGATATACGATGTTTTTTGTTTGATTACCTGGCACATGGACAAACAAATCTGATGGTTTTCGAACACGGGAGGGAATAACTACCGATCGAACTTGAAGATTAGGTATGAGGTAGCAATCCTGGAAAATGCAGCGAGTTAAAAAATTCCGGTGAATAGGTAGATGTTGACGACATCATCTTGAATCGAATCAACTGATTTATAAATCCTCAGTTCGTCTGTAATTTGTTCTTGAGTTTTGAAATTTAATTCATTTGCATCTATCTCATTATATTATCTCATTTACATAATAGGTATTAATATTTATTTATCATGTGGCTGTCTTGTCCCAATATTGGGCAACGGCTTCCATACCCTCCTTCCACTTTTCCCTTTCTATGGCTATGTATTAGCCATAGAAAGGGAATTAGTTCAGTCTTTCCGATATTTGTGGAGGTTGTCTTGCCATCGTTTCTTTGGTCTGCCGCGTCGTCGTTTGCAATCTGGGTTCCTCCGCATGGTAATTTTGGCCCAATAATCATCCGACGTGCAGCAAACATGTCCAGCCCGATCCCACTTTCAAGTTGGCTGCTTTTTGAGTCACATCGGCTAATCCGGTTTTGGAACGCAGTTTGGTGTTTCGTATTCTGTCCGTTAGTTTTACTCCAAAAATATTGCGCTCCATAGCACAAAAGTGTGTATTCAAATCAATTTGCACAGATAGGGATATTAAATCAATAATTCAAAATAATATAAAACACTTTTTTTTTAATTAATGGCTCTATGTGGATTAGTCAATAAACACTTTTGGTAACGCGGTTTGTGTTTGACTGACACTTGATTGATATAATGACGTGAAAACTGATGCATTTTTTATCGCGTGCCGAAACTAAATCAAAGTAAATAATATCGTGAAGCCGACCAAATTGAAAATCAGTACTATAATATAATCCTTGCCCACCAATATAATCCTAATCTTCTGAGTGGGTTTCGGAACGTGACATTAGATCCTCCTATCATCTAACTGTTTTAATAGATATGATGGAGTTTGAACTTTGTGCAGCGGGAATAAAGTGCAAATTGACTCCTTGATGTTAGGACACACATATTTTGCTTAGACATAAGCGAGTGCTTGTTATTTAATATGAACTTTATTTCATAGCAATAAAGCTCAAATTGCCTTAACATTTTAGTTACAAAACGTTTGTATGGGAAAGCACTTCATTTAATATGAACTTTATTTAATAGCAATAAAGCGCAAATTGCCTTAACATTTCAGTTAGAAAACGTTTGTAAGGGAAAAAGAAAAGGCCTGTTTTCAGAGTTTTCCCGGCAATTTAGACATCTACGAACATATAAAAAAAAAATTGCCCAAATTGGTTCAAGCGTTGTTGAGTGATGTGCTTACCAACACATTTTGCGATTTATTTTTATATTATTGATTTTAGATTTGCCATAAGCTCCTGGAAATTTTAATCGAGACATACTAAAAAAAAATACTCATCAGATCGAGTTCAAACCAATTTTCGTTGGTAGTTTGCATGTACATACTATATTTTGTTTAGTTTTATCATTCTCTTATTTTAGAAGTTAGAGGGGGGCGGGGGGGAACCAACATATTACCACTTTGAAAGTGTCTGTCGCGCAAATTATTCAGTGTAGACAAAAATTATTTTAGAAACCTCAACATCATTTTTGAAGACCTATCGATAGACATCCCACACGTGTAGGTTTGATGGCAAAAAAATGTTCAGTGAGTGTTTCAAATGAGTTTCAGTTCTAAGTATAGGAGGCACCCCTATTTTAATTTTTTTATTTTTGTACAAATCTTAATGCGGTTCACAGAATACATCTACTTCCAAGTTTCAATAGTGTAGTTCTCATAGTTTCTGCAGAAAGCGGCTGTGACATACGGACGGACAGACAGACAAACTGACAGACACGACGAATCTATAAGGGTTCCGGTTTTACGTTTTACGGAACCTAAAAAAACTATAATTGATCAGCTATCGAGCGGGATGAAAAATGATTAAATTACTAAAACGACTATTAAAAAATAGGAGTTGGTGATAAAAGGGTAAAAATTTAGGGTTGTATGTATTTTTTAACGCCACATTATAAAAAAATAAAATTAAAAAATTTCGTCTGAAAATTAAAAAAAAAAATTTTGGGATGAACAACCCTTGTCACTTAGGGGTATAAAAAATAGCTAGTAGCCGATTCTCAGACCTACTGAATATGCATATAAAATTTGGTTAGAATCAGTAAAGCCGTTTCGGAGGAGTTAGGAAACAAACACTGTGACACGAGAATTTTATATATAAGATGTTCTAAACATCAACCTGATCCGTTCAGGCGCTTCGCCGGGATAGAGTAACAACCACACAAACTTTTGCATTTATAATATTAGTGAGATTAAATATTCATGAATACTCGTAGTTTAAATATACGAATAAATGATGTATTCTTTAACTTTTCCTGCACGCAAATGTAATACGTACAATTACTACATAGATCGTAGACTTATCGGCAAAGCCGCACCTACTACTGCCTCCTCCTACTAAAAAATGTAGCTTATGTAATTTTTTCACCATAATACAAAAAAGGAATTTTGTCAGACATCCTTTGGCACCTAAATAAACATATCAATCACCCAACCAACTATTTTCAATAAAAATCCCGGACCTACCAACTCTGTCGTCGGTATAAAGGAAAAGTTGTATAAAGGGATTCCTGTATTATAAGCTAATACGAACCGCTTTGTGCGCGAACGAACGCATATTGGCTGAAAATTTCTGCTTCACGAAATTCTAAGAGAAGATTTTAAGTGTGTTTTTAAATTTTATAAGCTTTTGTGTCCTTTGTCCACGTATTATTCAATTAGAAGAAGTTTCTCTCAGCTGGGGAAATATAGTTGGAGCAGGAATAATACGTAGATAAAATAGTTAGTACCTGGGTGACAGGGCTATGCTCGGTTTAAACACAGAATATACTTAGATACCTACAGATAATACAGAAAGGGCTCCCCTCCCAGTAATAGATTTTCTCAAAAAAAGAAATAAGAACTTGAAAAAAAAGAGAAAGCATCTGGATTTGAACCCAGGCTCTACTGCTTCATGACCGCCCATCTTATCGACTGAGCTAATACACAGCCGCGCAGGACTGCCAAATTTACCGTCGCATTCTAATGTTAATGTAACAGTTTTTAATTATCTAAAAAACGCGCATAACATGCGATTTTAAAAAATGAAACCTAGTTACATCGACTTATCGTCCCCGAAACCCCCTGGATACATAATTTCATGAAAATCGTTCGAGCCGTTTCCGAAATTCAAATTATATATATATATATATAAATACATAATATATACAAGAATTGCTCGTTTAAAGATAAAATTTATATAGTTTTTAAACTTTCCCAATTTGACTGTTTTGACTTTTTGTTAGAAGGGCGTTTTTAGTCAGGCTACGTTTGATTATAGAGGATAGAGCTAAGAAGTGTTATTTAATTAGATAAAAAAATTGAAAAGTCCTTAGCTCAACGCATGGAGTCATGTTGATGAAAATTGGTCCAAGATGGCCGCTGCCAAAAAATGGCGGACTATATATTTTGTTACAGATCTCCCAATATGCGTATGAAATGCAAGGGCTTGACTAGTAGGATTCAATACACTATGATAAATTTCAAATTTATGATGACCGCTACTACAAAATTTAAATTATATTAGATTGGATAATTTCCTGAATAAGTAAGCGTTATATTAATTGAAATGTTTTTATAGACATTACAAAAATTTACAGACGATCTGAAGCTAAAATATTGGACGTTTTCAATGCGAATAATACGCGAATTTAGACTACGAATAATGGATGATACCTAATATAATAAAATGTATCTTTGCTTCGGAATATGTTATTTTAGGTTAAAATAATATATCAAACACGAACCTGAAAATACAGCTATAAGAGAATAGTTGGCCCAGTTTTATCTTTTTGAGCTCATTTCTCGGCACACCCGCCAAAAAATTCTACAGACTTAAATTTGGTCAGAGAATTGTCTGGTCTTAGCTTAAGTCAATTTTGAGTACATTTTTGGAATATGGTGGTAACTAGCAATGAAAACTACTTACACTAAGGGTTAGATAGATATATACACTTTATTGACACACCAAGTTTAACGGGGGAAAGACACAGGCGTGTCTGTTCTCCGCAAAAAGAAGTCAATTTCAACAGACTCCTTCTTTTCGAGGTGTATCCGTGCCGGTTACCAACCATCTCGAGCTTTTGGGTGTTACCTTGTCATCTACGCTCAACTTTGGCTCTTATATCGAGTCCAAAGCTAAACTAGCTGCCAAAAAACTAGGTGTCCTCTCAATGGTTCGAAGGTACTTCAAGTCTGAACAGTTGCTTGTGTTATATCAAGCACAGATTCGCTCTTGTATGGAGTACTGTTCGCACCTTTGGGATAGTTCGGCTAAGTATCAGCTCGAGACTCTGGAATCGATCGAGAAAGGTGCCAAAAGGCTCATAGGCAATGATACTCTTGTGCGAAAAAGACTTCAAAGTCTTGAACATCGCCGCAAAATTGCTAGCCTATCGGTTTTTTTCGGATACATTTCGGAGAGTGCGCGACTGATCTGCATAACTTAATACTACCTTGCCCCTTTTTCTATCAGAATGCTCGTAGCTCGAGAAAGAAACATCGTTTCATGGTTGATGTTCCAAAGACACGAACAAAGAGGTGACTCTACTTTTGTGACTCTACTTTTGTGACTCTACTTTTGTGACTCTACTTTTGTGATAAGAACGTCTAGGCTGTGGAATGAGCTACCAGAGTGGATTTTCCCCGATAGTTATAATCTTGGTGTCTTCAAGTCGAGAGTGAATCGGTTTCTTCTAGGTAAGCACGCTTCATCGTAGGCCGCATCGTCGCTTAAACATTAGGCGAGATGGCGGTCAACTGTAAACCTAATCACGTTAAAGAAAAAAAAAACACCAAAGAATAGGATGCACAAAAAGAAAAACAAAAATTTTAAACTAGTGCTACAAGTTGGCGGCCTTATAGCTAAAAACGATATCTTCCAGCCAACCATAGGATGGAAAATAAGTTGAGGATAAGTCATAAAACGGGGTACATAAATCACATGTTCAAAATCGTAAAAATAAATAATTGAATAAATCATCAAAAATTAAAATAAAAGTTATTAAAATGCCTGACATGAAATATGAGTACCAACCTAAATATTAAAATATAAAAGGCCACTAACTAATACATCTTATGATTATACATAAAATAAATAATAAATATATTACATCTTCATTGAAAACGAACTAGATATAGTACGAGATCCCAGAGCTCCCAGACGTCACCTATTTTCTGATGAATGAAATGTGGACGGTTGAGTAGAGTTAGTACGTACTAAGATCACATGCTTACTCGCTAACTTGCTTAGACGGCCAATTTTGAGATATGGTGTAATGAAGGTAAAGACAAATATTACTTACTTCACGTACTTTCTAATAAGTGATTTTCTCGTATGTTGTAGGCAACATCTTTAAAAACAAGGTTCCGACACTCCCAGACACTTTCCGTCAGCCGTTTTGCTTAACAACTCCAAAATAATAATTTAACTTCACTTAAATTCTCATGCTCCATTTGTAAATATGTTCGTCAGACAACTATTTTGTTGCTTTTTACAATAAGATAGACCAATCTAAGAGGGCAACCATCCCCTAAACTCAACTATGTCCAATGGGTAAGAGCGGGAGACTGAGTGAGGCATTTATTAGGAAATATTGACTTAAAATTGAGTTTAGATTGGTCTGTCTTATTGGAAAAAGCTTTAAAATAGTTGTCTGACGCAAGCATGTGTTCTTAGTACTTCCTAACTCTACTCAATCGTCCACATTTCATTCATCAGAAAATAGGTGACGTCTGGGTGCTCTGGTATCTTACTCTAATAACTACTCAGTCTAAGCACGTCTGAACTGTCCATAAGCCGAAGCAGGTCTACAGATTTTTCCAATAAATTCTAGATTAGAAATGTTTAGTGCAATATTGGTATCGAGCTGCGCTCCGTTCTGGTAAAAATGGTTCCAAGAAAATATTTATTTTTAACGAAAGCGAGCATCGAAATACATATTGGTTGTATTACAGTATAAAGAAAAACTAACAGTACTCGTAAGAGGACACCTTTTACATTGTGATAAATACCGACAACACAGTAAACCATGTAGAGCTGTGACAAATAAAAATGCTTATGACCTAAAAAAGTCAAATGTCAGCCCTGACCCACGCTCCCAAACTGCCAACCTGGTCGTGTTTAGAGCTCGGGAGCACGCTTCTCGCGTCGCGCCCCGCGTAGTATTGTATTATTTTCCGATCCTCCCCGCTTTGAGTAAATGTTAGGATTAGAAATACGGTCGAAACCCTTTTTGAAGTCATGCTGTTTTGGTGTGTTTGAGAAAATGTTGAGAGTTAATAAAGGTGCGCTTACACGAGGGCAATAATTGCTCGGCGACACGAGTGGACCGATCTGGAGCAATTAATGGAGCAATTTCAATAAATTGCGGCAATTATTTCGGCGATATTGCTTCTAATTCCTCCAGATATGTCATATCGCTCAATGTCGCAGATACGAATTGACGAATATCCAATGGGCTTGGAAATTCCTAGCAATTTTTGTATATATCTCATTCGCACTTGTTTGTTTTGCGGCTTGCCGTCTTGCTTCCGCGGGGAGAGCGAGAATTCGTGTGGCGCCTAGTTGATGAAGTTGCGCCATATCGCTCAATATTGAATTGCGCAGTATTGACGTTTGTTGCCGTTGCCGTAAATTGCTTGATGTAGTCGTGACGTCATAGTTGACGAGTATTGACTGGAATCGAGCAATTTTAGTTGCCCGTATAAGCGCACCTTAATTTTTACTATGCGCGCGTACATTGTCACGAAAAACTGACACCCGGAAGTTAACTAAGTAAGATAACTATAACGATAACTAAACTAAGATAGCTAGTCAACATTTTAGTAAACATGATTACTAACTTCAGGTTAATATTTCTTGCGTTGAAGATATTATTATCTATTCTGTTCTATGGTTAAAGCTAGACCTCTTCGCATGAGGATAGATAGATAGAAAACTCTTTATTGTTCACAATATACAACTTAAATAACAAAAACACTTAGCCTAGAACTAGTGATCAAGCGGCGACCTTATCGCTATAAGCGATCTCTTCCAGGCAACCGAAGGATTGTGAGAAACATGAAGTAGAAATAGGAATAAAGAGAAGAAGTATTAATTTCTTGCGTGAGTACTATACTACGTATCAATAACAAAAACACTTTTTTTTACTAATCATAGCTCACTATGAATACCTACGTACCTACCGTGATTGCTACTGACTTGTATCCAACAAAAGGGCATTTAATTTTATAGAACGAGTAGTAGCATCCCGCGGTTTTAACTGCGTAGTTTTTGATCTTATTATTTTGCTGGGATAGAAAGTGGCTTACGTGTTATGCATCTGAAATATTATTTTTTAGTTTTAGCCTAATTAACTTAAATTAGTTTTAGACCGAGCTATGGACAATTCATATGGATAGATATTTATGTACCTGTATTATCATTGTCATTATAATCATTGTAATTTAGTTTTAGTATTTGAAAAGTTTTCTGCCATTCTTCTTGGTCATTAAATAAATAAATCAATGAACATTGGTGGAAAATTCACACACACGTTGAATGGCACTAAGTTACAAAGCACGGCTTTTATTGTACATTTTCAGTATCTGTTATAAACCTTCGGCTTTATCTGAATATTATAGCACGAGCTGAAACTATATTATAATAAGATTTGCTAAAGCACAGTGTTATTTCTAAGAACAGTGTGGGAATAGGATATCTTAACGACACTAACCCGGATAGTATGGACAGTAACTATAGACTTAATCAACCTAATTTGGTCGGGCTGAGAATTCGTACCTAAGTTTAGTAGACGTCTTTTGATTCTGAAACTTATACCTAAGAAAATAGAGTTTATAGTGCTTTTGTTTGGTCGTGAAGGGTATTCAATAAAATTTAACCTTTGGGTCCCCATTGAATGTATGACGAGATACTGTGACTGGTGGATCTGTATCTGAATCCAAAGTTTGATAGAATGGGGTTGTATAATTTCATATGATTTCAGACAGTGGGCAAAATAGTTTTTTTTTTTTTTTTTTTTAACATTTATAGGTTTACACTTGACCACCATCTCGCCTGATGTTAAGCAACGATGCGGTCTAAGATGGAGCGTGCTTACCTAGAAGAAACCGATTCACTCTCGATTTGGAGACACCAAGATTATAACCATCGGGAAAAACCCACTCAGGCTACTCATTCCACAGTTCGCTGCCAACTTCTATGTACTAGTATAACAGTGACAAAATATTGCTGCTTGAGTAATCTCCTGATCTTAACCCCTCTATGGACAATTCAGATGTGCTTATTCTAAGTAAATAGTTACATAATATGTGGTGTACCCACTGGCTGTTAGTCAAAAGTTAGAGCCATAAGTTAGATCTTGGGCTCGCTGTCCACACACAAAACTTTGTGTGATGAATATAGTTATAAATGTCAGTTATTTTTAGACTTACATAATTTTCTAAGTATTACAAGATTTGCTAAGTTTCTGGCTAAATAGTGTTGTGTTAAAAATTGGCGGTTAATATTTTACTTAGTTTTCAGTGTAATTTAGTTCAGTCAATAAGTTAAGTGTAGTTTATTTAAATCACGGATCCTAAACAATTACTTCGAATGTGCGTATACCTGTATTTAAAGGACTTTTACATAGCTCAAACGAAACATTTAGATTTGTCATACGTGATAGCTACTTGTAACAGACCGAGATAAACTTTTGTGTCCATCGAAACTAAGAAGTAGTAAAACATGAAACACATACTGAATACAATAATTACACTTAATTAAAAAAAAATGGTTGTCTGTAAAGTCGGTTTACTGACGATAGTTAAACGTGACAACGTCTTAAGAAATCAGTACGCTGATAGCGCGAGTAGTGATACCGCTCGACTCGGCGGGTGGCGCTCTCAGCGCTCAGCTTCGTCCGCATGGCACGGACGACGAACTAACGGTAACGGTAACGTTACATGACGTCATGTTTTGCGGGCGTGCAGCCGGCTTCACCGAATTATTAACGTTATCACGTCAAAAACAATGCAAAAAAGCTTTTAGATGCCGGGGATCGAACCCGGGGCATTTCACATGCAAAGCGAACGCTCTACCACTGAGCTACATCCCCGCTTGAACTACTGGTCGAAATAATTATTACAACTGTAACAAACATGCGGCGAGGTAACGACCGACGGTAACGCGGTAACGGTACATGGCGTCATGTTTTGTGGGCGTGCAGCCGGCTTCATCGAATTATAAGACGTTATCACGTCAAAAAGATGTCGTTACCTGTATAAACAGAATAAGCAGCCCACTTTATGATGTTCGTGGGAACATCTTAAAATTCTTAAATCAGAATCGTAGTGGTACTGATACACTGACACTGGGTATTTTCTCACACGAAGGCCATTTCCACCTTAATGGCAAGTACAGGTTGGCTGATGACGCATGTCTTCGAAATATTTAATTTACTAGAAATTAAATTGAAGTTTTCACTTATTTAAATATTAGCGGTCCGTTCAGGTTTTGCCCGTGATACATAAAAAATATATAGCATTCAGGATCGAGGACATATCCAACGGTAAAACAGTTTTTAAAATCGGTCCAGTAGTTCGTGAGATTAGCGCGTTCGCCTCTTCAGCTTTACAATATTAATATAGATTTTGTAAATTACCTAGAATTTAGGGTAAAGTTAGGTCTGTATAACAACGGGTTGAAGAATTTTACAGATTTTTTGCCAATCATTGGAATTAAACGATTGTAGGTTCTACGCAAAATTTGTCAGACATCTAGGTGATATTCGGATCGTTAATAATAAATGATAGATTTGTTTTTACTTAAAATTAATTGCTCTTTTTACTAGATTTTGATTTGATTTCAGTAAGTTCATTCAAATTTCAATGCAAATTTGAAAAGTTTGACTAGATTGCTTAGAAACGTGCACCATTTTTAAGAGGCACTGGCTTTAAAACACAAACAAACAAAGCGCTAGTTGACAGAAGATTGCAAAATCTGGATTGATATTGTTCAATACACCTGATTAAAGACAAAAGTCTTTAACCAGTGCATGTTGCCAGTGATGGCTTATGGAACTGAGACGTGGTCCTTAACTGTGGGCCTCATAACAAAGTTCAAAGTCACACAGCGAGCTATGGAGAGAGCTATGCTCGGAGTCTCTTTGCGCGGCGTATTCCCAATCTATACAAGGCCAGAACGCAAGGGTATGAAACTAATCACGTATAGATTGTAAATAAGTTTTTTTACTAAGATCTTCCAAACCATACAAGGCCAGTACGCAAATACTCGCGTATACTTTGTAGTAACGTAGAAGTATTATGCTGTTACAAAATATACAGCGCCAGTACGCATACGGACTAATCGTGTATGTTTTGGAATAAGCGCGCGAAACTAACATTACAATTTGTACGTGAGCAGTTGCATTTTTTTGTTTATATAAAGAGTGACGAGACGAGCAGGACATTTGCCTGATGGTAAGCAACATACCTGCTACATAACAGTACAGTGACACGCAGCTATTGGAACATGAAGAGTCCAAATCGTTACCTAGCACTGCACTGCGCTCGTCACCCAGAGATCTAAGATGTTTTATCAAGATGTTATGCTGACTGATTTATTGTAGATGTTGGTTTCCCAGATCCGACTCGGAGCACCCCGACTCCACCTAGTCTTGTCGCTACTACCCCTAGAGTGTATATAAAAAATGCGGGAGCCAGAAGCCTAAGGGAGGTCCTGAGTGAAGCGAGCCATACGAGGCCTAGCGAAACGCAGGGGAGAGGTGGCGAGCGAAGCGAGCCGGCGACCTCCGTAGTGGAGCTCAGGCCGAGGAGTATGGAGAAGCGACACTCAGGGCTGACCGCAGGGCTTCTGGCGGGAGCCCACCCAGAGTCAAATCTCAGCATCGGATCTACAACATAGACAATCAGTACGAAAAATTATTGTATGCATCGTAATACAGATTTATAACAACATTACAATATAATATACTCGTACGCGAACAGTTTCCTATGGCTGCGTTCTGGCGTTGTATAGAATGGAAAGACGCGACGCGAGCATCCACGTTACAAACTATACACCATCAGTACGCAAAACTCTTGTATGGTTTGTAATAACAGATTTTAAAACAACATTACAATATATACTCTAGCAGTTTTCTATGGCTGCGTTCTGGCGTTGTATAGAATGGAAAGACGCGACGCGAGCATCCACGTTACAAACTATACACCATCAGTACGCAAAACTCTTGTATGGTTTGTAATAACAGATTTGAAAACAACATTACAATATATACTCTAGCAGTTTTCTATGGCTGCGTTCTGGCGTTGTATAGTTTGGAAATACGCCTTTGCGCGACAGAATCCGTAATGAAGATATTTGCAAAAGAACGAAAGTGGCCGACATAGCTCAAAGAGTAAGCAAGCTGAAGTGGCAATGGGTAGGCCACATCGCTCGAAGAACTGACCGATGGGGAAGAAAGGTTCTCAAGTGGACCGTGTGGAAGTTCGACCACGAACCGGAATACGCAGTGTTGGACGGCCTCCCACTAGATGGACAGATGACCTCACAAAGATCGCTGGAAACAGCTGGTTGCAGGTTGCGCGGAACCGTTCGTTGTGGAAATATAGTGGGGAGGCCTTTGTTCAGCAGTGGACGTCTTGCAGCTGATGATGATGACCTGATAGGATGTCTAGCTGTTTTCATAGACTGCATTTTGACGGGAGCGCAAGGGAGCTGCACGAACTAATACCACACTCTCCATTTCATTTTCGAAGATAGGTAACTTGTTCTATCCTTTGGTAGATGCGCTTTGAAAATTCTTTGATAATTAGAACAGCGAAATTATGAAATATTCTGCCAGCAGCACCGTACCCCTATAACCTGGACGTCTACTCTTTTTCCACGAAAAACGTTATTTCGAAATAAACTCGCGACTTTCCTACTCCGGTTCTGTCGATCAGACAATGTTCGATCGGACGAAACGAAGTAGTCAATCGATCGAATCGAACCCATCGATATAAACCAATAGATGTACCCTGAGCAACTTCAAATTGGTAATAAACTGCGTATCTGTGTGTATCGTAAGTGGTTTACAAACAACCAACCTATTTGATCCCTAGAATCGCTAGCGGCGAGATATGCTGTGGTTCTACTTATTTTGGTTATTGACAACAAATAGTGATGGGTAAAAACGTCCGGCGTCCACCGCTTCCTGTTACCGACTAGAACTGGAAGAGTGAGCTTACTCACTCTTCCCAACGATGACCTGATTCCGTGCGTCCTGAAGTTTGGAACCGCACATCTTTGGGAATGCACATCTGTGACTCTGTGTATTGATATCGTTGTTAGAACCGGAATAAGAGAGTCCCGAGTTTATTTCGAAATTACGTTTTTCGAAAGAGAGTAAGGCCTACTGTCCACGCAAGCGTTTTTTGTCGAACGCATGCATCTTACGAACAAACGCAAGACGTGCGGCTGTCGTGTCGTTGTCGTTTCGTGGACACAGACTTCATTATTTGTACGCAAGATGCAAGCATTCGTCTTGCATCCGACAATTGTCGAAATCGTGCGGATGTCGTGCAGCTACGTGGACAATTGGCCTAAATGTCCTGGGAATCTTTAAACGAAGGGTGCATAGGTATATTTTGAGCAACCTTACCTTACCTTTGACGTTGTCTACTCTGGATTTATTTTGTAAAACTCTATTGTAATCGTAATGAAAATAAAAAGGGCTTTTTGTAACGAACGTTCGGGAACGTGCTACGGGCTACGGTGCGGCCACGGCGCGGCGCCAAGCGGTGCGCTATATTGCCTTTTTTATAGCGCGATGCAATGAAAGCCATAAAACCAATCCTTAAAAATGTTTTTTCTTTTATAAAAGTTTTCATAACGTAAAAGGTGGTTAGAAAAATAAAGCATTTATATATTGCATACAATATTTGATGGTATTAGTGAAAAACAAACGACGGAGATCGTTGTCATGGCCCGCTTAGCCAGTAAACTCTTATACGTAAACACGTTGCATTTTTTTTTTTAAATAGAGTGACGAGTGTAGTATGACATGTGCTTGATGGGAAGCAACATGCCTGCCACATAACCGTACAGTGACACGCAGCTATTGGAACATGAAGAGTCCAAATCATTACCTAGCACTGCACTGCGCTCGTCACCCACAGATCTAAGATGTTATATCTCTAAGCCCTGTAATTTCTCTGGAAACATTGCCCTTCAAACCGAAACACAGTAGGTAATGTTTGCACATTACTGCTTGCCGGTAGAATAACTGGCAAAGGTGTACTTCCCCAGGCGGACTCTGCCAAGAGTCCGCCACCACCACCACTACCACACGCCTACCACTACTAAACTACTTACTACTTTTACTTAGCTAAATTTTTAACCGACTTCAATTATATGTATGTTACGTGACAGCTTTGTCAATTTTGATGGTTCTTTTTTGAAGTGAAAACTTCTTTAGGCGCGCTATAGACAGAATTTTCGTGGGCTGTGAAATGGATTCATCAATCGTCACGCTCGGATATGATAAGAAATCTTCGGGTAAACTCGGTAAAAACGGCCAGGTAGATCTTTACTGTTTCTGTTGCCCTGGTGCAACAGAAACAGTAAAGAGTTTCGATTACCTACCTCCAACAGCCCAGCGTTTATCTCCAGATACCAGGACAACAGAAATATAAAAGAGTTGCGTTTGCCCCTAGGTACCAGTACCAGGGCAACAGCAAGTTTTCACTTCTATCGGCAGTTCCTATGACTGCCAATTTTTTTTGTTTGATACATTATAGATCAGAGTTACTAAATTTTTTGCGATAAAATTTACTTTCGTTTATAACACGCTGGATTCTTTACGCTGTTTTATTTTGTGGTTAAAGCCAGTGACGGGAAGTGTGTGTTTAACTTTTTGAATAAGAGAAGCCTTGTGAGTTAGCATCACCGATGTTTTGAATAGACGGGAATTTCTAGCATTTTGTCGCGTTAGATTTCTTGTGTTAACATAAAATCGTGAATTTATTGCATTTGAATGGTTTCGATTCAAGCTTGTAATAATCTTTTGTAAAAGTTAGAAATAACATACATCAACATATGTACGTAATATTTGTGTATATGTAGGTATATAGGTTATATTATTACTAAAATTCCGTTTTAACTTTTATCAGCAGTCCCTATGACTACCATGTTTTTTTACTAGAGCACAATAATTCAGATTTAACAAAGCAAATTGATTAGGAGATTCAGATTCAGTGTTTATGATTCACATTCAATTTGCTCGATTCAGACTCCGAAATGTTCGTACCAAACGTAATTCGGTCGGTTAATACTAACTTTTGAAATTGGGAGGCGACGCCGCAATGAATACAAATGAAATCGAAAAAGACGAATCAGGGAAGCAATTTTGGTAGAAATCTAAAATTTGCATCTATGAACTTTTTCAAGTAACTTAATTTCAAATTAGTTCTCTCAAACGGATATTCTATTTTATTTCAAATGTTTCTTCATTTCTGAAATTTGATAGCTTTTATTTATTGAATTGAATAGTAAACAAGTCAAATGCAAGTCGAACTCTCACTACAGTATGTTTTTTTCTTAATAGTCCTATGACAGATGGCATCAAGTGACTTATACTGTGTACCGAAATTTTGGCTACCGTAGAAGGCGCAAAGCTCTATTAATCTTATCTTACCTTAGAGGCCATATCTAGCCGCCAGGTAGGACGCTTCCAGGAAGGATGCGCCAGAAGGGACGTCCAACGCTTAAGAGAAGGGACGCGTAGAACATTAGGCCGAGTGGGTTAACGAGTACTAAATACGTACGAGTAAGGAACTTCAGACGGTACGATCTCGGGATGAGCTGCCACCGGTAGGAAAGATCAAAGAGCGACTTTGCATCCCCTACGGCCATAGCGGGGAGGATCTAGCACCTGTCAGCTAACAGTTGGTATGTCGAGCTGATGTACTAGTTTTGAAACACTGACAGTTACGATGGTCCGCAAATTCAAAGGTGCACAGAGAGCTATGGAGAGAGCTGTAACCAAGGTTACCGATAGAGCTCAGCGTGTATGCAAACTGAAGTAGCAATGAATCGGTCATATCTGACAGAGGACTGATAACATTTGGAATAGATGTGTTTGTGAGTGGAGAACGTGATGAGAGTAGATGAAGTGAGATAATACGGAAGAAAGCAGGCAGCGGATGGATACGTTAAGCTGAGGATAGGTCTGAGTGTCGAGCCATGAGAGGAGACCTGTGTCCAAAAGTGGACTGATGACGATGATGATGATTTTTATCTTCTGATGTCGCTTGACTTATTATTGCGGGATTGATGATGATTGATGTTTATGTGTCGGACTGGAAGCTCATCAAAATTTTAATTATGCAGTAGACGTCATGACGTTATATTCGATCATGATTTTCATTCCATAGAACCAAACCACTTAGAGGTTTGACTCCACTTTCAAAATAAGAACGTATTTTTAAAAAGAGTCAAACGCACACGTCACACTCTGCTGCTCCGACTCCAAGTCCAATTAAATCAATAGTTATGCAGCCATACTATTCCGAGAGCTGGCAGCAAATTTTGGGTAGGTACTTGAGGCAAGCTGAAAACTTGTCACATAGTTCTCCAACTAATACCAACACTAAGGTGCAGACCTGGCTGGTGAGTAGCGACCGCCGCCGCCCGATATTTCTAAGTCTGTGACATCAACCCATAAGATTTCCCCCAAAAAAAGCTCAACGGGACTAAACAAGGTTTCATTCAAAAAAGACCTTCGGATTATGAATGAGCATTCATAATCATGAATTTCTTTCCATATTTCGTGTTTTCTGTGAGGTAAAATCGATTTAAAGTGAAGTGGCGATCAATATCGATGATATATAATACTGAATGCAATTTAACAGCGTAGAGGTGGGTGAGGTTTGTTTGAATGGCACTCTTCGGTTGTACGTACGTACAGCGTGAGAGGGGCACTTCACCCGGGCGCAATCCCTGTTTATTGCGGTACACGCCACAGTGGAATAAACCAATAGAAGGTATTCTATGCAGAAAACATTCAGATGGAGATCATTCTTATTCTGTAGTCTGTTCCTGTAGCCTTGGTTCTTATTCTGCAGTTTTTGTAAACGTTTTTTTAGTATTACAATGATGAGACGATTAGGTTGTGCCTGGTAAGCAACGCGCCTGGCCGTCACAGTGCATTTTACTATTCTATTATTGCAATGCAGTCGCCTTATCTACCAAAAACTTCATGATGAGGCATTAGATCAGAAACGTGATCGCATGCATTTTTTTCTAGTATAGTGACAAGACGAGGACTACATGTGTTTGACATTTTACATTTGCTGCCCATAATACTCGTATCACAATGACACGCAACTATTGGAACTTACATAATTATCTATAGTCCGAGATCCCAGAGCCGCCAGACGTCATGTATTTTCTGATGAACGAAATGTGGACAATTGAGTAGAGTTCGTACGAACTAAGAACACATGCTTACCCGCTAACTTGCTGAGACGGCCAATTTTGAGATATGGGGCAATGAAGGTACATAAAAACACTGCTTACTTCACTTATTTTCTGACGTTTGATTTTTACGTATGTTATAGGCAATATCCATACAAATAAGGCTCCAATACTGCCAGACACTTTCCGTCGGCCGTTTTGCTTAACAGACGCTTTAAAGCTCACAAAATATGTGGCACTGCACAATGTGGCACCCTACAGATCAAACGAATGGGCCGATTTCGATGCAGTTTTCTTTATTTAAAGGTTGATTTTTGTGCAAGTGTTTTTAGCTATGTTTGGTTGATATCGATTCAAAATGGCCGCCTCCACAAAATGGCGGACAAAATATTTCAATATTTAGTGAAGTAAGCAGTGTTTTTATGTACCTTCATTGGCCCATATCTCAAAATTGGCCGTCTAAGCAAGTTAGCGAGTAAGCATGTGTTCTTAGTACGTACTAACTCTACTCAATCGTCCACATTTCGTTTGTCAGAAAATACGTGACGTCTGGCGGCCCTGGGATCTTGCTAGCACTGCATTCAGGTCACCCAGAGATTGTAAGTTGATCAAGCTTTATAATGTATTTTTATGCCTTGTAATTTGTCTGGAAAAATTGCCCTTCAAATCAGAATATGCTGATCTTTGCTCGTACTTGGCGATGAAATAACTGGTTAAAGTGTGGTACTTACTTAGAGGACTCTTAAAGAAAATTTACCAAATCCCATACATTAAAGCCTTCCAACGCGTAAAGTCAAACTAACAACCAAATGTTTACTAGCAAGAATACTGGTTGTTCCAGTTCCCATACTGTTTTACAGCCATCATCAAAAAATTCAACGCACCATCTGAATATGACGCTGTTTGAAACATTCAACAAGATGAATAAAAAAATGTAATAACTCAAAAAACTCAACTGCGTAAAAAGTCAACCAAACTACGTATTTACATACTAAAAAAAACTGAAAGGAATAAAACAAGCAGTTACATTTCTGGTGGTCTAGAATTCTATACTATGTAATTGAAGTAATACTATTGAATAAAATAAATTATATTCTAATAAAGGAACATAACAACTGAACAGTCAGGATCCATTATTATTCGACAGCCAATCTATTTGTTCAATGGATCCCGACTGTTCTTGTTATGTTCATGTGACATTGTAACTGGCCCAAAACATCGCTCTAATTAATAAATAATCATTTTGATCGAGATTAAATCCTGTGTAGGTAATATTTTATTATAGGTTCAAATCGAAAGTTTATATTTACGTCTGTATTTGATCTACTGCTGTATTTATTTTCACTGTGTCTCCTATAAAGCGGGGTTTGGATGAAAAATATAAAGGCATTAACATGTGCGCGCCGCTGAAACGGCACGCAGATTTGGCTTAAATATTAATAAAGTTAAAAGCCAGGAAATAAATAGTGTTTGCGTTCTTGAATATGCACATATTTACTCCAGTAAAAACGTATACTACGAGTAGTTATTATGAACTAAATAATTTGTATTAACACCACAGTAAAGTTGTTGTTACACATATTAATCCATCATCATCATCTGTTGATTTTGTAATTGTTACCACGTAAATAGGTGTGATAAAAAGTTCGTTCGTTATTTGTTTTTTTTTAATTAAAAGTGACGAGACGAGCAGGACATGCGCCTGATGATAAGCAACATGCCTGCCACATAACAGCACACGCAGCTATTGGAATATGAAGAATCCAAATCATTGCCTAGCACTGCACTGCGCTCGTCACCCAGAGATTTAAGATTTTATATCTCTAAGCCCTGTAATTTCTCTGGCAACATTGCCCTTCAAACTGGAACACAGTAATATTTGCACATTACTGTTTGGCGGTAGAATAACTGGCAAAGGTGTGGTACTTCCCCAGGCTGACTCTGCTAAGAATCCTACCACTAATAAAAATGTACACCAGTAAAAATGTATACTAGTTATTGTTGTATGAAAACTAAAGTGGTTGTTACACATTTTAATCCATCATCATCACCATTTGCGGATTTTGTAATTGTTAACACGTAAATAGACGTGATAAAAAGTTATTTAATAGATTTACGTCCCAGATACCTTTTTTTGACAGCTGGTTACAGTTGGATATGTAAGATCCTCGGATCGGGCTGAGTGGCGTATTATAGGAGAGGTCTATGTCCAGCAGTGGACAAAGAAGGGCTGATGATGATGAAACTTTTTACACGAATTAGCGGGTTTAGCTAGTAAGTAGGAATATAGGATCAGGACGTCTACTCTGTTTCTACGAAAACGAAATTTCGAAAAACAACTCGCGACTTTCCTGCTCTCGTTCTACTTCGTTTCGTCCGATACAACATTGTTTGACGTTTAAATGTTCTAAGCATACTCTAATTAGAGTAGGCTTAGATCATATAAACGGACAAAACGACGGATCGAAGTAGAATCGGAGTTGGAAAATCGCGAGTTTCGAAATTACGTTTTCGTTGAATTAGAGTAGACATCCAAACTTGTATTGATTTGGTCAAAACAGTGACGAAGGAAACAAACAGTAAGTAAGTAAGTACTTATTTATGTTTATGATAACAGTTTATTGTAATATTTCGTACTGGTTCGCTTTAGTTCTTTCATTTTATTTTCGTAAGAGGCTCTGCATGGCAAGGTTCCATTCATTCCATCTTCGCCGAACTGAGTCATGGCGTCTAACAATTCGTGTTTTTCCAGATCTGATGGTACTCTCATGAAGATGGCGATATCGCCTGTGTCACAGTCTCGCATAAGAAGTAAATTAGTGGTGACTAGCCATTGGTCGGGGGCGTGGTCTAGCAGAGTGATGGTTTTCGTGTTGTCTGAAACAAAAGTCATCATGAAATTAAAACGAAGTTGTGAACATTAAAAAAAATGTTAAAATACATTTTTTAAAATATATCTGTAAATGAGTTCTGTAATGTTTACAACAAAAGTATAAACAACTTCAATGTCGAAAACTGTTAAAATCCATCCAGCTGTTTGGAAGATATGTGGAAATATAGAAATTTACAAACGTACAAGATACGTGTGAAAAACATAACCGTTCTTTTAGTCGGGTAAAAACAGATTGTATTCATTTCAAACAAGACACGTTTTTATACGGTTCAGCAAATCATTTATTAACAAAATTAAATGACTATAATTCACATCCTAACTATTTATATTAAGCACCACTGCACTATCTATAGAGCAATGAAGGTTTAAAGGTAATCGAGATAATAGGTGCATATAGTCTACTACAGTCGGAAACGTGCCCAGCACGCTGGCTACACTACCACGTTGAGTGGCAGTAATAGGGTACAATCCTCAAAAAAACTAAGTAGCCCGTTAGTTAGATTGCCAAAAAATATTGTCCACGTATTTTTTCTTTTGTTTCACAAACAAAAAATGACGAAGATACAGCGCTTCGAAGTTTCGTGTGACGTCACTTGTGAGTACTATTTTTACTCACGAGTGACGTCGATGCCCCCTACTCTCGAAGTTTGATGGTCTATATCTTTGACGATTTTTAATATTATGAAAAAACACAAAATACGTGTCCAATATTTTTCCATGATCTGACGGACTAATTAGGATGGTGTATTTTTGACCCAGTCCGCTACCCTATTGGGCTATGCTTCATGTCGACCAAGCGCTCGGAAAGGTTTTTAAAAATGAGATTAGCAATAAAAGATGTTTGTACACCCAAATTGAATATTATGTGTTCATATCGTGGAAAGAATACTTTTTATCCCTAGGGAAAGTAAAGTAGCGCATCGTGCTCTACACCAGCGAAAAAAATCGTTTTACGAAACGCCACGATAAAATTACGACGGTTTATCAAAATTTCTAACGATACCAACTCCAAAGGGATGCTTCAATGGCGAAATTAATTCTGTAACCAGACATTTCCACAGAAGGGTTTAGAGATTCCCTGAGAAATTCGGAGGTCGAAGGGAGAATATTAACCGAGTAGTAAGTCTTAACTCGTTGGGAACTCAGCTTAAATTGTCATGATTCTCGGATCTTCACGAAATTTACTTTGTTACATATCGTAAGTTAGGAACTGTTTGTTTGAAAACTACTACGTGTCTTGACTGCCCAGTGGTCTGAGTTCGCAAGGATTCGCGATTATTTCATTTAATGCTATACTGGGTCAACATCGGAAGATATTGATCGAATGAAGATTCAATCACAAATATTCATACAACCTTGAATCGATTTATCGTGAGTATGGTTGACCGAATCGAATCGTATGGTTACATCACTAGTTACTCCGCGATGACATATTTAAAAACTGTTTTTTTTTACAACTTTATTAAATTGAGTGTGTGGATAATATTAGCAGTAATTTCACCGACATACACTCAATACACATCGCTTTAAAGGCGAAATTTTGTGTATCGGTTAGTGTAATTGTTTGGTCGCAGGTCACGGCTGAACAGATTACAATGAAATGAAATACGTAGAAAACATTACATAGATTATTCCGTAGGCTATTTTTTATCCTGTTAATATTAGTGCTTATTAAGGTGCGACTTCGCCGCGACGTTCAGCTAGAATATTGTGGATCTCAAATGTGGGCAAGTAGTCCTAATAATCCAAATAATACAATGAATACGAAAGTTGGTATGTTTACGTGTCTTCCTTGGTTATGTTGGAACAGCTGAATCGAAATTTAATTGAAATTTAGTTGAAATAAAGATATGTCATAGTTTGAAAAATGACATACACCTATTAAGCTTCAACATTATACATTTATGAAAACTAACACCACGCTGAGGTATTACCCTTGTAGTTCCCGTTCCTGTTCCGGCTATGAGAAAAAGCATCATAAATATGTGTTATTATAGAATATAGGTATGTATACTATAAATTATCTTCATCCTAAATTTCGACCCGGTTCGTTCAGCCGTTTCTTCGTGATTGAGAAACAAACGTCTACACCACCTAGCTTTGGCGTTTATAAAATTAATAGAAATTAATATCTACTGGTTTTTTTAAAAAGCTCCGGATTCCTAATTCCAACCAACAAAAAAGCTTGAAATATAAATAAAACCCTAGCCTAAAAAACTAAAACTAAGTGTAATGAGATTGTAATTAGTATTTTTTTTTGGGATTAACAAAACAAATTCTACTGGAATTCGTATCTGTTAAATTTACGTAGTTAGTTACTAGAACTACTAGTTTCCCAAAAAGAAACAAAAGAAAGAGACTGTCCTGATTTGCGTCAGCTCTATCAAACATTAAACTTACTCTCTGTGCCTTGTGCCAGAATAATGTTCTCCAGAACACCTTTATCAGCCTTAGCCCCCTGCAGGAAGTGCCGTCTGTCGTCCGGGTATCGCCCAGTCGAAGCCAACTCCAGATGACATTCCTCCCAATCGATGGTATTGTTGAAATTGGTATATTTTATTTGGAATCGCTTGCGAGCCTGCACATGAAAAAAAAAATCATTAATATCATAAACGCTCTTGATATAGACTTGACACAAAAAGTGGCTTTTCACGTCGATATAAACCAATAGATGTGCTCTAACCTTGAAATTGGTAATAGACTGCGTCTGTTTGTGTAGTGGAAGTGGTGTGGTAAGTGGTAACACTTCACCAATCTACTTGACCCCTAGAATCGCTAGCGGCGAGGTATACTATGGTTCTACTTATTTTGGTTATTGACAACAAATAGTGCTAGGTAAAAACGTCCGGCGTCCATTGCTCCCTGCAACCGTCTTGAACGGAAAGAGTGAATTCACTTTTCGCAACGATGACATAATTCCATGCGCCTGAAGTTTGGGAGGGCACGGCGAATGGTTTATATCGATGGCTTTTCCCCACGAAGTTATATAGAGATACTAGCAGTGCCCCACGGGTTTACCCGCGTACGTCCCGTTCCCGTCGTTCCCGTTATTTTTTCGGGATAAAAAGTAGCTTATTTGTTCTTCCAGACTATAACCTAATTGTATTCCAAATTTCAGCCTGATCCGTTCGTGCGTTACGGCGTGATTGAGAAACAAACATCCAAACATCAATATTTTGACATTTATAATATTAGTAGGATTATTTTAAAGCGGTCTCATATGCGATAAATGAACACTAACTTGAGGTGATATTTTCTTAAGATAGATCTTGAAGCAGGTGAGGGTCTCGGGAGCCTTGTAGTACACTAGCTGCCACACGTCCGCCATGCTGTCCATGTCCAGATCGGGGATGTCCTTGTAGTGGTGGCACACTTCACGCATCGCTGCGTCCAATTGGAACTCTAAGCTTTGCAGTTCCGACTTGCTATCATTTATGTGTGCTGGAACAAAAATTAATAGAACTTGATACTCAAAATTGGGATTTTGACGTTGCAGTTCCGACTTACTATATTTTATGTACAATGAATAGAACTTGACACTCCGAATTATAAAAATACAGGTACAACTGGGATGATGATTTGCTTAATAATGTACACTTTAATTAGTCCGTTTGGTAGATTATGGAAAAATATGGGATATGTATTTTTTGTTTTATTAAATGATTATATTTAAAAAGATATAGATCATCAAACTTCCGTAGTGGGCTGTGACGTCTCGTCTTTGTAAAAATCGTACAATGAAGTAATGTCACTCGAAACTTGTGATTAGAATTTTTGAGTGACATCAATCACCTTCATTCTGTTTCTTCGTAATTTTTTTGTAAATTAAAGAAATACGTGTAGCTGCTTGTCTACTATGAGCTATGGGTAACACCGCGAGGCGGAGCTAGTGTCTGATAAATTGTATCTGCTTTTAGTATATTTAGTATATCTTAGAATATAATACATTTATTGTCAATGCTAGTTACATCCACATATATCCATTATAATTAAACAAGTTCAACTTATCCGTAGATGTCATTGATAATGATTAATTTAAATAACAAGAAAAACATAATTAATAACTGCAGCTGCAAAAGGCACACAACACCATCTGACCCCAAACTTAGCAAAGCTTGTGTGACAATAGATGCAATGATCCAAAAGATCATTGCTGGTCTATAGTGCCTGGTGGTAAGCACCATGCCTACCCGTAACATCACATTGACACGCAGTTATTGGAAGACGAAGACTCCAAACCATTACATACCACTGCACTGCGCTCATCACCCAGAAACATAAGATGTTCTGTCTTTTCCTACCCTGTAATTTCACTGGACCCATTTAGCATCATATTGCATATAATATGTTGTTTTCGAGTTTTGTTGCTAAAACTATTAGCCACCAACATTACCTCTGGGCATTCCTGTAGAAGTGGGAGTAGGACGAAGCGTGGTCGTCGTGGACTCAGTAACCGTGGTCTCGTCAACCATTGCTCCATATCCTATGTACTTGCTGAGCTCTGCGAGATACTTGAGGATTTCCGGCGTTACTTTCATTTTCTTGTGCACATCACACGTACAGTTCTTAGATTCATTTTCGTTTGAGGCTGAAATACCAAATTTTTATCAGTAGAAGTTTCAGAAGTTGGAATAATATTGTAAGCAAGTGCACCAATCATGGATTCTTAACGTTGGCGATTTTAAATAACCAAACGAAATGTAACCTCAATAAAAAAAATCTATTAATATCTAGTAAAATAGATATCGCGATGTTTACGTTAAATAATACGAGCAGTTGGTACAAACAAAGGCGTTTCGCAGATTCATAAACCACCACGTTGAAAAAAAACATCACATTAAAAATTAAATAAGTACTTAATAATAATAATAGTCGTCAATTATTTAATTCAATTATTTCTTATAAAGCACCATCTAGTTCCAAAATATGTTAAGCTGTACTTGGAGAGCCAGATAGCTGATTTAACTAATCAGTAACACCTAGACCCAACACCAACATAATATTGATGTATTCTGTTTCATATGTATTATGTCCCTAGGTAGAAATCGAATCCACGATCCATAGCTCAGTGAATAAATGTCCACCAATATTATTTATTTATACTCACTACAGACTGTCCCACGTGGCAATCTTAGGCAATTAGCTGGAAGTGTTTCTTAAACAGTCGTCTAACACAGCATAAAACAATGGGAATTATATTTAGATGTGTTGATATCAATTTATATAAATAAACACCCGTTTTATGTTTTCAAACATCACAGTTATTTCTCACGGTACTGTTGTTGTTTACTGTTGAGGCTCATGGCATAATTTTTGAAGTGAAAACTTCTTTTGGCCCGCTATAGATAGATTTTTCATGGGCTGTGAGTTGAATTCTAGCGTCACACTCAGGGAATGATAGAAAATCTTCGGATAAACTCGGGATCATTGGCATCGGCCATCTAGAAATGCGTCAGCATTTCGCATTAGCCATCTAGAAATGTGTCAGTATTTCTAGATGGCCATGCGCATGGCCACGCCCTCCGGTTTCACTCGCGTAGTTTTCAAAGTAAGCTATCAAGTTCATAGTTATAAGTTTTTGCTTCTATCGGCAGTTCCTATGACTACTAAACTCTGCCTGCGAAGCCGAGGGTCGTGGGTTCGATTTCCACTCAGAGCAATTATTTGTGTGATGAGTTCAAATATTTGTACTGTGTCTGGGTGTTTCTATGTTTAATAAATATGTATTTAAAGTACTATATCAGCTATTTGCCCGCCATAGCACATTTTTTGCTTAGTTTGGGGTCAGATGGTGTTGTTTGTGGAATTGTCCACCAATGTTCATTTATTTCTCTCACAGTGATAGTCAACGCCACTAAATCCACCACGCTGGCCAAGTTTGGGTAAGCTGATGACACGTGTACTCGAAATATATTTTTGTCAACTACATAAAAAGCAGTTTGTGCTGACCTAACCTTTTGTGCTGACGGAATAAACTAAAGCGTGCTGATAGGTATAGTAGGTATACCTAAAGATTATTATACAGCCAAACCATAGAAAACAAATCAAACATTACCATTTCTTAATCTCACTTACTCAATTTACGAATAGAATATGTCAATTATCAATATGTCCCTGAGATTCACATTTTATTTTTTCTTTATTTTAATTTTTATTAGAGATTTTATTCAATAAGATATTTTATTGAATTAATGTTTGCTAGATTCAGACTAATTCACATTGTAAACAGAAAACATAAGCAAAATCGGTTCATTCTTTCGAAATCTACGATTTCAGACAGACACACACATAAAAAACAGCAGAGAACTTCATCGATTTTGCGTCGGGGCTAAAAATATCAAGAAGTGTAAGCAGGATTTGAATCTCCGACTTCACGTTTATGAATGGTAATTGAGTGTCTATCTTGGGCAACTTCAGCTTCAAGAACATTCGACTTGAACAATACCACAAGTTTCTAACTAAATGCCACCATAATTCACAATATTCTTACATTTTTTATCAGCTGAAACAGTACGTCGAGTAGGGGCTGGTCTCTCTTCAAATTTATCATATTTATTGGCCATCATTTCTCGTGGCTCGTCATCCATGTCATGCAACTGTTTTTTCAACTGATTTACATCCTCCAACCCTTTTTCCGCAGACTGCTTGAACACTTGATCAATGGTAAACGAACAGCACTCACAAATAAAACAAAAGAACAGCAAACCGAATTTCAACTTCATCTTATTGAAAATCCTATTGCGATGTCCACAATTCTAAGCCTGAATGTAGATTGCACAATGTATAGTTTTGCAGACGTTATTTAAGATATACCATGTTTTGTAAACTTACATCATTATTTAACGGTGAGATCACAAATATGATAGTAAACACTATTGTCTAATTCTTGCTTAACGTCATCTATCTCTGCGTAATTTGGGCAAGGTTTGTTCGAACTATTTTCGGCATAATCACAGCATCCTTTAAGACTTGCATACTTAAATTTTGAGTCATCTGAACTGGTATTGTGACTTAGTCGGTGGTGAGTGTCCTCAATGACCCGTAAGTTGTGAGTTCGTTCCCAACTCATGATAAACATTCGAGTGATAAATATATACGAATATGTTTCAACTGTGTATTTCACTGTTTCAATGTATAGTACCTGGTTGACCGAGCTTTGCTCGGTTTTTTTGTGAAATTATATTTAGGCAGATACGAATTACGTACTGATGAAATATCACTACAAGGTATAAAACAAAGTCGCTTTCCGCGGTCTTTCGGTTTTTTATCGTATTCATTTCGGCGAGAGTGCGACTGATTTGCATGATCATATCCCACATTGTCCTTTTTTCTATCGGAATATTCGTAGCTTCATAAAGCGACATCGTTTCATGGTTGATGTTTCAAAGACACGAACGAAGAGACTTGACTCTACTTTTGTGATAAGAACGTCTAGGCTATGGAAATACGCTGCCTGAGTGGGTTTTTCCCGATGGCTACAACCTATGTGTCTTCAAATCTAGAGTGATTCGGTTTTTTTCTAGGTAAACACGCTCCATCGTAGACCGCATCGTCGCTTAGCATCAGGCGAGATGGCGGTCAAGTGTAAACCTATTAAAGTAAAAAAATGCCTTCAATTTAAAATAAAATTCAGACATACGACTAAATTTTATAAGAAGCTATGAATGTCTACGTGGACCATTAGGAAACCGCCACACCGATTTCCATAAAATTTATATGGGGTCACCTCTCAAGTATTTTGTACCAAAAATATTTAAATAGCGGAGCTATCGCGTAAGATACGTACCAGAATATTATATACAACGGAATTGAGAACCTCCTCCTGTTTTAAAGTATTATTTGAATTGCGATTAATTGATTATTATCATTGGTCTAGCCTCAAACCAAATACTCATTGTACAAAAGTCAGATAAATCGCCAGTAGGATTTGTTGATAAAGAGGGGGAGCCCTTTTATAATAGTTTTTCTCAAAAATAAAAGCACAAAAAGAAAATTGAGAGTAACAGTCACCAAGATTCGAACCGAGGCCTCGTAATTTCTAAAGCGAGTATCTCTCGGTTGCGCTAATCAGACGTTGATCAACGCGACGAAATTTGTTATCGTATTCTAATGACATTGTATGAGTATTTTCATTGCCTGAAAAAGCCCCTAAATTGACGTTTTCTTTGAATAAAACCTAGCTAGATCGATTTATCGTCCCCGAAACCCCCTGCATACAAAATTTTATGACAATCGTTCCAGCCGTTTCCGAGATTCAGATTCTATATATATATACATATTTATATAGGTACAAGAATTGCTCGTTTAAAGGTATAAGATATATATATACATATTTATATAGGTACAAGAATTGCTCGTTTAAAGGTATAAGATAAGATAAGTATTAAGTATAGATTTAAAATTAAATTTGTATTGTATCATTGCTTGAATTCGATATTATTAAATTTGCTAGTATGATATTTCATGGAGTTGTGTTAAATAACAGCTGATATTGACTTGAAAATAAAAATATATATAGATACTTACCTAATATTTACCTAATATTTTGGTACAACGTCGTACGTTTGATAACAAACAGGGGGAGCTTATATGCTCTTATCACGAAAATAATCAAGTTAAGCGGGAAAACTACACGTTTAATGTGAAGGAAAAACCATCAAGGCTATAAAATTACAACGGCCAGCTATAAATATTTTTATGAACGATGCATTCGCGTTTAACTGCAGCATTTAGTTTTGGTGGCTAGTATTTTAGAAATACAAACATATGTGTTGCCGGAAACTTAATATTTTATCGCAAGTTTGCTCATTGATACGTTAAATCGAAAGATAACGAAAGGTTGACGAAAACTATGTGTGCTAAATTTTGACTTGAATTTTATTGACTTCTAATTTTCAGCTACAACCCTTTAGTTCTTACAATGTGGTTTAAGAAAACCTCGATGGTTGTTGTTAAACAAGCCAAGCTTTATAATATTAGTAAAGTTTAAAAAAATCTAAGTTTTACATTGATTAAATTGGTAGGACGTAAAAGTTTGGAATTTTAGATATTTTTGTATAATATGGAGTGACAAGACAAGCACTATATGTGCCTGATGGTAAGCAACATGCCTGCGCATAACAGCACTATTCCTCGCAGCTATTGGAACACGAATAGTCGAAATTCTTGTCTAGATATAATTTCGAGGCAATTTAAAGCATTAGGCTGTAATTTGAACTTGGTTGATTGGTTATATTGGTTATAGCCTGGAATGACGTTCAGGTTTAGGCCATTATTATGTGGAATAACCATTTTCTATCTCAACGCGGACAAAGTCACAGGCAGATGGTATTTTCCAAATATATTTCGTTCATGATTCCCTACAGCTGTTAAATGAATTCTTCAGTTTAGTTCAAGCGTAATTTGAAAGTTTAATGATTAACTCCACCAAAGTCTTAAAGTTGGTCTGTAGTTGTATTGGGTAACAGCAAACTTTCTGGTGTACTTTAGGTGGGAACTTCGACTTAATGCATCGTTGCTTTGCCGGAGCTTGCTTTCTCATTACACAGACTTTGAGAGATTGCCTCAATTTACTTGAATACGGTGAGAGTTTTATTCGCTTTAATTACAGGAATAAGGTTTACGCTTGGGTAAGTTTGTCCTAGAAATTAATTGAACGTAATGTTTCATTAGCATAATATTAGTGTATTGGGAGAATACCTTCGCTTTTAGCAGTATAGCATAACCTTAACACACATAAACATTAAAAAACAAAGTTTTTCCGTCTGGGATTCTTTGCAGAGTCCGCCTGATGAAGCACCGCACCTTTATAAGCTATTCTATTACCAAGAAATAATGTCAGCCCATTCATCACCCCCTCGACGTCAAAGACCCCCAAAGCAGCTTCACAGCAACAAATGAGCCGAACGAGAGCCGACATGGGACAGGTTGAACCGCCCCGCTATGTCACGGCTTCGGAGCTGCGGAGCCATGCACGAAACGCCTTCATCGAATTCATAGCCACACTGAGCGTGACAAGACAAGTCAACCTCAAGACCTGCGACAACATCATGCAGTTATATAGGCTAGGAAGTGAAAGCCTCTTAAAGGCGAAACTCGAGGAGGCCGACGAAGCAGCCATCATAACTGTGTTCTGTTTAAAAGGGCAATGTTTTTACAGTAATTGCAGGAAAGCAGGCAAATCATTACAAATCTCTAGGTGACGAGCGCAGTGCAGTGAATTCTAGGCAGGGATTTGGCATTTCTTTTTTTACTTTTATAGGTTTACAGTCTACACTAGCCCGCCATCGTGCCCGAAGTTAACCGACGATGTGGTCTACGATGGAGCGTATTTTCCCAAAAGAAACTGATTCACTCTCGATTTGAAGACACAAAGATTGCAACCATCGGTGAAAACCCACTCAGGCAACGTATTGCACAGCCTATACGTTCTTATCACAACAGTAGAGTCAAATCTCTTCGTTATATTCATGTTCAAATAGCTGTGTGACAATGTGCTGTTACGGGTAGTTGTGTTGCTTACCATCAGTTACGCGTCAGGTTTGTCCCGTCACTCCATATTTAAAAAAACTGCTGATACTCGGGGCCTTCTCGCACAAGGAGAGAGTCAGTTGACCAAGTAGGCACAGGTTGGCAGATAACGCAAGGTTGGCTGATTCTGATGACTTGCCAATTTTATTGCGATGTTTTTCTTCACCGTTATAGACTGAGGTGATAACAAACTTGTACATCTGCACTTGAAAAAAAACTTTGCGGGATTCGAACGATATGACGACTACGAAATCGGACGTTAAAAATTCGTTTTAAGTTGTTGCTAAATTCATTGCATTTTATTCAATTGGAATTGTTTTGCGATGAAAATTGTGAAACCGAAAAATTTTTTTTTTTTTTTTTTGTTTTCTGAAGAATAACCTCATTGAAAATGAAAACAACCAATTTGTACGTATGATTAATCAAATCACTAGCAGTCCGTCCTGCCTTAGTCTGGTGTAAATTAGCGAAGGATATACCACTATTGATGATTGAAACAGTGTCCTTCATACCGGTCAACACAGCGGTGTTTACACATTTTTATGACAAACTGTTGTAGTGTACAAAGGACTTGTATTTTCCTGTTTCACGTGAGTTGAGAAATCGTTCCAATCTTGCGAAAAATCACCGAGATGAACTGGAATTCTTTGTTTCAGGAAACGAAGAGAAAACGTTGCCATTTTAAAATACAGAGTAAAAGAAAATATTGCTTGTACGTTGAACGTATTGATTTAGAATGTATCTCGTGGCTTAAACATAGCGTTGAGCTGGTGATGTTTACTTGCTTACATAGATAAAATGTTTTAACCGCCTTTAAAGAGGAGGAGGTCAATTCGGTTGTATGTTTTTGTATATATGTTACGAGATAGCTCTGCTAATTCTGCATCAAATTATGATGGTTCACTTTTGTTTGGTAGATCATAGTTCAGAAGTGGACCCATATTAGCGCAGTCGGGGGAGACATTGAGATAGAAAAAATTCCGGGGAGCGATTTTTTTTTATGAAACGTCGGGGAGGGTTGTTGGAAGTATAAATCTCGATTTTCTAACTAATCCCGCTAGAGGGTTCGCCGCCATCTTGTTTTAAAGTTTTTGTGAAATAACTCGTTAATTTTCAACTTTAGAGCAGAAATGATGGTAACCAAAGTTGTTGGAAATTTAATTTCTCACAAGTTTGCTTCATATAGTTTTTACGCTAGGATCAATATTTGCAGAGTTATACTATCAAGTTTATCAAAAAAATCGTAATGGGTGCAATTTTATTTTCTTCAACTTCGGTTCTCGCACTTTTTAGGGTTCCGTACCCAAAGGGTAAAAACGGAACCCTATTACTGAGACTTGGCTGTCCATCCGTCCGTCCGTCCGTCCGTCTATCACCAGACTGTATCTCAAGAACGGTGATAGCTAGACAGTTGAAATTTTCACAGATGATGTATATCTATTGCTGCTGTAACAACAAATACTAAAAATAAAATAAGTAAACAAAGTGCGAGAACCAAAGTTGAAGAAAATGAAATTGCACCCATTACGATTTTTTTGATAAACTTGATATTATAACTCTGCAAATATTGATCCTAGCGTAAAAATCGCTCCCCGGAATTTTTTCTATTACAGGCTAGTTTTATGTCTATCTCGACTGTAGTATATTAATTTTATCGAAATCGATGTCGTCGTGATGTCAGTTTATCGTTCATATTTCAAAAACCACTTTTTGAAATATGAACGATAAACTGAAATTTTCTTTCATATAATTCGATAACTTAGTAATGGTTTCTCATGAAATTTGCTCGACTGTCTGTCATTAATTTTAAGTTAAAGTCGGTTTTTGTTTATAGTAGAAGCTTTGCCACCAAGAAGATTTATTTATTTATTTTTTCAGTGAAAATAAATATTATTTGTAGACAAATAGGGTCATAGTAAAGCATAGGCAGTCTAATATAATATTATGTTCCCATTTTTGGAACTCGGGGCCTTCTCGCGCAACGAGAGAGACAAAGTCATAACTTTTAAAGTTCGTTAAAACTCAAAACTTTTCACGTATCTAAAAAACGTCTTACGCGTACGTTTCTCTCTACTGCTCCGCCACCGCTCCGACACTACTTCGCTACTACATGTGCATGTCGTTGACGGAATACCATAACATTATCTCATACTAAAAACTGTTACAGCTTAAGAACTTTTCACATAAAAATAATAATAAGTCTATTAAGTTTAATGGTTACAGCAGTCCATAAAACGACACGAGGGAATATATAGTTATATAGCCAAGATTATGTCAAAAATATAGCAGTTTTAGAAACAAGTAGCATATAATCTGCTCTTTCGCTGTCTCGGGACTGTACAGTACGCCCAATTTAAAATTAACAATTGGCTGTTTGTTGAAACTAAACGACATTTACAAAACCCAAGTCATCATCAAGAGTCCATCTGGGGAAGTCCCTTTGCCAGTTATTTTACCGCCAAACAGTAATGGGCAAACGTTACTGTGTTCCGGTTTGAAGGGCAATGTTTCCAGTGAAATTACAGAGACATGCATAGTGACATGCATCTATTGGAACACGAAGAGTCCAAATCATTATCTAGCACTGCACTGCCCTCATCATCCAGAGATACAAGATGATCCATCGATCTATGCCCAGCAACATTGCTCTTCAATCTCGAACACAGTGATTTGTCAGTCAGTTATGCATAAAAATATAGATTTTTATGCATAACCTCAATTCGAGTTCGTTTGATGTTACCAACGTCAAAAAATCGTGAATTGATCATACTTTTCTCACTATTTTTACAGACTTTTGAATTACATAAGCCAAACACATAATTGAAATACGGCTAACCCATCAATAACTTTTTTACATTGAGACTATTTCAACAACATCATCAAGCACCGTAATAAGCAAAGCCTGATTATGGAAGCAATTTAGATTAAATAACTTTAATTTAAAAAAGCCGGCCACATAAAATCAATAGACACAAAAAACAATTTGTAATACAATAAACTATAAAAGGACACTTAGATTGACGATATCTAAATTGTCAAAGGAAGATACGTGGGAGAATAAAGCAATTTACAAACATACAAGATATGCGCAAAAAACATAACCCTTCTTTCAGTCGGTTAATAAGGAATACATACTGAACTTACACTAGAAGCGGCCCGCGGTATTACTCGCGAAGTTCCCATTCCCGTTATTTCCCGAGATAAGGCATAAAATTATGTTCTTCCAGAGTATAATCCAACTGTGCTCCAAATTCCAACCCGATCCGTTCATACGTTACGACGTGATTGAGCAACAAACATCCAAATATCGAAACATTAACGTTTATAATATACTAGCATCACCCCGCGGCTTTAACCACGTAGTTCCCGTTGTTCCCTTGTTTTATTTGGATACAAAGTAGCCTATGTGTTCTTCCAGGCTATAATCTAACTGTGTTCCAAATTTTAGCCCGATCCGTTCATACGTTAGGACGTGATCAATAAACATCCATACATTGACATTTATAATATCAGTAGGAACTAGGATATGAATACCCAGAAACAGAACGAATATCCGTATTCTTCAGATAAGGGTTTGTCCTGGGTGGGCATTAAACCGACGATTAATGGCTCCATAAATGGACTCACAATCAATCTGTCTAGGTGTAAAGGATGGACTGTCTTTTGTGTAAAAATTATGATAAATAACGCCACTCTTCAATTTTATCTTTAACTTGGTAGTACCGGACTGCAAATTCAGCGTTCCGTTCTACGTGATGCAATAAACATAGCCGTCCACAGCGGTCGGAGTGTGAAGTTTCCTGCTACGTGTTTCAAAACTACCCGCTGAATAAGCATTTTTGCTATTCCTGCACTCTACAAAGTTATCCGTCAGTGGAACAAACTTAGCATAACGTAGCCCACATACAGACACCTCATAAAGAACCTCTTACAGCGGAAACTAACAACAAAGAATGGAGATATACATTTTATGTCCCAAAATAAACGTTTCGGTAGACAAAAGTTGTAACTAAACGTATAATCGTCCTATTTGTAGCTCGACAAAGCGACATCGTTTCATGATTAACGCTCCAAAGATTCGAACGAAGAAGTTTGACTCTACTTTCGTAATTGGAACGTCTAGGCTGTGAAATGCGATGCTTGAGTGAGGTTTTCCCGATGTTTACAATGTTCGTGTCATCATATCGAGAATAAATCAGTTTTTTCTTGGTAAATAAGTACCTGCGTTCCATCCTAGACCGTAGAGCGTATCAGACGAGATGATGATAAAGTGTAATACTACTAAAAAAAAAAAAAAAAAAAATTTAACTTATAAAACATAAGAATACCGAGACACAGAATAAGTCGGGCCTCGGTCGTCAGGCGTATTTTCATGCGCCAGCATCTAGCCACTAAACGGCTTAACCATCCCTTATATGACTGATTAACATAGTCTGAACTAAGAGCATCCGTTAATTATTGTTTACGAGTTTTTATACAAGTCTTTCCTAAATAAGCAGAGAGGAGAAAAAAAAGGCGAAAAAATGTGACTATTCCCATACCTTTTTACCTCAAGTTTACCTTCAACTGTGTATTTTCTGAAGCGAACCATGACAAGAAGGTTCCCGGCGCCTTACAGAAAATTAATGGTGTCATGCACAACACACCCTTGTACAAAAATATTTCTGCTTTGGAAATGCTGCTATTTTATTTCATTTATCTTATTGTACAAGGTTTCCCGATTTATTTCGCAATAAGTTAATTGACCGCCTTACTAGCGTCATCACAACGCAATCCTACTAATATTATAAATGTCAATGTATGGAAACAAGTGAAAATACAGAATAATAATTAAAAGAAATATCATAACTTAGGATATAATAATTTTTAATATAAACATGTCAATCAATTAAAATATTAAATGACAAACATTTTAAAATGTCCCGTGATCGTCAGATCCCTGCCCAAAAGTGCCCATGTATGGATGTTTAGATATTGGCCGAGCATTGGCTATGCTATGCTAAGCTCCGTCATATCGGCATAAATGGATACAAATTAGGATCCAGCTACTGCAGACAAGATAACATGCATGGTGGGTCGTGCATTTTCATTAGAGACGGAGTAAACGCCGTCGAAAACTTGGAGCTTGTTAAACTAGCTACTGAAATGTACTGTGAAGTGTCTGCAGTGGACCTCATTGACTACCATATAACGGTAGTTTGTGTGTATAGGACGGGCCTTGTAAACGCAAATGGTTTTTTGTTACATTTTGAGCGTTTGATTGATAAGATCAGTGACCTTGACTTGAAATGCATTATAGTAGGTGATTTTAATCTTGATACTTTATGTCTGAATTCGGAACTGAACCAACTTACTGACGTATTATCGTCCCATGGTTTGGTCAACTTTGTTGACTTTCCAACTCGGGTGACGTCACAAAGTGCGACTAGCATCGATCACGCATATAGTAACTTGGATAGTGAGATAGTTAAAGTTAATTCTGTGCAAACGCTAATAAGCGATCATATGGCGGTTCGATTTGAAATGGTACGTCATAAGTCCCTAATTACATCACAGCCCGTATTTAAGAGAGATTATTCGGACATTAATCAACATAATTTTTCATGTGCAATTAATAGCGTGGACTGGGTCGAACTGTTGGCTTTAAAAACATCCTCGGAATTCCTGACTAAGTCTGTGATTAATATAATTATTTGTAATAAGCTAGACATTTGTTTTCCATTACGACGCTCAGATAGAATGAATAAACGATCTTCATGGGTGACCGATGAAATTAAAAATATTAGATATATGCTATTAGACCTTACGGATTTAATTGGAAAATACCCTCATTTTGACATTTTAAAACAATTGACATACGATTTAAATATTATTTACGAGAAGCTGTTGTCGAAAGAAAAATGTAACCACATTTCGGGTAAATTACTGAATAGTAAAAACCCGACCAAAACAATGTGGAAGGTGATAAATGAGCAGAGTGGCAAACAAAATACTTCTGACCTTGACTTCACAGACATAGTCAGGAATTCTATAGGTGACCCTTTTTCTACCAAAAAAGAGTTAGTTAACGCGATGTGTGCTAGGTTCGTGAGCGCGGCCGCTACATGCAACGCTCCGCGCGCTGACCCACAGCTGGTGGCGGCCGCCCTCCGCGGGGCGAGCGCCCCCTCGGATCGCTCGCTAAGATTATGTCGTTTCACCGCGACGGAGGTGCACCACATAATAACAAAGAGAATACCAGCCAAACTAGCAAAAGATGCGTATGGATTATCAATGAGATTTTTAAATATGACGGCGGAGCCGTTAGCCCCAATTCTGGCCAATCTTTTTAATAGGTACCTACAAGAAGGAATTTACCCCACATCACTTAAACTGAGTAAAGTCCTCGATTTTTAAAGGTAAGGGCAAGCGGCAGGAAATCGACAACTACCGTCCAGTTTCTATTATACCAGCCGTCGCTAAAGTACTAGAAAATGGTTTAAGTGACAGATTAACTTCATACCTATCGGAAGGGCAGGTGTTCTCTAACAGGCAGTACGCTTATCGCGAGGGTCGATCTACGACTTCGTTAGCGAGGGAAGTAGTAAAACGGATTGTGGATGCTCGGGAGGGGAAGCAGCTGGTAGCGGTACTATGCTGTGACCTCTCCAAGGCGTTCGACGTGGCAGACCATGGAATACTTGCCATAAAGTTGGCCCATTATGGAATTCGAGGAAAACCACTCGCACTTCTAACCGATCTTTTGCAAGATAGGTCTCAAATCGTAGTGGGTGACGGTGGGCAGTTGAGATCGGACCCCTGGACCACTGAGATGGGTGTAGCGCAAGGATCGGCAGTATCAAACATAATGTTTTCAATTCTACTTAACGACCTGCCCAGTGCCATTACGGCGGCTGAGGTATATATGTACGCGGACGACGTCGCCGCCATGGTCACAGCTCAGTCGATTAATGAACTGGAAGTGAAAACAAATACTGCCGCGGCGCAACTGTCGAAGTGGTTCGGAAACAATGGGCTGGTGCTGAACCTCACTAAAACACATTATATGCAGTTTGAGTTATCGGGGAGACTGCGCAACCAATTAAATGTGTTTGCCAACGGCACAAAAATCGAGCAGGTAGCTAAAACTAACTTTCTCGGTTTTGAGCTCGATAGTGGACTTACTTGGGAGGCGCACATTGACAAAGTGTGTGCAAAACTAAACGGTGCATGCTTCGCTTTAAGACGGCTGGCCAGGGTCCTGCCGACGGAGGTGGTACGCTCCTGCTACTTCTCATCGGTTCACTCCGTGCTCCAGTATGGAGCCGAGTTGTGGGCTAGAGGTGCCATGTGGAAGCGCGCGTTCATATGTCAAAAACGAGCGATCCAAGCGATAGCGCGCATACCACAGGATCAGTCGGCTAAACCCATTTTCATATCACTCCAGGTTCTGACCCTACCTTCAATAGTACTAATGCAAGTAGCTATGTACACGCGTTTGAACCTTGAGTCATATGAAAAACTGGGTGAAGCCCTTGCCAAGTCAAAGCAACGCTGCACTCGCTTTAAGCACCGCTTAAAATGTGTTCCACGGTCTCTTGAGAAGTACGCTAAACTGACACATGTCATGGGCACAGCAGTATACAACCGACTGCCTGAAGACATAATTGAGGCACCAAATCTTAATGCTTTCAAGAATAGGTTAAAGCGCTGGCTTATCAGTCAAGCGTTCTATGATAATGACAAAGAATTTATGACACGAAAACAAGTCACATAGCTAAGCTATGTTTTAATTATTATTTTTTATTGAATTATTTTTAATTTACATTGTATTGTATTGAATTAGAATTTTGATTTCTTTTGTTTGACATGACATACAATTTGGATTATTAATTTTATATACCTTCTACTACTATACTATTACTATTTGACATATTTATATTTGAGATTATTCTTGATTTAATATCATTATTATTTTGACTTCAATCTTATAAAAACCATACCATGTAACTAACTGAACGATGTAATTGATATATCTAATAATTGTGACATGTACAGAAAGTATAAATAAATGAGTATGAGTATGAGTATTTGGATGTTTGTTGCTCAGTCACGTCTTAACGTATAAACAGATCGGGTGGAACACAGGTAGATTATTAGTCTGGAAGAACACATAGGCTACTTTTTATCCCGAAAAAACAACGGGAACGGGCTCTACGCGGATAACACCGCGGGGCGCTGCTAGTACAAAATAAACTTTATGTCAGTTTTAGAGATATCATATCTCTAAAACTGTTGTAACTTTCATGTCGTAACTTTCATGTTGTAACTTTCATTTATATTTCATTGGTCTGTTACAAAGTTAAGATAATGAGATCTCAAAGTTGTTGAGTTGAGTAAAAATATATTGTTCACGTAGGTAATTGTTATTCTAGAACCACAGCCTTTTTGGCACTAAAATATGTTTTCGGATATTTTCTGAGCTTAAAGTGCAAAAGGTAAAGTTTTGTAGAGAACATAAAACTTTAAAACAACTGCTGCGCCACAATGTTTCGGCGAGATCTTGGAGCTGTTATTATATTTTTTTAAACAGTGTAAAATTTGGTATTGTCCATATAATAAGGTACTTATTTAACCAGAAGCAAATAAACGTCACCGTAAATTTGTAAATATATTTGCCATTTATTCTAGCGCCAAGCACTGATGTACAAACATCAGTGAGTGTGATCCGGTTTGAATGGTAACGGTTCCAGAGAAATTACACGGCAATGAGATATATCATCTACATATATCTATGGGTATTTCTAGTGATGGGTAATGATTTGGACTTTTCATGTTCCGATGCCTCTGTGACACTGTGATGTTTTTTTTATCGCGTATAGTTCCGCGTTTGACCACCAACTCGCCTGATGGTAAGCGACGGTGTGGTCGAAGATGACGCACGTTGACCTAGAAAGTACTTATTCAGTCTGACCTTAAAAAGTTCTAGGTTATATCTCTCAGGGAACAAGGCAGGCGTGTTGCTTTAAGAATATAATATTCAACGTAGCCTGTGGCAGGATGCGTTAAGCTACTGGGTGCACCACCTGTACAACTATTTACAGCCCTCTCGCACAACGCGTTCTACCACAGGAGCACCGAATATGTGTCACCTTTACTCCCAACAACTCCGCGTGTCGCGAGACTCTTGCCGAACGTCGTGTTGGACATAGGTTTATTTTTTATAGTATAGAGTGACGAGACGAGAAGGACATGTGCCTGATGGTAAGCAACATGCCTGACACATAAAAGCACAGTGACTCGCACTTTACACAATAAAACAATATCGCCAGATTAGTATCTAACGTCGTTACATTATGAACTAATCTTAACTTGTTGTAAACATTACACAGGAATCAATCAAGATCTAAATTATTTTTGAAGTGAAAACTTCTTGAATTTTCGTGGGCTGTGAAATGGATTCATCAATCGTCACGCTCGGATATGATTAGAAATCTTCGGATAAACTCGGTAAAAATGGCCAGGTGGGTACCAGGGCAACAGAAACAGTAAAGAGTTTCGATTACCTACCTCCAAAAGCCCAGCGTTTATCTCCAGATACCAGGACAACAGAAATATAAAAGAGTTGCGTTTGCCTCTAGGTACCAGTACCAGGGCAACAGAAACAGTAAAGAGTTGCAATATTTTGTACAACTTACACCCGTGTAGTCTCCAAAGTAAGCTATCAAATTCTGAGTTATTATAAGTTTTCACTTCTATCGGCAGTTTCTATGACTGCCAATTTTTTTTTAATTATCTCTATGTTTCGGCAGCGTTATAATCGCCGTGGTCACGAGAAGAACACAATGAGAAGAGAAGTGGTCAGTCAGTCTGTATATCCGACAAAACCAAAACTACATCATTGAAAAGAATAGTATCACTTCGGGAGTACCAACAACAGTGAAAACTTGAACAATTATATTACAATGTAACATACACAATATATGAGTACTCAAATTTATATTATGATGCGGTGTTGATAACTATTATATAAGGACAGTTCAACTGTTTTTCCCATCTTAAGAAATGCGAAACGCGCCTAAAGAAATTTTCACGTCAACATACATTCTAAGACAGTAACACCTAACTTCTTTTCTCTTTAAAATGGCTTTATTATAATGATAAACTCTAATTAATTCTTGTTTAAGTCTTAGATACGAGACACCCCTAGAGGCCTGTTAAGGCGGATGACAGAAAGTGGGCAACTTAGTTGTTTATGATTGGGCGTCGCAAGTAAATAGACCTAATTCCAATTTACAACTTGTAACCCAAACTAACTGAACTACAAACTTAAACTTTGAGTAAAATTTGGTGACAACTGAATAAAATTTAACAAAATCTTGTTGATGGTTTTGTTAAGAGTGCGCCTAAAGCCAGGAAAAAATCAGATTTCACCCGCGCGACGCGTTTCTTAATGTTATGTACATAAAGTCGAGAATAGCATGACGCAGTTTGGAGGAAAAATCAATATTTAATCAGGCGTCCATTTTTGACCAAGTTTTATTTAATTACTCAATAACTAAACATAAATTTAAAAAAATGTTCGGTTACTTTACTAGAACGTACAAATAGGAATTTTATTATCAAAAAATAATGTGGGGTCATCGCTGATAATTTCGAGTACTCGAATTAAAACGGGTTTTTTCGGTGTCATTTTTATTTTTTTATTGTAAAAAACTCTGATCTATTTTCAAAATTCTATTCGGTTATTGTGCTTCTTCTTGATTGTACCCACACGTCAATATTTTTCTTGTCGTAGTTTTTAGTTTCTTAACTTCAGTGAGCGGCGTCGAAAATGACCTTTTTTCGTTTTCTGGCTTTAGGCGCCCCCTTAAATTTACTTCGTGGATGAATAATTTGGGAAGTAGTGTTATTTTTTTGTTCTTAGGAGCGACCACGATTAAGGATGACCGTTAATAATATTATAATATTACGTAATAATCTCTGCTGCTTACAAGTATTGTGTAGATGTAGCTGAGTTGAGTGACGACTAAATACAGAGATAGGATATTGCTAGATAAATTGCCTATTGCAGGAAAACTCTTCCTGAAGGCGGGCTTAGAAGCTTACATTTTATTTTCAAATGATTGGATACATAGGATGATTGATTATAAAAACTCTCATAAGCCGCCCACTAAATGTTCCCACGGCTGGGACCTGGGGCCTTCTCTCGCAAGGAGAGAGTCCAGGCCATAATCCACCACGACTTCGCTAGCCAAGTGCGGGTTGGTGGATGACACATGACTTCGAAATATTCTAGGTACATGTCGGTTTCCTTACGACGTTTTCCTTCACAGTTTTTAAGTAAGCGGCATTTCGCACATGACTTCGAAAAAACAGTGGTGCGCGTGGTGGGATTTGAACCCAGGGGTTCCAGATCGGCAGTCGCCGTTCTCCCGACTAGACAAGTCTAATAAAAACTCTCAAAAGATGTAAAACCACCAACTCAAAAACTGAGCTCAAGGTCTTCCTTTGATATTGCAATTACATCTTACTATCCTACTAATATTATTATTGCGAAAATATGGACATTTGAATATTTGTCGCCGAACCACGTCGGAACTACTGAGATCGGTTTGAAATTACATTAGAACATAGAATAGATTTGGAACACAGAGTATAACATGTTTGAACTGAAAAAGTAATGTTAACTTACAATGTTCCGACATAATAAGAGTACAGAAAAATTATTGTCGAAGAAACTTGTTAACCAAAATACACAGGCAATTTATTTCTGAAAATAAAATTCCCTTTATATTGCAGAGTGAACAAATTCTTGTGACGTCACGTATCTTATACGGGCTCTCACGGAAAGCCTCTATATCCAGCCAAAAGACTCACAATTTTGTCATAATTGTATCAACATTATCGACTTTTACTTAGCATCATTTCTGTTCAATTTAGCAATTTCACGGTTAGTCCTCGTAGTGTTTCTATAAATCATAAGTAGGTATTATCTTTTTTTATGGTATGGAATTACAAGACGAGCAGGACATGCTTGATGGTAAGCAACATGACTGCCAATTACAGCTCAGTGACACGCAGCTAGCACAGTACTGTGCTCGTCACCCAGAGATATCAGATGTTTGTTTATCTATGTACTAGAGGTGGGCCGAGTACTCGGTTGATACTCGGTACTCGGCATACTGGGCGGGTTTTTTGATACTCGTACTCGGCCTCGGTACTCGGTTTGAATGCCGAGTATACTCGGTTTAAGAAAAGCAATATATTTAGGCAGGGTTCTCGGTAGCCTTTTCGTCGAAATTTATTTACAGGGATGCCATTTTCATTTGAAATAAATATTATACAGGTTGATGGTATTATTGGAGTATTTTTTTCATAATTATTTTACTGATGTTTGTGCTCTGTGTACTGAAACAAAAGCGATTTGGTTCTGGCACTTCGCCGGCCACTGCCGCGGAATTCTCGCTTCGCTTGCTTGGCTTGTGCCTTGTTGGTCACAGTTCTAACCTAACCAAACCGATTCCTTTCTATTTCACCTTAACTTCATTCCGAACTTTGAAATTTTGCAAATGTGTACATATGTTGGAGATTTCTGTGGTTATAATATTATATGTAAAAATAATTTATTTTCTATATAGTTGGTTGCCTGGAAGAGATTGCTCTCAGCAATAAGGCCGCCACTTGTGATGCTAGTTCTTAAGTTTGTCAATGTAATTTTTATTTTATTTTTTGTATCACAATAAAGAGTTTTCTATCTATCTATCTATACCTAATATAAATGTACAAAAGGGAACTGATACACAGCCGAAACGTTATTTGTCTAAAAGTTGTTTGGCGTAGTGAAAGATTTGACAGATGATAAGTGCCTTGAACGTATTGAGTCATTATAAAAATCTGTTTAACAATAATTCTGCCAAATGAAACGTTGCCATACAAAAAGTTGACAATCGTTAGCGTGATCGTTAAGATACAAGTTCGCGCCGCGACCGCGACGCGAGACCGCGACCGAAGACCGCGACAGGCATTTGACACTATATAATTATATGGACGCCAGTTCGTGCTGAGACCGCGACAGGAGACCGATACACGTCGCGGTCGCGGTCGCGGCGCCAACTGGCGCCCATACAATTCTATAGTGCCAAGTGCCTGTCGCGGTCTCCGGTCGCGGTCTTGCGTCGCGGTCGCGGCACGAACCGCTACCTTTAGTTGTCAAAGTGAAACATAGACGAAACGTTGGTTGGCCAGTGATAATCGGCCAATCACTTTTCGGCGAAAAGGCAGTATCCCATTTAGGTAGATATAATTAAGCCAACAGTTAATCAAAAAGTATTTTTTACTAATTTAGGAAAGCTTTGATAAGTTCAATCAATAAAATCGAAATAATGCTAATGAATGACTAGTAATAGTAACCTGTTTGTACTTGTTCACGCGCGCGAAATGGGAATTTGATTGAACCGAGTTACTCGGCCGAGTACTCGGTTGAAAAAAAATGGAACCGAGTAATACTCGGTACTCGTTACTCGGCAAAAGTGTTACTCGGCGCATCTCTATATGTACCGTAATTTCACTGTACACATTTCCCTTCAAACCAGATGAACCAGTATTGTATTATTAAGTATATAATATATTCGTATTTACAATTATTGTAAAGGTACTGTAGTAAAAATAATTTTATTCTCAACGATTAACTTACACATTAAATTAAATTTTGATTAACATTAAATTACTGAATGTAATATAAAAAGGTCATATGGATTGAGATAGTCATCATTTAAAATAACTTTTACCCATTTTTAAATGGCTTCACAGGTTCACAATTCGGTTGTGTGTTTTTATTGTATGTAAATTGTAACGAAAAAAGTTTTCACGTGATTTTGATTTTGGTTGGTTAGTGGTCGTATTGCTTTATTTAATTTCAGACCCAAATTTGTAGTATTACGATATGTGCACCAGTATTTAATTTACTGTTATTATTAATGATATTAATATATCATTTATAAATTATGATATTAATGAGTAAACGCATCCCTTTCGACCTAGCACGACCATTTTGTGTAGCCCTTCTCATAAAGAGCTGCAATTTATGATCTACTTAGCCTATTATGGAGTCATAGCTTACAATGTTTTAGCCATTTGTATGCTTGTTAAATTTTCAGGTTCCGATTTCAACAATGTCGTCAAGTTGTCCGCTTTACATGAAAAACTATGAATAACAATGTTAAGTGGCCCACTAGGCAAGAAGCTTATTTTTTATAATTCGAATTATGTAAACCGACTCTGTTTATTTTTTAAGTTATTATTGATAGCTTTACCTTCATAATTTCATGGCAAAATTACATCCGATTTAAATAGTTTAATTTTTACACGCTAGATGAAGCTAGGGCGAGAACTAGTTTAAAAAGTTACGTGCTTTGACCAATTCAAAAAGTTGTAATCAGCTATTTTCAACAATCACTGATTTACTAAACTGTTTGTACTTTATAGGTATATCAGTAATGGTTGTGAGTTTCTAATGTTTTTCGCCACCATAATCGATACACACCCCTTTTAACCACATTGGTTTTAGCTAGTACAGCATACTGCTCTGGCCCCTCACTTCGTTTTTAAACTTGTACAGCGTCCGATTCACACGGAAATAAACACGGAGTTTTGTTTAATTCTCAAAAAAAAATCACGGTGCATCCGTAACCTTTCATAAGCATTTTTACCGCATGGATCATTTACTTACCTTGATCGCGAACGACATGTAACTAAGGAAATGAAGGTAAGTGATTATTAAATTTGTTTCATTAATTTATTTTGACTGTAGGTCGCTTGCGACATTGCCGTTTGTATACTATTTAATGGAATGAAGTGTAAATAAATAGTACTGTTACGTAAACTACAGAACACATGCGTAAATGTGACCAGAAATCGCAACATTTCCGTAAAGTTTGCTTACATCGGATTTTACACTTTATTTCAGCAGGTTGTGTTCAGTAACGCCAGTAAATAAAACTCAAAATTTTGCTAATGCAAAAAAAAATAACGGTGCTTAAATTACTGAAAAAACACCAAATTAAATATGAAACTGATATTTTTACCAATCAATGTTAACGTCAAATTAAATAAAGTAGCCAAGTGCGAGTTGAACTCGCCCATGAAGGGTTCCGTTGCAGCAAGTAACATAATATACATAGTACACATAGTTCTTGTAGTTCGTTGTAACTTTGATCGAAGTTTTAATAATAGTGTATTTATGACGTACTAAAAAAAAACTACTCAGATCGAGTTCAAACTAATTTTCGTTGGTAGTTTTCATGGTAATGTACATCATATATTTTTTTTAGTTTTTTCATTCTTTTACTTTAGAAGTTAGAGGGGGAGGGGACACACATTTTACCACTTTGGAAGCGTCTCTCGCGCAAATTTTTCAGTGTAGACAAAAATTATATTAGAAACCTCAACATCATTTTTAAAGACCTATCGATAGACACCCCACACGTTTAGGTTTGATGAAAAAAATATTTTTGAGTTTCAGTTTTCAGTATGGGGGGCACCCCTAATTTTTGTTTTTTAAAAAACTTTTGTAAAAATCTTAATGCGGTTCACAGAATACATCTACTTACCAAGTTTCAACAGTGTAGTTCTCATAGTTTCGGCAAAAAGTGGCTGTGACATACGGACGGACAGACAGACATGACGAATCTATAAGGGTTCCGTTTTTACGTTTTACGGAACCCTAAAAACAAATGCTGATTCTAAAAAAAAAGGTTACAAAAATTCTGTTATAAAATGGCATTAATTAATATCAGTACCCGGTTCACATTGCAATCGGTCAATTAGATCTCCAAATGAAATATCTGCTTTTTAATAGATTCTAAGTTTCTTTGTTATATTATCAATGTATTAAATGTATTATATACGATGTATTAAAAAATAGGTTCGAAAATTAAACAAACATCTAAGTGAATTTCGTACATCATTTAGTGTTCGTACAAATACTACATAGAGTTTAAGGTTATAGTTCTCTATTATGCATTTCAAATACGTGCGAATGTAAAGCTCTAAGCCCGTAACGTAGTGGCTAGTCAGGCGAAGTTAATAGTCGCGGCTCACTGAAATACGGACCGAAACTACGAATTCAAAAGGGGTTTATATGAACGTTGGCGTAAATCGGAACAAATGGATATCGTAATAGGAACGTAAGTTTGGAGCAGACGTTTTGAACTTTATGTCGATAGTCATAAAGACTCATCCATGATCTTTTATAACATAAAATCTTGTTTTATGTTTCTTTATTCTTCAATGGTTTTGTAAATTTTTAGTGGCGTAGAAAAATAGTAGCATAGTATAAAGAAAAAACACTAGTAGAAAGACACCTTTGATCTTGCGGTAAATGCTGACCATGCAGAGCGCTGTGACAAATAAAAAATGCTATTTTTTTTTTTTAATTATCAATATTGTAAGTTACAGGAACATCGTTGGGGACATTTATTACAAACATTAATAAGCAATTTATATTATTCCTAATTATTTACAATAAGCAAACTTCTATACAAATAAAGTTAGAAAAATTGGCAGTCATAGGAAACTGCCGATATAAGTGAAAACTTATAACTAAGAATTTGATAGCTTACCTTGGAAACTAAGCATTTCTAGAAAGCCAATGTGAAATGCTGACATTTTGCTAGATGACCAATAGCCGTGGTCCCAAGTTTACCCGAAGATTTCTTATCATTCCCGAGCGTGACGCTAGAATTCAATTCACAGCCCACGAAAAATCTGTCTGGCGCGCCAAAAGAAGTTTTTACTTCAAAAATGACTTTGTCAAACGTCAACATCTAACCATGCTCCCAAACTACTAACATTTTCGTGTTCACAGATTGGGAGCGCACTCCCCGCGTCGCGCCTAGCAATCCCCGTAAAATTGGCCCGTGTCAACAAACGACTTAGAGTCTTAGACGAATGATTGTATGGTTCATTAGATTGTGACAGTATTTTTAATTCTCCCCAGAACCATTCTTCATTTGAGGATAGTATAATTATGTTTTTCTATATCTAGTTTTTTGTCTTACATCGTATTTTATAAATTATCTTACTTAGATTTGACAACTTCGTAAGATTTGAACGAGACTAACTCCGTTTTTATTGAGCTAATTTATTGAACAAAAATTTAAAATATCGAAAATTTAACATTCATAATTATGGGAAAATGTTATGTTACCAGATTTCCATACCAGTTGTTAGTTGTTACTACATGATACCACATACCTAACTAAAAAACTATAAACATGACTGTAAATGGATGCTATGATAAAAAGAGATCAAAAAAGTGTAAAAGGATATAAAAGAGGATATGAATAGGAAAAATGTTACCTTAGAATTATGTTGAATGATGACCAATGGGAATGGAGGAAGCGTACCTACACCGATCCCACATAAATGGTTTAGGGTTAGATGTTGCATTATGAAGAAATGTTTAGTTGTGTCTATTATGAACGTAGAATCGTTAGAATGTGTTAATTGTTGGTCATTACATAATAAATAAATGTTTGTGCAATTTTTGCTCACAAACATTTCCATTGTAGAGTTTTAACATTGAAATCTGAAAATATTTGTGGTAGCACAACGACAGTTTATTCAGCTATGTCATAGCCTTATTTACCCTGATGTCGCATTGAACGAGGTACATCATTTGGGTTTTTGTAGAGATCCCAATGTAACTCAATTAATAAAATGGAATAAGTAACTTAATGTTAATGTAACATTCTATTAGTGAATATTTATTTTAATCGGATAAGCATATTTATTTTGAAATTGATCAGGAAACTCGTGAGGAAACCGACACGTACTTAGAATCTTTCGAAGTCATGTATCATCCACCAACCCGCACAGGGCCACCTTGGTGGATTATGACCTTGACTCTCTCCTTGCGAGAGAATGCCCCGAGTACTAGCAGCGGGAACATTATTTAATAGGCTGCTTATGCCAAAGGTGGTGTAGAGGTTAATGTTTAGATACTACTATAAATATTGTTATATTAAGATAAACTTCTACATAAATTACGTGTAGCAGAACAGGCTGGCATAATACCTAATTATTTACGGCACCCAAACTTTGATTGTTGATGTAATTGTGGAAGTTAGCGGGATTAGTTAACATTCCCCAGTTTGAATTTACATTTTGGGCGGAAAGTTTATATTGTTCAGCTCTAGTTGTTGCTACAAAATACTTATTTAAATAAACGAAGTGCAAAGTATGACATGCGGCATTTAGATGAACAATGCTGCCAGCGTAGTGGGTTTACCATTCTTTTACCATTTTTTTCTGTTTTTTTAGCCCCTGACGTAAAACGATGGGTGTTTTAAGCTTATCTCTCTCTTGTCTATAATATCTCTTATCGTATCTCTCTCTTTCTCTCTGTGCAGAGCCGGAACTACCAAGTGGCTTTTTGGGCTTCAGCTTTGGGGCCCGTGAATTCCAGGGTCTGGGGCAGGGGCAAATTCAGATAAGTCAAGTCAAAGTCGAAAATAGACGTAAATGCAAAAAAAATGAACTAAGGAGTTTTTTTTTTAATTTGAATTATCTACTCCACAGACTCCGGGGTCCGTGATCTTTGTCATTTGTTTTTTTTTACATATTTCTTGGATTAGAAGAAAAGGAAAATAGGGGGGAGTTGGGCACATTTCAAACCTAATTCTAGTGTTCGTTGGTAGAGCCGATCACTAGCGGTTGGGATTCTACCGCTAGTAATCGGCTCGACATCGAGTCTTTGCCTAAACCGCCTCCTCCCGGCCTAGAGCCTCCACTACGGCTGCATTTCTGTCCCTGATGGACAATACTAAGGAGTATTAGCCCAGGGCCCCTAAACTCACGGTTCCGGCCCTTGTGTGTGTCTGTCTGTTTGTGACAGCGATATTAAATCTGTTCCTAGAAAACTGAGTGTCTCTAAAACTATATACATAGTAAAAAACTAGTAAAAAAAACTTTATATATATTTTAGAATGAAAACTAACAAGATTGTTACGGTATAGTTTTATTTAATTACGATTGTGAATTTACTCTTGTCTTACTCGTATTTAGTCAAGTGCAGTGCAGTTCTAGGTAATGATTTGAATTAATACGTTCCAATAGCTGCGTGATACGGGCTGACTTTTTTCTTACCATCGGACACACATGTCGTGTTCGTCCCGTCAATATAGATCTATACATGTTATGGTATAGATCTATATTGAGGCGTGTATGTTAAAGTATTAGTACCATTGAAATAAGTTTCAATTTAAGTCGATTTATTCTTATAGTAAACGTACAAATATAGCCAAATAGCTGATTTTGTTACTAAGAGATGTTTGTAAATTTATTCGTTGCTCATTCCGTTTTATCAGCAATGCGCTGCGGATAGGTTATTCATGAGAGCCAAAACTCCAGGACCTGACTTCGAACTCACCTCTCACTACATTCAAATTTAATGTTTGAATGGTAAAAATATGGTAAATGTTGAGTTTTTTTTGTGATAAATAATAGGTTTCTTTTTTTTAAATAAAGAGTGACGAGACGAGCAGGACATGTGCCTGATGGTAAGCAACATGCCTGCCACATAACAGCACAGTGACACGCAGCTATTGGAACATGAAGAGCCAAAATCATTACCTAGCACCGCACTGCGCTCGTCACCCAGAGATCTAAGTTGTTATATCTCTAAGCCCTGTAATTTAACTGGAAACATTGCCCTTCAAACCGGAACATAGTAATGTTTGCACATTACTGCTTGGCGGTAGAATAATTGACAAAGGTGTGGTAGTTACCCAGGCGGACTCTGCTAAGAGTCCTACCACTACAAAAACTTAGGTTGCACTTGAACGCCTTATTGCCTGATGTTAAGTGACCATATGATGGATTGTTACGATAGTGCGTACTTGGAAGAAACCGATTCATTCTAGATTTGAAGATAAATAAATAAATATTGGTGGTCAATTCACACACAACACCATCCACCAAACTAAGCAAAGCTTGTGTGATGGCGGCCAGATATCAAGATAACATTCAGCATGTTTGAAAGTTGCGGTGGTACGAAAGTCGAGTCAATATTTTTCGTTTAAGTCTTGTGTTTCGTGAAACATCAACCATGAAACGATGTCGCCTTTTTGAGCTACGAAAATTGTGACAAAAACGTTAAGGGATCTTATACAAATATCAACAGAGATCAGCAGCACACTCTCCAAAATGTATCCGATAAAAAACCGAAAAGCTAGCAATTTTGCTGCGATTTTAAAGATTTGTTTTTTTTTTCAGAACAAGTTTTTTTGCCGTTTGACACGTCTCTCTATAGAATCTTAATCTTAAATTAGAAACTTTGCCGACCCATCCCAAATATGAGAACTCCATACAAAAGCGAACATGTTGTTGGTATGAAGTTACTACTTACACGTAAGACTTGGCATGCTATTTTTTTTTTTTTTTTTTTTGACTTGGCATGCTTGATTTGAAGCCTTGTTTTTCGCCCTATTTCTTAGTAGATGCGAATCCCGTTTGCATTCCATAGGATCTGGGGCATGGGATTTTTAGGGCCCTCTGGCAACTTTTCTACCAACATACATAGTCGTTGCAACATACCTCCGACGCTACGCCACTACATTAGCATGTTAGTGACTCGAATCTGTAAGATTTTCCCCTACTAACAAGTGCTCCAGGCGGCTACAGAAGTTTTCATTTCGTAAAACTTACCATAAACACACCAGCATACTTTTATAAACACTGTGCTTTGCCCAAAAAAATCCTGGTTTTTGGTTCACGTAAACCTTGAGTAGGTACTTCCATTTTTTGTTGAAACGAGCAGAGCATTTATTAAAAAAAATTGGCGGTCATAGGAACTGCCGATAGAAGTAATAGTAATAGTAATAGATTTGTTGCCCTGGTACCTACCTGGCCGTTTTTACCGAGTTTACCCGAAGATTTCATATCCGATCCGATCCATTATCATATCCAAGCGTGACGATTGATGAATCCATTCATTCACAGCCCACGAAAATTCTGTCTATAGCGCGCCTATAGAAGTTTTCACTTCAAAACTAAAATACAATGAGAACTACACTACGCTACATACTTAACTACTTACACTGAGCACACTTCAATTATCCATAGACCAATGAAGTACATGACCAATGACCATAGTACATTTTTGGAATACTGTGACGATTTAAGAATGAAAGCTACTTACACTAAGCATTACATCATCAATGAAAACAACTTAGATAACTACTCACTCACACTAAGCACATCTAATTTGTCCACTAAATACATTTACATACCGAAGGAAGTCTCGAGATTTTCCCGAAAATTCTGGATTAGAAATATTAAGTCCAATATTGGTAGCGAGCTTGTGGATACTCGTATCGAAGCTTCGCTTCGTTCCGATATAAATATTTAAAGAAAATATTTGTATTATATCGGAGGCGAGCATCGAAACTCATTTTAGACGTAGTCTAGTATATTAGAAATGTTGATATTTCGGATTAGGTTAGTTCACGTTAAACTAGCTATTAAGTATCGTAAGTTGGTATGTACCAATTTTGAATTCGTAATAAACGTTTGTTTATTTTAAGCCCCGATGTAAGAACGACGAGGTGTTATTGGTTTGATGTGTCTGTGTATGTTCGTGTATTTACCTGCAGTGTTTTTTTTTTTTTTTTTTTTTTTTTTTAACATTTATAGGTTTACACTTGACCACCATCTCGCCTGATGTTAAGCGACGATGCGGTCTAAGATGGAGCGTGCTTACCTAGAAGAAACCGATTCACTCTCGATTTGAAGACACCAAGATTATAACCATCGGGAAAAACCCACTCAGGCAACTCATTCCACAGTCGAGACGTTCTTATCACAAAAGTAGAGTCAAACCTCTTTGTTCGTGTCTTTGGAACATCAACCATGAAACGATGCCGCTTCTTCGAGTTACGAGAAGTCCGATAGAAAAAAGGGCTAGGTGGTATTAGATCATGCAGATCAGATGCACACTCTCCGAAGTGTATCCGATAATAAACCGATAAGCTAGCAATTTTCCGGCGATGTTCAAGAGTTTGCAGTCTTTTTCGCACAAGAGAATTATTGCCTATGAATGAGCCTTTTAGCCCGCCTCTCGATCGATTCCAGAGCCTCAAGCTGATACTTAGCCGATCCATCCCAAAGGTGCGAACAGTACTCCATACAAGAGCGAATCTGTGCTTTATATAATAAAAGCAATTGTTCAGACTTGAAGTACTTTCGCACCTTTGAGAGGACACCTAGTTTTTTGGCAGCTAATTTAGCCTTGGACTCGATATATGAGCCAAAGTTGAGTGTAGATGTCAGGGTAACACCCAAAAGCTCAAGATGATCAGTAACCGGCACGGATACACCTCGAAAAGTAGGAGTCTGTAGAAATTGACTCCTTTTTGCGGAGAACAGACACGCCTGCGTCTTTCCTTCATTAAACTTGGCCAGATTGGTTTCGCCCCATTCAGAGACTGCCTCAAGGGCCAAGTTCAAACGCTCGACCATACTCTCTCTCAATACCTTAGTTTGTTGACCGCTGGCTCTCGCGCTAGACATGTAACTCTCCACAACGGTGCTATCATCTGCGTACCCAAAGATACCGGGCTTCAGCAGATCGTTGATATGTAGCAGAAAAAGCGTCGCAGAGAGTACCGACCCTTGAGGGACTCCGGCATTGATACCCATTTGGTCCGACGAGCAGCCATCAATGACAACTCGTATGGACCGATCTCTCAAGAAGTCCGATATCCACGCAATAAAACCTGGAGACAAACCATAACTAGAAAGCTTGCTAATAAGGCCATCATGCCAAACCCTGTCAAAAGCCTTCGAGATATCCAGGGAGACTGCAAGTGCTTCCCCGTGTTTCTCGATAGCTTCACTCCAGATGTGAGTGACATACGCCAGAATATCCCCAGTCGACCGGTTTCGGCGAAACCCGTATTGCCGGTCACTGAGGAGGTCGTTTGATTCTAGGTATGCCAGGAGCCTGCGGTTTAAGACACGTTCCATAGTTAGCAAGCTTCCACGATTTCGGTACTTGCCCAGTTTGGAGAGAGAGTCTATACAGGCGCGTTAGTACAGGAGACAACTCAGGTGCACAAGCCTTCAACACTAGGGCAGGAATTCCGTCCGGGCCGCTGGCTTTATTCACGTCCAGATTACGTAGCACTTTACGAACCTCCATTTGGCGAATATGCATTTCCGGCATCAAAGTCGGACTGCCAGGTGGAGTAGGAGGAATCGCACTACCAGCATCTAGACGCGAAGATTCCGTAAACTGAGATGCAAACAAGTTTGCCTTCTCCATTGCGGTGTGAGCCAGCGCCCCATCAGGTTTCAGCATTGGAGGCAGTGAAGAGCGGCAGAAGTTCGATTCGACCGATTTAGCTAGGGACCAAAACGCCTTGCTACCCGCAGGATACGAAGCTAGTTTGTTCCCTATTCGACTAATGTGGTCAAATCGAGCCCTCTGAAGAACCCTTTTGCATGCCTTAGCAGCCCTGTTAAACGCTTTCTTTTTGCGGTGTGTATCCCTTGCCTTACGCTGTCGAGCATCAACCCAGGCTAGGTAGGCCTCATGTTTAGATGCTTCAGCACTTTTACATTGAGAACCGAACCATGGGCGAGCTTTGCTGGATAATGAAACGTCAGAGTATGGAATGAAATATTCCATAGCCGTACGTATTACATCAGTCACAGCATCCGCGCAGGCTGACGGGTCACCAGAAGAGAAGCACAGTGGCTGCCATTGGTAAGATGCAAAGAAAGAACGCATTTCGTCCCAATCTGCTGACTTGTATTTCCATAGCCGCCGGTTGCCTCTGGGGCTGAGATCGGGCGGATGGTAAACGGATACTGATTTCACCAGACAGTGGTCGGAGCTGCCTAACGGCGAATATACCGCCACGGAGTATCGGTCTGGATCAGTTGTCAGCAGAAGGTCTAAGCAATAGGGAGTATGCGACTCAACGTCTGGTACCCGTGTCGCCTCTTGGACCAGCTGGGTTAGGTCTAACGACAAAGCAAGCTTTCTCGTTTCCAGCCCAGCATGGTCAGTGTCCCGGTATGGGTACAGCCAATCCTTATGGTGGCCGTTGAAATCCCCCAGTAACACTAATTGGGCTGATGGGTACTTCTGCTGAGCCGCGTCCGCTGCCTCACTCAAATAATCGGTGAGCCGAGTTGTCTCCTGATCTCCACTGTGCGACCGATAGACACAGGCATAGACAATTTTGTCGATGCCTGTGTCTATCAGCGCCCATAGAACAGAGAACCTGGTGTCCTCAAGATTACGGAGACGCCGACAGCAGATATCGTCACGGGCGTACAGGCACACTCCAGCACGCGGCTTGAAGTTGTGCTCCAAGGTATACCCTGGATAGGTTAGGTACGCCACGTCCGACGGACATCCTATCTGCGTCTCCGTAAGAAACAAGAGTGACGGCTGCTCAGTCTCGAGGTGATGGTGGACTGGGGTGATATTAGAGTGCAGACCTCGAATATTAGTGAGGTGCACTTTGAGAGACAAGGAGTGCAGCCGCTGTTTCACTATGTTTCTGTTTTTACTTGTCATATTATTTTTTGAGAGTGATTGTCGGTGGGAAAACGGAAGTAGAACGAGGCTGCACACTGCCAACCAACGGTCACAGCACACAACACAAATACACCAGTGTAGTTTCTGAACGGATCAACCGATGTTGATTATTTTTGTTTGGTATTTGATTATTTCTAATTGATTGGTGTATTAGTTAAGACTACTATCTTAGGTGTGTTTCATGAAAATCGGTACAAGATGATCCTCGCCACAAAATGGTATTTAACATATTTTGTTAATCACTCCTTCTTTAGTAAGAATAGCATAATAGGTACAGCTTGGCGGTGGAAAAAACTGGCAAAACTGTAATATTTTAGTACTTCCCTTAGCAGACTCTGCTAAGAGTCCCAGCGCTATAATACAAAGGAATAAAAAAAATTTGAAATTTTATGTTGTAATCCGTTATACAATAAACGCCCTTATTTCCGTACATGTACTTCACAATTCTAACTTACGGCAAGCTTTAGCAACTAAACCATTTCCCAACCTCCCTAACCTTCAGTCCCGAATCTTCCAAAATAATATGCAGATTTCCTGTTATTTATGTTAAAACATGAAATTCGTTCTCAAAGCAAGCGCTTGCAAAATGTACTCATAAAGAACGTCGCTCCTATATTATTGTGAAACAAAGCAAGTGATTCCACCCCTAAGTTTGTTAAACACGCAGCCATTCTAAAAACAGCCTTAAAGTATAGGACTAAGGCTTAGAATTGAATTATTTCAACGTGTACACGGAAAAGAAGGTTAGTGGTATAAAGGTGTAGGGAGACTCGTTAGGCAAAACTTCCAGTTCGATAGAAGTAGAATAAGATTGAAGTAGAATAAGGAACTTAGTTCTCTGAAGGAAGTCGAAATAAGACTCGTATTCCTTTGAGATTTTAAAGGGATATTCGTTTATTCTAGTTGAGTAAATGAGTATTCAAAAATAATGTTAGATGTGAAATTTATGTTATTTCTATGATATTTCAGTGTTGTTTTTGTGATATTTTAGTTTATAGCTAAATACACGATACAGGACAGAAAAGGCAACGTATATTATGGTGAGTATCGCACCACATACTATTTTACTCAAGAACATCGTATTTAAAAAAAACGAAATTTCGGTGCTTTTACTACGAACAGACGCTCGAATGAGGTTCGTTACTCGCTAATTAAATTAAAAAAATAAAAACCTACGAAATTTTATGGCGTCGCCATCTTGCATTTGAAATTTGTCATAGTGGATAGCATTGTACTAGTCAACCCATTTGATACCCATATTGCGATAAGGGAATAGTGAAAAAAATATATCATTAAAATCTGCCAATTTGTTTTGGAGCTATGAGGCTACAGACAAACATTTCAAACCTATCATCATCATTATCAATTCGTTATCTTCCACTCGCATAGGCCACTCATGTGCGTATTTTGCGCTAATCTAATCCATATGTGACCCGAGACCATCCCGAGACTTTACACAAAGTGTCATTGACCCATCATGTAGGAAGAATTGATTTTTTTCGTATTACATTTTTTTAGGCTAGTTGGGTACTTTTTGAGAAGGGAATTTAAAACAATTGATCGAGCGGCACAGTAATCGTTAGCCCAATAAATGTTCCCACTGCTGGGACTCGGGGCCTTCTCTCGCAACGAGAGAGTCAGGACCATAATGCACCACGCTGGCCCAGTGCGTGTTGGTGGATGTCACATGACTTCAAAAGATTCTAGGTACATGTCGGTTTTCTCACGATGTTTTTCTTCACCGTTTTAAGTTAGCGGCATTACGCACATGACTTCGAAAAGACAGTAATCGATAACGTTAACGTTACCGAAACCTTTGGATATAAGTTCATATGTGGTATAGGTATGTACGCAATTATTGTTCAAGGTTTTACTTACCTGTAGATTTGTACTTCCAGAGTCCCACTTTTTTTTTCTTTTTCTGTTACTACAACACCCTCATAAGTAGTAATAACCGCAATTTCTAGTAATTTGACCAATAATAATGAGATCGGCCTTTTACTGTAATTGATCTCGTTAAATGTGTTACAAAAGGTATTTTACAACATGTGCAGATTTTCTAAAAAGTTATAATTATGTGTACAGTAAATGTATCCTAATTTTTAGATTTGATTAGGTTAGCACACATTACATCAATTTCAACTGTGTATACAAAAACTGGAGATTTCATAAAATTTACCGATAAAATTACAATTTTACAAAAAGTCTGCATCGGCCGGGAATCGAACCCGGGCCGCCCGCGTGGCAGGCGAGCATTCTACCACTGAACCACCGATGCTTGTTCGATACTATCAAAAAGTATAATTGCGTTATGTAAATTACGCAAGTTTAGGTATAATTTAGGTATAATGTTGAAGATGTAACAGAATATCTCAAGTGAAAGAGATAATTGAATTTGTAATTTAAACATAAGCAGTGTGAGCATCGGTGGTTCAGTGGTAGAATGCTCGCCTGCCACGCGGGCGGCCCGGGTTCGATTCCCGGCCGATGCAGATTTATTTTGCAGATGCACAACCTAATAAATAAATACAATTTTGGAAAATAATACTTTTAAAACCTATTCAATTTAACTTTTGTACATTTAAAAAAAAAATATCAAAGTAAAATTCTATTAATATCATAAATGTGTAAGTTTGGCTGTTTGGCTGTCTGTTGCTGAATCATTCAGAATGTCGGAGTGAGTGTTAAATTTTGAACATGGTTAGATTACATTTTGGAGTAGCACAAATGCTACTTTTTATCACTGGAAAATAATGGGAACTATTTTGATAAAACTGCGGGGTGCTGCTGGTAATCTGATCTGATCTGGTAGTCTGATATACATATTCTTAATATATATAAATCTCCTGTCACGATGTTTGTCCGCGATGGATTCCTAAACTACTTAACCGATTTTAAATTAAATCGGCACACCGCGAGCAGTCTGGTCCAACTTGAGAGATAGGATAGTTTTTATTTCGATTAATAGTCTCTAAATGACAATATCCGAGCGCAGCCGGAATGTGCCGCTAGTATTTGTATAAATTAAAAATTCAAATCACGGGAAATGCTCGTCAATCATTTTATTGAATAACCCGCCCGTACTGCACCTGGTGTAAAGTACCTATAAAACTGGCTGAGTTACACGGTGGACAACTATGGCCAACCTCTATACCAGCAGTCGGAGTGAGAGTCACTCAAACTGACGTGGCTTGTCATCATCATCATCAACAGCCCACTAAACGCTCCCACTGCTGGGACTCGGGCCTTCTCTCGCAAGGAGAGAGTTAAGGCCATAATCCACCACTCTGGCCCAGTGCGGGTTGGCGGATGACACATGACTTCGAAAGATTCTAGGTACATGTCGGTTTCCTCACGATGTTTTCCTTCATCGTTTTTAAGTTAGCGGCATTACGCACATGACTTCGAAAATACAGTGGTCAGTGTGGACAGTGGACAGTGTGGGGTTTGAACCCGGGGTCTCCGGATCGGCAGCCGCCGTAGGCGTGGCTTGTAGTAAACATTAAAACGTACTTTTTATTTCTATCTACTCTTATCTTCTGCTAAAATAAGTATCGAATAATCAGTAGCAGCTAGGATCATAAATAGTGTTTATCTGGTCGTGAACGCGTGATGAAGCGCGCGGGAAAACTCGGGAGTCTGCGAGGAGAAAGGGTTACCAATTCCGCAAAAATAAATATACCCCATATAAGTATAAGCCCCCAAAAATTCAGCCTATTTTTAATTGAGAGATACATGAGAGATACACTTTATTGTGACAAGGCAACTGGGTAAATGTTTATGAACTTTTTAAAACAAATACACGGGTAACTCACGTATAAAATAGTTAGAACAGTCCGACTCGAGTTTCGATCGCGTCCGGCGATCTTCTTCAAGGTTTATGAACTGCTAGTACTTGTCGTACGCCACTCTCGTCGGTTTTATATAAATTGATAGTAGGTTTACCTCGTAAGGGTTTTGTTTAGTTGGTTTCGTGCTATTTTAGATTATTGTCTATCTGAATTATAAATTGGAACGCATTCCGTTTATTTGTTGTGACATGATTGAGCAACAAACGTTCTCGCTTCAAAATATTTCTGTAGTAATTATTTCTTTAAATATATAGGAGTATCTTTCTTAATTTATGTTATTAGTAGGATTATGAGTTGTTTTGTAATTATACACCAAAACCAATTTATGTTTGATATTACTTAAATTTAGAAGGGAACCAATATCATCGGATACTTTTGTTGAATTTCAGTATAAAATGTAAGTATTTAGCAATTTCGAACAATTTAAATAGGTTTCTTGGTTATTAAGAGATAAAATAATATGCCTTTAAAGTTAACGTATGTCATAAAATTTTTTAATATTATTGAGTTTTGATTTCATGAATATTATGAATGAATTTTAATTTTCAATTGTCAACATTGCTCACTTTAAAACTACCTAGTTAGGGGTAGGTTACCCCAAACTGCTCCCGGCGCAAAAGTACCTACCCATGACGATCGCTCCGTTTCAACGTTGAATAGCAATGGCCATGACCAACCGTTTGCTCTAGGAACTAGTTTTAAAATTTAAGTAATCAAAAAACTAGTTTTTAAAGTATTCATTAAAAATCCGTTCTGTTCAACTTTTTTTTCACCTAAATTCTCCTAAGTTGGTAGCCCTGCCAGAAACCATTCTCGGTTATTATCTATCTCGGCTCGGCTATGTTCCGAATATGGGTCGGATAGTTATTGCCCCAGTTAAGGTCCATTAATTTGCTCTTAAGTACGAAAAGATTACGTGAAACTCATCATTAGGAATAGGTGTGAATGATTCTAATTTCTTATTTTTAGTAGTGACCCAAACTGTTGTGGTATTAAGGCTCTTTGCAGAGTTCTCAAAAACCATTGCCATAAATTTCCAAGCCAGGGTAGCGATTCTAAATCCATTCGGTTGCATCCGACACGGAATCTCATCTCTCGGTCTTTGTCTCATCTGTTTAGCATGACAGAGACAGAGACAGAGATTGTCATTCCGATTCCGAACCATTCGGAATCGCATTTAGAGACGAGACGAACTTCTTAGCATTCCATGGATTCACCGTGCGGGTGCCGGGTCCATCGTGTGGCAGAGAGAGAAATCTCGAATAGACCCCAAGACTTGTGACTCGGGCTGTAGGTTTAAAAGGGGCCCCTTATATTGACGTACGTCAACACTCACCTTCACTACTCGTATTTCTCTCCCTGCCCAGCCAAATCCGATATGATCCTACTAGTGCAGCTTTAGATACTCGTTCTAGTATAGAACTTACTGCACTTCTGGACAATCCAAGGTCTTTAAGCAGGTTATAGAGAGATTTTGCTGGTATACCTCTCGCTCCTACTTCTACAGCGTATAAATTAACTACATAGCCATTTTTTGTTAATTCATTTTGTAGGTCGTAATATTTATTTTGTTTCATCACGTGGTCTTTAGGTATATTAGTTTCCCACGGTACGGTAAGTTCTACCAGGACTATGCGTTTCGTTGCCCTAGAAAAAAGGAAAATGTCCGGTCTGGATGACGAAATACCCACATCCTCTGGGATTTTGTAGTGCTTTTCATACGTGTCCATTAAAATAGTCCAATCAGGAGCTGAACCCAGGATTGAGTAAGGCTTGTTCTTGGAGTTTGAAGTTGAGCCCTCTTTTACAAAGTTAATTTGTCTTTTGTTCATCGTCAATCCCTTTTGGGCTCTAGCTACCGAAAGGCTTACGGCTTCACGTATGATTTCAAGTACTCTGTCATGGCGCTGTGAGTAATGACCCCTATTAAGGAGCACCTTGCATCCCACCAATATGTGCCTTGCTGTACATATCGCCTCACCACAAGTATAGCAACATTTTTCAGACGCTATCAAGGTCAGTGAAGCGTAAACGTTATACTATATTTTAGTTTCAAGGGCAATTTTTCCGAAAGAAAATAATTACAGTTGTAGGTAACAAAGCAGAGATATATGATCCACCAACCAGCACTGGGCCATCGTGGTGAATTCTGGCATTGACTCTCTCCTTGCGAGAGAAGTCCCTTAGTCCCAGCAGTGGGAACATTTAGTGGGCTGTTTATGTTTTATGCTAGAGATATAAGATATAATCTTCTTATATATAAAATTCTCGTGTCACAGTGTTTGTTTCCTTACTCCTCCGAAACGGCTTTACTGATTTTAACGAAATTTTATATTTTGTAGGTATGAGAATCGGCTACTAGCTATTTTTCATACCCCTAAGTGACAAGGGTTGGTCACTAAGGCAAAACAACGTTTGCGGGGTCAGCTAGTACATTTATAAACGAGTGACAAGCGCAGCGCAGTTCTAGGCAGTGTTTTAAACTCTTCTATAGCTGCCTATGTAGGCAATAAATACTCCACGGTAATGCTCATCTACCGAGATTGCGGAAACATACCTATAGGCCTGTTTTCATTTTGATTAATGCGAGTGCGAGTGAGTAGTGCAGGTGTTGAGTGATTAGTAGCAAACGCGTGTGGACACCGTTAGATTATTGCGAGTGCATAGTAATCAGTCGCGATTACTCACTCGTACTCGCAATTGCACTCGCACTCGCTCTCGCACTAATCAAAATGCAAACCGGCCTTATCTGAGAACAGTAAAGTTGGAATCTCAAATATTATGGTACCAGAATAGTGCGTTTGTAATAGATTTAATATTACATTTATTTCATCTTTTTAAATATATCTAAGTTTGAATGAAACTTCTCTTAAAATAGTTCAGAAATAGAAATTGTACGTCCATAATATATTTTAAAGTTTTTGTGCTGACCAATGTTCGTTCTGGCGCGGCGATGTTGTGTGGTAGTTCATTTTCTTCCCTCCAAAATGATCTAGTAGAGCAATGGCTGCCACGCGTTTCAAACTCGTAAGTCATAAATCATTTATTGTTATTGTTAAAGATACATGTCATTTTTACACATACGATTTATTTATAATTTTACACATTTTACACTTACTTGGGGATCGTGTTGCTCGCGGTATACACCTAACGTAGTGATACGGCTATAATCTTTAAATCTTCTTCCTTGCTAAGTGCAATGAAATCATTGTAAGCTTCACGGATTCCGGAATCTAAACTGTATTAAACTATAATTATTATTCTGTTTTATATTTATACAGAGTTACTGGTAATCAGCCTGCATCCGTTTAAGGGTTGTTAAAATGTTCTGTATATTTAAACAAACAACTTTTGTTCTACAACTTTCGTTAAAACTTAATAGATAACCCAAAAAAAAATTGTATTTGTTGCCCTTTTTTGTACTATTTAGCGACTTTTTAGTGTTTATTCACTTCGGTACATCATTTTTTGCGCGTTAAAGAGTGTACGCGCTCTCGTTACGAATTGTTACGAAGAGTTCGATACTTTTAGACCGTGCAAATGCACATTTTATTTTTTTGTAAAAGAAAAAAAAAATTTTTTTTTTAAAACTGTAGAACAATATTTGACGCATTGAATGTACCTAACATCCCCTTAAAAGGGTGCAGGCTGATTGATTACCAATAACCCTGTATAAAACAGGTCATGAATCCCGAAATCCGTGAAGATCAATTTAAAGGTAAAAAAATATCCAAACGCGTGAATCGTATTGTGTATTTTTTTTTTGGAAAAATAAAGTAAATTGTTTTGATCTCCAAAATATTATCTCCGATCTTCAATAATTTCAATTCATTATCGATTATCGGGTAAGAACGAAAGTGGCCGACATAGCTCAAAGAGTAAGCAAGCTGAAGTGGCAATGGGTAGGCCACGGCCACATCGCTCGCAGAACTGACGACCCATGGGAAAGAAAGGCTCTCAAGTGGCGACCACGAACCACTTTATGAACAGATAACCTCACAAAGGTTGCTGGAAACCGCTGGTTGCAGGTTGCGCAGAACCGTTCGTTGTGGAAATCTAGGGGGGAGGCCTATGATCAGCAGTGGACGTCTTGCGGCTGATGATGATCGATTTTAATATTGTTTTTTCGCGTACTACGTTATGTTACACCAGGTATCACTTTTGTTAGTAGCTTTATTGTTTCTCATATCTGTAGGTTTTAAAAATAATTGAGATTCGACTAATTACAGTAAAATTAATTTCATAGAATGTGACAAATTCACTCGCTTTGAATGATTTTAATGATACAAATTTTTCTATTTCCAAAGCTTAGATATTCTCAATCGACGTTTTATTTTCTCCCGGACTGTAATAAAATAATGTCAACAGAAACAGGGTTGCCAGCAACAACCTAACACTAAAGTCACTCAATCTAAATAAATCACTGCGACCCGTGACTTCTGTAAGGCAAATAAAACTCATTCAGCAAAATGTCCCGAAGATCCTTCCAAATTGCCCATACGCAGCCCTGCTGGTAATCCATCACTTAAATTAGGGTTGCCCTATGGTAGGGTTCCCCAAACTGTAGCTCCGCGTATCCGGATTTGAATTTCGACAAAACGATATTTAAAAAATTGATACATTTAATTATAACATAGCGATACATCAGCGAAGTCAAGAGCAGACAGTATCTTTGTCGCTCGGGTAAACTCGGGACCGATCCCCCATACTCGATCGTATCGTCATTCAAGTCTACAAAAAAATCTATGTACGCTACAAGAAGTTTTCTCTTTAAAACAAAACTACCTTATTTTTTTCAATACCTATATATTTTATTTTTAAAACTACGGGAACAAAATAAGGTCAATAGTTCTATATGTTGATGACTGCAGAGATTGTGCGCAGTTTTACCTGCTTTTATGACCATTTGAGCGACTCCTAAGGGTCGTAGAGTTGCGCTAAGTTCAATCCTGACTTGTTTACGAAAAAGAAGTTCACATATTAGTATTACAATAGCAGTGCCTTACATATAAGGTGTATATCTGTAAGCCCAGTAATTTCATAGGAAACATTGTCCTTCAAATCGGAATAGAGTCCTAAGATATAGGTATTGTGCTCAGGTAAGTTGTCAGTACTTTCAATGACAAATTCTGGTAGGTACACTTATTTTTTTTTTCCTTTGGATTGGTTTCTTCGCATTTAAAGTGTTATAATTTACATGTCAAATGATAGTTATAATATTACTAGCGACCCGCCCCGGTTTCGGGTGCAATGCTGATACTAAATATACTAATAAAAATGGTTATCTATATTGTGGGTTATCCCTAAGAGATAGACATATAAATAATGAGTTTTTTTGTAGAATTTTTTACAGGTGTACATTAATACTGTAGTACATTATTTTGATGTATCTCATAGGGTTCAGCCAGCGTTTGCAATTTAAGCGCAAAAATTGTGTTGATTCATGACATCGTTTTAGAAATCTTTAAAATTATCAGTGTCTCTGTATTATGCATATGTTCTACATATAAACATTCCTCTTGAATCACTCTATCTATTAAACAATCGCATCAAAATCTGTTTGGTAGTTTTAAAGATCTAAGCATACATAGGGAAAGAGGGACGCGGGAAGTGACTTTATTTTATACTATGTATTAGTTATAATATTATAATAAATGTAAACTTAAAGTAATAAAAACTTTTACTCCCAGCCAAGCTCTTCGCTATGCTATGTTATTCGCCGATCAAAACAAGGTCTAGATTCTTTCTCAATCAAATTTCAACCTTAAGCCATACCGAGAAAATAAAATTGTTAATCTATCGTATTCAAAGCACGCGTACCCCAGTTTGAGGTGACCTGCCTTACAGTGAAAAGGTAATATTAATCTTCTGGTACTTTGCAATACGCATTTGCATTTCTTACAAGGGCTACGGTGTGATGTATAATTCCACTTTTGTGTTTTGAAGGGTCGTCATATCAACCGTTCGGTTGAATGCTGTATTCATTGTATCATTCCGAATTTTTTACGTAGACACAGTTGATACGAACTTGTTTACTTTTGCGTTAACGAATTTTGTTTAGACAACTGAACAAAGAAATAAGAATCCCACCAAAAACATTCTGTAAAAAACTAGCCAAGTCTCGATGAAGCTGCATATTTATCTCTAAAAAGTAATGAAATCTAGACAAAGCCGTGCCAAGTCTAAGGTTCCTTACTGCGATTTCTTTATTATTTATTATAGTTAAAGTTGTGTGAATTGGCCGTTGAAGGGTACACAAGGGTACAAAACCAGGTGCTCCATGACACCATTGCACCAATCTGTCGCCAGAACCGCTACCATTGACGCTTGAAAATGGCCACTTGGAAAACGTTGATTCAATAACCAGTCCATTGTTTTTGTCTTACTATTTACCTAAATTGTGTATATCCTATATGGTGTAAAGAGTTTCAATAATACTTATGTGTAGGCGAGCCGGAAACAAACAGTTTAAAATTAAATTAATTAAAAAATAAAAATTATTTCCAGTCTAGACGGACTTCTATTCATTGATAGAAGTCCGTCTGTACAGCAGACGACCGTCTGTACCGTCTGCAGAAGTCAGCATTCGATGCTAAATGCAGGTGCTTGCTGTCGATTAACAACAGCCTATTAAGAGACACTAGCGTCCAATTACCAATACCAGTATAGGGTATTATCTCGCTTAACAAACATAAGTAGTTACAACAGATACAACATAACGTGTAAACAAAATTGACTTATATCCACTAACGGGCTAACGTATAAAGAATGTTCAACGGCCAAGTCACACCACATTAACTATAATAATAAAGAAATCGCAGTAAGGAACCTTAGACTTGGCACGGCTTTGTCTAGATTTCATTACTTTTTAGAGATAAATATGCAGCTTCATCGAGACTTGGCTAGTTTTTTACAGAATGTTTTTGGTGGGATTTCACTTCTTTTTGTAGAAACGTGGACTTATTGATTTATTATATTAGATGTATTATTTGACACATATTCTTTTTTTCCGGTTCTGATTCTTGTACAGTAGCAATTACAGTAGCAACAGTTTTTCGTATTGCCCATTCGCGTTGGTTATTTATGTAAGTGGACTCTCCAGAATAGGCAAAGAACTTTAGAAGATTGGAAGAAGACTGCAAATAAATAAAAGCCAGTCTAGCTTTATCCAGAGTTTTCCTTTAATTTTATTTATATACATATATGCGTATTAAAATTTTGACTCTGACCATACATTATATTGTTATCCTAACTTTACAAATCTTTCTTTTCTTTTTTTCCGGTTCTGATTCTTGTACGGTAGCAACAGTTTTTCATATTGCCCATTCGCGTTAATTATTTAAGTAGACTCTCCATAATAGGCAAAGAACTTTAAAAGATTGGAAGAAGCTTGCAAATAAATAAAGGCCAGTCTAGCCTTATCCAGAGTTTTACTTTAATTTAATTTATATGCGTATTAAAAGCAGAAAGGGAGACATTCGCCCAGTAGTGGGAAGCAATAGGCTAGATTAAATTAGAAGATGTGTCCCACTACGCTGGATTTTTGCAATGACAGTCGATTTTTTATGTACCAATATATAGTAGAATGGGGCATTACTATATCTCTTATACAGCTGAGACAAGCTGAGGGTTCTTCATCAGATACTTCAGACCTTCGATTTTTGACATCAAATGAAGAGACAAACAAAGTTGAATATTTTTTGTAAAGGCGTGTTTTCAAATAACCAGGTATACCACCAGGTACTCCAGATTTTCGATATTCTTAGTTTTTATAGTTTTCTCTTTATGTGGGCATTAAACCCTAAGTCTGTACCAAATTTCAGCTCTCTAAGTTTATGGGAAGTACTAGTTCTATTTTGATGATCATGAGTGAGTGAATGAGTGTCGTAAATGCGAAACTTTGCGTTCGCTTAACTTCGGAACTAAATGACGTACAGACTTGAAATTTTGGATTTTAAGTACGTGATTATAGCTTACTAGATGACGAAAATTTCAGCGTTGTGGTTTTATCCAGAGGTTCTCAAATAGGGGCCTGAAAATGCGACGAAATGGTTCCAGTAAAGGATGGTACGGCAGTGTTTGCTTCGCGCTCGACTTGGCGGGGGCACTGCCGTGCCCCCAGATATATAAATAGAAATATGTACGTATGTACTTTCAATAAGACAGCACTACAAAAATTACTAACGGACCTTTAGTGACCTTGTGGCCCAGTTGAGTCTGCCTGATGGTCGTGGGTTCGGTTCCCATCTAAGACAAATATTTATGTGATAAATTAAGACATGTGTGCTACGTCTAGGTCTATTGAAGTGGTGGTAGGACTGTTGGCAGAGTCCGCCTGGGGAAGTACCACACCTTTGCCAGTTATTCTACCACCAAGCAGTGCATGTGCAAATTTTACTGTGTTCCGGTTTGAAGGGTAATGTTTCCAGAGAAATTACAGAGAGATATAATTATCTTAGATCTCTGGGTGACGAGCACAGTGCCGTGCTAGGTAATGATTCGGACTCTTCGAGTTCCAATAGCTGCGTGTCACTGTGCTGTTATGTGGCAGGTATGTTGCTTACCATCAGGCACATGTCCTGCTCGTCTCGTAACTCTATACCATTAAAAAAACTAGTAAAATGGTGGAAATTATCTAGGTAGACTCTCCAAAGAGTCCTATCACTACATAAAACAGTCTGACAATATGGCCATTAAGCCCTCAAGCCGTTTTTAAAGTTTATTAAAATTGTGTTTTAAAACTAACAAATTTCTTAACAAAGCAGCTTTCCAAGTCTATGAAGCAATTTTTGTTCGTTTACGTTCAGGTTCCGGCGTGATTGGAACGTCCCATCTTGGAAGAAAACACGCCGAAATTCACTTTGCCCCGGGGAATTTTTACTGAGATTAGATTTTTACTGTCCCATTAAAAATGAAATAATGGCGAGATATCGTCACTCCACGATACAGCTCAAACGTGATATTTTTGTCAGTAAGACATTATTTCAAGAATTAATCAAGATTATCAAGAAACAGAAAAAAAAATGAGTTAAAAATAGCTGGTTATTTTTTTTAAGTGAAAACTTCTTTAGGCGCGCCTAGACAAATTTCTCGTGGGGTGAAAATTGAATTATATCGTCACGCTCGGGTATGATAAGAAATCTTCCGGGTAAACTCGGGACCTTGGCGATTGGGCATCTAGAAATGCGTCAGCCAATGGGATATGCTGAAAGGGCGTAGCCTCGCCATCATGGCATGGCCATCTAGAAATGCGTGAGCCAATGGGAAATGCTGACGCATTTCTAGATGGCCATGCCATGATGACGAGGCCACGCCCTCCGGTTACACCCGTGTAGTTTCCAAGGTAAACTATCAAATTCTGAGTTATAAGTTTTCACTTCTATCGGCAGTTCCTATGACTGCCAATTTTTTTTGTATATTCTATGTAGGTTCTGCAACAGCTTGTATTTTTTTTTGTTTTCTGTTACTAGTGATTTTAGATTGTTTATTTGAAATCATTGTAACAGTAACATTAACATAACATAACACGGTCTCGTCTACTTAAGACTAATGAATAAGCATTTGAATTATATTACGAAAATTTGCATGACTTAATTTAATCTATTATTTATGGGAAGTACCTACTTTGAGCAATTTCTTTCATCTGGATGATAAATAGTTAAATCATTTATTGAATAATACAATTGAAAATTACATTCATTATCGAAACACAGGTCCACAAAGTCATTAACTAAATAACCCACCCTGAATCGTTCCTGTTGCAAATGTGCCCAAAACGCTGGCTGTGTTGCCTCGCTGAATAGCGATAGCTATTCTCTGCCTCAGGAACGACCCAGAGCGGGAGTCACCACTTTGGTTGCGTAGACGAAGCCCAATCTCTCGGATTCAATTCTTTGCATCGGCTCCCCAACTGCCCATAGCCACCACGGCCACCGGAACAAAAAAGTACTGCGGCTCCATAGCCGCGTATTTCTGGCACTTTTTAATTGCTGCCTCCTCCGCTGCTGCTGCCGGAGTATGGATGGTGCGATCCAGGTGCGTAGCCGCGACAGTGTGTCAGCACTGTCGCGGCACGTAGCGTCCCACACTAAGCACTTGCCGTGCCCCCAAGGCACCAAGGTCATACAATCCGGACGCTTACCATCGGATCTATTAAGACCCGGTGGCTCAAGGACGCAAGGAACGTTTGCCGAAATAAACGCTATCCGGACTATATCATTGAGGGCATGGTGACGCGGAAACCTACCTAGGCAGCGACGACAACTTAACGCGTGGTAACCATCGGCTTCAACCATGGAACTGCAAGTGCATCTATGGGGTTCACAGACCTTGCAGCCCAGGCGGAGAGCCGCAGCTACCCGCAAGGAGTCATCGTCTAGTAGGGTGCCCAGGTAAGGTGACGGTAGCGCGTGTGTAACCATTTGTGTGAGGATCCTTTTGGCAACAACGTCATCCCATGCTCGTTGAACATGTGGGGTAATTGGACTTGGCACATCCAAATGAAGAGCCGACCAGGCCGACACCGCTCCAGAAACATACGGTATACTCGCCTTGCCACCATTTGAACAAAGAATGACAGCGATAAGGTCCGCAACCCCATGACCCGAAGCCAAGAAGGCCGGCAGGCCCACATCATGTACACGCCGTATCCCAAGGCCTCCATGCCGTATCGGTAGACTCGCCTGCGTCCATTGAGAATCGTTTAGAGAGACGTTGACAATCAACTCAACCGTGTTCCTAAGCACCCCATCGAAGGACGTGACCTCTGCTGGACAAAGCCATGTTGGAGCAGTCCACAACAGGTATGTGACCTTGGGGACCGCGAAACACATTCGCAACAACACCATCGCCACGTGTGCTGAAAGATCCTTAAGACGTTCCCGGGAGGAAAGAAGAAGTTTTGTACGGGATGCTATAGCCTCAGGAACTGCATCAATGAAAATGGGAGAACCCAACAAACTAAAGGTCTTAGGATTAAGTTCACTGAGGCCAGGAAATAAAGTATTAACATGTATGAAGTGTGTACGAGCTTCACTGCTGCAGGGAAAAAACTCGCACTTAGTCGGATTTACCTCCAAACCCAGTTTCATAAGGCGTGGGACGAGAATACGAAGATCCTGTTCCACGATCTCAGTTTTTCCGCCAATTGTTCCATCATCCAGGTACCATAGGTTCAGAGGTGATTGAGGTCTGTAATAATTTTATGAATACCTAGACTGAATACTAGCGGCCCAAGTGGATCTCCCTGCTGAGCTCCAACTTGCGAAAGTAAAAGGTCATCGTTATGAAATAGATTTGATGGAGTTTTATAAACTTGATGAAGAAAAGGATACAGTGATGGAATTTCTTCTTTAAACTCCTTCAAGAGAACGTCTCATTCTAATGTATTAAATGCGTTGCAAACGTCGAGTTTCACGATCACGCATTGCGAGTTGGCAGAGTCCATTGCAAAAGAACGTGTAGCATGGATTGCCGCTTCGCAGCCGCGGCGCATACCAAAGCCCAATTGATGCGGTTGCAAGTAAGCCGAAATCTCGTCCTTTACCTCAAGTCGTCAGTCTCGTCCTTTATCGGCAAGCTAATTTTGCAAACAGCCGTCGAAATATGCTACCGATGGCGATTGGTCTCAACTCCCCATACCCCTTCGCTATTGCACAAAGAGTGGCCCCGTATGGGGCTACATATATATATATATATATGTAGCCCCATACGGGGCCACTCTTTGTGCACGCACAGATATGGACAAATTAATGGATTAACTTGACCACTTAATAAGAAGTTTGCGAGCTTAGTCAGGCTGTCCATCAAACGCTCTCCGTTTTCGCCGGCTGACACCGAAGTCAATTCCTTTAAGTGTCCCGGCCAGACGCCATCCAACCCAGCCGCAGAACCACTATAAAAATAACCTAATAGAAAGATGATAAATTAAAATTATAAGGAAGTCCTGTATATATAAGTGGTGTTGCTAGACGAGGTCACATACAAATTATGTATATTATTGTAAAATAATTATTCAAACAGGCTATTTACAATGAATAAATACCTACACAAAATGAATCCAACTAAATAAAATTTGGGTTTGCGAATCATTTTAGAGCCAAAAAGGAGGTGTATATTGTTCTGCGACCATATTCAGTACGATCTATAGTGAAATACAAACAGACGCGGACAAACATGACAAATCATAGTAAGTACATCTTCCCGTCGTTTTTAAAAACTTACGAAGGTACTGGACTTAAGCATATTTTTGTTTTTGTGAGTTTTTTGACTTACAAACTTTGGCTACTTTTGTACTTATCACTTTGACTTTGCTCAAAAATTTGTTAGAAATAAGCTTTTAATACATGAAATACGGCCAGTTATATCGGCAAACATTTAACTTATTGGTCAGCGTAGATCGGGTTTCAGATACCCAAATGAAATGTCTTAAGTCGAATTTATGTGCAACAGTGGTATAAAGCCAACGGCAAAACAAACGACGATCGTCGCGTCATATAAATCGCGCTTTAACGGGATGCCCGCAACCCGTGCTTTGAATTTATCTAGTGATGGCGGTCTTTGTGGAATTATTCCCTTTTACCGATATACTCGTACCTCTATATGGATCCACAGTAGGTATATTGTTACGGGGCGAAAGCGTGTTTGATAACATATGGCGTTAGTTCGAAGCTGGCCTAAATCTTTAAGTATTTTTCCACTTCTGGTGTACAAATGTATTATAATCACAAACATTAACAGGAAAAGAAAACATTGTTAGGAAGAGAGACGCACTTCTTAGCATTCCATGGATTCACCGTGCTGGTGCCGGGTCCATCGTGTGGCAGATAGAGAAATCTCGAGTAGACCCCAAGGCTTGTGACTCGGGCGTAGCTTTAAGGGGCCCCTTTGTGACGTACGTCAACACTCACCTTCACTACTCGTATTTCTGTCCCTGCCAAGCCAACATTATTTTAAATATTTTGACGAGCACCAAATTAATGTAGAATCATAAACAAACATACGTACCACAGCACAAATTTACTAAAAAACATTAAGTACTCTTTTTTGTACACAGTAGAGTAAAAATTGTATTGGCGTTTAACAAATTTAAAACAAGATAAAAAGAAATAACATGAAAAGGGTTTCGTTGTCCTCATATACTCGTAACTCGAGAGAGCAAACTATGAAACTGTAAAGAAAATCAGCTGTATTCATATATTCCCACGTTTTATGTTATTATCGTATTACGTGATCTACTTCCATCTTTTGTATCGGTCAGTGGTCTTACATAATTTCGGAGTTCACACAGTAAGTCTTTATTAAAGTACCGCACCGAGTAAAGAAAAACATAACAAAAATAAACTTAGAAACTTATGCCTGACAGACGCTTAATTGGTGGCCTTATTATTGCTTAGCAATAAATGCACGTTAGTTTTTAATTTTAAATTGGATACCGACAGATAAAATGTAAAGCTCTATAATTAAAATGTTTATATTCCTATTAGCATTTGTGTACACCCAAATACGCCAATAAATGAATATTGAATTTCTTACCTATGGTACGTACACACCGTTATTTTTTTTTAATCAGCAAAATTTTAACATTCTATGTAGACAACAGAGCAACATTGTAACTGTTATTAAGTTTACTTTTAAACTCAATATTAAAGAATCTGTGACTAGTTTCAATTTACAAATATTCTGCCTAAAAGTATAGCCAATTATATTATATATTGAGTATTAATTTCCACCGTCATGATCGATATACACACACGCCCTTTCAACCAAGTGTACAGCTTTGGCACCTCACTTAGTTTTAAGACTTGTGCAGTGCCCGATTCACGAAATCATTTTGGTGAATCGGGCACGGCACACGACGTTTTATAAATATTGGTGGACTATTCACACACATCACCGTCTGACTCCAAACTAAGCCAAGCTTGTGTGATGGCGGCCAGATAGCTGATATAATACTTATATAGTTTTAAATACATACTTATTATACATGAAACACCCAGACACAGTGCAAACATTTGAATTCATCACACAAATATTTGCACTGGGTGGGAATCGAACCCACGACCCTCGGCTTCGCCGGCAGAACTACTACCAACTAAGCCACGATGCCAGTCAATTTTTTTTCACTCCCAAAGAAATATAACTGCACCTGTAATGTTTCACCAGCATTTTTACACACACACACTATCATCAGCTAACCTTGACTGCGATCGACATGTAACTAAAGAAATGGAAGTGATCATTACATTCGTTTTTAAAGTAACTTGAGGGTAGGCGGGAGACACGGTTGAGTGGTCGTGACCCGTGACCTTGACCATGAATAACATGTAAATAAATAGCACTGATACGAACACTACAAAACACATGCGTGTCGGTGACCATAAATTGTATAATATCCGTGATTTTTTTCATCAGATTTTCTGTTGTTTTTCAGCTTGTTGTGGTCAGTAACGGCAGTAGATAACCCTGTTAAAATTTTGCTAGTGAAAAAAACGGTGTATACGTAATGGTATAGGTAAGTGTAAGTACCCTTGGGTGTTGCATACCTTTTTGCAAAGCGTTGTCCTTTTTGCGATAAATGAAATAAAAACAAACTTAAAATGAAACCTAAAAATATAGTAGGCCATATGAACCACCAGGAGACCTACTATGTAGGATGATAGATTTAGGTTATAAATTTATAAGATTCAGCACTATGCCGTCACTTGTAACCTGTCCAACTGTGTGCAGTTGAAGAGGTTAGGAAAGAACGCCGTACAAAAATCATGCGACAAAGAGAAATGATCGAGGGTTGAACCCCCCCCCCCCCCCCTCTTCAACTGCACTCAGTTAAACAGCTTAAAAGTGACGGCATAGTGTTGAATCTTATTACTTTATACCCTTCTATCATCCTACATATGTCTCCTGGTGGTTTATTTGACGTATAAATTTTGTTCACGGGCCTGTTTGTAGTCTATAGCAAATGGCGATCTTATCCCTAAAAGCATGCTTGTATTGCATCTGCAATGCCTTGGACAGAAACACATGTGGGCTGTGGTATTGGAAGCGTCCCAATAGCATCGATTAATGATCGGTTGTACATGAATAGAGCTTTGGACTAGTTTCGCAATGCGATATAATATAATTTAATGCAGTTTAACATGTAGAGCGTTTATAATGTTGTGCAAATTGTGTTATTTAGAGCATTTTACAAAATAATTGTAGTAAATATAAGTCTGTAATTATTTATATTATTCTCAAAAAACATACAACCGACATAAAAATTACTAAAATAAAGTCACACATTCAACAAAAAAGTTTGTGTAACAATTTTTTTCAGGTAAGTAGGGCAACTAAACGCACTGTTCTCAGGTTAAATAAATAATGGACCACGTCCTCGATATTTTGGTTCAGTTTAAAGTTAGAGTGATGAGACTAATAGGACATGTACTTGATGGTTAACAGCATGCCTGCCTAAAACTGCAGTAACACGCAACTATTTGACTATAAAGAGTAGATATTAACCATTACTTAGCACTGCACTGCGCTCACCACCCAGGGCCGAGCCGCCCCTGTGTGCGAAGTGTGCGGCGCACACAGGCGCCAAGGCAATAGGGGCGCCAGCGCCGCCACCGATTTTTTTTTACACTTACGCAACACCATGTTCTTTGTAGTTGAGTTTCGTCGATTAGTAAGTAGGTAGAATAGGCGCAACATTTGCCTAGTTAAATAAGAATTCATAAGTTCCTATAGTTTATTGTAAGAGTCTCCCAAGATAATGTTTACGTTTCTGGTTTAATTTTACGGTTTGGGTTTAGTTTTACATTCATTACGGTCTCCGCTTTAAAATCGAAAGAATCGCCGCGCCATGAGTTTGTTTATTTAATTGAGATTATAAACGCAACTCGACACGTTGTGTGCGATGCAAGTAGAGTGGCCTCACAAGAGTTCCCTGATTTTAATGAAAGAGTGAGCCAAAATAATGGAACAATCATTATTCGAAAGTGTGTGTGCAAGGTGCAAGTTCGTTTAAAAATATTTGTGTTTCAAATTTCTACTGAAACCGCTTACCTAGTTGGTCCGATATTACGGTAAATATTTGTCCTCTATAGAATTTTGCACTTTTTTTGGCTAAAAAAGTAGTTAATCTTCAATTCCAGACTACTGTGTTTCAAATTTCAACCAAATCTCAAATAACTCGTTCCGATAACATGGATCATATTTGTTCCTTAAGGAACTATGCACTTTTTTGTAATAGCAAGTACTTATTTAATGTGTTATTTTAACCTATCACGTCAGAACAACAACGAATTGGTTTGATATTTGAAACACAGGTGTTTTATAATGTGAAATATCACATAGAATAGGAACTTATTATCCCGGAAAAATGTTTAGTTTCATACGAAACTCATATTATTTATCATACTGAAACACTTGGACGGATTTAATTGAAATTTAGCAGGATAAGCAGCGCGTTAAATGTTCCCACTGCCGGGAATCGGGCCTTTCTCTCGTAAGGAGAGAGTCAAGGCCATAATCCACCACGATATCCCAGAGCGGGTTGGCGGATGACACATGACTTCGAAAGGTTCCAGGTACATTTCGGTTTCCTCGCGATGTTTTCCTTCATCGTTTTTAATTTAGCGAAATTACGCACATGGCTTCAAAAATACAGTGGTGCGCGTGGGATTTGAACCTGGGGGTATGGGAAGTCGCTGTTCTCCCGACTAGAGCAGCCGTGCTCTAGAATAGCGTAGAACAGCGACTTCCCCGACTTTACTTATTAAAAGTTGAAGTTTTGATAAAACAGTCATTTTCTACACAGACTACATCTCAAATTCTACGCGGACAAAGTCGTGGGTAACAGCTGTTTTATAATATTTGTTTCCTAAGGAACTAAGCACTTTTTCGAGATTATTAGTGGCTTATGTGTAGTACATTTTACGTCCAGGTCCACGTATTACGTCCAGGCTATAAACTATCCGTGTTTCAAATTTGAAATCAATCCGTTCAGTCGGTCAGACCTCCTAGCATTGACATTTATAATATTAGTTAGATGTTTGGATGCTCGTTGCTCAATCACGTCGGAATATACGGTAGGGTTTATATTTTAACACAAAATATTTGCTATCAAGCTATAAATAATATATAGCACATTTGCTATCACGGGAAAATATCAGGAATAGAAGCTGCGCGGGTAAAATGTAATACCGTGGGGCGCTGCTAGAATAATTGAAGTATGTTTATACTCATGTTTTAGACTCAGATTTTAGACTCATGTTTTGCTAAACATAGCATACGTAATAGTTCAATCAGTATGCTTCGAAAGAATTATCGTAAAAAAAAACTTCCGACTAGCTTGGATTTGAAGTTTGGTAAAGTATTCTGCAAGCCAAGTCCTTTCATTTGATACCCATATTGATAGTTGTGAGGAAAAAATGTAATTCATCATTTTGCGGCGGCGGCGATCTTGGGTTTAAAATTTAATATAGACGAAAATATTTTACTGGCCCAGCCCTTTCATTTGATACCCATATTGAGGTAGGTTGTGAAGAAATATTTTGTCTGCCGTTTTTGTGGAGGCGGCCATCTTGAATCGATATCAACCAAATATGCGGTGGTTGCACGGAAATTAAACTTCAAATAAAAAAATCGCGTCAAAATCGGTTTATCCGTTTGAGCTCTACGGTGCCAGAGACAGACACACACAGAGACACCCTGACATCGACGTCAAACTTATAACACCCCTTTTTTGGTTGGGGGTTAAAAAGGGGCGCCATAAAGGTTTTGCACACAGGCGCTGGTGGAGGTCGGCTCGGCCCTGTCACCACCCTGTGATATAAGATGTTTGATCTCCAAACCCTGTAATTTAACTGGACACATTGCCCTTCATATCAGCACATAGTGGAGTTTTCACATTACTTTTCGGCGATAGAATAACTGGCAAAGATGTTGTACTTACCCAGGCAGACTCTGCAAAGAGTCCTAACACTACTCAATACTAATATTACACATACTAACACATTTACGGGTGCTTATAACTTTAAGTCTCTCTGTCTGTTTGTTCTCGCTCTTCTTCGAAACGGCTGCACTAACTATGACGGGACTTTCCTATTAGATAGCTGATGTTTAATGCAACTTATTAGGCTACTCTTACTCGACGAAAATAAACAGGCAATAAACAACATTCCGCGTAATACACATAAAAACCTTCAAAAACCGCGGGCACAGCTAGTATTTTATATAATTGTATTTATTTATAAAAAATAAAATATAAATATTGGTGGACAATTCACACACAACACCATCTGACCCCAAACTAAGCAAAGCTTGTACGATGGCGGCCAGATAGCTGATATAATACTTATATAGTTTTAAATACCTACTTATTATACATAGAAACACCCAGACACAGTGCAAACATTTGAATTCATCACACAAATATTTGGACTGGGTGGGAATCGAACCCACGACCCCCGGCTTCGCAGGCAGAGCTGGTACCCACTAAGCCACGAGGTCAGTCTATGTCAGCTAGTCAGCCAGTTATGCTACACAGCAACACCCATGCATGAATTAAAACATTCCTTTACCAATTTGACTTTACTTAAAAAGTTTTTTGGGTCGTAGAAGATTTGATTAGATGTTTGGAATTTGGCAGTAAGAATTCAACACGAAATATTCAACTTAATAATATTGTTTAGAACAAAGTTATTGTTTTCAAACTTGTGACGGAATGGAGCAGATTCATTACTGAGAAAGGAGCTTAATTAACTCATTAATTTTCATCGAGTAGCTTTAATTAGTCGAGCCATTTTGATAGATTATGTATTAAGTCTCTTTGGGGGATATTTAGCGAAAATCTTTTTATAAAGAAATTGAAAACAGGGATCACGAATTTTACCTGCGTAATTAAGAAACGTTACTAAAGCACAAATGCGATGCTTTGATTAAAATAAATTAATAATTTCGTGCGCGTTCGACATAGGCCTAAAATTATTGTTTTCATTTGAATTAACTACGTTTATTCGAATTAATACATTTTCAAATAAGTAAAATTGCCAATACAATAAATAGACAAAAAGTAGCATCTACATATATGTGTTATTCCAGACTATTATCAACCTTGTATACAAATTTTAGCTAGATAATATTAAGTTTTGACGTGACAACGTCGTATAATTCGATGAAGCCGGCTGCACGCCCGCAAAACATGACGTCATGTGCCGTTAACGCCGTTACCTCGCCGCATGACGTCATGCGGCGTTACCTCGCTCTAAGGCGTAGTTGAAGTTGTCACGTTCAACTATCGTCAGTAAACCGACTTTACAGACAACCACTTTTTTTTTGCTTAAAGGAGAAACAAACATACGAAATATACGAACGTTTTGCATATATCGCATAATATTAGCAAGACTACTAATAAACGAACTTTCCAGACAGAATTCATTTTTTCTCGTATAGCAATTCTGTCAAACTTCTGTTCCCAGTACTATAATAAAATAACCTTAGAAATGATGACATTAAAATACAGCAACTTGAACTTTTCTCATTTTTGCCGTAAAACTAGGGAGATTTACCAATTCTCGTCTCGCAGACGGTCGTCGTGAACGGTATTAACGTTTCCTCTGTCGCATTTGTAAAATGAAAACGTGCTGGATCCTTCGTTAGTGTTTATATTTTAACGTAATAATTTTATTTAAGTTTCTTTGTGCAAGAATGATTTTAGTTTGTAGAACTCTTTCTTCCAAGATGGACTGGAAGCTTAAAACATAGAGCGTACGAACTGTTTCTTATTCTAGATGTGATGTAAAAGTCGGATAGGTTATGAAGATTTTGAAATCTATACTTTGTTATTGTACATTGTCACTATGTATCGGTTTGAAGGACAATGTTTTTAGATGAATTACAAGTTATATGTGTTCTTCCAGACTATTGTCTGTCTGTCTCTATAATAATATGATTTTTATATAATTTTGTCTACCTTCAGTTTTTACGTCAAAGAGTAACTTACAAACATCTATCCATATATTCCTAAATTTAAAATAAACTTAAAAGTCACTTAAAACAAAACAAAATAAAGTAGCAATCGGCGACCTTATCACTACATAAAACCAATATTTTCCAGGCAACCATAGAATGGAATGAGAGATTTGAAAATATGGAGGAGGGGAAGCATAAAAAAAATGAGTGGTTGATACTTATATTATGTACATTATAGTAGTACGTTTATAGTAGTGGTAGGACTCTTAGCAGAGTCCGCCTGGGGAAGTACCACACCTTTGCCAAATATTCTACCGCCAAGCAGTACTGTGTGCAAACATTACTGTGTTCCGGTTTGAAGGGCAATGATTCCAGAGAAATTACAGGGCTTAGAGACATAATATCTTAGATCTCTGGGTGACGAGCGCAGTGCAGTGCTAGGTAATGATTTGGACTATCATGTTCCAATAGCTGCGTGTTACTGTGCTGTTATGTGGCAGGCATGTTGCTTACCATCAGGCACATGACCTGCTCGTCTCGTCAGTCTATGCTATAAAAAAAAACATGTACTTACCATTAAAAATAAAACAGATATAACAAAATTAAAATACCAACTAATACATTAACATACTTACATAATAATGTACATCCCAATACATAACATGGAAAGGGCTACTTATACTAAAGCATAAAGTTGATTATATTAATCTTCATTTCTTCGCGTAGGTATATCTCTGAACAAAGATGTTAATAGCAACAAGTGAACGTTAAATATAAATCACAGAACAATACCATAACAATAATATCATAAGTATAATTCCTAAGCTAGTACAGGTACAGTTATACAAATATTATGTCAGTTCCCAAAACTGTATCTCATAATTCATTGGAGCTAGAGTTAGTCATTGTGTAAGAAATATTTACAAATACCTACTAGCTGTTACCTGACACTTGGTCTGCGTAGAATGTAGGGAAGTGTGGGGATTGATTTCATCACCAAAGTCATGTAGTATAATCATATCTAGCTTCTATCATTGGTTTTGTATATTTCCGCTAGAAAATTAACTTTATACTACACCTGCTCAGAAAGTACCTTGATACTTTATCAAATTTACGGTAGAAAGTACGTCATTGAGCGGGAGAGAAAAGTGTATGAAAATCCATTTCTTACGTGGTTTTTCTTTTTTAATTTTGGGTAAGACTATGCGCTGGTAACCTAAATATCAAAAGCCAAAAAGTTTTTACAGTGAGTTTTTATCTCCAAGTTCGCAAAATGACACTGGCCACTAGCTGTGTGTTGGATGGTGTCAAACAATTGGAAAAAAGAACATGTGAAAATTGCAGACGCCATTGGCGCCATTTTCAATTTGTGTGTTGTTTGAGGATTCAGTTTTCGTAGAAAAGTAAAATAAAACTATCAAAATGATAAGTAGTGATAGTGATGATGAAGATTTTTTAACTCCGCCGCAGTTGAAGGAAACAGTAAAAATACTGATTGATGACCTTTTACCACAGAAATCAATTAAAAATTTATTTTCCTCGTAGGTGTAGTATAAATCACTATGTATCACTCGAGAGAAAGTGCGATTCCCGATCTCGGGTGTTTTAAAGCCCTCGCCTACGGCTCGGGCTTCAAACGACACCCTCGACGGTAATCGGTCACTTTCTACTCTCGGTGAACAATGTACTATACTTATCCACGATAAAGTTAAGATACAGCTGGTCGAGTTGGGAGAACGGCAGCTGCCGATTCTGATCCCAAAAAGTTAGATGAGATTAAAAAGATTGATTAAACACACCCCTCTTAGTATTTTCTACATAAATCTATATGGACATAAATTATTGATTACACTACAGAATGTCGACACAAAGACTAATATCCTATCGCATTAATCTAGTTTAGCACGTAGCCCAAGTTTTCCTCTTATTTACGACCTTGTTTGGGTCTAGTTCCCGACAGAGAGACATCCAGTCACGCCTATTGCCCCTGACTTATATTCTTACTCAAGACCTGTGCACCGTATTAACAGTATAATGTGGTCTGTCAAGCTCATCAAAGGTATTTTCACTGTTTGTGCCTGATATTAATTAAGGAGACTACACTTGGCGTATGTGGTCTCGATTGCCAAATGTGATCCTTCTGTAAAATGTACAATGTGGTCGGTTCTGCAAAATGTGTCTGTCTTAGCAAAAATACTCGATCAAATCAATCAAGCATCAATGAATTCAATCAAGAATTAATCACTCAATCATCCTGTGTAAATCACTTTTACAAAAAAGACCTCAGCGGATTATGATAGATATCATTGGATTTATTTATACATAAATATGTATATAATATGCAAATATACATAATACATAGATACAAATAACGAAAGGCAAAAAGTATTTTTTTAAATATTTACTGTTTCAATTTATTTTCACTTTACTCAATTATTATTCACTTTTTATGTCTTGCGATAAAGATTTATTTGTAAAGACGACTTAAATACCCTTAAATACGACTTTGAGTGAAGTTCAAGAATTGTAACGTCATTGCCCACAACGTACAACCTGAATTAAAAGAATCACAAAAATTCAATTTCAATGGTCCTCGATAGAAAGAATCCCGCGACATGTAAAAGTGGTGATAGGCTACAAAAGTGTTCTTCGCAAAAATTCAAATTCAATGGTCTTCATTTGAAAAAAAAACCCGGGAAATATAATAATTGCGATAACCTAGAAGATTTTTTTTATGTAACAAAACCGATAAGATATGCAAGACAAATATATACGTGAAATTCTATGTACAATGTAGGTACATGTCACCGTAAATTTGTAAAAACAGTCAGATTATATAACCTAACGCCGGCAGATTACAAACTAACCTAACCTAAACTACCGTACGATATTAATCCCACGCGTTTGATTATAATCTGACGGTTTTTACAATTTTGCGGTGACATAAGTATTTATAATTTATCGTAATTATTTTTGTATTTTTGACGTGATAACGTCTTATAATTCGATGAAGCCGGCTGCACGCCCGCAAAACATGACGTCATGTAACGTTACCGACGACCAAGGCAACGACCGTCGGTCGTTACCTTGTTACAGTTGTATTAATTATTTCGACCAGTAGTTCAAGCGAGGATGTAGCTCAGTGGTAGAGCGTTCGCTTTGCATGTGAAATGCCCCGGGTTCGATCCCCGGCATCTAAAAGCTTTTTTGCATTGTTTTGATTGAAAATGACTAAATTCTACTGATTACTTTTTACATACAAATCTATTAAACAAATGAAATTAAAATTTTCTTTTGAAAAATGCTACCATTCCATCAGTATTTTCTTAAGACGTTGTCACGTTCTATCGTCAGTAAACCGACTTTACAGGCAAACATTTTTTTTTTTAGGTAGAAATACGTGATTCTTTCAATGTAAGATTGGTATCACTTTTCACTTATATCCAGTACAATACCAGTCCTACTACGTAATGTACTGTGTTATCGTGTACTGCTCTCGACATAGAGCCCATTTGTATAATAAGGACATTTGAAGACAAATACTAGTCTATACTTCTTGGTCATATTACCTAGCCGAGTAAGCCTACACTCGGTTGAAATGTGTTGCCTTTGAGAAACAAGGTTGGAAAAACTGTTTGAAACAATTTCTTACTGCGATAAAGCCTTTTGTTTGACCAATATAAATATGTAAATAGAGTTGTAACGTAAAGTCCCTTTACCGATAGATGTTTTTCGTAAACAATTCATGGACTTCAGAATGTTCATTATGACTATAACTTATTAGAATTGATTCATATTTATCGAGTACATTGGTTCTTATTTATCTAGTAGGTAACTATTTGAAGCTGGTGTTAGACTGAATTTTAAGTACGAGTAATTAAAGAAACTATTAAAGAATTTAAGTTAACACCGACTTTAAACACGAGTGTATAGTTAGAAAGAGGATATTTTAAAAATGGGAACAATTCGGAGGACAGTCAGTTCCGATACCTAAGAAAAAAAATGTTTGTCTCTAAAGTCGGTTTACTGACGATAGAACGTGACAACGTCTTAAGAAAATACTGATGGAATGGTAGCATTTTTCAAAAGACAATTTTAATTTCATTTGTTTAATAGATTTGTATGTAAAAAGTAATCAGTAGAATTTAGTCGTTTTCAATCAAAACAATGCAAAAAAGCTTTTAGATGCCGGGGATCGAACCCGGGGCATTTCACATGCAAAGCGAACGCTCTACCACTGAGCTACATCCCCGCTTGAACTACTGGTCGAAATAATTAATACAACTGTAACAAACATGCGGCGAGGTAACGATCGACGGTAACGGTACATGACGTCATGTTTTGTGGGCGTGCAGCCGGCTTCATCGAATTATAAGACGTTATCACGTCAAAAATCAAAATCGTTTCACAATGAGGCGTTTTCAAGATTCAGACGGAACCTGCAAAAAATATTTCTCAGTTTCACCACAGCAGTCAGCTGCTGTCGCCATTATTTCACTTTGTTAGGGATTTCAATAAACGAAACAATGGTGTAGCAGCAAGGTAAGTAAGGCAGTAAGGCACCAATGTTTCACTTTCCATTCTTCTGGTATTCTGAAAACACCTAATTAATTAAAGAGGCACTTAGTAATCCGTCAGTTGCGACTCATTTTAAGACAAATTCTATTAATTGATTTCACTAGTTCATAGTTTTTTTACACTACTGCCGCAAAAATGTTTAGGTGATTTGTTTTGTCGAAACTAACTTCAAAATTCTTGAGGGTAGTTTTTTTTTTCTTATTATTAGATTATGATTCAATTGTATTGAGGGAGGTTGTGAAAAAATAATTTACCCGTCGTTTTGTGGAGTCAGCCATGTCGATTCGATGTTAACTAAACATAGATAAAAACTACCGCGCGGAAACTGGCTTTCAAATGTAAAAAACTGCATCGAAACCAATCGATTAATTTGAGAGTTGCAATACCACAAACATATACACACGTACAGACAGACTGTCTGTCTGTCTGTATGTCGTACATCGACGTCAAACTTTTAACACCCCTCTTTTTGGTCGGGGGTTAAAACATCAACCTATTTATTTCTAACAAATATTACATAAAATAAGAAAGTAAAACATCCCACCCCAAAGCATATCTATGGAAATGAAATATATTTATGCCTACCTATATTAAATTGCCGCACTTAAAGCTAATCTGACAATACGAGGCTATGTCGTTCAATGAAAACTTCTGTACCTTATTGTTTGTGTTCGACCTTCAGAAACTCCACAAGAAACATTCCTCTCTTGCTCCTTTGATTAAACAAGTTTCTCTCTATAGCTTTGTACAGAGTCATGTGCCTTATGAGGAAGCGGATAAGATAAAGTATTCCTCAACGTGATACATTGGGTAGAATTTTTATATAAAATTACTTTTTGTTTTTTGTCAGCGAATTTCACGGCTTAGAATATTTCATGAAATGTATATCCTCAAGGATTTGTTAGTGACTATTGTAAACATTCTAGTAAGAAGTGCAATTCTAGTCTACTTGTTTTATAAATAATGTAATAATGCGATCTATTCGTAAGAAGGATAGGATGGTAAGCGTAGGAGAGGTTGGTAAATGGAGTGATATAGGATAGTAGTATTTCTACAAATCCTATTTATATTGTATTGGTTTGAGCAGTGTATAATGGCAGGAATAGTAATAGTCCAAGATGCCATAGCTGCCAGACGTCACCTATTTTATGAAATGTAGACGATTGAGTAGAGTTAGTAAGTACTAAGAACACATGCTTACTCGCTAACTTGCTTAGACGGCCAATTTTGAGATATGGGGTAATGAAGGTACATACAAACATTACTTACTTCACGTATTTTCTAATAAGTGATTTTCACGTACCTATGTTGTAGGCAATATCCTTAAAAACAAGGTACCAATACTTCTACACACTTTCCGTTGGCCGTTTTACTTAACAATTCCAAAATAATAATTTAACTTCACTTAAATTCACATGCTCCATTTGTAAATATGTTCGTCATACAACTATTTTGAAGCTTTCTCCAATAAGATAGACCAATCTAAGGGGGAAATCATACCCTAAACTCAACTATGCCTCTATGGGTAAGAGCGCGAGACTGAGTGAGACATTTATTAGGAAATATTGACTTAAAATTGAGTTTAAGTTTGAGTTGTACTGAGTTTGAAGGTAGTAATATATAGTAGCAATCACAGAAATCTAAATAATAAGGTAATAGAAATGGCATAACTCTCAAATTACTTGCAAAACGCTTGTCGCCACATTTCCCCTACCCCCGCTACGTCACTACTACATGCGCGTACTATTCCAATACAAATTCACTCACACAGCAATAGCTGCACATTATCAACCTGGGTCTGTGATTGCACCACACACATCCATAAACGCTTATCAGTGAACCTACTAATACATTGAAAAATTAACAATTTTTCACATATACGCTAGTGCTTGACAAAAATTAAAACATATCGATATTTCAAAGTTCGGTCCAACTTTAACATTCGATAAAGGTTATTATTGATTTCATTTATTAGGTGTATTACACTACAACAAAGTCAATATGCCTACCTATAAAATAAGTGCGTCACATGGGGTATACTATTGTTTCGATCACTGCATGAACTATGTAATTCTGACACCACATGGGCTTGGGTATAGTTGAAGAACAAAGGTTGTTGAATATTTTGTACATCGAGCAACTCGATCGTCCGCGCAAGCACGGAAGGGAAGTAGCCTTAGCTAAAAAATATTGTTCAAATCTTTCTGTCATTTCTTGCGGGAGGGGAAAGTTGCACACTAGCGTAAAGCCGCACTATTACATACAAAACATACCTGTACCGATCCATTGCCGACCATACTCACACAGCCAAATCACTAACACATAAAAAATAAAGCACCATTCACAAATCTAGCCCCGCCCTCAGTGTATTCCACGCCACAGTATATTATCAAACTCCATGGTCCACGCGGACTTGTACTTTGACAGAGGGGAAACGCTGTGTATGCCTACTCCCTTCCGTGTTGCTCGCTGATTTTGTATGAAAACTAATAAAGTCTTAAAAATAAAAGCTTACAATAGATAAATACTGCCTCAGTTATCTTAATATTTATTTTGCACGGACGAACAATCGCGCGTTATAGCCAGTATGTATATATTTTTGTTAATAATTAATGAATTATGAAGTAATGTTTACCGCGAATTAAAAGATTGTACGTACAGGTGTAATGTTAATTGCGTACAATTTTTTTTATCGATTTATTATGTTACCTTATCGATAAAACTATGTAAAATTTAAAATAAAATTTTCATCGTTCATTTTTGGGCAAGTAAAATTGGACCGTCACAGCACTAACTCACAATCGCTACCTGCGGTTGTACCATGGAAGATTAGAGGTTATGACGATATCTTTAATTTTACATTACATTGCTGTTTATGCATGTACCACTTTAGATGTTAATTAATGTATGCAGCAATGGTATGCAAAATGACGATCACACCAAAAATTTATAACTATCATAGTGAATCATTGGGCTCCGTTTATTTTATTAAAAAATGCAATTAAAATAAAATAAAATACCTATCAGTGAAATGTAATCTCATTATTGGTATAATTGCAAGTTGTGGAAGAACTTCCACAGTTGTTTATGCTCCATAACACAAGTTTCAAAGATGATTCACGCCTGCCGGTTCGAACAAGACTAAACTACAATTCGAGCACTGGTGGCCTACAAGTCACCTGTGCGGCGACAATGTCACGAGGTCATGCGACTTCTAGTACCTTATTATTTAGATTTCTGTGGTAGCAATAGAAGGGTAATCTCAGCAAGTAACATAATTTCGTGTAATGTTGTATGTTGTGGTAAAGCTAAAGCTATAGCTGTATACGTCTTTAAAAGTTTTTATATTAACTTTGCAATAATGCTCAGTGGTATCGGTTTTTACATTAACTTTGCAACAATGCTCAGTGGTATCGGTCAGACAAATTTTTATAAGATTAGCAATTAACAACACAGCTCAGTCACAAAATAACTTTAGGAGTAAACAGGCACAGATGAGAAAATAGTTATGGTAAAACATAAGCTAATATAAATTATTAATATATATTACAGGATTAGCTCAAAACATTGTGAAATTCAACTCTTAAAAGAAATCCGCAAAAAAATATCTCCTATGACTGCAGATATAGGTAAGTCAACGGTTTTGTTGATAAGATTATTTTACGAGTAGCAAATAATATAAGTAAGCCTATTTACACTGATTCCCATAAAATGTATATGGGACTACCTCTGAATTCTACCAATGCAAAACAATAATCACTAAAATCGATTCACAATAATAGACGTAGCTATAGCGTAACATGCCTAAAAATACAATCGAATTCAGGACATTCTCGGTATTTGAGGTCAATTAAAAATGAGTTGAAGTCAAATTTCTCAGAGAGGGTTCACACGGCGCGGCTGCCTGCTTTCTCGTGAGTATTGAAACGGTTTAGGCACATTAGGGCTAATTCTCATAATGGCAACCGACTCGCTATACAGCAGTTCTCGTAATTAAACTAGCGGTCCGTTCCGGCTTCGCCCGTAGTACAAAACATTTAATCCTATAACACCCAGGGAACACGTACTTATCCAAAGGTGAAATCATTTTTGATATCTGTCGTGTAGTTTCTAAGATTAACGCCGTCAGCTTTTAATATTAGTATAGATTTAAGATAGCGGTTAGGTAATATGAAAAAAAAAAAATCTGCTAATTTACTATAGCTTAGCTTTGCTTAGTTCAATTTTATCAGTAAACACAGGAAAATTAAATTGAAAAAGAAACTGACATCGTAACATAATCGTAATCGTTATCCACATTTGTCCCATCACACTTGTTATTCAAAAGCGTAGCGTTTGTATGCGAAAGTTCGCAAGATCGTGCAAAGAGCCATCGGTATTACCAATATAGAACTTTAGGGATGATCCGAACGTTCTTTGACTCGTATCGTTAACGTTTGCAGCGCGTTTAGTAACTCGAAAAAAGCTTCATAGAGTGAAATTTGAACATTATCATTTTTACCGTTTTTGCTGGTTTGCTGTGACGACGTATCGAATATGGTGCACATTTCACTGTATTCGATTGTATGGGTGGCGGAACGAACCTATTTTTAGTTTTATCGTCACTTCGTTTACATAAATATTTTAAATATCAATGTTAAAATGAAAATAAAAAAGGTTAGAATAGAGAAAAAAAATGTTAAAAAAAATTGCTTGATGATTGATTGATATGAATTGCGCAAACAAAACGCAATAAATGTGTGACACGCCCCATATCTGCCATTCATACACAGATACAGATTTTGTAGTGGTACCTAGGCAAGTAGGTAACATACCTTTGCCAGGTACTCTACTTTCAAGCAGTAATGGGCAAACATTACTATGTCTCGGTTTGAAAGGCAATGTTTTCAAAGAAATTACAAGGCTTAGAGATAAATAAGTATCTCAGATCTCTGGGTGCCGCGAGCAGCGCAGTGCTAGGTAATAATTTAGACTCTTCATATTCCAATAGCTGCGTGTCACTGTGCTGTTACGTTGCTTACCATCTGGCCTACGTCCTGCTCGTCTCGTCACTCTATACTATAAAAAAAGATACAAAGACATTTTACATACATTCTAAACTTATAAAGACCATTTTGCGTCTGAGAAAAAAAAACTGTGTAAAAACAAAACGCAATAAACGTGTGACACGCACCGTACATATCTACCTTTCCACTTTTCTATCACAATATTTGCGGGCGCGAGACGCGGCGTGGGCGTCCGGTATCCGCGCGTGATCCGCATCCCACATCGCGGATTTGGCTGCTTTCACAACATATATCCCTCAAACTATCCATTTATTCGATTTGACAATTGAAAGCTGATAACATATCGAATAATATTTCGATGCTCCAATGTCACCGAGTGTTTTTTATGAAGTGAAAACATCTTTTGACGCATCGCAAACAGATTTTTCGTGAGCTGTGAATTGAGGTCAAGAGTCCCGTTCGTAAATTGTAGATTTTTTTGGGTGAACTCGGGACATGGGCATGGCGCGCTACCATGGCCACCATCACACATACATATAGTCTAGATGGCCATGGCTAGAAGACTTATTTAGACGACAATGCTTTGAAGATGTATTCCAGACTAGAAGTGCCCTCCGGTTTCACCTGCGTAATTTACAAACTGAGCTTTCAAATTATGAATTATAAGTTTTCACTTCAATAATGGCCTGAAGACTACCATTTTTTTAAATAATATAGAGTGACGAGACGAGCAAGACATGCGGTTAATAGAAACAAGTTTGCCCATAACAGCGAAGTGCCACGAAGTTATTTGACAATAAAGACTCCAAATCACTGTCTAGCACCGCACTGCGCTTGTCACCCAGAGTAATAAGATGATTTATCTCCTATATACCTTGTATCTAACACAACACACAAGCCGTGTTGCTTACTATCTACGCGGGTGAAATCGGAGGGCGTGGCCATGAGCATGGCCATCTGGAATTGCTGACGCATTTATAGATGGCCAATGAAAAATGCTGACGTATTTCTATATAGCCAATGGCCATGGTCCCGAGTTTACCCGAAGATTTCTTATCATTCCCGAGCGTGACTATAGACTTCAATTCACAGCCTACGAAAAATCTATCTATGGCGCGCCAAAAGACGTTTTTTCTTCAAAAACTGCAAGACGTAATAAAGAATCGAATGGTATATTTTAGTCACTAAGCTAAGACAAGTCTATAATCTATTAGTTAGTTACTTTGTAAGAAATTTGGAGCTAATTTCATTAATGCTAAATTAATAAAGTTTCGACATTGATCTATCTGTTAATAAAAGGCTTTGTGAACAAGTTGAAAGTTCAGATCTAGATATCTGCGGCCTAAATTAAGCGGTCGGCGATCTCGGCTTCCATTGTAAATGTTTAGTGGACTGAAAATTTAAGACATTTTATCTGTTATTCGGTTCGCCGACTTTCCTCTTAAGGCTCACTTTTCCTTCTGCTTCATTGGAGAGGTTTTATTAAAAAAATACATACAAAGCCACAAAACTAAAATACCTATAACGGAAAGGATCCAAAGGTTTCCTAGAAATCCGAAAAAGGAATCCCAGAGCTATTATTTAGTTGCCTTATAGATTCCAATTCCCCCAATCTCTTAGGTAAGTATTACAAAACATGACTTAAGTATAATTATGTCTTTGAATATGTTTGATGTCGTATACATAAAAAAAATCATTTCAGTTTAACTTTGATAAATAATAATTTGCTTAAGTTTAGGCTGCGTAAGTTTAGATTTTTTTTGGAAAACAACGGTAGTCGGTGGTGGTGGATATATCTATCTATACTTATAATAAAACTGTAGCGGGTCGAATTCTGTACATTGAAGATATTGTAAAAAAAAAAATTTGGGGGCACTCCATAGTCGATACTGATTGCGAAACTGCATTTTTTTTCTTTCATGTCTGTCTGTCTGTCTGTGTGTATAGGGAACTCACATCACGCCGAAACTACTGATTCAATTCAAATGAAACTTGACATGATTTAAGATCATACTAAGTAGATGGTAGCTGTCTACTTTTAATCCCCAAATTCTGCACGGTTTTCTTGCAGAATGGGGTTAAAGTCAGAATGTGTTTTTGGTTGTAACTCATGTTTGCGTTGTTCAATTTCGTTCATTCTTATTTTGTTAGAAAGAACACATTTTTAATATAGTCTCATTAAAATTTTAGCATTATTGGTTGTGTGGTTCGGAAATAACATAGAAATTAAATAATAACGGAATTAATAAGTTCGGTACATACTAACTTCTAAGTATTCTGTGACAATGTAAATAACAGCAGGTCTACTACGAAGTTCGATAAACGATATATCGGCCGAATTTATGAAGTTTCCGACCACGAATGACAATCGGTCGGTTGATCAGATCGGCCGTTTCGTTGGATCCGACCCTCATCCGACCTAAGTCTATAACTTGCGACCCGAAATGTATCGATCCGAATGTTTTTCGTGGTAGGCTACAATCCGATTCAGCTGTCGGTCGGATGCGATCATTCGGAGTTTGTTTTCGTAGTAGACGTGCTGGGATGTAACGGAGGTCATTTTATCGGATTCGAAGGCGGAGTCGGAGTTTTAAAATTTGATTTATCGGAGTCGGAACCGAAGTCGGAGGCATAGGCAGGATTAGAAGTGGTGGCAGGAGATACATTTTTATTGGGTATTTTTTTTTGGCAAACACGTGGACACGATAAACATTGACGAGCAATTGATTTAGGAAGTTGGGATTTTGTATGTTAATTTACTATCCACCACAATAAAGGATTATCTGCAATATTTATACACCTTACCTCCGATTATAACCTCCGTTTTATAAGTTTCGGAGCCGAAGTCGGAAACGAAGGTCTAATAGTAATCGGAGGTTCCGACTTATCGGAGTCGGATTCGAAGCTCTTTCCTGGTAGGCACACAGTACTCAAATCCGTCATCCGTCATCTATCGTCAGTTGAACGTCAGGTAATAATATGACAGTACCTGTCTTATGTTTTTCTTCAAAATGGCAGCTCATGGTACGAAACACAATCTGATATTTATTAGAAAATGTGTAATGTAGTATTTGTTGTTGTAGCGACAACATGAATAGATCATCTGTGAAAATTACAACTCTCTAGCTACCACCGTTCTTCAGATACAGTCTGGTGACAGACGAACGGACGAACAGCGAAGTCTCAGTAATAGGGTCCCGTTTTTACCACGTACATATATTATATGGAAAACAGGGAGGCGGTTTTTTTAATATTAACAAAAACTGGATGACAAGATGTTCAGGCCCACTACCAGTCGGAAGCGTGCCCAGCATGCTGGCGGCAGTACCACGCTGAATAGCGATGTATATGTGTTGGGCCAAATAAACGCTAGCATTTTGGTCACTCGTTGCGTCGGCAAAGCTCTCGGAAAGGCTTTTGAAGATGAAGTCAGCTCCCGGCCTTCACAGGCACGATGTCTCAACTCTCAACCCCAAAAGGCTTAAATATAAAACCACTACCGAGGGTTGCATATTTCCGCCGTTTGAGACGCTCAGCTGAATTAGCCGCTGCACTGGCCTTACCATGTGTCTCTCGAAGAAGTGATGGTGCCAGAGTATCGACACAAGCTGCGTCCCACACTAGGGGCCGACTCAACTTCCAAGGCAAAAAACTCATGCCGTCAGGTATTTTGCCATCGTCACGCGTAAGAACACTCCGGTTTGAGTAGTGCTGGGACATTGGCGGTGGAAAAAGCCAAAGTTTTGTGTGTGAATTGTTCACCAGTATCTATTTATCTGGACGACGTAGTCATAGCTTCTTAAATTAGCCGAGTGAACTTTTTACTTGACTCGAAATTAGTAAGTTGACGTGAAATGATAATAATTAAAGTTGGTTTTTGTTTTTTCGGATATTATTTCAATCCAAATACTGTACTAAATTTAGTGTTCAACAAGCTTCGGTGCAGAAGCAGAACCAAAGCAGAACGTTGTTTTTCTAAAATTGAATAAAATGTTATCTTACTAAGTATTATTATGTATATTTTATGTAAAGGTTTGATTTGGTTGAAATTTGAAATACAGATAGTTTATATAGTCTCATATACTACCTATCACCTCGGAAAAAGCATGGGCCCTAACGAAACAAATATTAACGACAGTATGACATTACCAATTATATTGACATTTGAAACACACATTGTTTAGAGTCAAATATTACATCGGCTGATAAGTGTATCACCTACTACTTAGGATATCATCCTGTAAAAATGTACAAGTGGGTAAGTATCAGATCACGCACATCAGCTACAGACTCTTCGTAATGTATCCTATAAAAATCCTACAAACTTAACACTACGGCTATGTTCGATACCCCACAACCTTACTACGAGTGTGTTTGATGTTGCTTAAAATATAAAATATGAAGTTGCTAAACTTGAATAAATATATTTTTGTGTGGAAAAACAAATCACTCGGTTTGTGTAATGGCCACCCATCCAAATATTTATACGTAAGTACTACGAATGCACTAATAAGGTCGCAAGATCAACGTACGCGAACGAAGTAGCGGGTTCAGCTAGTTGTACAATATATTTTATAACTTTTAATCTTTCATGACTTCAATTCATTGACACATTTCACAAAATTGTAATTTGAATAATTTTAATTTTATTCTAATTATAATTTCGTATGTCATTATGAGTAATGATCATTAGATTGAAATGAAATGAAATTGAAATGAAATTATTTGGTTCCAAAACGATTACTTAAAAACAAATACTGATGCATTTATTGCCATTCTAACATAATTTAAATCAATACTTCCATGTATGCAAACGCAAAGTGCTACGCAATCTGGACGTGAACAAAGCCAGTGGCCCTGATGGTATTCCTGCTCTGGTATTGAAGGCTTGTGCGCCTGAGTTGTCACCGATACTGACGCGCCTATTTAGACTCTCTCTCCAAACTGGGCTAGTACCGAATCTTGGAAGCTTGCCAATGTGCAACCAGTGCCCAAAAAGGGTAGTCGTGCTGACCCTGCCAACTACAGGCCCATCTCGGTCACGTCCATACTCTGCAAGACTATGGAACGTGTCTTAAACCACAGGCTCCTGACGTACCTAGAATCGAACGACCTCCTCAGAGACCAGCAATACGGGTTTCGCCGAAACCGGTCCACCGGGGATATTCTAGCGTACGTCACTCACATCTGGGGTGAAGCTATTGAGAAACACGGGGAAGCACTTGCAGTCTCCCTGGATATCTCGAAGGCTTTCGACAGGGTTTGGCATGATGGCCTTATTAGCAAGCTTTCTAGTTATGGTTTGTCTTCTGGGTTCATTGCGTGGATATCGGACTTCTTGAGGGATCGATCCATACGAGTCGTAATTGATGGCTGCTCGTCGGATCAAATGGCTATCAATGCCGGAGTCCCTCAAGGGTCGGTACTCTCTGCGACGCTCTTCCTGCTACATATCAACGATCTGTTGAAGCCCGGTATCTTTGGGTACGCAGATGATAGCACCGTTGTAGAGAGTTACATATCTAGCGTGAGAGCCAGCGGACAGCAAACTCAGTTACTGAGAGAGAGTCTGATCGAGTGTTTGAGCTTGACCCTTGAGGCGGTGTCTAAATGGGGCGATGCCAATCTGGTCAAGTTCAACGAGAATAAGACGCAGGCGTGTCTGTTCTCAGCTAAAAGGAGTCTTTTCGAACTGACTCCTACTTTTAGAGGTGTATCCGTGCCGGTTTCTGACCGTCTTGAGCTTTTGGGCGTTACTTTGACCTCTACGCTCAACTTTGGCTCGTATATCGAGTCCAAGGCTAAACTAGCTGCCAAAAAACTAGGTGTCCTCTCAAAGGTGCGAAGGTACTTCAAGTCTGAACAGTTGCTTACATTATATCAAGCACAGATTCGCTCCTGTATGGAGTACTGTTCGCACCTTTGGGATGGATCGGCTAAGTATCAGCTGGAAGCTCTGGAATCGATCGAGAGACGTGCCAAAAGGCTCATAGGGAACGACACTCTTGTGCGAAAAAGACTCCAAAGTCTTGAACATCGCCGAAAAATTGCTAGCCTATCGGTTTTTTATCGGATACACTTCGGAGAGTGTGCGACTGATCTGCATGATCTGATACCACCTTGTCCTTTTTTCTATCGGAATGCTCGTAGCTCGAAAAAGCGACATCGTTTCATGGTTGATGTTCCAAAGACACGAACGAAGAGATTCGACTCAACTTTTGTGATAAGAACGTCTAGGCTATGGAATACGTTGACTGAGTGGGTTTTCCCCGATAGTTACAATCTATGTGTCTTCAAATCGAGAGTGAATCGGTTTTTTTCTAGGTAAACACGCTCCATCGTAGACCGCATCGTCGCTTAACATCAGGCGAGATGGCGGTCAAGTGTAAACCTATAAAAGTTAAAAAAAAAAAATATTTACTATGCAAGTTGAATTAAAAACAATTTAAAACAGGTCAGACACATATTAATTCCTTTTCTAAATTATACTACGTCAAATATGGACAAATCACAAAATACTTGGTAAGTATAGATCTAATAGGATTATTTTCTATTTTGTCATACCCAGCATTTATACCATGGCTTGCCCGCCTATTTAAAATAAGTATGGCGTTCAGTTGCTTTCTCTTTCAATTAGCTGGAAATTAAAGACTACAGCATATCCATTTCAGTAAGGCCATTGATCTTCCATCTAGCATTGATATTGTCGTTTATTGATTAGGTAAACGGGTAACTCACGTGTAATGAGGTCGGTCAATCCGACTCGAGTTTCGGCCGCGTCCGGCGGCCTTTTTCAAGGAGAGTGTACGCGCTCGATGGCTTCCCGTTTGGCACTGCGAGCTTGGCACAGTGCCAAACGGGAAGCCATCGAGCGCGTACACTCTCCTTGAAAAAGGCCGCCGGACGCGGCCGAAACTCGAGTCGGATTGACCGACCTCATTACACGTGAGTTACCCGTTTACCTAATCAATATGTGTAACAACCACGTTAATTTTAATACTAAGATATTGTCGTTATTGTGCAGTTCATGTTAAAATCTGCAATGTTCGGTAAATATGCAGATCCTTGCGCGGAAAAAAAAAATAATTGAAATTTGTTTATTTGGTTCAGAAAAATATTACTTAAGAAAACAAGTTAGTATCTACTTAAATAACAAGACACAAACGCATTCAGAACGAACGTACACTGGTACCCACGCTAAGGCAACCTATGTCGTGGGTCTATACCTATGTGGTGGGTGGGTATATCTATAAAATTACACTAATATTGTTTCTTATTATCCTTCTAAAATATCTTGCACAAAAGAAAAGGTTTATTTTTGAATAAAACTTTTAGGGTCTAAACCATTTCTCGCTTTCATTTAGTAACACTTTAAAAATGTTTGAAAAATGCTCAAATACAAGACTAAATAGGTCGCAAGTATCAGATCCTTAATAAGCCACGTCTATAGTAATCTGCCGACGTCAGGTTGGTGGAAATTTTCCGATATCTGGGAGTAGAAGGTTCTACAAGCACTAATTAAATTAAAACTGGAAACTCGACTCGGAAATACTGGAAAGTTTAAATTCCGCGTTCTTTTGTTTGTGCAGGTAAGGTTTTTAGAAGGCGATCGTGATAGATAGAAAACTCGATTTTGTGAAAAATAAAAAACAGCGAGAGAACATTTACAAGACAGTGTAGTAAGTACGGACTTAACGATAATAGCGATCTCTTTTAGGCAGCCAGATGATAACAGGAAATGTTTTGTGTTTATTTTAAACTTCAAAGAAAGATTTTAGAGTATTTTAACGAAAGTGTATGTTTGTGTTACAGTATACTAATATCTTAAAAACAAGTGACGATGCAGTCTACGATGTAGCGTGCTAGCCCAGAGAAATCACTTCACTATCGATCTAAAGATACTATGATTGGAATCATCGGGAAACCCTCACTCAGCCAAAACATTCTACATCCTAAACGTTATTTTTATGAAAGTAGAGTGGGAGTACAAACCTCTTTGTTTCTTTGTTCCAAAAAAGTGTTGCTAGAAAAAGGTTATTTTCTAAGGAACTATTAATGTTTCAGCTATTCCACTATCCTAAGCTAAGCTAAGCTATAATCCTAATACATTTTAGATGGTTTCGTTCAGTTCTTACAACGTGAGTAATGTAAGATTTTATTCAATTCGGCAAAATAGCGGTCAAGTGTAAATCTATAAAAGTAATAAGAAAAAAAAAAGACAGTGTGCAGCCTTTGGGATCGCGTAAGAGCTGAGTATATACGGTTTAGGTTACGACTGCACATCTCTATAGTTTGCATGTTTTACAGCAAAACCCCGCGAATTTACCTCTCTCATTGATTTTGCGACAAAAATAGTCTCAAGTGCTATTCCAGATTAACTGTCTTTCAAATTTCAATCCGATCCGTTCAGTCATTCTGACGTGAGTAAGCAACAAACATCCAAATATTCAAACCTTCGAACCTTGACATTTCTAATATTAGTAGGAAATAGGATAGTAGTTATTAGTAGATAGTTCTATGTGGATGCTGACAGCATTAGACAGTTTAATAATGGACGCGGTACAACACGGCTTCGCATTGAATTGCAAATTTGTCCGATTTTACGGGGCCTACGATAACCTTGCGGCCTGAATTGGTTCAGGATGGGCTCAAAATGTAAATAATTCAAGCGGCCAAATCAGTTGTGGTAATGGATTTTGTAGCACTTGTAAAGACTTTGATGGCTCTTGAGTACACTGATACAACTAATTCCCTGAGATTAGATGGTGTGACTATAAATACACGAAAGGCAAAAGCATAAGCATTCCACAGAATGTTCCCACTGCTGGGACTGCCTTCTCTCGTAAGTAGAGAGTCAAGGCCATAATTCACTACGCTTACCAAGTGCGGGTTGGTGGATGACACATGACCGCAAAAGATCCTCTATGTACGTGTCGGTTTCGTTGCGATGTTTTCCTTCACCGTTTTTAGCAGCTTTACGCATATGACTTCGAGAAGACAGTGGTAGGGGTTTGAACCCGGGGCTCCGGATCGGCAGTCGCCGTGATCCCGACTTGGTAGATCATTCGTAACTTACGGCCGTACCTACAGAAGGCAATCGGTGGCAATTCGAAACATAAGATCGAGAATCGAACCATGTACCATGTTATGGGAGAGCCTTAAGTTTGGCTTTATAATTACGTTTTTAAATATTTTTTTTAAGCGGGCGCCTAATGCCAGAAAACGAAAAAAGGACATTTTCGACGACGCTCACTGAAGTTAAGAAACTAAAAACTATGACAAAAAAAATGTTGACGTGTGGGTACAATCAAGAAGAAGCACGATAACCGAATAGAATTTTAAAAATAGATCAGAGTTTTTACAATAAAAAAATAAAAATGACACCGAAAAAACCCGTTTTAATTCGAGTACTCGAAATTATCAGCGATGACCCCACATTATTTTTTGGTAATAAAATTTCTAATTGTACGTTCTAGTAAAGTAACCAAACACTTTTTTAAATTTATGTTTAATTATTGAGTAACTAAATAAAACTTGGTCAAAAATGGACTCCTGATTTAATATTGATTTTTCCTCCAAACTGTGTCATGCTATTCTCGACTTTATGTACATCGCATTAAGAAACGCGTCGCGCGGGTGAAAACTGATTTTTCCCTGGCATTAGGCGCACTCTTAAGTGAAAACTGTTTTTGGCGCACCACACAGATTTTACGTGGGCTGTGAATGAAGCTCATCATCACGTTCGTAAATGAAATAAATCTTCGGTTGAATTCGGGACCATGAAATCTAGAAATGAGTAATGCGTAAGCATTTCTAGATTTCATGGTTCGAGTTCAATGCTTACGTATTACTAGACGGCCATGATGGTTACAAGAGATAATTTATGAATTATAAAATGATGAGGTAATAAGTTTTCACTTCTATGGCAGTCCCTTTTAATTTTTTTATAGTAAGTATAGAGTGTAGGACGTGTCAGGCACGTGCCTGATGGTAAACAACACATGTACACATAACAGCACAGTACCAATCAGCTATTTGAGTACGAAAAGACTTCAGAACATTACTAACATTGTACTGCACTCGTTACCCAAAGATTTAAGATGAATTATCTCGTTGCCCTGTATTTCTCTGAAAACATTGCACCTCAAACCGGAAATTGCACCTCACAGTAATATTTGCGCTATGGCGGTACAATAATCGGCAAAAGTACTTCCCCGGCGGATTTTGTAATAACTCCTACCACTATAGAATATATTCACAAAATCTCAATATCAATTAGTTTAGGTTGCTTATTCAAAAAAAATAACCAGAAAATATTATGTCATCACAATGTTCCGGCTTGAAGGGGAATATTTCCAGAAATATTACAGGGCATGGCGATGGATCATTCTATATCTGAGTCACGAGCACAGTGCAGTGCTGTAATGATTTGGACTCTTCGTGTTCCAATAGTTGAGTGTCACTGTGATGTTACAGGCAGGCGTGTTGCTTACCATCAGGTTCATGTTCTGTTCGTTTTGTCACTCCTTACTATAAAAAATATTTGCTTCATATTCGTACATTTATAACATGAGTAGACACGAATGAGACACTTATTATCCTTACTAGAAATTTAATAACGTGGACATGGACAAGAATTTTTAAATAAGAAATACCTGTCCCGCTTCGCCATTTTATCATTTTTCTATTCCCTTCCATTAATACAGCGAAGAGACGTTGGTCGTTCATTGAAAATGGTAATGGATGGCGCGCTGTTTTAAATTGAAATTATATTTTTATGACACATTTTGGTGAAACTATACTCACTAGCTGTGCTGTTTAGTTCATTAGTTGTCTATTAATGTTTAGTTCATCCTGTTAATATTTTAAATAATTAGGCCTAGGCTTATTTTATTTAAGGCTTAGTTGGCAGCGTACCTATGTATGCCTGCAAAGCCGTGGGTCGTGGGTTCGATTCCAATGCAATGCAAATATTTGTGTGATGATACAATTATTTATACTGTGTCTGGGTGTTTCTATGTAATATAAAATAATAAGTATGTACGAGTATTTACAATAATATAAGTATTGTGTTCCTTGGTGTTGTGTGAGAAACGTCCACCATTAAAATAAACAATGTACGAGTAAAATGTATGCAAATCATTTTTAATTCGATTATATCGAGTCAAAATCGATTATTGGCAAATGACCGGAGGAATATGCCGTTGCCATAAAAATAAACTGTCAGTGAAATAAAAGTGGTACCCTACCGACTAAAACCAACCGACTAAAAAATAAACAGAATTGAAAAGTAGACCGGCTAAAACTCACAAAAAGAGGTTTCCCGACTAAAACCAACCGACTAAAAAATAAACAGAATTAAAAAGTAGACCGGCTAAAACTCACAAAAAGAGGTTTCCTGACTAAAACCAACAGACTAAAAAATAAACAGAATTAAAAAGTAGACCGGCTAAAACTCACAAAAAGAGGTTTCCTCGTCATGGCCTGGGGTCAGAGGGTCGCTATCGCACTCGGGAGGACTCCACATTTGGCTCCAGAGAGCCGTTGGAAACCAGCGGAGCGAAGCGTCCCCGCCCTAGGAAAACTAACTATTATGAACATAAGTACTCTGACGTAAACGAGTTAGCTAGGTACTAAAAAATTAGTGATTTGGCTTTAGTATAGGTATAAGTAAAAGCCTGAACAATCATTACTTAAATTCTTGGTTTGGTTTGGACAATTCTCCAGTTCGGTATATAGATTTGTAGTCATAATGATCTTAAAGCGTGTAATTTTTATGCTGTTTCAGTGTAAATTCCAATGTGTTACTAAATAATATTAATCAATCCTCAAATAACTTCACTTTTTTTTTAATATAGAGTGACAAGACGAGCAGAACATGTGGCTGATGGTAAGCAACATGCCTGCCACATAACAGCACAGCGACACGCAGCTATTGGAACATGAAGCGCCCAAATCATTACCTAGTACCGCATTGCGCTCATCACCCAGAGATCTAAGTTGTTATATCTCTAAGCCCTGTAATTTCTCTGAAAACATTGCACTTCAAACCGGAACACAGTAATGTTTGCACATTACTGCTTGGCGGTAGAATAACTGGCAAAGGTGTGGTACTTCCCCAGGTGGACTCTGCTAAGAGTCCTACCTTTACAAAACTTTAACAATGTCTAACATTTGTAAAGTTGGTGGCTGCTGCGAAAAGGCTTTTCTTGGCAGGGATCAGCATTCAGTGCTCAACTGATGCGTGGTTGTTGTTCCAGGGTTGTTCTTTCTTTCTTCGTCTTCCGGCTCATTCAACTGACCATGAGTGCTTACTATGTTTTTTTTTTGTAGAATAGAGTAACGAGACGAGCAGGACACGTGCCTGATGATAAATAACATACCTGCGCATAACAGCACAGAGACGCACAGCTATTGAAACATCAAAAATCATTACCTAGCACTGCATTACGCTCATCACCCACCAGATATATACGATTTCTCTATGTCCTGTAATTTCACTGGAAACATTATCCTGCAAACCGGAACACAGTGATGTAATCACACTATTGCTTGTTCTTTAGTTCTTATTACGGACTATAACTCTGAAGCAAACGTTTGTTCCACGTGGCAGACCGGCATATTCCATCTTTCAACTCGATGTATGACAGCATGATAATGCGAAAACCTCTAAAACGAGGAAGAAGAAAGACATATAGCCCAAACCTATTTAATCTGACCTTGAACAATTTCATTGTTTCATTTATCATGAACAGTTTCATTGGTGCGCTCTAGAATATCCAATCAGTCTCTGCGAATAGTCGACTCAGACGATTTATTGATTCTGCTATAGATATGACCAGTTCATTGCCGCTTCGGCTTGTTAATGCGCCAAACTATGTCGGTAGCCGGCTGGCTCTCTGACAAATTGCTTCGTAATTAACGCTGTTTCCGTCGTAACTAATGCAAAATTCATTCATTCAACATTGTTTATCTAATAGATCGACATGATAGAGTATAACTTTAAAACGTATACAGCGCTTTGTTTATCCCTGTCTAAAAGCCACGTTAAATTTTTGTAAAAGAATCTGTATCCAGGAAAGGTGCCTGGTTGTTTTAGTTTTAGTTGATGATGGTAACAACATAGGTACCAGTCTTTTTTTTATTTATAATTTTAAGCTGTAGTGGCCTAGAGCTAAGAACACCATGTTCACAAAAACGGTGAAGGAAAACATCGGGAGGAGTCCAGCGAGTTTTAAGAAAGACATCCTTCCTGGACATGTGTCAATTGTCAACCCGCACTTGGCCAGCGTGATAGATCTTTGATCTTGACTCTTTCCTTGTGAGAGGAGGCCCCGAGTCCCAGCCGTGGGAACATAAAAATATACACCTTCGTAATTGCATACGTTTTGTTATTAAATTTGTACGCTGAATCCGCAAAAGCATGTTAAATGGAAATAGGTACCTACTAGTTTTTAATTTGGTCAATATTTTCTACAGTACACTTACTGTACTGTACTGCGTACACTTTACATTCTATGTTGTACACCAGATTGAAATGATCAGCTTAGAAAACTATATCGGATCTGAACTTAGTTTTCCCTAAAGTTTAAATTCAAAATTAGAACATGGAGCTCACTGTAATACCTTATGCAAAACAATACCAAATTTCGGAGTTGAAGTAACTTTGAGTAACGTTGGCCAGGGAAGTACTATCCATGCGGACCGCATTCTCAAAGTTTGCACTAATCAGCTTTAGGTAACCAAGTTGTGTCTAGAAACTGTAGCGTGCGGTCTACCTCGTGACGGGAGAAATTATTGGGCACATGTGGACACGTATTTCAACTACGTGGAAGTTTCTTCGTGCTCTGCTTTCATTGGCGATGAAGTTCCACTGTGTATGTGTGAGGATGCATTATCAATAGTAAACGATTTAGAGATTTTATCACCCTTGTTCGAACCGAACTTTATAGAACAAGAGCCCGTGAACCCCAGACCTTCGTTATTTTATAAAAGCTGAAAACTTGTAAGCGCATGCTCCTAACACAGGTAAGAACGATGGACCATTATGAAGTTTGGGTCATCCTGGCTTTGGCAAATAAATGGTATTAAGGGCCCAAGTCCCAGTAGTGGGAACTTTTAGTAGGCTGCTTATGATAATTAGGCTGCTAATTGTTACCCAAATATTATGTTTAAAAATAAGCGCGCATATTATGGCGCAAGTAGAATTACAATTGCATGAACATTAACACAACATGGGTGTTTGGCAAGTGCTTACCACGATGTTAAGTGTCTAGCAATTATTGATGTAATTTTTAATAATATTCTGAAGGTATTACCAAAATATCAGACTTTATAATTTGACAAATTTAGATCGGTACACCTTTAGTACCGTTTATCTGCCAAAGCCAGGATGATCCAAACTTCATCATGGGCCATCGTTCTTAACTGTGTTGGGAGCATACTCTGACAAACGTTCAGCTTTTATAAAATAACGAAGGTCTGGGGTGCATGGGCTCTTGGTCTATTACGTCTATAATGTCATTGCCAAGTTGCTAAATCATCAGTAACTATTTTTGTCATAATATCATTTCAACAACAAAAAAACGAATCATCGAAATCCCATTACAATTGGTGGAGCTATTGCGGACCATTCATAGAAGGTAAAATGAAAACCGCATTCAGAACCTCAATTTTTGAAGTCAGTTAAAAATCTGAATTGCTTAGAGAAATCTGCGCGAACGAAACATAGCTATGAGAACGCTTTTAAACGTCGTCATTATTTTCCAGTCTCCAACAATGTCGTCCCTTAACATTTAATCAGGACTAAAGAAACAGGGGTTAAAGTATCACTCGGTCACTTGTTCAAAGCGAAATTGGTTTCAGTCCCTTGCATATTAAGGTGTGCGCAGAACATTGGCAATATATTTATATGCAACCTGTTTTAATGGGGTAATCTTGGTACACTATACCTACGCGTTATATATGATATATATATATATATATTATATATATCTTATATATAAAATTCTCGTGTCACAGTGTTTGTTTCCTTACTCCTCCGAAACGGCTTTACTGATTTTTACCAAATTTTATATGCATATTCTGTAGGTATGAGAATCGGCTACTAGCTATTTTTCATACCCCTAAGTGACAAGAGTTGTTCACCCCAAATTTTTTTTTAATTTTCGACAATTTTTTTTGTTTATATTTTTTTATAATGTAGCGTTAAAAAATACATACAACCCTAAATTTTTACCCTTTTATCACCAACTCCTATTTTTTCGTAGCCATTTTAGTAATTTAATAATTTGACAGAGAACTCCTCCTAAACGGCGGGACCAATTTGAATTTTTTTTTGTGTGGCTACAAGTGGATTCGAAGATGGTTTAGATTCACAAATAAGCTCGGCAGATGGCGCTGCAGACAGTGTCTAGGTCATGATCCGAGCGAAGCCGGAACGGGCCGCTAGTATGATTATATATTTTATGATGACGTTAATCAAAATTAAGCTAACGTTATAATGCCGCCATGACGCTGGCTTTTTCGGTTCTTTAAATTCGTTTAGTTGTACCATTCATGGTACTAGCGATACATCAATATTTCTGATGGTACTACTGATCCCCAAATAATTGTCTCTAGTACCATTAATGATACTAAGGATACAAAGTTGTTTCATTTGTACCATCAATGGTACAAATCAATGGTACTACTGACATAAAGGGGTACTAGCGATACATCAATATTTCTGATGGTACTACTGATCCCCAAATAATTGTCTCTAGTACCATTAATGGTACTAAGGATACAAAGTTGTTTCATTTGTACCATCAATGGTACAAATCAATGGTACTACTGACATAAAGGGGCTGGCCACGCTTCCGATTGGCAATGGGCTTGATCATCTCGATTTACTATAGACCTGCATTGGTATATGGATAATTCAGATGTGTTAAGTTAAGTATGTAAACACAAACATGTTAACATTTCAAGCTAAATTTCAATGATAACTATACCACAGTTCTTATTGAAATTTAGCTTTGTTAATAAAAGCTCTGGCTAGTTAAGAGAGAAAAATAACGGATACGCTTAGTTTGGGGTCAGATGGTGTTGCGCAATGATTTTCTATATAAACTGAGGTAGATGCGTTGTACCACGCTCTGCATGGCGAACTAAACTCAAGCTAATTAGCCTGAGTCAACTCAGTCGCACCGTGTCTTGCTCCGATGTTACACGTGGAAGGCAAAGCAAGGTGAACATATGTTTATCTCTTTCTGACAACGGGGTTTTATATATCTCTGCTATCTTTTATTTTCTTGAATTATATCAACAAAACTTCGCATATTCTACATAAGTAGCTATAACCAATAATAATTTCGCCGCGTGCTATGGCTTTTTTTAACGAGTAAAACGTCTCTATTAGTAAAACCTCATTGGTGTTGCGTGTGAATTGTCCACAAATATTTATTTATTTACCAAGAATAGATGATGAAGTGAGTCGAGAGCGAGATGTGCCACATTCACCGTTAAATTGATGAAACTTAAGTTAGAAATTCTAATAACTTAGGTATGTACATCTTAACCAGGACAGACCTGTTGAGAAAAAACTTGTTATTTTCATTATAAGGTACGGGTTACAAAGTCATAAGCTTTACAAAGACAGAACTTTCACGGATTCGGATCGGAAGAATTGGATTCACTGCACGTACCGTATGCACAGTCGTCTCAGTACGTGAGAACAAAATCTATTGAACATATTGATTTGCTCGTCACAATGGGAATTGCTTCTTCATGATTTGCACCCAGCCTTACAATCTCTTCCCTATTGATTAAATTGTTTCTTTTGGTCCTCGAAACAAAAGAAAACAGCCATTTATTAAATCAATTCAGACATTCGGAAACCGGAACTTGTTTTGTTAGTTCCGGAACGTTTTAGTTGATACAATAGGCCCTGGGTAAGGATGTAGGTGTTTGGTTACCCGCTTTAGCTCGGTTCTTTTGTTGTCTGATTTAATCGTAATTTAAAAGGGTTGTACTTTAAATCTGGGCTTATTTTGTGTGTGTCAGGAGAACACAGGTACTGCTAGGTTTTGGTATTGTTACCACACGTATTAGATGATTAAAAGCACGGCATTGCGAGTAATGTGAGGCAAAAATGCTTCATTTTGTTGAGTTTAATTATGGGAAGAGAAGAAACTCATTCAGTAATGGTTGGACTCTTTTACAGAGTCCGCCTGGGGAAGTACTATATTTCGGGTCTATATGGGGTGGCATAACATTTTTTGTCCTATTTTAGGTAGGCATAACGTTTTTAGGACTAATGATAATTTACCATAACAACTAAACGCATAACTGTCTTCGCATAATGTTAACTAGCATAACCATGTATAACATAACGATAACTTAGCATAATGTTTAAACGCATAGCCATATATAGCATACAGATAACTTAGTATAATGTTTCGACGCATAACTATAAATAGCATAATGGTTAAAGGCACACATTGAGAAAAGCATAACAATACTTAAACATACTGATCAACGGCATAAACTTTAAACGCCTAACTAAAAAACAAGTGTAAAGAGCGGACATAAATAAAATACGTGGGTGTGTGAAATGCGGGTGGGTACTTCGACAACAATATTTATTATTCGTAATGTAGGTATCTACTAATTTAATGGAATATCTATGCAGGACTATGCAGTAGTATAACAATTTTTGTACCAATTTATGTAGACATAACGTTTTTAGGACTTAAAAACCTACATACACCTAAGACATATGGTGCACTTTTTGACTCCGGGTGGGCTCCCGCCAGAAGCTCAAGGGAGGTCCTGAGTGGAGCGATCCATGCGAGACCAAGCGTAGCGAAGAGGGGAGGTGGCGAGCGAAGCGAGCCGGCGACCTCCGTAGTGGAGTGCAGGCCGAGTATGGAGAAGCAACACTCAGGATTTTTTAAATACACTCTAGGGGTAGTAGCGACAAGACTAGGTGGAGTCGGGGTGCTCCGAGTCGGATCTGGACCCTATATAACCTGGTTATATATTACGTAGCACAACAAATAATTAAAAAATGCCTAAATGCGTCTGAACAACAGTCGAATTGAATGTAGCACAATAGATTTTTATGATTAAAACACATAACGCCAAAAAACGATTATGCAAAAGTTACATTATGACACTATATGTTATGCTACATTCATTATGACAAAGTAAATTAGGAAAAAAAAATTATGCGATTTAAACGGCACCTTAAAAAAAATAGAACAAATAAAAAAATGCTTAAAAACTATTATGCGTCTCATCAATAGTCGAATAAAATGTAGTACAATAGATTGTTATGCTTAAAACACATGACGCCAAAAAATGATTATGCGAAAGTTGCAGTATGACACTATACATTATGCTACATTCATTATGACAAAGTAAATTAGGAACAAAAAGTTATGCGTTCTAATAGGCTCCCCTATATTTCTCGAGGTATTGGAAACGATGCTGTTTTTAGTATGCAGGGCAATGTTGCTTGTAAAATAATAGGGCAGATTAATCCTTTGACATCTCTGTGTGATAAACGTTGTGTGTGATTTGGACTCTTCATACTTCAAGAGCTGCGTAGAACTGTGTAGAAGCACATGTGTCGTTTTCCATCAGGTCATTGGCTTGTTTGTTCCACCATCCTCACTAATGTAGGGATTTGGATGAAATTTGGTACAATTGATGATTAATATATCTGGATAAATAGTCTGGTATAACACATAGTCCACTTTACATCTTGGGAAAATAACATGATCGGTAACTACCCGAGTGAAACCGCGCGATCGTGCTAGTCTCTAAATAAAATATGTTTTTACTTATTTGTTGACGTTGTGAAAAACTGTTTTGTTGATTTGAAGGATCATAGCAAACGAAATTAATTTGTTTGTATAAAAAAAACTCATCGGCTGAAAATAACAAAGTATCGCAACTAATAAAATAATAAAAATAAGAGAGAAATCTTTTGTTTTCGTTTGACGGAACGAGCAAGTTATGTATATGTAATAGGCAAACCGTTATCCACCATCATGGACGTATAAAAAAAGTCGGACGTAGTCTCGCTAAAACAAAAACTGTGTCAATCGAGTCGGCCACATAATATGCACGAGTGCTCTGTCACATACAGGCTGACACGCACACATCAGTGAGTCATACCACGCGCAACGTGTATATATGTGTGCGTGTGAGCCTATCAGTGACAACCTGACAACGCACACGTGCAAATGTGGCCGACTCTAGTGACACAGTTTTTGTTTTAGCGAGGCTACGTCCGACTTTTTTATACGTCCATGTCCACGTCCACCATATAGTATACCATCGCAGCTATTTGAACACGATGAGTCCAAATGACTAGAAGTAAATTGCGATCGATTCCTAGATATATGAGACGATTTATTTCTTAAGTGATTACAGGGCTTAGATATACAATATCTTAGATCTCTGAGTTACAAGCGCAGCGCAGTACTACGTAATGATTTGGACTCTTCATGTTCGGTTCACTGTGCTGTTTTGTGGCAGGCATGTTGCTTACCATCAGGCACATGTCCTGCTCGTCTCTTCACTCTATACTATAAATAAAGTAGCCAAGTGCGAGTTGGACTCGCCCATGAAGGGTTCCGTTCCAGCAAGTAAATAATATACATAGTACACATAGTTCTTGTAGTTCGTTGTAACTTTGATCGAAGTTTTAATAATAGTGTATTTATGATGTACTAAAAAAAACTACTCATCAGATCGAGTTCAAACTAATTTTCGTTGGTAGTTTTCATGGTAATGTACATCATATATTTTTTTTAGTTTTTTCATTCTCTTACTTTAGAAGTTAGAGGGGGGGGGGGGGGGACACACATTTTACCACTTTGGAAGCGTCTCTCGCGCAAGTTATTCAGTGTAGACAAAAATTATACCAGAAACCTCAACATCATTTTTTAAGACCTATCGATAGACACGTGTAGGTTTGATGAAAAAAAAATTTTTGAGCTTCAGTTCTCAGTATGGGGGGCATCCCTAATTTTTGTTTTTTTAAAAAACTTTTGTAAAAATCTTAATGCGGTTCATAGAATACATCTACTTACCAAGTTTCAACAGTGTAGTTCTCATAGTTTCGGCAAAAAGTGGCTGCGACATACGGACGGACAGACAGACAGACAGACAGACAGACATGACGAATCTATAAGGGTTTTTACGTTTTACGGAACCCTAAAAAGTATGTTCCTCAAGAGAACCTAAGTCTGTTGACGGACCACAAAGAGTCCTTACTGTCAATTTATCCCAGTTATCTAGATTTATTTAGTGTTAGATTCTACTCGAGTGTCCGTAGTGGCCGTAGTGGCCGTAAATTACCGTAAGAAATAAAGCATGAAGTAAAGTTGGTTTTATTTTTAATTTTAATAATATGCTCAATTGTTTTCTTTATATGTCTAAAAATTTAATATTATGTTATATTTATCTAACTGATCACACCACTCCGCTATGTAAGTCGATAAATGTAGCTTTCCACTTATCTAATAATATTATGCTTTTGGTTTCGAATCTCCTATTTAATTGTTATAGCAATGTATACTGTAGTGATTTGGCTATTAAGTTTTCTCAGTCTATAAACTCCACTGATGGTTTCGGTTAATACCACAGACGATATCGACGCAACGATATCCATTGCATGTCATAATTTTGATTCAGCCGAATCCTGCGGATCGTTTCTAAACCAAAACCTTGATGGTAACTTTAGAGTCATCAGCGTAAATATCAGAAGTTACAATTGTAATTTCGAGGACTTCGTAGTCTCGCTAGATCGCTTTAGCACTTGTTTCGATGTAATTATTCTCACGGAATGTTGGTTAACGAATAACACTTTATTGCAGCCCCTACCAGGTTATAACTGCTACCGTTCTAGTCGTCAAATAAACAAAAATGGCGGAGTAGTCATTTATGTCAAAACTAGTTACTACGTTGTTTGTGCTCAACGCTGTTATGAGGACTCACTCTTGCTTAAGATCCCGCGAAGATTACTTAACGTTATTGGCTAAGCGCTCTACCAGGGCATACTTACTGCCTCTACCCCACGCCAGGTCATCCCTTGCTAGGCGTGCGCCGTCGTACTCGCTTGTCTGTATCTACAACAACGTGTCGAGGCGGTTGCGAGACTGCGAACACTTGACGAAATTCGAACTTAAAAATAAATTAAAAGCCTGGTTACAAACTCTTACGTATGATGGCACTGAGGAGCTCATAGGTTGTTTGTATAGTAAATAGTTCATAAACAGTGGATAGCTTAGTTTGTTAGACACGGTTAGATATTCTTGTCAATTTCTAGAGTTGTAATAATTTTTATTTTGTTTAATTGTTTTCTTTTTCACCTTTTGTTTAATTGTAATAACTGTGTAAAATGTTCCATTTAGTTATTAGTAATCTACAGTTTAACTGAAACGAATTTATTCTTTGAAATTTCGCACTCGAGCTCCAAGATACAAGTCTTGCACTTAGTTTGGAGCTCACTGCTAATCAGCATATGTTTTGTTTTGTCAATACTAATGTTTAATTTTGTTAAAGTGTTTAACCTTGTGTTGGTAAATAAATTATTCTTATTCTAAATAAATTATTCTTATTCTTATTCTAAAGTAAAATGTATAAAAAGAAAGGTAATTATCTAACAAACATTTTTTAAGATGATGCTTCATGTAACTTAAAAGCCTTTTATAACAGGGAAGTATACTTTATTATGTCCGTAGGGAGTTTGTTTGCGTAAATTTAAATTCCGATTTTGCCGATGTCTTGTTCAAATAATCAGTTTGGATTATACAAAAAAAAAACAAAATTCGCAATGGAAATGTATTTCACAACATGTAATGTGAGAAGCCACTGACATTTTTTACATGGTACTTAATATTTTTTTTCTGAAAAACCAAATAACGAACATCAATTAATAAAATACTTTAATTTTAGATAGATTAATATGAGACCACGACGTTTCGGAGCAGATGAAAATAATTGTGTGTGTGAAGAAAATTTTTTGTGTTTTAAAAACAGCTCTATCGATTTTGATAACATTTTAGAGTTTGAATCATTGAGTGATGGGACGAGCAGGACATGCCACTGATGGTAAGCAACACGCCTGCCCATAACCACACAGTGACAAGTAGCTATTGGAACATAAAGACCTTGCCCGCATCATGACCTTGAACTGCACGACGGTTGTCACCTAGAGATACAAGATGATTAATCTAAGGAAAGGTCTTTGCTCAGTAATTTCTCGAGAAATATTGTCCTTCAAACCGGAACATAGTGATTTTCGCACATTACTGTTTGGCGGTAGAATATTTCGATAAAGTTTCATGCGCCATGTTCACGGGTACAATAAACTTGACCTCAGTTACCTGAACGGGGGGTCTACCGCCGAACGAAAAATGTCATAGCTTTGATGTTTCTCTCTGTTTTCTTTTCGCTTGAAATGATAGAGACAGCATTAGCAAAGCGATAGCCGATTTAGTTAGGCGGTAGAAGCGCGGGTTCAGATTATATATTGTACTAGCTGATCCTTGCGCGTTGCTACGCCATCTATCGAAAATTGGTCGTACCAGTTCAAATTTTGAACAAATTCGGTTACCTTAGGTCACACCCCGGACACTCGGCCTAAAATCTATACAGACGGTGCAGTTGACATACCTACACTCACACATCTCGCATATGTCGTTCGAACGCATTTACGCATGTGTGCGTGTCATCTATGTCGTGTCGCTGAGTGCTTCTCGCGTTCTTGCGGGGTAGGAAGCTTGAAACTGGCGGGGGGTGGGGAGTGTCCGTTCTATCTGTATTATCTATTCTATGCTTAGGTTCTAATGACGCAAACTTTAAGTTAGACACAAGCTGTCACGCAACGAAAACTCAAAATATTTTCCCCCGTTTTTGTTACATTTTGTATTCATGCTCCGCTCCTGTTGATAGTAGCGTAATGTTAAATAGCCTATAGCCTTCCTCGATAAATGGACTATCCAACAGAGAATCTTTCAATTCGGACCTATAGTTCCCGAGATCCTAGCGTTCAAACAAACAAACAAACAAACTCTTCAGCTTTATAATATTAGTATAGATTATTTAAAAAATAAATAATTACAAAATATGATATAACTACTCGTACATGCAAAAGTTTTGTAATTAATGTAGCATAATAATCCAAAGCTAAAGTTCGGAACTAAACTCAATGATCAGATCAAAGTTTTGAAAATTTCACTTGGTTACGTGTTTTCAAAATACCCTATTTTTGTCTAAAAACTAACGTAAATCTGACTGAGCCGTTTCATATACATTATATCATACGTAAGTTAATTAATTAAAAATGTTTCCTTTTGAATTTCAAATGTTCAGCGTTCATAAACTTTAGGTACACTTTACGTAAAAAAAAGTAGTTCTAAAGTGGCCGAGCTTCGACATTGATTAATTCAACTCGTCGTCATAGAGTTTCGAACAAAAAGGTACTTCTCTAGCAAGATACGAGCAAGAAACTAAGCAGACTGGCGCTACAAAGATAACAAACTTCGGAGGATATAAAAGATTTGTTCCAAAGATCGGACCAACTATGTTAGGTAAAAGTTTATTGACATGGCCGAAACTGGTTGAAAGGTTGATGAGTATTTAGTACCTGATATAGAAAAATGGTCTCTCGGGTATAGGTATTGGTAGGTTTAGCAATCATTTATTGTAAGTGCTAAAATGCAGGTCTAGGAAGTGGTTGAAATTTGAACTGTTTGGTGGTAAAATATTAGGTTGGGGAAAAAGTATTTTCATGTATTATGAACAATAAAATCTCTTTGTATCTGGCTGGTTTTGGTATGATTAAAAGTAAAAATTTTGAAGAACATAATTACAAATTCAAATTAGGAAAATGTGTGATTTTTATTTGTTTCTCGTAATGTCTGAGATGAGTGGATCTAATGAAGAAATTCGATACAATTTAAAATATTACTACAAAAAAGCAAGCCGCAAAAAAAACAACCTATTATTTTTCCCGAATAGAGTCCGTTTGATTTTCAAAAATCTGCATTAGTGAAAACTTGTTTTGCATTAAAAAGAGTATAAGAAAAATAAATTTGGGGTTGATTTTACTAATTCTATTGCGATTGAAAAAATATTTACAAGTCCCCAGTAGATGTTCCGTGATGTTTGTGTACTAACTACACATCCCTCGCTATTAGCGATAAGATCGCCTTTTGTGCCCAAAAAGTTTTGATGTTATTTTTAATCAATGTGTTTGTAATGTTTTGTGGTATAATAAAGTGTTTTGTATTGTATTGTATTGTACCTATCCCATAAATACTAATGCAGTTTCTGCTCTACTTCCTATATTTTACAAAGATAATTCACGAATTGAGGCATATTTCTCGATTCATGATAATTTATTACTAACTATAAATTTCTAGGTATAATTTAGTCGGTCAGACAGGCGTCAGCCCTCAGACGTTCGACAAGCCTCATAAAAAGGAAAGGGTAATAAATTCACGCCCTTAATTCGCCTTATCTACGTACTTAACGTAACGACATTGGTCCTTGGCACACTTAACTAAACGGCGCAGATTTAATAAAAATCTATGTGTTTTTAGGTCAGAAGATATTGTTAGAGAATGTTGTAAGCTAAAATAGCATTTAATTATTGAAGTGAAAACTTCTTCAGTTTTCCGTGAGCTGTAAGTCACGCTAGCGTTCCTGTGTCCCGTTTGAGGGACCGTTTCAGACGATTTTAGCGAAAAAAAGTTCTTGCACATATTTAATAAGGTTGAGATGAGGTCGTTAAGAACTTCTTAATCTCCAGTTCCCTGTTTTCATCGAAGCTTTATCGAATTTAATTTAATTTTTAATTAAAATTATTATTTTTTAATAATTTTTCACATAACATTTCTGTTGTAAGTGAATGAGATGATGAGAAATATTTCTCACCGTTGATGTTTCAATAACTGATTTATGTACAAGAAAGACGAATCAATATTATACCAGGAAGTCAAGAAGGTGTCTTGATTCTTTAGCTAATCAATTGATACTAAATACTGAAACATAATGAATGAACTGACTCGTGAGATTTCTAAACAATAGCTCGCGACCTATTATGAGTAAAACGTCTCATGCAAATGTGCGTGTAATTTACCTTTTAAGAAAAGACTTCCGGCCCGCGATTTAAACGTCGGGTTTGTGAACAAACAGTTTTGTTCCTTTTGTTTTTATTCACGTCACGATATGGAGAAATTCGTTTGCGTGGCTACCTACCACTATGTGAAGTACCTACCAGTGAATTTTAGACTATTGCTTTAACCTTAAAAATTGTGTATTTATCATCGGTTGCTTAGTTTTAACAAGCTAAAAAAACTTTTAGTAAAACAAGTCTTATTATTTCATAACAGACCACCTAGAGTTCCTATGACCACCTTCGAGTTTCACCATCGGACCCTGATTAACATTGAAAGACAAACTACTAGTCAAGCCGAACCATGAGCCCAAAGTTGATGCGGTTGTGTCATTTCATTGCAAAGTTCCTTTGTTTAGCCACCTTCCAGCTCAGTTATCAGATCAGCGTCATGTCATCATAATATTATATTAAAACGCGATTGACACATGAATGCGGAGGTTCAGCTCAATCGGCGACCGAGAAGTGGGTCAAATTTAATTTGCAAAATTTGATGATGACAAATATCAGGATAGGGGAAACTAGTTAAAACTTGTAAATAAGAAGGCATCTGCTACTACAGTCAAGCTGGTGCCGCACTGTTTGTCCCTTATTTTCCTTAATGTGGAGGTAACCTAAGGTTCTTAACCTTATCTTCAACACACTAGTATTATTACTACGGGATATTGATCATGGTTGTTGTTTGTGGGTATGGTTACCCGTTATTTGTATATTGAAACTGCATGAAAATATTTATCTAAAACTCATTCCACTCCATCCATCCATATATCGTTAATTATTTTCTCAATTTTTATATTCCTACTTAGGCGTCTAAACGACACTCAAAGCCGTTCATATTTACGTACAAAATTGTTTTGCCAAGCCTTGAAAATTGATTTTACAGCTGTTGGTATACTTTGTATGATACATCTAGTCTAGACTCCTAAAAGCTCCCAAACGACTGGGGTAGATTGTAGGCAATCTAAGATTTATTGGGAAAGCAATAAAACGAACACCCACATTTGACGAACGATAATCTTATAGGCTATTTGGTGGCGGGACCGGACAATTACGGATTTCTTTTGGTAGGATAAGTTTTCGTCACTATACGTCAAACGGAAATCTATAATTAACTAGCGGCCCATTCCGGCTGCGCTCGGATATTGTCATTTAAAGACTATTAATCGAAATGAAAACTATCCTATCTCTCAAGTTGGACCAGACTGCTCGCGGTGTGCCAATTTAATTTAAAATCGGGTAGTTTAGGAATCCATCGCGGACAACCATCGTGACAGGAGATTTATATATATTATTAAGATAAGATGTATAATGACAAAAAGTATGTGTTTATTTTTGTACGGATGTGAGAAGTAATATATTAGTAATGTTTAATAATAAGTACTTTTGGTTTTACCCACGTAATTTCTGTTCCCGTTATTTACCCGAAATAAAAAGTTTTTATTTTTTTTAAATAAAGAGTGACGAGACGAGCAGAACATGTGCCTGATGGTAAGCAACATGCCTGCCACATAACAGCACAGTGACACGCAGCTATTGGAACACGAAGAGCCAAATCATTACCTAGCACCGCACTGCGCTCGTCACCCAGATATCTAAGTTGTTATATCTCTAAGCCCTGTAATTTCTCTGGAAACATTGCCCTTCAATCCGGAACACAGTAATGTTTGGACATTACTGCTTGGCGGTAGAATAATTGACAAAGGTGTAGTACTTCCCCAGGCGGACTCTGCTAAGAGTCCTACCACTACAAAAAGTACCCTAAGTGTAATTCTCGACTGTATTCTAACGGTATTCCAAGTAAAAACCTAATCCATTCAGCATTTAAGTTGTAGTTCCCTAATTTATCTTCGATGAAAAGTAGCCTATCTGATATTGCAGACTGCAACGCTACAATGGAACTCGCTTACCTAGAAGAAACGAACTCATTGTTGACTTGGAAACACCAAGATTGTAACATCGGAAAAAATCCACTCAGGCAACGCGTTTCACAGGCCAGTCATTCTTACATAGACATAACAAAAGGTGCCTCCTTGCATGTCAACCATGGAAAAATGCCGCTTTTTTAGAGCTTCGATCAGTCTGCCAAATAACGGTCCAGGTAGTATTAGATCATGCAGATCAGTTGAACATTCTCCGAAATATATGGGATAAAAAACTGAAAAGCTAACAATTTTGCGGCGATGTTCAAAACTAAAAGTGTTTTGCAGTTGGAGCAGCAGAGTATTTTGGTACGTGTCTCGATCGATTCCATATAAAATTAGACTGATCAAACGCGAGAGAAAAAGAAAATTAACGGCATAAGGTCTATTTTGGATTGATACATTATGTTATGTAGAAGTAGACCATTTTATGTTCCACTCCTAAACCCAGGGTAATTATGTATCTGACAAGGAAAGAGACAACACTATAAACCACCACGTCCATTGGCCAAGTGCAACTTACTGATTTGCGTCAATCAGGCTCAAAATATCTATTTATTGACACATGGCAGTTTCAGCACGATGTTTTCCTTCACCGTTAAAACCTAAGCTATTAACAAAGATGTACATCTGCACTTGAAAAAATGCTCAGACGTGTTTGTGGAACGTGAATTTACAACTTAAAGCTTGAAAGTTTAACATTGACTGTGCTATTGCGCTGGGATCCTAAAACCAGACAGCTAAAATCCTTCATTCACCAACAATACATAATAATTCTTACACAATAGCTTACAAAGGATTTCATTTTACCGAAGCGAGGATCCAAACATAGGATTTGTAGGAGCTCAGGTGTGTAGTAAAAATCCTGAGATCAGGCACTAAGTCTGATAGATTGTGTACCCATAATATCGATCGTGACCTGAGAATATTTTTACCTCTAGATACCGGGCTTATTAGTATTTATCGCTTATTCTCGGTCGGTGTTCTCTAGAAATATAAAAATTAATCTTAGAAATGAAACAAATCGATTCTAGCGATACCCTATGTAGCCATTTTACAGACACCAGGGTCTGTGAGCTTGTCATTTGGTTGTTATAATATGTGTATCTTGGATTAGGAGAAGAAAAGAGAAGCAGAAAGTAAGGAACATTTTCAATTTAATTATAGTGCTAGTCTGATTTCGACCGTTCAGCGGTTGGGATTCCACTAGTATCGAATGACATTCATTCATCATTTGCTATTTTCTAAGTCGACTTATCCCGGCACAGAGCCTTCGCTGCGGCAAAATTTCTGTCCCTGATCTGTAACTTGTGTGATAAAGCATTCCAGAGTTCTAGTATGTGTTTGGTATAACCTGTGTCCAGGACAATGCTAGCACTCAACCCTCTTAGCTAAGTCTAAGTTTTCATTATCTACACGCCTGTCGAAATGTCGCTGGTTATGGATGAGACTATCACAGGATAGAGGTGTTCATACTTATACTTATTTATTGTGCACTCTCTGGATTGTTTTTAAAGTCGTGGGATATGCATCAACCCTCGTTTTGCCAGCGTTCGGTTTTGATCGTGGCTCTCTCATTGTGAAGGAGTTTTGAAGTTAAGCGTAGAAGTTGTTTGTTTACGTAGAAATGGAGATAAATGCTAAAATTAAACAAACCAAATTACAATGAGAACTACACTACACATGCCAAATGCAATCTAAGTAGTGAGTACCTAATTTGAAAAAGCATGGCCAAGAAGTTAAGTTAATTTACATAAAAACAACATGGACAACTACAAAAAAAATCAATGCGTAGCGTCGTATATAAAATAAAAAAGCGCAGGAGAACTACCTATTTAAGTGTAATTTTCTAAATTTTAAATTTTAAAAAAAACATCCTAAGAAAAAACACAGTAAAAGATGTTTAAACTTTTACTAGTTTAAAACAAAAGGAAAAATCCACAAGTTGTTTAAAACAAACTGAACTAATAAGCTGTAGGTAATTAAAAAATTCGTTGAACCAGTTAACACTAAATGTAAATAGTTTTAAAAATGTCCAACCAAGCTTCTCTGAACAAATGTGACCAACGTGACCGAAACTCATTCCAATTTGTGACATTAGTATTACATTAAAATGACATTAACGTCTTAGTGAAACGCTAAAAGTAAGGCCAAAAGGTTTCTGTTTACATTTCGACTAGTGGCCCGCCCTGACTCTGTGTGACTTGAATTACGTGCCGTAGAAGCTGATAAGAATAAATAAGTACTGCGAATTCATGTGTGTACAATGTTTAGGTACAAATATTATTCTTTTCACATCAAAACGAACTATTTTATTAATTGTAAACGTTTTTTGAACTGAAAACTTCTTTACCCGTCAAGTGGCAGGGGCTCATATGGGCTCAGCGCCGGATATGACCCATTATGTGAAAAAAAACAAAAAAAATTGAATCTACCCTCAAGAATTTTGAGGTTAGTTTCGACAAAACAAATCATAAATGAAGCTTTATCATCTAAACATGTTTGCGGTGTAAAAAAAATACGATGAACTAGTGAAATCAATTAATAGAATTTGTCTTAAAATGAGTCGCAACTGACGAATTAAGGCGCTTAGAGCACTTTTTGGGTGAACAAAACTAATGGGACTAGCGTCATCGTCACCGAACTTTCCATGAGCCATATAAATACTATGTATCTATGATATACCTCCGTACAATGTCAATGAAACTTTGATGAAATTTACAATCAATAACAACAATCAACACTGGTAATCAGTTTATCTAATGGTAATTAAAAATTAGTGATCATCAATCGAAATACAAACTGGCCTATCTTTCAAGTTGGGCCAAATTACAAATAAATGACAAATTTCGTCAAAATCAGTTGACTTGGTAAATATTTTACTAGAAAAATACATCTTGATACTGGATTTTACATTTGAGATATTTATGCCATTCAAAATATATTAAAAGTTTACCCTAAAGATGGCAAAATCACCACTAACAGTTAAGGTAAGCCTCGGGCTACATCGCGGGGAGCAGCTAGTCTTACTATGAAAAAGTACATAGTGATCTAGAATAATGTACCTTTCAAATCGTGAAAGGTTTTCTAACAGAAACCACAGTCAAAAGATTACCACAAATATATTACACAAACATACAAAGTAGAGCATTATATGTTTATGATGTCAGTACAAAGTATAGATGGAAGGAACCGATAGAAGTAATGTAACAGGGTGAATAAGAAACTCGATAAGGCATGAGGTACAATAAAACTTGACAAATGATTTTCGACACACTAGCGGCCGCCAGTAGTGATGTTGTTTACAACAACGATTAAATTCGTCGGAAAAATAAATCAACATCGATAAAATATTAAATTTTGTTTTCTGACGCTTGATAGATTGTGCTTTAGAATAATTATTTTAATAAGTTAACATTGAAAACTATTAGGTATAACTAACTTTATTATCCAAGTAATGTTATAAATGCGACAGTTTATACGTATGGTTGGAGGTGTGTCACTATTTCAACCTAAAACTACTGTCGTGATCGGAATAAAATTTGGTGCAAAAATAGATAATAGTATATAAACTACTTTTTATCCCGAAAATACCGGAAAAGGGAATTACGCTAGTGAACCCCGGGATGCTATTAGTTATTATTAGCTACAAATATACAGAGAAAGCACGCTCTGTTTGTGAAATAAATACAGAAAGAAGTATAAGCAGAAAAAGAAAATCGATTGTAGTAATGTAGGTGAAATGGGAAATTCGATAAGGCACGAGGTACAATAAAAGTTGACAAGTGATATTTAGATTTTCAACACACGCGCGACGCGACCGTCAGTAGTGATGTCTAAAATTAAATTTATCGATACGTGACATCAACAATTAATACTTGGTTTAACTTATTGCTATTAACAATTTAGATTGTGATTTAGAGTAGTTATTTAAATTAGTTTTGTATAAAAGTACATACTTACTACAAATCAGTTAAGTTAATTGTCAGAAGTAGTAATATTAGTAGGAAGTAGGATACTATAATAGGATGGATTTGAAGTAAACCTACGTAAAATAATATAACACTTAAATGCTCAAAAATGTATGAAACCGCCGACATTATTCTATTATTTCATTATTCTACTAATATTATAGATGTCAATGTTTGGATGTTTGTTGATCAATCATGTCGTAACGTATGAACGGATCCGCCTGAAGTTTGAAACACAGTTAAATCATAGTGTGGACGACCACATATGCTTTTTATCCCGGAAAAATAACGGGAACGGGAATGACCCGGGTAAAATCACGCGACGCTCCTAATTTGAAATACTGCCATTAGGTATCTATCGAAAACCGACTATACTATGAATAAAATGCACATCACTAGAGAGGCAACGAGTGGTTCGGAAGATAAATCATGTAGCCATCCAAATATACCGCGCATTGAGAGCAGCTCGTGACGCAAGCAAGTGGGTTTTATGCTGCCATTTCTATTCAAGCGTAGAAATTCTTTAAACCTAAACCGATATTTTTGCTTATACGCGAAATAAAGCGCATACAAATATGATATTATTAGATTTACTTTGGAAAACCAGTTGAAGTTCTTTGTTTATCTGTAAACGAAAGGAACGACTTTAATGTGTTTTTTTGTTGGAAAGTTTTCTTAGTACTATGGTGTAGAGTAATGGAACAAGCAGGGCTTACGCCTGGTGGGAAACCACAAGCCTGTCCATAACAGCACAGTGACACGCAGCTGTTGGATCATGGATAATCCGAATCATTACCTAACACTGCACTGTGCTCGTCACCCACAGATGTAAGGTGATTTGTCTCCATGCCCTGTAATTTCTCTGGAAATATCGCCCTTCGAACCGGAACACATTGATGTTTGCAATTTTTTTTTATAATATAGAGTGACAAGACGAGCAGGACATATGCCTGGTGGTAAGCAATATGCCTGCCCATAACACAGTGGTACGCAGCTATTGGACATGAGGAGTCCAAATCTTTACCTAGCACCACACGCCGCTAGTCACCCGGAGATGTAAGGTGTTTTATCTATTAGCCCGATAATTTTCTGGAAACATTGCTCTTCAAACCGGAACATAGTAATGTTTGCACACAAATGAAAAATTGAAATAAAAAAAAACTATTTTATAAAATTTGGGTCTGGGCTTACACGGTCAAAGTATTTTTTGTGACAAAATTTGTGGTGTCAATTAAAATTTGCTTCGAAGTTGACTGGTTAATAGTAACTTCATTTTGAAAATCGACGTGGTTGTTACAAAAGTTTTTATTACTTCATGCGTAGCTCACGTATGATGTCGTCGAAAAATGCCTACCTTTCAGCCGTATTTTGCGGAATTTTTCAAGGAGAGTGTAAGCGCGCGACCACTGCTCGTCTAGGACTCGAAACTTAAATCGCACTGTATCGTAAGATTTAGCATATTTCCGGGATAATGTTGTTAAGGTGCGTCCCCCAGCAAAACGAGTTTTTTGTCCAGTTTTCAGAGCTATCTACTCATTAGCCAAAATAAATATCAACTGTTAAAAAATGTATTAAATTTCTACAACTTCTTGGCTTTAAAATGGTTGTTTTTATCTACTCATTAGCCAAAATAAATATCAACTGTTAAAAAATGTATTAAATTTCTACAACTTCTTGGCTTTAAAATGGTTGTTTTATTTTTTTGTTAATGGACTTATTGTTTAAATGATCGCCTCACAACGAAACCATGAAAAAATTAAATAATTGTAGTTATCATGCATCTCCTCGGAAAACCTCCATTATTTTGATATTGTACTTACACCAACGGATAGACAATTCCATTACGAACATTTTGGTAGAAATATATTTTTCAAAATACCAAAATCTGATTTTATAAAGAGTGTATTCTAAAAATTGAGAGTAAAACAGCGGCAAATCCTACTGTTTCTCTCTTTCTCTTTCTTGGGGTGTGCGACAAGGTAAGAAATATTCAAGGTCATTTGCTCGGGGTACGCCCTTAATCCAGTTGCACCTATGTATAAGCCTAATAACACGTACCTTGTTTTAGGTTTTATTCGAATTCCTTAGGTGGTTTTTGGGCAAAAATAACAAAAGTTTCAGCCGCATCTTACGGTATTTTTCAAGGAGAGTGAAAACGAGCGACCATTGATTGTCTAGCACTCGAAACTTAAGTTGGAAAGGATCGACCATATCACATAATTATGATAAGTCACAAATTAATTAAAAAAGGTGCAACTTTTTTTCAATTTCTTATTAGATCCGTTCTGTATACACCTGAATGTTCACAATAAAAGCAATAATTCCAACAAGCAAGCGGGTTAATGTAGCCGTGTCCTAAATAATAGCGCATTTCTACTTTTATTTTGTGAGACAGGTGACTCCATTAATGTTATTTTTACGACTATGGTAATATCCGGTTATGAACAAACGAGAGATCGATTCCTCGTAAACGAACGGTATGACGGCTCTTTTATTGCCGTCGTAATACCTAATTATTTACCAGTAGCATGATTTCAGCAGGATGGCAAGAATGTGGCCGTAAAATTATTAAATGAGACAATATAGAACATGATATCTAATACTGGCAGTCATAGGAATTGCCGATAGAAGTGAAAACTTATAACTCAGAATTTGATAGGTTTCTTTGGAAACTACGCGGGTGTAACCGGAGGGTGGGGCCTGGTCATCATGGCATGACCATCTAGAAATGCACCAGCATTTCCCATTGGATGACGCATTTAGATAGCCAATAGCTATGGTCCCGAGATTACCCGAAGATTTCTTATCATATCCGAGCCTGACGGTAGAATTCATTTCACAGCCCACGAAAAATCTGTCTAGGTGCGCCAAAAGAAGTTTTCAAGAAAAGAAGTTTAAATATATTAACGAACGTCCCGCAGCTTACCCGCATAGTTTCTATTACCGTAATTTTTGCGTGACAAAAAGTAGCCTACGTGCTATTTCAGACTAAAACTTAATTATGTTTCAACAACTCGATTCGTTAGGATGTTTCGTGATTGAGCAAAAAACATCCAAACTTTTAGTTTTATCCACGTAGTTTCCGTTTCTGTAATGTCCTCGTAATACAAAGTATCATAATTATGCTATTCAAATTCAAAGTCAATGTCTTCCCAGACTATATTTTAAGATTCAACTTTAAACCTATCTGTTCAGTGCATTCGATGTGATTGAGCAAACTTCCAAACTTTGAAAAACAATGTTTGCTAATAAATAATAAGGCAAACAGAAAAGTTATCTTATATCTCAAATTGACGAGTACTGTAGAGTTGATAAGTAAAAAATAGTACTGAGTAGTACAGTACTAGATGAATGCATGAAATTGTCATGTTCAAATTGCTACGAGGCACTGTGATCTTATGAGCAGATGAGTGTTGCTATTTAATATGCTCTTGCTTGTCCCATTGTGACATGTTATAAACATATTAATTAATAGCTACTAATTTGAAACTTTCTAGTTTTTAATATTTCAAAGTTGATAGTTTCAGAGATTCGAATAAAGCCTCTTCAGCCTCATATTAAAGTATAAATTACGAGTAGGTATATTCCATCCTCTACTCCAAGTCAGAATGTAGGATTATGGTATGGTCTAATGAACATAATATTATGTACTTACGAGTAGCTTACTTACCGCAGTTTGCTCGTTTCAACTTACACAGTCGCTGTACCTAACTGATGCTTTTTGTTTAATAGGTTTTGTTTAAAAGGAGAATAAGGCCAATTGTCCACGTAGCTGCACGACATCCGCACAATTTTGACAATTGTCGGATGCAAGACGAATGCTTGCATCTTGCGTACAAATAATGAAGTCTGTGTCCACGAAACGACACCGACACGACAGCCGCACGTCTTGCGTTTGTTCGTACGATGCATGCATTCGACAAAAGACGCGTGCGTGGACAGTAGGCCTTAATAAAATTAAAGCTGTAGTTTCAAAGTTCATCTGTGTTAAATATGATGTAATATGAGGTATCACAAAAAAGTTATTTACAATTTGTTTGTCATGGAATTTCGATAGACATTCGAAATATCAAATAATGATAAGTAAAAAAACGAAAGATAAAAATAATTCGAAAGGACCACCTCGGTCCTTTCGAATTATTTTTGCGTATGATTCATTTTGTATTTTTAAACGGAATATATAACTAGTAGCAGTGTCCCGCGGTTTCACTCGCGTTTCTTCACCTGTTATTTCCTAAGGATAAAAATTTGCCTTTGTGTTTTTCTAAACTCTTGCCTATCCATGAATCAGATGTGATCTAGTAGTTTTTGCGTGCGTAAGTAACAAATTTCCATACGTATTCACAAAATTACGCATGTCTAATATTAGTAGGCTGAGTTTGATATATTATAGCAAATACTGACACACTAATTGTTGTGCTTCTTAAATGTAAAAAACAATTGGGTTGGATGGAATCCTGTTACTTTTATACAAAAATCACGTAATGAATTTGAATGGAATGAATTAATGAAATACACTAGGCCGTACAAAAATCATGCGACAAGGAGAAATGATCAAGGGTTGCAAACCCCATCAACTGCACTCAGTTGGACAGCTTACACGTGACGGCATAGTGCTGTATCTTATTACTTTATACCCTTCTATCATCCTACATAGGTCTCCTGGTGGTTCATTTGACCCATAAATTTTGTTCACGGGCCTGTAGTATATTAGCATAAGAAAGGATTAAGGATTTGTAAATGAAAACTTGTGGTTTATTTACATACATTTAATCATTTTGCCTATTAAATCTATATAAGTATAGCGACTTAACAAGACGAAATTTAGTATCATAAAACTATGCAGCATAAAACAAACATCACATAGACTCATATATCAATATACAAACAATATAACAAACACATAATGCTATATAATACTGGTATTGACTTGGCAAGAACTGTCCCCAACTTTCAAACGCCAGGGCTGAGATTTGGACTTGGCTAGCGCTTTTGGGTATGTTTCCAAGAGATATACATTTTTCATTATTACTTCATACAACATGAAAGAAAACTTTAGTGAGAAACTCGACATGTTAGAAGAAAAACATCTATCAAGGTCATGTGAATTCCGTCAAATAGAACTCAACGTGATGGATTATGCATTATGAACCATACTCTTTAGACCATGGACTCTTTAGATCAAAATCCCAACAACGGGCAGACACACTGAGCTGTTACGCCGCGATGAAAATGCTATTGAAGACACACACTCAACAGACAGCACTACATCAAATCCAAAATTGAATTATACATTTAAAATGACAAGAGTCGAATCGACAAGATTCGTTCTAAAATATAGCAAATGACAGCATCGGTTTCATAGCTAGGAAATACAGTTTATTTACCTTTCATATGTGTAATTTAACATATATTGTAAAAGGTAATTTTTAAGGTTTACTATTACCATCTTGTTCCATATTCCAAAATATGACTTATAGATAATTAAATTTATTTGAACTATGTTGACGTCACAAAAGTTAATTTAACTTTGATCAAAAATTAGTCATCCTTTTAGTTCAAACAAGTCTTGAGTTAATAATAATTGGAATATGGAGGTTAAATGACCAACATATTTGTTTTCACATTACAGATATAAATACGTGAAATACATAAAATTAAATAGTAATTAAAAAGTAATTGCACCACCAAATAATTCAGTTAACGTGAAATGGAAATTTAATTAAAACTAACATGTAAAAGCAATCTCATTTCAATAAAAATAAATGTCTTTGATCTAGTAAATTTGAATAATAATTTTAAAACGCGAGAGCTCCCTTTGATGAATTAAGTCGCACGTAGAAATTTGAAATCAACTTAAGACAGACATAAATATGTAATCCAAATAGAATTTTCTATTAGATATGACTACAAGATATGCTATTCAATAATATAATAATGCGAAAAGTGGAATATCGTTCGTTGTCATAAGAATAAAAGTCCTAGAGACTTGAGAGAGTTACTAGTAAAAGTTGAGCCTTATTTTAAAAGTGATTTTGAGATCTAGAATTTCACTATTAAAGATAAATGTTAGGAATTATTTCTATTTTGAACACATACACGCAAAAATGGTAAAATTGTATGTAGTTGACACATTCTGGAGTCCCAGTAAACTTATACTCCATTGCTCACAATTTTATGAATTCCAGGACATGTAATTTTAGTATCATTGGAATGTAAGCAGGCCTCTGCTTTCACGACGATTAGGGGATTGGACCAAGTTTCGTTTGGTTTAGAAGCTGGTTCGGCCGAAGATGAAGTTGCCTGCAGCATTGGGATCTTCGGTGGAAAAGTATTCTTTCCATAGCTCTTGGAATTCTTCCCATGACACGCTGGATTTGCCCTGTGAAACAAATATACGTAAACTGGTGTTTTATCTGTAAAACATTGAAATGACTGGGTCGAAAATGTTCCATTATAGTCAGGTGACACGTTTGTGGTGGTATGGGACACGTTTTTTATTATTTTGCCAAATTATTAAAAATCTACAAAGATATACAACATTATCAAACTTCTGGCAATACACCAAGGGTCGAAAATTCTAATTAGTCCCGTCAGGTAAATTACGGAAAAATATGGGACACATTTTTTCTTTTATCAATCTATTAAAAATCTACAAAAATATACATTATCTAACTGCTGGAGTGGGGGGTTATGACGTCACGTCTACATAAAAAATTGTGTGTAGACGTGACACTATTCGAAACTTCTAAGCACTATATAATTTGTTGTTTGTGAAACAAAAGAAAAAATACGTGTACAATATTTTGAATAATATACCTGGCGGACTAATTAGTTTTTTTAGTCACCATGCCTAATACGCAAATATTAGTGGCTTTTAGCCACTCCCTCTCATAAAAAAAATCTAAGAGGAAACCGAATTTTGATGTCATCTTGTATTAATAAATCACACTGTTATAAGTTGGTAGTTTCACTGCTGCATGTTTGTAAGGCACTAGGTTCTTACTATGATCGCACTAAATAATGATTTATAATAAATGTTTTGAGTCATTAATATGGGTGATTAATTAAGTAAAGGTTTAGTGTGTAGAGTTTGACTATTTACCATAGTAACCTATTCAAAGGATTTTTTTAAACCAATTAATTATTAGCTCCTAAACTAAGTTTCATAGTATAAGCTTGGATACTATGATATCTATACATTGCTTTCAATTATTTATTTATTATACAATAATATAACGCAGCGAGTCTATTGGTGGATAATTACAATGCGAGTAATCTCACTTGTATACCTATCAACATTCAAAATTAAGTATTTATATCACATTTCAGAGTATTTCAGACCTAGACCGTTTGTAATAAAAGTGGTAGTTCCACTGCTGCATGTTTGTGAGGCAGTAGGTATTTACTATGATCGCACTATTGCAGACAGCCGTCTCATAAAACGAAACGGGATGCAGACATGTAGGAACATCTGTGTCGTGACTTGAATTTACGAGCGCCTTATAAGTTTGTGCCCTGTCATGCTTCCCAGACAAATACGGCTAGGGACTTCGTTACGAATTCTTTGTTTGGCGAGTCTTCCTCCATCTTGTCTAATAAGAAATTCGATTATAACGCCCTTGCTCCTTTGCATATTTATTGCGAGAGTGTAGGAACAACTCAAAGCGACGATTCATCTTAATTTTTGCTATGATTATTTATTTCAAGTAATTTCATCCCTATGTTTGTCAAACTCTGGATGGGCGCAACATAGCTGCGCGTCGTGGTTTAGCCCGCGTCTTACTAAAACACTTCATAGAATTTTTGCCCCTTCAAGGGTAAAATTTTATAAAAAGCTTGTTCAAAAATGACGAGACATTCATACACACTTTAATTCCCCTTTTCAATCCCTCACTGTCATTTTTTCACATTAAAAGGTAGCACAACTTTGGTACAAACATACCTTTAGTATTATAGACTGCGGAAGAACATATGTAGTTTCCTTTTAATGCTCACTTATGATATTGATAAGAATACTCGTATCAGAGAAAATTACACGATACCTTAGCCATCTTTCCGAAGGCGACCTTGCACTCCTGAGGGTCGATGCCGTAGGAAGAACAGACGGTGGTGAACTCGTCGCAGTCTATGGATCCGTCTGCGCTGGCGTCTTCCAGTTGGAACATGAAGTGGCAGTACAACTGCTGCCACTTCAGTGCTGCCGATGGGTTCTGAGCGTACTCGTTCCACATCGATACCCACTCCTCCACTGACACCTGTTCAACAAACAGAAAAAAAATGATATTAGTAGATATATAACGCTTTTTTTTTCAACAAACATTATTTTAAATTCGATAAATACAATTCCAGATCCACAAAACTGCCGATTGCAATTCTGTGATAGTGGTCGTAACACATCTTCTACTTAGTTTACGGCTTGTAGGTACATAGTGGACTATCCCGCCTGATGTAGATTTATATTATGTAATTTATTTTTTGAAGTGAATACTTCAATTGGCGCGCCATACACAGACTTTTCGTGGGCTGTGAATTGAGCTCTCTTGAAAATGAAAGAGTCACTCTTGTAAATGATAGAAATGTTTGGGAGAACTCGGGACTCGAGGAATACTAAAGCATTTCTAGATGGACATGTTTAGAAAATTTATTTAGACGACACTGCTTTGATTTATTCCAGACTAGCAGTGCCCTCCGGTTTCACCCGCGTAGTTTCCAAAGTGAGCTATCAAATGCTGAGTTATAAGTTTTCACTTCTATCGGCAGTCCCTATAACAGTATTTTTTTACAGGGACAGTTGGCCTCTACCGCCAATCAAATTTGGGGGTTGCGTAGAAGGCACCGGGTCCAACTAACCTAATCTTACCGTAGTTACTAAACGATCTACGTATATCTCGCATGACAACTGGCGCAAAAGCTACTAAAGGGTAGGTACTTCCGCCGGTACGAATTCGACATGGGCTGCCCGTGATAGGTTTATAATTAGAGTTTTGAATGTAACTGTAAGTATATAGGTGTGTATGTATGTATGTAACTATAGTTATACTTTTAGTTAAATCTTAAATATCGTTGCAAAATTGCAAATATATCTGTTTTTTATAGGATACGTTTTGAATAGAGAAGAGTAGTTGGTTTACATTATTTAATACCACCTTATATTATCGATTAATAAAAGAGTAATTAATTACACAATTGAACTATTGTATTTTTCAGTAACATGATTTTTGTAATGTAATGTTGAACAAAAGTACCTACAAGAAAAGTAAAAAAAAACAAATCAAAAAAATGTCGAGCTATCAGCATGAAAGATCAAAGCAGACACGACCTCACGGCTTGATAAAAAATGCAAAAAACTAGACCTAAATTTCGTGACTTAGCCATATTACATCGCTACCTAAATTATTACAATTGTCTTTTACCTCCGCTTGGTAGAAAAGTATTCAAATATTCCAACAAAACAAATAAAATAAAAATACGTAACTCAAAAGAATTTCTCATTTTGCCACGCCAAAAAATTTGGTATTTGCAATTTAAATTCGTTACCTTTACGAGTTTTTTTTGAAGATTTTCTTTGTGATTAAATAATACCTTGTATATTAGATGTAATTAAATCTACCTTGCATGCCCTCCAGGCCTACAGAGTTATCACAAAGTTCTAAACGAGCTAAGGGCGGTTACAGATCAGCGTTCTTTTAAGCTGGCGAGGTAAGCTCGTACGCCACATTTTAGCTTTAAGAAACCGAACATGCATATTCCGGCGCCGGCGTGCTAATTCTAACCCGTGGGTCAGTCACCATTTAAATATTTAAACATGTGTTGTAAGCGTTTCGAGTCAAACGATTCAAGAGTTTTATAACATTTATAGAATATACATGTTAATGTAATAGACTTAACTATACAACTACCTTAAAGTACGGCAATATTTGTAAATGTTGACATTTTTGTAAATAGACGAGAAAGCTAAATTTTAATGTGTTACTTTTAAAATTATTAGCAAATGAATGTTTCTACTTTTTGTTATTGGATTATCAATAGAAAAAATAGATAAGAACACTTTATTTTTGTATCTAAATGCCCCGAATATACCACTTGGCCTAAAACGTAGCGGGCATTTTTTTGCAAATCATTGCTTGTGATTAGTTTTTCCGATGATACATAAATCACACGATAAGTACGTTTTACGTAACGTTAATGTAACCTTCACACAATTCACAGACTAAGTAAGGAATAATGTGAGCAAAATCTACAGAAGACCAGAAAAAAAACGCACATCTAAAAGAGACTTTATTTGACAAGAGCACATATATAGGGTTAATAAAAATCCCGCGCTTGGCATTTGAACAATAACTGAATTACTCAGCAAAAAGGTGAAAAATCTAATAAAACCCGATCAATACCACACACAATGTGGATTCGTGTGATTAAAAAATATATTTATGAGGTGTTTTGGGCAGCTGGCTTTATTTAAGAGCTAGAGCATTAATATCGGAGAAATCATTTCAAAATCTGTAGTGGCCTATGGCTATGATGCCATAGTAAGAAGAACGTTAGACTCACAGTCACGTGGTCGTAGGTTCAATGCACCTCTGAATATAATTTACACATCTATTTGCAGATATACAAGTTTAGCCTTAGGTACCACCGGTTCCAACAGTGAAGAAAAAACAGTGCGAGGAAATCGACATGTTCCAAGAAATACATCTTCCGTTATTCTAACAGGTAGAGTAGGTAATGCAGTAATATCAATTCAGTTTAAAAGATATTATAAACGCAAAAGTTTGTAAAAAGTCATGGATATATATTTGTTACTCTTTCACGCAAAAACTGCCTTTTATTTTCATCAGGTGCAAGTCTAGCTTGTCCGGTCACTATAATAACATTAAAAAAATATTAAACTAGTAATCGAAGTCAAACTAAAACCTCTATAAAACACTCATTCACATTACTGCTTCAATTATTTGAGCACCATTTAAGACGCAAAGGCACGCGTCTAAGTAAATATTTTAGAAAAAGTGAATATCCTGTAATTAATGAAAATAGTCTTCAAGTGCTATTCCGGCCTTTTTCTTAGCATTTTCATAATGGGTCCGACTTTAGAATCACGACGAATTTCAACGGCGACACTTCTCTAAAACACTGACTCCATTATCTTCTTGCCTTTTTACTTTTAATATAAAAAGTTACGACATCGCGTTAGTACCTATAGGTACCCTCGCTAGAACTAATTTCACCGAGCCAGGAAGCGGTTTTTATTACGTCCTGCCTTCGTTTACATAATTTTATTTATCTTCCGGTCTCGTGACAACCGATAACACCACTTTATGCCGCATTTTCGGATATTCATAATTCATGTTTATGTACCTACCCGCATGCTTTAAAAATATATTGTTTTCGGGTATATGGAGCTGTAGGGGTAAGGGCTAGGGTCCAAGTTTGATGGTTTAATATATTATCATAATGTGAAAAGGGTCTGGGCGTTGTACATCAAGATATTACGAGCGTGTACAGGGTAGTAGCAAGAATTGAACTTAATGTAGTGCTGCAATGTTCACAAATGGGGCGAATGTCATGGCGTGAAAGTCCTTTTACTCGGAATAAACTGGGTGGACTGGATGGATTCTAACTTTGATCTTAATTCCATTCCGACGTGATGGTGCAACAAAAATCTCAACTTGCGCAAACATAAAATTAATAGAATTTGCGAAACATTTATGAGATACTTCATACCTTTCAAACCTTTGTTGATACCTTTCAAACATTTACTTGGCTTTTGCGAGACAAAAATTGTTAACTTTTCGAGTTAAATCGGTTTAGAAATTATGAACAACATCGTTTGTATCAAACGAACTGCAAGATATGATATGAGATATAGGGGTATCTAAACGGGTACTTAATGTAGGATAGGTTTATTTGAGTACACCAACCGACGATAGGGCTGAGTAGCAGTTAATGGGAGATACGTAGGCCTTGCAGTGAAGTAGTGAAGACTTATCGTTTTTGTACCATGCGTATGTAATTACGGTTACATAATTATTATGTTTGTAAGCTACCTGATCCTTGTAGCATTATTAGCTAAGTTGAAGCTCGATAGTTTTGTGCGAAAATGTCCATGAATATTTAAAATATTTACTAGATTATTAAGAATTTAGAAAATTATAAACACAATGCATTACAAAACTGTAAGTTTCTGTATATTGTGAACTAAAACAAATTAGCAAATGAAAATTTTCTTTATTATATAAAAGTTGATAATATTAATGACCATAACACGCCTCAATATACATATTTTCAACGTATTCTGCATAAGTAGAAAACACCTTTGTGCCTATTAAATAATGTTTTAAATAATTTTAAGTACATTTCAATGTAGAACATTACCCTACAATACTCTTCCTTAACTACGTCCCTGCGTGTGCAGTAAAGTTGTCTATTTCAACTCCAGGGTACATGGGTTTGTTACACTCTGGAGGGGTTTAATCATCACGTACAACGAAAACTGACTACCGTGTCCCGTGTCCCGAATAATTACCAAGGGTAAAACTAAAACACGAAACTGCTAAATCAACTGTATCTGTTTCCAGGAGCTAGCGAGTATATCACGTAGATACACAAGAGACAATAGAGCCTACTAAATTAGCGCGTAACATCCCAATTAGGTTTATTTTGTGGTGTCGGCCTGTCAGCACGCATGTTACGATGAGTTGTATAAAAAATAAAAATCAGCAAGATAAGAATAGAAAAAAGCGACATCGTTTCATGGTTGATGTTCCAAAGACACGAACGAAGAGATTTGACTCTACTTGATAAGAACGCTTTCTAGGCTTTGGAATGTGTTTCCTGTTTGTTACAATCTTTGTGTCTTCCAAATCCAGAGTGAACCGGTTTCTTCTAGGTAAACACGCTCCATCGTAGACCGCATCGTTGCTTAACATCAAGCGAGATGGCGGTCAAGTGTAAACCTATAAACCTATAAAAGTTGAAAAAAAAGACTTATTCATTTTGCTACTAATTTATTTTATGCGATTGAATCCTATTTTTTTTTTAATCATCTATCAGCCTATTTATTGTCCCATTTCTAAGCAAAGACCTTAAAGACGCTAAAAGTCACGCTAAAGTGTCATTAGAGAGATTTTTTTAGCGTATTAGTGATCAAATGGCGGTCAAATGCAAACCTACAGTTGGTAAAAAAGATTAATCTTACTTGCATTCAGCAATAATTTTCATTTCCTTGTCCAAATATTAATAATATTCTTTGTCATGGTCGTGAGTAAACCACTAAGCTCTCTCCAAATATCCTCATGTAGTCTAAGTGGAGAATTATATTTGCTACCCCGTCCACACTCTTGACTTTATTACCCCTATATTTGACAAAGACCTCTCCTAAGGCGTTATATTTATCGAAGGAATTTCGGCTTTCTTCTTCAAGTTGTCACTTTATTTAGCCTGAGGCCGAGCGTTTCAATAAATTCTGGGATTCTAGTAACTATTATCCTTTCAACCTTGAACTTCTGGAGCCAAATATTTTATCGATTTATTGGAACTGAGTTAGAAGAAGCTTCAGAAAAAATATCGTCGCTTTTTCCACCGGCAGTCTATTATGACCAAGTTGCTAGAAACGTAATTACCAATCCTATAGTTAGTTTGTTTAATTTGAGCCTTAACTTTTATAACATTACAATTAAAAAAAAAATGTTTGTCTGTAAAGTCGGTTTACTGACGATAGAACGTGACAACGTCTTAAGAAAATACTGATGGAATGGTAGCATTTTTCAAAAGAAAATTTTAATTTCATTTGTTTAATAGATTTGTATGTAAAAAGTAATCAGTAGAATTTAGTCATTTTCAATCAAAACAATGCAAAAAACAATGCAAAATAGCTTTTAGATACCGGGGATCGAACCCGGGGCATTTCACATGCAAAGCGAACGCTCTACCACTGAGCTACATCCCCGCTTGAACTACTGGTCGAAATAATTAATACAACTGTAACAAACATGCGGCGAGGTAACGACCGACGGTAACGACCGACGGTAACGCGGTAACGGTACATGACGTCATGTTTTGTGGGCGTGCAGCCGGCTTCATCGAATTATAAGACGTTATCACGTCAAAACTAATTAAACATGCGGAGCAGTCAAAGAGAGCTGCTGATAGAAGAAGTACCTAGTGAATGGTAACGTCGAGCTGTTACATTATCATTTTTGCTTTGTTAAGAAGTGTTGAAGACCGATTTCAACTTTAATCCTTGATATAGCACGGAAGTATATCAATTTACATAACATATAAGTCACCGTAAAATTGCAATCATCATTAGTTTGAGTAACGTGTAAGATTATTATTTTTATAATCACACGGTAGGTTAGTTTATTTTGTAATCTAAGGTTGTGAGATTATATTGGGACGGTTTTTAAAATTTAAAAGTGACATACACATAACATAGCTATTTATAGCTTTTGAGAAGCGTGCAGTGACGATGACACAAGTTTTACGCTTTTTATTTACCTAAAAAGTACACATACATATAGAGTATACACAGTATAGAGGTACAGATACCTAGTTCATGGAAATAATTATTAAAACGGAACTCACCTGACCATCTTTGTTAGAATCTGCCCTCTTTCTCAGCCCGTCCCAAATCTTGATCATTATCTCGTGGGTCTCTGTGTGCTTCGCATCTCCCGGCTTCCACCCTCGTAGGCTGCAGATTTTCTAAACAGCAAAAACAATTAATTTTAATATGCACCAAACTAATCAAATACAACTGGAAATTCCGCAGTACCTAGTGTTTTGAATTCAGGCAACGAATAACCAAATGGCAAATACAAACGTCAGTTATAATTTGACCTATGATTGTGTAAAGTTAAAGCAAGTCTCAAGGTCTTGTTATACCGGTAAACACACAAATTGCTATTGATCGTTGAACAGGCGAAATTAGCACAGAACAAAGGAAAGATGAAATTAGCGAAAGAGGGAGAAGATGGATAAATTAAATAAAGAAAATTTATCTATTTTAAAACATATTGATTATTTATTTATTGATTGCTCTTGTGGCTTAGTTCGACGTAAGTCTGCCCGTGGAGTCAGACATCGCGGGTTTGATTCCCACCTAGGACCAACCAACTGTGTATTGCTTCGTATCATACGTTTTTATTTGGAATTACTGATAATTTATACGTGAGGAAACCGGAATGTTCCGAAAATCTTTACAGGTATAATCGTAATCTTTAATCCTTTTTTTTTCAACCTTCACCGTGCCAGCGTGGTGGATTATGTTTTGACTCTCTCGTTGCAAGAGAAGACCCTGAGTCTCAGCATTGAGATTTACAAGGAGCTACTAATGATTGTACAAAATAATTACATTATTATCTATCGCGTTTCCATTGTATAAGTTTTGCTTAGTTTAGGATCTACCTTGCTTTTGCTTGGTTTTATCTTACTGTTGTGTGAAGAAAGCTTGGACATTCCTCACGCAAAATGATTTATTTAGTTATTTATTTATAGATAACTACTAGATTTTCAGCAATCATAAACAAATGGAAAGTGGACAAATTATATTCACATCGTTTTCCCCACTTCCGATGAACATAAAAAAGGTCAACCATTCGAAAGTACGCATGAGAAATAAAGTTTGCAATAAAACTGACGATAAACGTTATACATAAAACAGAGAAGGTGGATGTAAGAAGGAAAATAAAAGATACATTTAATCAGCAATGACACAACGAGCGTAAAAAGTAAGAAAATAGTACACTTTGGGTTTTGTTTCCCTTGTTTCTTTACGTATTTTTTCTATAGTGTCAGCCAACCGAATAGTCACAGGTAGCTTATTCAGAACATTGTTTGACGCAGCTCGGTAATTGTCTTTCCAAGAATCTTTGTTGAAGACTCACGTCTGGATAAAATAAATGCTAGCTACATACGTGAGTCAGGTGCCACTTTGTCAGTTGTTAGTTTAGTGTAGTTAGTTTAGCGGGGCCTTTTCCGCACCTAGCCTCTTTATTGAGCCATTGTGCGTGACTTATACTTCCCTTTCCTACTTCAACCAGCCCAGGCCGTCCCAGAAGGCAAGAATCCTGTTAAGGTTGCGACAGGCATCCGGAACAGACGACGTTGCTATGAAACGGTGATCAAAGAATTACCTAACATATAATATTATGAGATCCTAGTACTTAGTGCTGGTCTTCTTCTTCGCCGTATCCATGACGTTACATTGTTTTAAACCCATGTTACTGTACTTATGTTACCTTCCTACCATTAAATATTTCTGTATACATTTTTGACTTTGTTTTAAACCAAATTTTGTGTTTACAGTTTTTTTTTTCAAATTGGTGTCACGTTTTAAAATGTTAGTACATTAGCATGTGAAATCGTAAAGTTTTCTGTTTCATAGACTGTCGTTGAGTGAACTACTCCACAATAAAGTAAACCCTACAATAGGTTACGATTTTACACATAGAAAACTAAAATGATTAACATTATTCTTAACTTAGCCTACCACCAAACTAAAACTAAAGTAGGCATACCTGATCTAAATCACCACTCTATTTTTTTTAGTACAAATAGCAATATGCCTACGATTTGCCTGATGGTGCGTGGTTAGGTAGTCGTCGCTTATGAACATTGGCAATTACAGAGACGCCGACGACATTTTACCAGACCGAAGAAGTGTTTAAAGATACCCTTTGAAAATTATTTGTGTTTTCCTTTCAACTGTCTCAACTCTTTTCAATTTTTTTTTAGTTTTGTACATAGCCTGAAACACACAATCTAGTGTAAGCACTTTGAAGCGGGTATAATTGTACATTCATATGGTTCTAATAAGTTCTTGGTTTGAACACTATAATATTCACTACGAAATGTAAGCCAACGAAAAAATAAAACAGAGTCATTCAAAATTCGTAGAATTTAAATAAATTACCGATAAATTTGAAGGATTCTACAAAAGAGACACGAAAAAAAAACGAGTTGTTTTTCCGAACACCCATTACTTATCGTTCTATTTGCCGAGACCTTTCACATTCAGGATATCCGATTTCATAACACGCGAAAATGGCGGCAAAAAATAAATTTGCTTCTGAAGCATTCTGAGAATCCTTTTGTGTCGAATATTTCCTAAGAATAACATAAGCTTACCTCAATAGCCAGTTCGAAGTCTTTCCTCTCTATTGTTCCACTCTGGTTGACGTCTGTAAGAGAAATTATACCCTCAATGCTTACAATAACAACTAAATGCCACAAATAAAGTAGATGTCACTAAATTAGAGACGGTGAAGGATAACATTGCGAGGAAACCAACATGTAGGTAGCTAGAATTTTTCCAGATCATGCGTCATCCACCAATCCACACAGGGCCATCGTAGTGGATTATGGCCTTGACTCTCTCCATGCGAGAGAAGGCCCCAAGCCCTAGCCGTGGGAGCATTATGCATAAAATAACTAGTAACGCCCGCGATTTTACACGCACTTTGTTTTTAATTATTTTTTTTGGTTGGTCGTATAGTTATTGGTATAGTAGTTGGTTTGGTTGGTCGATTTTCTCAAAATAAACCATATTTTTTTGGCTTGGCGCAAAAGTTCAGCGTAACTACGATTTTATTCAATTTAACTCCCATTTAGAACACAACATTTGTTTTGCAGCTAACAGTTTTTGTATTGTTTGAGACTGTTAGAGCAGTAGGTATTAGCAAAGCAATGAATAAAATTATTAAAACGAAAAATCTAATTTAAATGGCATAAGAAAAATACTTCCACATAAAATTTTTCCGTTAAATTTAACATGAAGAGGAAATGTTTTTGCAATTCACCGAGTTGAATTTAAAATAACAAGGAAAGTGGTGTATTTTTAATATTTTTGCATTACCTTTATAATCAACAGCGGGCTATTATTTTCTTTCATAATCACTGGTTTGATACTGACGGGAAAAAACGTGAGAAAACTGAAATATTTCAAGTTAGAAAAATTTCAAGGAGTCATCATTTTCATCCGTCAACACGCACTTAGCCAGCGTAATAAATTATGCTTCACTACCACGCTAAGAGAAGTCCTGTTCTTGTTAAAGTAAGTTCCGAGTTTCAGAAATTGGTTAAGTGGGCTGTTTAAGCTAATAGAGCACCAACGATTGCAGAGAGATTTCTTTTGTAGTGGTAGGACTATTGCTAGAGTCCACCTGGGGAAGTACCACACCTTTGCCAGTTATTCTATCGACAAGCAGTAATGTGCAATTACTGTATTCCAGTTTGAAGGGTAATGTTTCCAGAGAAATTACAAGGCCTAGAGATATAACATCTTAGATCTCTGGGTGACGAGCCCAGCGCAGTGCTAGAGGTAATGATTTGATTTCGACTCTTCATGTTCCAATAGCTGCGTGTTACTGTCATGTTATGTGGCAGGCATGTTGTTTACCATCAGGCACATGTTCTGCTCGTCTCATCACTCTTTAATTTAAAAAAAACAAAAGAATTGGCAGTCAGAGGAACTGCCGATAGAAGTGAAAACTTATAACTCAGAATTTGATAGCTTACTTTGGAAACTACACGTGTGTAACCGGAGGGCGTGGCCTGGGCATCATGGCATGGTCATCTAGAAATGCGTCAGCATTTCCTATTGGCTGATGCATTTCTAAATGGCCATGGCATGATGCCGAGGCCACGCCCTTTCAGCATTTGCCATTGGCTGACGCATTTCTAAATGGCCAATAGCCATGGTCCCGAGTTTACCCGAAGATTTCTTATCATACCCGAGCGTGATGCTAGAATCCGATTCACAGCCCACGAAATATCTGTCTAGGCGCGCCTAAAGAAGTTTTCACTTCAAAAACCTGACCGCAATGGGTGATTTCAGGACGAGACAGGGGCGCGAGCAAAGATCTGTAGGCGCGAGGGTCTCCAGTAAGAATAAAAGAAGACATTCTTAGTTAGCAAATGATACCATTACTTTAAGTACTTTAATTACTTTAAGTACTTGAACACAGCCGCAAAGCTACTAGCTTATCGGTTTTTGTATTGAATGCATTTCGGAGCTGAATGCATGTTAGCAGCTCAACATGATCTTATATTACACTGTCCTTTTTTTCTGTCGGACTGCACATTTCTCGAAAAAGCGTCATCGTTAGGTACATAGAAGACTTGGACGAGGTTTGACTCCAATTTCGTAACTAGACTGTCCACGCTGTGGAATATACTGCCTCAGTGCGATTTCCCCGATAGTCCTGGTGTTAAAATGTCGAGATTGAATCGGTTTCTTCTAGGTAAGCACGCTCCATCGTAGATTTCATCGTAGCTTATAGTCTAAGATCTCGCTATACAACGACCTTCACCGACCTGCTTAATTGATAAAACGTATTTAAATTTAATTTAATAGGTCAATAAATATATATTGCAAATGGGTTGCCTAACAAATTTTAGTCCAGAATATTGATTAATTAAAATTAAAAAAAAAAAATGTTTCACCGTTTTGCTTGTTAGACGAATTCTATACTAATCGAAAGTATGAAGCCCATAGAATATGCAAACGTTAGGTTGCCTGGTCTTTTCCGGTCACAATTCTCGGGTTGCCAGGTATAAACAGGTACATCGATACTAGCATTTTGCAACGGTCTGATTATTGAATTGAAATTAAATGAAATTAAAGATTATTTTATTATGAACACGGTGGTATAGGGTTGCCTTCGAAAAATCTAATAAATGGACTAAAATTTGTTAGGCAACTCATATGCAATATATTTATTGACCTATTAAATTAAATATAAAATACGTTTTATCAAATAAGCAGCTCGGTGAAGGTCGTTGTATAGCGGGATCTCCAACTTTATTAACATCAGTCTAGATGGCGGTCAAATGAAAACCTATAAATTTAAAAAACGCATCTATGCCGTCCTAACATTGTATTATTTGTCCCCATTTTAAAACTGATTTAATATCTATATCTGTGTATTTATATGTGGTACAATGTTCCTTACCAAAAAATACATTGAAGACGTAAAGAAGCTTCTTCCTTCTGAATTCTGAGATGGACATTTTTTAATCTGTAACAAAAGAAATTAAGCTTTAGATCCTTTTTAAGCAGATTGGTGCGCCATTGTGAGGCAGATTACTTAGAATTATCGTACTCTTTACTATGAATGAGATTGTCCTACCCTTGAGTTAATTAAAATATTTTGTTATTTTGTGGTTAAGATTTGTCAAAAAATATACTAAAATTGTTTCAAATCATCATCATCATCATCATCAACAGCCCACTAAACGTTCCCACTGCTGGGACTCGGGGCCTTCTCTCGCAAGGAGAGAGTTAAGGCCATAATCCACCACGCTGGCCCAGTGCGGGTTGGCGAATGACACATGACTTCGAAAGATTCTAGGTACATGTCGGTTTCCTCACGATGTTTTCCTTCACCGTTTTAAGTTAGCGGCATTACGCACATGACTTCGAAAAGACAGTGGTGCGTGTGGGGTTTGAACCCGGGGTCTCCGGATCGGCAGCCGCCATTCTCCCGACTAGACCACCGTAACTTTGTTTCAAATAAACAAATAATATTATTATCTATTGAATTCAAACAAAAGCTTAAAAAAAGTTCTAAACAGTCAAATTTTTTTAAATACTTTAGGATCTTTCTCATATGTCAAAAAGTGCATATAAATTTTTGTGAACTATAAAACCAAAAGGAGTTTCAAGTTCTATTTCAGAAATTAACAACTATCGGTTAAGTTTTGGTTAACCAAAATAAAAATCAGTTCTAGTGGTTTGTCGTCTACTTATTAATTACTTTGTATGTTTTTTACGTTTTTCACATGTTCAAAGTTTGGCCAAAACCTTTGAAACGGTTCACTAATGTTTCACAAACATTTTTTGACAAAACATCACTTTAAAACCAACGAATCGTATAATATTCATTGCAAAAACTTTACAATACAAAAATGTTTCATTTTACAAACAACGTTTCGCATTATATTTATTTCAAAAATACCTTACATCAACAAATGTTTTATTTTACAAACCATCATTTTATAACCAATTGGATAGCAAACGTTTCACTTAGACAATGTATCGAATGACATTTAGTTTTTTGTTAATTTTTCATTTCATAAATTATACTTTTTACAAATTTAGCATTTACCAAAATATAATTTTTAACAAATATTTTAAAAGTACCCGAAACATTGTTTATGTAAATTATCAATTCTGATTTGGTTCTGTGATTTACTTTAGACTACTGCTCCGATTAGGGTCTATCACTGAAATTTGACTCCGGGTGGGCTCCCGCCAGAAGCTCTGCGGTCAGCCCTGAGTGTCGCTTCTCCATACTCGGCCTGCGCTCCACTACGGAGGTCGCCGGCTCGCTTCGCTCGCCACCTCCCCCCTTCGCTGCGCTTGGTCTCGCATGGCTCGCTCCACTCAGGACCTCCCTTAAGCTTCTGGCTCCCGCATTTTTATATACACTCAAGGGGTAGTAGCGACAAGACTAGGTGGAGTCGGGGTGCTCCGAGTTGGATTTGAGTCCTAAGTAACCTAATCGTACCGGTGTGGTTACTTAGATATAAAAAAAATACAATGTAGTGTTTATGCAATTTAATAAATGTTTGTTTTATAAATTGCGTTGTTTCCCAAACAACACATTACAAAATGAAAATTTGTCAAGCGTTGGTTTTATTTTTAAGCATTTGGTAATTAACAAAAATATTAAAAGAATCGTTTGTCAAATAATACATTATGGAATGAATATTTGTCAAATAATCCGTTTGAGATATAACCAATTTGTTACATATTTTTTTGTATAATAATCATTTCACTACCCGTGAGTTTGTCTAACGTTGGTTATCACATGTCGGTTTGTGAAAAAAAGTTTTTCAAAAGAACGGATACCCTTTGAAACGTTTTGTATCAAAATACAAAGTCTATAATGGCAATTCTGAATAGTTTTAGATATATACTATAGTCATAAATTGAATCGCTGACACGACAAGAAGAAGAAAAAGAAGAAGAAGAAGAATGGCAATATTAAATTAATAACAATTGTATAACTAAGAATTATTCCAATATAAATGTTTATGAATGAATAAGTTTGTTTTTATCAATTGGCTTAACGACAAAGAAAAACATACGGACATTAACACGTTCCACGAACATTTCCCGATGATATTTGTATTTCAGAGAATGGTTTAAATCCCGACTGTGGAAACATACATCGAACTGTTTACGCTTTATGCTAATAAATACGTACCACTTTATAAACGAAATATTCTGATTTATCGGATGAAAGCTTCCTGTGGATTCAATTAACTGCAAAAGCCATTAACCAATTGAACAGACTCGAAACTTTTGCTTAATTAAATTCAGTTTGATTGTTTAGTTAGAATGCAAATTTTGCTGAAATGCACATTTTCATGAAAGTACTGCAAAGCGCTATATTGTGGATGTTTGAAATGTTCTAATTCCAATTTCTGGCTCTGGGGTCTACGCTGTAGTACATTACAGCTGCAGTCCCTCTTCCCCCTCGGATCCTAAAGAGTAAAGACGTATCCGCGTACTTGTATTAATGTGACTTTAAATAAAAATTAAAATTTAAGTTTATTCACGAGTAAAAATAGGATCACATGACTCAGAAAGAGGTATCCGGACTTCGAATCTGCCAGCCTGGTACTTTTACCCCACCACCACCCCTGCCGTGAGTGACGTTTTGTTTTATAACCGACGAATAACGAGCAACTAGCCAAATGTGTATTGACAGTGCCAGCTGTTATTGGTAAACACACGTTACCGTGGAGGGAAAGGCGCGCACACGCCAATACTTTCGGCAGGCTGTGTATCACACGCACGCGCGGCCGCCTTACTCCTCTCGCAGCTAAATCTACACGAGCGGTTCGTGTGTGTGGGTAGCTCGCGCAGCACACACCGAAATATACAGCCACGGTGCGGAGCTCCGTCGCCTGCGCGGCCCGGCGGCATCGGATCCTATACCTACGGATTTAGGCCTACACGGTAAATCATGTCCAAAAAAAATCCATCTCCCCTGAAAAAAACGAGTCCATCTACGTCTGGCAAGGTCTCTTCGCCTCTCGCAGACAAAAGAACCCAAAGAATTGTATCACGAAAGAGGACCAAACCGGAGGACGACTGTGATGACTTCGAAAATTTTAAAATTGAAATGCGGGACATGTTAAAGTGCATGTTCTCAACGTTTACAACAAACCAAAACGAACGACTGTCGTCGTTAGAACGTCAACTATCAGAAGTAAAATGTCTTGCAACACCATTAACCGACATCGAAAAATCCCTAGACTACATATCAGAACAGGTTACTGATATAAACCAAAAAATTGAACACCTGGAAAAGGACAGAAATACTATTAGGAAAGAAATGCATGAATTAGCGGATAAAATGGATATTGTCGACAAAAACTTTAGAAAGACATCCATAGAGATACGAAACGTAACCAAAAAACAGGGTGAAAAGAAGGAAGACCACTTTAAAATGATAAAGAATCTGCTGGGAACCCTAAACATTGACTTTTCACCCGCTGAAATCAGAGATGTTTACCGCGTACCGAATAGACAGCAGAATAACACTAGCACTCTGATTGCAGAATTTTCCAGCACTCTCATTAAGGGATTAGTGCTGGAAAGGGCTCGTCGCTATAACAAAAACCATGACACTAAGCTGCACACCGAGCACCTGGGCATACAGGGAACACTCTTGCCCATTTTTATTTCAGAGTTACTTACATCTACAACGAGAAATTTATTCTACCTTGCTCGCGAGTTCGCAAAGTCTGAGAGGTACAATTTCTGTTGGACTGTAAACGGCAATGTTTTCCTTCGTAAGAAAGAAGGAATGCCCCATATTGTCATCAAAAACGAATTACATATCGAGGAACTGAAAAACACATCGAACGCACCAATTAAAGGGCGTAATCCGTGACTATCTGTAATAAATTTTAGATACCTCAAAAATTGTTCTATATTATTAGTTAATTTTTTTGATATTTCAGCGATATTCAGGCCTGAACACATTTATTGCCTGCCTGAGATTTGTATTACCGTGACCCAGTTAGTTATATTTTTTAAAGATAACAATGTGGTTTACTTCGACGACGATTGTAAATTATTAGAGATGTTTTTAATTGTATATCTAGGTATAGATCGGGGCTCGGAAATGAAAACCGGTCGATTCTGTGTATTCGCATTGTACATTACCTGTATTTTTTTTTTGAGAATATCTTTCAATGGTACTCGACGAAGTATGGTAACAATGAAAAGTGGAACAATTATTTTCATGTATTTTAGTGCAGAAGTATGTGGGGCTTACCCACTAATTGTAATCAGAAGTATCACCGCCACAACATGTATTTTAAATCTATCTTCGAGTTTAATATTGTTGTACGGAAAAGTAATTCAAGTTCTACTCCAGGACCATACAGATTTAGTACATACTTATATTGAAGCCACTTACTGTAAGAACCAATATGGAAGTGTTCGTAAACGAACTAATACTTATCAATATATTAATTTGCTGAGCAACACAAAACTAGGCAGCTGTTTACTATTACTCACCGGTACTGTAAGGCTCCTAACATTCCATAGGTATTCCCGTATGATAATCACGGGAAACTCTGCTGACAACGGTGGATGTAATGTGATTTGTTTTGCACTCGGACACACACGCACGATTCAACCACACTATCACAAAATAATTGCGCTGTTTTTATATTTTCACAAAAAAGTGCGTTGCGAAATTATTGGATGGGCGTCTCGCCGCAGTAAATGCCGGCCGGAACTAAATGCGAATCCTTATCAGTTGGCTATCCTTGCCTGCTCAATGCAGTTTTTAGCTGTAGATATTATGCATATAATCTACGCTAATTCAAAATTTTTAAACAGAGATGAATATATTACATTTATGGGTACATTTATTTTAACACTTGAAATTCTAAAATGATTGACAAGCAATTGTTAGAGGAACTGGATAAATTGGAGGTAATAAAGGCAAAATTTTGTTTTATTCCCGAAATGTGTGCAAATTACCTAGGACTCGATAGTAACCAACAAAAGTTTACAATACTAACGCAAAATATGCGAAGTATACGGGCTAACTTTAAGTACCTGCAAGTGTATTTATCTAGACTTAAGTTCCTTCCTAGCCTAATCATTCTTACAGAGTGTTGGACTGATAGTGCATTCAGTGGAATTCACTTGGATAATTACATGTGTAATTTTTCGAAGAGGTCACTTAACCAAAACGATGGTATCGTAGTTTACTCTAAAATAGGCCTGGAGGTGAAGGTAACTGAGCCACTTTTCATGGACGCAAATTGTATGGTAATCGACATAGGGGGGGAGTATTCAGTGGTGGGTATTTATAGGTCGCCTTCCAAGTATAATATCACAGATTTTATCAGTTCACTAGACTCAGTTATAGCCTCACTTACTAGAAATACAGCTGTAATTTTGGGCGACATGAACATTGATATATCCCTGGAGACTAGAGATGCTCGTGCTGAGGAGTATCTTGAAGTGTTATCGAGCAATGGTTATTTACCAAGTCACCAGTGTCCAACTCGTTACAATAGCTGCATTGACCACGCATTTGTCAGATCCTCTTTTCCATCGTCCACTGTTGTTTGTTCATCTGGTATTAGCGATCATGACTCGGTTCTGCTTAGTTTTCACTCGAAACCTCTTAAATATATCAGAGAGAGCAAAGTTGTAACCAAATTTGACTATAATCAAATAGCCAAGGACCTAGAAAAAATAGAATGGTCTGAATTCTATAAAAATAACGATGTCGATTCAGCCACAAGACAGCTGGAAGCAGTGATAAAATCCGCTGTGGAGCGACACAAAACTATACACCCAATATGCAATTCTAAATACATAAGAAAAGATTGGATAACACCTGGACTTCTCAAATGCATGCGGAAAAGAGAGCCTTTATATAGAATCAGCAGAAAAAATCTAAACGACATTAAAGCTGCAACTAAATATAAAGCCTATAGAAACATCTGCAACAATATATTACAAAACCTAAAAAATGCTCACGAGCGAAACAAAATTGAAAATTGCAACGGAGACAGCAAAAAGCTCTGGGATACTCTGAAAGATATGTGTAATCTTAAACCAGAAAAAGCAAACAATACCAATCTATTAAAGACAGGCGAAAGCCCAAGCGATGCTATAAACAACGCAAATCAATTCTTTGCCACTATTGGCGAATCACTTGCAAATAATATATTAACGGATTTGAATATGACTGAGGAAGATCTAGTACAGCACGTTAAGCTCCCAAACTCTCCTTCCAGCTCTTTCTTCTTAGCCTCCACCAACGCTTCCGAAATAGATGGAATCATTGCCAATCTCCAAACAAAATCTGCGCCGGGAAATGATGGAATTAGCAATCATTTACTGAAACATTGTAAACATGCACTTGCTGCACCTATTGCTCACGTTTGCAATTTAAGCTTGGATAGTGGGCTGGTCCCGGCACAATTCAAGCAAGCCAATGTTTGTCCCATCTTTAAAGCAGGAGACTCAAAAGAAGTTTGCAATTATCGACCCATCTCACTACTAGGTTCGATCTCAAAAATATTGGAGAAGGTTGTAAACAAGAATTTAATCACCTACCTTGAAAAAAATAACATTCTCTCAAGCAACCTATTTGGATTTCGATCTGGTAGATCAACGGAGGACGCCGTCATAAATCTCGTTGACCATGTTTCAAAGACTCTTGACTCGGGACGCAAATGTGTTGGAGTCTTTTGCGATTTAGCTAAGGCCTTCGATACGATCAGCCGCAAAATACTGGTGAAAAAGCTTGAAAAAATTGGTATTCGTGGTGTGGCTCTGAAATGGTTTCAATCTTACCTGACCGATCGTACGCAAAAGGTTAAAGAGTTAAAGATATGAGTAGTAACCAGATGGAAATAACATTTGGGGTGCCGCAGGGAAGCGTTTTAGGCCCAACACTCTTCTTGATATATATAAACGATTTATGCAACATCACACTTAGTCAGGCGAAATTGTTCACATTTGCTGATGATACAGCAGTAATATTTGATGGAAGTGATTGGGAGGACGTCAGTAATCAAGCAAACAGCGGCCTCAGACAAGTAGTACTTTGGCTGAATTATAATCTACTCACTATGAATGCCCAGAAGACCAAAATCATTGCTTTTAGAGTTTCAACCCGCAGCAGTCCAAGCGAAACTCTACGTATAAAACTTCACACCTGTCAGAGTATAGATGGAGCTGAGTGTGATTGAAGAGCATTAAGTACCTAGGAATTCATATGGATGAGGTTTTGTCGTGGACCAAGCAGATACATAGCGTTAAGGGTCGTATAAGAAAATTGCTTTTTGTTTTTAAAAGACTTAAAAGTATTGCCAGCCATAAAGTAATAAACCTGGTGTATACATCACTCTGCTTGTCAGTGTTAAATTACTGCATTATTGCATGGGGTTCCGCTTGCATAAGCCACCTGCTGCCATTAGAGCGGGCACAGAGGGCTGTTTTGAAAGTTGCATACAACAAACCCTACATGTTTCCAAGCGAAACACTGTACAAAGAGACAAAGCATTTGACGGTGAGACAATTGTATGTAATGGCAGTGGCGCTGCGTTTTCATCGAACTGCACTTGCTTCGCAGTCCAACATACTCCAAAGCTCCAAACCCAGGCGCACTCCAAGGTGGGCAGTTTTGAGAACCAAACTGTTGATTGGACAAAGAGCTTACAGTTATCGGGGAGGTTTCATTTATGCAAAATTGAATGGAAAATTGGGCATACTAAGGAATTCCAAATTCATATGTAAGAGTAAAATAAAAACATTCTTGAACAGTATAAATATAAAAGAGACTGAGGAGCTTCTACGGATTAGTTTCTAATCGGTACTATGTGTTTCTGATAAATAATCACTAATATACAAAAAAAAAAATATCATGCATACATACATGCTGAAATTATGGTCTATCGTCTGGTATTACCGTATGGTTATGGTGTTTGTGTGTGTCCGTGTGCGAGCATATTTATTTCAGTGTACGCGCATCCAATGTGTGAGGGTGCATATCTATCTGTGTGTACGTTCTTTTGTTTGTGTATATTCCTAGTTATGCCGTGTGTACCTATGTTAATATCTCGGCCAGTGAAGGGTCGTGTTTTCTGATTTTAATTCCTATTTTTTACTAATTAATATCAAATTTCCAATTATCTCATAAATATATATATATATGTATATATATTGTTTTTACGTTCGGACTACTGAATAAGCATCATATTTTTCCGCACCACGAAGAGCACTAGTCATCGCGACACAGGGAATCCTAATGCGATGACTAGTGACTATTAACATGTGACTGTCACAATGCTGATTTAGTGCTATTATTTAAGCTATAATTATAATTGAATGCAATTGGAAAGTATTGACTATATTAGAAATGACTTCGACTTGACTACTAATTGTCCTTGTACATATATGGTAATTGTAACATAGTTTCGAGCATAGTGGGGATGTTAGCATTTTCTCAGAATTGCTTTTGTTTTGAAGATTGACGCTTGTCTACCATAAAAGAACATATGTGTATTTGTATTTTCGATGAGTAAATGTACAATAGTAAGAATAAATTAATGAGATCGTGGTGGTTGCGAGGGCTAAAGCTGGCGTGCATTCGCCGTCGCAGAGGCGGACTAAGTGAGTAGCGCGACTGAGCGTTAGCGTTTTTCATGTGGATCGCTCTGCACGTTGAACAACAGATTCGGCCAACAATGCGCGCGCGCTGGTTTTGCTTGCCGCAATTTTTTCATTGATTCATTTATGTGTGAATTTGTATAGTGTTATTTAATAGATCTTATTTTACTCAAATTTATATTCGTAATTCTAAGTACAACGGAAATTAAATCAATTACAATGTGCGTAGGTAAATCAATTTGGATATAGCAATTAAGGATAATCACATTAATAATGAGGTAGTCAAGTTATGTTATGTTATATTATTTTTTATTATTAGTATAGACAAGTTTTATTATTTTTTGCCGCAATAAAAACTTTTTATTTTATTTATTATTTATTAGTCAATATTAATGCATTGCTAGCAGTGCTAATGGTGGCCGATATCGACGTGTAGCGTAGCTTAAGGCTTATCATGATCAGCATTACTGGTAATGTTTTTCGATAGGAGCAAGGACTGCAATGATAACCAAGAGCGTAGCTAAGTTTGATGCCATCATAGCGTTGCAGCAGAACAGTCATCTACAAAATAAGCTCGACGAGCGTAATAGAACTAATTTATATTATTCAACATTGTGTAGAATACATAGCCTATCCTAATAATTATAGCCGTGGCCCAGTGTCGAGAAAGCCAAACCTACAATAGTGTGATCGTAAGCTTAATATTTAGCTCCACCTCTGAATGTTTTTCAATGGGAAGAGATAATATAATTTTTTCCTAAAATACAAAAAAATACTTCCGTTTAAAATCAAACTCAGACATTGGACTAAATATATTAATATTTGTGAAATCTATTAAACACACTGCTACAACGAGACAGCGACTTAACGCGAATTTATCGTCGAGATAAGAAACTTTAAGATTTTTATTAACATTTTTTAATCGATACAATGATTGCGATAAACTTTACGTGGCTACAAGGCTCATGGAGCGATTTTTACCCGCGCCCGCCGCGGTTTTGGAAATACGGTTTTATTTCAAAACTCACGAGACCGTATATTTTTTGGTTTCGCAGCCGCAGCGTTTCAGATTTTTGCCCGCAAGACGCTCGCGTGAGAACCGCGCAAGGGACGTATGCGTACCGCGGGCGTAAAACGGATCGTGAGTTGTTGTTCAATTTTTACATAAATATCTGCGTTCTAGGTATATAAGCTGCAGATTCGCAACCGCGGCGGGCGCGGCTGAAAATCGCTCCGTGAGTTTTTAACCTACCTCTGACGCAGGATCTAACTAACAAAAAAAGAAAAAAGAATCATAAAAATCGATTAGCAATTGGCGGAGCTTTCGCATAACATACATAAAAAACTTACAACCGAATTGAGCACCTTCTTTTTTGAAGTCAGGACGTCTACTCTGTTACTACGAAAACGAAATTTCGAAAAAAAACTCGCGACTTTCCTACTTTCGTTCTACTTCGTTTCGTCCGATACAACATTGTTTGACGTTTAAATGTTCTAAGCATACTCTAATTAGAGTAGGCTTAGAATATTTAAACAGACAAAACGACGGATCGAAGTAGAATCGGAGTTGGAAAATCGCGAGTTTATTTCGAAATTACGTTTTCGTTGAATTAGAGTAGACGTCCAGTTCGTACAGTCCGTATCGACCATTCTATTTAGTACAGGTGTATGACACACAGTCTTATATTTGAACCGCACCTGAGTGATATTCGTACCTGTCCACCTCAAGTTCCGGGCCGCTAGGTACACGAGTGACCTCACTTGACAGGGGTACGCCGGGCTCGACTGACGCACACGGTGAGTGGGGCCGACATAATTGAGTTATTCCCCGTTACGGATTTATTTTCACGATACGTTTTTTTAAGTCGCGTTTTTAACCAACTTTCAAAAAGGATGAATGAGGTTATAGGATGCCCACACCAATTGTATAAAATATTTATTTTGTTCAGAAAGATGGGTATGCTTCTCGAATGGTCCCATATAAATTTTATCGAAATCGGTCATCGTAATATGAACAAAAAACTAAAATAACTAATCTGGATGACACAGTTCAAGATTTATCTAAAGTTATGAAATTCGATCCTATCAACACGAAAAGGTGTACAATAAATAATTTTTATACAAACAATTAAATTGAGTTCAAATCACAAATAGGCAATCAAAAGCGAAAAATAAATTAATACAAAATTTATTATTATTATTTATTATTATAAGCGCTACTCACTTTTTGAAGGCGGTGCCAGCCAAGTCAAATAGGTAGTAGATAGATACTATGTACTTACCTGTACTTACTACGTACCTACTTAGGGTGATTTTAGTCTCACACCGACCGCACGCGCAAAGCCGCGTCGGCGCTGATAGCTCAGCGCGTAGTTCTCCGACCACTGCGCGCGCTGATATAGCTACGCGTCATTAAAAACGCTTCTTCGCAATCATACTTCCTACTAATCCTACTTCCTACTAATATTATAAATGTCAATGTATGGATGTTTGGATGTTTGTTGCTCAATCACGTCCTAACGTATGAACGGATCGGGCTGAAATTTGGAACACAGATAGATTATAGTCTGGAAGAACACATAGGCTACCTTTTATCCCGACAAAACAACGGGAACAACGGGAACGGGAACTTCGCGGGTAACACCGCGGGACGCTGCTAGTTCATAATATATCTCGGCCATCAGCGCCGACGGAGCGCGTGCGGTCAGCGTGAGAATAAAATCAGTCTCATTCTGTATTAGACATATGTAAGTAATATCACAACGCGTGGAATATAACATGAAGAGTGAATGCAACATTACACTCATTACGCGTTAATTTTGACCATCACAGATCACACATTACTTCTTCTCGGTATAATATTTGTGGCGCTAGTTAAGGTGCGTCCCCCAGCAAAATGAGTTTTTTATCTAGTTTTCAGAGCTATCTACTCATTAGCCAAAACAAATATCAACTGGTAAAAAATACATTATAATTCTACAATTTCTTGGCTTCAAAATTGTAGTTTTATTTTTTTGTTAATGGACTTATTGTTTAAATAATCGCCTCACAACGAAACCATGAACAAATTAAATAATTGTAGTTATCATGCATCTCCTCGGAAAAACTCCATTATTTTGATTTTGTACTTAAGAACATTTTGGTAGAAATTTTTTTTTCAAAAGACCTAAATCTGATTTTATAAAGAGTGTATTCTAAAAATTGAGCGTAAAACAACGGCAAATCCTACTGTTTCTCTCTTGCTCTTTCTTGCGGTGTGCGATAAGGTAAGAAATACTCAAGGTCATTTGCTCAGGGTACCCCCTAAGTGTGTCTTATTAATATTGTCTTTGTAATATTTTAAGTTTTTTGTGTTACAATAAAGAATTTCTATCCATCTAATATTATTCACTACCTATTTCGCGGTCTCGGTAGGAGTAGCATCACTCGTTCAATATATCTCTTTCTTAATGTTCGATTTTTATTTTTAAAACGTATCTTTATTGCAATTCGGTTCACTTTTTCTATTTACACTTGATGGCGCCAAAATGCTTTATCTGTTTTAACCGCGCTTTCAGCCACGCCAAAAGTCAAATCGACAGTATAGGTATGCAGTGTTGCCAACTAATTTAAAAAAAAAAAGCGTATGCGAGGTTAGAAAAATACGCAGAATTTTTAAAGTTTGTGAATCTACGTACTTTATTTTTAAAGTAAAATTAAGAAATCATGTTTGTTGATATTGAATAAAGCATGTTTTATTAAAGTACATGTATACAGTATAATCCCTCAAACCCAACGTAACGCAACTTAGTGTAAAAACTGATACGTAATGGAGATTACCTATGTTTATTCAGCGTATTAATTCATTGTTTGTTGGTAATATCAAAATTTTGTAAATACATATACATAGATTTTCAGTCCTAAATCCGTAAAAAGTCTAAACTACGTAGGTAGATATAAGGTAAAATACGTTGAGTTGGCCGTTGCCAACTCTACGTATACGTACGTACGTACGTCTCTACGTACGTACACAGCGTGAAACAAAATGCTACTCATTCATTTATTGCATATCTGTGAAGAAATTTGCCTTATTGAGGCAGAATTCAGAAGTAAACGTTACAGGACGTCTACTTTCTTTCTACAAAAAACGTAATTTCGAAAGAAACTCGCGACTTTCTTACTCCGGTTCTACTTTAATTCGTCCTTTCGTCCGTTTAAATGTTCTAAGCTTTCTTTGATTAGAGTAGGCTTAGTACTTTTAAGCGTTAAACAATATTCGATCGGACGAAACGAAGTAGAACCGGAGTAGGAAAGTAGCGAGTTTATTTCGAAATTACGTTTTTCGTAGAAAGAGAGTAGACGTCCAGCTCTCAGGATATTTTCGTTACATATTCATATTCATTTAATCCTTGCTAAAATAGGTACAAACAAATAAATTGTGATCTTTAATACAGACATAGGTAAAATATTCTTTTAATGTTCATGAGATCACCTCGGAAGTGTACTTTCTAATAAAAAAAGGATTTTGAAAATCTGTTCTTAATTAACGGAGGAATCGGGGAGGTAGATATACATAGAAAAAAATATAGGAACTGCTGATAGAAGTGAAAACTTATAACTCAGAATTTGATAGTTCACTTTGGAAGCTACGCGGGTGAAACCGGAAGGCGTGGCCATGTCCATAGCCATGTAGAAATGCGTAAGCATTTTTTCTAGATAGCCAATGGGAAATGGTAACGCATTTCTAGGTGGCCAATGGCCATGGTCCCGAGTTCATCCAAAATTTCTTATTATTCCCGAGCGTGACGCTAGAATTCAATTCACAGCCAACGAAAAATCTGTCTGTGTTGTGCCAAAAGAATTTTTCATTAAAAAAAATATACAGCCGAACACAGTACCTTCTCCTTTTTTGAAGTCGGTAAAAAATAAAGACAACGTACTTCGCTTCCCATTACTTTATACATTCTAAATAAAAAACCTAAGTACCTGCTTAAAAATTATTTTTGTTAAAATAAAATTTAATCAATAAATGTTTAATCTGAATCCTGAAAAATGTATTTAAAAATCGTAGTATCAACCTCCAGGGAAATCTCATAAAACATAATCCGAAAGTGCTTTGTAAAAAGCTACACGTTATAGACTAATTTTCTCTCGCTCGTTACCAGTTTTATTACTACAAGTACTGAATTCTGACGAGAAAACAGTAAAATTGGAGTAATATGTATCTGTAAAACGGAATAAACGACCCACGCAATCAAAAATGCGAGTAGGTATTAACATTTCTGACAAAACAATATACGTATGTATACACGTGTGTAGACCTGTAGACATAATGTGGATTATGCTTGAACGCCTGACATCACAACTTATTTTAAGCGTCCATCTTAAACCGCATAAGAAACGACAAACTGCGTTCCACGGCCCAAATAGCCGACGCAACCCAAAAGGCAGCAAATTTAAAGTGAGATTAGGTTAAATATGAAATTCTGTGGAACTCATATCGGAAATTCCGTTGCGGTAGGCCTAAAAAGCGACAGCAGGACAACCTAAGCAAATACCAAAATGACTAACCCGCCCTTCTACCGCCTAACTAAATCGGCTATGGCTTTGCTATGGCTGTCTCTATCATTTCAAGCGAAAAGAAAAGAGAGAGAGAGAGCAATATCAAAGCTAAGACAGTTTTAATTAGGGGGTAGACCCTCTGTTATGACTCTAGATAGAAATAAGTGGAAAGAGAATAAGAAGCCTTTGTCTAACACTGAGACATATTGGGCTCGTAATAGCAATAAACCTAAACTCGCATCGTCACTCATAAGACCCTCCAAATGATTGACTAAACAATGAAAAGGGATTTTCCGCAAAAATAAACATTTCGAAAATTACCTAAGAACGGACACTCCCCACCCCCCGCCAGTTTCTAGCTTCCTACCCCTCAAGAACGCGAGAAGCACTCAACGAAGGGTTATATCGGACGACAATTTTCTATGAGAATACGACCATGATGCTGTGTTGCTGTGTTATTTAGGTACCAAATTTTTCATCTGTTAAACGAAACAAGAATAACAGATTTTTAATTTCATAAGAATTTCTATAATATAGGTACTAGGATTGAATCGTTTTTCTACTGTTTTGATAAGTTCACAATTTTCGAAATCACTAGAGTGTTACCAATTTAGTGGATGTATTTACTAAGATTGCTGCAATTCAGATTTCTTGGTGAGTGATTATTTTTTAGCGTTCAAACGACGCAAAAAAAAGAAAAAGGTTCTATATTAGACTATATGTAGTTTTATGTGCGTCCATGGATATGTCCGTCAATAGTGAACACTGAATATACGGTTTCAGTATAGTTCAGGTACTTATTTAAGATATCGTAACAGCCGTGTCAATAAACAAGTAAGAGGATACATTGACAGCTGTTGGTTATAAAAACCGACAAAAAAAGGAAAGAGGATAGTTAGGAGGAGAGGAAAGACTGTATGTACTTTTATGTACGTTCAGAAATACTAAACCTATAGTTCCATTTGATAGCAGGCTAGACTTATTTGATTATAATGTAAATCGTCGATATATTACATCGGTATATATGGACATTAATTCAGTTATGCTTAGTAAATTTAGTGTAGTTTAGGTTTGATATAGAGACTCACTAAAGGTCTATTAACTGGTTTTTGTAACAGACGTGTCAATAAACAAGTGACTGGAAAAATTGAGTACTATGTAATAATAACTACAATTATTTATATGCAAATAATTCAGTTTTTACCGAAAATACAAAAACTGACATCAATTTAAAATTAAACAGACACTAGACTACATTTTATAATTTCTGTGATATCTACAATAGCGTCGTCTAGTTAAATTAAATTCAAGTTGTTTTTGTTGTAATTGCGAAAACTGCCACTTTCAATCCAAAATCGAATGGAACTGGAATGGAAACCTTGGAACAATAATCTTATCAAACAATAAAAAAGATCTAGCAAAATCTATTCCCAATTGGCGAAGCTATACCGTAACATTCATACAAAAAAAATAAAAATGTATTTGAGAACTTCCTCCTTTTTCAAAGTCGGTTAAAAATAAAACTTCTTAAGTTATTTTAAGTTTGACTTTGACATTGGCTCTTATGTTTGACTTATACAGCTTCACTTGTTCTACTTCTAGTTTTTTATGTCAGGCGATATACTTTAATTTTATAGTGTGCTTTGAATATAGATACACTATCACTACACTATTCGCAACATTTAAAATTGTATGCGTTCCTTCCAACAAATGTGAATATTATGTAATTCGCCATTTGATATGAAATAAGTGATTCTTGAAGCAATTCGGAAAAAAATTAAATCCGGAACTGGCAACACAAACTGGCCAACAGCTGATTCTGCCGATTTGTTGCATTTCGCGCGTATAAGTATAATATAGTTTCATGTTTACAAACTTTAATTTGAGTTGCAAAACCATATTAAATACTTGTACTGTTCGCTGCCGTATTAGATGTGAATACCTAATTCGTGTGTGCATTGTAACTTAGTGTATGATTTGAGTGAACTGTTTTACAATGCGCGTTATACGTAGATTATAAAATGCAAGCAACGTATGCACGTAATTTTATCTAATTCAATGTTTTGTGATTTACAACGAAATAGGTACGTGTGTGTGTGGAGTGATTAATATTTGGTCAGAACAAAGTTTTTTCCTTGGGTAAGTCTCAAATGTGTACCTACTAAAAACCAATAGGTAGGTAATACTTTTTACTTTTTTGGTTTGAATTTTCTCCCTTCTGATTTAAAAAGTGATATTTGCAGATCCAACACTCGGTAAGGCCACTTAACACTGGCAGGTGAACTCACGGGTCACATCTAACTATTCCATAAAATTATTCAGTAACCCTAGCCGACACTCACACATGCGTAAATATGTGCGAACAACATCTGCGTTGTTGAGTGGAGAGTAGGTAAGTCGGCTCCACTGTTTGTATCGAGTTTAGGCCGAGTGTCCGGGGTGTGCTAATGATTTTATCACACTGAATCACAAATTTACACGTGGGATTAAAGAAACGTTTTTGTTTTTATTTCACATCACATCGATCACAGGATAACAGAGGTAATTGAAATTGATTTGATGAAACAAAAAATATAAATGTAAATATAGATAATGACGCCTTATTATCAAAGATAGATGAGGCTCTATAAATCTCAATCTAAACTTTTATCGAAGTGATCAATCGGCCTCGTCAATTTGACAAGAAAAATCTTTTCTACGCAAACTTTTCGGCCTTTGTCTTTGATAATATCCGCCTTAAATAAGGAATGATTTGGGATATTTTATAAAGGAAAATTAAATTATCGTGATCCTAAAAATACCAATAAAATTTGCTGACTATTATTTCAAAGACATTTTTATCGTTTAATTAGGACAAGCAATAAAAGAAAAAATACAGAGAGAGCGATATCATAAAATGCAAATTTGCGAAAGGTAAGCACAAAACATTAAATAAACAGAAGTACTTATGTACCTACCCCACGCTACACACTTATATTTGCGTGGGGTCGTTTATAAACTTTGGCTTATATATAAAAACTGTCTTGCTAGTGGCACTCGAATGTTTAATGATCGTTTAGAATAAAATAGGAAAAATTAAAATAAAAACCAACAAAACCTAACGTAATTGAATTATTTTGTTTATTGTTGGTAATAATTCTAAACTATTGGTCAAATCAAATACTTAGAAAATTATTTGAATATTAAACGTCTTTTGATCGAACAGTCATGATAATGTAATTATGCAATGTAACAAACAATAATGTGAAATAGGTAGTATAAAGTAGTTAATTATAAAGTCTGTTGTCAAAATTGTCATAGACAACTCAATATTTGTATGCTGCAAGGTTGATTATGGAGTACTCAATGTAATTTTTTTAGATGTTGTTGTACCTTCCCATATTCGCAAATAAAGTAATCATTTATTTAACTCAGTTTTGTCACACCACCTCTTCACAAAAAAAAAACATAATTATGCATTTATGTCTGAAGCTGATGGTTCTTGGCACTGTTCCCAACCGTTCTGTCTGTTATATGTGCATTACTTTAGCGTACGTTTCACTATACTCGTTTTGGGATCCAAAGCTCGATTTGCTTTAGTTACGGCATCGCTGACCCATCTAGCTAGTAAATAACATGCAATCAGGTTTTTACTACTAAATTTACAAATTTACAGAAAACGAACATTTACAAAACAAAAAAAACATCCGCCGCCATATTTATTACAAGCTCTGCTTAGTTTGGGGTCAGATGGTGTTGTGTGTGAATTGTCCACCAACATTTATTTAGTTAATTAAATTTTGATTAAATTTATAAAGCCAAAGAAGTATTTTGTTTAAACGCGCTGTATCAGGAACAACTGGACCGATTTCACAAATTCTTTCATCTATGGATTTGTAGGTAATCCTTAAGTTTTACAGGCCATATATTTTGTACCACGGCACAGCCGGTAGGAACCGCTAGTTTCGAAATATAAACAAAACTCCTTGCAATCTAAATTGTCATTAAATTAAACTACACTATGTTATTCTACATCGCTATGCTACATCGGTACGTTTACATTATATCGGTCGACACGGTATCACGATCGTACTAAGTTCATAATGTTCACTAGTAATCTAATAGAGTAAGATCCCAGAGCTGCCAAACGTCACCTATTTTCTGATGAATGAAATGTGGACGATTGAGTAGAGTTAGTAAGTACTAAGAACACACGCTTACTCGCTAACTTGCTTAGACGGACAATTTTGAGATATGGGGCAATGAAGGTACATACCAACATTACTTACTTCAACACGTATTTTCAAATAAGTGATTGTCACGTATGCTGTAGGCAATATCCTTAAAAACAAGGTCCCAATACTCCCACACTTTCCGTCTGCCGTTTTGCTTAACAACTCCAAAATAATAATTTAACTTTACTTAAATTCTCATGCTCTATTTGTAAATATGTTCGTCAGACAACTATTTTGAAGCCTTTTCCAATAAAATAGACCAATCTAAGGGGGCAATCATCCCCTAAACTTAGTAGTTAGTACTTACTAACTCTACTCAATCGTCTGCATTTCATTCATCAGAAAATAGGTGACGTTTGGCAGCTCTGGGATCTTGGACTATAATAACTTCAACAAACGTATACCCCGAGAATGGGTAGATTGGATTAGATAACAATTTCCCATTTTATTTATTAATCCCATAAGATGGATCAAACCGCGATCGAGATCGTACGCAGAGATCCAATTTAATTAAAGCCAGAATGTTTAGAAACCGATATTAGTTTTTGACCCTCGATCCTGTGATACGGAATAAATCCTCGGAAACAAAAGCGATTAAATCCCCAGCTTTAGACCTAGACACCAAATCGCACTACTCTAGGGATATTAAAATTTTCGTCCAGCAAAAATTATAAATGGGGTTAGTATTATCATCATTATATCAGCCGAATAACGTCCACTACGTTCGTCTGTTTCAATCATCATCAACAGCCCACTAAACGTTCCCACTGCTGGGACTCGGGGCCTTCTCTCGCAAGGAGAGAGTTAAGGCCATAATCCACCACGCTGGCCCAGTGCGGGTTGGTGGATGACACATGACTTCGAAATATTCTAGGTACATGTCGGTTTCCTCGCGATGTTTTCCTTCACCGTTTTAAGTTAGCGGCATTACGCACATGACTTCGAAAAGACAGTGGTGCGTGTGGGGTTTGAACCCGGGGTCTCCGGATCGGCAGCCGCCGTTCTCCCGACTACACCAGCCGTAACTTCTCGTAACGTCTGTTTAGTCGCTCTAAATTAGGTACAAAAAAATACAAAACTGTCGTTTAAAGATAAATAAATAAATATTGGTGGACATTTCACAAACAACACCACCTGACTCCAAACTAAGCAAAGCTTGTACCGCTTGTACTATGGAAGCCAGGTAGCTGATATAATATTTAATATAATAATTGTAAATACATAATTGCACATAGAAACACCCAGACACAGTACATTACATTAAGGGGGGGCCTAAAGCCAGAAAACGAAAAAAGGACATTTTCGACGCCGCTCACTGAAGTTAAGAAACTAAAAACTATGACAAAAAAAAAATTGACGTGTGGGTACAATCAAGAAGAAGCACAATAACCGAATAGAATTTTAAAAATAGATCAGAGTTTTTTACAATAAAAAAATATAAATGACACCGTAAAAGCCGTTTTAATTCGAGTACTCGAAATTATCAGCGATGACCCCATATTATTTTTTGGTAATAAAATTCTTATTTGTACGTTCTAAGTAAAGTACTTTTTTAAATTTATGTTTTGGTTTTGTTATTGAGTAATTAAATAAAACTTGGTCAAAAATGGACGCCTGATTAAATATTGATTTTTCCTCCAAACTGTGTCATGCTATTCTCGACTTTATGTACATCACATTAAGAAACGCGTCGCGCGGGTGAAATCTGATTTTTTCCTGGCTTTAGGCGCACTTTTAAATTGCGAGTTATTCTACCGCCAAGCATAGAATAGATGCGCCAAGCCAAAATCTCTTATAGATCTCTGGGTGACGAGCGCAGTGCAGTGCTAGGTAATGATTTGGACGCTTCGTGTTCCAATAGCGTTTCAATGTGCTGTTTTGTGGCAGGCATGTTACTTACCATCAGGCACATGTCCTGCTCGTCTCGTCACTCTATACTTAAAAAAAAATCATCACACTAATATTTCCACTGGTTTTCCCACCCAATCGAATCCACGACCCTCGGCGTCGCAGCCAGGCTTACTACCAACTAAGCCACGAGGCCAGTCAATATAATGCAAAGTATTTTTTTCTATTTTCAGGTTTTTCGCAGCTGTTAATATAAGTTTCTAGACACACAACAGTTCAGTGGTAAACTTAGTGAAGTCTGTAAACTTACTGAACTCTTGAAGTGCTCAACCGTTGAGAATCCATTGTGACTGCGAGCGTCGCGTCGTTAGGAAAGACGAGAAAAATGCAGGAATGTTCGTAACGCGGATAGTAAACTCTTTACTGAAAGATATTTTGAACCTGGTATTGTAGTATATTATGAACGAAGGTTACTTAGAAGCACATATAGAGTAAGTGATTTTCACGTATGTTGTAGGCAATATCCTTAAAAATAAGGCCCCCATACTCCGATACACTTTCCGTCGGCCGTTTTGCTGAACAGACGCGTTAAAACTCCAAATAAATAACTTAACTTCACTTAAATTCTCATGCTCCATTTGTCAATATGTTCGTCAGACAACTATTTTAAAGCTTTTTCCAATAAGGCAGAGCAATCTAAGGGGGCAATCAACGCCTAAACTCAATTTTAAGTCAATATTTCCTAATACATGTCTCACTCAGTTTCGCGTTCTTACCCATAGAGGCATATTTGAGTTTAGGGGATGATTGGTACGTACTAACTCTACACAATCGTCCACATTTCATTCATGAGAAAATACGGGACGTCTGGCAGCTCTGGGATCTTAGACTAATAGATTTTATGTCAATAACGTACCAACAAAATACATTATGTAGGCTGTCTGGAAAGATCGCCAGGTAGTAGAAATTTGATACCAGAAAAAGTCCAATCAGGCTCACTGTCATAGATTCCTTTATAAATAAATCGTCCGGGGGTAGTTCCCGAGATAACATTCGCTCTAGCGTATAAAATAAATTAAAATAGTAAAATGACAATTAAAGATTTGGGACTTGCTGTAACTAACCTGCAGAAGACGATGGACCATATACTGGACGAGGTGGGGTCGCTGAAATCCATAATCAGCGACCAGAACGAGAAGATTTCGAAGCAAGGTGAGACAATCACAATACAACTTGACGTAATCCAGCAACTTAAATGCTTAGTTGAAGGTACTTCGAAGGCGAAACTTGGCCCCGACACTACATGCACTACTTCCCCTGCGATATCGCGTCCTCCCCGACAAGCCCGGCTGAATGCTATTGCTTCGGTAAATTCGAGCACTGGGTACGCGACCGCGACTAAAAAAATAAACACCACAGCCGCTACGGCTAAAACGCGGGCACTAACTGCCACGGAAGTTACCTTCGCCTCGAAGATGCCCGAGCCTAACCGAACTGAGGACAATAAGATGCCTAAGGTGCAGCTACAGAACAGCGTTAAAAACGCTGCAAAACAAACTGCGATAACTTTGCCAAAGTTAGATACTCCTACTACTGATAACCTACCGGTACCTGGCAATAAAGAAAGTGTGTGGTGTACCGTGTGGGGTGGACGCAAGCGAAATAATAAACAACAACGCCGTATACTGACGGGCTCAGGTGAAGCTGACGACATGCTGAAAACAGTGGAACGTCGTAGGTATCTTCAAGCATGGTCATTTACACCTGACACTACTGCAGATAGTATTATCAAATACCTACGCAAGAGTACAAAGTCTGAAGATCTGGTTGTTGAGAAAAGGGAAATTAGGACGGACAGGCACGCCGCCTTCGTTATAGATTTTCCCGAATCTCTGTACCCAATACTCAGTGATCCGGCGGCCTGGCCGCCGCGTGTAAAGGTCGCGGACTGGTGGTTTCCGAGACGGCCCCGCGACGCGCGGGGCGAGCTCCCGGCCGCCGCGGCCAGTCTCGCGGGCGCCGCGCAGCGCGCTCCCGTGCGCTAGCGACTCGCCCGCCGCGGCGCCGGCGGCCGCGCTCGCTTCGAGCTCGATTACAGTATGCTGCCAAAATATCGCTTCACTGGGAGGAGACAAATCGAGACGAATTGAAGTCTTACTTCAAAATGAAATGAAATGCCACATCCTCGCCCTAACGGAACATTGGTTATCTCGATCTCAGCTGATGTGTATCAATATAAACGAGTACAAATTAGCTTCTAGCTATTGTAGAATAAATACACAGCATGGTGGGTCATGTATATTTGTAAGACGTGACGTTAAATGCGTCGAGAACTTAGATTTAGTGCAACTATCGGTAGAAAGGGTACTTGAAGTATCCGCTATTGATTTATTAGAAATGAATATCACCGTCATCTGTATTTATCGCACAAATTTAATCAGCGCGGTGGAATTTCTGGTATCTTTGGAACGCTTGCTCAATAAGGTTAACCAGCTAGGTATAGTGTGTGTTATTGTAGGCGATTCTAATATTAACTCGCTAAAAACCGACTCAGAGTCAAAAAATTTGGCTGAGGTTCTTAATGTTCATGGTATGGCGAATCATGTGGACTTCCCCACCCGAGTGACGGGGACCACATCGAGCTCATTGGATCATCTTTACTCGAATATTGCTGATAGTCGAATTAGGGCATGGCCATTGGCAACAAACCTAAGCGATCATTGCGCCGTTAAATCGGAAATAATATACAACTGTGAATTACCTAAAGGCACTTATAGGTATGGTAGGATTTTCAATGATGAAAACAACATGAATTTTATTACATCTATCAGCAGTGTTAATTGGGATGCGGTAATGAAGAAAAGTACTTCATTAACCGAATTAACGACTGTAATAACAAATATTATAAATAATAAATTTGATATTTGTTTCCCGTTGAGGAAATTATTTGCCAAGAACACAAGTGACTCATCCTGGGTAACCCAGGATGTAAAATTATTAAAATCGTTACTATTTGACATTATTGAAATCGGTAAATGTAATCCAAATAATTCAGCAATTAATCAATTTATCACTGACATTAAAAATAGATATGACATTTTAATTAAGAATACAAAATCTGCATTTTACACTAAAAATATTATGAGCGGTTCTAATAGAACAAAAGCTATGTGGAAGATAGTTAACACCGAAAGAGAGCGTAATAACTCTGTACAAGTAAACGTCACTGATGTTATTTTAGACCCAAATGGCCAAAAATTTGACACAAAGAAACTAGCTCTCAACTACATGAACGCCAGGTTCCTTGGGGCGGCCGAGGCCTGCCAGGCCCCGCGCGCCGACGTCGCGCGCGCCCTGCGCTCGCTGCGCGCGGCGCGCCCGGCGGCGGACTGCTCGCTCCGCCTGCAGCCCTTTAGCGCTGACGAAGTCTTTCGAATAATAACATCGCGCATTCCACCAAAGATCTCAAAGGATGTGTATGGAATAAATATGAAACTTTTGAGAACGGCCGCGGGCCCGTTGTCTCCCATACTAGCAGAGTTATTTAACCGCTGTATTAAAGAAGGAGTCTATCCCACCCCGCTTAAGTTAAGTAAAGTCGTTCCTATTTTTAAAGGGAAAGGTAAAAGGTCCGATACCGATGGCTATAGACCGGTTTCCATCATCCCTGCGATTGCGAAGGTCTTCGAGAACGGGTTGAGCAGCAGGCTGGTCGGCTATCTATGCGCCACCGATTCTCTCTCTGATAAGCAATATGCTTACAGAGAAGGGCGGTCAACGACGACTTTGACGAGAAAGCTTGTCCGCCGCATAGTGGAAGCACGCGACCGTAAGCCTAAATTGCAAGTTGCTGTATTATGCTGCGACCTCTCGAAGGCCTTCGATGTCGCAGACCACGCGGTACTCGCCGCTAAACTGGAGCACTACGGCTTGAGGGGTATGCCTCTTTCCCTGCTAAAAAATCTACTAGAGAACAGGGCGCAGATTGTGGTCGGCGACGCGGGCAAGGAAAAATCAGAACCACTATCTTCTAAAATGGGCGTGGCTCAGGGGTCGTCTGTGTCAAATCTGCTCTTCTCTCTTCTCCTCAACGATTTGCCCGACGCGGTAACATCAGCTGAAATCCTGATGTATGCTGACGATGTAGCGGCCATAGTTACCGCGCCGACCGAGGAAAAACTGGAGGAAAAACTCACAGAGGCAGCATCTCAACTCTCCTTCTGGTTTTCTAACAATGGGCTGGTGTTGAACCTGAGGAAGACTCACTTTCTCCACGCGAACCTATCAGGACACAAAATGAGGCCTCTTACTGTGAAAATAGGGTCCACAACATTGAACCAGGTGTACTACACTACATTCCTCGGTTTTGAGCTGGACGCCGGGTTAACTTGGGAGAGTCATGTGGACAGACTAAGAGAAAAACTCGGTGGTGCATGTTTTGCGCTGCGGCGAGTGGCGCAGGTTGTGCCCGTAGACGTAGCACGAGTTTGCTACTTCGCCACAGTACACTCGCTTGTGCAGTACGGCGCCGAGCTGTGGGGGAGGTGCGCGGAGTGGCACAGGGTATTCCGGCTGCAAAAACGTGCCATCCGGGCTATCGTGGGGGTAGACGATGAGACATCCGTTAAACCATATTTTAGGAGTCTGGGTATTCTCACACTACCGTCAGTAGTAATAATATTCATATTCATATTCATATTCATTTTTATTGATAAAAATATTTTTACACGTCAATTCATACATCCAAAATCAGTACATAAATTATTTTTTTAAATCAAACGTCTACATTATTGTAATTATCAAATTAAATACAAATTAATTTATAAATCAAATTTATACATTACTGTAAGTAGGAGTCAAATTAAATTAACAATAATAACGATTGTGTCAATTCTTAACTCCAAATTACTTCATATGTCAAATGTGTACATTATGTACCTAAATGCCAAATTAAATTTAAAAAAAAAAACAAATGTCAACAATAATAATAATAAACAAACAGTAAAACCTAGCAATTAGACGATTTTAGCATACTATGGTCGTAGTATTTGGTATGTCTATTACAAATAAAATAAAGAAATTCAGAGGCGTTCGTTTATAAACACTTGGGAGCAAATTCATCTATTCGATAGAACGCTTCCTTCGTCAACCAGAACTTTGCCCTCATTTTAAAACTATTACGAGATGGCGCTTCCTTAACATCTGCCGGGAGGCGATTATAGATGTCTGCGGCCATGACGTGTACCTGCCTGGAGGTCTTCTCGAGGCGGTGCGGGGGCGCGCAGAGCACGTGCGCGTGCCGCGCGGTGCGCAGGCGCGGGTACTCCTCTAAGTGGTCCCAGGCGTACAGTGCGGCTTGTAAAATAAGCATGCACGGCAGCGTTAGGATTCTCAACGACCGGAACAATTCCTGTGCAGGCGTGTCCTCTGGCACCCTGGCTACGGCTCTCACTGCTCTTTTCTGCATCCTAAAGACGCGTTCCCAATCTGCGGAACGCGCCCAAAACTCTACCCCGTATTGTAGAAGTGAGTGCACGGAAGCGAAATAACAGTTCTTCACCATGCTTGTCGGTAATACACCTGACAGTCGCCATAGTGCAAAGCACGCCCGCCCAATTTTCAGACACAACTCATTTATGTGACTCTCCCATGTCAACGTGTTGTCGATACGAAAGCCCAAAAACAGTGTTTCCTTCACCTGGTCTATTTTAGTGCTTCCGACCACCACATTGAGAGGCATTTTTATGTGACCCGACAGATCGTATTGCACAAAGTGTGTCTTAGTCATGTTCAGAATTAACCCGTTAATTCCGAACCATCGGTGTAGGCCGCACGCGACTCTATTTAGTTTCTGTTCTAACTCTATAATATCTCGTGCCGTCACAACAGCGGCTACGTTGTCGGCGTACATTAGCACATGGCTATTTTCAATGTTCTCAGGTAAGTCGTTAAGGAGAAGGGAGAACAAGATGTTCGAGAGTGAAGATCCTTGCGCCACGCCTATCACCGTTGTGAGCGGCTTTGACCTCACCACACCTCCTTCTCCCACGACCACCTGACTTCGACCCGACAAGTAATCCGACATTAGGCGTAGCACGTTGTTTCGGATGCCGTAGTGCTCTAGTTTCGCGGCAAGTACTCCATGATCGGCGACATCAAAGGCCTTAGACAAGTCGCAGAAGATGACGGCGACCTGCTGCCGACGCTCGCGCGCATTCAGGATCTCGTGGAGTAACTCTCTCGTTATGGACGTCGTCGAATGACCCCTACGATACGCGTGCTGTCTCTCTGATAGTGCCTCCGATTCAACCAGGTATTCGGTCAGTCGCGAGCTCAGACCGTACTCGAAGACTTTGGCAACAGCCGGGATGATAGACACCGGTCTATAGTTATTAATTTCTTCCTGCTTCCCTTTACCTTTGTACAAAGGAGAAACCTTTACTTGTTTGAGGGCCGCAGGGTAGATCCCGTCTTCGATGCATTTGTTGTACAAAGCGGATAATATGTATGACAACGGTTCGGCTGTAGAGTACAACAGCGAAATTGACGTATCGTATACATCACTAGACGTCTTCCTAGCCACCCCGTGCGTAATTACTCTGAATACCTCCCGCGGCGTAAACTTCTTGATTCTCATAGAGCGATCGGCAGGTGATCGATAATGCAAGTAGCATTGTTTGTGAGAACTAATCTAGACTCCTTCGACGTCTGTGGGGCGAACCATCGCTACCCCACGAGAAGTGCGGGTATCCTCGCTACAGTCGCGCGTACGTTGTCTAAATCCACGAAAATAACCCATGTTATGGGTCCAGACGTCTACAATAACCTGCCAGAACATGTGAAGGCCGCACCTAGCTTATATAGTTTTAAATCTCGGTTACAGCGCTGGCTTGTTGAGCGGGCGTTTTATGGATATGAGGAATTCTATGCCTCGCCTTTGTAAATCAGCAAATTGTTTAAACCAGTTGATTTAAACAAGATTTTTTCATTGTAGTATTATAAAATAATTAATTTATTATTTATTGACATTGTTTGATTTTGGAATTAATATTCATTTGACATTATATTGTGCAAAGTTACTTATTGTATACCAAATCTTGTGATATAATTTGTGTACTCATACTTATAAAATTTGACATGTAAATTGGTTTTATGAAATAAATGACTATGACTATGACTATGACTAAATCTGGACAAATGCAAGTTGAACTCGCCTACTGAGAAATCCGTATTATTTTTGTAGATATGTATTTTTTATGAGTAGGTACGTTAACAAATTGAGTGTCATACTTTTTTCCAAGATTTCCCGAATCCCTTACACGACACGGTTTAATCCAATGCATAATAATTTAGATCAGCAGTGAAAGCCAGATCGGAAACGACGACGCGGCAGACCAAAGAAACGATAGCAAGACGACTTCAACGAATATCGGAGAGATTGGACTGTATTAGCCGTTGATAGGGAAAAGTAGACGGAGGGTAGGGAGGTCTTTGCCCAACATTGGGACAAGACAGGCACATAATGATAATAATAATTAATTTATATCGCCGTTACTTGCACAAAGGCTTTTGAAAAAAAGCTCGATATTAAGGTTGTGTGGCTTAGAATCTTCATAGATAAATAAAACACCATAATAACGTAAAATCAAGCTATTCATGCCAGGACATTTGAAGACAACAAAAAGAGCCTTTTTTCTATGCAAATTTTGAGGTAGGTAGAATTTAAAAAGCATTATATATCAGTTCAAAAGCACATTATTCACAATTTCTAAATCCCTGGAGTGTTGTATTGTGGAATTTATCTCATTCGTAATGCCGTTTAGGAGAGATTTATTGTTCTACCGCAGCGAAGCAGGTAAATAAATATTTGTGGTATTTTTGACGTTTGCTTAGCTCTCATGAAACACGTGTAATCTTGTTTAAATTTTACACATAATATGAAAGAAATATATATATAATTACCTCAGCAGAAGTATAGGATAAGTAAAGAGATTGGGGAATCTAAAGTGTATTTCTGTAGTGGTAAGACGAGGTCCTTTTTTATCAATTATTTTTTGAGGCTACGCTAATTTTCGATAGTTGTAAGTCTAATTTTTTGAGCTAGCATACGAGGGCACTGCGTGCCCTCGACAAGAAAGCCGTGGGCCGTGAGTAAGATAACACAGAATCAGCCAGAGCCAGTACCGCAATTTTTAATATATCCTGCAGTAATAAACAAACATTACCATTTCACTTTAAAAACTAATGTTTCGAAAGCAATCTATATCTATACTTATGATTAAACGAACTTACCTGTACGTGAAGTTCAATCATAATTATACGAGCGCCGAGTCCGAAGAGATTAGTCCTGTAGTTATATATTTACACATGTAGTAACGCATAGTTTTCACCACTCCTGCACTATGTTTAGAGTTTTTTTTTTTTTTTTTTTTTTTTGAGGGTAGGTCGCTCAGCCCGGCCCTGAGTTGGTTATCGCTCGTCATTTTGTTCAGAGCTAAACCTTATATTTATGTCATTGATGTATTGCCGAGTAATATCTAGGGTGTGTGCTTAAGTACCACATTGGGAGGGTGGGAAGTACTAATCTCTTCGGACTCGGCGCTCGTATAATTATGATTGAACTTCACGTACAGGTAAGTTCGTTTAATCATTAATTATACTCGCGCCTCGTCCTCGAGATTAGTCCTGTAGTTATATATTTACACATGTAGACTTTGAGAGTATCGGGAATATCATCAATGATAAAAGAATTGTAATGGTATCAAAATTATTTATTAGAATAATTACTTAAATCATGACCCCCTTATGTAGGTACAATTTTAACATCAATCTGTCTATTATTTATAATAATAAACAAATATCTAGAATTCTTTATGCGCAATAATCATTAAATCACATAAGCAAAAGATCAAAATCATGAAAGTGTAACAAAATTATATTCAATTCTAAAATATTAATTATGATCAATTATAGACTCAGCTAAAGCGCTATCGTTATTGTCATTAATAATGATTCTTTGATAGAATCTAGCGAACACTGTAGAATTCCTACTCCAGCCGGCACTATTTCGGATAGTGTCGAGGCTAACACCAAGTGAGTAAGCACGTGATACGGCGGCATGTCGCGTGCTGTAATCGCCAAAAATGCTTGTGTCGACCCCACACTCGCAGAGTGTGCGTTTTATCCAGCGACTGAGCGTCTGTGGCCCGACTTGTTTATGGGGTTTTCTAATTCCAATGAACAAAATATCTGATGATCTTAATGTCGAGGTACGTTCTATATAATATAATAGAGTAGTGGCCGGACATACTGCTGGTTTTTCTACAAAAACTGGCAAATGTAAAACTAGCTGTTTTCCTCCTGGTTTTGATGTTTTAAGTATATCTGGTATTTTAATTGCTACGCGCTGTGAGAAGTTTTGAATATTGCTTATCTTTATTTTGGAAAGTGTTTGAATTCGATGTGCCGTCGAAAGGGCTAGTAAAGTAACAGTTTTGAGTGAAAGCTTTTCTAGGGATAGCTGATCATTAAGTTGCCATGTACTCAACTTATCTAGGACGAGATTAGTGTCCCAGGTGGCGTTATACCTAGGTCGCGGTGGCCTCAGTCGAAACACGCCTTTTAAAAATCTTTTTAATCTATCATCATTAGACAGTCTTGGACCCAATATAAGGCAAAGAGCCGACCTACAAGAATTCAAGGTACCATATTGACATCCTTCATTAAATAATCCTGTTAGAAAATATATAACTGTAGGTACGGACGCGTCATAAACCTCAACCGAATTATTTATGCAAAAATACCACCATTTTTTCAGATAACCGTCGTACTGTTTCATGGAGTTTGGCGACAATGATTCCAACATGATATTTAATGCTGACTCTGGGATGCTTCTCCGTGAAAATGCATTCCTGATAATATGCCTGCCACCAGGGTAATCGAGTCGTGTATCCGCCGACTGCTGGAATTAGATAATAAAGCATTGGTTTTAGCGGGAAAATTTATCGTTTTTGAGATTAGAAGAGATCTAAACAAGGGGTACCACGGTTGAGTTGGCCAAAAGGGCACGACGACGATACCTCGTGCTTTGTCTGTTATTATTTTTCTAAGAGTTTTTAATACGATCGAGCATGGTGGGAATGCGTAAAAATAATAATCAGACCAACTTATTGTGAAAGAATCTACTGCGAATGCGTCCGGGTCTCTGTGCCAGGATACATATTTGGCACATTTTTTATTGATGCGGGTTGCAAATAAATCAATATTTGGGAGACCAAAATTGTGTGTAATTGATTCAAAAGCCCAATCCGATAGTTCCCATTCTATATCAGGATGGATTCTACGCGATTCGAAATCTGCTATTTTATTGTCAACAGATTTTATGTAGCAAGCAACAACAAACAATTTTTTATTTTCGCAAAATTTCCAAATATCGCGAGTTATTTGTGTGAGATGGGGGTACTGTATACCTCCCATCCTATTAATATATGATACTGCTGTTGTATTATCAACACGTAGTAACACCTCGCTGTTAAAAATGTCGCTCGCAAAGATCTTTAGGGCGATAAAGGCAGCAACTAATTCAAGATAATTGATTTGGTGGTTTCGTTCACTTTCTGACCACTGACCACTAGCTGTTTTACCATTACAGGCAGCCCCCCACCCCGTTGTTGAGGCGTCAGAAAATATCTCGACTTGATAGGCATCGGTTCTTATTTTATGAACAGAATGATCTATATTACATAGCCACCAGTTAAAGTCAGTTTTAAGTGATTCAGGTAAAGTCATATATCTATTATAATCTTCATGGCCCTTTAAGTTTAAATATTTACATCGCTCCATCTCTTTAGTGTGTAACCATCCGTATTCAATAGCTGGGCAACAGGATACTAGCGAGCCTAATAGTTGTGCGAAGATTCTGATTTTACATCGTTTAATTTTGAAACATTTTCTAATTGCGTCTTAATTCGTGAATTTTTATCGTTAGGTAAGCTAAGCTGAAGTTTGTATGAGTCTATTATCATACCTAAGTATTTGCAATTCGTTGATGGAATAAGAACGCTTTTTTCTTTATTGACAATAAACCCGAGTGAAGTTAATAAACTTTTAGTTGTATCAATATTTATTTGACATTCTTGGTAAGAGTTACCGAGCAAAAGCCAGTCGTCTAAAAAGATGGTAGATGAAAAAGCCGCGGAGCGCAGTAGTTTGACTATAGGCTTCGTTATTTTTGTAAATATGTAAAGCGCAGTATTGAGACCGAATGGTAAGACGGTAAATTGAAATAGTTTCTCTTCAAACATGAATCTGAGGTACTTTCGCGAATATTCGTGTATTTTTATTAAAAAATACGCATCTTTAAGGTCAAGTGTTGCCATTTGACATTTGTGTGTTATGAGTTTTATTGCTGTCCTAAGATCCTCAAGTTTAAAATGATCAGTTTTAATGAATTTATTGAGATTTTTTAAATTTGAAATTAGACGCAGCTTGCCATTCGATTTCGGTACTAAAAAAATGTTCGATATGAATTGGCCTTCGCATGGGCAACATTCCGATATGGCACCAATTTTAAGTAGGTTATTAATGGCGTTTACATAATGTGTCCTATCATTATTATTGTAAGCTGTTTTTGTAGGTAATGTGTCCTGTACAACAGGTGACGTAAATTGGATTTTATAACCCTTTACCCAAGATAATACAGTGTGGTCATTAGTGATGAGAGACCATTTATCAATGAATAGAGATAAGCGGCCTGCGTACTTAACTGTATCTAGTATTGGCGGCGTGGATACGTCGCCTGTTGAGCTGCAATGACGTCATCGATGAGCGCCCGCGCGGCGGCTGGTGATGTTGGTATGCGGGCGGGTGGTGAGGCGCGCGAGCTGCAGCAGGCTCGCGGCTCCGTGGCGCCGGCGGCGCCGTCCCCGCGAGCGGCCTGCGCGCCGGGGGAGGAGGCTTGCGGTTTAAAGGTCTTGGCCCAGTTCCTCTGAATCTTGTATTCGATTTATTGGTTGCGTCGGCTTTCAGCTCAACTCCCGACTTGTTTACAGCCTTTGCTGACTTCAAAGTATCTGCTAAATTTTCTCCAAATAAAAGACTATCAATCTTGGTATTTTTGAGGTGTTCTTTCATGTCGTTCTTTAATGCAAACAATATAAAGTTTCTTCTTGTTATAGAGTCCGCATGTTGTATGTCACACAAAATTCGACATATGTCCATTAATTTTTGCAACAATTCGTTGTTTTTTGGTACGGTATTTATCTGTGTATTAATAATTCCACTCAGACACGCGATTGCACTGTTCATCTGCTTTTGTTTGGTCTCGATGCCCTTATCTCGCTTGATGGCGGTATCTACGAGGGCCGCTTTTATTTCGGGATTTACTTTGGGGGCATCTATTTGAGCACAATTAGCCGGAACTGGATATTTTGCTATTAAATCTTTTCGGACATCTTTCTGCAAGCCATCTCTGGTCAGGTATAATAAGCGGTTGGCAACCTCACTGTGTATTTCGGGCCCATACTTTTGAGTAAAAGAAGGGTCATCGCCTAATATTTCTAAAATTTCGGTATCTAGTTCAGTAGAACCGTTGCCGGCGTGTATATCAGGAGGTAATTCTGTCGAAGTACTAGGGCCTGGTTGTGACTCGGGGTCAGGTTGTATGAGGCTATTTTCAGTGGCCTGGTCCTCTGGCCAATGCAATATCCAGTCATCTGGTCGTAAAGCTGGCGTGTCTGTAAATTATCATAGATATGACAATTTATTGGATTGTTGTAATTACAACAAACAATTTTTTCAGTTAGGTTACCTACCTACCGTCTAAGGTAAGTAAAATATTGGCTAATAATATAGTCGTATTACGTAAAATAATCGAATAAATATCCGATCTTATGCGAAACTTCTTAGATAAGAAGGTAACCAATTTGTTAAGATTAGGTCACAATCCCCAGTGGAAGGGACGCCAATCGAATTTAAAGCAGTGGAACAGCCCCAGTGATTGTTCCGGTTGCATAAAGTTTTAAACGAATGCACCTGCATTCTATAGACTTAACATACGAATAGGTATTATGATAAAATGTAGCTAAATACCTGCTTCAAAGTCCTCTGCAATTGGCACTATTTCTGGTTGATCTTGTTCTGGTGAACTAGCACTTGGGTGCTCACGAATTGTTTGTTGAAGCTTCTTAATTTTATTTTTATATCGGTAAATTTTTTCTTCACGTGATCGCTTACGCTTCGGCATATTTAAAACTGGATTTTTTAGTTTGTGAAAAGCACTTCGTCCCGCGGACGTCCGGAGTGGTTGAGCACTAAAATGCGAATGACGAGCGATAACCAACTCAGGGCCGGGCTGAGCGACCTACCCTCAAAAAAAAAAAAAAAAAAAAAAAACTCTAAACATAGTGCAGGAGTGGTGAAAACTATGCGTTACTACATGTGTAAATATATAACTACAGGACTAATCTCGAGGACGAGGCGCGAGTATAATTATAATAAAACAGTAGCGGGTCGAATTCTGTACATTGAAGATATTTTGAAAAAAAAATTTTGGGGGCACTCCATAGTCGATACTGATGGCGAAACTGCTTTTTTTTCTTTCATGTCTGTCTGTCTGTCTGTCTGTCTTTCTGTATAGGGAACTCTCATCACGCCTAAAGTACTGATTCAATTCAAATGAAACTTGACATGATTTAAGTTCATACTAAGTAGATGGTAGCTGTCTACTTTTAATCCTCAAATTCTGCACGGTTTTCTTGCAGGAAGGGGTGAAAGTCAGAATGTGTATTTGGTTGTAACTCATGTTTGCGTTGTTCAATTTCGTTAATTCTTATTTTGTTAGAAAGAACATATTTTTTATATAGTTCCATCAAAATTATTGGTCAGGTGGATTGGAAATTACATAGAAATTAAATAATAACGGTAATAATAAGTACGGTACATACTAACTTCGAAGTAATCTGTGACACTGTAAACAACAGGGATGTAACGGAGGTCATATTGCCGGAATCGAAGGCGGAATCGGAGTTTTAAAATTTGATTTATTGGAGTCAGATTTGAAGTCGGGGGCATAGGCAGGATTATTAGAAGTGGTGGCAGGAATGACATTTTTATTGGGTTTTTTTTGCCAAACATGTGGACACGATAAATATTGACGAGCAATTGATTTAGGAAGTTGCGATTTTGTATTTTCATTTACTATAGGGGATTATTTGCAATATTTGTACACCTTACCTCCGATTGTAACCTCCTTTTTAAAAATTTCGGAGCCGAAATCAGAACCGAAAGTGTAGTAATCGGAAGTTCCGACTTATCGGAGTCAGTCTCATCCCTGGTACACACATCGCACTCAAATCCACCATCCGTCAAGTAATAATATGACAATACCTTTCTAATGTCAAAGTCAAAGGTTTTTCTATAGCGAATAAAATCACGTTGGTAAGTAACCTAGGTACACCTACCTACATCAATTCTAAATTAGATAATAAAAAACCGGCCAAGTGCGAGTGGGACTCGCGCACGAAGGGTTCCGTACCATTACCAAATAAATGGCGAAAACTTCTTTTATTATATGGGAGCCTCCTTAACAATAATTATTTAAAGATAACATAAAACGAAATATTGTGTGAACAGTTAAAGCGTCTACCTGTCACCACTATTAGTATCGAGCGAGAAACGGTAAAAAAATCAAATTTGTTCTATGGGAGCCCCCCTTAAAAATGTATTGTATGTTGTTTTTAGTGTTCCGTAAAACGTAAAAACGGAACCCTTATAGATTCGTCATGTCTGTCTGTTTGTATGTCTGTCTGTCTGTCCGTCCGTATGTCACAGCCACTTTTTGCCGAAACTATGAGGACTACACTGTTGAAACTTGGTAAGTAGATGTATTCTGTGAACCGCATTAAGATTTGAACAAAAAAATTGGTGGCAGTACCACGCTGAAGTGCAATGTTTATGCGTTGGGCCAAATACACGCCAGCATTTTGGTCACGCGTTGCGTCGGCGCTTGGCTCGGAAAGGGTTTTAACGATGAGGTGAGCTCCCGGCCCCCACAGGCACGATGTCTCAGCCCCAAAAGTTTTAAATATAAAACCACTACTGAGGGTTGCAAATTTCCGCCGTTTGAGACGCTCAGCTAAATAAGCCGCTGCACTGGCCCTACTATGAATTTCTGGAAGATGTGATGGTGCCTGAGTATCGACGACTCAACTTCCAACTTCCAAGGCACAAAAGTCATGCCGTCAGGTCTTTTGCCATCGTCACGCGCCACTCCGGTTTGAGTACCTATGGCTGGGACAATGGCGGTGGAAAAAGCCAAAGTTTTGTGTGTGAATTGTTCACCAGTATCTATTTATCTGGACGAAGTAGTTATGGCTTCAAAAATTAGTCGAGAGAACTTTTTACTTGACTATTAGAAGTTAGTTGACGTGAAATGATAATAATTGAAGTCAGTTTTTGTTCTTTCGGATATTATTTCAATCCAATTTAGTGTTTAATAAGCTTCGGTGACCAAAGCAGACCGTTGTTTTTCTAAAATTGAATAAAATGTTATCTTACTACGAAGTATTATATGTATATTATGTAAAGGTATGATTTGGCTGGAATTTTAAACACAGATAGTTTATAGTCTCATATACTACCTATCATTTGATATCATCTGATATCATCATATGATAAAGCATGGGCCCTAACGAAACAAATATATACGACAGAACGACATTACCAATTAGATTGACATTTGAAACACACATGGCTTAGAGTCTAAAATATCACATCGGCTAATAAGTCTATCACCTACATAGGCTATCGTCTTGTAAAAATGTATAAGTAGGTAAGTATCAGATCACGCACATCAGCTACATACTCTTCGTAATATATCCTATAAAAATCCTACAAACTTAACACTGCGGCTATGTTCGATACTCCACAACCTTACTAAGAGTATGTTTGATGTTGCTAAAATATAAAATATGAAGTTGCTAAGCTCGAATAAACATTTTTTTGTGTAGAAAAACAAATTCACTCGGTTTGTGTAATGGCCACCCATCCAAATATTTTTAGGTAAGTACTACTAATGTACTAATAAGGTCGCAAGATCAACGTACGCGAACGAAGTAGCGGGTTCAGCTAGTTATAGAGTAAAAAGACACATTTCACATATATTTGGGTGGCGTTGTACGTGTTCACTCAATGTTAAAAAAAAAGGTCAATCAAAATTTGATGTAATTTTCTTGAAGAACACCTACGATTTTAACTGTGTATATTATTCCAGTAAATTAATTTGATTTGGAATGTCTTTTCTTTGACTGCTTGCAAATTTCATAAATTGTATGTATCCTATATGGTGTGAACAATAAAGAATGTTCATTCATTCATTCATTCAATTTATTATCTTACATTTGAAACTGTTGATGCCTAGTGGCTAAAACATGCGATTCGTAGATTCGATTCCCACTTGTACTTTTGAGTATTTTTCCAATTTAGATGTACAAGCTTGTTATCACTACTGGCTTTCCGGCGAAATGACTCATCACGAGGAAACCGGCAAGTTCCAACAATCTTTTGAAGTCATCCATCATCCGCCAACCCGTACAACACCAGCGTGGTGGATAACACCCTTGCCTCTCCTTTCCTTTCCTTCCTTTCGAGAGAAGACCCCGAGTTCCAGTAGCTAGAACATTTAGTGAGCAGCTTATGCTGCACCTTACAAATACCAAAAACAATAAAGATTTTTGTATTCGTATAAATATTAGAATTATGTCAGCCAAATTATTTACAAAGCTATGTAAAACCTATTGAGCAATCAAAAAATCAAAAACTCAGAAAGTACCTTGTTATTTTCATTTCAATTGAAAATACAAACCTCGCTGAAACAAGCGTGGAACCCCAATCAAATATTTACATAAGAAATAACGCGTGAGCCGTGAATTGGCAAGGCTTTTTCGCTTCAAGTTCGGCATCGCATTGTCAAATTTATTATTCATATGTGTTTACCTTAGTGATGTTACGTGTGAGATTTTAGTCAAAGGATTTCAATGTTTTAGACTATGTATAGCTAAACAAAGCCATTGTCATTTTTTTTGTGATTTTAAAGCGGGTCTTTGTTATATTGCCTAATTACAAAACTCAGTCTCAATTAATTGTGTCTATTCTAATCACAGATTACAGAAATAAAACAATTCTAATGCAAAATGTCAAAGATCTAACAATATGTCATAGAGACAAAATATTAAACGTCACAAACATAGAATGAGAATTCAATAAGAATTTGAGTTAACCGAACAATTCGACATGCACTTATTTGTACGATACTTATCATCCCACTAATATTATAAATGTCAAAGTATGGATATTTGGATGTTTGTATGTATGTTGGTCAATCACGCCGTAACGTATGAACGGATCAGGCTGAAATTCGGAATACAGTTAGATTATAGTCTAAAAGAACACATAGGCTACTTTTTATCCCGGGAAAATAAGGGGAACAACGAGAACGGGAACTACGCGGGTAAAACCGCGGGGCACTGCTAGTCGTACAAAACTTTTTAAAAGTTTAAATTTAACATTTTAATGTACTATAACTCTTTGTATGCTCTTTTTTGTTTTTTGAAATTGACGTGTAAATTGTATAAAGAACTTTGACTTTGGCTTTTGGCTGGAATAAGCCTACAATTAAAGTTGCGGCTGGTCTATTTGGGAGAACGACATCTGCCAATCCTGAGCCCAGGGTTCAAATCCCTCGCACAAAATGCGTGTCATGTGTATAATGTCACTAACTTAAAAACGGCGAAGGAAAACATCGTGAGGATAGCAACATACACCCAGAATCTTTCGAGGTCATGCGTCATTCACACATGCCCTTCGCTTTCTTCTTGTAGTGAGCCTGGAGGCCCAGCTGAGCGAATACAAAAAAGCTTTTGGAAAAAAGGCAAATAACGTATCCGTTACCTGCTCTCTAACTACTTTCTTGTATGCAATGTGCGACGGTCTTTTCGAACTAATTTGAAAAAAAATATGTGCAAATGAATTTACAGACTGTTTTTTTCGAAGGTGTGTCTGACGTTGACGTTGACGTTGGTTTGGAGTCTCTTTGATCAACCGAATTCCCAACTTAGCTCAGGGCCACTGAACTGATAAGATACGCAGTGATTAACTGATTCGTAAGACAATAACCCTTGGGCTAGTGTCATTGTCGCGTTAAGCATTAGGAGTAGGTACGATAAGTAATTGAATGAAGAAATTACTTATTTTGCGGATTCTACCAAAGTAACTGATATAAAATATAAGGATAAAAAAATTTCAAGTGATATGTGATGATCTGTGTCTCTAAAATCATGTAAATTGTATCGAATATTTTTGCTATTGTGTTGTTTGTGTATAATTTATTGTACGCACTAACCCCAAAACGTTCCGAATTACACAACTCACTCCTCCTTACATTCTATATTTAAACCAGATTAAACCTTAATTATATTTATCTCATTATAACATTTCCAAGAAAACCCCGCTGGGACATTTTACATAGCACATATACTCAACACATAAACAAATACACGCGTGCACACAGATACACCAGCACTCGTAAGTATAACACCACACACACACACACACACATACACAACACACACATTTGCGCAACATGGGAGGTAACTTTACTAACTCTCACATCAACAGGGATAGTGGAAGCTATGTCTTTAATTGCAAATATTTAAATTTAATTGTATTACTTGATTTAGTAAGCTTAAGCTACATTGTTTAAATGCAATAAATTATGGTTAAAAAAGCCCTTACTACCATTTAAAAACAGTTTGAGGTAAAAAAAAATCTTTCCTCTTTCTTTGTACAATTATTCTTTCTTTCTTCTGCCCCTCAACCCTGTATAGATAAATAGATAGTACCTGGGTTACCGAGCTTTGCTCGGATTAAATACTATATTTATATACCTACAGATAAAAGACTCCAAGAAATATATTTTCTTAAAAAAAACGAATTGAAAAAAAAAGAGAACCCGTCTGGATTCGAACCCGGAGCTACTAATTCGTGATCGCTATGAGCGCCCGACTTCCCGTCTGAGCTAATTATGCTGTCGCGTCACGCGGCGAAATTTACCTTCACATTCTAATGTCTAATGTGACAGTTTTTCATTGTCTAAAAACGCGCATAATATGCGTTTTTTTTAAATAAGACCTAGTTAGATCGATTTATCGTCCCTGAAATCCCCTGCATACATAATTTCATGAAAATCCGTCGAGCCGTTTCCGAGAATCAGATTCTATATATATATATACATATTTATATAGGTACAAGAATTGCTCGTTTAAAGGTATAAGATGTTTAAAACAATATAATTTGCAGTTTGGATTCGTCGCCATGATTGCCGTGAGACAAATTGAGCAAGTTTGATAAGTTCCAGCGTGAGTCGCCAAAACGCAGAAAAAATGAAGGCTCGTACCCGCGGGTGTGCGGTCGAAGAACATTTGTCTAAGTCCGCACGACCAGTAAATTTTCGCGTATCAAAGTTGGCCACCGTTAGATGGCGATTTATGATTGTACCTAGTTTGTTTTCAACCGACTTGGTAATAGGATAAGTTTTCAATTTTGTATGGTTTTTTGAAGTTATACTTTATTTTGAGGCGTTAGGGAAATGTGATAAGAGTAAATTTTTACGACGCACGCACACACCGTGATAAAAAACCGACACCCTTAAGTTGGTTAGTCAACATATTTATCAGTAAACATGGTTACTAATTTCAGGATAATACTGCTTCCGTTGAAGATATTTATCATCTATTAGTCCAGGCACATTAATCATAGTAGGAAATATAATCCTCTACAGTATTTGTAAAATTTCAATAGCAGCCCATAGGAAACGAGATATTTCCAATAAATTTAATCTAAAAAATCGATTTTTAGACCTTTGACCTTGGGATATCTGAAGACGCGGACACCCAATGCAGGTTTTGAGGTTTGAGACAAGTTTTAGGTCAAAAGTCAAAGTAAAATAAAGGCTTATACAAGTTTATAGCCAACTATCTTTCATTTCGAGGTGTAATCCTAATTTGCCTTCACTACTATTATAATGGTTGAAGTTAAACTTCTTATTCATAACACGAGGAAAAAAGATAGCAATCATTAACTTCTTGCGTGCGTGCAAAAGTGCGCATACTTTTTTTGAAGTGAAAACTTCTTTAGGCGCGCCTAAACAGATTTTTTGTGGGCTGTGAATTGAATTCATTCGTCACGCTCGGGTATGGTAAGAAAGCTTCGGGTAAACTCTGGACCATGGCTATTGGCCATCTAGAAATACGTCATCCAATGGGAAATGCTGAAAGGGCGTAGACAGGTCATCATGGCATGGCCATCTAGAAACACATCAGCCAATGGGAAATGCTGACACTTTTCTAGATGGCTATGCCAAGATGGCGAGGCCACGGCCTCCGGTTACACCGGTGTAGTTTCCAAGGTAAGCTAACAAATTCTGAGTTATAAGTTTTCACTTCTATCGGCAGTTCCTATGACTGCCGTTTTTTTTTTGTTTGTATTTTACGAAATAGCTCATCCGATTGTTAAGAGCCAGTTTACGAAACGACAGAGCTCGACTTTAGGTAAAATATGCAACATTGTTTGCGTGCTTTCGTTCGCGTCGGCTAGAGCGTTTAGGCGGACAGAACGATCTTGAGCCGCAATGGCAGTGTATGGTAATGGTAATGTTGATGAAGTATTTAATATCATAAGAATACATTTTTTTTGTAAGTCTAATGAAAAACAAAACTTACGACTTTCAGAAGTAGTCCCATATACGTTTTACCAAAATCAGTGTAGTGATTTTTGAAATATCAACAAAAAAAAATCGATGACGTATTCGTCCTTCTTCGTTATTTATTTGGAGTTTTTTTTGGAAATTTGATAATCATTTATTGAATCGCAACATGTACATGACATTAATTTAAAACTAAAATCTAGTAGGTACATGATCCTATCATTGGGCGTAGCAATCCAATTAATTACGAGTACAATAAAATAAAAGAAACCAACACTTATTGTAAGACTAAATTTTTTGAGTAATAGCTCAAAAAATTTAGTCTATTAAAGTTCTTAAATTTAAATTTATTAGATAAATTTAGACGCCACACATAATCTGAGCTGTTTTTAGCAAACCCACACTTGGACAGCGTGGTGGATTTATTATGAGAGACAGTCGTAGTAGTAGGATATTAAAAATGGGTTTCTCATGATTGTGGCATATTCAGATTAGTTAGGAAATATGGAAAATTAATTTCATCATCAAAGTCAAAGTTCTTTATTAATTAATGTACAATTTACACGTCAATTTAAAAAAAAAAACAAAAAAAGAGCATACAAACAGTATACATTTTTAAAGTTTAAATTTAACATTTTATTGTACGATAAAGAGTGTCGTACAAATAAGTGTCAACCATTAAAATATAATGTATTTATTACAATTGTAATGAACAATGTCAATTTTTTACAACTTTATTGTGTGTTTACCATCACTCTTTAAAAAATCGCTGTAACTGTAAAAAGTTTGATCGATCAGCCAGCTTTTTAATCGGTTCTTGAAACTGCCCAAACTTGGGGCTGATTCATCTTTCTTTCATCGATCATCACATGGCAATGTCTTCTGCTCATCACTTCCACTTGCTGACAGTCGCCTTTCACAGATTGTCATTCCATCTGGCTGCAGGCTGCATGCACTCTACGCTTGCCAGTACGTGGTTTCCACTCTACAATATGTCGGCCCCAATGGTAATCGGTTCTCCTAAGTAACTCTGTGCTAAAGAATTCCTTTTGAGACTTGTTGTGACCTCAGCGTGAGTTTCAGTTATGAAGTTTCTCACTGATCCAGGCTCTTCTTAACTGTATATAGGTATTAACCTATATACAGTGAAACTGAATATTAATTCAGTAAGACTATTTACCCAAATTCAGTGTTTCCTTGATCTATTCATTAGTTTAATCTAGTCGAGGAACCGTCTTTAAACTGAATGAAGATTTAGGAAGGTTTCTTAATGGATGGCTGATCCTTTGTTAGGCCGTATTAGTCGATTTACGTTCAACTTAGTGTTAATTTATCGCCATATTAATCAATGTTCGACTATTTCAACTATTGCCTGGATAAGCTTGGATTATTTTATTGACTAGTAGAACCCCATGGGTGTACTCGCGTAGTTCCCGTTCCCTTTATTTTCTCGCAATAAAAAGCCAATGTGCTATTTCAGATTGTTATCTACCTTTATGCTAAATTTAAAGTCGATACGTTCAGTCGTCGACCTCCGACGTAATTGAGCAACAAACATCCAAATATGCAAAGTTTTACATTAATAATAAAGCAGTAGAATAGTATAATTTATGTTGTGCGGTACCATAGTTGAAACCGTTGCAGATCATAAAATTCCTGACTTTACAAGCGTAGGGTCGTTGGTTCACACCCCGCCGGTACCTTTGAATATTTTTGCAAATGCATGTAGGTACCAGTTTGAAAACAAGTTTTAACAATGAAGAAAATCATCGCGGGAAAACCGAGACGTTCCAAGAAAGATATGTTTTGAGTACAGTATTAAAAAAACAAAAACCGATTTCAGAGCTAGCGTAGAATGGGTAGGCTCTTACAAACTTAAATATTCTAACTATTCCTTCACCCAAACGTAAGTCATACATCAAAAAAATACTCATTCTCCCTTACTACCGTATTTAATAAGTAGCTACATCTCACACGATAATAGGCAAAGTGACTAAAAGCAACGAGTTTTGTCCATTATCCATCAGATAAACTATTTTAAACAATAGGATACGTTTTTGAAGTGAAAACTTCTTTGGCGCGCCTAGACAGATTTTTCGCGATGAAAATCAAGGATTGACCGATGTAAAATGAATTTAGGCTCGAATGAGGATTTAATTATAAGCTAGTAGTATAAATACTGAACGTATAGGACGTTGAGTACGTACCTGTACGACACATCAAGCATAGCTAACTCCGTTTCTCGTTAAGCGACTTTGATTTAGAAAGACGTACTTCTTAGCATTCCATGGATTCACCGTGCGGGTGCCGGGTCCATCGTGTGGCAGAGAGAGAAATCTCGAGTAGACCCCGAGACTTGTGACTCGGGCGTAGGTTTAAAAGGGGCCCCTTATATTGACGTACGTCAACACTCACCTTCACTACTCGTATTTCTCTCCCTGCCCAGCCAAATCCGATATGATCCTACTAGTGCAGCTTTAGATACTCGTTCTAGTATAGAACTTACTGCACTTCTGGACAATCCAAGGTCTTTAAGCAGGTTATAGAGAGATTTTGCTGGTATACCTCTCGCTCCTACTTCTACAGCGTATAAATTAACTACATAGCCATTTTTTGTTAATTCATTTTGTAGGTCGTAATACTTATTTTGTTTCATCGCGTGGTCTTTAGGTATATTAGTTTCCCACGGTACGGTAAGTTCTACCAGGACTATGCGTTTCGTAGCCCTAGAAAAAAGGAAAATGTCCGGTCTGGATGACGAAACACCCACATCCTCTGGGATTTTGTAGTGCTTTTCATACGTGTCCATTAAAATAGTCCAATCATATCTTTTTTAGGGTTCCGTAAAACGTAAAAACGGAACCCTTATAGATTCGTCATGTCTGTCTGTCTGTCTGTCTGTCCGTCCGTATGTCACAGCCACTTTTTGCCGAAACTATGAGAACTACACTGTTGAAACTTGGTAAATAGATGTATTCTGTGAACCGCATTAAGATTTTTACAAAAGTTTAAAAAAAAAAACAAAAATTAGGGGTACTGAGAACTGAAACTCAAAAATTTTTTTTTCATCAAACCTACACGTGTGGGGTGTCTATCGATAGGTCTTCAAAAATGATATTAAGGTTTCTAATATAATTTTTGTCTACACTGAAGAATTTTCGCGAGAGACGCTTCCAAAGTGGTAAAATGTGTGTCCCCCCTCTAACTTCTAAAGTAAGAGAAAGAAAAAACTTAAAAAAATATATGATGTACATTACCATGAAAACTACCAACGAAAATTAGTTTGAACTCGATCTGATGAGTAGTTTTTTTTAGTACGTCATAAATACACTTTTATTAAAACTTCGATCAAAGTTACAACGAACTGCAAGAACTATGTGTACTATGTATATTATGTTACTTGCTGCAACGGAACCCTTCATGGGCGAGTCCAACTCGCACTTGGCTACTTTATTTTTATATTATAGAGCGACGAAACGGGCAGGACATGTGCCTGATGGTAAGCAACATGCCTGCCACATAACAGCACAGTGACACGCAGCTATTGGAACATGAAGAGTGCAAATCATAACCTGCAGCACTACACTGCGCTCGTCACCCAGAGATATAAGATGTTCTATCTCTATGCCCTGTAATTTCACTGGAAATATTGCCCTTCAAACCGGAACATAGTATCTATCCAATTAGCTCTGTTTATTTGATAAATAAAAATATCAATTCAGTTTCCTCTTTTCCTTCTCATTATGGAACTGAGTAAAGCCTCGAGCCTCACTCAAACTTTCCAAAGACTTGTTTAGACTTAGGCTTCACCCTCGTGTCTTCAGAGTTTGTTACAGTCGTGTATAGCACTTGAAGGCTTATGGCGAACTTTTCCATTTACTGGGTTATATAAATATAATCTTCTCTGTATAACTCTTTACAATCGATTAAGAGGCGTGTCAAAAGGGTAAAAGGTAAAAAAGTGCGAAAAAGACTTCAAAGTCTTCAACATCGCCAGAAAATTCCTAGCTTATCGGGTTTTTATCGCATACAATTCGGAGATTATGCAACTGATCTGCATGACTTGCGTTTTTTAACAGACTTCTTGTAGCTCGAAGATGGGGCTTCGTTTCATGGTTGAAGTTCCAAAGACACGGATAAAGAGGTATGACTTTACTTTTGTGATAAGAACGTCTAGCCTGTGGAATGAGTTGCCTGAGTGGGTTTTCCCCGAAAGTTATAATCTTGGTGTCCTCAAATCGAGAGTAAATCGGTTTCTTCTAGGTAAACATGCTCCATCGTTAGCAATATTTTTCAAAAACTACGTACTATATAATTGCCTAAATGGTAGAGCTATTTATCAGTTATCATATATATTAGTTTACCTAACTACGAGGAACTATCGCAAAAAGTCTCCACTACAGATGGGGCGTATTTTGTCCAACAATTTACCCGAAAGTTATAAGGAAACCACTAATGACACAACTTTTATGAACAAAACGAAGCAACTCTTGTTAAAGACAACACTGTACCGCATTAATGAGTAAATAATATAACGAATAAAAGTAAGGGTAAAAATATGACGATTAGTATAAATATTAGTAATAAATATTGATTAAATGTAGTTTATTGCTAATAGTATTTATTGAATGCTAAGTGCTGATTTTGAGTAATGAGTACGCGACGCGGTGGTCAATTACGAACTAATGATTGATTACTTGATTTGTGTCGAGGTGCAAATATGATGACTTAACAATTACAATGAGGTGAATGAGGTGAGTGTACGATGCATAGCTCGTACATGTTATGTAGATCTAATTGAGTTGTACCTTCCTGTTATTTTACAATTTAAAATTTTACAAATTTCTATGTTTCTAATTTTAATTTTCTTTTAAAGATTTTTTTTTAATTCCTTGCTTGATTAATTGTCTGACTGCAAATTTTGATGTAATATGTTCTAGGTCCTATTATTATATGTTTTATAATTTAGTTTAGCCTGCGTAGTAGCCTTGAATCTTTCCTTATGAGAGAACACCCAGAGTCTCAGTAGTGAGAACATATTTATATTGGTTTACTTGTGTTTGTGATCAGCTACAAAGTATCCGAATCAATTTTGTTTTAAGAACTTACAATGTAATTTATGTTAGTGGCAATTTGTATAACCCGGTATTTTATACAATACCTAGGAAATGTATAGAGTTTTAGTTATAGAATAAACCTATACCTAGGTAATGTATAAATATATTTTTATACATTACCTAGGTATTCTATACATTACCGATTATGCAGCCGTTCGATTCTGCAGCCGGAAATATATGTAAATGACGTAAGGGTCTTTCTTTCACTGAGATTTGACTCCGGCGCTTCTACCGCCTAACGAAAAACGCTTTGACGCTTTGATGCTTTGACATTGCTGTCTCTTTTCTTCTCGCTTGAAATGAAAGAGACGGCAATGCCAAAGCGTCAAAGCGTCAAAGCGTTTTTCGTTAGGCGGTAGACTCCCAGGTCCGCATATTTTTCATACACTCTAGGGGTAGTAGCGACTTGCCTAGATGGAGTTGGAGTGCTCGAGTCGGGGTATACCTACATAACATTGATAAATATAAACCAAGATCTATTTATTTTATATATTGCCGGTGGAACACCAGGTAATCTATACAATCCCCAGAAATTGTATTCATTAACTAGTTAAAGTACGTAATAGACAATAATATTCATAATATTTCATACATTGCCCGGACGCCGCAGATATTCTATGCATTGCCTAGTTATTGTACATTAAAATACACCTGAATTAATGAAACTAGCGTCAACTCAAAATTGACACTAGCTCCATTATTTCAAGATCCATTTTTGATGGAACCAATGTTGTGAATTATTATCAGTAGTTCCATCATGGAACTGTGAATGGAACTAGTGGCAACGAACCAATTATACAGATTGCCGATAACAAATACACAAAATATATTTAGTTAAATTTTCTTTAAAACAAAAGAGTCTTTCTTTTTTAGCTCCGAAGTAAAGTAAAAATCCTTACTCTGTGAACAAGTCCGAACAAAGAGTTTTAAGATAAAAAAGATTCAGAATAAAGCATACGTTATTTCAAAGCGAGAGCCAAAAGATAAAGAAAAGTCGAAAGTTGAAACAATACGGTAGCAAGATTCTCGGTAGCAGATATACAAGTTGGAGACGTTTTGGCAAAGGTTGGAGAGTCGAGATAAAAACTAATTAGGTTTTGGTAACCATTGTAACCCTCATTTTACAGAATGTGTGCTTGCTACAGGATAAAAAGACTTAAAAACACTTCAAGTCAATTTTTCAATTTTTGTCCTTTTGTTTATCCTTTTTCCGTACAAGGTTGCCTGGAAGACATTACTTTAAGCAATAAGGCAATATAACCAATTAAGAGTCTCTGAGTCCCACCCGTTAGTTACTATTTTTTTTTATGTTTATGTTTTACTCTGTGTGGTCTTTTAATAAAGAGTTTATTATTATAACTACCAATTTTTTTTTTTATTTTAAATTTTGAAAATTTGTGTGAGTGAGACGAAGGTATGATAACTAACGTGGTTATTACACATTTCAAAAACATACACGTTTGATATAGTCAGTCCCGTCCGGCGACCCCGTTTCGATCGCGTCCGTCGATCTTTTTCAAGGAGAGTGCGCGCGCGTGTTCTTTATCATACGAGAGTTACCCGTGTATTAACTTATTTAAATATGTATGTATTTATTTAAAACGAGACGAAAATAATGAAAAAAACGTCTAACAGATTGGATTTAATAGATACTTTTCCGCTTCCGCTTCGCCCATATATTTGTGACCACAAGTGAACAGCCAGTTGCTACTCTTACTTATTACTGTAATTACACCGATAACAGTAAATTTAATTGACGTGAGGGTGTTTTCGATACAGCAATTATAGTGAAGACGCCGAAGGCTTTTCGAAACACGAAACTAAATCAATTTACAGTCAAGGCTACGCAGAACGTATGTACCTACATAATATATTTATGTCAGCATAAAATTGTAAATATTGTCAGTTTATAAGCTAATGCCGATAGATTATAACCTAAGTTATCGTACTTAGGTCGTTACAAACATTGCACCAAAACGGTGATGGAGGCTCTTAGCCGGGGGAAGCTTTAGAAAAAATCATATTCGTAAAATAGTTATGTAAACAGTGGATATTTATGTAACCGTAAAATTACACTTGTAATCTGACGTCATTAGATTATAATCTGACGGTTTTTTAATTTTTTTGACAGACGTATTTTTTTTTCTTGCATTTAAAATGCACAAAATGCTACTAAACTTCAGAATGCTAAATAAAATAAGCATTATATAAAAGATGACATGGACTCTGGACTCCGTGGAAATTATTTTAAGGGGCAAAAACTTAGGTACTGTAGATTGTAATCTCAGGCGTTTTATTATAAAACCAACGTTATTTACAATTTTACTGTGACAAATAAATATACACTTGAAAGAGTCACGGTCTACTTGTCATCGTTATCAATTTCTCATAGGTACCAGGATTAAACTATAATTCAGAAATCGCGAAAAAACTGTTTTGATGGATACAAAATGATATCTTAATAGTTATAGTGGGCTATATAATGGCGAGAACCAAGGTCAACGTTCCAACGTCATTGAGGAACAAACATCTAAACTTTCTCATTTATAATTGCTCTCATTTTTTTAGTTTAAACTGAACATTCCATTGTAGTTAATAAAATTAGAATAGGACAGATAAGTGTCAAACATTATTGAAGTGAAAACTTCTTTAGGCGCGCCTAGACAGATTTTAGCGTCACGCTCGGGTATGATCAGAAATCTTCGGGTAAACTCGGGACCTTGGCGATTGGGCATCTAGAAATGCGTCAGCCAATGGGAAATGCTGAAAGGGCGTGGCTTCGCCATCATGGCATGGCCATCTAGAAATGCGTGAGCCAATGGGAAATGCTGACGGATTTTTAGATGGTCATGCCATGATGGCGAGGTGGCGATTTACGTTGTATCTTAGGCAGAGGATAGCTATCGCCATTAGCGAGAAAACACAGCTAGCTTTTTGGGCACATTTGCACCAGAAACAGTTCGGACCGGGTTATGCTAGTTAACATGACTTTGTGGACGTGTATTTTTTGATATTTAAATAAATTATTATCAGTGGGATTAAGTTGCAACATGGGCCGTGAAAAAATGCTTTTCAGCTTATTCGTCCATTTATGGCGAGCGTCCATTTAAGTGATTTCATCCCGCCAGTTAAGAGGCAGTAAAGTGATTCCGAAGTGTCACTACGCGGTTTCGGGAATGGCAATAGGGCATTTAAAGTCGCTTTTATTACGTAGCATTTCCGTTGCAAAGTGTTCTACGGTAAAATACTTAGGGTTGAAGACACGAATTCAAGCTGGAATTATTGAAAAAGCAAAGCTAAATTCAGGAACCGAGGCGGAATATTTCATCCCTTATTAAGGGATTGCTTGTGTGATGAATACTGCGATTTATTCAAAGCGGATTTTTATCCGATTCGCGACGCAACGCGGAATCGTGTTTTTTTGCGTTTACCTCTTTGATTGTAGCATCTGCTCATAAGAACACAATAGTGTCTCGTATTTATTTGAACAGGACGAGTTCGAAGTCAAAATTCCTTGTTCATAAATATACAATTTACACGTCAATTAATTTGAAAAATAACAAAAATAGCATACCGATTTATACATTTTCAAAAATTAAAATTGATATTTCAGTGTAGGATAATAATTACTGCCATGTTATAGAACTATCCACCTCTTTTTATTTGTACTTCCCGTTTTCCTATTTTCGTATCTGTTTTTCCATCCTATGGTTACCTGGAAGAGATCGCTTTAAGCGATAAGATCGCCCACTGCTACTTTAATTGTAGTTTTTAAGTTTTTATGTTTTATTTTTTAAATTTAGTGTAATAAAGAGTTAATCTATCTATCTACAATAATAATTATCGATATAGTTTTCAAGCATTATATTTTTATAATGAACTAGCAGCGCCCCGCGGTGTTACCTGCAAAGTTCCCGTTCCCGTTGTTCCCGTTGTTTTTCCGGGATAAAAAGTAGCATATGTGTTCTTCCAGACTATAATCTATCTGTGTTCCAAATTTCAGCCCGATCCGTTCATACGTTAGGACGTGATTGAGCAATAAACATCCAAACATCCAAACATCCATACATTCACATTTGTAATATTTATTATAATAGGATGTGTATTTTTAAGAACTGTTCAAAGTGTAACTGCTACATATGTATATTGCCGACATTCGTATGTATAGTCCCTAAGCACTTGCTGTGCCTCCAATCAAGGTAGGGTCCAGTGTTGGCACCAGGGGGGTAAAATAGTCATGGTCAAGTCACAAAACCATGCGAAAAAAGTACATGCTTTTCTTTGTTTTGACTGGCCTCGGCCTTAGTGGGTAGTAACTCTGCCTGCAAAGCGTCAAAAGTATTTTAATTATAAAAGAGTGTTAGTACGAATAGTTTATCCTTGCTTTAACACAAGTGTCATAGGAAACTCATGCTTTAAATAATATTATGTTCTATTTCTTATTTTAATTTTCACTTCTGCCATACGGTCTTAAGCACACACATTTATTATTATTTCAATGTATAAATGTAGCCGAATCGCTCATTTGAAACGCCGTATACATCTCCCATTCTCCGTCATGGATGAATTTGCGACGCCTGATAGTGTTAACGAGTGTTTGCCTGATATCAGCACAGCTCGACTCAGCATTCTCAGCACGTGCGCGGTAGGCATTAAGGCCATTGTCTTGTCTCTAACGTCTCTCAGTCTATCTGCAGTGCGTGCTTCTGTGGAATTAATCCGTTTCGTTGTAATTAAGGTTTCGGGCGATCTCAGCCTGTTGTCACATTTACGAATTAAATAATTATAGACTACAGGCCCGTGAACAAAATGTACGTAGTAAATGAACCACTAGGAGACCTATGTAGGATGATAGAAGTGTATAAAGTAATAATATTCAGCACTATGCCGTCACTTGTAAGCTGTCCAACTGAGTACAGTCGAAGAGGGGCGGTTACAACCCTCGATCATTTCTCCTTGTCGCATGATTTTTGTACGACATTGCGAAATAATGGATTAAGAGAAGTATTAAAACTGTATGGAACCAATGCCGTACATAATCAAATGCCCAAATTTAAACTGCAAATCGTCGGAAAATCCCGAATTTTTCCGACAAACTAATAATTCAAAATTTATAATTTTTATAGTTTCAATACCTCTTCTAATCTATTATTCTGCAACGCCGTACAAAAATCATGCGACAAGGAGAAAAGATCGAGGGTTGCAACCCCCCCTCTTCGACTGTACTCAGTTGGACAGCTTACAAGTGACGGCATAGTGCTGAATATTATTACTTTATACACTTCTATCATCCTACATAGGTCTCCTGGTGGTTCATTCGCTACGTAAATTTTGTTCACAGACCAGTAGTCTATTAGCTTAGAGATCGTAATCTCTTCACAGTTGGAAAATTGATCGAATACCTGTAATTTGTAAACTTTTCTACTAAAATTATACATTCCAAAGTTTGTATGGACTATGGATGTTTCTTACTCTTTCGAGCAAAAATTACTTAGGGATATTGATAAAATTTGGTATACAAGCAAATAATAGTATGAAATTACACATAGGCATAGAATAGACATAGGCTAACTTTACATCCCCGGCAAATAACGGGATCGGTAACTACACGAGTAAAACTGTGGGACGTTACTAATACAATATATCTTTGGCATGAATCATGTGTGCTTTGTGTAAAAATATAAATTTAACAAATTAAAAGTGCTAAAAACAACTCCCTTGTTCGTAAAAGACTTCAAAATTTTGAACATTGCCGCAAAGTTGCATGTTTATCAGGTTTTTCTCGGTTACATTTTTTGAATTTGTTTACTGATCTCTATGATCTAATACTATATTTTGCTCTTTTTATGTCAGACCACTGGAAACTGAAGAAATCTATATCATTCCATGGTTGATGTCCCAAAGATTCAAACGAAGAGGTCGCGACTCTACTTTCGTAATAAGAACATCTAAAATTAAGACTGCGTTGTCTGAGTGGGTAGTTTTCTGATGGATATACTCTGTGTTTTCAGAGAGAATCGGTTTTTTATTGGTCAAAACGATTTATTAATATCATAGATCGCATCGTCACCCAACATCAAGCGAGATGGCGGTCAAATCACAGAATAAATATTAGTACAAGTACAGAAGACTCACATAGCGAAAAAAATTATATAAATAGCAACTCTTACTGTGACACAACAAAGTGCAATTCAGCTCGCATTAGCGCTCAATGCCTATCGCGATATTCACCTAAACATTTGCGCTCTCTTCTAACGCTGTAACTCTGTCCCTGTCTGGTGCGGAATGATATGCAAGGGTTGTCGACATATCTAATAAAAAAAAATTAACCTTCCGTTATGTAGGTAGTCACCATTGTAGCACAGGTTAATACAATAATACAGGCAATGCAAAAAATGAAAATTCTTTATTTGTTTTTTGACTCATGCATCCATATACAACACAATATGCACGCGACGTCATTTTGCGCAGGAATCGTGTTGCGCGAGCGCTCAGCCGTGCGTCCGACATCAGACTGTCACTTGTTCCGTGGGAGTAACGGTCTAGCTGTAGGCTAACAACGCACGACCTTGAGAGAGTGGTGATGCCCTGGTCAAATGCTAACCAATTTTCATTCCAAATTATTGAGACTACAGTTTAGTTATATACAAAAGTAAGCGTAGCTTACATTGACATTTGCTTTTTTTCTTCGTATTTCGCCGTATACCAATTGAAAACACCATGTCTTCTTTTCCCTTCTTTAACCCAAATTTAATGATCTGTTCATAAGTTAAATATTTAAGTAAAATTTGATTCAGTTATTAAACTGGCTCAATAACATTCCACATTTAAAACGTTTTATCAGAAGCGTTTTATCAGTTGGCCGAAAGCGGGCAAGTTTATATCTACGTCTTTTGCACTGAATAAATTAACAGTCACCGAGTCACACTGGAAATAACAGGTTCAATCAGAAATTATATAACTGCTGCTCTAAAAAAGATACTTAAATGTGCAAATAGGATTCGAACCCATGACTTCACGACAGACACATCAGAGGATCTAGTCGCTAGGCTATGATTGTAATTCTTGCCAAATATTCGGTAAACTAATAAAGTAAGAGTAATTTCCGTTTGTTACACTAATACATTTTATTAATGTTTTATTTATCTTATCTAGACTAAATAATTTTTAATTAAACGGACCCTAATTAGGAAATAAAAGTGAATCTTCGAGATAAGCGGTTAAGGACGATATTACCTCCCAAGTAGACATTACCGTAGAAGAAAACATTCAATTTTAGTATTACGGCTCCGTCGGTGGGAGGAAAATATACCATAAAACTTAGTACGTTAAGTTTACTTTCGAATATCAATAAAGGTAACATTGAACATCGCCTATCAGTGAACCACGGACTTAACTTTCGCCGTAGCGTAATATCTATCCTATTCTATAAGGACTTACCTTCCTTTTTCAGTGTTGATGTCGTAAAGGGTTTGTGCTCAAAAGGTTCTAAAGGAAGGTCACCTTAGTACCCCTGTTACCTAGCTTCGATTGTTACCTGTCCAAAATTCTACTAATATTATAGATGCGATGGTTTGGATATTTGTATAAGTTACGGTGGTCTAGTCGGGAGAACGGCGGCTGCCGATCCGGAGACCCCGGGTTCAAACCCCACACGCACCACTGTCTTTTCGAAGTCATGTGCGTAATGCCGCTAACTTAAAACGGTGAAGGAAAACATCGTGAGGAAACCGACATGTACCTAGAATCTTTCGAAGTCATGTGTCATCCGCCAACCCGCACTGGGCCAGCGTGGTGGATTAAGGCCTTAACTCTCTCCTTGCGAGAGAAGGCCCCGAGTCCCAGCAGTGGGAACGTTTAGTGGGCTGTTGATGATGATGATGATGATGGTTTGGATGTGTGTTAGAAAAACTGAACGAATCAGGGCTATATTTAGAACATACTAGTTTTCATCTTCAAGAGATCCAAAGAAGATAAAATGAAGAGAAACGAGAAAGGGAGATATACGAGTAAAACAGCAGGGTGGTGCTAGTTTGGTATAAGCACCATTTTTCAATATCAACGTTACATAACATAGGACCCCAGCGCATATACGATGGAAGCTAAAATACCTATGCGTCCAACGAACTGAAATAAAAATAATTCAGAAAGTTAATCAAAACAAAAAATAATATTCCTTGGAAAAGCTTCACTAAGCTTAAAAATTTACTACACCATAGATGATCCTTGTCGACAAATAAATTATGGAATGAGTCGATCTGCTTCACGAGACATTGTTTGTATTTACGTACCAAATCGAGCTACTACATTATGGAAAACTATTGGATGTTAAAATGGAAAACTTGGATGTAAAAATAAGACTAACAAATGAACCACAACGTTATTTTTAACGTTGTGGTTAATTTGTTAGATCGATAAATTTTAATATATTGAGAATTTTGACCCAGACTAAGGTGGCGTGACAAAATGGAATCGCACGATAAAGACTGGACCACTAAAGCCGTAAATCGTACTATCTGGAAGGAGGGAAGAGAGGCCTTTGCCCAGCAGTGGGACAATTTAGGCTAATAATAATAATAATATTGAGAATTAAGACTACATAATCGTGACCCCCAGTATCGGTCGGCCGCTTTTAATATTACGTAGTTATTAGGCCAATTGTCCACGTAGCTGCACGACATCCGCACGATTTCGACAATTTTCGGATGCAAGACGAATGCTTGCATCTTGCGTACAAATAATGAAGTCTGTGTCCACGAAACGACAACGACACGACAGCCGCACGTCTTGCGTTTGTTCGTAGGATGCATGCATTCGACAAAAGACGCGTGCGTGGACAGTAGGCCTTAAGGTAATAACATAAACTTTTTTTGAGTCGGGCGGTGAAAATGTAAACAATTGGTTTTTTGCAATTGTGACTTGTAGAGTCAGAGAGTAAAATGTGTACGTTCCGAAACCACAATCGTCATCCGCATTTTATGGTAAAGATTCACATCGCCCAAATTATGTAAATTTTAGTTAATTTTAATGCGAAAAAGGATTGAAATAGAGGATGAAAGCTTCGATAGTTTCGCCATTTTTTAACTTATCATCTTGATGTTTTAATCTTTTCAAAAGATATTAATTAATATGAAACATAATTTTCCTAAAAATTTTACCTTCGAACGATTCAAATACAATCCAATAAATTATCGTACTAGTAACTGGTAAGTAAGCTTGTTAATTAATATTTCGAGAGCTGACTGTAGAAAAATAATGTCATATTTTTACATACCGAATCTAGATTTTGCCATGCATTGGAAAAAACTATAACTAAATACTTACAAGTTGCGAAAAGAGCTGCCAAGATGAATTCGCCTGAAACAAACAGACAATAAAATTCAAATTGATTTAAATAATACCAATCCAACAATTTTAAATACCGTTCCATTTTACAAAGCAAAGTATTCTCATTGTATAATTACACGCAATAACGATCGGGAACATTGCGATTGGCAAAATTGTAATCTGAGCTTCATTATTGGTGTTATAACGGAATTGAGATTTATTTTGTGAAATAATTGGAACGGCACTTACTAAGACGTGCACTTTTGCGAGTAATAACAGTTTTGTTAATTTATATATTCCTAGAGACTTGTTATCGGGACATGGACTATTCAGAATATTTTAAGCATTCTGAGCATTTAGAAATATTTACTAGTGCATGTGAAGATATTTTTTAAATAACATAGTAATAAGGCGACTAGACCAGTGAGCCATACGACGGTAAGCAAAACGCCTGCCTGCCAATAATGCTATGATATATTTTTTGATGATTGCTTTTTTGAGATTAAGAGCGGCTTGTGTTGAAACGTGCTTACATAGAAGAAACCGATTCACTCTATACTTGAAGTCAGTCAGATTCACAGAAATCTAAATAATAAGGTAATTAGTAGCATACTCTCCGAAATGTATCCGATAAAACCCTATAAAAATGCAACTTTACGGCGATGTTCAAGATTTTGAATTAATTTACAAAGGGAAGCTTTACGAATGGCAGTAAAGTAAAGAATTTTTATTTATAATAGACTAGCGGTCCGCCCTTGTTTTACCCATGGTACATTTGTAGCCTGTAACACGCAGGAATACAGCAATGCAGGTGCATATGCAGCGGTTTTTGAATTCGGTCATTTTTGAAATCGGTCCAGTAGTTCCTAGATTAGCGCGTTCAAGCAATGCATTCTTCAGCTTTATAATAATAGATTTGCATTTGGCTCCAAGTCGTTTTGAATTTGTAAGAACGAGCAAATAGACTGCAGTTGTTTGGTATGACTAGTATTGGAAATTTAGCGTTTGATTTAGATTATGTTTCCAAAGGGTTGGGAATTCCCAATTTGCTCGGGTAAACAGTTTGGTTTGCAGAATGCAGTCTCTTTAGTGCCGTGTCAATATCAATTTAGCGTGTCGGTAAACCTTAAGCTAACAAAGAGCTTTGACTTGGTTTATACAAGGTTTATACAGAGATATTCTAAATTTACATAGTTTTACTAATAATGAATTTATAGTCTATTTAATTGTTGTCAAATTAACAGTAGTCACAAACACGGTCAATGGACGACCTTGTACAAGCTTTGCTTAGTTTGGGGTCAGATCGTGTTGTGTGTGAATTGTCTACCAATATTTATTTATATACTTGATTATCGCGTTATTACAAATAATTAAGATGAAGGATGAAATAGATGAATACAATATTTTTGAAAATATTTTTAGTATAATATAAACTAGCAAGTTACACTGAAAATTAGAACAATACATTTTTTTGTTGTTAATTTAATAATAATAACGTAATGTTTTTGAAGCTGTGGTAAAATAATATTAGATATCAGTTTGTACAGCTCATTGTCATAACATTTTTTTTATGCAATTAATGCATAATTTATGCATTTCTGTAGTTGGAACTCAAAGCTTTCTCTCGCCTATGCAAAATCAAGTGAATTCCAACTCATTTCTTTGAACCCTCGGGCCAGGTTACATGTAATATGTTACGCAGAAATATGTTTTTACGATGTTTCAATTTACTCACGATAATTTCTTTAACTGAAACCCTAAGCTCAGTGAAGATCGAACTCTTAACTTTATATAAATAACAGATGCAAAGCCAAAGACACAACCAATTTAATGTGAAACAAGTTTATAAAACATTTCATTTAAAGGATGAAGGATAGCAAATAGTTTTACATAGTGCTCCACCTTTCCTCGCCTTGGCTTAAAACAAACTTTCTAAAGTGGCAAAGAGGTGAAACAACTACCAAGAAGAAAACAACTTTCCTATCTTAGAAAGAAGACGTCGAAAAGCCAAGAGCACATAAGTTAGTACTTATTTTTATAAATATACTAGCTGTACCCTGCGCGCGTTGCTACGCCACCTATGTAAAATTGGTCGTACCATGTCACACAACAACTTTGCTAAAGATCATGATCAAATGCGTTATTTACGATTCTATAATGGGCATACTGACAATCATTAATTTATAAATATACATATTTATATTAGATATATTATATACAAGACTTCTTCTGTGCGTGTGTTTGTAATAAAATTAAACTCTTCCTAAATGGCAGGATCGATTTTTCTTAAATTAAACGTGTATTCAAGTGGATTCGAAAATAGTTTAATGGTGTTCCGAATTTTAGCTTGATCACTTCATAGGAATACATTAACAAGTATCGTTTACTTGGAAGAGATTGCTCTTACCGATAAGGTTACTATTTGTTTCACTAGCTTTAAGAATATGTTTCTTTTTTATTTATTTTTGTATTGTGAACAATAAAGACTTTATATTATCTATTTAAACATCCAACCTTCCTTATTTACAATATTAGTAGGATGAAAGATGTGTCTTTAGTCCGTAATCAATAAACTCGAAACTACACAGTAAGTAGTATTAGATCAAGGTTATAATTTATTTTAGAAAATCCGACTTTAGTTTAAAACTAAATTCAGATACTCGATCAAATTTCGTAAGAATCTTTCACTACATCGTTTAAATACATGAAAGCAAATTTTAGTTTTATGTTCATACTCGTATTTCAAAAACCGCCGCACTGATTTCTACAAAAATTATAAAATTTTCTAAACTATAATCTACCAAACAAAAAAATAATCATCAAAATCGCGCTATCGCATCACGTCAAAAAACGTATAACCGAATTGAGAATTTCTTTCTTTTTTGAAGTCGGTCGAAAACAGTAAAGTGTTAGTTTTACCAGCAAAGTAGAGAGTAAGGCCAATTGTCCACGTAGCTGCACGACATCCGCACGATTTCGACAATTGTCGGATGCAAGACGAATGCTTGCATCTTGCGTACAAATAATAATGAAGTCTGTGTCCACGAAGCGACAACGACACGACAGCCGCACGTCTTGCGTTTGTTTGTTGGATGCATGCATTCGACAAAAGACGCGTGCGTGGACAGTAGGCCTTAGGTTTACCGCTTTTGTGGCTAATTTATTGAATACTAATTGATTAGATTGTAAAAACTTGGCTTGATAGTCTTTTAGAGCTTTGCGTGTGCTTTTCGCAATTCATCGCGATTCCATTAGCGATACGATACAACTTTTGATTGCTTTCTTCGAATCGAATAGAGTTCGTGTCTGCAATCTTCCCAGCGTTTTTATTTTCAGTTTAATTATTTTAAAATACCAGGACTTTGGGATGGCTTATTGGTTTTTTTTATAACATAGAATGAGACGAGCAAAGCTTGTGGCTGACGTTATGCAACTTACTGGCCTATAACAGGTGCCATTTAAAACGCATAATTTACTTTGTCATAATGAATGTAGCATAATGCATAGTGTCATAATGTAAGTTTTGCAATTGTTTTTTGGCATAATGTGTTTTAAGCATAACAATCTATTGTAATACATTCAATTTGACTGGCCTTGTGGCTTAGTGGGCAGTAGTTCTGCCTGCGAAGCTGAGGGTCGTGGGTTCGAGTCCCACCCAGTGCAAATATTTGTGTGAAGAATTCAAATGTTTGCACTGTGTCTGGATGTTTCTATGTATGATAAGTATGTATTTAAAAACTATATAAGTACTAGCGGCCCGTTCCGGCTTCGCTCGGATTTCGTCATATAAGGATTATAAATCGAAAAAAAACTATCCTATCTCTCAAGTTAGACCAGACTGCTCACGGTGTGCCAATTTAATTTAAAATCGGTTAAGTAGTTTAGGAATCCAGCGTGGACAAACATCGTGACAGGAGATTTCTATATATTAAGATTATATCAGCTATCTGGCCGCCATCATACAAGCTTTGCTTAGTTTGGGGTCAGATGGTGTGTGTGAATTATCCACTAATATTTATTTAATTCGACTATTGATGAGACGCATAATAGTCTTTAGGCATTTTGATGCGACGCATAAATAATAGTCTTTAGATATTTTTCATTTATTTTATCTGTTGTGCTACTAAATAAAAACCCCAGGTTACATAGGACCCAGATCCGACTCGGAGCACCCCGACTCCACCTAGTCTTGTCGCTACTACCCCTAGAGTGTATATAAAAATGCGAGAGCCAGAAGCTGTGCGGTCAGCACTGAGTGTCGCTTCTCCATACTTGACCTGCGCTCAGTGATGAATGCGCATTACTGCTTGGCGATATAATAACTGGCAAGGGTGTGATACTTCTCCAAGTGGACTCTGCTAAGTGTTATATAACTACAAAACTGTTACGAAATTAAACAATCCACACTTAAATTGAAAGTTTGTGTGTTTCTATGTTTTATCGCGCCAAAGTTAGTGGTTCCCGTGAGATATTTAATGAAATGGCTTATTTAAGTGAAATGTATTAGGCAAAATTAAATTATCGTGAAGTCAAAGTACTTTATTCATAAATGTTCAAATTTACACGTCAATTAATAAAAAATTAAAACAAAAGAGCATACAAATTGTATACATTTTCAAAGTTTGACATGACTACTTTACTGTATGATAATTATTGTACAGAAAACTGTCAAGCATGTCGTGAAAAACACCACAACCGTATTTGAAGGAGTGAGCACATACTGGCAGTATTACTGTTGTATATCAATGGTTATACGTTGAACCGAATAAACACCAGTATTTGGTACAGTTTGATACAAAACAGATCCCCTGGCAATATCAAGCACGTGAGTTCCCTAGTAATTTGCAAAGTTATAGGAAGTCGAAACGATCACATAAATAATTGCGACCTTTATTGGATTCGCGACCGGGGACCATAAAACTATGTTGATCTGGGTATTACAGGTCCCACGACACTCGTATTTCAACCACGAAACTCGCTTAATTGTAGTTATTACATTTCGAAATCCATCATTTGCTTTACTGGTAAGTATTATTAATTTTGGAATATTTACCGTGGTAATACCGTTGAACCGAATATCTGATATGATATCGAAGCGAAGTGAACAATCGTGTTAACTTTTTTAACCTGAACCAAATGCATAATAGTCACACTCTTATTTATTCATATTTTCTGTACATGTCATCGTTATGAAATAGTCAAATGAATATTTATGAATATAAATATTGACGTCTAGCCCCTTGGGAGACGGTCGGGCTATGTCGGACTCGACACCACGGACGGACATGGTGCCCTCACCGAATAAAACACTCACGGGATTTTACCTTTGCCGCTATCTTTTCACCTAATTTAATAATAATTAGCCCAAATCAGACGGAGAATTCATAAAATTAAAAGGCCTCTTAAATTATTGCTGTCTCTTTAATTACAGTCAAAGTACCTAATAAAGATAGCGCTATTTTCATTAGCTTTTTTATTATGATTTGAGCCTTCTAAATTGATGCCAGTTGGACTAAAATTCATAAGGAAAGTTTCAACAGGTCATCGGTTTTATGGTTGATGATTCCAATCCTACGTAGCGGATTATTTTAAAGATTTTTTTTTTAAGGAAGAGTTGGCAGTAAAGTTGCCATCAAATTGCCTCCACTGCCAAACAAATATTCAAATTTTGGGCTATAGTAAAAGGTGCTCTAATAACTAACTATAGTACTACATCTTGTACGATTTCAAACGTAAAACACCTTTTTAGACGGTGGGACCTTGGACTACCTCCGGTAGGGGACATCAAGGAACGTCCTGGCATACCAGAAGCTCTAGCAAATGTCTTCATTTGCTTTTTTTTGCCGTATATTTTTTTACATTTAAGTTGGAAACAAGGATCTGAAAATAGCTTTTACATCTAGACACTATTAGCAATAGTCGTTTTGAGTTTTACTATTGTTTCTTAATTAATAATTTCTAAATAAATATAGGTACCTACTAAATTTAAACCATTTTTGTATGTGGTATAAACACTAACATTATAGATAGATAGATAGATAAACTCTTTATTGCACTTACATAACAAAGAAAAATACAGAAAAAACTTATAATAAAGTAGCAATTTATATAATGCTACGCACGCAGAATACTATGTAAATCTAGCAGGGGAACATTAAGATAGCGGCCGAGTCGAGTTTGTGTATTTCTATTCAATTATTTAGTGTTTGAATAAATAATTTAATAAAGCAATAAAGAATTCTCTTTTCGCTTGGAAAATTATTACACATACCTATGCCTAACAATTTTGCATAAACATAATTTGTTTCTTTTTAACCTGCGTAAAAATATGAAGAAAAAATGTGGTATACATTAATTACATGTTTTTAACGTATATACGTCTCAAACAATATCGAGCTCAAGTCAGATTTTGTAGTGCGGTGCTATCCTTAATAATAGACGATCAATGAGTTTATCTCATTCGAGTTTTCAATTCAACCATCCAATTCTGGAACTCGGTACCTTATGTCGCAAGGTGGGGGTCAATGTCACCGCGTCAAGTGCGGGTTGACGGAATACACATACCCTCGAAATATGTACCTATTTCTTGGAACATGTGTTTTTTCCACCATTAAAGCTAAACATCAGCACTTCGAAAAATACTCAACGGTACAGTTGCGACTAGAACCTGCAACCTCAGATGTTTTAGCCACTAAACTAGCATTTTTTTCTTTAGTAAGCCTTTTAGTAAATAAGTAAAAGTATAAAAGGGTGTCAAACGATTTATTGTGTATGAGTTTGAAACCTGAAAGTTCAAAGGTTAATAATGTACACAACATAACGATAACCTAGAGTACATAAAAAAGACAAACGCCAGATGGTAGCCCTTTAACAACCCTTATAAAACTCCAGTGAGAAACGACAAGACCAACATTAACATTAAAAATAAAGGCCTTTTTCCCATAAAATATTTTATAAGGTTACAACGCACTTTACTGTAATTTTATCTACGACGCGCAATGACGACAAATATACAGTTTAGGTACGTGACAGAATCAGACCCAGAATAATGAATTTTTCAAAACTTTTTGACATTGTTTTAATATGGAGTCATTTAGGTTTTTTTTGTTTGTGTGTCCACAAATTTAGTCTAGCTAATAAAAATTGTATTAAAGACACTAGATAGTAAAAAAAATTGTTCTTAAAAACATAAACCGTGATGCAAATGTCTTTACGTAAAATATATTACTTTTAAAGAACTTCCCTGACAAACCATTATAATAATTCACAGTATAGGAGGAAATTTTGTAATTACACCAACTATTATAAAGAATAAGCATGACTTATGGTATTATTAAACATCCCCACTTTTACGTTTACAATTGTAGTGGGATGACAATTTAAATAATCACACATGCAGTGAATGTGTGAGCACCCAAAGCTGTTGTAAATACCAGGTCCAACGCAAGACAAAAAGTTACATGTACCTATTGCATTAATACGTTGCCCGTTGCCCCTGAGTTATAGTGCACTTATACCCTTATATCGTAAAATATTTGAAGGCAGCAGCTGAGCTATCTCCGGCCTGTCTCCTCTATAGATTGAACTTTTACTGCGGTTGGATGAATTATCGAAATATTTGTAGACCCTTTTTATTTGATAGATAGCTGATAGAATAATGATAAGGGTTTCTACATAAGTCCATGGCCTTAAATCTGTGACAGACGATTTAAGCAAATGTTTGGGAATTTTACGGACTTTTTTGGTTAGTTTCACAGATATTATGTAGTTTGTGTGATATGTAGATTGTGGATAGGTAGGTAATGAAACGAAATGCGCGCCCTCTCTTTAATTTACTCGTCCTTTTTGAATATAAGCCGTGTGTTGAGAACATCCGATTTACAATCGTGAGATTATGAGTTCGAATATTCTATCGTTGTGTGTGCCCAGTTTTTGACTCGCGTTCGTTTATACGGTGATCTGAATTAACAACAACCGACTTTAAAATTTTAAATTAAACTCAGACACTCGAGTAAATTTCATAACTTTTGTGAAATCTACAATGATTTCGAACAAAAGTAAGATAAGCAAACTCCAGTTTTTATTGAAATTGAAAAAACCACCACATTGATTTCGCTAAAATTTATACGGAACCATTTCTTTTCATCTACAAAATGAATGAATCGATAAAATTAATAGAATCTACCTTCAATAATGTTAATTTGTTAGTTTTTAGTGGGAAGTGACACACCTGCCCATAACTGTAGGTACAGTAGCACGCAGCTATTTGAACAAAAAAAGTCGAAATCATTTGCCATAGGATGAATTTCAAGTTTTCATAAAAATGGTTTTATTTATCACATTCGTACCTATATTTAGTTAGCATTTAAATTTCGACCACGATTTAGAAACCGATAATAAAAATAGGGGTACAATTTACGAAACTTACAATACATGTAAAATGTATTAAGATCATCACATCACATCAATCCTATTGCTATAAATACGTAATTACACAAAATACCAAAATTTTGAATCACCAATATGCCAATTTTTTTAAATACCAAATTGAAATCTATAAAAAATGCCAACTTTTAAAAAACAAAACCGTACATGCTAAGAAAATAGCGCGGAAGACTTGCGTAGGATCGATCCTATGTACCTACAACGTCACAGTAAGTATTCGGGCAATTTAACCACTGAGCTAGTATTTGAACGAGAGGTAGTATGAATCGAATTAGTTACCTACATGTAGACTACATTATTATTGCTGCCATATTACAAAACTATACGTAAATTTGATTGCGTTTCTTGGATCAAATCAATGTCACAGATGTTTCAACACCAATTTGAATATAAGTGCTAGAAAAAATTGGCTCGCTAAAACATGTATTGTAGGGTCAGACAAGTCTTGTGGAAGAGAGTAAAAAGAGCATTAGAAAATGAAGCCGACTCTCAAACGTAAGTTTAAGCAATTTTTCAAACAAGTTCTAAAGATGATTCCAATATAATGTACATCACATTACACAAAACTTCCCTCCGCTAGCAACGTACGTTAGGGCAAACTCCCGCAAACTTCGCTTTCGGTCTTGCGTAACAGATTAGTAGCTACGTAGGTAGGAGTCAGTAAAATACGAGTCTTCAGGGACTAGATTGCGTATTTTTACAGTACTTTAGGTAAAAACGTTTTATTTTTTTAAAGTGGTTCGTCACGCAACCTGAATCATCAAGGGTCTAAATTTGGTATGAGACACGCGAATAGCGCTTATTGTTTTAATAGAATCCATAATATTTTTATGTCTTTAGTTGGACTGTTACCAAGAAAAATTAATTGATTTAGTGTAGTGTAATGATTTGCAACTGGACTAGAACAGATTAGTTTTTAACTTTGCTGTTAATTGGAACATCGATTTTTAAATTAATTTTGTTCTCTACGACATACTGAAGACACGTTAGAGTATTTTAGTAAATTCTATAATTGTAATTGATACAGATTTAGCTGAAATGTCAGGTTTTACATTTAAACACTTCAGTAAAACTAATCGAACAGGAATAGAAACATCTTGAAACACAATTTCTGTTTTATACATGAGCTAAATTCAAACTTTTAACTTAAAACTTGGAACTTCGACACGCTCTTATAAACTTTGCGTCGTTTAAATTAAAATGGTGTGAAATTTAAAAATAGTTCGAACTGTTTCGAAATTAAGTAAATTGTGATTTAAACATTATTTCATAAGTATTCCATACAAAAATATTTTAAAAAAATTGTACAGTTATTTACTTAAAAAAAAAATGTAATGAGTGTTGTAAAATCAAATGTTTCTGTTGTTAACGAGTACATATTTGTAGGCGTCTTTTATTTTATGATCTTTGAAAATGGAACAAATATTGAAATGACAGTACCTTAGCTTGTCGGGCGTCGAGGGCCGTAGCTGGACGTCGAATGCCGTACGGCAGCCTCGCTCAGCAGACGATACTTGTGCCGTGCCATACCCACTATACCCTATACACAGCGCCCTATACAGAGTACCCTAAATACTGCAGCTGCAAAGGGTAGAATTGATCGAAGTCGGGCACTACCGACTAAATGACGACAGTAAAAGAAAGATGTCATACATTTTATTACACATTTTTTGTAAACTTTTTCAGCTGATTCGTTTTAAAAAATACGTTAAACAAAATTTAAAGGTTTCTGGAGGTTGTTAAAACAAATGTTCTTCTTTCACCGAGTTCAAGTAAGAAAAAGGATAAGGTTCTGAATTCGGCTGTTTTTACAAGCTTTTATTTAGTTTAACTTGTTCTTTTCAGCAGAGGGATGTTTGCCATCAATCTTGCAAATTAAATTGAATCTACTTCCGGTTACCGATTGAGCTAAAATTTTGCACGTAGATATGTGTAAATCGCGTGACAATGCAATGCATACATATATTATGATGTACATGGTGCCGATCTCATGATAAATATGGAAGGTGGATAATAGAACTTTACAGTGAAACGACACAATTTCAACGAGTTTGGGCTCATTTAAATAATCTTGACGAGTAGTTTGTCTTATAATGATTATCAGGTTCTCATAATGAAACTGGAAGGTGGTCATATGAACTTTGTAATGAGGCAGCTCCATCGAGTTTCGGAGCGTTTTATTTGTCTCGGCAAGTACCTACTTTGTTTTATATGGTTACCAAGGTCTGATCTGATTATAGAGCTGGCATGTGGTCATGGGAACTAATTAAGGAAACAACGCAACCCCATCAAGTCTGGGCTTGTCCGATTCGTTTGGACGAGTACTTTGGTGCTAAATGGTAGGGTCTGATAATGGACCTGGAAGATTACTATAGAAACTCAGTAAAGTCAAAGTCAAAGTAAAGTCAAAGTACTTTATTCATAAATGTACAATTTACGCGTCAACGGTAATTAAACGATACAATCCTCTCAGGTGTGGGCTCGTTTGATTTGTCTTGGCGAATACTTTGGTGCTAGATAGTAATCAAGGTCAATAACTTTTGAACCGCCATATTTTTCATTACTGTGATTACCCATTTTGTCTGCTAACTAATAACAAAACTGCAACGTTTTGTCAATACATTAAAGAGCTCCCACAACAGTCTTCTGTCTCATTTGAACTCTCACTCATTATTATTAAGAAAACTAAAAATAAATTTGATTTCTAAACAAATTATCTTATACCAAATTATCATATTAATGTCTTGTGTACCAATGTGGCCAAACACAAATACGAGTACATTTCGGCAGAAAGACAGAAATACAGAAATGCAGCCATGGTGGAGGCTCTGAAGCGGGAGGACTCTTAGCAGAGTCCACCTGGGCAAGTACCTTTGCCAGTTATTCTACTGCTAAGCAGGAATGTGCAAACATTACTGTGTTCCAGTTTGAAGGGCAATGTTTCCAGAGAAATGACTGGGCTTACAGATATAACATCTTAGATCTCTAGGTGACGAGCGCAATGTAATGCTAGGTGATGATTTGGACTCTTCATGTTCCAATAGCTGCGTGTCACTGTGCTGTTATGTGGCAGGCATGTTGCTTACCATCAGGCACAAACATATCCTGTTAGTCTCGTCACTTTTTATAAAAAAAAGGAGGCTACTTAAAATAAAACAAATTACTATGTCGAGTCGATTACTATTAGCGGCTAGCGATTTGACGCCGGTTGGGACGCTAGTGAAAATACAAAATCGACTAAAGAGCATTTGAATAAGGTTGAAAATGTTCCCTACTTATGTTCCCCCTTATTTTCCTTTTTTTCTCCTAATCTGAGATATACCTATATTACAAAAGACACTAATTACAGATACGTCAAAGACCTCGGAGTCTATGGAGGGGCTAATCTATACTAATATTATGAAACTGAAGAGTTTGTTTGTTTGAACACTAGAATCTCGGGAACTACTGGTCCGAATTGAAAGATATTTTTTTCTGTTGGATAGTTAGTCCATTTATCAAAAAAAGCTATAGACTATAATTACGCTACTATCAATAGGAGCGAGCATAAATGAAAGATGTAACAAAAACGGGAAAAAATATTCCTTTTTGAGAGCTTTCGTTGCGCGTGCTGTCGTGCGCCGAAGTCCGTGATAGCATGTGTCTATCTTTTAAGGTTGCGTCATTTTGCGCGCAGGGTTCAGGTATATTTGATAAAAAAACAGTTAACCATTCTTTCAGTCGAGTAAAAATGCATTTCGGCTATTGACTTTGTTTTGTATACTAGCTACGCTTGGCATTGTATGTCAATCGCGGTTTACTAAAACAATTTAAAAAAATCTTCAGAAATTACTCTTTTTTTTTAACATCAGCTATGCCCCGTTAAGATCAGTCCAGCCGTTTCAGAGATTAGCCGAAACAAACAGGCAGACTAAAATACATAAATAATTTTTTTAAATAAATAAATAAATACAATTAATAAATGTTTTTTATCTGATGCGCGGTTTACATTATTCCAGTCCAGCGATCGAATCCAGCGCTGGATTGCTTACTGGAAAAATGTAAACTGGCTCTGGAAAGAATCAATCCAGTGCCAATGCTTTCCAGTGCCGGTTTTCAATTTTCCAGTTCTCAGTAAGTGTTCAGCTTACAACAAACTCAGACGTGGAATTATTTATTATATTTATATTTATTATTTACGTATACATTGCGTATTATTGTATCTTTCAATAAGTCATCCAAAAGAGAAAATGCAGGGCTTAGAGATATAATAACTTAGATCTCTAGGTGATGAGGTGTGACTTTTCATGGTCCAATAGCTGCGTATTACTGTGCTGTTATGTGGCAGGCATGTTGCTTACCATCAGACACAAGAACTGCTCGTATCTCTATCTATACTAATATTATAAAGCTGAAGAGTTTGTTTGTTTGTTTGTATATTTGTCTGTTTGTTTGAACGCAAGGATCTCTGGAACTACTGGTCCGAGTTGAACGATTCTTTCTTTGTAGGATAGTCCATTTATCGAGGAAGGCTATAGGCTATTTAACATTACGCTACAATCAACAGGAGCCGAGCAGGAATGACAAATGTAACAAAAACAGGAAAAAATATTGCTTTTTGAGAGCTTTCGTTGCGTGACAGCATATGTCAAATTTTAAAGGTTGCGTCATTAGAACCGAAGTAACCGAATTTGTTCAAAATTTGAATTGGTACGACCAATTTTCGATAGATGGCGTAGCAACGCGCGCGCGTTCAGCTAGTACTTTAAAAAACCGGTTACACAAACTATATACGTGTCAATATGCAAAATTGAACCCCGGATTTACGCGAATGCGATTTACACGACTATCCCTTGTCCCACTTATCGCGTAAGTCCGGGATGCTATTGACCTAGTATCCTATAAATTATACAGTCGTTCGACGAAGACGTCTATACGAGGCAAATGTTTGAGTGTGCGGTGTGAGACGTGGAAAGTGCGTTCCTAAGCTGCAGACACGATCTTGTTACTAGTTTGGGAGCGTGGTTCAGGGTTGGCACACATGTTTTGGATTTTTTCGTAGTGGTAGAACTCTTGGCAGAGTCCACCTGGGGAAGTACCACACCTACTAACTAATATTACTGTGTTCCGGTTTGAAGGGCAACATTTCCAGATAAATTACAGGGCTTAGAGATTTAACATCTTAGATCTCTGGGTGACGAGCGCAATGCAGTGCTAGGTAACGATTTTTGAGTCTTGTCATTTTTGATATTTGGACTCTTCAAGTTCCAATAGCTGCTTGTCACTGTGCTGTTATGTGGTAGGCATGTTGCTTATCATAAGCTGCTTCACATTCCTGCTCGTCTTGTCACTCACACACAATAATTATTTAAGAATTATTAACCATTTTCATTTTTAACAGCACTATACGTATTACTACGTTGTCGACATTTATCGCAAATTCAAAGGAATTCCACTTGAGGTTTTGCTTAAAACTGTGATAATAGTGAACAACCTTAATAGCACACAATCATGGCATGGCATATTTAAACGTAGGGCTTAATCACGATCTAAATTATTATTAAATTATTAGGTACATGTGGGGTTAAATGCTGTGTTACTTTTACAATATCAGCAGTTCAAATCGCGAAAGTTTAAAAACCTTATTGGCATATATTTAGGTGACGAGCGAAGTGTACTGCCAAGTAGTAATACGTCCATAGACGTTGGCTTGTCTCGTCACTGTATTTAAGAAAGTGATTTTAAAGTCTAATTAAATTTAACCCTAAAAGCGGCGGTGTGATTTAATACTTTAATTAATTTATTTAAGAGTGCGGTTTTTCTTTGAGAGCCCTTCCGAAATTGTAATTTGTGTTGGCTACCGCGGTCCGTTTTAGAGATCGCGGGATTCAGGAAGAAGTTTAAGGAAAAAACTTTAATTGGATAAAAATCGACGCGATTGTTATATTTTATTATTTTAAATGTTTATATTTACCAATACAAAATGTAACATTGAATTTGTAGGTAACAAGAATTTTTGTTTTCTAATACTTAATCAATATTAGGTGTCTCAAGTATTTCAATCAAATTTTATAACTTTAAAAACATCATCAAAATCTGTTCTAAAATTTTTAAATGGCTTGTTGTCTTAGAAACATTTTCTTTCCGTGCCAAAAACTTTCTTAATATTGGAGTTAAGTAAAATTGGAAAATTTTCAACGTTTGCGTTGTCTTCTTCAAAATAAATACAACTACGTTGTAAATTGTATTTATAATAGTAATTAGTTTACTCGGTTATACATTTATATAAATAAAACAATCATTTACCTCCGAAAAACAAATCAACCGATTTCATTTTAAAATTTAAATTTTACTCTGTCAACTTGTTTTAATAAAATTAATAATAAACGCATCTCATAGTCGATATCATATGAAATCCACTTCACCGGTTTTAAGTAACCACAACAACAGTATAAAATCAATTAAACACACTATTTAATAGATTTCACATTGCATTTCAACTAAAAAATTAAGGTAAGTACGATAACGCTGTCGACGCTAAGAAAATTTTCAAAAATTGTTGATATTTCAAAAACTGCTTCACCGGTTTCACGTGGTCTTCAAAGTTAGTTATAATACACATTACATGTATTTATCTATAACTTGTTTCGCTTGTATATATATGTGTTAACAGCATTACATCAATATGTCTGTTTACATAATACTCACAAGAAGTATAAAAATTTTGTACCAAAATTATTATATCAAAAATTTAAAAACAGTAGAAATCTAGTTAAGTTTTTTTGTGTGACATAAGTTCTACTATTTCATTAAAAAAACAGTTTCACAGTGTAAACACAACTTATAGATTGAAAAAAAATCTGTAAATGTATGAACAAAGATATGTAGGATGTAGGAAAAATATGTAGTTATAACGAAAAAGGAAGAAGAATTACAAGATAACTCAAAAAACCTGTTCTAAGCCGAAAGAAGCAAATTTGCAAGCAAGCAATATTAGCAGAATAGTACTAATATTATTGAATTCAAAAGTTTGTGAATGGACATTTGTTAGTCCTTCACAAAAACTACTGAATGGCTCTGGACGAAATTAGGTACAGATAGCGCGTGAGTTGAATGCAGTCGGGGTCTGAGGTAAAGAGCGGGAGCATCTCCCCCCGCTATCCGCACGCCCCACCTCACGCGCCTGCAGTGTATAGTCACAGTAAATACTTAACAGTAGGTTATCTAAGGCCACCCGCCGAGTTTTTAGCCTACTCTTGCGTTCATCCCCAGGGTTGTCACTTTTACTTTTTGTTAATATTTTCGAACAAGCAGCACTTGATCTAAATTTATGCAACAAAAAGCAAATTATGATTGAATATTTTACCAATTCATACATTTAGTAAAAATAAAAAGCCTTTATTCACGTAACATTTATTAGAGAGACGAACTTCTTAGCATTCCATGGATTCACCGTGCGGGTGCCGGGTCAGAATCAGAATCAGATACAAAACTCACCTATGGTTAACCTATGGTCACTCACTTTGCATTTCTAAATTCATGGCGTACACTTTGTAACTATCATTTTCGTCTTGTTGTAGAAAGGTTTTTACCATGTCTCGGTCTTCCCTTTTTTTTTTCGCACCCAACCCAGCTGTATTTACTTGCGCACCTGCCATAAATTGCCTTTATTTACTTACCATATGCTTAATGTACAAACAAAACTGACTAGGTATGTAAAGCACTCACAATTGCAACAGATGAGAAAATAGTTTCTACTATTGGTGGCGTGACTCGCTTGAAAATTCAAAAAAGATTCGGAATCCTTTGTAAAATCATTGTCAAATGAACTAAACAAAAAGTAAAATAGACCTTATTGCACAGTAGCTAAAGTATGTTTGTGAATGATATTGGCGATGCCGAAAGGCGAAACTAATGTTCGGCTTTTTCTTTGTTCAAAGCCGCCTTTGCATTTGCAATTTTTAGGAAAAGCAACCTAATTGTTCAAAGCATGAAGTACATTGCTAATGCTGCCATACATGTGACGATCCATCTTTTGGTCAGACCCGCTTTGCGTTTATTTAATATTTCCATCGATAGGTACTCTATTCAAATAAATAAGTAACTTAATCATTTTTGTAGTGGCAGGACTCTTGGCAGAGTCTACCTGGGGAAGTACCACACCTTTGCCAGTTATTCTACCGCCAAGCAGTACCTAATGTACAGACATTACTGTGTTCCGGATTGAAGGGCAATGATTCCAGAGAAATTACGGGGCTTAGAGATACAAAATCTTAGATTTTCGTCCATGTGTACAGATATTACTGTGTTCTGGTTTGAAGGGGAATGTTTCCAGAAAAATCACAGGGCTTAGAGATTTAACATCTTAGATCTCTGGGTGACGACCGCAGTGCAGTGCTAGGTAATGTTTTGGACTCTTCATGTTCCAATAGCTGCGTGTCACTGTGCTGCTATGTGGCAGGCATGTTGCTTAACATCAGGCACATGCCCTGCTCGTTGACTCGGCTACGCTATTAATAAAGCAAATAAACTGTGAAATAAACAATAATACAATACCTACCACATTTTCTAATAAGATTTAAGTATAAGTAGGTACTTACATTTCTGTTTCAGTAGGAACCATGAAGAATGATAAATCCGGGTTTGCGAAATCGTTATTGAGGCACCCGAAAACACCACAATATCTTTTTCCCCTTTTTGAAGTCATGATACTCGTTATAATTATTAATATTATGGTAAGTGGCCGGCGAGAGTTGACGAACGCGAGCGGTCATGTAACTTACGGACGTGCTCACAGTCGCGCTGCACGGCCCCTACTGTCGCCGCCATAGCGCGCCATATATTATGCTAGCGTGTGCGTGAAATCGCGTGCCGACACGGTGCGCGGCGCGCACGCACACATTCAAGCCGAGAGCGGCACGTTTGTATGAAGATGTTTTACTGTTCTTTACTGTGGTATAGTGCTGTCACTGTCGCGGTCACAGCACTCCGCATTCCTAAGCTCTGCATTCAACTCGCGCGTTATCTAAACATAGGTAGAAAGTAATATTCTGGCATAACACGTATTTTAACCAGGGAAAATAATAAGATCTGAAACTACGCGAGAGGAACCGCTAGGCACTACTAGTTTACCATAATGAAGAATCCTGATTAAGAGGCAAACCTTGAAATCGAAAAGACAAACCATTGTACAGTATTCGATACATTTGTCATTCATTATAAAATTAATGTTAGGTTAGTAAATAAAGGTTCCATTCTATTCTGATTTTATTGTAATTGTGGTTTTCTTTCCGTTCATTTTTTTTCTTACTTTTCATGTGTTCACCCGGTATTCTGAACTATTTACTAAATCAAAACGCATCTCTTTAAATATAGTGTAGGCGTTCCGCGTAGTCCTATTAAATTGAAAAGAAAGAATTGTTGGATTATACTCGTACCTCCCTAGAGCCCGATTCTTAGAAATCGCTTTCAAATTATGGAAATGAAATCCTTTCATGAATTTCATTTCAATTATAAGGCCGTGTAGCGAGCACAATAAAAATAGTGGATCGTAACGCGCTCGTTACGGTAATTGGATCATTACGTACTTTTACACCTTGGCCCTGTTACACCGTAAATCGTCCGTACTAGGGGTGGATCTACGTCGTCGATATCGATTAAATAACTCAATTTTTTTTTAATAAAGAGTGACGAGACAATCAGGACATGTGCCTGATGGTAAGCAACATGGCTGCCACATGACAGCACCGTGACACGCAGCTATAGGAACATGAAGAGTCCAAATCATCACCTAGCTCTGCTCTCGTCACCCAGAGATCTAAGATGTTATATTTCTAAGCACTGTAATTTATCTGGATATCTGGATAAATCCTTATCTTTTGACTTTTCTGTAGCAGAATCGTTAAAGATGCTTGCACTAAGCAGTACAATTGTTTTGTACAAGTAATCGGTGTAGCGGCTGGGTGAAACTATACAATTCTAATTAATTCGTCCATCAGCTAAATCATGGAAAAATATGGGACACTTTTTTAGCATAATCAAATCATTAAAAATCGACAGAGATAAAGATCATCAAACTTCCGATGTTGACCGGCAATGTTTTGAGATAAATTACAAGGCAAAAAGACAAAATATCATCTTATATCTACGGGCAGTGCATCCTCACTCGCTCAAAGTAGCGCGGTTTTAGCCTACCGCTAGACCGTTCCTTCCAGGAAACAAGTGACAGTCGGTTGTCAGACGCACGGCTGAGCGCTCGCGCAAAACGTTTCCCGCGCATATTGTTATTAGATATGTTGTAAACCCTCCGCGCTAGACAGGGACAGAGTTACGCGTTAGAAGAGAGAGTTGAAAATCGCGACAGATATTGAACGCTAATGCGAGCTGAATTGAACTTTGTTGTGTCCTAGCAAGAGTCGCTATTTATATAATTGTTTTTCATAAGTGAGGCTTCTGTACTTATATTTATTCTGTGCTACGGGTCCCAAGAATAGTTTACTGCTAGACGTTAAACTGTGCTAATCAAATTAAATTGTTGCACTGTGATGTTATGTGCAAGCGAATTGCTTACCATCAGACGTGCCTACGTGTTACTTGTCCTGTCACGATATGACATATAAAAAAAATTGGCAGTCATAGGAACTGGCGATAGAAGTGAAAACTTATAACTCTGAATTTGATAACTTACTTTGGAAACTACGCGGGGGAAACAGAAGGGTTGACCCGATTTTACCCGAAGATGTCTTATCATTTCCGAACGTGACGATATAATTCAATTCACAGCTCGCGAAAAATCTGTTTATGGTGCGCCAAAATAAGTTTTCACTTCAAAAACCTTCGAAAGAAGCGACTCAGGTGGCTGAACGTGTCAACCGACCCAAGTAGCGTCTGAGATAAACTAGTTCCCTTTCTTTCTAAGGCACGAAAGTTACCCTGAGGTACTACCCTTATGCTACAGGAATTGACTTTAGATTACTTACAAAAATGAACTTAGGTTCATCTCAATCTCTTTGAGATCAATTCAGGTCACAAATCTCGAAAATATCTGAAACGATTTGATTTTACTCAATAATTGTAAACTTGTCTATGGAAATATGATAACTCTTAGCAAATACCCTTTATTAATTATTTTTTCATTATCTGGCATGCATTGATATTACGTCCTTTATTCAAAACTTTGTTTGTTTTTTAATTACCCTTAGCATAAGAAGGAGCCTGGATACGTCACAGGTCACCCTGGTGTGGGATCCAGTGTTCACCGACTTATTATTTACGTTATTTATTTTCTTTTATTGCAATTTACCCTACAAGTTTAATTAAGTTGGTGATTGTAAGTAACTTAAGTTTTTATGTGCTAATAAACATTTACATTTTCAATTCTAAAACTTTTTACTTGCGTAAGCTTTGGATAATGTGTGGAAGACGGAGGTAGATTTGACAAAAAAGATTTTGATCTAGACATGCTCTATAGTTATAAATAGACAGCCATATTACTTTATTTTTCACGTTATTTTTAAGGTATATTTCCTCGATGGGCAGAATAGTAAGGTGCTCGTTAGGGCACTTCGATCGTTAAGTATTTTTTCATGTTCACCCTGCAACGTCGTAAATCGTTGGGATTAGGGATGGGGTTGAGTATTCGTTTTTTTTCAAGTGAAGTCTGCTTTGAGAATATTTCTTAAAACATCGTTTCACGGTTGACACGTACGAAATGGGTTGACTTCGCTTTTGTGACAAGGCTGGGCTGTAGAATATATCCGAGTGGGTTTTTGCCCGCATTGTTATGATTTTGATGTTTTCATGTAGAGAGTGACGACTCCATCGCGGTGACTTCTAGGTAAATACACTCCATTGTAGATCGCATCGTTGCTTGGCAAGATAGAAGTAAAAAAAAGTTAACCATTAAGCTATGTATAAATCCGTTTTTTTGTTCAAAGTATTTACTTTTAACAAAAAAACTGACTCACTTTACTTTTTAAACAGGTTTACTTTTTCGTGTAATCCCTTGACAACCGACTAAATCAAGGAAAGATCTTTTTATACGTAGGTATTACTTACTGTCATCTTCTTATATATAAAATTCTCGTGTCACAGTGTTTGTTTCCTTACTCCTCCGAAACGGCTTAACTGATTTTAACCAAATTTTATATGCATATTCAGTAGGTCTGAGAATCGGCTACTAGCTATTTTTCATACCCCTAAGTGACAAGGGTTGGTCACCCCATGATTTTTTTTTTAATTTTCGGACAAAATTTTTTGTTTTTATTTTTTTATAATGTGGCGTTAAAAAATACATACAACCCTAAAATGTTTACCCTTTTATCACCAACCCCTATTTTTTAATAGACATTTTAGTAATTTAATCATTTGACAGTGAACTCCTCCTAAACGGCGGGACCGATTTGAATAATTTTTTTGTGTGTGTGTACATTGTACAAGTGGATTCGAGGATGGTTTAAATTAACAAATAAGCCCGGCAGATGGCGCTGCAGACAGTGTCTAGGTTATGATCCGAGCGAAGCCGGAACGGGCCGCTAGTTCTATTATAAACTAGCTTTTCTCTCGGTTTTCACGCGCGTTTCAAAGAATGTTTGTTTATTTCGCTGAATCCCGTTTATTTTTCTCATTGAAGAGTAGTCTAAGTTATGCATTAAAACATCAGCTATCCAGATAAGAAAACCCCAACATAATCGGTAGGTACAGCTGTTTCGGACAGACAGACAGACAAAAATTGTAAAAAATATGTTGTTATGTGTTAGTATACATATGAACCGAGATACATTGATAATATAAATGTAGTAAATAGCGGTTATTTTAATAAATTACAAACAGATACTTCAATTTTATTTACTTGTTTAGACGTATAAATTCATATTTTTCGCAAAGAATCTGGCTCCATAAACGCGATCTAGCATGTAAAGGTATTGTTGGGCTGCCGCTGCCTACAACTGCTGCCATCGAAATTTTAGTCATTTTATTATTATAGTAGAAATAAATATACAAAATAATTGTACAAATAACTAACACATGCAACACAACAAAACACATTAACAGTAGTCATGGACTAGGTATTTGAAAATATCAGTCTGGTTTCTTGGAAGAGTAATAGTTCGCAGCAGAAGGGCCGTCATTTATGTCGCTAGTTCATTACTTTATTGTTTTGATATAATAATTAAATCCTATTTGTTTATATATATAACAATAAAAAGTTTAAAACCAAATCGACTTCGGTTAACCGTTTCGAAGCTACGATGCCACCGACAGACACAAACACACATAGACACGTAAATTTTTTTGGTTACCCACCGTTCGATTTTTGTCGGAGGTTTATAAAAAATGCATATTTCAGGAAGACGAAATTGTACACAAAATCGAAATAAGTCTGGAATCCCGCACAATGATTTGCGTATTAATTTTCCGTTAATTACAGTTCGGGAACAGCGTTTCACACAATGACGTGTGGTAACGCGTCTCGCCCATTCAATGTACACTCACACACATAATTTTATGTTACCCATTTTTTATGTTTGTTTTAATGTATTGTTTGTGTTTACTATTTTTATAACCATCTAGTCAGTCGGAATATTTAAATAGTTTTAGGTATAAATAGATTTACAGCCCACATAATTAAACTATGGTAATTCCAAAATAAGTTAAGTTACGGCTGGTCTAGTCGGGAGAACGGCGACTGCCGATCCGGAGATCCCGAGTTCAAACCCCACACGCACCACTGTCTTTTCGAAGTCATGTGCGTAATGCCGCTAACTTAAAACGGTGAAGGAAAACATCGTGAGGAAACCGACATGTACCTAGAATATTTCGAAGTCATGTGTCATCCACCAACCCGCACTGGGCCAGCGTGGTGGATTATGGCCTGAACTCTCTCCTTGCGAGAGAAGGCCCTGTGTCCCAGCAGTGGGAACATTTAGTGGGCTGTTGATGATGATGATGAATTCCAAAATAAGCGGTATAATAGTTTGCCAATAATAGATACTAAAATAAGAGTTTGACGTGGGAACAGAAATGTTTCTAACGAATTTATATGGAATTTAAAAAAAGAAAGTTCAAAAATCAATAGAACGGTACAATACCTTTAAACTAAAATAGTAGCAGAATAGCAATGGCAGTTTTGCCTCCTAACTAAAACACTACTAGAGTATTTGTAAGCTTACTGACTCAACTAAACTTTCTCTTGTAATGTTTTGATTAAAAAAAAACAAATTTTACATAGTTTTTTCGCTTATCTGCAAATACGGGTAAGTATGGTACATACATTTCACAGCTTAACAAGTTCACAACAACTATCGATAACCAATCAGAATCTTAAGGTACAATAAAATAAACAATCCTCGAATTTGGTATAATTTAGGTACGAAATGTGTTATCCATCACTCCAATGTGAAGCAAGACGAATAAAACAACAAGTTTGGTCCACTTTGGTATGTACAATATTCAAAGATTTGATCAACAACATCAACATCAACAGCCCACTAAACGTTCCCACTGCTGGGACTCGGGGCCTTCTCTCGCAAGGAGAGAGTTAAGGCCATAATCCACCACGCTGGCCCAGTGCGGGTTGGTGGATGACACATGACTTCGAAATATTCTAGGTATATAAAGATTTGATCGATGAGTAATATTTGTTGTTCTTGTCGTATTTTGAAATTCAGCAGCTTTGGCGGTGAGAAATAACATGAGCGGGATTGTACCGAAGTTAAAGTACGAATCTTTTTATTATTAAATTTATACCCCTGTCATCCTGTTTTAAAATATTCTTTCCTGGAATAAGTCAGTCTTAGCAATAAGATTACCTGCTGTTGTATTTTAAGATTTTCATGTGGTTTTTGTTGTTTTGCACTAATAAAAAGCAAATATTTCAAAGTAAAAAATTGTAAATAAATAAATATTGGTGGACAATTCACACACAACACCATCTGACCCCAAACTAAGCAAAGCTTGTATGATGGCGGCCAGATAGCTGATATAATACTTGTTTAGTTTTAAATATGTACTTGTTATACATAGAAACACCCAGACACAGTGCAAACATTTTAATTCATCACACAAATATTTGCACTGGGTGGGAATCGAACCCACGACCCTCGGCTTCGCAGGCAGAGCTACTACCAACTAAGCCGCGAGGCCAGTCAGTAAAAAAATATTTATTTCGCTTTTGCTACACAGCCGACAGCCGTTCAGCATTACCTATCCCCATGTTTCCTGAAAGAGATCATTCCTAGCGATAAGATTGCCTGTTGATTGATTGTTGGTCATTACTTTTTATTTTTTATGTGATATGACGTTGTTTTGAATGGAAACATATTTAACTTTTCATTAAAATCTTTTATTTTAATTTTGCCACTAACTTTGCCCCCAATAAAACAGTCGCAGTATTGAAATAATTTATTTTCTGCGAAAAAATAAAAACCGATTTTTATTTGAAATGAAATTCAGACACTCGACCAAATTTCATAAGAATCCATTACTATATTGTCTAAAAACCTGGAAGCAAATTTTAGTTTTTTGTTCATACTTACAGTATTTCGAAAATGGCCACACCGATTTCGATAAAATTTACATGGGATCACCTCTGGAGTATGTTCTACCAAACAAAAAAAAACATCAAAATCCATTGACAAATGGCAGCGCTATCGCGAAACATACATTAAAAAAACATACTTACAACCAAATTGATAACCTCCTTTTTGAAGCTGGTTAAAAAAGAAAAGCGACTACTCGTTTTTTTACAGACATTTAACAATTAACTGAAACGTTGTAATGTCTTCTGGGTAATTGTTTGAATACAAAATGAGTATGCCAAATCACCCTCAATTACAGAGGTCTATAATATAGTTATAGACGAAATAAATGTGAGGTTGCGTGTACCAGTACACAAAGTGACTCGATATAACGTGTAATGTGCGAACTCCACCACAAGGCGTATCGATCGTCGGGAAATTCGATTATAATTACAAACGACCGATTATAACAAAGCTACGTATTATGAAGTTGCAGTAAAATTGATTTTAAATACGGCGATATCCTACTAATGTTGTAAATAATGTTGTAAATCCTACTAATGTTATAAATGTTCGCATTTATAACATTAGTTGTTGGGATGTTTGTTGCACAATCACATCTAAATAGTTCGGATTAAAATTTGGAACGTAATAAAAAATATTAATAGACCCTAATCTGAAGCCCCACCCTAAAAACAAGACCTATCTATCTCAGTCTCGTCTGATTATGATCAAGATAATCAATAGAGCTTTAAGTTTTATGGCAAATTATTCTAAAGTCGTATTATAATCATTTAAACTTAATCACGTTCTAAAAGTAGTTCTTGATATTTTATTGATTCGATAGCAATTAACTCCTGTATAATATTTTTAAGACGAGCTCAGGTCGAATGTATAAAAGTTTTAAAACGAGTATTTACACTCAAGTCTGCGAAGATGATTTAAAACTGGATAAAACATGTATTCTCAAACCTACTTCTATATTGTATAAAAAATAAAAACAAATTTATGAGTAACTCATGCCAATTGCGAAGATTAAGAACGAAAATAGTTGAAAACAAATCATTGACTTTGTAGTCGTTAACAATCAAAATTGTTAAGGTGATATACGTGTAACGTGTACGTAATAAGTTTATTTTTTATGAATTTCCATAACAGTTATTTTGCTTTTTAACAAAAAATACACACAATAAATCTTTAGCAAGTACATATTAATGTAGTTTTATTTCCAAAAAGATATGGAATAGAATAGAGGTGTGATGTTTATCGATACGGTCTCTGCACTAGTGAGCAGTTAAGAGTTTAGGAACTCGCTTTGTCGATAAAGTGGCAATTAGTGGTTGAGCACTCCCCAGCACTGGCCAAGATTTCCTACAGTTTTAATGTTAATCCTTAAGACTTCACTGTTCTTCCGAAACGACGACAGCTTCATTTTGAACTTTAAACATGAACTAAGTATTTAATTTCAAAAATGGCGTTGAAGTGAAGATTAATTTTCATACGAATTTATGTCCATCATCAACAGCCCACTAAACGTTCCCACTGCTGGGACTCGGGGCCTTCTCTCGCAAGGAGAGAGTAATACCCCGTTTACATTATTCCAGTCCAGCGACCGAATCCAGCGCTGGATTGGTTACTGGAATAATGGAAACCGGCACTGGAATGCATCAATCCAGTGTCAATGCATTCCAGTGCCGGTTTACATTATTCCAGTAAGCAATCCAGCGCTGGATTCGATCGCTGGACTGGAATCATGTAAACGGGGTATTAAGGCCATAATCCATATAATCCATAATGAATTTATGTCCACCTAATTTAAATACGTGATATAGGTATAAGTGTATTAAAGATTACATGCTAATTTATATACAGACTAACAGCCCGCCCCGGCTTCGCTCGTGTTACATAATATATAGCCTATGTCTATATATATATATATATCACTTAGGGATCACGTACAAATAAATATTTTTTGAAATCGGTTTAGTAGTTCCTGAGATTAGCGCGTTCAAACAATAAACCTCTTCAGGTTTATAATATAAATATGGATAATTATACCTACTTTCACTAAACAGAAAGCATTAGATTGTACTTCGCGTTAATAAAGCATCTATACTTTCTATCCTGAAAATGTGAAACGTATTGTATATACTTTATTCAGTCAACTTAACGGTGAAGGTAAACATCGTGAGGAAACCGGCATATTACGAGAATTCTTAAATTTTTTGCGTCACCTGCCATCTCGCACTAGATCTGCGCGATGAATTTTGGTCTCGACTTTTCCTTGCGAGAGATGGCCCCGAGCCCCAGCACTGGGAACGTTTAAAAGGCCGCTTATGCTAGACTATATAATAGAGGTTTGAAAAAGAAAATTTCATCCAAGTTTTTCTACACTAATGCTCTGTAACAGAATCTAAGTAATACCCGGTTTACATTATTCCAGTCCAGCGATCGAATCCAACGCTGGATTGCTTACTGGAAAAATGGAAACCGGCACTGGGAAGTATCAATCCAGTGCCAATACTTTCCAGTGCCGGTTAACATTATTCCAGTAAGCGATCCAGTGCTGGATTCGGTCGCTGGACTGGAATAATGTATATCGGGTATAACAGTAGTAAGTTTTGTAGTGGTAGGACTCTTGGCAGGATCCGCCTGGGGAAGTACCACACTATTGCTAGTTATTCTACCGCCAAGCAGCAATATGTAACCATTACTGTGTTTGGGTTTGAAGGACAATGTTTCCAGAGAAATTACTAGGCTTAGAGATATAACACCTTACAGGTGACGAGCGCAGTGCAGTGCTAGGTAATGATCTCCTATAGCTGTCTGTCACTGTGGTGTCATGTGGCAAGCATGTTACCATCAGGCAAATGTCCTGCTCGTCTCGACATTCTTAAAAATAAAATAAAAAACAAAAAATGTTGTATCTTGTCAGTACCAAGTATATAAATATATCAGTATCGTTTTGTAGACACGAATAGTTAATGTGCTAGTAGACTTCCCAAGTGTTGGATTCTCAGACTACAGATAATTGGCTAAGTTTCTCAAACTTCTCTAATACTGCTTTAGTTCAAAGTAAACATATGTATCTAAGCGATTGTCAGTGAATCATCTTAACTGATCATAATGAAACTTTGAGCACATATTCTTGGAGATATCAAAAGTAACAGCATTTTGGGAACGATTCCCACTGACACTGGTCTTCTAGATTACGTTCGTGGTTCGTGTACATTTTGTAAATAAATATATGTGTATATATAATTGATACTTTTTAATATTATTTTGTAAATCCAAAACTTTAAGCCAATAAATTTTAATTTTTAGTTAAAAAAAAGAAGTAAAATCGACTACTTTTTATCCCGGAAAAAATACGGGATCGAGTAGTAGCTAAATAGATAGTTAAATTAAAATGTATATCCTGATCGAGTCTTATTTAATGTTTTGAATATTTCCCTTTAAAATCTAAACAAAACCTTCCAGGAATAGCAAGTGCAGGGTTACTCTGCTCATCTAATAAATTGCCTCCCTTGATTGCTACAGCTACCGACGTTCGAGGGACCATTCGTACACTACAACATGTGAATAAAGTAGGTGTTTAAATAAAGTAGCCAAGTGCGAGTTGGACTCGCTCATGAAGGGTTCCGTTGCAGCAAGTAACATAATATACATAGTACACATAGTTCTTGTAGTTCGTTGTAACTTTGATCGAAGTTTTAATAATAGTGTATTTATGACGTACTAAAAAAAAACTACTCATCAGATCGAGTTCAAACTAATTTTTGTTGGTAGTTTTTATGGTAATGTACATCATATATTTTTTTTAGATTTTTTATTCTCTTACTTTAGAAGTTAGAGGGGGGGGGACACACATTTTACCACTTTGGAAGCGTCTCTCGCGCAAATTATTCAGTGTAGACAAAAATGATATTAGAAACCTCAACATCATTTTTGAAGACCTATCGATAGACACCCCACACGTGTAGGTTTGATGAAAAAAAAATTTTTGAGTTTCAGTTCTCAGTATGGGGGGCACCCCTAATCTTTTTTTTTTAAAAAGCTTTTATAAAAATCTTAATGCGGTTCACAGAATACATCTACTTACCAAGTTTCAACAGTGTAGTTTTCATAGTTTCGGCAAAAAGTGGCTGTGACATACGGACGGACAGACAGACAGACAGACAGACAGACAGACATGACGAATCTATAAGGGTTCCGTTTTTACGTTTTACGGAACCCTAAAAAAACGACAAGCTCTTAAAAGTTAGAAAAACAAATCACAAACGAGTTTTTGGACGAGTATTTGAAAATATTTGATTGACAGAAAAAAATGTTGAATCTCTTTTTATGGGACATTATTCTTTTTATAACACACTCACTCCATTCAAAAGAGTAGCGTTTAAAAACCGAATACCACAACCGAACGGAAGCCAAAAAATTAGATTATTTTAGTTTAAAATATGCCAGTGACTGGTACCGGCTTTTTTTGATATTTTGTTATAAAGAGAGCAGTTGGACTCAAGTTACTCTTCTCTATTTCAAACATTGAGTAAGCGTAGATGACGCACGGCTTAACCTGGGCGTCTACTCTCTTTCTACGAAAATGTAATTTCGAAATAAACTCGCGACTTTCCAACTCCGATTCTACTTCGATCCGTCGTTTTGTTCGATTAAATGTTCTAAGCCTACTCTAATTAGAGTATGCTTTGAATATTTAAACGTCAAATAATGTTGTATCGGACGAAACGAAGTAGAACAAGAGCAAGAAATTCGCGAGTTTTTTTTCGAAATTACGTTTTCGTACAAATAGAGTAGACGTCCTGAACTTACTAACTACACTTACGCACATACATAGAGCCCGTTGTAAAGTGTTCTATATACTTAAAAAATTTGACAATTCTTTTTTGCGAGCCCGCTAATTCTCGAAAGTTGTATGTCGATAATTTATTAGAGAACTCGGTGTGCCACCGGTTCATCTTAGGGGGCACTGTGTGGCCCTGCAAGCCCCCACAAAAGACCCCAGGACATATACTCTCTTTCTACAAAAAACGTAAGTTCGAAAAAAGCTCGCGAGTTTCTTACTTCCTTTCTAGTTATGGATTGTCTCCTAGGCTTATTGCGTGGATATCGGACTTTTTGAGGGATCGATCCATACGAGTCATCATTTGATGGCTGCTCGTCGGATCAAATGGCTATCAATGCTCGAGTCCCTCAAGGGTCGGTACTCTCTGCAACGCTCTTCCTGCTACATATCAACGATCTGTTAAAGCCCGGTATCTTTGGGTACGCAGATGATAGCACCGTTGTAGAGAGTTACATATCTAGCGCGAGACCCACTGGGCAGCAAACTCAGGTACTGAGAGAGAGTCTGATCGAGCGTTTGAGCTTGATTCTTGAGGGGGTGTCTAAATGGGGCGATGCCAATCTGGTCAAGCTCAACGAGAGTAAGACGCAGGCGTGTCTATTCTCCGCTAAAAGGAGTCCATTCCAACTGACTCCAACTTTTAAAGGTGTATCCGTGCCGGTTTCTGACCTTCTTGAGCTTTTGACCTCTACGCTCAACTTTGGCTCGTATATCGAGTCCAAGGCTAAAATAGCTGCCAAAAAACTAGGTGTCCTCTCAAAGATGCGAAGGTACTTCAAGTCTGAACAGTTGTTTACATTATATCAAGGACAGATTCGCTCCTGTATGGAGTACTGTTCGCACCTTTGGTTGGTTCGGCTAAGTATCAGCTGGAAGCTCCGGAATCGATCGAGAGACGTGCCAAAAGGCTCATAGGTAGGTACGACACTCTCTTGTGCGAAAAAGACTTCAAAGCCTTGAACATCGCCGTAAAATTGCTAGTCTATCGGTTTTTATCGGATACACTTCGGAGAGTTTGCGACTGATTTACATGATCTAGTACCACCATGTCTTTTTTTCTATCGGAATGCTCATAGCTCGAAAAGCGACATTGTTTCATGGTTGATGTTCCAAAGACACGAACGAAGATATTTGACTCTACTTTTGTGATAAGAACGTCTAGGCTGTGGAATACGTTGCCTGAGTGGGTTTTCCCCGATGGTTACAATCTTTCTGTCTTCAAATCGAGAGTGAATCGGTATTTTTCTAGATAAACACGCTCCATCGTAGACCGCATCGTCGCTTAGCATCAGGCGAGATGGCAGTCAAGTGTAAACCTATAAAAGTTAAAAAAAAAAACTCCGGTTCTACTTCGTTTCGTCGATCGAACATTGTTTGACGTTTAACTACTAGACTACTAGAGTAGGCTTAGAATATTTAATCGGGCGAAACGACGGATCGAAGTAGACCCGGAGTAGGAAAGTCGCGAGTTTATTTCGAAATTACGTTTTTCGTAGTAAAACAGTGGACGTTTTGCTTAACAAACTCACATGTCGTACGCAACAAGTCGACTCGTGTGCAAACAGCCTTACTATGCTGTACGTATCAGCAGATGTATTACATAGATTACGTAGATTCGGGCGCGAGGGTAATTTCCGTAGTTTGTCACAGGTGTCGGTAGGTTCGACCTCACTTCCAGCGGGCAAAATACGATATATTTTACGACTTACGACTTTATGTACATGTACATTATTTTTTACAAGTTTAGTGCTATTTCAGGCCCAAAACAAAATCATCATCATCATCACCATCAACAGCCCACTAAACGTTCCCACTGCTGGGACTCGGGGCCTTCTCTCGCAAGGAGAGAGTTAATGCCATAATCCACCACGCTGGCCCAGTGCGGGTTGGCGGATGACACATGACTTCGAAAGATTCTAGGTACATGTCGGTTTCCTCACGATGTTTTCCTTCACCGTTTTAAGTTAGCGGCATTACGCACATGACTTCGAAAAGACAGTGGTGCGTGTGGGGTTTGAATCCGGGGTCTCCGGATCGGCAGCCGCCGTTCTCCCGACTAGACCACCGTAACTTATAACCGTATAAAACATAAAACAAAATCACTTATACAAAAACTAGCTGACCCCGCAAACGTTGTTTTGCCTTAGTGAACAACCCTTGTCACTTAGGGGTATGAAAAATAGCTAGTAGCCGATTCTCATACCTACAGAATATGCATACAAAATTTGGTTAAAATCAGTAAAGCCGTTTCGGAGGAGTAAGGAAACAAACACTGTGACACGAGAATTTTATATATAAGAAGAAGATGGTAATCATTTTTTTAAACTTATAAGTTACGACTTTTAGTATATAGCATTAAACAGCACTATAGAATTGTGGGGGAGAGGCCTATGATCCCACTGATCCCAGGCTGTACAGTTGGAACCCATGGAGGTTTTAGTCGGTAGGGAGGACACCGTGCCGATCTATGGTGTCGAGTTCGACATAGCCCGGCTATCTCCCCAGGCAGTAGGGTATTCGTAAAAACATTTCCTCCACGTTCAAAAAAATGGTACTTAATGTTTCACTAATGGTGCGGACTCATATGCGTCCTACGGCGAATATTCGTGTTGGCGCGATTAGTGTGGCCGGGTACATCGTGTTATCGCAATGTATGCGCAACAAGACGATGAAGCATCGGAGAGCTCTTGGTAAACTGGCGCGAATCATAGGGATTTGTCGCGGCAATATTCGCTTGACCTACGTCAATTCAAAATCAAAATTCATTTATTTCAGGTAAGGTTCCCCATAAATTATACAATTCATACAATCAATTTCAAACGTCACAAAAGGAAGTTTTAAGATTTAAGTATTGGAAAGCTTTACTAGCTTTTCTGATCGTATCTTTTTTAACACGCTTTTGTTAACTTCACTTGTAGGTAACTAACTACGAGTATGTATGTAAGAAAATCTTGGAATCTTAATTTGACCCACTTCCCGGTCTTTGATTAGGATTAAATTTTACACACGCTCTGAATTCTGATGACAATATATGACTTAAAAAGGAAACGTCATTACAAATCCAATATGGCGCCCTCCCCAAGATGGCGGACTGGCTATTTGAAATCCACCCGCATGATATGGGTATCAAATGAAAGGGTTTGCAGTCAGAAATACGAAAAAATAGTCACGTGACTTAAATTCAATATGGCGGACGTCCAAAATAGTGGACAAGCTATTTGAAATGCTTTTGTAATTTTTAGTGCGTGCTAAAAGCGTGTTTTTTCGTTTTTAAACAATTATTGGTAATTAATGGTGCTACCTTTCGTAGCAGTATTTCAAAGCCATATGTTGACATACGTAAAAATCTAGGAAACTCCATGCCACTCTCTGCGGCTAAGTAAGATAACATACATACTTTCCATTCCTGTGCTGTACATGAGAAAAACAAAGTGAAATTATAATTATTGGGGAGCGGTGGACTGTAACTAGCTGGTGAATATATATAGGAAATGAGAGAGGCGCACAATGATAGTAAAAATATAAAAATTATTTAAAACATTTACAAAATTAAACCAAAACGCTCCTTAACCAAGGTAACTAAAGCAACAACTGAAGTCACAGGAAAAATAGAATATAAAATACAATTAAAAATAGAAAAAGAAAATGTTCCAGCCAATCGTCAACAATTTTTAGACACTCACGGCTATCTTCTTGCGCCTGCGGTAAGAAGAGATTACTTTCCAGAATACTTACATTGTTCGGTTTCTATGAATAGTAGTCATCCACCATCTCCTCATTCTTCTCTTTTTCATATTATTTCGTAAATGATACTCGTACAGTTTTAATAAATGTTAGTTTACTGACATATGATGCAAAGCCACTATTTCCTTCATTTTTAAATTACTGCCTACGTCTCGGCGCACAACAATCTGAACAACCCTATTCGGCACAATGCCTTTGAGTATTGACTTGTCTAGATGACGCGTTACGCTGTAATTGCGACAAAAGTAATTCAAAAGTAAAAGTGGGTAAAATATATTTCTTGTTGACTTGTCTAGATGACGCGTTACGCTGTAATTGCGACAAAAGTAATTCAAAAGTAAAAGTGGGTAAAATATATTTCGATTTAGAGAGACCCATAATTTGTTTTAATTTAATTCATGGCCAATAACCATGGTCCCGAGTTTACCCGAAGATTTCTTGTCATATCCGAGCGTGACGCTAGAATCCAATTCACAGCCCACGAAATATCTGTCTAGGCGCGCCTAAAGAAGTTTTCACTTCAACAAACGTTAGAGACTGATGAACCCTGCGCAACACCCACTGTACCACTCAGGCAACGTATTTCACAGTGTAGACGTTCTTGTCACAAAAGCAGAGTCAAATCTCTTCATTCGTGTCTTTGGAACATCAACCATGAAACGATGTCGCTTTATTGAGCTACGAGCATTCCGATAAAAAAGGACAATGTGGGATAAGATCATGCAAATCAGTTGCACTTTGGACAAGTTGCAGAAGATGACGGCGACCTGCTCCCGACGCTCGCACGCATTCAGGATCTCGCGGAGTAGCTCTCTCGTTCTCGTTAAAAATTAACAGTACACTAACGGAAAATTAAATTCAAGAACAGGCAACCCTGTAAATTTGGCGGCAAACGACGCCGTCTTGAGACAAAGTTATATGTATTAAAAATCTATCGTTTACTTCTTTAACTAAATGGTAATGTAAAGGTTACTTACCGATATCAGCTAATATTTTTAGTTGTTTTCAATCGTCCGTGGTAATTTATGCAGACTTTTATAGCGCAAATATTCAAATGTCACAAAACCGCGCAACGTCATTGTTGCGACAATTAAACCGACAGGACGAACTTATATTTCTGATGTTTCTATGCGGAGCGGTCTATCTAGACAAGTAAGTAATCAAAGCACAATACATCGCACCAATTTGACATGAATCTTCGCCTGCTAATGCAGACACCAACATCGTCTTAGTCAGAATACGATGTTTTTGTTGTTGCCAACACGTTACGAATATTCGCCTCATAGGTGGGGCCGCAGCATAAAAAAAAACAAGTTCGTTGAAAACCTTTCCGAGTGCTTGGTTGACGCGACGTTTTACGAAATTCCATTTAGCTCGACGTGAAATCGTTGTCATTCAACGTGTTAATACTAAAAGCATGCTGGGCGCGTTTCCAACTTGTAGTGGGCTTGTTTATCTTGATTATCTCTAGACTTTCATCGGTCTATGGACAACGCGGGGTATTTTGTAAGTTGTTGTTTATTTATGTGTATTTATTTATGTTGGTTATTTATTGAGTATAGTTTTCATTATAATTTAGGTTTAATCATAAAGAGACTGACCTTTCCCAGTAAAACATATGGTTTGTGTATGTTTTTTAGGTATTAGTGAAAATGTAAACGAAAAAGTAATAATTGGACATTTTCACACAACACTATCTAGACAAAAACTGTAAGCTTGTACAATAGTAATCGGACAGCGGATTATATACCTACTTGTATTATTCTAAATACATACGTATAACACTATTAACGTAGGTTTAAATTGGTAGGACCCTACGACTTTGTACGCTTGCCCAAATGAGGAGTTTTTCAAGATGCAGATATATAAATCTATATTATCTATTCTCAATTTCGCCACAGATAGCTTCCATGTTTCATTTTGTTGTAAAAATTTTACAAGTGCGCCATTTGCTACAATTGGCGCCACATTTGGCGAAATTTATAACTTTGTCAGAACTATTTGAACCCTGCAAATGCGTTACAACGTTATGAAGTAAAAGCCATCTGAGGCCTGCCATAGTACCTAACCAACCTACCTGATATCTATCCTAAGAAATGTATGTACTCATTAAAACATTACTATTTTGTCGGACTGTCTCGGTTTCCTTTAAATGTGTTATTTCATCGTTTTGGATAGTAATGTTGTCACATGAAATAATATTATTCTAATTGTTTCAGGACCGTTTCCTCTCGTAGCTTAGTAGTTTGCTGGCAGCCTTCCAAGCGAAACAGTGGAACATACATGTCAAATTGGCAATGAATGGAAGCCACAGGGATGTTAATTGGGTGCCAAATTGGGAGCTGATATTAATTTAGGTATGTTATAATACCCTATTATTATTTGTTTATTAATACTAAACATAAGTTTTCACTTTGCAGTCCGTATGAGTGCCATTTTATTTGTTTCTAAAATATAATCATCTTAAATTACTCTTTAATGATCAGGTATCTAGCATTACTATCTATCATTAAGGACTGACCTCGTGTCTTAGTTGGTAGTAGCACTGCCTGCGAAGCCGAGGGTCGTGGATTCGATTCCCACCCAGTGCAAATATTTGTGTGATGAATTCAAATGTTTGCACTGTGTCTGGGTGTTTCTATGTATAAAATAAGTATGTATTTAAAAACTAAATAAGTATTATATCAGCTATCTGGCCGCCGTCATACAAGCTTTGCTTAGTTTGGGGTCAGATGGTGGTGTGTGTGAACTGTCCACCAATATTTATTTATTTATTACGGCCCCGTTAAAATTGATTAAGCTTTTTCAGATATTAGCCGGGACCAAAATACATTAAAAAATGTAATAGGTTCCTTATATACTTTCATAGTTTTTAGTGAGAGGCTGTTAATTAAAAATTACAAGCAGACAGCAGAAGCAGAGTAGTTTTATTTACGTGTACTTGTCGAGACAAATGTATTTATACCAAAATAAAAAAAAGAGTATATTAAAAACGCATTTCTGCAGGTTGGCAAAGCCTCGCCAATGTTCTCATGTTGCAGATGTTCATAAGTGGCGGCACTTACTTCCAATTGTTTGTTAAATTTCCTTCAGATACTAGTCGTTCTCGGCAGCGAGTGTTTTTTTAAATGCTTGTTTTTATTGCGTTCGTCAGACGGCGTGTTCTATTTTAAGTAAGTACCTAACAACAAATGTTAAGTAAATAATAACAATCAGATTTAAAAAAAAGAACTTACGTTTAGGACCCATTTCCAAAATTGCATTTGACAAAATTGTCAAATAGCTTTACATGGCTATCTATGGAAAATATAGCAGGGTAGCCTTTTCCAAACATTTAAATATATCGGGCTATCGAAAGTTAACTGTTAGATGTAAAATGGAATTCCAAACAATTATTTCATCATACAAAAAATAATATTCAAAATAAGGTAGCTTACAGCTCAAAGTATTACAGCCGATCGCCGAGCGGAACGATTTCAGCGACGGCTTCGCTCAGCGTTATGTAAAGGTGTGGCTTACAGGAGAGGAATCAAACACTCAAGCTCATCTTTAAGACTGAATTTATTAGATTAAACAACAATGTTATATAGACACCTTAGAGTTACACTACAGTTGGTGCTCTCGCAGTACCTAGTGTACAGTGTACACTTACGTGGTCATCTGAATCTTGCAAATTGTTTCAAGTATAGGTGTATGCTGTGGCTTCGAAAATTAGATCGTCACCTTGTCACAACCAGAATCATCCGTTGTTCATTAGACAGGACATGGTTTGTTGACAACTGTTGTTTGAATTGTGTAGATTCGCCATTCGGGCGATTTCATTGCCCAGGGTCTTCCCACGAAGTCTTCGGCTTTGAGAGATTTAGTGTTTGTCTTCCATTTGCATACCTGTTGGAGCTTAGATTGCATCGCATTCTCTCCCAAAACTGTTGTCTGATCTTCTTGATACAATTGTATCAGTTTGGCCTTTTTTAGGCGATGAGAACTGAAGGTAGCAATATCAATGGTCACCTAATCAAATAATACTCTGGAGTCACAAAATATATATCGAGAAGCCCGGAAAACAGGAAGATAAATGGACGGCAGTCGAAGCCATCTTTTAATCTTGGCAAAGAGTGTGTCTAATTATTCTGGTAAGATTTCCAGCTTCGAGTTTCAACAGATTTTTCATATTATAAACTGCATCTTCCTAAAATATTTACTACTTTATTTTTTATTTTTCTGTATTTTAACTAAAATTTTACTTTTTAATGATATGAGTTTTCCTTGCACTCCAGTTTGCAAATACTGCACCGAAACATCACAAAAACTGACCGGTTCCTGTAATCGAATGAACGTGCAAACAGAGGACTAGAACTCATCTGGAACTGCATCGCGGAGGGTTGACGGAACCGTTCGCCGATTTCCTATATGGAAATTCGAATGCCAATGCAATTTCCAATCAAAACTTAAACTATGTTGATTTAAAAATAGATTAACGTAAACGATTTATGAAGAACGTGATGTTAGTCTAGCCATTCAGAGAAATAAACACATAATGCCTTCCAACTTGTGAGCTTTAACATCTTTGTTATACCTACCTATGTGATTAGGTTTAGTTTATGTATCTAGTTAGGTATAGGTATAGTAGGCTCGTAGTAATTTGGTTTTGTACACAAAGACCCTGCCTAAAAAAACCGTGAACTACAAATTTTCTAAAGTTTTTTTTTATTAAGGAGTGACGAGACGAGGAGGACATGTGCCTGATGGTAAGCAACATGCCTACCACATAACAGCACAGTGACATACTGCTATTGGAACATGAAGAGACTAAATCATTACCTAGCACTGCACTGCGCTCGTCACCTCTAGGTGACCTAAGATCTAAGGTATCTAAGATCATATATAAGAGATAGATCAGATATCAGAGATCTAAGATATTATATCTTAAGCTCAGAAATTTCTCTGGAAACATTGCCCTTCAAACCGGAACACAGTAACGCTTACACATTATTGCTTGGCGGTAGAATAACTAGCAAAGGTGTGGTACTTCCCCAGGCGGACTCTGCCAAGAGTCCTACCACTACTAAAGTACCATTACTAAGTTCTATTAGAACAGTTTCTGAAGATCCTCTGGTTTCACGGCTCTAATCTGAGACCCTCTCACATATTCATAATACACCACGCTGGGCAAGTGCAGGTTATAGGATGCCACACATTCTTGAAATATATTTTTCTTAAAACATGCCGGTTTCCTCACGATGATTTCCTTCACCGTTAAAGCTAGTGGTGTAGTACAACACCACTGTAGTGCCGAGAATATTTGACTCACCACAATGAGGTCGTAGATTCGAATTCTGCCTACACTTCTGTGTGTTTATCAAAGTACAGAGAGAGTTTATTATTGCCACCGCTAGCTTTAACGGTGAAGGAAATCATCGTGAGGAAACCGGCATGTTTTAAGAAAAATACACTTTGAAAGCTTTTACAAGTCTTTTACATTTTGTAACTATAAATTACGCTTTGAATTGACAAACACCAAACAATTTATAAATTAAAGCGATACTGTATAAAACAAACTTCGTTTGAAATTCACCTTTTATTTTGAAATTCAATAATGATGTCTTTTGTCTAAAGCATGCATTTACATTCTAAAACTGACTTATTTCTATAGCTCGGATTGAATTTTAAATTTTGATTTGGAGTGGTTGCTAGTTTTACAGAAATTGTCTTATTTTTTACGAGAAGTTTGATGCTCATAACTTTCTTTCGTAGCTTTCTTTCTAAACCTAGTATTTCCAGAATATTAGCTATTAAATATTAGATTCCTACAGAACCCCGCGTGACATGGGATTGAAAAACCAAACTAATAGTAGGAGATCACGCTATACAACGAGCATCACCGAGCTGGTTATTGAATGAAAAGTAGTTCATATTCAGTTTATAAGTCAACAAATATATTGCAAATTGGTTGTCTAAATAAATTCAGTCCAGAATATGATTAATTAACAATTACTTTGTTTTTGTAAACATTACACTTAAAATTTTTTTTTTTTTTGAAAAAACTGTATTACATAACATATTATTTTGGCTTTACTCAATGCTTGAAATGAATGACTGATTTCTTTAGACAACCTACCAGGTCACTCAGAAAGGTACGCGAAAAAAATTTTTTTTGTATGAGACACTAGCCACTTTGTAATTATTTTGAAAACTTCGATTATTTAAAAGTAAAATACTTCTGTTCGATTTTCCAATTTCCCTCCGTATTTTTTGAGAGCCTATTCAAATTTTCTTGTTTCATTAAAAAATTAATCTGCGTCGAGAACATTTTCGTGCTATGATTATTTACGATTTCAAATGTGCCTTAAAACCTGATGAGTCATTTGATCGACTTCGAATTGCTTTTATGGATAAAAGCAATTCGAAGGATCTACCGCTAGTATAGCGAGTTCAAACGCGGTCGTTTTACTTTGGGGGATGAACAAAAAGAGTGGTCGTATGGTCGTCCTACGACAGCTGTCACCGAAAAACGTGCGTTGGCAGTAAAAAAATGAGTTCAAGAAAACAGACGCATTACGTATGAAAAGATTCAGCATACTCTGCAGATTGGATATGGAAGTGTTTACAAGATTTTACACGAGCACCTTCGCGTAAGGAGGATAGGTTCCCGCTGGGTGCCGCACAACCTCACCGAAGCTCAGAAGTAGGCCCGTATGGATTGGTGTCGTGAAATGAAACAAAAATTTGATGCAGGCTCGTCACGGCGCGTTTACGACATAGTGACAGGTGACGAAACCTGGATTTATTAATACAATCCAGAAACAAAGCGTCTGTCGACAGTTTGGCTGTTTCAAAATGAACCAACGCCTACGAAAGTGAAGCGACCGAGGAGCGCAGGGAAAACTTTGATCGCTAGTTTCTTCACTCAGACAGGGTACCTAATTTCAATTCTATTTCGAGACCATAGCAGCATCAACGCCGAATGGTACAGCATAAAATTGGCATAGAGGCTGGTGGAGAGTTCTTTGAAAAAGTTTAGTAAAAACATTTTTTTCATTCAAGTTAGTTTTTTAGTTTCTCAAAACTTTCTGAGTGTCCACGATTGTATTGCAAATATTTGTTGACATATTAAATATAAAATACTTTTCATCCAATAACCAGCTCGGTGATGGTCGTTGTATAGCGGGATCTTAGACTATAAACTTATTCAAATGTAACAAAGAGTTAAGTAAGCTATTAAAAGTTAAACTAATCAAGTCTTTAAAAATAACTCTTACAACTGAAACTAAATTTGTTAAATTACACAAGATGAGGACATATTGCATATAAAAATATTAAATACCTAGAAGCTAAAAAAGTATTGGATAAGTACGTGGTGCCAACGTAGTATATTATGGCCTGACTATTTCCTTGTTAGAGAAGACCCCGAGTCCCAGCAGTGGGAACATTTAGCAGCCTGCTTATGTTAAGTACGTATGCTAAACTAACGAATGAATACTTTACGCTCATTTTCCCACTTCAAATGTTAATATTACGACACTCCCTTTTAATAATTATTTCTTAAATCTGCGTCTGAATATTCATACAGAAGTTAGCAAGCTTATTGTTCCAAAAATGGCTGTGGGTTATTTGAAATTGTAATTTTTGCGGCACTTTCTTGGACAATATTCCATTCAATTCATCCGTCGTGTTGAATTGTCCTTTTTTATCAACTAGTTTGTAAGAAAACCTCTATTGTTCACAGTTAAAACATTTAGAAATCAATCTTTCTGATTTTGGGGTTAAATCAATAAGCTGTTTTGTGACATTCTAAAATTTAATTGAGTAATTTAACAGAGCATGCTTAAAAGTATTATTGTCAAACGTTTTGTGCCTGAGAAAATTTTCATAATCTTTAAAGACGTGTCTTATCATAATTCGGCATCTATAATTGTCTATGCCATAAAATATGAATGTTATTATTACTTAAAGCTGCAACTTATCCTCATTCTCGTCTTATTCGGGTCTCCTGCTATCTAAAGTTGATTGGAAGAAATTTCTAATAAACGATAGGTATGTATGTTTTCACTGTATTTTTTTGGTATGGATATTAAAGTGTTTCTTTGTTGTGTTATTTGTTTCAGTCTGCATTTCAAATTCCAAACCTGTTCGGTTTATACATTCCGACGTAATTGAGCTATTAACTTTAACATAGTCTATACTTATAATAAAACTGTAGCGGGTCGAATTCTGTACATTGAAGATATTTTGAAAAAAAAATTTTGGGGGCACTCCATAGTCGATACTGATGGCGAAACTGCATTTTTTTTCTTTCATGTCTGTCTGTCTGTATAGGGAACTCTCATCACACCGAAACTACTGATTCAATTCAAATGAAACTTGACATGATTTAAGATCATACTAAGTAGATGGTACCTAGCTGTCTACTTTTTATCCCCAAATTCTGCACGGTTTTCTTGCAGGACGAGGTGAAAGTCCGAATGTGTATTTGGTTGTAACTCATGTTTGCGTTGTTAAATTTCGTTAATTCTTATTTTGTTAGAAAGAACACAATTTTATTATATTTCCATCAAAATTTTAACATTGTTTTTTTGATTGGGATTTTGTATTTCCATTTACTATCCATCACAATAAGGGGGAGTATCTGCAATATTTATACACCTTACCTCCGATTATAGCCCCCGTTTTAAAATTTTCGGAACCGAAGTCTCTCGGAATCGAAGGATTAACGGTAATCGGAAGTTCGGAGTCGGAGTCAAAGCTCATCCCTGGTAGACCGCGCTCAAATCTGTCATCCGTCATCGATATGACAATACCTTTCTAATTTTTTCTTTTTATTTTCCACATTAAGTATAGGTGGCAGCTCAGGTACGAAACACGATCTGATATTTATTAGAAAATGTGTAATGTAGTATTTGTTGTTGTAGCGGCAAAATAAATAACAACTGTCTAGCTATCACCGTTCTTGAGATACAGTCTGGTGACATACGGACGCACGAACGGACGAACAGCGAAGTCTCAGTAATAGGGTCCCGTTTTTACCATGTACATATCGACGGTAAAAACCAAACCTGCTGTAACCCACAAAATGCAAAATGTTCACCAGAGACAAAAAACTTTTGAGATTTTACAAAAAAATTCATAACTCAAAAACTATTATTCCTATAAATGTAATTTTTAGAAACAAAATGCATTATTTAATTGTTTATTAAATGAAATAACTAAAACTAACCAAAAGTTTGTTTTTGTCTATGTTTTTGTGGGTTACAGCAATATCACTTTTTTTTCTGTTACGCAAAAATGCTGTAAATGAAGAAGACAAATGTATGGACTGCTCCAAAAGAAACATTTTACATTTAAGCAATATCGTTTTAATAACGTATGGCACTTATTTAGTTTTGAAAATGATGTCGTAAATAACATTAGTATTAATGCCTCGGTACACTTAATTGTCGTTACTATCAGAAATTATGAGAGGTCAGTAAAATAAAAACGATGTAAGTATGGGATGATATAAATTTGACATTATTTTAATACGTTTAGGAACAATCACCACTACTAAATCAAGTTTTTTTTCAATTTATAAAAAACAATCAAAAAACACTTTGGAGCACAAAAAGCACAAAATCGGAAATTGAGAACTTTAGGTAACCTATCTTCTGCTTAAGGCCTTCGGATCGACCGTGATGCTGAACCATGATGATAATGTTAGGCAATACACCTGCCCATCACATTATCACGCGGCTATTGGAACATTAAAAATCCAAATCATTACCTAGAATTGTGAATTGAATTGAAGTGAAATTGAATTGAAAATGACTGGCCTCGTGGCTTAGTTGGTAGTAGCTCTGCCTGCGAAGCCGAGGGTCGTGGGTTCGATTCCCACCCAGTGCAAATATTTGTGTGATGAATTCAAATGTTTGCACTGTGTCTGGGTGTTTCTATGTATAATAAGTATGTATTTAAAACTATATAAGTATTATATCAGCTATCTGGCCGCCATCGTACAATACGATACTTACTTAAAACCTTAATTATTTTTGCAGATGGCTATCGTGTTGAAAATAGCTTAAATAACAAAGTCCGGTAAATTTTAGTGAACTTAAGTTGGCGTAACTAGTGATTGTCTATAACACCACATGTATTTAAAATGTAGTAAATTATAATTACCCACGTTTTATTATATAATAGATGTAGTAAATACCATGCGTTACTTAATTGTATGAGCAATTTTGCTGTAACCCACAGTCCTCAACATTTCATGACGCTGTTATTACAATGCACACATAATTTGCAAAAGGGAAATTGTTGTAAATAGCAAATGAAAGAAAAAGGCCGTTTTTGTGTTGTTTGCAGCAAGAGAAATGTTGTCTTTTTTGAAAAATTGAAAAAATTTCAATGCTGTACAAAAATTTCTAGAGGTCGTAGAGCCACGGGAGTGGGACCATTCGACGCAGTATTTTTTTCTGATGCTAAATCTGCAAAAAAAATTTTTGCCAATGGTGTGGTTTACAGCAGGTTTGGTTTTTACCGTCGATATATTATATGGAAGACAGGGAGGCGGTTTTTTTTAATATTAACAGAAACTGGATGACGAGATGTTCAAGCCCACTACCAGTCGGAAGCGTGCCCAGCATGCTGGTGGCAGTACCACCCTGAAGAGCAATGTGTATGCGTTGGGCCAAATAAACGCCAGCATTTTCGTCACGCGTTGCGTCGGCCAAACGCTTGGAAAGGCTTTTGAAGATGAGGTGAGATCCCGAGATTTTGGGGTTGAGAGCCTTCACAGGCACTCAACCCCAAAAGGCTTAAATATAAAACCACTACCGAGGGTTGCATATTTCCACCGTTTTTAGACGCTCAGCTGAATTAGCCGCCGCACTAGCCCTACTATGTGTCTCTGGAAGATGTGATGGTGCCAGAGTATCAACGCAAGGTGCGTCCCACACTAAATCCGACTCAACTTCCAAGGCTAAAAACTCATGCCGTCAGGTCTTTTGCCATCGTCACGCGTAAGCCACTCCGGTTTGAGTATGGCTGGGACATTGGCGGTGGAAAAAGCCTATGTTTTGTGTGTGAATTGTCCACCAGTATCTATTTATCTGGACGACGTAGTCATAGCTTCTTAAATTAGTCGAGTGAACTTTTTACTTGACTAGAAGTTAGTTACTTGACGTGAAATGATAATAATTGAAGGAAGTTTTTGTTCTTTCGGATATTATTTCAATCCAAATACTGTACTAAATTTAGTGTTCAACAAGCTTTGGTAACCAAAACAGACCGTTGTTTTTCTAAAATTGAATAAAATGTTATCTTACTACTAAGTATTATCTTATATATAAAATTCTCGTGTCACAGTGTTTGTTTCCTTACTCCTCCGAAACGGCTTTACTGATTTTAACCAAATTTTATATGCATATTCTGTAGGTATGAGAATCGGCTACTAGCTATTTTTCATACCCCTAAGTGACAAGGGTTGTTCACTAAGGCAAAACAACGTTTGCGGGGTCAGCTAGTATATGTATATTATGTAAAGGTTTAATTTGGTTAAAATTTGAAACACAGATAGTTTATAATCTCATATACTACCTATCATCTCGGAAAAAGCATGGGCAACGAAACAAATATTAACGACAGAACGACATTACCAATTAGATTGACATTTGAAACACACATGGTCTTAGAGTCTGGCTTAGAGTCTAAAATATCACATCGGCTAATAAGTCTATTACCTATTTAGGCTATCATCCTGTAAAACATTATAAGTGGGTAAGTATCAGATTACGCACATCAGCTACAGACTCTTCGTAATGTATCCTATAAAAATCCTACAAACTTAATACTACGGCTTTGTTCGATACTCCACAACCTTACTACGAGTATTTTATGGTGCTAAAATACAAAATTTGAAGTTGCTAAACTTGAATAAATATATTTTTGTGTGGAAAAACAAATTCACACGGCTTGTGTAATGGCCACCCATCCAAATATTTTTACGTAAGTACTACTAATGTACTAATAAGTTAGCAAGATCAACGTACGCGAACGAAGTAGCGGGTTCAGCTAGTTTATAATATAGGCGTATTAGTGCGAAGTAGGATTGTGTATGTAAGTAGGTATGTAGGTATATTCGTTCATATAAAACGTAGAAATTTAATTTCGACAGATACATGGGAAAATTATCTTTTCCATAATAATTGATATTAATAACAATTAATTAACTTTCGTCAAAACGCCATGCTTTTATGGAAAACAGAACACGTCAGCACCTTGCAGGTGTTCCTAATTACCCTCACAAAAGATTTCGTTAACTCATTGCAAAATTACGTAGGGAGAAGAGCACAGGTTGCTTTATATTTTCAATGTTTGTGTTATGTTCAACATTTTGGAAAATTCAATTTTAACTAACTGGGAAAACAAAAAAAGTGAAAACCAGTATTCTTAAAGATGAGAATGAGAGAAGAAGATAGAAAGATATAAGAATAAGCTAAAAACGAAGCGTTTTCTGGCTGCTTTATGCCAAAGATAGTTCCCAATTTTGTCATTGTTTAAATTAGTTAAATATCTCTTAAAAACTGAAATTTCCAAAAAAAAAATGTTTCGGATTGCTGGGCTAGTAACAAAGAAGTTACATAACATCTTGGGTTGTTATAGTTTTACCTGCTTTCATCGGGCACGACCAACCTATTTGTTTTGTCAGTTATTTTTCCTGGCCACGCTTACGTTCCACTTTATCTGCCCGCTTTGCACAACATTTATGAAATAAACATACTGTACATGTTCTTGAGATTAAGGGGTATATTTTTTTTTTTTTTTTTAACTTTTATAGGCTTACACTTGACCGCCATCTCACCTGATGTGAAGCGACGATGCGGTCTACGATGGAGCGTGTTTACCTAGAAGAAACCGATTCACTCTCGATTTGAAGACACAAAGATTGTAGTCAACAGGGAAAACCCACTCAGGCAACGCATTCCACAGCCTAGACGTTCTTATCACAAAAGTAGAGTCAAATCTCTTCGTTCGCGTCTTTGGAACATCAACCATGAAACGATGTCGTTTTATCGAGCTACGAGCATTCCGATAGAAAAAAGGGCAAGGTGGTATTAGATCATGTAAATCAGTCGCACACTCTCCGAAGTGTATTCGATAAAAAACCGAAAGGCTAGCGACTTTTCGGCGATGTTCAAGACTTTGTAGTCTTTTTCGCACAAGAGTGTCGTTGCCTCTGAGCCTTTTGGCACGTCTCTCGATCGATTCCAAGGCCTCCAGCTGATACTTAGCCGAACCATCCCAAAGATGCGAACAGTACTCCATACAAGAACGAATTTGAGCCTTATATAACGTGAGCAACTGCTCAGACTTGAAGTACCTTCGCACCTTTGAGAGGACACCTAGCTTTTTGGCAGCTAATTTGGCCTTGGACTCGATATACGAACCAAAGTTCAGCGTAGATGTCAATGTAACGCCCAAAAGCTCAAGACGGTCAGATATCGGAACGGATACACCTCTAAAGGTTGGAGTCAGTTGAAAAGGACTCCTTTTTGCGGAGAACAGACACGCCTGCGTCTTACTCTCGTTGAACTTGACCAGATTGGCATCGCCCCATGTAGACACCGCCTCAAGGGTCAAGCTCAAACGCTCGATCAGACTCTCTCTTAGTACCTGAGTTTGCTGCCCACTGGCTCTCGCACTAGATATGTAACTCTCTACAACGGTGCTATCATCTGCGTACCCAAAGATACCGGGCTTCAACAGATCGTTGATATGTAGCAGGAAGAGCGTCGCAGAGAGTACCGACCCTTGAGGGACTCCGGCATTGATAGCCATTTGATCCGACGAGCAGCCATCAATGACGACTCGTATGGATCGATCCCTCAAGAAGTCCGATATCCACGAAATAAACCCAGGAGACAAACCATAACTAGAAAGCTTGCTTATAAGGCCATCATGCCAAACCCTGTCAAAAGCCTTCGAAATATCCAGGGAGACTGCAAGTGCTTCCCCGTATTTCTCGATAGCTTCACTCCAGATGTGAGTGACGTACGCTAGAATATCCCCGGTGGACCGGTTTCGGCGAAACCCGTATTGCCGGTCACTGAGGAGGTCGTTTGATTCTAGGTACGTCAGGAGCCTGTGGTTTAAGACACGTTCCATAGTCTTGCAGAGTATGGACGTGACTGAGATGGGCCTGTAGTTGGCAGGGTCAGCACGACTACCTTTTTTGGGCACTGGTTGCACATTGGCAAGCTTCCAAGACTTCGGTACTAAACCAGTTTCGAGAGAGAGTCTAAATAGACGCGTCAGTATCGGGGACAACTCAGGCGCACATGCCTTCAACACTAGGGCAGGAATACCATCTGGGCCACTGGCTTTATTCACGTCCAGATTTCGTAGCACTTTGCGAACCTCAATTTGGCGAATGTGTACCTCTGACATGAGAGTCGGACAGCCAGGTGGAGTAGGAGGTGTCGCGCTACCAGTATCTAGACGAGAAGATTCCGCAAACTGAGATGCAAACAAGTTTGCTTTCTCCATTGCGGTGTGAGCCAGTGTCCCATCAGGTTTTAGCATTGGAGGTAGTGAGGGGCGGCAGAAGTTCGCTTCGACCGATTTAGCTAGGGACCAAAACGCTTTGCTACCCGCAGGGTACGAAGCTAGTTTGTTCCCTATTCGACTAATGTGGTCAAAACGAGCCCTCTGAAGAACCTTTTTGCTTGCCTTAGCAGCCTTGTTGAACGCTTTCTTCTTCTGGTGTATGTCCCTTGCCTTACGCTGTCGAGCATCAACCCAGGCTAGGTAGGCCTCATGTTTAAATGCTTCAGCACTTTTACATTGAGAACCAAACCAAGGGCGAGCTTTGCTGGATAATGGGACATCGGAGTATGGAATGAAATATTCCATAGCCGTTCGTATTACATTAGTCACAGCATCCGCGCAGACTGAGGGATCACCAGAAGTAAAGCACAACGACTGCCATGGGTAAGATGCAAAGAAAGAGCGCATCTCATCCCAGTCCGCTGACTTGTATCGCCACATCCGCCGGTTGCCTCTGGGGCTGGGATCAGGCGGATGGTAGACGGATACTGACTTCACCAGACAGTGGTCGGAGCTGCCTAACGGCGAAGATACCGCCACGGAATAACGGTCTGGATCTGTTGTCAGCAGAAGGTCTAAGCAATAAGGTGTATGCGACTCAACGTCGGGTACTCTTGTTGCCTCTTGGACCAGCTGGGTTAGGTCTAACGATAAAGCTAGCTTTCTCGTTTCCTGCCCAGCGTGGTCAGTGTCCCGGTATGGGAACAGCCATTCCTTATGATGGCCGTTAAAATCCCCCAGTAACACTAATTGGGCCGAAGGGTATTTCTGTTGAGCCGCGTCCGCCGCTTCACTTAAATATTCTGTGAGCCTAGTCGTCTCCTGGTCTCCGCTGTGCGACCGATACACACATGCATAGACAATTTTGTCTATACCTGTGTCTACTAGTACCCAAATAACAGAAAATCTAGTGTCCTCAAGGTTACGGAGACGCCGACAGCAGATGTCGTCACGGGCGTACAGGCACACACCAGCACGAGGCCGGAATTTGTGCTCCAGGGTATAACCTGGGTATGTTAGGTACGCCACGTCCGACGGACAACCTATCTGCGTCTCCGTTAGGAACAAAAGTGACGGCCGATCAGTCTCGAGATGGTGATGGACTGCCGTGAGATTGGAGTGCAATCCTCTGATATTAGTGAGGTGCACTTTAATGGTCAAGGAGTGCAGCCGCTTTAACACTTTATTTCCTTTTGTAACTTTTTTCATGTTTTTGTATGGTGTGAGAGAAGATCGGTGGGAAAACGGAAGTAGATCGAGGCAGCATAACACTTACCAATGGTCACAACACACAACACAAATACATGTATGGAAAACTAGTCTGGAGACTGCGGGGACGCCCGAGCCCCCCCGGAGATGTCTATCTGGCCTTGACATCCGGTCGCCAACCGGCAGGATAGCGCATCCCGGGATTTTTCGCTAGATGGCGGGGCAGCCTTTCATTAGTGGCTAGCTCACTACTTGGGCCCCCAACTATCTGCGGTCGGTCGCGGCAACCGTGCCTCGGATCCCGCTACCCTCCAAGACTAGCCTTCCCATGTAATGTATCAGTGTGTGACAATCTGGTCTCGTTGTTATGCTGCAGCTGTTCTGACCCGTTTTCCCTTAATGGCGTCACCAGACAACATGGCGGAACACGGCTGGGCCGCTTGGCGGCATGACTTAGTCTGGTGGGTGGTCACCAGCCACGGCCGAAGCCTACCACCGGTATTTTTGTCACCTGATTGGCACCACCCAGGGGCTACGTGTGGGGTTTCTATGTACAGGTGCTTCCCCACGGACGTAGGACGTATATGTGCTATTCCAGAAAGATTTCAGTGCTATGTAAATACCAAATTTCCATCTCAGCTTATCTTTTTTCCTTTATTCCGTTCCGTTTGTTTCTATTCGTCACTTTTTTTTTCAAATGTGTCTGATTTAATTCCCAAAATAAGCAAATCTGGAATCATTTTCAAAAGATCTACTTGTAATACATGAACTCTAAACGGATTAAATAAAATCAGGCAGCAACAGGTTTTCCTTAAGTTTTTCTCGCCCTACAACGTAAATAAGACACCCACGAAAGAGGTGAATTTGATTAAACACACGCTTTTCAGCGGAAATTACAAATTACGTGTAAACGTTATACTAAAGCAAGATACCTTAGCGGAGATTCGACAAAAGACAAAACATCAACTTTGGTTTTATTATTTTACTCGAAGTTTTAAACATTTTGTCCGGGGTAAGTTTTTTTTTATAGTAAAGAGAGATTTTATAACCTAGCACTGCGCTGCGCTCGTCATTCAGAGACTAACTATACTATACTAAGATGATTAGTCTCTAAGGAGTTTATGCACTGTAATTTCTCTGGAAATATTGCCCATTGAACCAGAATACGCACTCGCAAACCAGAACCAGCGCTCTACTAATTAAAGTACTCGTGGAGGACCCTCAACTGGAAGACTTAGAAATTTTACTTGACCGATAGAAGCATCAACCAAGTAACCTTCCCAACTCTTCCAGTCCCTTTCCACAACTTTTACATGAATTGCTGTTCCAGGAATAGAGGAACACGAGTAGAAGCTCCCTCCTTGGCCGGGATCCGCCATCACACAATAAGATGCCACCGAGACAAGTTGTTTGATGCCCAGGGTGCACCATGTGTAGTTGTGGAGGTTCCCGAGCTACGCACTCTTACTATTTTTGTTTTTGGTTTCAACATATTTGGCTAGACATTGCGTGTTTGCTTTTAACTACTTTAAAATAGCACGCTATTATTATTTTCTACGTATAACACGAATTCTACGGTTCACAGAATACATCTACTTACCAACTGTCAACAGTATCGTTCTTATAGTTTCGGGAAAAAGTGCTGTGACATACGGACGGACAGACAGACATGGCGAATCTATACAGGTCTCGTTTTTAGCCATTTGGCTACGGAACCCTATAAACAAGTTTTCAATTGCAGTTGTATAAGTTAGTCGTCACTGGCTTGAACGACGGTGAAGAAAAACACCGAGAAGAAACGGGCGTGTCTCAAGAAAGACCTTTTTGTGCAATTGGGTATGTGTCATTCGCCAACCCGGACTTTTGCGGCGACTTATGGCCTCTACTCTCTCCTTATGAGACAAAACCTCAGTTCCAGTTATAGGAACATAAAGTGGCCTTTTCATGCTTCTACAGAGATGAATATCAAAACATTAATGAATTTCATTATTTGTTGATATTAATTTGTCTTAACAAACAAAGGTTTGATGATCATTTCACGGTATATCATCAACTACTACAAATACTTTAACCTTTGCTACTAAAGTAAAAAGTTATTTAAAATGTAACTCGTACCTCTTTCAACTTACTATATGCGTACTTCGTAACATTGTGTATTCAAGCCATCGATCTTTATAGAAACAAGCGCAGACCACTCCGCCTAAGTACGACAGGCGTAGCTCTTCAGGGCACATAAATTCCTAGCCCAACCAAGAAATTTTTACTCCAAACATATCTCGTGTATTTTATTAGGTAGGCACTATAAATGGTTTCAAACATAATATAGTTTTTTTGATAATTAAATTAAAAAATTGAAACTGTTTTTATAAGACATTTTATTATTTAAAATATATTCATTCCTTAACTTTACCAGACATACTTTGTCACGGCAATAGTTTTGTCTTATAATAATGATTCAGCTTTGAATTATTGTTTGAATTACCTAGGAGACCATACTAAGTGCTAACCAATCACAGGCCGCTATACTGTGGTCACGTGATCCAGTGATGCTTCTTGGCATGGCCATCTAGATAGGTAGATAGACAATAGAGCGCGACGCGCGGGAAACAAACTTACGAAAATAAGATAAAATTAATAAAATGGTGCGATTATTTCAATTTTTTTTTTTTTTTTTTTACTTTTGTAGGTTTACACTTGACCGCCATCTTGCCTGATGTTAAGCGTCTATGCGGTCTACGATGGAGCGTGTATACCTAGAAAAATACCGATTCACTCTCGATTTGAAGACACAAAGATTGTAACCATCGGGGAAAACCCAGCAGGCAACGTATTCCACAGCCTAGACGTTCTTATCATAAAAGTAGAGTCAAATCTCTTCGTCCGTGTCTTTGGAACATCAACCATGAAACGATGTCACTTTTTCGAGCTACGAGCATTCCGATAGAAAAAAGGACAGGACCCCTGTCCTGTCCTTTTTTCTTATCTTATCTTTTTTGTTATTGTAATATAAAAAAAAAATCTATAGAAAAAAGGACAGGACTCCTGTCCTGTCCTTTTTTCTATAAAAAAAATTATATAAATATAAAAAAAAAATCTATAGAAAAAAGGACAGGACTCCTGTCCTGTCCTTTTTAGTCTGGTCTAGTTAGTTTAATTTTCAAGTGAGTTTGAAGTACATAGGTATATTTTTTTTATTTTTAAATAAAGAGTGGCGAGACGAGCAGGTCATGTGCCTGATGGTAAGCAACATGCCTGCCACATAACAGCACAGTGACACGCAGTTATTGGAACATGAAGATTCCAAATCATTACCTAGCACTGCACTGCGCTCGTCACCCAGAGTCTCTAAGCCCTGTAATTTCTCTGGAAACATTGCCCTTCAGACCGGAACACAGTAATGTTTGTACATTACGGCTTGGCGGTAGAATATTTGGCAAAGGTGTGGTCCTTCCCCAGGCGGACTCTGCCAAGAGTCCTACCACTACAAGAAGATATATTACAGAATATGAGTTACCTCTCTGTTCCCATATTCTGTGATCCTTTGATGTGGGGTGAATACAAGCGCACACGGGTAAGACAACTTTGTAAATAGCTTTCATTTCGCAGCGTCAAAGCTTTAATTGAATTCGACGTGATTCGTGAATCACGTTCGATTTTCTTTGGCGAAGTAAATGTATAGACATCTACAATGTATTGTACAATTTAGGTTAAATACAGCTAGTTAATGATAGCAATTTTGATTATAAACGCTGGTTTAAATTGGAAGATTTATGTTTGATACAGAATTCTAATACAATGAGTTATTATACATACATACACAGCATACACTTGACTCACATGTGTCCAATGGCTGTGCTCGAGTCTTCTACGAAAAAAATGTTTGTCTGTAAAGTCGGTTTACTGACGATAGAACGTGACAACGTCTTAAGAAAATACTGATGGAATGGTAGCATTTTTCAAAAGAAAATTTTAATTTCAATTGTTTAATAGATTTGTATGTAAAAAGTAATCAGTAGAATTTAGTCATTTTCAATCAAAACAATGCAAAAAAGCTTTTAGATGCCGGGGATCGAACCCGGGGCATTTCACATGCAAAGCAAACGCTCTACCACTGAGCTACATCCCCGCTTGAACTACTGGTCGAAATAATTAATACAACTGTAACAAACATGCGGCGAGGTAACGACCGACGGTAACGCGGTAACGGTACATGACGACATGTTTTGTGGGCGTGCAGCCGGCTTCATCGAATTATAAGACGTTATCACGTCAAAAGAAGGTTAGATCATTTCATCAATGACCCCGGTTTATTAACAGATAAAACACCTTATATCTTCGGGCGAACAGCACCGAATAGTGCTAGGTAATGATTTGGACTCTTCATGTTCCAATAACAGCGTGTCACTGTGCTGTTTATCTCAGGTTCTAACCATTATGAGTTGGAAACCCTACGTCTTCGTGCCACACTAGTGCACAATTGAGCTATCACCATTTAATTTTAGATATAGTCTTATGTTATTTTATGATGAAACTTGGTAAATTAGAGATTTATTGGGCCATCTTAATGGCCAATTAGATCGTAAACTGCGGTTATGGACGGATTAAAAGCATGACCGCGTTTCAAGTAATTACCTAAAGGGTAAAATGGTTCCGCATCATTGGTTGGAAACGTACCCTCGTTAACAAGAGGCTTAAGAAGCATTTTTAATTATTTAAAGTTAATTAATTATCTACCTTTTTGTAAATGTAAAAAGTCGAAGTGTTAGTACTGCTTATTCATACGGATTTGGCATTCAAGGTGACAAATAATGGTGGGCTGGGTGACAAATTATGACTCTTGTTTACGTTAGAAGATGAATAATTCATCATACGTCAAAATATGGGATTGTAAGTGGTTGGCTTTTGTAAGAAATAGAGCAAGCGCTAGATAGATAGATAGATAGATAGACAAATAGATAAACTCTTTATTGCACTTAATTAGAACACAAAAAACAAAAATATACAAAACTTAAAAAACAAAGTAGCAATTGGCGGCCTTATCGCTAAGAGCGATCTCTTCCAGGAAACCGCAGGATGGAAAAGGAGAATTGAAAAATAAGAAGACGGGAAATTATGGGGACGCTAGATGGAGTTGAGTGTGCAAAATATGAGGACCGCATTCGGTGTACGGTATTGATCTCAGAAAAGCACGCAGATTCTGATTGCTAGTTTTAAAGATCTAAGCATATTTAGGGACAGACAGACAGCGGAAAATGACTTTATTTTACAGAATCCAGTCTAATATATATAGCAATAAATGATGAAGCAATAAATAAAAAGTATCAACCCTAGTACAGCTGCCTTCGAAATCGTATCCAAAAATGAAGAACTGCGGCAAACAAACACAGCACTTTTTCAGTTTCAATGTTTCCGGAGTTACTCGTAGTTAGTTATTGCAATTAATTTATTATTAATTTACTGCAATATTTTAGTAATTTTCACTCAATAAAAAGATAAAACAAGATGAAATCTCAGGAAATAGTCCATCTCTCCAAGCGTCCAGTAAAATCTGCACCAGCAGATATAAATTGAGAACCATTACAGTCATTATTGTTTGGCTCTGAGCCGACTACAATTAAACAGTGGAAATCAGGGACGGAGCTGTGACTAAACGCTAGGATATTACATTATGGTATATTACTGTGGGGTAACCCAACCTTGGAGTAGTGAGTAAGGTTATCTGGATTTTGAGAGGAAGAATGTACTTCGTAGCTATCCAGCATGGCCTACCTTAAAGTCTCGGAAAAGAAAAACACTAAAAGAGCCATGCCATACTTCTAACCATGACCATCTCGAAATTGCAACGCATGGCCATGGTCCCGGGTTCACCCGCAGATCTGTGTGAGGTGAGCCGAAAAAAGTTTTCACTTCAACAAAATTGGCAGTCAGGGACTTCCGATAGAAGTGAAAATTTACAACTCAGAATTTGATAACTCACTTTGGAAACTAAGCGGGCGAAACCAGAGTACGCTGCTTGGAATAAGACTTTAAAGCATTATCCTGCACATATATAAGTCTTCTCTGGACATGATTAGATGTGTAAATGTGTAATGGTAACCATGGTAACACGCCATGGCCATGCTAATACATTTCTAGATGACCATGACCTCGAGTTGACTCAAATATTTATTTAATTCACGAACGTGATGCTTGAGAATGACACAGCCAACGAAAAATCTGTGTGTGGTGCGCCAAAAAGATTTTTCGTTTCAATAATCTTTTCGGGACTGACATAAAAATTATGTATCTATTATGTAACTGCTGCCTTGAATACAACTCTAATTGCGGCCCTGTTTGTGCTTCAATGGATCGCATTCCGCAGTCCGACAGCTATCGAGTTAAAGGAAATGAATTCCACCGAGGCGAGAAAGCAGCGGGGAATTAGTCGTCAGAATCAACGTAAATTATAGTAGGTGGTGAACTGATTGCAGGAAATCGGGAATAAAATGTTAAAAAAACACATTTAAAGAACATCAATGAAAGAAAACGTATTTCAAGAAAACCAATGAAAAAAAGTGTACCTGTACTCGCAGTAGCACTGTAATCTACCACAGATAGTCATAATAATGCGGAAAAAAATACAAAGGTGGACGCCTAATGACTGACCTGATTTTTTTTTCAGTGCAAATACGGAGTTTTATAGTATTAGGCTGATAGTCGTATATTTTGACCAGTTTCTCGATTCCTAGATTCCTTGTTACTATTTTTTTGGTTATTATCCATCAACTCATCATCTCGCTTAAATGTCTTAATGTCTTATGGGCGACTTCTATCTGTGTTATTTGTGACTTCTTTACAGATGGTACTATATAGATCCGTAGATACTCTACAGATCCTTAAATACAATGATGGAACATGCGTATTCTGCGTGCTGCGGGGCAGTGTGAAAATCTCCTTAATGACAACGCCTAAGAATACGACTAAATAAAATAACACGACTAAATAAAATAAGCCTTCAAGCAAAAAAAAAAACAAGCTACAAAGAGCTACAATGCCACACATACACATACAGAGAAAGAGAGAAGTCGCGTCAACCTTTTTAACAACCTGTCGTTTTTAGCACAGATTAATTAAAATATGTTTTTAGATCGAGGGTTATAAATACAAAATCCGTGCATTTTTGTGGTTTCTACGTGATTTAGCAAGAAATTACACATTACTAATATTATTAATGGCTTTATAGTCAGCTGGAACCCAATATTTCGACGCAGCTTCATGCACCGTGTTCACACGTAAAGAGACAAAACATATGTGTGTAAGGAGGAAACGAGAAGGGGCTCCTAAAACTCACCATTCAAGCAATTAAATAAATATTGTTGGGCATTTCTCATACAACACCAGCTAGTCACAAACTAAGCAAAGATTTCAGATAACTTAAATTATACTTTTATAATTTTATTGTAAAATCATAGTTATTATACATATAATGACCAAGACACATCATAATAATTTGAATGTATGAATGTACACAAATATTTGACCTGGGTGAGATCGAGCCCACAACCCACGGCTTCGCAAATTTACTACCAACTAAGCCATTTGGCCAGTCAAATAGACAGTCGCCATGTCTATAGGATCCACTGTTCCATCAAGTTAGAGCTACGGCATCGTCAGCTCGAAGAGCACTAGAACTAAATTGGCATGCAAAACGTACTCGCCGTTTCGCAGACACGAAGGACTGAGGTTGACTGGTCACGTCCAGTCCTCAATTACCTACTCTCCGTGGCCCGCAAATGTGTACGAACGAGCCTACTTTTTGCCTACGTGAGGCTGTAAACTTGGGAAAGAAAGACGTGCAAGTTATACCTTCGTCTTGACGATCGGAAAACGTGGACAACACCGGACGTTGTTTCGTCGTCATTGTAAAATCGATTCTGTAAAAAAAGGTAAAGAAAATTGATTTTTGAACTAAAAACTTCTTTGCGTTTTGGGAGTTTTTGAGATGGGAAAAGAAATTTAATTTGCGACACGATAATCGTTACCGTCACCAGTATATTGTATATATGTATACAGGTATGTATGTACAAATTTATATTGTGTATGTACGAAATAACTGTCAAAGTCAAAGTTCTTTATTCGTAAATGTACAATTTACACGTCAATTTTAAAAAACAAAAAAAGAGCATACAAAGAGCATACATTTTTAAAGTTTAAATTTAACATTTTATTAATCGATAATAAGGATCGTACAAATAAGTGTCAACCATTAAAATATAATATGTATTTATTACAATTGTAATGAACAATGTCATTTTTTTATCACAATTTTATTGTGAGTTTACCATCACTCTTTAAAAAATCGCTGTAACTTTAAAAAGTTTGATCGATAAGCCAGTTTTTTGAATCGGTTCTTGAAGTTGCCCTTTTGTTTGAAGCTGTTCTTTGAGTTTTTTTTTCTACTGTAACATTTCCTACTAGTATTTTATGTAAGAAAATTTTATAAGTCGGGATATTTGTCGTTCTATCACGTAGAAAAAACGGATCGTAATAATAATTGACGGAATCTGGTTAAAATTCAAAATACAATCAAAAACTTTTAATCGAAGGAAAATTACGGGTACAATAATTACTACGGGGGTAACGGGGTAATAAGCCTCTGCGGTTAGATTACAATAAACCAAATCGAAAATATAAAGTACAAGCAGTACGTAACGTTGTAGTGTCATCTGTGTAGAAGTATACCTAACATAGTTTTGCAGATAATCTACATAAATTCTACGTAATTTCAAATCATGCTGTAATTATTGCTAGTTTTATTAAATCTCAGTATTGAAATTCCCTATTAGCAGTAGCATATACCTGCAAACCTACATCATAGTCCAATGTATGTTTCTATTGCTGGGACTCGTGGCACAGAATAAATATTAGTACAAGTACAGAACACTCACTTAGCGAAAACAATTATATAAATCGCGACTCTTGCTGGGACACAACAAAGTTCAATTCAGCTCGCAATACCTGTCGCGATTTTCAAATAAACATTTGCGCTCTTTCTAACGCGTAACTCTGTCCCTGTCTAGAGCGGAGGGTTGTCGACATATCTAATAACAATATGCGCGGGAAACTTGTTGCGCAAGCGCTGTGCCGTGCGTCCGACAACCGACTGGCACTTGTTCCCTGGGAGGAACGGTCTAGCAAGCTGTAGGCTAAAACCGCGCGACCTTGAGCGAGTGATGATGGCTCGTGGCCTTTTCTCAAAAGGAGAAAGTCAAGGTCATTGTTCACAGATAAATCTATAATGAATAAAATTTCATTTCGCTGTATAGTTCTTCTGAAATTATTTCTTAGTAGTAAATTGTGATTTATACTAACTCTGTTACCTAAATATTTTTTCGTTCCTGTAAATAAATTTCAATGTTTAAAAATCCAGTATCATGATGATGTTAGCTCTCAGGGAACTCTGCACCAAATCAACCGATATTCACGAAAGTAGTCGTTTATGTGAAATTTGATCTAAACTGAGAGAGATATAATAGTATTTTTTATTTCGATAAATGGTCGATTAATAGCTCTCTAATAACATTTTATTGCAAATTAATTATTATTATTCGTAAATGGCATTACCCGAGCTAAGCCGGAACGAGCTGCTAGTATTTTATCAATTTTGGGAGTTTAAGAACTAAAAAAAAAACTCGCCATCTTGTGCATTATAGTGGCAGTACAATCGTATTTCTGACTGAAATTAGATAATTCTTGTTGTAACGGTGTAGTTTCAAATTTTCGTCTTAAGACTTGACTGGTGGCGCAGACTAGTCAGCCACTTTTCTGTACCATTCCTTCATAAACTGTAGTGTGCTTGAAACTCGCTCGTTGTAAGGTTTTTGTGCCAGATTTTAAGATGTCACTTACCTAAAAGAACCCGTCAAGTGTTCACTTAGGTCTTGAACATGGCTCGTGAAGCTGGAATCTTCTGATAGGCAAGTTCACTTGACATAAGCTTAATTTTGCTACTTTTACATCACAGATAGGCAAAGTTTATCTAAAAGTAAACTTCATAGAAGCTAGATGTTCCCATTGTTGGGGCTCGGGGAGATTGTCCAGAGTATAATTCACCACGCTGGCCCAGTGCTGGTTAATGGATAATGAATAACCTAGAAAAAATTTAGGAATATGTCACTTTCCGCACCAAGTTTTCCGTTTTTGAGTTAGCGATATGCTACACAAAACTTCGAAAATACAATGGTGCGCGTGGGATTCGTACCAGGTGTTCCGAATCGACAGTTACCGTTCTCCCGACTAGACCAGCCCTAACTTCGATAAATAATCGATAAAATTAATAGTTATCATCACTAATCGTTAATAATAATCGGCAGAGCGTCAGCGTTATCGAAAATTTAACGCAAGTTAAAGTTAACCGTTATAAGTTAGCCACTTAAAACTTATACTGCTTTTGGGCGGCGAAATAGGTCAATTAAATAAAATCAAGTAGTAGAACACACATTTAATTACTTCTGTCGTGAAGAAGGTAGAAGTAAATTTTAAGTATTCGTAATTTTACATTAGGTTTCTTTTTTTTAAATAAAGAGTGACGAGACTAGCAGTACATGTGCCTGATGGTAAGCAACATCCCTGCCACATAACAGCATAGTGACACGCAACTATTGGAACATGAAGAGTCCAAATCATAACCTAGCATTGCACGGCGCTCGTCACCCAGAGATCTAAGTTGTTATATCTCTAAGCCTTGTAATTTCTCTGGAAACATTGCCCTTCAAACCGGAACACAAGGCAAGGCACGTCAAGGTTGTGGCGAGCTGGGAGAGCGGCTTACCGTTACCAACGGTGCTCTCCTGCAGAACCCACCCCACAGCCACGATACCCACCCCCCAACATTTCGGCCCACCTCAGTTGCGCCGGCGCGCATACACCGTACAACTTACATGGCTGCATCGGTGTCAGCTCGGAGGCAAGACCTACACGAGCGGCCCCATTTCGAGATTTCTCTTATCTGAACTGTGGATGACCAAGCCACGACTACTACAATGCGAGAACCCTTCGGGAGGGTTTTGTAATTAACCTAACCTAATTTACGGAGTCCGAGTCGCGGGGTCACGTCTCGCATTCAACCAACGACCTTGGCCCATCTTGCGGGGAGCTTCGCTGGGGGACGGAATCCGCGCATTTAGCTCCCAGTGATGCGCCGGAAACCAGCGGCGCGTCACTGCCTCGTCACCGATGCACCTGAACCCAGGATACGCCGGGGACCTACCAGTGAGTGTCAGACGCCCCCTCATCTGGACACCCCTGGTCCTCCGATGGGTCTTACCACTTTTCGATTGCAGAGGATAGGAACAGCAGTGCACCGCAGTACTGACAGTCTTCTTCCCCTGCTGCCCCACCGGGTTCGCCATCTAACGGTTGTGACCCGTGTCAAGGCCGTGGCAGGCAGGGTGAACCGCGCAGTGTAATTTTGACTGCCCTCTCCCGCCGTGGCCTCCACCTCACAGCCGCGATGCCCACCCTTTAACATTGCGGCCCAGCTCAGTTTGCACCGGTGCCCTTACTCCGTGCAACCCATGACCGCATCCTATTTCTTAAACGGTTGAACCGATTTTGATGTTTTTTTTTACTAGTATACTGTACAAATTGCAAATCCAAGGTAGTCAGGGGTAAATCGAAATTTTTCACATTGTTTTTGTTATTGCCAAAACTTAGAGTAAGTAGTCTTGGGGCGGCATAATCGGTATTGCACGCGGGCGACGAAACAGCTAGCGGCGCTCCTGTACGTAGGTAGCCAATGTGTTATTCCACGCAATGTACTACGAATGTTATTCAAATCCATGCAGCCACTACAGATATACGTAGTAAGTACATACATTTATAAAATTACAAACCCACAAGATGTAGGTAACATTTACAATATTAATGTTATACTTCTGAAAGATTTTTAGAGCGATTTAGACCAAAAACTATAATTCTTCTACCTTATCTCTCTAAGGGCAACAAAAGAAAGTCATAAATTAAATGCACACTCAAACGTTCGCCTTGAGGCAGTAATTTTTCAAAACTCCGCTGCAATGGCTGCCAATTCGGAATTCATTCGACAGCCAACTCTCTATCAAAGAGCTATAAAGGAAACAGAACATAAATTATGGCATAAAACTTGAAAATCTCGTTTCAAAGGTTGGTTTTGTAATAAATCTCCGGGAAGCAAGAGCTTTCTTAAAGGTATCGATGGTGGTGACACTTTGGGAAGTGATAAAATTGTCGCAGCTGTGATTAATCACATATTAATATAATTTCACTAGATTTTAATAAAGCACCTTTGACGGATCCAAACCTATTTTTCTCTCTAGTCTCGAGGAACTAATTGAAAAGAAAATTATATTTTTTATTTCACACAAAGAGAAACTAACACCAACATTATAAAAATTTCAAGTCTAACTTACATAAATATACCTAGTCCGTCCGTCCGTACGTGTGGTAATTATCCGTGTAGCTTTGTATTTTGAGATCCGAATGCTAAGATACAGTGTTCTGTGTAAAAATGTAACAGTTACCATATTTTTGAATACAGAATCGTTACCCTATTATTAAATAATTAATTATATTACTAGATACTACAGTGGAGTAATTAAAAGAAGTGCTAAAAATACAGTTTAACATTACTATCACATAATACACTCTATTCACAATGGAATCTTAACAATTTAGTTCGTTAATTATATTTATAGTGTTCCTTCTTCTTACACTGTAATCTTCAGATCAAACACTACACAAGAACACAATTTATTTTAACGATTTTTTAAGTTAAAAAAATGTATTTATACATTTTTCTGAAGTATAGGTTATTTTAGTACAAATTTAGTTTTATTTTACTATACACACTACTATTCAACAGTATTCGTAAATAAGAGATTCTAAAAGAGCGTTTAGGTTAGTCGGTTTTTTCCTTTAAGAATTCAAAGGTTTTTCCCAATACTTTCTTTTCCTCAGGGTACCTACTTGTACCCTCTAAGTAAGGATTCAAAAATTTCCTCAGTTAGGTACGACAACAAAATGAAACATCACATGCATACCATACCAATAATACAAGGGTACCCACTTTAAAAAATCAAGGTGTCATATTTTAACGCTGAAACTAAGCAACAGCCCCATTTTTCGATATATACCTCTTCATGAAAAATATAAATTACTACCTGGCACTACACTGCGCCAGTCACCTAAATCATATAAGACTAGCGGCCCGTTCCAGCTTCGCTCGGATAATAACCTAATATACCAACTGCAGCGCCATCTGCCGGGCAGATTTGTTAATCTAAACCATGGAGGGCCCTACCCAAACGCATACAGAAAAATTCATTCAAATCGGTTCAGCCGTTTAGGAAGAGTTCACTAACAACGATAAGTGGCATTGATTTTTATATTATACTCTATGTAGATGAGTATCTCTTTGCCTAGTAATTTCATTTAAAAAATTGCCTTTCAAACCGGAAAATTCCTGCTTTGCGGTAAAGGTGTGGTACTTACAAAGGGGTACTTTGTAGAGAATTCTACCATTACAACTAAGTAAAAGTCATCAAAGTAACTTGAAATTGTAATCAATTTCATGGCTGAGAGACTCAGGGCATGAAGAAGCGAATTTCACTTTCACTCTAAACTGCATATCGAAAAACATTTCATTAAACAGTGAAACAAAACCTTTGTTGCACGTCTGTTGTGTAACACATTGTATCAAACTAGGGAGGAACATACAGTTTCATTAGATTGTGTTTGTATGATGTTCAAATATCCGTTACTGAATCGCGTTCAAGAAACTTAACGTAACAGTGTGAAATTTGGACTTCGATGCCTTTACAATCTGAAATAATACAAACGCTACTTTTTATCCCGAAAATTTAGAATTCATTACGGAATGGCCTGTTTAGTAAACTCTAAAGGTAGCGGTTCGCGCCGCGACCGCGACGCGAGACCGCGACCGGAGACCGCGACCGGAGACCAAGACAGACACTTGCCACTATGGAATTGTATGGGCGCCAGTTCGCGCCGCGACCGCGACCGCGACCTGTCTCGGTCTCCTGTCGTGGTCGCGGCGCGAACTGGCGTCCATACAATTCTATAGTGTCAAGCTCCTGTCGCGGTCTCCGGTCGCTGTCTCCTGTCGCGGTCTCGCGTCGCGGTCTCAGCGCCGACTTGTACATTAAGCGGATAAAGTCGCGCGTGTTAGATTAAGGGTTCCTTGGAACCCTTCACCTAACGTTAAAATTGACTAAATGGGTGGTTTATACGTGTCAAATCCTGATTAATGAGATATTTTATATGAAATTGTAATAAAAAGAAAGGAATTGATGTATTTCCGAAATTATATAATAAGTATAACCATGTTATAAATAATACGGTTAAATATATGTAATTAATAAATAATATGAGAGTATTATTGTATAAAGTATAATAAACATATCGATGGCTAACGGCCAAAAAGGGATAAGCGCAATTTTTTGAGATATGGACTTAGGTATATATATGGTTAGAATCGGCTTTTTTTTCTGCGTCGTTTGGTCTGGGTTACATGCTTCTAAGTGAAACTTTTGGTCGCTTAGGCAGTAGTAAAATCTGGCGACGGAACCATTTTTTTTTTGTTTTAAGCGACCAAATTTTTGAGGGATTTTTAATTTTGATGGTTGATCGACGAATATTTTAAAATATTTCACTTAGCCTTTTCTTCCTTCCTATAAACCTTTGTTATTTAATCGTTAACCTTTTTTAGCTGTTAACAAATATTTAGAAAAATGCGTTTAGGTAATTTGGTCATAAATAATTATTTACAGAATACCATTTAGTCTCTTATGCCTATTATTTTATGAACCATATTTGTCGGTTATTACAATTAGGTCATATTCATTAGAGTTTATTTTGGTGTTTAGTATTTATTTCGTTGTTGATAACTTGATAGCAAAATGGCGGTTACTACATTTTGCCCCTTTGAATAATTATTAATGTATTGTCGCTTAGTCATTTTTGGCTGCCGATACTTAAAACAGTTCTGGCGCTTAGATAAAAAAGCAAAATTAAAAGATATCTTTATAACAATTCATTTTAAGTGAAAATGTCGTATAAGTATTCAAAAACAATTGAAAATGTCGGTTGCCGGTATCGTTCTCTTGAAGTTTCGGGTTCAAACGCCAACATCAGCATCTGAACTAAAACCAAATAATAAGAATGACACATTGCGCACTAAAACTAGACGTAAAGTAAATCAAAACAAGCAATATTTTGACTACTATTTATCGGATGAAGAAGATTATACTACTATTTTTGGAGGTGGCATTGATTCGGATACATATACACCTACTTCAGATTTTGAATAATCTGACTCAAATATTGCTTGTAACAATTTTAATAGAAAAAAATCTAAGACGACTGTCAAAGGTACTAAGAACATAACATCATTACAAGGGCAATTAGAATCTGATATAGTGGGAGAGAATGCATTTAAGAAACAACGTAAGAATAAAAAGCAAAACAGACAAAAACTGAGGCAATCTGGGCAAGCCTATATGAAGCGTGATAGAACGATCTTTTACTTATAAATACACAATAACTGAAGGTGAAGGAAAGCGACAAGTTTGTCTTAAATTTTTGGCGGCTACTTTAGATGTTGGTAAAAAAAATATTCAATACACCGTACAAAGCTCAGAATTTGGACTATCAAAAGAAGATATCGTGGCAAGTGCGATCCATACAACAAACCGAAAGAAACAACAATAGTTTCTGTAATGAACTTCATTTAAGCCTTTAATTACAAAATTTAATTTCTCTTCTAATTCCTCTATTGAAAGAGCTGTTAATACGGCAGCCACACCATCTGGATACATGAATATGCGCCCTTTACGGCATCGGGGAGATCGTTTAGTAGGATAGAGTACATTATATTTGACACCGACAAACCCTGCGGTACTCCCATAGACGAAGGCAGCGGATCTGATTTGTTATCGCCATCGCCAGCATCCACTACCTGAAAGCGGCCTCATAACATGTCAGTCAATACCTCGTATGATTTCCCAGCTATGCCATAGTGTTTCAGCTTTAAAGCTAAGGTTTCGTGGTTTGCGACATTGAAGGCCTTCGATAAGTCACAGCACAAGACAGCTACTTGCTTTTTACGTTCACGGACAGCCAACACACTACGAATCACTTCACGCGTTAGAGAAATCGTAGACCTCCCTTCGCGGTATGCGTATTGTTGTTCACACAGCGCCTCGGTTTCCGATAGGTAGGCCACTAATCACGAACTCAAGCCGTTTTCAAACACTTTGGCTATTGTTGGTATAATCGATACTGGTCTATATCCATCAATATCGTCCCTTTTCCCTTTGCCTTTAAATATCGGAGGCATTTGCGATATTTTCAGCAACGACTGGTACGAGCCTTCTCTAAGACGCTTACTAAACAGTGTAGCAAGAACCGGAGCTAGAGGCAGAATTGATAATAGGCTAATATTGATAGTACTTAATTTTAAAAACTGTTTAATAATATAGCTTAATGTTTATATTATTCCGAAACATCTATATTCATGAAAAAAACTTACATTTACAATATGTATTTTGCATTTCAAAAAATCAAACAAATCTCTGCACAAAAACGCTCCAGACTGTCATGGCGTTTTGAATGACGTCACGTCGTGGCAAACATATGTGTTTGTGTAAGGACATTGTCAATGTTTTTATTTTAAAATGAATCTCTCGTATTACAAGAACTGCATAGTGCCTCAGTGTACAAGCACAAGTATAAATACGCCAAACAAATTATTCATCTATGTTCCAAACGATCCACAATTGCGAAAAAAGTGGCAAACGCTTGCGAGGAGGAATGATGGCCACTAAATCAATAATATATTTTTGTGAAGATTATTTTGATGAAAGTATTTGACACAGTATAATCTTAGTAAAGTAAATGTAAAAAAACTGATAATGTTTCTCAAAAATAGTGGTAAAACAATAAAAAACTAGTTCAGTAAAGCGGCTGAAGAACTAGTATCCATGGCGAAGAATTAATAAAAATAAAAAATATTTATATTTGATCTATGAAAATGTCAACAACATTAGTGATGTCAAGTGATGTGTAGCACGGCGTGACGTCATGTTTTCTGATTGGCGTTCACTGTCACGTGACACAATGCCTATTTTTTAAGATTTTCTTTTCTAAAAATATTAATAATCTTTACGTTTTTATAATAAACTGTTTTATTTTTGAAATCTCCATATCTTAATCAATAGTAAGAACCTCTAATCCATCCGATTCATTCTTAGTGGAAACAAGCCTATTCAATTAGCTCCATCGATACACCGTAAATGTCCTTTGACTTTTTTTAGGGGATTCTGGAAGAAACTATACGGAATACCTCATCAGCCGAGAAACTTGTTAGTCTGAGGGAACAGTCAGATGCTTGACGTGCTGATACTAATATTTTAAGTACAGTAGCAACATCAGCTTTAGGTGCCCCACAGGCAGCAGCTGCATTTAAAAACCGAACATTCATAGCATTTACGGCATCTTTTGGCGAACTAAAAGATGAGTGTTGACGTACGTCAATATAAGGGGCCCCTTTTAAACCTACGCCCGAGTCACAAGTCTTGGGGTCTACTCGAGATTTCTCTCTCTGTCACACGATGGACCCGGCACCCGCACGGTGAATCCATGGAATGCTAAGAAGTACGTTACAACTACTGCCGTTACAATCTTTTACGATCTCGGAGCAGTTCAACCTAAGGGTATTGTTTTTCCCCCTCTCCGTGTTCACGATTCCCCATATAGCTTTAGATGGATTCGTACTACCGTGTATTATACTACTATAATGATTTGTTTTAGAAATATTCAAAGTCGAAATGTATTTCCTGTTGAGATCGTCAAATATAACTACCAAGTTCTCTTCCTCAGGAAATTGGTTAACTAATTTTGTAATATCAAACAACAACGATTTTAGATCAAGTGTGTCAGGTGTAACTCACGACGCGTCACGTTTGTTATTTGGTGTTCGTTTTATCGGGAAACAAGTATCATACTTATTTGCTAAAATATTCATCAGTGCCACCACAAATGTTTGAGCGGTTATGTTTCTCTCGCTTACCTCGGACCAATCTATACTGTCAATAGAAGTTTGACAGGTTATTTTGCGAGAAATCACGCGTGCGGTGAGTGAGTTGTGCGGGCGTTGAATGAGCAAATTTCACTACTCTACGTACAGCTAAGTGATCCGATATAATCGTATTTATTGAGTTTGCGGAAGTAAGTTGTCGCGCATTAATAAATCATAGATATCTGTTTCATAATATTATTATACATTAAATCAACTTGATCTCAGATACTTTATTCTGAAACTGTTATTAATTTAGTTAATACGAGCAGTTATTAATAAGTAATACTTAAGTACTGTGTTTATAATATAAGTGTGTTAAATTTTTGTGGTAATTAAAAACTGATTTGATTCTTACAAATATACATTTTTCCTTACTTAGAACTCAAGGCCTAACTCAAAATCTTCTCTCAATCTGTCAAGATACGTACATAATGTTCAAAATATTAACACATCAAAATACATCATAAAAATAATCAAACGAATAGGCGTGATATTTTTAAATTGGAACTTGATACAATTTTCCGTTCAGTCAATTTTCATTCCACAGCTGGTTATACCATATTTCCCCAATTTTATTTCCCAAAAACTCATACTAGTGCTATTTTGCGTCAACTTAAATAAAGTTTAAGACGTAGTTACCTATATCATTTTAACTGAAACTGATTCATATTGCAGTTTCGTTTACGATATTTTGGCTGTTTGTAAAAAAAAGTCATTTGAGGATAAGCGACAGAAAATAGTGTTTACAGGCTGAATATTAAAAACATAACAACGTCACTTAATAGCTAGTGTGTTTTATGTTATGTATACAAATTTCTAGACTTTCGGAAGCTATACTTTAACTTTTATGATTTTTTTTCATTTTATTTTAACTTTAAATCACTCTCCTCTAAAATTCATCCAGTGGCGCTTATCCCTTTTTGGCCGTTAGCCATCGATATATAAGTAAATCAACGTTGTCAAATCCACCACCTATTCCGCTATAACTTGTTATGGTTTGGTTGGAGGGGCGGCGCTATGACTAGGCGAGTGGGGTTGACAACGAAGATTATAAAAGTGATCGTGGCTCTGTTCGGCTCTCTTGTATCTTCTTACATATTTGTCTCATACTTATTGTGTTCTCTCTTGCTTTTATTGTTCTGTATTATTCTTGTTCCCGAGCGAACGGTTGATTAACCAAAGATAAGTATTATAACAGTTGTCTAAGGTTTACTTGTGTACAGATTATGTATGTGAAGGCGCAGAGTTTTCTTGACCACGTTCTTTCTCTGTAGTCTATAATAATAATAATAATAACCGGACCGAAAGAGACCGGAAACCATACAACATATAACAGGAGCCTGCAGATCTATCACTCAAACCGATTATAAACACCGCCATGACCAGATAGCAGCAATAATTCATCAAAACTTGGCTTTTAAACACAAATTAATCAAACTAAAAACAGCATACTACAAATACACACCTGCGACCGTACTTGATTCAAGCACATTCAAACTGTATTGGGACCGTACTATCATTACAGATAAAACCATTCATTGCAATAGACCGGATATAACATTACATGACAAAATAAATAAAATTGTATACCTTATAGACATAGCTATACCAAATACCAACAACCTTGCCACAACACACACAGAAAAAATCACAAAATATACCGACCTTGCCATAGAATTAAAAACCCAGTGGAATGTAGAAACCGTGAAAACAATACCAATAGTTATATCATCAACGGGAGTCATTCCTTACTCACTACACACTTCACTCAAAACTCTCGACATGCACACGTATACTTTTGTACAGCTACAGAAAGCTGTGATTTTAAACACTTGTCGAATTGTCCGTAAATTTTTATCGTTAAATCAATAAAATACCGAGTTTCTTACTTTTTGTTTGGCTATTAGCCCGCAAAAAGTGAATTATCCTCGTTTGACGAGAGAATATTAATGAACCATTTAAATAATAATAATAATAATAATAAGCCCCCTAAAATCCCACCTTACGTCCTGATCGAACACCTGATCACGTGGGGGGCGGACACGCGTACTACTGAAACTTACGTGGCTAACAAGGAAAGGGTAACCCATCAATATGGAGACACGACGAAGTAAATTACGTATAGGGCCGCTGCCCGGGGGCGATCGCCGGGGCGCGTCTGTAGCTGGCCACGGGCGCGACAGCATGCTAGCCAGTGACTCTCGGCTGGTCGGCTGGGCGGGAGTCGGGGACGCGGGGGGTAGGGGAATGTCCTCAAGGACTACAGCCGCGAGTAGGAGTAGCAGGAGCAGTAGAAGTAGTAGCAGGCCATCAACCCCAGCTGAGGATGTTTCGCAGGAGACATGTGTCACTCAACCTGCGACCACCAAAGCTGGGAAACCCAGAGTTCGCATGAAATGGGACGATAACATAAATAAATTCATCATGCGCACATATTTCCTCATAACAAAACTAGATACAGACCGGACAATGTATTGTAGTAAGCTCTTTGAAAAATTTAAACAGCAATATCCGCATTTAGACGTTTCGGCTCAAAGAGTTGCAGATCAGAGGAGAGTCATATTGAGAAATAAACTTCTCTCTGATTCAGTAATTGATACCATAAAATCGGAAGTTATACGAGAACTTAGAATAGAAGAAGACTCTACTGGAAACATACCCGCAGATATTTCTGAAAATCATGCAGAAACCACTAGAATCAACTATACACTTACACCTCAACCTACGCAGCACACATTCGGTCAATCGGCACCGTCCCTCTCTCACACAACTCAGGCTACCACTATACACACAATTTTAAATCAATCTCACGCATCAACTCAAACTATGGAACCACTTACGCCTACTTCCTTATCGCAGGATTTTGTCACACCCAACGTAGCAGAATCTAATGCATTGGTCCATGAATTAACTGAGCAATTTGCAACAACACTTACACTATACACGGGAACTGACCCAACAACAAGACCCAAACTTCCACGACTACGAGAAAACAGAAAACTGTATGAACTGATCTATATCTTTAATAAACAAATCTTAAATAATTTCTTCTCCGTCGATTCAGATTTGTATCATGTTCATACATTGATTTATTGTACAGCTGTGGTCATATGCAAAAGATTAGATTATAAAATAACACTCACCGAAAACACACCACACCTAACAAAGAGAAGGCCTATGGATACACCACCGTGGAAAATCAGATTAGAAAATGATATTAAAAAATTAAGAGCTGACATAGGACGACTCACACAATATATAAAAAACAACAGAAGTAAGAAACTAATTAAACATATTAACCGTATATTTGAAAACACAAAAATACATTCAACTCACGAAAAGAACAACATTAGACCTGAAGAATTTTTGGACACATTAAAACAAAAACTTTCCCTAAAATCACAACGGTTAGCAAGATACAACAAATCTCTACAGCGAAAATTAGATAACAAATTATTCACAACCAACGAAAAAGCTTTTTACAGATCGCTCAATAGTAAATCTGACAGCCCTCCCGCAGGTGTGCCTTCTAATTCTGAACTTAAGAACTATTGGACTGAAGTATGGAAAAAACAGAATTCGCACAATGAACACGCTGAGTGGATTAGAAAAGAAATGCATAATGTTGAAACCATAACGCCAATGGAATTCGATGGTATAACAGAAACAGATATTGAAGAAATCACAAAGAAGACAAAAAATTGGAAAGCCACTGGCGTTGATAATATACACAACTTTTGGTTTAAAAAACTTACCACGCTTCATAATATTCTAGCTAACACCATAACCAGTATATTAAAAGGTCATGAAGAATTGCCCAAATTTGTGACCAAGGGTATTACTTATATGCTTCCAAAGAGTAACAACACTTCTGATCCATCTCAATTTCGACCTATAACCTGCTTGCCAACATTGTATAAATTGATAACACCTGTATTACGCACAAAATTAACAACCATATAGAAACAAATAATATTCTGGCAGAAGAACAGAAAGGGTGCAGAAGAAGACATATGGGATGCAAAGAACAGCTTATTATTGACTCCACTGTTCTCAAACATGCAACTACTCATAATAGAAACTTACATTTAACGTACATAGATTATAAAAAAGCAATTGATAGTGTTCCGCACTCATGGCTTATTCATGTTTTAGAAATTTACAAAATAGATCCATACATTATTAGCTTCTTAAAAGGTGTCATGACTGATTGGAGAACTACACTCTCACTTAATATTGACTCAAGATCTGTCACAACGGATGAAATACCCATCGAGAATGGCATCTTTCAAGGAGACTCATTTAGTCCCATATGGTTCTGCCTGGCACTCAACCCACTATCTAAAATACTTAATAGTTCAAATCTTGGATACAAACTAACATCTGAAACTACAATCACTCATCTCATGTATATGGATGACCTCAAACTTTTTGCTAAATCTGAAAAAGAAATAAATAGGCTTATAAAACTTACTGCACAGTTTAGCTCAGACATAAATATGACTTTTGGATTAGATAAATGTAAAAGCCTACACCTACATAGAGGTAAAGTAACTAACTTAGGTAACCCGAATACTGAAGATTCATCTGAAAATACAATATTCACAACAATGGAAGAAAATGAGACTTATAAATATTTAGGACTTCAGGAAGGAAAATCTATAAACCATACAGAACTTAAAAAAGGGCTTATTCACGAATACACACGCAGACTTAGTCAAATGTGCAAACGACCTTTAAATTCTAAAAATTTGTACAAAGCTATTAACACATACGCAATTCCAATACTAACTTATTTTTTCGGCATAATAAAATGGACTAATACAGACATTAATAATCTACAAATAAAAACTAGAACTACTTTAACAAAATACAATTATTTACACCCAAAATCCGCCATCGAAAGACAAACCATAAAAAGACACAAAAGAGGTAGGGGATTAATTGATTTAAAGCTTTTGTGGGAAGGACAAGTTGCAAAGCTAAGACATTTCTTTTTCGAAAAAGCCAAAACAAGTACAATGCATTCTGCTGTTGTTGAAACAGATACTAATTACACACCTCTTGACCTGACAGATAAAACTAAAATATTCACCACAGCTCAAAACGCTGAAAACCTTAAAATTACAAAGTGGCGCAGCAAAGAACTACATGGGCGACATATACACGACTTAGAACAACCACACATAGATCTGCAGGCCTCCAACAAATGGCTTAAGTTGGGGTCGCTGTTCCCTGAAACAGAAGGATTTATTATTGCCATTCAAGATCAGGTTGTAAACACTAAAAACTATAGGAAGTACATAATCAAGGACCCCAACACTCTCGACGACAAATGTAGGAAGTGCCATCGCCACTCCGAAACTATTCAGCATATCACTGGAGCCTGTCCCAATCTAACACAAACTGATTACACTCACCGACACAATCAAGTAGCATACATTATACATCAAAAGCTCGCCATCAATCACAAACTCATACAAGGGAAAACAACACCACATTACCAATACACACCAAAAGCTGTGCTGGAAAATGCCAATCACAAACTATACTTTGATCGAGCAATTTTAACAGATAAAACAATACATTACAATAGACCTGATATTACTTTAATGGACAAGTTGAGTAAAACAGTATACCTCATTGATATTGCAGTTCCAAATACGCACAATCTTCATAAAACTATTACTGAAAAAATAAATAAATATACTGAACTCAAAGAAGAGATCATAAGAATTTGGAAAGTGAACAAAGTTTTCATCGTGCCGTTGGTGCTTTCCAGTACAGGAGTTATACCTAATCATTTAATACAAGCACTCAAACTAATAGATATTTCAGAGAACACATATATGACCATGCAGAAAGCTGCGATCCTTAACACATGTCGCATTGTCCGAAAGTTTTTGCAGGAAGATTTAAACAATACATCGTTACCAGAACATGAACTTCACTTGGCCTAGACCCGTGAATTCATTATTTTCACCAAAGTGTCTCGGATGCTTTGAGTAGTAACGAAGCTAAAGTAAATAATAATAATAAAGCCCTTTTATTTCGAAATTGCTTTAAATTTTACAATAGATATGTTCCTAATTACTACAGAATGTCTCGCAATTCGACGTGCCTCCTGGCATAGGCCTCCTCCAGCTCTCTCCATTGAGCTCTGTCTTCTGCAACTCTGGTCCAGTAAGGCCCCAAGGTTAGGCAGATATCGTCTCTCCATCTTGTTTTCGGGCGCCCCTTACTTCTGGTGTCCTCTTTTGGGTACCATAAGGTTACTTGTTTACTCCATTTGTTTATTTTACAGCGCAGCATATGTCCAGTCCAACCCCATTTTAAGTGCTCTATACGTGTTATTATATCTGTAACTTTTGTTTTTCTTCTTATTTCAGAGTTTCTGATTTTGTCACTTAGTCTGGTGCCCAGCATGCTCCTTTCCATTGCCCTTTGAGTACTAGCTAGTCTTTCTCTTTGCTTTTCTGTCAACGCCCATGTTTCGCAACCATATGTAATGCATGGGAGGATGCAAGTGTTGAAAGTTTTTCTTTTAATGTGCATGCTTAAATCTTTACTCTTCATTATTTCTTTTAGGGACCAGTATCTTTTCCATCCGCAGGTTATCCTTCTGTTTATTTCCTTGGACATATAGTCCTCAGGCGATATAACTTGACCTAGGTAAACATACTCTTTCACATAATCTAACTGGTTTCCGTAAACCTCTATATTGACTTCTGAGGAATTGGTCATCAATTTTGTTTTGCTTGCATTCATTTTTAATCCTACATATCTGCTTTCCTCGGTTATGGCTTTTAGCATTTCTTCTAGTTTTTTTGGGTCTTCTTCTAGCAGGATAATATCATCAGCAAATCTCAAATGGTTAAGGCGGCTACCGTTGATGTTGATACCATAGTTTTCCCAATCTAATCTTCTAAATATGTATTCCAGCACAGCATTAAACAGCTTTGGAGAGAGCGGATCTCCTTGTCTTACGCCTCTGTTGATAGGAAAATAGTCTCCTTTTGTTTCCAGTTTAATGCAACTTTTACATTCTCTGTAGATGGATTTGATTATTTGTATATAGGCTTCATCCACTCCTTGTTCTTCTAGACTCAGCCAGATACATTTGTGGTTTATGCTGTCAAAAGCTTTGGAGTAGTCTATAAAGCAGATGTACAGGGGTTTCTGATATTCGTTATATTTTTCCAAGACTTGCTTAATTGTATGAATGTGGTCTATTGTACTGAAGTTCTTCCTGAATCCCGCCTGCTCAATTGGTTGGTTTTCATCTAGAACCTTTGTTATTCTTCCCAGGATTACTTTTGCAAAGACTTTGTACACATTTGAAATGAGGCTTATTGGTCTATAGTTGCCAATGTTATCCTTATCTCCTTTTTTATGGAGGAGAATTATATGGGATTCCCTCCATTGTCTCGGGACCGTGTCAGTTGTTAAAATATCATTAAATAGCTTCGTTAGAATTGGAGTTATTTCTTCTAAGGTGCCTCTCATCAGCTCGTTTGTTATACTGTCAGGTCCTGGAGCTTTTTCTAGCTTTTGTGACATGATGGCTTTTTCAACTTCTTGCACAAGTATAGGTGGGACATCTCTATATCTCGAGGCTGAATTATTATAGGTGTTATTTTTTTGTTCAGTGTTATTGCAGGAGTAAAGTGTTTTGTAGTAGTCTGTAGCCAGTTTCTGAATTTCTCTTCGGTTTGTTGCTTGTTTCGATCTGTTACTTTTTAATTTAGGTATCCATTCTATACCGTACTCCTTTAATTCTTTAAAAGCTTTTCTTGCTCCTGTTTTTTGGATTTCGACTTCTAGTTTTTTCAGTCTCCTTATTTTCCTATCATTTCTTATATTTTCCCTAATCAGTTTGCTCAGTCTGGATATTGTGTGACGGTTTTCTTTTCTTTTTGACTTGTCGATTATTAACGCTTTTCTTTCTTCTAGAAGCTTTATTGTTTTTTTGCTAAACCTTGTGTCTGTAAATGTAATTGCTTTTATTGGTCTTATTTGTAATAGTTGTTTGTTCAAAAAGTCGTATTTTTCCATGACACCTCTTTCCGAGTTTAATACTTCTATCCATGTATCTGTAGTCTATAGGTGCACCGAAAGTGGAAATAAATAACATTTGAATACCATCTATTGGGTTTTCTATTCATCCTACTATCTTTTAAGTAATTAACAACAGCATTCACATGTAAGCTCACAGAATTAAGGCTATCCTGATGTAAATTAGGTTATAACAGCGCAGAATCCTAAGAGATTCTAACATCAGAAGTGGGAACGAACGGAAACTCTATGCTTTTCAATGTTTCAGATCCAGTAACTTCTGCGATGAACTGCGGACAACGTGTTTACCGACGAGATGACGACAAAACATCCACAGTGAAACAGATTTGCTGCATCTGGCTAGCGCCAGCCACAACGTTACTGCCAGCTGAAACACCTTTGTGGAACCCTCCACGACATCCAACAGCCGCAGTAAAACAAGGAAAGTACATTTCAATCTTCAACTATTTAAAGTTTCTAGCCAGATTGGCTTAAATAATGTTATTTTACCCACTGCAGTGGCGGACCTCCAAAAACGTCGACCCCAATCGTGGCAGTCGATTTTGGCGCGCGTCGCGGCTGCACTACCTCTGCTCGAAAAACCCAGATTTCTCCTATTTCTTTTAATCAAACTGTATAAGTGTGGCATATTTTTAGAAAGAGTATTAAATTTTCTAGCTATTTTTAATAAATACAATCCGGAAAAAAGAGTTTAATAATGTGATTGAGAGTAGAGGGATTCCGAAAGCGGCGAGTTACTTATCAAATCAGGAAATCCAGGAAATACAAATATTTATGTAGGGGCTAAGAGCACGTACTTATGTGGTAAGATTTAGTATATAAGCAGATGACAGCGGTAGAGCGATTAGTCTCTCGCCCCGCGTCACTTGTGTATAATTAACATCAATATAGTCAGCAGTTTATACAGTGACGTGGTTTCATTTCCTCTCCAGTACCAGTAACACTTACAGTGGTGACCCCGACGTGATCCAGCCCGACGTGATCCAGCCCGACGTGATCCAGCCCGACGTGATCCAGCCCGACGTGATCCAGCCCGACGTGATTCAGTGGTGGTTACAGTGGTGACCCCGACGATTGATCAGTGAGTTGAAGAGAAGATTCAGATTTTTTTTTGTTGGTGTTACTGCGTTAGTAAATTGTTTTTGAACAATGTTTCCGCACGCTGCACCAGTAAGTGGGCAAGTGGGTCAGCAGGGCATGAAAGACGAGCGAACGAATTCCGCTGATTGTGCCCTGGCCGCTATAGGTGTGTCAACGAGACTTCCAGATTTTTGGGTTGATATGCCGCGGTTATGGTTGGCCCAGTTTGAAGCAGTGATGGCATCGCAGAAACAAGGGGATGGAGGAAAGTTCAACATCGTTATTTCAAAATTGGGGAGAGACTCATTCCAGACGCCGGTGAACAACAAGTATACGGCGCTGAAGGACCGACTGCTGCAGGTCTATGAGGATAGTGCTGAGCGACAAGAACTTAGCAACAAGAACAAAATTATAGAGAACACCACGTGCTACGACATCGCTGCTGTGTCCGGGAGTAACGAACAGGTACCCCATTTACCTCTCACGGAGCTAGTCAAGCAGATGAGGAAGCTGGAGTTAGAAGTATTTTCACTACGCAGTAAGGTTCAAGGCCAAGAACGCGAAAGAAGCAGAAGCCGCCAAAAATGGAGCGAAAATAGGACTGGTTCGCGGAAGAAAAGGGCACCAGGTGATCCAAAATGGCTGTGCAGATTCCATTTCCGGTTCAAGAAAATTGCTATCCGATGTTAAACAGCCGATAATTGGAGCCGATTGTTCAAGGAATTTTAAGCTGGCGGTAGAAAAATAGTACAGAGGATATAGAAAAACAGCAATTATTACGCGTTTGGTATTTTCGAAATTACGAGATTGACCTTTGGGTTACGAAATGCAGCGCAGACGTTTCAAAGATTTATAAACACGAACGTTTTAGCTGACATAGAACAAATGAATAATGAGGTCAATAGCAGCGGTAGTAATGTTGAATAATTAGTTTTGTATGCGTACTTAGAAACGTAGATAACATAACAAATTGGCTCGAAAAGTGCAACCTGGCATAAAGAGCATTTGCGTAGGTTATTTGAACGTTTACAGATATATTACATGGAAGTTGAAATAGGTAAATGTATGTTGAGAAAAGTAAAATAGATTTTTTATGTTACGAAGTCTCGGAAAATGGAATAAGTCCTTTGCCTGACAAAGTCATGGTTATTCAGGCCTATCTCAAACCGGAGACAGTAGAGTAGTTACGCAGGTTTTTGGGTATGTTTAATTTTTATATAGCATACATACCAAACGCTGCAAGAGTACAAAGAATTTTTGATAGATATTGACAGACAATATCTATCAAAAACACACAATCATGGAATTAAAGCGTTATCACAACAAAGATAATTAAATTTCCTACACACCTTGTGAAAACCAGCTTAAAATAATCACTATTTTGAAAATTATATCACAACAAAACTTCACAATAAACACACGAGTCATGGACCGGTTGCAAACTGACACCGAGTACCATAAAAAAGCATATGATGAAGTTGACGTATTGCGCGTCTATATCTAGCTCGTTTCTTTCCGTACGGATTACCATAAGTGAAAGTAGGATAGAAATACTCTGTAATGCTAAATTTCGCGCGTATTTCGGTCCTAGCTAAATCGCCCGACTCCCGGTTTGCACCACGCTTCTAGAGCAGCCGATAATCGGCAAACGCCACTGCAGTGGATACGGCTCGACGTAGCAATTAAGAATATTATAATTATGAATACAGATAAAATCGGACTGAAAAATATTTAACAAATACCCACATATTTTTCTTCACGTTTCGTATGGGATTTGTTTTTACTTAATTTGTATTATCATAACCCGTTATAACCCGCCTATCCTTATGTCTCTTGTTCCACAATTGATATCATACAACGAATAACAGATTGAATTGAAAAATGATGTTTTACGGCTTTTGGAAAAGAAACGTGTTTTCATTAATATCTCCTTTTGAGAAACCATAGCAAACTTTATCGGATTTGTGAGCATACATTAAGGCTAGGCGCGCACTAAGAGTTTTTCGCCGCGCGGCAGAAATGAGCAGCGGCAAAATGTCGCACTGTGATACTGTAACAAACAGTTTTAAATTGTATTGCGCGCACTTGACGGCAGAGCCACCGCAGCGGCGAAAGGTCTGTGACAGGTTACAACTTGTTTGCGGCGCGGTGGTTCATCATCTTTTTGTAACACATTTGAATAGCTTTGAATGCACGCACTACACGACGTTTCGCCGCGGTTTCGTGTATTTTATTTCGAATTTCGGTATTGCATTTCGAAAGCAACGATGGCTACGTCAATTAATGATCTTTATGAAGAGTTCAATATTGAAATGGTTATTAGTGAAGTTGAGAAAAGACCACCGTTGTATGACATAACTTCAAAAGAATACAGCGATAGAAGTATTAAACAGCGATTATGGGGAGAAGTATGTCAGAATTTGTTTAGAAGATGGAATGAATTTAATGAAATCCAACAACGAGAAAAAGGTAAGAACTTTTTATTTATTACTTACTGTTATTTATTTTGACATATAAGACATTTTGATATATATACCTACATTTATTTACCTTTAACATTTTTACTTCTTTAAAATGGATAAATATTCACTATAAATTATTATTATTTTGTAAAAACTGTGTTATCTTAGTTTGTAGGGTGTAGGGAAATATATGGTGGCTCGGTTCAAATGTCAGGAAGTATATATTATATGAATAATTGTCTTTAGTGGTGGTTATTCTAGTTAGCTTCAGAAGCCGATTAGCAATATTTATTTGTTTCAATGACCAAAAATACATTCTAACATGTATTATTTAGCATAATTATTTATCCTCTAACATTTAATAAATTATAATTCTAAAAATAACATAGATAATTTGATGAATATTATATTTATTTATATAATAAATATATAATTATATTATATACGATCATACTGCCACGGAACAGAGCCTAATGGAGATGTGAAGTAGCTTGCAAAATAGTCTCTTGTGTTTAAACCATTAGTATTGCTTCGTACTCTGGTTGAACTGCAACTTTGTAAAGAACAGTCATATTCGTCAAAGTCATCATTATTATTCGCATTATTTTTTCTGACAAAATTATGCAACAGACAACATGCCATTATAACATTGTCACAAAATGTGGAGTTGATATCAATTGCACGGTGTAATATTCGCCATTTATTGCATAAAATGCCAAATGTACATTCTATTAATCGACGTGCGCGAGTTAACCTGTAATTGTAAATTTTCTTTTTTATATTCAAATTTCTCCGTGGATATGGTCAGAGAATCTGCGTTGAGAGAGCAAATGCTTCATCTCCAACAAAGACAAACGGCATACTTTGGCCATTTTCATCATGCGGCAATTTATCTGGCCCAGGGATATTTAATTGATTGTTTATTAATTTCTGGCCAAATCTTGAATTTCTCAAAACACCGGAGTCACTATTAGCACCACGATCTCCGAAATCCACCGCAATAAACTTGTAGTCAGCATCACACACTGCTAGCAAAATCTTTGCGTAGAAGTTTTTATAGCTGTAAAATTCTGAGCCAGCGCCATCGGGATTTTTAATTCTCACCAATTTGCCATCAATAGCCTCAACACAATTTGGAAAATTTGTTTTAGTAAAAAAAATTTCAGCAATCTCTTTCCATTTTTCTTCATTTATTTCAGCGGGCATATAAATTGGTTGTAAACAATGAAATAACTTCTGGCAGGTATCTGCGACTATTTCTCTGATTGTCGTATGACCCGATAAATATTCAAAATGTAGAGAGTAGAAACTATTCCCAGTAGCAAGATACCTGTAAAAATCAAATTGTTAATTTATAGAGAAATATTGTAACATTATTTGTTGTAGGTAAGGAAGTGCAGAATAAGTGGAGGAATTTAAAGGATCGATTTAGAAAAGAGTTGGCATTGCAGAGAAATGTACAATCAGGCCAAGCAGCTAAAAAGAAGATGAAATATTATTATTTCGACAATTTACTCTTTTTATTGCCTTACATGGGTCAACAACAAACAATTAGCAATATTGAATCACAAAATGCTCAACCAATCTCTGAGTCTAGTGAGAACATTGTAAATAGATTGCCTGCTTCTTCAGAACCAGCAGCTCCACGGACAAGCAGTTCTGCTCCATCGCCAAATTCAATAGAACATCATCCAGTTATTAACAAAAAAAAAGGTTTACGAACTTTTGAAGAGCAGTTGATTGACATTTTAAAACATAAATCAACATCTCAAGAAGATATAGATGAAGATAAAAGCTTTGCATATATGTTAATACCAATGATGAAAAAATTGAATGAGGAACAAAAATTTTTTGCAAAGACTGTAATTTTACGAGTAATGAAACAAGCAAAAAATTTAGAGTACGTGCCACCTGTGCCTGTTTGTACCTACATGCCGCATACTATGCAAACGTATTTACCACCACAAAATACAAATCGAGGAACTAGTACATATTATATGTCAACAATGGTCCCATCACCATCACCAACATTGTCATCATCTACAGTACAGTCATTGCCTAGTACAACTCCAACTCCACCGCTAGCACCATCAACGCCAATGCCACAAGATGTACAAATCTCAACAGAGAGAAATTATGCTCATAATTATTATAAACAGTTTGGCCAATCAATTGATGAAGATTCAGAGATATTTGACGTCACTAATATGTAATAACTTTTATTATTTAAATAATATGTTAATAAATATTACTTAAACTGTTACGTATTAACCTATTTTATTATGATTCCCCTTTAGCCCTAGATTTTCAGCCAATAGACACTCAGAAAAAAGTGAAGAGTAAATGCAATTATTTTCATTATTTCATTAAATTTAATATGTACTTACCTTAAAGTTATTGAAAGTCTCTCCTCCGGTGATATTGCATCTCTGAATCGAGTATTTTTATATGAAATAGAAGGTCCAACTAAATTTAAAAGTTCGTAAAAACTCTCTTTATGCATTCTATAATATTTGAAGAACTTGTCGGGGTAATCATTAAGTTCGGCAAATATTGTAGAAAACTGTCCGTTGTTTAAACGATTACGAATAAGAGGGTGAATCCAAAATCGTTTTTTCTTTTTTCGAGCTCTAATTATCAGAGCGCAAATACAAGTTGTTTCTACTAAATCCATTTTAAAACTGATAATTTTGACGCGGCAGTAAACCGTAGTGCGCGCGTTCACAGATTTTTATTTGTTTTGCCGCACGGTATAATGTCGCAGAATTTTCTACCGCGCGGCGAAAAACTCTTAGTGCGCGCCTAGCCTTATGAGCATCAATTAACGTAAATGAAATTCAACAGACATCACAACTTTTTATATTAGGATTCATAATAAAATTGTTTCAATGTAGGTACTTACATTTCATATGACGAGGATAGATTATGTTCTACCTAAAGCTACCCTCATCTGTCCAGTCAGTTACCAAGGTGTATTTGTTGTACCTATGTCATATCATTAGTATAATTTTTACTTTATGTTGTAGGACGTGATACTCATATTTATGTACTGTTGTATGATTTGAGAAATGAATTTATTTTTATCCAAAGTAATAAACAATAAATAAACAAAATTCTTTATTTGCGAAAATGGGTAATTACAATAAGATCTTAAATGCACTGAGAACTCCATAATCAACCTTACGGGATGCAAATATTAGGTTGTTTATGACAATTTGGTAAAAACTTTACCCATTCAAGGACTACCAATTTCACATTACTATTATCTACATTACGTAATTGTACAAAATTGACTAAGCATTTATAACAATCCAATGATAATGGAAGCAACGCAATAAAGTAAATGAGTAATGAAAAACAACTAAACCAAATACCAATGGCCAAAGTAAAAACTCAAATCGTGTTACTAAATACTGTAGACTTGCACCATTTAAGGACTGCAAATTTCTTATCATTATTCATTCACATTATCATACAATTATTTAATTATAAAAGTGTAATGACAATTAAAGCATTATAGTAATACTTTAGTTAATTTAGTTACGATACTAAAGTCCACGAAATAAATAAAAGTTTACAAATCTGAATCTTATTTGTCAGTCAGATACTCGTTAACTGTATAATGTGCAATTGATACTCCCAAATCGAAGTTTCGTCAAATCAGAATACCCTTTTGTTGTTGATGTGAGTTTTTATGTTGCGTAGTGATAACAGGTAGGTCCTATCTCATTATGCAGGTACACATGGGTTTTTACGGATTGAGAGGTTTTTGTTGTTTTCTCTAATGAGTCACAAATTGTAGTTGGGCTATTTTATGTGAGTTTTGCAGAAATATTGTTCTAAATTTGACTCATTTGTAAGCAATACTTATTACCAAGCAGAAAAAATGATAAAAAGATAGAAATATTATTGACGCATTGTATTAGAAAGAAATATCGTGATTAATTACACAATTATTTATTATGATTTGTGTTAGTAATTTATAATGTAAACGTAACACATATTTATTCAATAACAGCCCCCTTTTGTACAGCTGAAGTTTTAGAATTAGTAAATTTAGATTTTCATATAACCTTTTCACTTATTTCTTGTTTTAAACGTCAAAATATTATTTCTAATGTGAAAAAAACAAAATGTATCTAATAATAACTTCATAATTTGACGAGTCTGTACAGAAACATTCAAAATGTTTAGTTTTTAGCAACGATCTCAATACACAGGTGTGCCCTCCCAAACTTAAAGGCGCACGGAATCATGTCATCGTTGGGAAAAGTGAGCTCACTCTTTCCGTCTTAGTCGGTTGCAGGAAACTGTAAATGCCGGACGTTTTTACCTATCAGTATTCGTTGTCAACAACCAAAATAAGTAAAACCACAGCATATCGCGCCGCTAGCGATTCTGGGAGTCTAGTAGACTGGATGTGTGTAAACTTCTTACGATACACATAGAGATGCAGTTTATTACCAATTCCAAGGTGCTCGGGGCACATCTACTGGTTTATATCGATGGTTTTAATCGTCAAATGATGGCGTCTTCAAAATTTCTGCATCAGGTTCATATTTGGCTTGCGCAAATTTGACCACGTTTCTCAATTTCGTGCTAAACTCAAGTGGCTCCCAATCCGTCTCCGCAGAAATGCACACATCTTATCACTTCTGTATAATGTGTTGTTCATCCCTACCTTCCCATCTTACCTTAAGGAATGCTTCTCTTTTTGTTACGAGACTCCACGTCCACGCTCTTTGAGAGCTGCTGTGGCACTCAACCTTGACACACCCTCACATAAGACCTCCTTCTATGGAAATTCTTTTACTGTTAAGGCTGTCCGTTTGTGGAATTCTTTGCCGGCACCTGTGAGACAATCGCAGTCCTTGAGCGTTTTTAAGAGCAAAGTAAAAGATTTTTATTTATCACAATGCAAGACTGTCGACACTAGCAAATTGTAAGTTGTAGCACTGCTGTTTTTAAACTAGTTGGAATTGTTTTGTGTTCTGTTTTTGAATCACTATTCTTCCTAATATTCCTCACTTTTCTTGGTATTTTTATTTGTTATTCGTATTTATGTTAGTATTAAATGTTGTAGTAGCATATTTATAAGTTAATATTTATTATTTTATTTTAGTAATATTTATTTAGTAGTATTATATAAATTAACGTCGCTCCCCCTGCCTGTATTTTGTATGTAGGCTATTTTCCTTGTGTTGGTTGCCTGGAAGAGATTGCTCTCAGCAATAAGGCCGCCACTTGTGATGCTAGTTCTTAAGTTTGTCAATGTAATTTTTATTTTATTTTTTGTATCACAATAAAGAGTTTTCTATCTATCTATCTATCTTTAAGTATGAAATGGTATAAAGTATGTAAGCCTCTGAGTTCTGTTTTTGTCATTTTTTGCTCTGACCCTCATTTTTTTTTCCATTTCTTTTATTATTAAGTCCCTACATATTAAGTCTATTTCCTTTCGTGTTATGTTTAGTATTCGTATAGGTGTAGTTTTTCTTACCAGCTTCTTTTAGGTATTAGAAATCTGTTCTAGGTTTAATGCCCAAAACAAGTTTAGAAAACATGTTCCTTCAAAAAAAAAAAAAAATAAGAAATGGAGAAGTGTATAGCATCAATTATTGTGGAAACGAATCTACAAACACTGTGTTTTCCAGACTCTGGCTGCTGCACAAGCTGACCCGTCAACGTATTGACGTATTGCGCCATCTTGATGACATCGGTCTTCAAAAAATAAGATTCGGGCTGCCACCACAACATGCCTCATCTTCCAAGGAGTCTGGAGACTCTGGCTGCTACACAATCTGACCAGTCAACGTATTGCGCCAACTTGATGACATCGGTCTTCAAAAAATTCAGGCTGCTACTACAAAATGCCCCAAGTTCCAAAGAGTCTCGAGGTATGAAGAAACTAGCTACAACTATTAAACGTTAACTTGAAACGCCTATACGATGACATCAGCTTCCAATGACAATTGTACAGTGATCTATGAATTTACTGAATGTCACATCTGAAATCAGGTACCAAACCATTAATGTCTGTCAGGATAGTCAAACGGAATATGAAATACTCCAGTATAATATAATTTAGTTAAGGAATTTATGGCCGTAATAAGTTAATTAAGTACCTTCAGCGATCAAATTTAAAATATATAAACACATGAATCGCATAAAAATATTGAAAAAGGAGAATTATAAACGGAAACATAATGAGACCGTTTTACCTGAAATAAAACGGTTATTATATACTTACCTTAGTAGAAGCTTATATATATTGAGATAGGCAGCTCCATTTCCCGTTGTAGCAGTTATCTCTTTCTATTGCTATAGCTCTGTCTCTTTCGCACACCCCTCCCCTCTCGCCAGGCGCACGAGGTAGCTGGAGGCTCCGAGCTTGCTCGTCATTGCGTCGAAATATATCACCAGGCAGAGATAAAAAGTAAGCTTCTACTAAGGTAAGTATATAATAACCGTTTTATTTCAGGTAAAACGGTCTCATTATACACTTGACCGTTAGTAGAAGCTTATATATATTGAGACCTGTTTGTTATCGCCTGGTGAGAGGAACGCCAATGTGATATTAGGGGAAGTATACAGTTTGGCAGAAATCACCATATGAACACTAATTCAATAACTGATTATTTATTAATCTGCAATCTTATATCCAAGACCTGGTAGAATTTTATTGTTCCATAATTAGTTATTTGGAGAAATTCTGTCAAGCTGTTTTTGCAAAGGTCAGTAATTATTAATTACTCTTCTATTGCAACAAAATATGTGTGTGATGAAACACTGATTTGTTATGCTATTTTTGGACTAAATCGTCATTCTTGACAATATAATTATTATTATATGGAATGGTAAGAGTACGTTCGAATTTTTATGAACAGAAGGATGGCAGCAAAATTTAAGAGTACATTTCTAATACCCAAATATTATATAATACACCTTCTGAGCATTAACAGAAATTTTTACAAAGGTTTGTATCCAAAATAAATTAATTGGTATGAAAAGGGTAGAACCGCTTTCAATATCGTTATTAGTGTTATACAAAGAATTAGTCGACACTTCTCCAAAATAATAGGACCTATTTTTGAAAAGTTTTTAAGTATCACTTACTGCCCTTGTCTAAAATTTCGTCTAAAAGGAAGATTGTCAACCGAACTTTTTGAGATTACAGCTGGCCGTACACTTCATGGTGTAGCGCTTGATGCCAGCGGTCTTCAAAAGAGACTTGTACCATCCGGCGATGACGGCACTGAACTCAAGAGACGGAGGACGTCATGAAGCTTTAATAAACTTGAGCTGTTGGAAATACGACGCCATTCGTTTAAAATGGTTATCGTTTCATGTATCCAAAATACCGGACAAAATACAGATTTTGATTCAGAGTGTTTGCCAACAGTTTTTTTTTTTTTTTTTTTTTTTTTTTTTTTTTACCCTGGGTGTCGAGAATCTCTGCATTCTCGTCATCATCTCATTAGCTTAAACCTATTATTTGAACCCATAACATAATATGGTAGTCTAATTATCTATAGGTAGATTTATCTTTGTCTACGGTCAAAGTGACAAATCCTAAATTCTGCGGCTTGAACACAGGCACAGAAGGGCAACGGAACCCCTAATAATTTAGAAAACATTAGAAAAATGTTAAGGGCATACTATTTTGCCAGAACATTTTTATCCCAAATAAATGGTTTTCGACCATCTTGCATTTTAGGGCCATGGCTTTTAAACATGTTCAATAACGTAACCTTGGCCATTAATTCCCTTATTCCGTATAACATCGTGTGGAAACAGCCGATTTGTGAGGAAAAATTTGAGAAACCGAAATTGATATACGGTCACCTAGAAAGAGACCTAAATTCAACCCGTCCGTGTAAATAGGATCTATATTTGGTATTTATTTGGTTCGCGAAAACCAACCGTTTCATGGCGCTTTATTCGTTCTCTGGGTAGAAGGCCGCTACGGTTTGAGTAAATAAAAAGATACTTGACTACCATGCCACGTCTTTGTTTCCTCACCGCCACATCTGGAGGTATGGAGCTTCCAGAAACCATGACTTGGACTTTTGATGCCGATGGTTGCAACCCAGTTGTTGTATCGAGTATAAAGTCAAAAGATGAAATCGTTAAAAAGTGAACGGGGCTGTGTGTGACTGACAGCTCTCGTGATTTTAGGTTCGCTCGCCAAAATACCGTCTCCCACGTGGAGCTATTATGAGGTAGGTTCCCGTTGCTCGACTTAGATCACCAATACTCGTCATCAATACACTTAGCATGCGGAATAGTGGCGGGAACACCCATGCCAGATGAACGTTCCAAAATTTGCTGAATGCGTACGACGCATCAACGTGTCGTAATCGTTTTTATCATAATCGTTAATTTTAATATGTTACATAATTAATTACTACCATTGCATAGTACAAGCTTTGCTTAGTTTGGGTGACCCCAAATGGATGGTGTTGTTTGTGAATTGTCCACCATTACACGAATTGCATATTTGGACGTGAAAAAATTTGATCACCGGTGTGATTATCTTTTTGCAAAGATAATTTTTGTTCATCTCCGAGATAAGTGCCACTCGGAGGTGTATCTGTGTCTGGACTAACAACCTGCGTGATTGTTTAGGGTCCTGTTATGTGATAAATTTTGAAATGGATCTCGAAGAATGCTCGTCTAAGATCAGCAACATTTTGAACGGCAGGTTCATCAAAGACAGGGACTTGCCCCAATACGTTGCATAAGTAAACTATCGCTGAATGGTCGTCGGATTAAATTAGCACGGAACTTTTTGCCATGCTCGATGCCTGCAGTTGCAATATCCTCAAGATGTCTAACAATTATTTTATATTGCAATGGAAGTGTTCCTCCCCTGGTGCCCAAGACACCCGACATGGTCTGATTATTTAGTTGGCCTCCCTTGGCAAAATCCGAGGCGTTTGAAAATATATCGTTGAGGTTGTGCTGAGAAGGGACAGAAACATCGGCGACTTAGCCTTCCTCGGAGAACAGCGAAGCTTGCAAAATACATTAATCCACCCGACTTTGTGGTTCTATCAGGGACGTCTGACCCGTTCGAGTATGCCGAGAAAAGTGATATATTTTCGCGGGCAGAGAAAGAACTTTATATGCTATCTATGTAGAATCCGAGGATTTCCAGCGTTTCCAATATCCGATTCTTATTCCGACCGTAACAGTCATCGTGTTAACACAACAAAAGTACTTTGCCTAGAAATATTTTTAAATAAGTGGTAAAAAGTTAAGATTCGTACATAAAACTTATATTGGCAAAAACTACAAGAAGTGACGCGTTGATTAACACTCACAACACTAAAATTGGATAATAAACACCGGAGAAATAAGCAAGTATATTTTGAATTATTTAACCACCGCCTTATTTCGTTTGCCGTATCGCTAGCCTGCCGCAGCGGCCGCTGCGCGTGAGTCACCCAGTCGCCGCTCGCCGCGTTGATCTCGTTCGCTGTGCGGTAGCGCAGCACTAGCGGCTCGCAGTGTGGTATCGCAGCAACTAGATAATATATTAGCGTACTACTTGTGAATATTTTGATTGAAACATACGATGTCACTAAAACGTACTCCACCGAGCACCTCAGTAACTGCGCAGTCTGCGAAAACACCAATTCATTTCATACAACGGGACATTGGATCCATGCTATCACCACAAAATAACATTGATAGGTCTAATAAACGAAAATTTGAAGGTCAAGATGACAGTGGCATTAATTCCGTTGTGTCAGAGATACGTATACAGTTTACAAAATTTTCTGAAGCCCAAGACAAAAAGTTTCAAAACCTGAAATCGTCAGTGGATTCTCTAACTTTGGAACTTACTAAAACTATGGACGATGTAAACGCTCGCATCGAGGAATTTGCTTTACAACTTTCTATGTTAAGGAGTGAACGGGATGACGACAAAAAAAAACACATCAAAATGTTGGAAGATCGGCTCGAAACATTCGAACGCAGAGCTCGTAATTCGTGCATCGAGATGAGAAATATCCCCAAAGTTAAAAACGCAGAAGGAAAAAATGATCTTATTGATATTTTCAAAAAATTAGGAACGACTATTAACACGGAATTGAATTTGAGTGACGTAAAAGACATTTACCGAATTCCAACCAAAAAAGAAGCATGCCCACCAATTATAATTGAACTTACCTCCATTGTTATGAAAGAAAACATCATGAGTTCATGCAAAAAGTACAATAAGCATAAGAAACCTGCTGAAAAACTAAACAGCAGTCATTTTAATCTTCATGGTCCAGTAAAACCCGTCTACGTGTCAGAGTGTCTCACCTCTAAAGCAAAGCACCTTTTCCGCTTAGCTCGAGACTTCGCAAAATCACAGATGTATAAATATTGCTGGACTTCCAATGGTATCGTATATTTACGACAAAGCGATAACAAGCCTTTCATCCGGATCAATTGTAAAGAAGATTTGGAATCACTTTCAGTTCCGAAATGACTAGGACTTCTACTAATCAACGTCTCAGCGTTCGTATCGTATTTTTGTTTACCATTTCATGTGTATATTGTAGAAATTAGGTTAATTATTTATTATCGTATGTATCCTAATCTTGCTCTGATAACGACATATCTAGTATCATCCAATCATTTTCCTAATCCTCATTCCAAAACCAATCTCATCCAACATTTGTCCTTCCTGAATTATACTGTCTCTCAAACATACATCATACAGAACCCTAAATTACTAAGAGAATATAATTCATCTGAGCTATTGAACTTAGATTGTAAAGATCATATTAGGTACAAATTTTTTGTACAGGACCCTTTGTCATGTAACTTTGCTGTTCTTAAAACAAATAATGGATAGATTTATAAATGATGTTGAGGGTAATCTGGACAGTCACAGCGTATCGTCGGCTCACTCATGTGAACCTGAGGAATGCCCTAAATTTATACAGTACAGTAATACTGAAACTCGTCTGAACATTGTATCTCAAAATATACGTAGTATAAGTCGCAATATTGATGGCTTTTTTGCTTTAATAGCTAGGATGGCTATAGATATACATGTAATGGTGTTATCGGAGTGTTGGCTATCACATAATCCTGTCTTACCTCAGATAGCCAATTATCAAACCATATTTACAAACAACCTTCATAATCAAAACGATGGCCTTGTCTTGTACATCAGAGGTGATGTTGTATCGAGTCGAGAACCTGATTTCGAGGAAGGAAATTGTTTAGTGTCTGTAATTAACAACACAACCGCCGTCATAGCTTTATACAGACCCCCAGTTTTTAGAAAAGTAGATAAATTTATGGTATCTTTGGACAAAATTCTGACATCGGTAGCGTCATTTTCAAATATTATAGTGGTCGGCGATATAAATATTAACATTAACCCACAAGCCGAAAATGATGACTCTTCTTGTTACCTAAATTTAATGGCTTCATACGGATTATTACCAGCCCATACTATGCCAACACGACTGAACAGCTGTCTCGATCACGCATTCATTAAATCTAAACGTAAAGCCGCAACTCTGGTTATCAGAAATAGCTTGACAGACCATTACACAATTTTAGTTTCTCTCAATCTTGAAAATTGCCCAGACATTTTCCGCAGTTCTACCGCTCAAAAAATCAACTACTCTAAAATAAACGATGAGATTAATTCATTCGACTTTCTACCAATATATCAAATGGATGATTGCAATATGGCAACTAACTTCCTTATCAATATAATATCAAACATAATTAACAAACATACCAGTAATTTCACCCCGCCCCGACGAAAAATGCCTATAAAGCCATGGATAACTCCTGGTCTTATCAGATGTATGAGACACAGGGATAAAATGCACAGAAAACTGAAACTTTCTCCTGAAAATGAAACGTTAAAATGTTCATATCGCAGGTACCGAAATTTTTTGAATAGCTTGCTAAAGAAACTCAAACACCAGTATGAACGTGACCTATTTGATAAAGCTAAGAACCCAAAAGAATTATGGAATGTAATCAAATCTATTATTGGCTCGAAGTCCGAACTAAGTCAACCACAGGAGCTTCTCTCTATTGGTTCATCGCCTTCGAATTCAGCGAATAAACTTAATGAATATTTTGTGAATGTGGGAAAATCTCTAGCAAAAAATATTCTAGTTAGTCCTTCCTGTACTAATGTACAAAATCTTATATCGCACTCTCAGGCACAATCTTTTTATTTACCAACAACAAACGTGTCAGAAGTGTTATCTATCGTGGATTCTTTTAAGGAAAAAATAACTGTTGGTCACGATAATATTTCTATGAAAGTGATAAAGGGCTGTAAATTCAACCTCGTGGGCCCAATCACGCATATTTGTAATTTGTCAATTAACACTGGCTTATTCCCGGACGCTTTTAAGAGATCTGTTATTATACCACTACACAAAAGTGGCGCTAAAAATATCGTAAGCAATTATAGACCAATTTCTATATTACCATCCATGTCCAAAATTTTAGAGCGCATTATGAACAACCGACTAACTTCTTACTTAGAGAAATTTAACTTGTTGTCTGATAGTCAGTTCGGGTTCCGTAAGAATCGCTCCACGGCAGATGCAGTGACTAACTTAACGAACCATATTGTTACGGGACTGGATGGTGGTGACAAGTGTATTGTTATATTTCTGGATCTTGCTAAGGCATTCGACACCGTATCAGTGCCTTTGTTGCTGGAAAGATTGGAGAATATGGGAGTAAGAGACCTACAACTGCAACTTTTTAAAGACTATCTCAGCAATCGAACCCAATGTGTTAGGCTGAATTCTCACTCGAGCGATGTGATGCCAGTTACCATTGGCGTTCCTCAAGGAAGCATTGTAGGCCCTACCCTTTTCTTGAGTTACATTAACGAATTGTGCAATATTAAACTCGAAAATGGCAAGGTTTTCTCATTTGCTGATGATACCGCTCTAGTTTTTCAAAGTAAAACATGGGAGAGCGTGTTTTATTGCGCTCAAGTTGGGCTCACTAAAGTCTCCATGTCTCTAAAGCAAGCGTTACTTAGTGTTAATACTTTAAAAACTAAGTACATGACCTTTTCAATGAAGAAAAAGTCCCAACCAGGAGAACGTTTCAGCATTAAATACCATCAGTGTTCTCTCAACCTCCAGGCTGGTATGGGTTCCGGGGAGATCTGTGACTGTCCATCTATTGAAAGAGTGGACACGATAAGATATCTCGGAGTTACTCTGGACAACACTTTAACTTTTCGACCTCATGTAGTTGCTCTAACAAGCAGAGTCCGAAAGCTGATGGCTATTTTCAAAAATATTCGCAATTCTGCCAATGATAAAATTTTGAAAAATCTCTATTATGCATTATGTCAATCGCTTTTAGGATATTGCATCGATAGCTGGGGAGGCTGTGCGCGGACTCACATTAAACCTCTAGAAATAGCACAGCGTGGAGTACTAAAGGTAATGAAATCGTTCCCATTTAGATTTCCAACCCAAACGCTGTACAGTGAGTGTGAAGTTTTGACGGTGCGCCAGCTGTTCATTCTGAGGCTTATTATTAGGCAACACAAACTTCGCCCTCTGTCAAATCTCGACCCTTCGTCTCGCAAGCGTCGAGTGGACAAAGTCTTTCAAATCTTACCACTCAGAACACAATTTAGCAATAAGTTCTCTTGTTTCCTGGGATGTTATCTCTATAATAAACTATCGCTAACTACCAATTTAACAAATCTAAATTTTTATGAATTGAAACAGACAATTACAAGCTTCCTACGGACCCTTGACTATCATGAGACAGAAAAACTCTTAACCGTAGTTACCTAATATAACCTTGATCCTTCTCCTTTCCTTACCCCACCCCTCCCTCCAAACCATAATCAAATTGTTTGTCTACACTTCGCTTAGCTATATTATTAATGATAATGACATTACTAATTTAGTCTTAATACAATAATATTATATGAGAATAATTCAATCAATACATTCATACTAATGTGTGCCATTACCCTTATTGTATGTACTTGTCCTTTTATGCTGTATCAAAATTAATTTGTGAAATGAGGGTAGTTTCACATTTAACAAAATTGAAAACTTTTGACTTCTTGACCAAATTTGTACATACCCCCAAAACAATTTGCTAACACATTTGACTGATTAAATTGTGCAACATTAACTAAACAGTTACCTGTATCACAGGTTACATACCTAGCATAGGTAACTGGGTGTCAACTTCAAAAATAGCAAATAGTACATGCTGGAATTGGTGAAACATCTAATTATATTGTAATGTATAAATGTATCTGGTGTGTGTTTTGTCAATAAAGATTATTATTATTATCTCCGAGATAAGTGCCACTCGGAGGTGTATCTGTGTCTGGACTAACAACCTGCGTGATTGTTTAGGGTCCTGTTATGTGATAAATTTTGAAATGGATCTCGAAGAATGCTCGTCTAAGATCAGCAACATTTTGAACGGCAGGTTCATCAAAGACAGGGACTTGCCCCAATACGTTGCATAAGTAAACTATCGCTGAATGGTCGTCGGATTAAATTAGCACGGAACTTTTTGCCATGCTCGATGCCTGCAGTTGCAATATCCTCAAGATGTCTAACAATTATAATATATTGCAATGGAAGTGTTCCTCCCCTGGTGCCCAAGACACCCGACATGGTCTGATTATTTAGTTGGCCTCCCTTGGCAAAATCCGAGGCGTTTGAAAATATATCGTTGAGGTTGTGCTGAGAAGGGACAGAAACATCGGCGACTTAGCCTTCCTCGGAGAACAGCGAAGCTTGCAAAATACATTAATCCACCCGACTTTGTGGTTCTATCAGGGACGTCTGACCCGTTCGAGTATGCCGAGAAAAGTGATATATTTTCGCGGGGAGAGAAAGAACTTTATATGCTATCTATGTAGAATCCGAGGATTTCCAGCGTTTCCAATATCTACGTAAAACGTAATGAAACGATGTATTTTTATTTTTTATATAATTTGCGTAATCCAATTTATTAGGTAGGTACCTGGGTACCTACAGACTTTTGGCGCAATGCTTAGGCCGAAAAAGAGTAATCTCAAGCTATTCTTTCTTGAAAAGGACGCGTAAAAACCAGTCTGTAAGACTGGCCACCGGCGCATTGAAATGAGCTTATGAAAAGACAGTCACACATTTGCATATTCGATCATGGGATTGGAGGAAATCCAGCACACGAAACATATTTATTGATCGAAATCTTTTCTTTAGCACATATCGGTTGAGTGAGGGTATTTCGAGTACGAGCTATCGCTTTTTTATACCGAAAACAGAGACGACACAAAGTTTTCCGTACTCTTAGTATTGTATCAATTTTTCGTTTGTAGAACGAGTGAGGACATCTTTTCCGACTCCACAGTACGAAAACACTTGTCTTTTGAGTCGGGTGTTACTAAAGAAGGTACTTCCAAAAACGGTATGCGGTACCTTTTTATTATCAAAATCTGACGCTGCCATTTTTTTCCCCAGATTTATATAACGTGGTATATGGACCGGCCCAAAAAGGCTCCTCGTCATTGTATCTGTCTTTTATAATCTTTGCAGCCTGACGGTCAAGTACAGCATTTACCTTTGTCCACTCTGTGAAGGTCTCGATCCGCGAGATCGAAGATAGAGTACTTCTGTTGCTAAGCTTAACGCTAAGCCAACTTACCTTTGTCCACTCTGTGGAGGTCTCGATCCGCGAGATCGAAGATAGAGTACTTCTGTTGCTAAGCTTAAAGCTAAGCCAACGTTATATTGACGTTCTGACGTCTCATTTGTATTGGTAGCCCTGCGTGGGCAGATTATAGAGGTGTTGCTATTCTTATTTACTGTATCATAACCATTGTTCCAGCGCCTGTGCGAAGGCATATTGGGATGTAGGTATTTGCCCCTGCGAGGGGAGACATGTGAAATTATTGCGTTTTCTTCGCAAGGTATTCTTTATTTATCAGCCAATATATATATTTTTTTCATGTCATTTATAATTTCCTGATGCCGCTAGTTTTATCAAAAAGTGAAACACTTCCGGTTTGAAAATAAGGGAGTTTGATGGAAGAATTTTATGTATTCAAGGTTACTTTAATTAACGGATCCGTAGCTTGATTTAGAATTGAACTTTCAATATAATAAATGCAGTTTGCGATTCCCTTTTTTGACTTTTTCAGTTAGCGAGTCGCGCCTCACGGGCTTAACATGAATAGCTTTCTAAGGCTAGAGGTATCTACCAAATTTTAAAATGATCAAAGTAATAAATGTATTTGCCAATAAAAACAAAGTAGGCATGATGGCGTAGAGTGTCTTACGCCCTTACCTCTTCGTTTGGTTATTTACTTGATTAAAAACATTAATTAAAAAAAAAATTTAGGTTTCAAACTAAATCAAAACAAAAAATCAAACACGTTTTTGGAGGTGTTGCAATCGCGGGTCTTTTAATTAGTCTCGATATCAGATAAAAAATTTCAAACTACCCACAAATTATCGGAAGTGAAGGTTAGCACCACCTCGTCTGAACTGTTACGACTGATTTCAGGATATTTGCTGTATGTGTAGATCTTGGCCTACATCTCAAATGATGAGCTACTCATTATCATTAACACAATTAACAAAGGTGTGTTTATTAAGATTCCAAAGCATGGATTTTTATTATAATTTTAACGATTTAGACAGGTTTTCTTTAAGAAGCCTCTTGTTTCGTTTTCTAGACCGATGGCATTGCGAGTTATTTCTCTTAACCTTTGCTGACGAGTTAAGAGGTCGATAAAGACCTGCTACTACGGCTATCACTACTAGACGAGTATCTAGATGAAGCATGTAGCTTGCGTGAACGCGATTCACGTTTCTTTAATTTGGTACTAGATCTGTTTCAATTTGCCAGTCGGATTCTATAATTTATTTATCTCGTTGAAATTTACCTAGGAAATAATAACATCCACCTAGGAAAGAAAAACATTCACCTAGGAAAGAAAAAAAAAGCATGCACCTCGGACAGTAACGTAAAGGTTACAAACACATCCGAGGGTAGTTACGTATTTAGAATCGACAAAAAATTATATGAGCAATAATACTGCACGTAAAAAAAAATAGAAAAAAAAAGAGACAAAATATATCTCGAAGCAAAAGCAAGCTTCGACAAGCATTATTTGGTTCAAATTTAATTATGTAAGAAAACGAACGATAATATCGTTTTGCAGAAAAAGTGTAAGCACTTACGTGGTTTCCTTTGGAAAATCACAGAATTTAATAAGAGAATTGAGATTCTCTTGAAACATGTGAACTGCACGGGAAATGTCACGCCAATGACGAGCAAGCTCGGAGCCTCCAGCTACCTCGTGCGCCTGGCGAGAGGGGAGGGGTGTGCGAAAGAGACAGAGCTATAGCAATAGAAAGAGATAACTGCTACAACGGGAAATGGAGCTGCCTATCTCAATATATATAAGCTTCTACTAACGGTCAAGTGTATAATGAATATTATAAATTCAAATTTATATTATAATGGTATTTGGCACGGGGGAGATGTGATTGCGGTTGTCTGCTTTTGTTGGCGGGGAAGTCTTCTAGGCTCCGGTAATATTTATATTTTTATAAATATTGCGGGAGTTTTTAATGATTTTGAGTGGCAACAGTCTATAGCTGTGATTGCTCTTTTTTGTGTTAGCTATCATTATTAGGTTAAGAATATTGTAAATCGAAAGCTTTCCATGTTTTTGTCACAGAAGTCTGTTCTGTGTAGAGACCATGTAAAGTGATTATATTGCTAACCCTGAGATCGCTGAAGGACCGATCGATTGGCAGGACAGGTAATGCTATTGCCAGCGAGTAGATGCTACTGGTGTTGATACAGGTTACCTGTACCTGCCGACTATTAAAAATGACTTGTGACCTACTTGACTGAGTACTGCTAATCTCGACTATTGATTTTAACGATCGGTCGGGGTTCTCACTCCGTAGTCGCTTTCAAATTGGCCCGGGTGTGTAAGTCCCCCCCCTGGTCAAAAGATAAAAACTGGACCAGTTTGAATAGTATTCTATGGATGGGGTTCGGCCACTAAAAACAAACGGGGCAGCAACGGGGTTCTCACTCCGTAGTCGCTTTCAAATTGGCCCGGGTGTGTAAGTCCCCCCCTGGTCAAAAGATAAAAACTGGACCAGTTTGAATAGTATTCTATGGATGGGGTTCGGCCACTAAAAACAAACGGGGCAGCAACGGGGTTCTCACTCCGTAGTCGCTTTCAAATTGGCCCGGGTGTGTAAGTCCCCCCCTGGTCAAAAGATAAAAACTGGACCAGTTTGCATAGTATTCTATGGATGGGGTTCGGCCACTAAAAACAAACGGGGCATCAACGGGGTTTTCACTCTACAGTTGTTGTTCAAGTTGACCAAAAAAAAAATTTAAAAAAAATTTAAACCCAAGGCCTCGTACAAAAGATTACACCTTGGTTCAGGTTGAACAGTACTCTGTGGATGGGATTCAGCCACTTAAAACTACGGGGCACGGCGTTCTCATCTAGTGTTACTGTATAAGCCATCCATGAAAATGAAAAACATGGAAAATTATGCGAATATATATATGAAAATTGATCCGGCTTGATTAGCAATTTACAGGAAGAAAAATGCCACTAAACTGAAATGTTAACTAACTAAGTTAACTAAACTAAAATAAAATAAAAAATATGAAATGAAATAATGAATGAAATAAAAAGTATAAAACCTTATGTCTATGTACTATAAGTAATATATCCATATTAACAACTTTCTTTTGTTTAAAAAATACATTAGTTAAGTTTAGGACCTAAGCTATACAACTATGTGTATAGTAAACTATTGAGCATTCACGTGCTTCGGGACGCAGCACAGTCAGTCTGGCCGTGTTAGATTAAGGGTTCCTTGAAACCCTTCACCTAACGTTAAAATTGACTAAATGGGTGGTTTATACGTGTCAAATCCTGATTAATGAGATATTTTATATGAAATTGTAATAAAAAGAAAGGAATTGATGTATTTCCGAAATTATATAATAAGTATAACCATGTTATAAATAATACGGTTAAATATATGTAATTAATAAATAATATGAGAGTATTATTGTATAAAGTATAATAAACATGTATAAGTAAATCAACGTTGTCAAATCCACCACCTATTCCGCTATAACTTGTTATGGTTTGGTTGGAGGGGCGGCGCTATGACTAGGCGAGTGGGGTTGACAACGAAGATTATAAAAGTGATCGTGGCTCTGTTCGGCTCTCTTGTATCTTCTTACATATTTGTCTCATACTTATTGTGTTCTCTCTTGCTTTTATTGTTCTGTATTATTCTTGTTCCCGAGCGAACGGTTGATTAACCAAAGATAAGTATTATAACAGTTGTCTAAGGTTTACTTGTGTACAGATTATGTATGTGAAAGCGCAGAGTTTTCTTGACCACGTTCTTTCTCTGTAGTCTATAGGTGCACCGAAAGTGGAAATAAATAACATTTGAATACCATCTATTGGGTTTTCTATTCATCCTACTATCTTTTAAGTAATTAACAACAGCATTCACATGTAAGCTTACAGAATTAAGGCTATCCTGATGTAAATTAGGTTATAACAGCGCAGAATCCTAAGAAATTCTAACACGCGCATATTCAAATCACCACTAATATTATGCATGCAAAAGTTTGAATGTTTAAGTATGGATATTATATTATGGGTAATATTAATGTATGGATGTTTGTAACTTAGTCACCTCGGAACACATTCCGAGGTGACTGAGTTACAAAGAACGTGAACGGGTGAACGGGTTGAAATTTGGAGCACAGTTAGTTTATCGTCTAGAATAACACAGGCTACTTTACATCACAGGAAAATAACGGAGACGTGAACAATGTTCCAAATTTCAATCCTATCCGTTCCGACGATCCAGCGTATATGTCACATAATATGCTGAAAGTTTCAGTTTGTCTTAAACACAACTACTTATAATAAACTAGCAAACCATTTCATTAAAATAATTCGGTACATGTGTAAGTATTTCTTTTTCACTTACCGTCAGTAAGATGAACCGTTTTGGTCATCAAAATGCAATAACAGTCGCGTGTGATTTGGCACGAAGCGGGCGGTTGGCCGCGCGCCAGGCCTACTGTCCTGACAGCAGTTTATCCTGTTGTAGTTTACGGGATTTTAAATGTTCTGTATCTTTTTTCAAATTGTAAATAACATTTTGTTTATTTTTCTCCGAGTGTGTCTCCTATCAGATGTGTTAATCAGATGGGTTAAGTGATGAAGGCGGGGGATTAGTGTGTTCCCCATTAGGAGTACTCTACTACTCAACATTATTTGTAATTCATGGAATGTTGCCATCAATCCGTCGGCAACATATTATTTTTTTTAAGCGTTTAGTGTATGGCAATGTCAGCAAAACAGTCGCAAGTGGATTTAGGTGCAGCAATAGACCTTTCCCGTAGTTCAGTGAGCTATTTTTTTTTAATAATATTAAAATATTTTTTCCTGAATACGTAGAATACATTATTTCAAAAAGAAGGTTATCAATTCAGTTTTTATTGTACGCGATAGCGCCATTCATGCATCGATTTTGATGGTGATGTTTTTGTTTGGTAGATTATCATAGTTCAGAGATGGTCCCATACATCGAAATAAGCCAATAGATGTGCCCTGAGCACCTTGAAATTGCGTCTCTGTGTATCGTAAGTGGTTTACAAACAACCAATCTACTTGACCTGTAGAATCGTTTGCGGCAAGAAATGCTGTGGTTCTATTTATTTTGGTTGTTGACCACGATTTGATAGATAATAAAAACGTCCGGCGTCCACCACTTCCTGCAACCGACTGGATTGAAAAGAGTGAGCTCACTCTTGCCAACGATAACATAATTTCGTGCGCCCTGTAGTCTTTTTTTTTAAATAAAAAGTGATGAGACGTGCAGGACATGTGCCTGATGGTAAGCGACATGCTTGCCACATAACAGCACAGTGACACGCAGCTATTGGAACACGAAGAGTCCAAATCATTGCCTAGCACTGCACTGCGCTCATCACCCAGAGATCTAGGTTGTTATATCTCTAAGCCCTGTAATTTCTCTGGAAACATTACCCTTCAAACCGGAACACAGTAATATTTGCACATTACTGCTTGGCGGTAGAAACAAACATACAAACATTGTAGTTTGGGCGGGCACATCTTTGTATTGAGATCGTTGGTCCCATATACATTTTATCAAAATTGTGAAAAGATAAATTGTGTGAAAGCACCTAAGTTTAGTTTTAAACTAATTAAGGTCAGCTTTTGTTATTTCGGTAAAAACTAAATTATTGAAAAATACCTCTATTTAAAATGCTTTGTTGGAGCACCTACGACGACGACATTTAGTGGTTTTGATTTGTTTAAAACCCAACTCCCAGGATATAAAAGATGAGCAAACGCCATAAATTGAAGTTGCGTATTCCAAATTAAATAAGTTACGGCTGGTCTAGTCGGGAGAACGGTGACTGCCGATCCGGAGACCCCGGGTTCAAACCCCACACGCACCACTGTCTTTTCGCAGTCATGTGCGTAATGCCGCTAACTTAAAACGGTGAAGGAAAACATCGAGAGGAAACCGACATGCACCTAGAATCTTTCGAAGTCATGTGTCATCCATCAACCCGCACTGGGCCACCGTGATGGATTATGGCCTTAACTCTCCCCGTGCGAGAGAAGGCCCCGAGTCCCAGCAGTGGGAACGTTTAGTGGGCTGTTGTGATTGTGATTGATTCCAAATTTGTCTTGACAGCAAACTGGAGTATCATTCATGATAACTACTAACAAAATCTACATTACTTACCTACTTACTACCTACATTAGCGGGAATAGCTATCTTCATTTCTCAGTCGGTATTAATACCTCCACCTCAATAAGTCTTAGGTCGAAGGTAGATTCCACTCAAGACAGACATTTGTGTAACAAATATGTTCTTTGTTCCATGTCTAGGTTTTATATCTACTCATCCTAACTAATATTATAAAGCTGAAGAGTTTGTTTGTTTGTTTGAACGCTAGGATCTCGGGAACTACTAGTCCGAATTGAAAGATTCTTTCTTTGTTGGATAGTCCATTTATCGAGAAAGACTATAGGCTATTTAACATTACGCTACTATCAACAGGAGCGGAGCATGAATGGAAAATGTAACAAAAACGGGGGAAAATATTGCTTTTTGAGAGCTTTCGTCGCGTGACAGCATGTGTCTAACTTAGTTTGCGTCATTAGAACCTAAGGTAACCGAATTTGTTCAAAATTTGAATTGGTACGACCAATTTTCGATATATGGCGTAGCAACGCGCGCGCGGATCAGCTAGTTTCTTATTAATGCGAAAGTTTGGATGTTTCGATGTATGTATTTTTGTTGTTGACGTCGGAACTGCTGAATCAAATGGGTATAAATTTGGAACACAGCAAGAAAATAACCTGAATATAGCACAAATACTATCTTTGAATTAAAAAAAAATACGGAATCCGAACCACGCGGATGTCGTGGTTGCTAGTACATAATATGTTTATGTACTCACTCAACCAGTGTATCTTGTCAGCTGGGTCGTTTTTTGCTAGAAATCGTGGCTTCCACAACGAAAAAGTCAAGGGCATAATCCGCGAAACGCAGTGCAATGCACCGCGACACAACACAGAAGGTATAAGTAATAAAAGTTGTTCCTAAAATATAATTATACTTATTTTTTTAGTTTATTTTAGGCATTCAGTCGCAAATTAATGAGTCGGTAAACAGGTACAAGGAAGCATAAACAACATAAGGTAAACCAATAGGGTACAATCCTCAAAAAAACTAAATAGCTTGTTAGTTAGATTGCCAAAAAATATTGTACACGTATTTTTGCTTTTGTTTCACAAACAAAAAATGACGAAGATACAGCGCTTCGCAGTTTCGTGTGACGTCACTTGTGAGTACGATTTTTACTCACGAGTGACGTCGCGACCCCCCACTCACGAAGTTTGATGGTCTATATCTTTGACGATTTTTAGGGTTCCGTAAAACGTAAAAACGGAACCCTTATAGATTCGTCATGTCTGTCTGTCTGTCTGTCCATCCGTATGTCACAGCCACTTTTTGCCGAAACTATGAGAACTACATTGTTGAAACTTGGTAAGTAGATGTATTCTGTAAACCGCATTAAGATTTGAACAAAAAAATTAAAAAAAAAGAAAAATTAGGGTTGCCCCCCATACTGAGAACTGAAACTCAACAATTTTTTTTTCATCAAACCTACACTTGTGTGGTGTTTATCGATAGGTCTTCCAAAATGATATTGAGGTTTCTAAAATCATTTTCGTCTACACAGAATAATTTGCGCGAGATACACTTCCAAAGTGGTAAAATGTGTGTCCCCCCTCTAACTTCTAAAGTAAGTGAATGAAAATTCTAAAAATAATATATGATGTACATTACCATGTAAACTACCAACGAAAATTAGTTTGAACTCGATCTGATGAGTAGTTTTTTTTAGTACGTCATAAATACACTATTATTGAAACTTCGATCAAAGTTACAACGAACTACAAGAACTATGTGTACTATTATGTATATTATTTTACTTGCTGCAACGGAACCCTTCATGGGCGAGTCCAACTCGCACTTGGCCACTTTATTAATATTATGAAAAAACAAAAAATACGTGTCCTATATTTTACCGTGATCTAACTGACGGACTAATTAGGATGGTGTATTTTTGACCCAGTACGGTACCCTATTACAAGCTACACCGGCTGCACCCTAATACTGCCCAGCTGCAAACGGTTTCCCCCGTGTCAAGAAAATAAAGCCACTACGGCTACATGGTCCTTGTATAATAGGGTTATACTTTATAGCGGTAGTCTGACGCGGAATATCTCCTTTATTTTCAGCTCTACGGGACCCCTGTTTACTGTGGAAGTAAGTATGGTCTTTAGCATTCAGCCAAGCTCGCGTCAAGAGAGCTCATTAAAAATGAACATTGTGTGTGACTCGTCGAAACGAGACCGAGCTTACTGTGAGGACTATGAAGATTTTTACTTTTGCCTCGAAATTTAAAAAACAGTTAATACAATGATTGCTTGCAATTTTGAATCTTACCACACTGGATATAAAACTTATACTTGCTATCATTTTTCGTTAGTTTATTTTTTGTTTCGTAGTAATTCTAAACATCTTTGATTTTTAAGTTTGCGGTAGCTTCATTGGTTCCGGATACATGTCGGTTTATTTTTAATTGCAAAGCTGCCGGCAGTAGTTGGATAAAAAAGGTAAAAGACAAATCATGAAAGAGGCCTTTGCTCAGGTACTGACTAAGATGATAGTGATGATGTTTTTATTTAATGTAAAACAAGAATAATTTAAAAAAATATAAAACCCGACTAAAAAACAACACGTAAGAAAAACACTGTTGGTTGCATTAAAATGCTTGAAATTATTCCAAATGGCAGTTAACTACACAACATATTTACATATTTGTAATGCTCTTTAAATTCTCTGTATTTTGATACCCTACTCGATATGCTAGATAACATTTTTTTTTCAACTAATCACAATTTTGCCTCAAAAATCGGCTATATTTTTTTATTTATTTAATACCTATCTAAGGACACTTGGGTAATTGAGACAAATGTAACGATATCTGAACAGGCCCGCCGTAAGCACGCGTGCAAGGCGTGCACAGCACGCGGGCGGCACGCTCAGGGGGGCGGCAAATCGAGGGATTAATCACGCAATTCAAAATTAAAAGTTCTCAAATTATTATTTACAATGCTACGATCTACCATGTTCAAGCAAAGGCTAACTTATTTAGCTATAGTTTCAACTACCTACTACTTCGTTAACCCGCTACTTCATTCGCGTACACAGGTGTTGTGGGCGTATTAGTAGGATATAAAAGCATTTTTAACAGCCTAGCCCGTTTGTTTAAATCAGCAAATTCGTCAAACAGCTAGGCAAATAACTTGGATCGCTGACAAGGCCAGTTTTAGTACTACTTAGAGATTTTTAACGGCGCCCCCTTTCTTTATAAACGCGTAGGAGGAAGAGGCGCCGCACCGCAAGTAAACTTTGTGTACGGCGCTCTGGGCGGTCGTCCTACCTTAGCTTTACCCTAACGCCGTTACTGATATTTTATATGTAATTACTTGCCTAGTCTGTTCATTTCATTTAGATTCACTGTCTGCCTCCTAATGCCGAAACTCCCTAATCTGTCAAAATGGCGACGGCGAACAACAAATTCGAAATGTATTTTTTCTATCTTACCCCTTTTTTGTGGTGGATTTTGTGGGGTGTGGTTACACCACCTGGTACCCGGTCGGATTATTTCGGACTCGATATCATGGGTGGCCATGGTGTCTCTACTGACTAGAACCTCAACGGGGTTCCATTTTTGCCGCTGACGACGGGAACGCAGGGCTGCTATCGCATTATTCCGCGAAACCGCGGCTTGCTCGTCTCTGGGCTCTCCTATGGGGTACAACCCCGTCACTGACGCACATGAACCCAGGATACGGCGCGACCACCTCGGTAACCAACTAGTAAATGGGTGTCAGGCGCCCCCGCGTCTTTTGATTCCCTGCAGCCCCACCGCGTTTGCCACCTAACGTTGTCGCCCCCCGTCAAGGCTATGGCGCGCTGGGTGAGCGGCTTACCCTAATACTAACTGTGCTCTCCTGCTGCAGAACCCATAACCACGATGCCCACCCTCCAACATTGTACCAACGCAACTGATTGCGCTGGTGCGCATACACTGTACAACTTACATGGCCGCATCGGCGCCAGCTTAGAGGCAAGGCCTACACGAGCGGCCCCCCTCGAGATTTCTCTTAGCTTCACTGTGGAAGACCAAGCCACGACTACTGAGCCCTCCACTTCGTCAATGCGAGAACTCTTCGGGAGGGTTTAGAAATTTACCTAACCTAATTTACGGGGTCTGAGTCACGGCGTCACGTCTCGCATTCGACCAACCTTGGCCTACCTTGCTGGGCTGGCCTGGCCTCACTGGGGGACGGAATCCGCGCATTTAGCTCCAGTGATGCGCCGGAAACCAGCGGCGCGTCAGTCTCGTCACCGATGCACCTGAACCCAGGATACGCCGGAGACCTACCAGTAAGTAAGTGTCAGACGCCCCCTCATCTGGACACCCCTGGTCCTCCGACGGATCAGGTCTGTGGTCCCGGTGCTTACCACTTTTCGGTTGCAGTGGATAGGAACAGCGGTGCACCGCAATAATGACAGTCCTCTTTCCCTGCAGCCCCACCGCATTCGCCATCTAACGGTTGTGACACTGTCAAGGCCGTGGCAGGCAGGGCGAACAGCGCAGTGTAATTCTGACCATCCTCTCCCGCCGTGGCCTCCACCTCACAGCCGCGATGCCCACCCCTAACCGTGCACCGTGCAACTCTAGACCCCGTTGAACCGATTTTGATGTTTTTTTTTCATTTAAAGTTTCCTTGCAGTGGTTTTTAGCTATGTTTGGTTAATATCGATTCAAGATAGCCACAAAATAGCAGATTTCATTTTTTTCACTACTCCCCTCATTCCCTCCATATGGGTATCAAATGAAAGGGCTTGACTAGTAGAATACTGTACAAATTTCAAATCCAAGGTGATTTACATGATCTAGTACCACCTTGTCCTTTTTTCTATCGGAATGCTCGTAGCTTGAAAAAGTGACATCGTTTCATGGTTGATGTTCCAAAGACACGAACGAAGAGATTTGACTCTACTTTTGTGATAAGAACGTCTAAGCTGTGGAATACGTTGCCTGAGTGGGTTTTCCCCGATGTTTTTTTTTTTCAATTACATTACAATCTTTGTGTCTTCAAATCTAGAGTGAATCGGTTTTTTCTAGGTAAACACGCTCCAACGTAGACCGCTCTTCGGTTAACATCAGGTGAGATGGCGGTTAAGTGTAAACATATAAAAGTTAAAAAAAAGGTAGTCAGGAGTTAATCGAAATTTTTCACATTTTTTTTTGTCATTGACAATGAGCTGTTTTCCGACGAGACAAAAAGATATGGTTTAATAAAACGATAATAGGAGGCGCTTGTAGGTCTTTTGGTTTGTTGTCAAAAGCGGTAGGCATAATGGGACTCAATTCATTCAATTTGCGAAAGCACGACTTCTAGTAATAAATAATAAACTACTTTATCCATGTACGCATTTATTCGAATGAAAACTATATCAAAACATCAAAATTTCAAAACAAATTCGTAAACCTGATGAAAGACAAAATATATATTTTTTAAATTTATTCTTGGCTATGGATACTAATCCTTCAGCCGAGAGAGTATCTCTCTACTTAGTCTGTGGATAAAATATTGTCGTAGCAGTGTTGCTATTTATATTTCTGAATTTTCCTTCTACTTTGGCTTAGTTGGTGTCTATTGCCTCGGAAGTTCTAAAGATTTTTACTGAAAAGGGATTGTGATCAGTAACGGTTTTTTATTACATTATCAACCTAATTAGCTATTTTTATTCCCAATATTTTAAAATTAAAAAAGACACTTTTTACACTATACTTTTTCCCTGAAAACGGGTAGGGTCTCTAAAGGGATTACACTGTTGAGAGTTTATGGTAGAGACAGATCTATCTGCATCTCGAACAATCGCCATCTAGTGCGTCCGTTGGAACTATTTTTGTCTCGTCGGAAACTCCCTCATACTTAGAGTAAGTAGTCTTGGGGCGGCATAATCGGTATTGCACGCGGGCGACGAAACAGCTAGCGGCGCCCCTGTATCTGAATCGTCAAAATCCGTGCAGCCGTTTGGAAGATACGTGGGAATAAAGAAATTTACAAACATACAAGATACGCGCGAAAAACATAACCCTTCTTTCAGTCGGGTAATAAAAATCAATAAATATCGGTGGACAATTCACACATAACACCATCTGACCCCAAACTAAGCAAAGCTTGTATGATGGCGGGCAGATAGCTGATGTAGTACTTATATAGTTTTAAATACATATTTAATACACATACATAGAAATACCCAGGCACAGTGCAAACATTTGAATCCATCACACAAATATTTGCACTGGGTGGGAATCGAACCCACGACCCTCGGCTTCGCAGGCAGAGCTACTACCAACTAAGCCACGAGGACCTTCATCCTTCAGTGGACGTCATTCTTCTGTTCTTCTGATATGTTGACCTTTGGCACTAACCGATATTTAGACACCCGGTTATTTATTTATACCTACGTCGATTCCAAGAAGGGCTTTCGATTAAATCTCGAATTATTGGTTTCATGTTTGACTGACGCAATGTGGTAGTACCTATGTACTACCACAGTTAAGGAAATAGTTGCGGTGCTACTAACTAAACCAAAATATTAGGTGCCATGCCATCTTGTAGCAAGCCTAATGATGAGTTTTTCTGTCGGCATTATTACTGAGTGAATGTATTTTTGAACTAAAATGCCTAAGTGAAAGGCTTTAGTTTACGGCATAATACATAGATGGCGCTATTGTAGAAACATAAAATGCTGTCAGGGTTGGGCTGCCGGGCTGCCGATTAAAGTGAAACTTATGACGTAGAGTTTTAGTATAAACAGGACTAATAAATATAATGTGAAGCTACAAATTAAAAACATATTACTATCGCCATAAAGCATCTAAAGCGCACGTCTGCTATATCTCTGCTCTCTCTGTTATTCTCTGTATTCTAATATTTAATTTATAATCTAATTTTTGTAGTGGTAGGACTCTTACCAGAGTTCGCCTGGGGAAGTACCAGAGCTTTGCCAGTTATTCTACCGCCAAGCAGTAATGTGCAAACAGTACTGTGTTCCGGTTTGAAGGGAATTGTTTACAGAGAAATTACAGTGCTTAGAGACATAATATCTTAGATCTCTGGGTGACGAGCGCAGTGCAGTGCTAGGTAATGATTTGGACTATCATGTTCCAATAGCTGCATGTCGCTGTGCTGTTATGTGGCAGGCATGTGGCTTACCATCATCAATAATTAAAATCAAAAATAGTGTCTAGAACGTTCTATTTCACAATCGCCTAGTGTATTTCAATGTAGAGAGTTTATTGGCAGTGAAGGAAAACATTGTGAATAAACTAGAATGTTCCATGAATTCATAAGCTATAAAAACATCGTAGGTAGTAAAATACGTACAAAGCTCCCTTTCTCCATGTTTGTATTTAAAAATAATTAAAATATTTATACGCCTGTTGTCTCCATGTGCAAGATATTATTTTTCTGATATATCTACTGTTATGAGTTAGGGATGTCACAAAAAATAAAAATATGCATGATTGTACCTACGGATTGTTTTGTAGTGGTAGGACTCGTGGCAGAGTCCGCCTGGGGAAGTACCACAGCTTTGCCAGTTACTGTTATTCTACCCCCAAGCAGTAATGTGCAAACATTACTGTGTTCCGGTTTGAAGGGCAATGTTTCCAGAGAAACTACAGGGCTTAGAGATATAACATCTTATATCTCTGGGTGACGAGCGCAGTGCAGTGCTAGGTAATGATTTGGACTCTTCATGTTCCAATAGCTGCGGGTCACTATGCCGTTATGTGCCAGGCATGTTGCTTTCCATTAGGCCTGTTCGTCTCGTTACTATTTATTTAAAAAAAAAATGTATTTAATGAACACAAATCAAAAATAAAATCAATTAACGTACTTTTAGTATTAAAAATCGCGTTTCTTCATGTCTGTAGGCCACAAAAACTTTGAACTGAGTCAAGAATAAGGCATTGGCCGCTTGCATTGCCACCGAGCTAAATTTGGAACATTCTGATGTTTTGATTGAAATAATATTTGCAATGCCAACAACAATTAAAAATAGGGTACCGGACTGGGTCAAAAATACACCATCCTAATTAATCCGTCAGCTAGATCATGGAAAAATATTGGACACGTATTTTTTGTATTTTTATAATATTAAAAATCGTCAAAGATATAGACCATCAAACTTCGAGAGTGGGGGCTCGCGACGTCACTCGTGAGTAAAAATCGTACTCACAAGTGACGTCACACGAAACTTCGAAGCGCTGTATCTTCGTAATTTTTTGTTTGTGAAACAAAAGAAAAAATACGTGTACAATATTTTTTGGCAATCTAACTAACGGGCTACTTAGTTTTTTTGAGGATTGTACCCTATTATGCCAATGCCACTTCTAGAACTGGTACTTGGCATCGTATGTAATTTTATCATTAATACACATGCTTAAATAATGTATAAGTTTGCACTACGATGACTGAGCTTTGCTTTGTTTCATAACATGAAACATACACGAATAAAACGACGAACGGTCCGCACTCGGCTATTGACATTTAAAGACCACATAAGTATATATGTACAAATATATATATTAATAAGAAGTGACGAGACGAGCAAGACATGTGCCTGATGGTAAGCAACATACCTGCCACATAACACAGCAAAGTGACACGCAGCTATTGGAACATGAAGAGTCCAAATCATTACCTAGCACTGCACTGCGCTCGTCACCCAGAGATCTAAGATGGTATATCTCTAAGCCCAGTAATTTCTCTGGAAACATTGTCCTTCAAACCGGAACACAATAATGTTTGCACGCTCCGGAGACGTGTTTTTTTTCAGCTGTTTTAATGCGTATGTGGCTTTGGCCATTTTCTTACAAGTTTCCTCGATATGATTTTTCCAGTTTAGTTCAGGGTCTAGTACAAAACCTAACAATTTTATTGTGTTCGTGCTCATGATCTCAGTTTCATTTAACAACTTCACAGGTAAGATCCCTTGATTATGGGCTTTTAGATTAGAGAACATAATGTTTGTTTTTTCCGCATTCAAATATAACCCATTAATTCCAAACCAATAATTGAGTTTTGACAGAGTTGTCCTGATTTTTGTAATTAACTCTTCGATAGAGGTAGCACTTAAAATTATCGCGGTGCCATGTGCATATTAAATAATTCTTCCATCTATTTCCAGCATGGATATATCATTGACGAAAAATAAAAAAGTGGTCAAGTGCGAGTTGGACTCGCCCATGAAGGGTTCTGTTGCAGCAAGTAACATTATATACATAGTACACATAGTTCTTGTAGTTCGTTGTAACTTTGATCGAAGTTTCAATGATAGTGTATTATTTATGACGTACTAAAAAAAACTACTCATCAAATCGAGTTCAAACCAATTTTCGTTGGTAGTTTACATGGTAATGTAAATCTTTTTTTTTTTTTTAGATTTTTCGTTCTCTTACTTTAGAAGTAAGACACACATTTTACCACTTTGGAAGTGTGTCTCGCGCAAATTATTCAGTGTAGACGAAAATAATTTATGAAACATCAACATCATTTGTGAAGACCTATCGATAAACACCCAACACGTGTAGGTTTGATGAAAAAAAATTTTTTGAGTTTCAGTTCTCAGTATGGGGGTGGCCCTCTAATTTTTCTTTTTTTTAATTTTTTTTGTTCAAATCTTAATGCGGTTCACAGAATACATCTACTTACCAAATTTCAATAGTGTAGTTCTCATAGTTTCGGCAAAAAGTGGCTGTGACATACGGACGGACAGACAGACAGACATGACGAATCTATAAGGGTTCCGTTTTTACGTTTACGGAACCCTGAAAAGGATATTTCCGAGCGCCGATCCTTGAGGAACGGCTGTATCGATACAATGAGGGTTGGATTTTTGTCGTTTGTTATCAATTTTTATCTCTACTGTTCGTTCCCTGTTCAATAAGAAAGATTTTTTTTAAATATTAGTAGACAATTCACACTTTCATTGAGGGCAAGCTCTTGTCCTTAAATCCGTAGATTGTGAGCTTTCTTAGTAAAAGCTCATGATTTATAGAGTCGAAACGCTTTAGATAAATCTAAGCAAATTGTGGCTACTTTTAATTTACTCTCCAGACCGTCTACAACATTTTTGACGAGACTATGAACTGCAGAAATTGTAAAACGACCAATCCTATACGCATGTTGTGTGTCAGCGATCACCGTACGCCGACTGAAATAGGTCATGATATTCTGTGCCATTAGTGATCCAATAAGTTTCGAGATAGTCGGTACAATTGTAATAGGCCTGTAGTTCATCATCATCATCATCAACAGCCCACTAAATGTTCCCACTGCTGGGACTCGGGGCCTTCTCTCGCAAGGAGAGAGTTAAGGCCATAATCCACCACGCTGGCCCAGTGCGGGTTGGTGGATGACAAATGACTTCGAAAGTTTCTGGGTAAAGAATAAGAAAAGGGAATAGTTAAAGCGTGTACCTGTCACCGTTATTACGTTAATACTAATTATTGACCAAGAAACGGTTAAAAACAAGTGGGAGCCCCCATTAAATCTTTATTTTATTTTATTTTTAGTATCTGCTGTTATAGCGCCAATGTAAATAGGTACATCATCTGTAAAAATTTCAACTATGTAGCTATCACCGTTCTTGAGATACAGCCTAGTGAGAGACGGACGGACGGACGGACAGCGAACTCGTTGTTATTGGGTTCCGTTTTTACCCTTTGGGTATGGACCCTAAAAAGAGGCTAAGCTGTTGATTGAACAATATGATTGATATGAATCCAAGTCCAACCGTACGTAGGTAGGAACCACAAGATACCATGAGGTTTGATGCATCGTGGCTTTAACAGATAAGCAAAATATATAATACCTTTGTATTTTTTATGACAATAATAGAAACTATTAATCAATGTAAATAGTATTGTAGAATACAAAAGTGGCAACTCTTATCAACAAACCTGTATTTTTTTTATGATTTATGATAACTTATCTGTTTACGCCGTTATTTATTTTTTATTTAGAAAATAATAATTTTGTTTACTCCTTTATGTTTAGTAGAATATCTAAGTTTAATTTTAAATTGTAGTCATGCATTGTGCTGTAATTCACGATAACAAATGTGTTTGAAAAACCTGTCAAAAGATTAATTAAATGAGTAGCAACTACGGAACCCCGCACGTAACTCGTCTCGCACCTGACTGAGTAACAGCAATATCAAACCTTTAATTAAGGGAGTTAACTTGTACCTACTGGTATAGTTTATTTTGATGTTTTACCTGATATTTTGTCAGTTCAAAAAACCCTTCGATACATTATACCCGGTGTATAATTCGCGACTTCAGCTGTGTTTGCAGAAAATTATTAGTATTTCTGAATTTTTGTGAAATTAAAACAATTTTTTTGTAAGATTTGCTTGTAACTTCAAAATACAAAAATAAACATATATTTTCAAGATAATTTAGAGGTGTGTCCTTTGTTGTTGTTGTAAAAAAGAAAGAAATCACAATATGGTTGATGTTATAAAATCAGGAGTGAAAGCTAAAATTGCGAGAACAAGTAAGTGTTTAAATTTTTTACCTAAGCTGGGTGAAATTATTGAAACAAAGTGCTATTTAGATTTTTCATGTTTTCCTGAAAAGATTGTCTTTCGACGATTCGTATTCGTGGTAATAGTACCGACAACTGAGTTTTGTAGTGGTAGGACTCTTGGCAGAGTCCGCCTGGGGAAGGACCACATCTTTGTCAGTTATTCTACCGCCAAGCAGTAATGTGCAAACGTTACTGTGTGTTCCGGTTTGAAGGGCAATGTTACCAGAGAAATTACAGGGCTTAGAGATATAACAACTTAGAACTCTGGGTGGCGAGCGCAGTGCAGTGCTAGATAATGATTTGGACTCTTCATATTCCAATAGCTGCGTATCACTGTGGTGTCATATGGCAGGCATGTTGCTTACCATCAGGCACATGTACTGCTCGTCTCGTCACTCGTTATTTAAAAAAAAAACTAAGCTGGCCGGATGGCTTAGTTGGTGGTAAGTCTGCCTGCGAAAGTCGTGGATTGTGGGTTTGATCTCTACCAACAATATACAATCAATACAAATATTTATGAAATAATCATAATCATCATTTATTCATAACATATTGTTACAAGTCATTATAACATATTCATCATTAATAAATTAAAATATTTCATCTTAATTCAATTAGCAATAATAATTCCATAAATTTGAATGCAATGTCAATTTACAAATAAAATAATATTATAGATATATTATAATTATTCGAAACAACTATAATAATGGGAAAGAAATAATTGCTATTGTACTATGTAAATAATATTTTAATGTTAATGTTTGTGTGTAAATTGTTATGTATAATGTTGTGAATACAAATATTTGTACTGTGCCTGGGTGTAATAAGTAGATATGTATTTAAAAATAATTTAAAAATTATAAGTATTATACTAATAATAATCTTAATATCTATAGCTAGCTACATATATGGCTCCTATAGTACATCATTTGCTTAATTTGTGGCTAGACACCGTGGGGCTAGATGGTGTTGTGTGATAATATCACACACATATATTATGTCCAATGATATTAAAATTAAAAAAAACGGCGTTACAGCGGTCAAATCAAATCAAATCTCGCCTTTTACACACACAAAGTTTATAACAATATTCACAGAACCATATTCTTAAACCACCGAATTCTGTGAATTTGGTCGTAGAAGGACCTCTGTAAAGTTTTCTTTGCAGCGGCATGCAACCCTTTGACTGATTTCGCTTGGTGAATCCTCCGGCTAACATTGAAAAATTGTTTTAATAAGTTAGCCCTATGCTATAAGTTTTAACAAGGGCCCTTATTTATAAAATTCTCGTGTCACAATGTTAGTTACCTTACTCCTCCGAAACGGCTTTACTGATTTTTACCAAATTTTATATGCATGTTCAGTAAGTCTGAGAATCGGCTACTATCTATTTTTCATACTCCTAAGTGATAAGGGTTGTTCACCCCTATTTTTTTAATATTTTTAATTTTAGATAATTTAGACAATCTGCTTATAATGTGTTCACGTAGTTTTTTTATAAATCAAAAATACTTTTTGACAGTCATCGAGTGACCATAGTGCAGGCCTGCTATCAGCACAGATAATGTATGCAATCCGAGTTACATGGACGCTGGAGAACAAGAGAGCTTCATTTACACATATAATATTTGAGTTAGTGTAAGATATGTACGAGAGTAATTAGGTAGGTACGGATGCAACAATCAAATTGTTTTTTCGAATAACCCAGGGCTGATAGCCGCTACCGCGAGAGCAGGTATGAAAACTGAGGTAGGTTCCCACATGAGCTCCACTTGTGTACAATAAAAATGTTTTGAGAGTTAATGATGTCCTGGTTTCATAATTGAAGTGAAATGAAGACGTCGTGGTTGCTACGGTTACTGGAATATTTGTAAAAGCGTAATCCAGAAAGATTGTTTTGAAGATGTTAGTATTGTAGTGAGAGAGTATACCTATATACTTATATACCTAGTGAGACAATGGCCAATTTTTTATCACTGCACAACTAATACGATGCATTAATTTTGGAAAAAACACAACTAATCTTAGTCTTAATTGTACGGTCTTTATATAGTATAACTCCTTTTCCATCCCACGTTCACCTGGAACATATCGCTTTTAGCGATAAGGTGGCGACCTTTTATTTGCTACTATGCTTTAAGTTTTTCTAAGTTTGTTTTGTTAAGTGCAATAAAGAATTTATTTATCTAACAAGACAATCTATTCCCAATTCACTGACTTTTTCGATAAATAAATAAATAAATATATATCGGTGGACAATTCCCACACAACACCATCTGACCCCAAACTAAGCAAAGCTTGTATGATGGCGGCCAGATAGCTGAAATAATACTTATTTAGTTTTAAATACATACTTAATATACATAGAAACACCCAGACACAGTGCAAACAATTGAATTCATTACACAAATATTTGCACTGGGTGGGAATCGAACCCACGACCCTCGGCTTCGCAGGCAGAGCTACTACCAACTAAGCCACGAGGTCAGATCCTTCGAAATAATTTATAAAACATTTTGGAATAGCCCAGTTTGATATTTCTTATTTGCAATTAGTGGTAGTTATCCTGGACTTTACAACTAAAAGTTTGAGCACCGCAAATGTGTAATAGGTTCTTATTTTTAAAAAACTAGTTGAAAACTGCATTACAAAGTTACCTATACCATAACTATTTTCTGATCTGTGCCTATACTCATTCATAAAATAAGTACTTTGTTTTTGTTTTGTTTTTAACTCAAACCGGACGAGGTTATCAATTTAACCGATATTTTTTTTTAGATTGAAACAACAAGGTGCAAAACGAAATCTTACAAGAAATGAAAATGAATTGCAAAATTTAAATTTTTTCGTACATACTCTGGTCAATTTAGACATAAAAATAGTGATCAACTAAAAAAAATGTTGACAGGGCCAAATTTTCGCAGCGACCATGCCCCGGCTTCGCACGGGTGCAATTTAAATCTATACTAATATTATAAAGCTGAAGAGTTTGTTTGTTTGTTTGTATGTTTGTATGTTTGTTTGTTTGTTTGTTTGAACGCAAGGATCTCTGGAACTACTAGTCCGAATTGAAAGATTATTTCTTTGTAGGATAGTCCATTTATCGAGGAAGGCTATAGGCTATTTAACATTACGCTACTATCAACAGGAGCGGAGCATGACTGGAAAATGTAACAAAAACGGGAAAAAATATTGCTTTTTGAGAACTTTCGTTGCGTGACAGCATATGTCATATTTAAAGGTTGCGCCATTAGAACCTAAAGTAACCGAATTTGTTCAAAATTTGAATTGGTACGACCAATTTTCGATAGATGGCGTAGCAACGCACGCGCGTTCAGCTAGTATACTAATAAAAATGGTTATTGTGGGTTGCTCCCACAGAAATCTAAATAATAAGGTAATAGAAATGGCATAACTCTCAAATTACTTGCAAAACGCTTGTCGCCACATTTCCCCTACCCCCGCGGTCACCACTACATGCGCGTACTATTCCAATAGAAATTCACTCACACACGTACAGCTGCACATTATCAACCTGGGTCTGTGATTGCACCACACACATCCATAAACGCTTATCAGTGAACCTACTAATACAATGAAAAATAAACAATTTTTCACATTTACGCTAGTGCTTGACAAAAATTAAAACATATCGATATTTCAAAGTACGGTCCAATTTTAACATTCGATAGAGGTTATTATTGATTTCATTAATTAGGTGTATTACACTACAACAGTCAATATGCTTATAAAATAAGGGAGTCACACGGGGTATACTATTGTTTCGAAAACTGAACTATGTAATTCTGACACCATATGGGCTTAGGTATAGTTGAAGAACAAAGGTTGTTGTATATTTTGTACATCGAGCAACTCGATCTTCCGCGCAAGCACGGAAGGGAAGTAGCCTTAGTTAAAAAATATTGTGCAAATCTTTGTCATTTCTTGCGGGAGGGGAAAGTTGCACTCTAGCGCAAAGCCGCAATATTACATACAAAACATACCTGTACCGATCCATTGCCGACCATACTCACGCAGCCAAATCACTAACACATAAAAAATAAAGCACCATTCACAAATCTAGCCCCGCCCTCAGTGTATTCCACGCCACGGTATATTATCAAACTCCGCGGACTTGCACTTTGACAGAGGTTGACGCTGTGTATGCCTACTCCCTTCCGTGTTGTTCGCTGATTTTGTATGAAAACTAATAAAGTCTTAAAAATAAATGCTTACAATAGCTAAATACTGCCTCTGTAAACTTAATATTTATTTTGCACGGATGAACAATCGCGCGTTATAGCTAGTATGTATATACTTTTGTTAATAATTTATGAATTATGAAGTAATGTTTACCGCGAATTAAAAGATTTTACGTATGGGTGTTAACTGTGTACAATTTTTTTATCGATGTTTTATGTTAATTTATCGATAAAAAAGGTAAAATTTAAAATACAATTTTCATCGTTTATTTTTGGCCAAGTAAAATTGAGCCGTCACAGCACTAGCCCACGACCGCTACCTGCGGTTGTACCATGGAAGATTAGAGGTTATGACGATTTCTTTAATTTTACATTACATTGCTGTTTATGCTTGTACCACTCTAGATGTTAATTAATGTACGCAGCAATGGTATGCAAAACGACGATAATACCAAAAATGAATAACTATCATAGTGAATCATTGGGTTCCGTTTATTTTAGTAAAAAATACAATTAAAATAAAATAAAATACCTATCAGTGAAATATAATCTCATTATTGGTATAATTGCAAGTTGTGGAAGAACTTCCACAGTTGTTTATGCTGCATAACACAAGTTTTAAAGATGATTCACGCCACCCGGTTCGAAGAAGACTAAACTACAACTCGAGCACTGGTGGCCTACAAGTCACCTGTGCGGCGACAATGTCACGCGGTCATGCGACTTCTAGTACCTTATTATTTAGATTTCTGTGGTTGCTCCTAAGAGATAGCATTTACCATTGCAGACTTTTTTGTAGACCTCTTGAAGGGGTTCAATACTGCTATACATGATATAGCTCAAAGGGTTCAACCAGCGTTTGCAGTGCAAGCACAAAACATGTGTTTATTTATGAAATTACATTAGAAATTTTTAAAGTGTTCCGTGTTTTTCTGCTATTTTATGCACGTATTATACATATAAACCTTCCTCTTGGATTAATCTACAAAGTGGTTGTACAAATCTAAGCATATAAAATATAGGGATGAACAGACGCGGGAAGTGACTTTGTTTTATACTATGTAGTGATAGTGATGATAAAGCAGTAATCGTCACTCACAAAGAAGAATTCACTCTGTGTCTGAGGTATGGATCGACATAGAGCATAGATATTACTTGGTTGTTAAATATTGTAAAAAGAGCTTGGATTACTTATTAATTTTAAACTATTTTTTCAATTTGATTATAGATTAGACAATATGATAATTCGGGGATACAGCATAAAAACTTAAATGCGTTTTGTATTTATACTCTTTGATTAAAACTCTCTAAAAATAAATGTTTGAGCAAGAGTAACTAACATGCGGCTGAATGATTTAGTATCCATGGCCAAAAATAAATTAAAAACAAAGCTTTACGTGGGTTGGAAATGGCGTTTGACTCGCAAATTTAGTACTTATTTGCTTATATATTTATTTTATAGGTATTTATTTACAACCAAAACTTTTTTGAAATTTATGTAAAATGCAAATTTAATATTGGGTGACGGGTTCGGGGACGGGTAATGTGGTAAGTACCTAGAAGTTAATGTTGCGATAAAAAAACATAATAAATATATTATGTATACTAAGCTCAGGGACTCAACAGCGAATAGCAGTTGACTATATTTAGTAAAATATAGTAAAGATTTATTTGCGTAGTATGGGTACAATGGTAGATAGAATGGTCTTGGAAGTAGTTCGCCATACACTGCCTTTCGGCATGCAAAATATACAAAAACAATTTCAAGCTACATTACTTACACAATCAAATTAATTTCACCATGCATTGCATAATAAATATGACAATATTCAAAACAAATTTAATTAAAATACAGGAAATAATAACCAAAGAAATACATAATAACAATAAAATAGAATGTCACCAGTCGCAATTAATGTCAATGTCATAGCGGAATAAAAGCTGGCCATACACGGTCAAACCTCGAGCCAAAATGACAGTTGCAGTACAACGATAATATTAAAATTTACACAAAAAATATTCAATCAATTTAACATGTAAAATAGAAACAATGTCAGTTATAATATTTGATTAATTTAACATAAGAATTACAATATTATATTTATAATGTCAATTTGGTAAATAGGTCCCGTCAACTGAATAAATGTCAAAGTTTGTCAGATAAGTTCTCACGAATTGTTTTTCTAGTAAAAGACATTTTAGTTTATATAATCTGAACGTATTATTTTCCTCCAGTGTAACCAACTTGTTAATTTAAACGACGTAGCTCAGGTTTAATTAACTATTTAATGTGTAATTAAAAGAAATACTTAAAGTAGTACATGATCGCTTGGTGTCCGGAATAAGAGAGAGATTTGACATTGACAGCTTTGTATAAAAGCGGTAACCGCATAAAAAGGCGCGAATTCAAATATGAGAATATTACATTCAACACCCTTCCTGAATTTAAGCCTTATTATGACAATAACAAGTACATAATTACTCTTTACTACTTATACAGTACACACAAATCAACAAAAAAAAAACTGAGTTATCTACATTATTCCGGAATCAGTAAGAAAGTACTTAAATTTTATAACATTGCAAGCTTAGAACTTAACTTTTATTTATTACTGAATCAATAAGGAAAGCAACTTACAAAATAAGATTTCAAGCTTTAATTTTAAACATAAGTCCTGAATCAATAAGAAACTAAGTTTTATTAACAACATACAACATTCCAAGCTTTAACATAAAACTGACTTCTATTTCAATTGGAAACTGAATTATATGATAACATTCCAAGCTTTGACCTTAAATATTGAAATTTATCTTTAGACAAAGCTTTTGTAAGTATATCTGCAAACTGACAATCACTGCTAACAAACTTTAATACAATTATCTTTTGATGGTACTTTTCTTTAATAAAATGATATTTAATTTCAATGTGTTTACATCTCTTATGGAAATTAATATTTTTAATGACACTAATTGCACTTTGGTTATCTAAGTTGAGACACATAGAGTCCTGTTTGTATTCACTAATGTCACTTAAGAACTGTTTGATCCACATTGTCTCTTTGGTAGCTGCACAGGCTGCCATAAATTCGGCTTCTGTTGTGGACAGAGCCACTGTTTGTTGTCTTTGGCTGGACTAAGTCACAGCCGCCCCATTTTTAATGAATACATAGCCAGTGACTGAACGGCGTGTATCGGTATCATTTGCATAATCCGCGTCACTGTAGCCTGTGATGTCTGATGTTTGTGCAGATTGTGTATAGTTCAATCCATACTCTTTAGTATCTTTCAAATATTTGAAAATCCTTTTAACTGCATTCCAATGTGTCTGATTGTAACAATTAAGGAAACGACTCACCAGACTAACAGCAAACATGATATCGGGTCGACTTACTATGGCCAGATGCATCAGAGAGCCCACTGCTTCTCTGTATGGTACATCTGATTCATCTTCTTCACCCTTTCTATTTTCTCTCTGCAACTTCATGTGGGGGTCAACTGGAACGCTGTTGGAATTAGCATTAGTCATGTTGAACTTGGCCAATATTTGTTCTATATATTTAGTCTGATGGACAAATATGCCTTTACTATTCTGTTCAATTTGCATTCCCACAAAGTTTTCAGGTCTGGTTAATATTTTAATTTCAAATATGTTTCTCAATTCTTTTGTTATTTCCTGTAAAGCCATTTCATCCGAGGAAAATAATAATCCATCATCAACATATAAGCATAAATAGCACTTCTTGTTATTTACTTCTCCAATATACACACATTGGTCTGCTTTACTGTTGATAAAGCCAAATTTCTTAAGTGCAGCATCAAATTTACTATTCCAGCATCGTGGAGCCTGCTTTAAGCCATATAATGATTTATTAAGTTTACATACCATATTGTCTTCATGGTGCAGGCCCTCTGGTGGTCTCATAAAGATGGTCTCATCAAGTTCTCCATAAAGAAATGCTGTTTTAACATCTAGTTGTATAATTTTTAAATTATTTTGTACTGCAACTGAAAGAAGCAATCGTATAGAATCGTACCTGACTGTCGGAGCATAGGTTTCATGATAATCAATACCCTTGGTCTGTGAATATCCTTTTGCACATAGTCTTGATTTATATCTCGGACCCGTTGGTTCATCCTTAATTCGGAATACCCATTTGCATGGTATTACTTTTGAATTCAGAGGTTTTGTAACCAATGTCCAGGTGTTATTTTTCTGATGAGCTTCCAGTTCCTCATCTATGGACTTAATCCATTTATCTTTATCAACTGAGTTCACAGCTTCCTTATATGTAACTGGAACACCTGAGTGAATGTCTTCCTTTTGACACAGGTATGCATTTTCTTCAGAATCACTTATTTTTCCTTCATTTCTCTTTCTTTTAGGTCTCAATGTTATGTTGCTTACTATGGGAGAATCCAAACTGATGTCAGGTGAGTACTCACTATCAGAAGATGTTTTGTTTTCACATACAGTATCATATGAACTTGTTGAAGATTCTTCATCTTTTTCAGTGGTATTATTTTCTTCGTTTAGAGGTACATTAATTTTGGTCACTGGATTCTTTTCTGATATTTGTACCGGTACATAATTTCTTTGGACTGTAGATTCAAGAAATGTAGCATCCCTGCTTTTTATCACTTTTCTGGAGTTTGGTATTATGAATCTGTAGCCTTTACTGTGATCACAATAGCCAATGAATATCATTTTCTGTGCTTTTGGATCCCACTTTTTACGTTTTTCTTGTGGTAAGTGTACCATAGCATCACAACCAAATATGCGCATGTGTTTCACATTTGGTTTCCGCCCAGACCACAGTTCTTCTGGTGTCTTGAATGATAGGGATTTGGTCGGAGAACGATTAATGATGTAGGCTGCTGTATGTACAGCGTCAGCCCAATATTGTTTTGGTAGTCTTGCATTAAGCAGCATACATTTCGCTCTTTCAATGAGGGTTCTGTTCATTCGTTCTGCAGTCCCATTTTGTTCAGGAGTATATGGTGTGGTAGTCTGATGTATGATACCAGCACTTTTTAAGTAGTCAGAGAATTCTTTACTGACATACTCAAGGCCATTATCCGTTCTAAGTATTTTTATGTGGCTATTCAATTGATTTTCAACTTCATTTCTGAACTCTTTGAATTTTTCTAGTGTTTCACTCTTTTTCCCAAGAAAATACACATAAATCTTCTTAGTATAATCATCTGTGAAGGTTAAAAAATACTTGGCACCTCCTATTGTTTGTGTTTCCATAGGTCCACATATATCTGAGTGTACCAGCTGAAGAGGAACCGTTGATCTACTTCCTTCACTTTTAAAAGGTAGTCTTGTTTGCTTACCTTCTGTACAGGTGACACATGTCAGACTTTCTGTATTAGCTGAGAAAGTTACATGGTCTGCATTTTCAGGCATTTTCTTTAAACTTTTTAATTTTTTGGGGACCGAGTCACCTTCGTCCGTGGGGAAGCACCTAGATATTGAAACCTCACACGTGGTCCCTGGGTGGTGCTAATCAGGTGACAAATTACCGGTGGTAGGCTTCGGCCGTGGTTGGTGACCACCCACTAGACTAAGTCACGACGCCAAGCGGCCTAGCCGTGTTCCGTCGTGTTGTCTAGTGTCACCATTAAGGGAAAACGGGTCAGAACAGTTGCTGCACAACTGCAAGACCGGTCTGTCACACACCAATACTGTACATCGGGAAGCTAGTCATGGAGGGTAGCGGGATCCGAGGCACGGTTTGCCGCACCGACCGCAGATAGTTGGGGGCCCAAGTAGTGAGCTAGCCACTCATGAAAGGCTGCCCCGCCATCTAGCGAAAAATCCCGGGATGCGCTATCCTGCCGGTTGGCGACCGGATGACAAGGCCAGATAGACATCCCCGGGGGGGCTCGGGCGTCCCCGCAGTCTCCAGGCTAGCTCCCCACTGGTGTATTCGTGTTGTGTGTTGTGACCAATGGTCAGTAGTGTATGGCCTCGTTCTACTGCCGTTTTCCCACCGATTTCCTCTCCAAATAAACAATGAATAAAGTCAAAAAAAGAAACAAGGTTAAAGAGCGGCTGCACGCCTTGTCAGTCAAAGTGCACCTCACTAATATTCGAGGTCTGCACTCAAATCTCACTGCAGTCCACCATCACCTCGAGACTGAGCAGCCGACACTCTTGTTTCTTACGGAGACGCAGATAGGTTGTCCGTCGGACGTGGCGTACCTAACGTATCCAGGCTATACCCTGGAGCACAAATTCCGGCCTCGCGCTGGAGTATGCCTGTACGCCCGTGACGACATCTGCTGTCGGCGTCTCCGTAACCTTGAGGACACTAGATATTCTGTTCTTTGGACACTAATGGACACAGGCATAGACAAAATTATCTACGCCTGTGTGTATTGGTCGCACAGCGGAGATCTGGAGACGACTAGGCTCACGGAGTATTTAAGTGAGGCGGCGGACGCGGCTCAACAGAAGTACCCTTCGGCCCAATTAGTGTTACTGGGGGATTTCAACGGCCATCATAAGGAATGGCTGTACCCATACCGGGACACTGACCACGCTGGGCAGGAAACGAGAAAGCTAGCTTTATCGTTAGACCTAACCCAGCTGGTCCAAGAGGCCACAAGAGTACCCGACGTTGAGTCGCATACACCTTATTGCTTAGACCTTCTGCTGACAACTGATCCAGACCGTTATTCGGTGGCGGTATCGTCGCCGTTAGGCAGCTCCGACCACTGTCTGGTGAAATCTGTATCTGTCTACCATCCGCCTGATCCCAGCCCTAGAGGCAACCGGCGGTTGTGGCGATACAAGTCAGCAGATTGGGATGAGATGCGCTCTTTCTTTGCGTCTTACCCATGGCAGTCATTGTGCTTCGCTTCCGGTGATCCCTCAGTCTGCGCGGATGCTGTGACTAATGCAATACGAACCGCTATGGAATATTTCATTACATACTCCGACATCTCATTATCCAGCAAAGCTCGCCCTTGGTTTGGTTCTCATTGTAAAAGTGCTGAAGCATTTAAACATGAGGCCTACCTAGCCTGGGTTGATGCTCGACAGCGTAAGACAAGGGACATACACCAGAAGAAGAAGGCGTTCAACAAGGCTGCTAAGGCATGCAAAAAGGTTCTTCAGAGGGCTCGGTTTGACCACATTAGTCGAATAGGGAACAAACTAGCTTCGTACCCAGCGGGCAGTAAAGCGTTTTGGTCCCTAGCTAAATCGGTCGAATCGAACTTCTGCCGCTCCTCACTACCTCCAATGCTGAAACCTGATGGGACACTGGCTCACACTGCAACGGAGAAAGCAAACTTGTTTGCAACTCAGTTTGCGGAATCTTCGCGTCTAGATGCTGGTAGCGCGACACCTCCTACTCCACCTGGCTGTTCGACTTTTATGTCAGAGATACGCATTCGCCAAAAGGAGGTTCGCAAAGTGCTACGCAATCTGGACGTGAATAAAGCCAGTGGCCCAGATGGTATTCCTGCTCTAGTATTGAAGGCTTGTGCGCCTGAGTTGTCACCGATATTGACACGCCTATTTAGACTCTCTCTTCAAACTGGGCTAGTACCGAAGTCTTGGAAGCTTGCCAATGTGCAACCTGTGCCCAAAAAAGGTAGTCGTGCTGACCCTGTCAACTACAGGCCCATCTCAGTCACGTCCATACTCTGTAAGACTATGGAACGTGTCTTAAACCACAGGCTCCTGACGTACCTAGAATCGAACGACCTCCTCAGTGACCAGCAATACGGGTTTCGCCGAAACCGGTCCACCGGGGATATTCTAGCGTACGTCACTCACATCTGGAGTGAAGCTATTGAGAAACACGGGGAAGCACTTGCAGTCTCCCTGGATATCTCGAAGGCTTTCGACAGGGTTTGGCATGATGGCCTTATAAGCAAGCTTTCTAGTTATGGTTTGTCTTCTGGGTTCATTGCTTGGATATCGGACTTCTTGAGGGATCGATCCATACGAGTCGTCATTGATGGCTGCTCGTCGGATCAAATGGGTATCAATGCCGGAGTCCCACAAGGGTCGGTACTCTCTGCGACGCTCTTCCTGCTACATATCAACGATCTGTTGAAGCCCGGTATCTATGGGTACGCAGATGATAGCACCGTTGTAGACAGTTACTTAGCCGCTTGCTACACCGCCTGCTCTTCGCGTTTACAATTTTGGCGGGAAAATGGGTGTCAGGTTACATAAGTGCGGTGTTTGTGCTTCGGCATATGAAGTGCCGCTTTACTTGTATCCGTTTGAGCCCATTCATTCTCAAGAGCGTTTCAAGACGCTTCTAGCGGTATCGTTTGTTTATAATTAATGTACTTAAAATGTAAACTAACATTTTTGACACTTGAGATTTTTTTTTGCGATTTCTCAAGTAGTCGATCAGCTATTACATTAATAATTTATAAAGGAGACAGTGGTTTTATGGCTTAAATGTGTTGTATACGAAATAACAAACTCGAAAAACCAAAAAAAACTGCATTCAATAGCACAAATATATTTTTAAAATTTTTTTCAATACTTCGGGACCATTTTCCCGCCAAAAAATTTAATTTTTGTTTTTTTTTAATTTTACGATTTTTCTATGTAAATGAACTCCAATTTTAATGTGGATTATATCAAAATAAAGACCAGTTCAAGTAGACGCCATTAAACACAAATTTATCGGTATAGCTTCCCAAATAAAAACACGAAAAATTTTTTTTTCCCGCCAAAAACCCGACCGCAGAATTAAGTTTGTATATTTTCGTCATCAACCAAGTTTTGGGTACTATATTACACACCGGTGTATCAAGCGGATATCTAGCGCGAGAGCCACTGGGCAGCAAACTCAGGTACTGAGAGAGAGTCTGATCGAGCGTTTGGGCTTGACCCTTGATGCGGTGTCCAAATGGGGCGATGCCAATCTGGTCAAGTTCAGCGAGAGTAAGACGCAGGCGTGTCTGTTCTCCGCTAAAAGGAGTCCTTTCCAACTGACTCCAACTTTTAGAGGTGTATCCGTGCCGGTCTCTGACCGTCTTGAACTTTTGGGCGTTACTTTGACCTCTACGCTCAACTTTGGCTCGTTTATCGAGTCCAAGGCTAAACTTGCTGCCAAAAAACTTGGTGTCCTCTCAAAGGTGCGAAGGTACTTCAAGTCTGAACAGTTGCTTACACTATATCAAGCACAGATTCGCTCCTGTATGGAGTACTGTTCGCACCTTTGGGATGGATCGGCTAAGTATCAGCTGGAGGCTCTGGAATCGATCGAGAGACGTGCCAAAAGGCTCATAGGCAACGACACTCTTGTGCGAAAAAGACTTCAAAGTCTTGAACATCGCCGAAAAATTGCTAGCCTATCGGTTTTTTATCGGATACACTTCGGAGAGTGTGCGACTGATTTGCATGATCTGATACCACCTTGTCCTTTTTTCTATCGGAATGCTCGTAGCTCGAAAAAGCGACATCGTTTCATGGTTGATGTTCCAAAGACACGAACGAAGAGATTCGACTCTACTTTTGTGATAAGAACGTCTAAGCTGTGGAATACGTTACCTGAGTGGGTTTTCCCCGATGGTTACAATCTTTGTGTCTTCAAATCGAGAGTGAATCGGTTTTATCTAGGTAAACACGCTCCATCGTAGACCGCATCGTCGCTTAACATCAGGCGAGATGGCGGTCAAGTGTAAACCTATAGAAGTTAAAAAAAAAAAAAAAAAAAAAAAACTGTCAAAATTAAGATGTCCCATTCTTTGGTGCCACAGGAAAATATCTTGTTCTTCAACATCAGACATGCATGCATAGCCTCCTCCCGGAGTATCCAGCCGGTACATGTTGTTGATTATGCTAGCTGTCGCTACAATCTGGTTTTGACTGTTTAAAATAAGACAGCCATTTTTATCAAATTTTACTTGGCCACCACTTCGAATAATCTGACTTACACTTAACAAATTACTTGCCAGTTCGGGGATATATAAGACATTATTAAACAGGACCTTTTTCTCATGACCTTTATCATTATAAGTGTCCAAGCTTACTTGCCCTGAGGATTGCACAAATAATTCCTTGTTGTCTGCGACTCTTATTTTCTTAATAGAAGAGGTTGACTCATTCTGAAGCAAATCCTTGTGTTTGGTCATGTGCGAGGTTGCACCGGAGTCCACATACCAGGCATCGCTTTGTGAGAGTGATGCTACAAATACAGCAGCATATGACGAACTACTAGCTTTTTGTGTGTTTTTCGCTTTAGATCTGCATTCTGCTCTTTTATGGCCATATTTATTGCAATTATAGCATCTCGGTCCTTTAGTTAGGTTCTTATCGTTTTTCTGAAACTTTTTGTTTACTGCAAATGCCTTGGAGTCATTTTCAGACAGTCTTACATCTTGTAATAACTTTGCCTTAACAGAATCTGAGGTAATTTTCATTCCAGAGCTTTCTATGGCTATTATCATAGGCTGATATGTATCAGGCAGACCGGAGAGCAGCAGGGTTCCTAGCCACTCGTCATCTACCTTAAAGCCAATGTTTCGGAGCTTATGAGCGGTACCCATTATTTTGCTTACATATTCCTCTATATTTTGACATCCACTGAGCGACGTATTACACAGATCTCGCAGCAGACCAACTCGGCGTGTCAGCCCAGAGTCGTCGAACGCTGAGGACAACTTTTCCCATACTTCTTTGGCAGTGCCAGCCTCTTGAATGTGTACATAGTTTGTTGGATCGACTGAGAGTATTATCTTCGTCTTCGCTTTAGTGTCCCGTTTCTTATCTACTTTATCGGAGCTGTCTTCTATGCAATCCCAATATTCCTCGTGTTGTAAGTAGGTTTGCATTGCAAAACGCCAAGTTGCATAATTTTCACGGCCAGACAGCTTTTCGATAAATGCGGGGGAACTATGTAATGCCATTTTCAATAAGATAATTATTTTCAAGTTTGGAGATACTTCACAGAAGTCCAATGAGAAACCACGTTCTCGCGAAACACGTTCCGCGTTAGAGGTTAAGTTAACTCCAATGTATTGGATCACTGTTTTTACGTTTAGATTTTGCACTGTTTTTATTTCTGAGCTATACTGGGCACTTTAACCTGTTAATTTAAACGACGTAGCTCAGGTTTAATTAACTATTTAATGTGTAATTAAAAGAAATACTTAAAGTAGTACATGATCGCTTGGTGTCCGGAATAAGAGAGAGATTTGACATTGACAGCTTTGTATAAAAGCGGTAACCGCATAAAAAGGCGCGAATTCAAATATGAGAATATTACATTCAACACAACTCTTTGGGCAAGTGATTATAAATCATTGGAGCCATACATAGTGCGCTATTGGCAAGTTGAGTGGTATTTCTAACGGGTTTACTGACTTTATAGTAATTACGGGCACTTTTGAAACTTTTGAACAGATTTAAGTTATTGCGTACAAACATTGCACACTCGTAGATGTAGAGAGATGGCACTGTTAAAATTTTCAAGCTCTTAAAATAAGGTTTACAACTGTCTCTCTTTTTAATTTTGCAGATGGCCCTGACACACTTTTTTTGCGCTCTGAATACAGCTAATTTGTGTGGGCTATTACCCCAAATTATTATCTTTCTCGCTTTGGCGCACATATAGGTATTATCTTTCTTGCTCTAGCATCCCGAGTTCACCCGAAACTTTCTTATCATACCCGAGCGTGACGCTAGAATTCAATTCGAGCCCACGAAAATCTGTCTAGGCGCGCCAAAAGAAGTTTTCATTTCAAAAATATTATATTATATAGGTACTCTTTGTATTATACTCTTTGATTACAACTATAAAGATAATAAATACCTACTCTTTGATTAAAACTCTCGAATAAAAAAAGTTTGATTGGTAACGTCAAATGTTTGGCTGGAAATTATGTAGAACAGTTTGTATGAGAAAATGAAATTGTTGTTACTATCTTCTTCGCAAGTTTTCAATACTTTCTCACCGTTTAAACCTTCCGTTAGCTACGACAAACATTTCGAAACCAAAATCAGCCAAATCGGCCCAGCCGTTGTCGAGTTTTAGCGGACCCACGAACACCAATTCATTTTTAAATTTAAAGATGTAAAAAAAAAATGAAAACTCATACGGTCACTACAAGATGTTGTTAGGTTAGCTAATTCTGTTATATGTTAAGATAGACGGTCGCTTAAGTAGTAGTTATAAAGTAACTTTATGAAGTTTATCAGTTTTTTATGTATTTTTTTTAGGTAAGTAAGTACATTTCTCTTGATTAATTTACAAAGAATTTAAATAAATCGTTTTTGTTACAGAATGGCTACTATTCACAACGTTAACAGGAATCTTAATGTTACTGATCCCTATTTCTTTCTTGTTTATGGACCCAATTATGATATGGATCAGATATGTAAGTACATTTTACACAATCACTCACATATTGCATGCATTTTGCATAGTGCAATAATTTATTTTCTTCGAAGAAACAAAAACCGACTTTCAATTCAATTTAAATGTAAATTCAGACACTCGACCAAAATAAAAAGCAATCATTATTAGACTACAGGCCCGTGAACAAAATTTACGGGTCAAATGAACCACCAGGAGACCTATGTAGGATGATAGAAGGGTGTAAAGTATTAAGATTCAGCACTATGCCGTCACTTGTAAGCTGTCCAACTGAGTGTGATTGAAGAGGGGGGTTGCAACCTTGCAACCCTCTACCATTTCTCCTTGTCGCATGATTTTTGTACGGCATTGTGAAATAATGGATTAGAAGAGGTATTGAAACTGTATGGAACCAATGCCGTACTTAATCAAATGACCAAATTTGCTCTGTAAATTACTCGTACTCTGTAAAATTTTCCGGCAAACTAATAATTAAAAAGTTAACATTTATAATTTTTATAGTTTCAATACCTCTTTTAATCTATACGACGTACAAAAATAATGCGACAAGGAGAAATGGTCGAGGATTGCAAATCATTTTTGCAATTCTCGACCATTTCATGGTCAAAAGTCACAAAAATCGTTATTTTGCGCTTTTTCTGTAAATATCTCATTTCCTATGGGTTTTTGCGGTTTGTACTTTCATCAATATTTCTCATATGTTTAAATCTAACTATCAGCATTAATTTGTTGTACTTAGTGGTACAATGCTCAAACTTAAAAACAGAACTACACATCGCTTATTTATGCAGCACTTGAAAATTAACCTGGACCGTCAACAAGCGCTTTAACTGTATCGTCAGCTACAAGAAGTAAAAGACTACTAAAAAAATAAAAGCTTGTTACAATCAAGATTATTTTCACCTTGAAGAAACCGTGCAAAAAGTAATTCAAGTGCAAAGTAGTTCTACAGGTTCAAAATACTGGTTAAGGCCGAACCTACCCTGACCAAATAACCTTGACCATTTCTTCCTGATTCGCACACCCGGAGACAGAGCAAAATTATAACAGTAGTAGTAATTTTTGTTACTGTTTATCCTACTTATATTATAAATGTCAATGTATGGATGTTTGCATGTTTGGATGTTAGGATATTTGGATGTCTGGATGTTTGTTGCTCAATCACGTCCTAACGTATGAACGGATCGGGCTGAAATTTGGAACACAGATAGATTATAGTCTGGAAAAACACATAGGCTATCCTGGTTATCCCGAAAAAAATAAAAACATAAAACAACAGAAACAATTAGAACGGGAACTTCGCGGGTAACACCACGGGGCGCTGCTAGTTTCTCATTTATGTATATAAACCTTCATTTTTAGAAAATGTCCTGCCCAATCCCATTTTAATTGGCTAGATTTATAGCAGATATCCGTGATTTTTGTTTTTGAGCCAATTGTGGTATTCCTAATTCGATCTGTGAGATTTATTTAAATAATTTCTACCATACTTTTTTATATTAAGTTGCCTATTCCTATATGGTGTACTACCTGTGACCCGCGGTTTCACCCGCGTCTGTTTGAGGAAAATCTCTACTAAAATATCCATTGCTTTAGAAGGCAATGATCAGTAAGAGAACGATAAAAAAAAAATTGAGAAACGCTAGGTAAAAGTACTGGGATCTAGTAAAATGTGTTTTATAGTACAGGTATTTCAAAGTACTCCTGTATGTACGAAATTTTTAGATTTTTAATTCTTGCGGTAGAAGAACAAATTGGTTATCTCTGTATTACCTGATGATCTTGATAACGCTACAGATACCTAAGTAGTTGTCCGTATGAAAAACAGTCTTGGCGTGAATTGATTTCTACGTACTTTAATGTTTGCCCCTGTGCTTTATTAATAGTTACAGAATACGACTACTTAACGGGAAACTGTATTATTTTGAAATTAAAAGGCAAATGATACCATTTTATGTGAAGGTAATGCATTAACATAACATTCCGCTTGAAGGGAATAGTCAATTTGTGTCGGATTCGACACCATGAGTGGTGCCACTATCGGCTAAAACCGCCACACTTTCACATTTGCCACAAACCGCGCAAACACCGGGATGCTCCTTCTGCGAACCCGCCGCGGGACAATGCACACCGTGGTCACCTCGGCGACTAACAGTAGGTACCAGACATTTTCACGTCTAGACTCATTTTGTCTCCCGCGGCGGGCCAAATTCTCGGCCTCATCACCTACCATCATCCGGCTAAAGAGGACGGGGACAGCAGCTCACCGATATACCGGAACTCTTCTTCCTCTACAGTCCCACCGCGTCCGCCATCATAAGTTGGCGACCACGCAAGGCCACAGTGGGCAGGGAGAGTGGGGCACCGTTATACCGGTATTCCTTTTCAGCCTCTCATCTCATTAATTCTCTTCTCTACGGTCACGGTGCATTCCACCAAACATCGCGGCACGTCTCATTCGCGCCGCCACCGTCTACGCCCCGCAACTCCCTCCTAACTGCATCTCTAGGACCACAAGGCTTGGAGCCCATAGCCCTGGTTAGCAGTCCCACTGCGGGTTTCTCTGAGCTTCACTGTGGCTGATCAGGCCACGGCTACTGAACCCCTCACCTCAACAATGCGGGAACCTCTCGGGAAGGAAGCAAATGGTATCTTGTAGAGCAATCGGCAGCCGCCCGCTGTCTTCTTTCTATTCGCCGCGATCGTTTAATAGTTGAAAATGTTGTGCATTATTTTACGTGGGCGAATACGTTTACGCATGATCACGCATTGGCATAGTGATGGCCGCGGTTTCGCCTCTGTGGCTACATCGCCTCGAGGACCCTCATCTGGAAGACAACGCTAAGAAACATCACTGTACCACGTGCTCACAACAAAGTAATCTATTATTTTGTTGTGGAGTTGTTTTAAGTCTAAGATACTTCCTAAAATATTCATTAAAATCAAATAACATCAAGGGCAGTTTTGCTCAAAATATATATTTGTGATAAATAATGTACTCGTTCGGTTAAATGTTTATCTGAACATCGTGTTTAAAAAATACATCCTTAAACAATGCATTTTTCTTCTTCTTTTTTCTTATGGTTTTCATTCGGTAATGGGTAACACCGCAATTTCGTCAACGTCCAGCGTTTGAACATTGAAAGCGTTGTTAATCCATGTTCTATAATTATGTTCTTCATTGGAGTATGATTCTCCATTCAGGTGATCAGTCTTTTTCAGATAATCCTGAGCTTGATTGTCGAAAAACCCCTTTAGTGTAAAATCGAGGCAGCAGGGTTCTTCCTTCAAGTACTTCCAATATACGATTGTATGTGAATAGTGTGGTAATATAGTAATATTTAGTTTAGAGGTATAAAAATCAAGATTTTTTTTATTTGATTATACTAAAGTATGTAAATATGTAACAATGCATTATTGCAAATTTGATTACCTAAAATGACGTAACCTTCAAATTTAGACAGACATGTGCTGTCATTTGTCATCAGACTTCAGCGCACGCCAAGGAGAATGGCACACGCAGCTTAAGCTCTCGAAGAGAAATATTTTTTCCCGTTTTTGTTACATTCTTCAACCCCCCAACGCTTTTTCCGCAATAAAAAGTAGCCTATGTCCTTTCTCGGGGTCTAGTCTATCTGTGTACCAAATTACATTAAAATCAGTTCTCTGGTTTAGACGGTAAATGGTAACAGACAGACAGACAAACAGACAGACAGACAGAGTTACTTTCGCATTTATAATATTAGTAAGGATATTAGTAAGGATAAACAAAATTCAAATAATAGTGCCTTTTCGAGTTTTTTGAGAGCTATTGAAAACATGCATCGTTGCGTTCATGTTTTCATTCTGTCGGTTTGGTATTTACTGAGAAAATTACATTATTTTAAAAAAAATGTTAAAATAATGTAAAAATGTTTGACAGGGTCTGATGTTAGACAGGGTTGAAGGTCCTCGGGTCTACTTGACACTTTTCAACTTCACTAATGCTCAAGACTATGTGAATGGGAAGGCGGAAAAAATGAAACTTGAGGAAGTAGGACCTTTTGTGTTCCAGTAAGTCTAAGGCCCTTCGTACACTATGCCACGCAAATCTTGGATACTAATATTAGTATCATGTCGCGAGTATCGAGTAGCGCACGGTCCGTACACACGGCATTGAATCGCAAGACGTGAATTGCCTAATCAGCCACTACTGACATAGCGACATGACATTCTCCACCTCAGAAACAAATTTAATATTCAATAACTGCTCCGCCATCTTGAAAATCGCTGCGACTTATGTAGCGACGATCTCGGCAAGCAGGTAGCGTACGACTGGCGCGACGCGAGTCGCGGGACGAATGTCGCCGACGCAACTAGTGTACGAGCCTCAATGAATTTTTATGGCGGTAGTCGCTTGGAGACTAAAATCGTCGAGTATCCAAGATTTGCGTAGCATAGTGTACGAAGGGCCTTACTTTGTTTGCATAGAATATGATTTGTGCATTAGCATACCGTTATTGCAATGTCATAATTGACAATGCGAATATTAAACTAACAAGATCATAGGGCTCTAATTTTGTGTGAAGGATACCCAAATATTAAAATTACTTATTTAATAATCCACAATGGAACTGCGAAAGGGATCGCAACCGATTTTTGATAAACTATTTGCATGAGAAAGTAGCAGTCTGGTCTTAAATATTATTAAGTAGCTTAAGTTGCCTACTGCGGTTAAAATGAAAGATGTGAGAGTGAGAGCAGAGTGCTAAACGAGCTGCGATCAAAACTTGAGTCAGACCAGACTGACTATATCAAACGTGAGTTACCCGTGTTTTAATTTAAAAAATGAAAGACGGTAAGTACCTATATGTCCCAAGCATATGTGAGCACTAAGCAAGCAAAGATTTTGGCAACGGTGATCTGATTGAGTTAAAACTCGGATCTGATGATACCTAAGCCTAAGTAAGACCCAGCAAGCGAGAAAAAAATGACAACAGCATAATTGATAAATTTGATAAAAAAAATATAAAATGTTAAATGATTTTTTTTTTCTAAAAAATAAGTTTTAGAATTTAAAATTATCGTTTGGTTTCAGAGAATATCGAATCAACGAAGACCTGGTAATAGATGAAAAAAGAAATTTGGTGACTTATACTCCTAAAGTCTGGACTGAATTCATTCCTCAAGAATCAATAGCTGATCCTAAAGATCTCTATATTACAATGCCTAGTATATCTATGCTGGTAATTGAATATGATTTAGTTATTATGAGGTGTAACATTAATCAGAATTTGCATAATCAATTTTTAAAAAACCTGGGGGCCATAATTTTGTTAGAAATCTACAATTCTACAGTACAGTACAATCTGCAGTTTTTTTATGGTATATAGTGACGGGACGAGCAGGTCGCAGGAGTCAGGAGAATATGTGCCTGGTGGTAACCAACATGCCTGCAACATTACAGCACAGTGACATGCAGCTATTGGATCATGAAGAGTCCAAATCATTACCTAGCACTGCACTGCGCTCGTCACCCAGAGATCTAAGATATTATATCCCTGAGCCCTGCAGTTTCTCTGGAAACATTTCCCTTCAAACCGGAAAACAGTTTAACATTTTTAGAACGCTGATTGAGATTCACATTTGGAAGTCGAGCGTAATGCCCCTGGACATCACGACATCATGTTTGTTTACTTGTAGCTAATATTACTCACATCCATAACACATAAAACCGTTGTCTATTAAAAATCTGGTTCCAATTCTATTCATACCGTTAATCAATTTTTAATTTTTCAGCAAGCCGTTAACATGATCAGCAAATATCCTTACTTAGTGCGTAATATGTTCAACATAATTTCGTCCAGCATCCATGCCAAAGCTATTGTAAGCGTCACCGCACATGAATACTTGTGGGGCTACCCAGAACCCCTGATTAAAGTCGCAAACACAGTTGTTCCAGGGCTTTTCTATATCAACTCCAGTGGTGTCATGGCACGAGTAAGTACTTTGTATGTATGTCTACTACTTCTAGCTGCACAGTACCCGTTACAGTAAATATGATAAAAAGTAGTGTGTACTAAACTATAATCGCTGCTCCAAATTTCAACTCAAGTTCAAGTCGTTACGACGCAACGTGATTAAGCATCGAACATCCAAACTTTTACATTCAATTTATAATATTGACTAGCTGTGCCCCGCGGTTTCACCCGCGTCTATTTGAGGAAAATCCATACTAAAATATCCATTGCTGGCCACTTTATTACGTTTTACGGAACCCTAAAAATACGTAAATAAGCAACAATGCATTGTTTGTTATCACTTGAGTAAAAGTAAACCAATTAAATAAATGTAAGGGTGTATATCGACAACTGTTAGATCTTTCTCATATAAAATTTCACAACGGAATGCCCTTCAACGGCTTAGCTCCATCTACTTATAGCGCCAACCCCTCTAAAACTCTTTTGAGATGGCGGGTAGAAGCGAATGGTATCCCACCGGCGCCCTCTACACTAAATGACACATATTTAGACTCAAATCCCAGTATTAAAAATAATACTATAGTGAAATACACGGCAAACAAAATACAGGTGATAACACGGCCCTCCTGCGCACGCTGCCAACCTTGGCAGTGTCACAGTCTGGTGTAGTTGCTGCGAACAAAATGCACAAGTTATATTATTAATTTTACTCTTCCAGTAATATCCACTTAAGATGAGTAACTTTCCCAAGCAGTTGCGCTGTCACATTGTCGCAACTCAAGGTACGTCATTACATTACCACATTCTCCATAAATCCACTTAAGATGAGTAATGAATAGCTTTCCCAAGCAGTTGCGCTCTCACATTGTCGCAACTCGAGGTACGTCACTACATTACCCACATTCTCCATAAATCTCAAACATACACCTTTCCTTAGCTGCCGCCTGGTAACTCTAGATACGCGGCATTAAAGTCATAGTCAAAGTCAAAGTCAAAGTTCATTATGTTCACTCTTAATGCTTTCTCTAGCAGTTACCACTCTTAGGCCGACACTAAGTACGTCAGTTTATGTCCAAGGTATTACGGTTTCACACTAACGCTTACTTTGTCAATGGATCCGAAGCCATTGCACTTCACTACGTTATTCAAACGTTAACTCATCAGCAATCAATCATATTACCTGACAAAATCCTAGAGCCATTGCACTGCTCGATTGGGTTTGACTTTCAATTACAGTATATCTCCAAGTATACTAATCGTACCTATTCAAGGTTTCATATTTTTCTCACATATGGCCTTCTATGTACATAGTTTTTATAAACGCTCCCAAGTGATATTTATAGCGAATTAAAGGGTCTCATTTTCTTAAACAATACCAAAACAATTCATTGGTAACGTACATAGCTCGGCATCATCTGACTAAAATCTCTCTAATTTCAACCATAAGGGTATCTTATAACTGCACTGAATATAACCACTTTGTAACCCAACTACGGTAACCAAATTCAAATCAAAGATGTAACACTTTCTATTACTGTATTATGTTTTAAAATGCATGACCTTTTTCAAACAGTTTCCCTGAAAGATATTTATACCAATATCCAACTGATTTACACTTTTTATCTATAGTTGTTGTGCCTCGCAACAACTCGTCTACAAAATAAGCTACCCTCTCATAAAGTTTCGTAAAACAGTATCCACAAACTTTAAAAAAACCGAAGATGTTTCATTCTACGAAATGTTCTGATTGCAGTTCCCGGAATTGAAGGTTATTTTACAGTACCCCCTAACGAGATAATAATTAATAGTTTTAACTTGTCGGTGATATGCAAAAATTTCATTTGAAATGCAAAACAAGGTTAAAACAATTTTTAAAATCGTTTCTTCAAAGTAAATCGTAATATAAAACTGTTGCTTACTCACGTGTACATTACGCACTTACTGAAACCACTGATCCAAGAATAACATTTTTAACTAACTGCGGGCGACGCTTGTTTTTCCGATTATTTCTCATCACCGTTGTGTTGTGATTTCCAGGCGTGGTGTTCATCCCACTTCTGATGTTATCACTTGAGTAAAAGTAAACCAATTAAATAAATGTAAGGGTGTATATCGACAACTGTTAGATCTTTCTCATATAAAATTTCACAACGGAATGCCCTTCAACGGCTTAGCTCCATCTACTTATAGCGCCAACCCCTCTAAAACTCTTTTGAGATGGCGGGTAGAAGCGAATGGTATCCCACCGGCGCCCTCTACACTAAATGACACATATTTAGACTCAAATCCCAGTATTAAAAATAATACTATAGTGAAATACACGGCAAACAAAATACAGGTGATAACATGTTGTAGAACAAATTTGATTACTTCAAATGACACAAACTTCAAATGTAGACACGCGCCGTCACCGACTTCAACGACCAAAGAGAATTTAAATTCATGGAACTAAAGCTCTCGAAGAGAAATATTTTTCCCCGTTTTCTTTACATTCTTCACTCATACTCCGTACCTATTGATAGTAGCGTAATGTTATATACCCTATAGCCTTCCTCGATAAATGGAGTATCCGACAAAAAAAGAATCTTTCCTATCGGTCCAGTAGTTTCCGAGATCCTAGCGTTCAAACAAACAAACAAACTCTTCAGCTTTATAATATTAGTATAGATTGAATTGCTCTGGCTGTCAACTTCTAAATAATTCGTAGTCTGCTTATGGAACAGTAGGTCATAGTTTTGAATCCAACACCATACGTCTCTGTGTGTATACTAAGTATTTATTTTAAATGTTTTTTTGTTAATTTCAACAATAATTTGACATTATTAACAAAAAAACACTTTTTGTACAAATTCTGAGTAAGTAGTTGGAATATGGCAGTTAGGGGTTAATTATTTTAACTAAATAATGTACTGTGTTTTTGTTCCACAGATATATGATGAGGGTGCTAAATATACAATGGAGTTGAGAACGAGAGAATCTGAAAAATTTTCAATAAACAAAGTTACTAAGTTTTTGCAAACTAGGGATGGTTCGGCTAATGTAATCAGGTAATTTTAATAAAATTAGGGTTTTTTTAATTAATTATTAACATGCCCACACTTGCTGTGAATTGTTTTAACTGTAGAAGCTCTCAATGATATTTCGGTTCGTAGACAAAATCGCCGGCATCGGTTATTTCACCTTAGGCGATCCACACACTGACAGGCACCACGCTGCATGTTGCATGTCGATGTTAAGGCATTTTTCCTCTTATTGTAAACCTATATGAAGACCGAATACAAAAAATCAGAAAGATCCTCCGAAAAGAAGGATATCCGTAACAACTGGGTTAAATAACTTCTTGATTATCACTTAGGGCCAACACCAACTGTCGGAGAGCTTTGAATCCCTGTATACCATTTTAATACCCTCAAGTTCGGCCTTCATAACCGCCGCCAACAGCAATGGAATTTCCATTCTGACCGCTGCCATCAATTGATCTTTAATCGCAACAATGAGAGCATCATCACATGAATGTGTGATAGAAGTTTGTCCCAGTTGAGACTTGGTTTCATCGTCAGATGATATAGATTCAGTATGCATGGTCCCAGTAGTAACTCTTATTATATTTAAAGTTTTTGCGCCACGCACAGGTTTATTAAAGTTATCGCCCTATTTTTGGATTTTACATTTGCAAAGATCACACTTCCAGTCATGCATCGTTATTGTGTTGTTTTTAAAAAGCTTCTCAGAGACATTTGTATTTTGCAAATCGTAGGTTTGATTGCATTCAACACACTTCATTAATTTTCTCGAGCTCACTGAGTATTTGTGCACAATAAAACCACACGAACAAAACAGAACTATCACTTTAAACAATGAAATTTACTTATTTTTTACGGACACAACAAAAACACTACTACTCGTATTGAGGCTAGGGTTGCCATGCCCACGTCTTCGTGTTACCTATATCTTCGCCGTTACAAGTGTTAAATGTTATCCGTCACTCCTTTAATAAACGGCAGGTAAGTGGCCGCCCTCTCTACCGAAGCTGGACGCGTCCTGGACGAAGCATTCGCCACCTGCCTTCTCTGCTTCCAGTTATATCCGTTGCATTTGAGCACGCCTTTCAAGTGATCTAACTCAATGTCTAGGTGTTCTTTATCACATAGTTTCAACGCTCTGTTAATAAGCGTGCGTGGTAGTGAAGCTAGATGTACCGGATGGTAGTGTGAATCCTTGGAATAGAATCCCTTAGATACCTATATGTGTCGGCTTGCGGTATACCGTATGCGATAATCATTGGGTAGAATCTCGCAACACATCCAGAAAAGGCAGACTGCCCTGACCCCGTTCACGTTCAGTGTTATGATGTTTGTACCCAGTAAACTCTTATACAATGCAACCGATATTCAAGAAAGTTGCTAAGATAACGATATTCACGGCATTTATCCGTAATTTGGTCGAACTTGAGAGATAAGTAAGTTATTAACTTATATTTTTTAAGTGTAAATAAAAAAATACCATCAGTATCGTACATTATTATTAGTTTATTATATACAGTATTTATATCGACGGTTAAAAGGAAATACGGTATAAGCGCCAAAACTGAAATGTTCAGAGCCGTTCAAAGTTGTGAATTTTAGAAAAAGTGACGTATCTCTGTTATTTATTAGTATTTCGTAAAAATTTAAACAGTTATAAAATGAGAAAAAAATGGAGCAGCTACCAGTATTGTAAGTTTTAATGATTTGTTGCTATTTCAAGTGGTTTGTGTCGCTTATAACAATAACTTATAATTTTACAATGAGGAAATATGGCATAAGAGACAAATTACCAAATAAATGTTAAAGGATAAGAAGCCTAAACAACAAACTAATTTCTCACGTCACAAGGTAAAAGGGGTATAAGAGACTAGACAGTTCAATGAGTGTTGTAGGAAAAGAAGGATAAGGTACTTTTCACAGTGGTTGTATAACAGATAATAGAACACAAGTAACAGTCGACTGTCACAATAAACCTGAGTCATAAGACATTAGTGACACACAATGTAGCTTGAAAGTAAAGGAAAAGAAGGATAATCAACATCTGTCATTGCTTGAGTTTGTGGATATATGGATGAAAAGACATCCCAGAAATAATGAGGTAGCGCAACCAACACGGTCGGTCTTGTTTAAGTAATTCTAATTTACGCTAAATTATACTAGATGTAAAAGATGACGTTTTTTTAGTTGAGTAGACGTTTTTTGCATTATTTTCATGTCACCTTTTCACTAACAATCAGATAGTAGGATGTTTTAAATGAAAACAAAACAACATTTCTGTTATTATTTTTAATCACGAAAAATCAAGACTAGAGTTGGAAGGTATCAACCTACTAATTTTTGGAAAAATAATACTTAAGCTAGTGGGTAGGCACATAAAATTAAGGAATAAATTTAGGAGGCTTGGTATGTATTTGTAATGTTAAACGTTTAAAAAAATAACAAACAGTATAGAAAATACTCTCAAAAATTTGCCCGGGCGTACGATAACAGTCCGGTAAATCACGATATTTCGTTTTTGATACGACTTCAATACGATGCTCGGGTACCTCCGAGTCCGAGCCCATCGAGTATTTAACGATTGATGATGTGCAGTTCCTTTTAAAAGTAGCTACTCGTATTTTACTAATCTAGCCGACATGATTACCTACGAAGAATTTGTCAGCGAGAAGGTCCCATCCTTTAAAGTCTGTGTGATTAACAACTACTCCAAATCAAAAGGATTTCGATTTCGTGTTGCCGTCTAAAACATTGTATATTATTGCGATGTAGCCCAGATAGTGGTCACGAAATCATGAGGGCCATGATGGTGCTTCGGCTGTCGCTTTGATTGGCTGCGGCTTTTTCCGCGGTCGTCCTCTGCTGTGTTCTTTCGGAACCGGTTTGGTTGGTCGAACTAGGAACGGGGTATCCCCAGCTGTCTGTTGCATTTGTCAGGTCGTGCGAAGGGGCTCTGAGGAAGCTCAGATTTTCTCCCCTATCTTCGTACACGACAACCTCATGATGTTTAGAGGCCTCAACGCAACCCAGTCGGTCTGCGACTTTCGCTCTTGAGTATTCGATTGTCATCGCATCCACGCTTATCACCCAGGGTGTTTCACCCGCATTTCTGCTAAGATGTACAAGCAGCGCACTTGCATTTATGAAAGGCATCCGACCTTCTGAGTACTCTATTATTGCAATCGTTTTGTTTCTCGATCGCACCAACCGAAATCGGTGGCCATCTACCTCAAGGGTTGGATTTACATCTGGCGAGCTTACCATTGGAATGGTCTGTTCGCAGGCTTCATGTAAACTAGCTGTGTAGTTCGAAACCATCGACTCGAGTTCCAATGGAAATTCACATTTCTCCAGACTCCGGCGAGAGGTTTCCTTCTTGCAGGGAGGATTTTAACTGTGTTTTAACTGATTTTAACATAAAGTTTGACCACTGTGCCTTCTTGGTTTAGTATTTGCATGTTGTTATTATTGGTATCTGTTGTTCGAAAGGTTTAATTCGGAGCAAAGCGAAAGTGATTGCGTTGTGGTCTGACATCGTAATACTTTTGTGAACCTTCCATCCCTCGATTTTTCCCAAGAGAGACCCGCTGCACGTTGTTACATCTACTACGCTTGTGCAGAGTTTGCCTTCCCTAACGATCTCGAAGGTTGGTGTATCGCCGTAGTTATAAATAAGTCCATTTCGTTGAACAAAGGGTTTACGGCTTCTCCTCTCTCATTTTGGGATGTGCTTCCCCACCAGTGGGACTACGCATTCACGTCACCAGCAACAATAAGGTCATTTGTCGCTAGCTTTTTGCTGAATACCATAATCCTGCTGAGGAAAGGTTCAACTTTTTGGTTCCTTCTAAGTAGACAGAAATCACTCTCAGTTTTAGGCCTGTGCCGACCAACAGAACAGCCACTCTCGTTTCGGTAACAAACTGGTGGGCATGGATTACCACCAGCCTATCACCGAAGACTATTATGGCTGTCTTAATTGGTTTTGTCTGTTTAAACTGCACTGGATAACGCGAGTTCCAGGATATTGTTTCATTACGCCTTTGTTTCCCACATAGGGATCTAGAACAAGGGCAACTGAAACTCCTTTTTCTCTCGCTGCCTTCAGGAGTTCTGCCGTTGCACTCTGGGAGCACTGCAGGTTGGCTTGGATGATCCGTATACTGGAGACTGAGCCACTTTCCTCAGGAGTGCACTTAGCAATAAGATATTCTAGAACGTGCTATACAATCGCTACTAAAGGCGTTGTGAGCGAGTTCTCTGTCGGGGCTGTTGGGATGAGCAATCGTGCAGTTCTTGCATTTGGGTGGCAGGTCTTATTTTCTTGCCTTGCATTGTGTCCAGGAGTGGGTTCTTTCCGCAGTGTCTGCAGGACTCATCCCTTTCCCGGCAGACCGCCTTTGTATGGCCGAAACCTAAGCACTTGGAGCACTGCACCAAGGGCGAATGGTCTGCCACTGGTCTGGAGTCCTATGTAGACCTTTTCGGCGTCCAAAAACGCTCTGTGAATGCGAGGTGAGACCTCGATCAGTGTATGACACCAATGTGAGTTCCGCGTTTTTTTCCTGTATCGCACTCTGATCGCGCTCTCTTGCAAATCGACCCTCTGTAGCAGATGTTTATTCTGCTCCAGAAGGTTTTCCACTATTTCGTTATCTTTGTGATAAGACAAGACGTCTCGAATGATGATCAGTGGATTACCCGCTTTCACGGTTTTCACCTTTAGAAACTTGTGTTGCTGCACACGATTTTTGACCAGGCTAAAGTTTTCCTCTGTGCTACAACTCAGGATGACTTTCCTGTTTCGACCTTTTCGCACTTGGTCAACTCTTGCTCCAGTCTTCTTCGTGTGTATTTTAGTGATATGAAATGTCATAAGCATGGATTTGGAATGAAATTCTTTTTGTGTATGACAGTGTAAGTGACGTACTACTTTGATCGTTGATCGCGGAAGTAGGTTGTAATCGACACCATGGTATGTCGTTCAATTTAAGTAATAAGGGATTAGCAACAAAAATGTGTTTATATTCTAAACGGAAGTTAGAAATAACCAACAGCGTGATATTAACATTAAATTAGGTAATAGGGTTTAACCGACAGAGTAAAATAAAAATGAATTTTGGATAAAGGGTACAAGCGTCAAAGCTATGTTCAATTACTACATGGAAATAGGCTATAAACAACGTTTGTATTTTTTGAGGAAATAGCTTACAAGGTATGCCTTGTAAGCTATTTCCTCAAAAAACAACCGAAAACTGGAAACCCCTATGAAGTAAAAAAGCATTACCGACAACAAATCGAGAATACATATTTTTTGCAGTGGTACAAGCACCTTTATAGACAAAATGACCTGAATTTACGTCGGTTACGAAAAGTATAACTAGGGAAATGCTGTTTTTTGCTCGGGCATAAGCGCCAAAAAAGTCATCATAGAGCTATGGGAGTCAGCTTATTCGAAAGAGCGGAAAATTTTTAGTAAAATGGCATTTAAAACTGATTTTTTACCAAAATGTCGCTTATGCCCTACTTCCTTTTTACCGTCGATATACAGTTTATTGTATGCAGTAGGAACGCACGAAGTCGCGGGCTAAAGCTAAAAGTAAAAGTAATAAAGCCAAATATTTAAATTTTCAGCCTGACAAAATTTACAAATGCAAACGAAGGAGCAATTTTTCATCCGAACATGATGGCCGAAACACCTTTCACCATCTTTCGTCATGGCGTGTGTAGAACCATCAAATTCCAGTACACGGGTAAGGTTAAGATAAATGTATGATGTGATAGTTTTTTTAAGTATTATAGGTCATTTGACCGCCATTTATGATGCGGTCTACGATGAAGTGTCTACCCAAAACTCACTCCAAAGCCTTAACGTTCTTTTAGTTTCTGAAAGTAAAAATATAGTATTAGTTAAATAGATTCTTATTACCTACTCTTTCACATTAAAACAACTAAATGGATTTGGATAAAATTATCCAGTAATTTCTTATGCGTCAAACGGTAAGGTATTTTTTGTGGTATACAGTGACGAGACGAGCAGGATATGTGCCTGATGGTAAGCAACATGCCTGTTACATAACAGCACAGTAAGAGCTGGTTTTCACGACGCAGTTTCAAACCGCGCCGCGCGACGGTTTTGTTTCAATACTCACGAGACCGCAGGTTCTCGCGGTTTCTGCTCCGGAAAGCTACTGGGTAAGAATCGCGCGCTGCCACGCGGGCGCCGCGCGGCTGCCTCAGCCGCCGCGGCCGTAAACCGCGTCGTGTGTTTTGAATTCAATTTTATATGGAAATCTGCCATATAAAACCAACAAGGGCAACAAGGGCAACCGCGCCCGCGCGCGGGCGCGGTTGCCAGCCGCGCCATGAAAACCGGCTCTGACACGCGGCTATTGGAACATGAAGAGTCCAAATAATTACCTAGCACTGCACGGGACCCGTCACCCAGAGATATAAGGTGTTTTATCTCTATACCCTGTAATTTCACTGGAAACATTGCTTTTCGAACCGGAACACAGCACAGTAATGTTCACATTACTGCTTGGCGGTAGAATAACTGGCAAAGGTGTGGTATTTCCCCAAGCGGACTCTGCAAAGAGTCCTACCGCTACCAAAAGTCTAAAAAAGTAAAAAGGTGTAGTCTGTTCACCATTACTTTCAGAAGTTACCAGCGTGTTTTCGTGAGGAGACCACATAACCAAGAGAGGTATGAACTTTGAAGGCTGCAATGATAGGAAGCGACTAAAATAGCATGATTGGATTGTATGACATATCTCTTGAATAGGCGTTTATCCGGATAAAATAAATTATAAAGAAGAATGGAGGAAGCGGACTAGATGCAGCGGTCCCGCATAAAAGTTAATGATGACGATATTCCCTCTAACGATAGGTAGACGTTGCGAACGCCATTTGTTCAAATCTTGTGTTCGTATTGTCTATGACAACTCACAAATTATGTTTTTGACCAAGCGCCAGACGTTTCTCGTCGGAAAGTGGACCTAAAATTTCACGCACTTGTGGCAGGGGCCTAAAAAGCAAACAATGCTTAAAATTAAGGAATCTGGCCTATGTTGGCTATGTGAAACACGACGAATATTTTAAAACGAAAACTTATTTTGATGCACCCTACACCGATTTTGTTGTTGACTGCGAATTGAGATCAAGCGTCACGTTCGTAAATTAAAGAAATCTTCGGGTAAACTCGGGATCATGCTTACACATTTCTAGATGACCTAATTCTGAGTTATAACTTTTCACTTCTATCGGCAGTCCCTATGACTGACAATTGCAGAAAGATAGTCTTACAGTGCACTATTTTGCAGGAACCAAAACAACGGAATATGGCTCAGAAGCGTTCACATACGATGTCGCCAACGATGCGATGAATGCTCACGATTTGTGCCTCGAGGACGGAAAGTGGTGCCCTGATGGTTTGATTAACCTTGGACCTTGTTTCTTTAGTAAGTACCCCTAAAAGTTGGAAATTTGATTTATTTTATTGTTGTGTAAGAAAACGAGAAAGTGAGATGATCAAGTTGATTAACAGCAGTACCATATTGGTAGCGACACGTTTCATAATACCTTGCACCTAAGTGGAGGACAACAGTTGACGAAAGGCAGTTGGATCTCATGGGCTGCTGGTATTGAAAGATGGCAAAGCTTGTAACCAAAGGACCGATTCTGATTCTAATGGTAACCAGTTTGTCAATTATCTAAACATAGATGTGCTTGATTGCAAAGCGGTCAATCTCACTATTTTTGAAATAACAAACATCAGAAAAACCTAAGTTTTTACCAGCCAGATTGCATCCATTTTGAGCCTCACTCAAATTTGCTATTACACCATCGGAATAGTCTAATTAAGGTGCGAACATGTTTAATACTGGTAGAGCAAGAGCCCGTGAACCCCAGACCTTCGTTATTTAATAAAAACTGAAAACTTGCCAGCGCATGCTCCTAACACAGGTAAGAACGATGGACCATTATGAAGTTTGGGTCATCCTGGCTTTGGCAGATAAACGGTACTAGGGCCCCGAGTCCCAGCAGTGGGAACTTTTTGTGGGCTGCTTATGATCATTAGGTTGCTAATTGTTACCCAAGTATTATGTATAAAAATCAGCGCGCATATAATGACGCAAGTAGAATTATAATTGCATGGACATTAACACAACATGGGTGTCTGGCAAGTGTTTACCACGATGTTAAGTGTCTAGCAATTATTGGTGTGATTCTTAATCATATTCTGAAGGTATTACCAAAATATCAGACTTTATAATTTGACAAATTTAGATCGGTACACCTTTAGTACCGTTTATCTGCCAAAGCCAGGATGACCCAAACTTCATTATGGCCGATGACCCTCCTTACCTGTGTTGGGAGCATACGCTGACAAACTTTCAGCTATTATAAAATAACAAAGGTCTGGGGTTCATGGGCTCTTAGTCTATGACTATGATAGGCTATGAGTAGGAGTCCATAATAGTAAGTAGGTACTTACTATGGACTATGGGCGGAGATCACTCATGCTGCTATATTTGAAATTTGGCATATGCTAGACTTACCTACTACGTTTGGTGTTAAGGGATTGGGACTGGGAGAATTTTGAAAAACTTTTCCGAACCATAGGTCGACATAAATATCGTGTGACTAAAATGCTGTAATTTTTTGCCTCAAAGTATTGGCAACGTCATTTAGCGTGGGAATGTCGCCAAGTGTGCTCAGTATGCCACTTCCGACGGGTAGTAAACTTGATCTTCTTGATTGTCTGTGGACCTTCATTGGTTTATGTATAAATCGGATGTATCTAGTGGAAGTATGTATAACAACTACATTACACTACTTCTTAGTGTAGAGTAGGTAGTTGTTATGTTATTAAATGTTCTGTTCAATGAAAAAAGTTATTCGATTGATTACATTATCTTTTCAGATGTGCCGTTCGCAATATCCCGTGGACATTTCCTTGGTGCTGATCCTCGGATTCTAGAGCGCTTTGAAGGTTTAAAGCCAGACGAAAAATTAGATTCTACTGAAATCGTCATCGATCCTGTAGGTTTGCAATACATTATCACAAACGTTCTCAATTTTTCACCACATCATAATTAAAATAAAACATGTTTGATAATACCCATGAAGTGCCGAGACGAACAGAACATGTGCCTGATGGTAACCAACATGCCTGATATATAATACGTACTTTTGCCGTATCACAAAAGTAGAATCAAATCCTCTTCATTCAAGTCTTTGGGACAGTTCGATAGAAAAATGAGAAAGATGGTAGATCAGGCAGATGACACTCTCCAGAATGTATCCGATAAAAATCCGTTAAGCTAGCGATATTGTGACGGTGCTCAAGACTTTGAAGTTTTTTACGCAGAAGGGTGTCGTTGCTTATGAGTTTTGGCACGTCTCTCAATCGATTCGAAACCCTCCAGTTGATGTATAGACGAACCAAGTGCTTGATGGTAAGCCACACGCTTTCCCATAACTGCAACTAAACTAAAGCTATCAAGCAGCTATTGGAGCATGAAGAGTTATTATCTAGCGCTACACTGTGATCGTTACCCAGAAATATAAGATGACTTATCTTTATTCCCTGTAATTTCTCTGGAAATAATGCACTCCAAACCGGAACACAGTGACGCTCTGTGATATGAGTTTTGTTCACGACGTAAACTACGACGTGAATCCGTTTTTGATTTTCGGATTCATCGTGTTTTCGGTACACTTTTCCGTCAATTTCCTCCGTTGTCTTTGCCGTCCCAGCCATAGTAGCACATGCATAGTAGGCATAAAAGTAATCTCACAGATTGTTTAATTACTGCGAAAATCAATTTTCTATTTTTTTCCAGAATATTGGCGTAACTCTAAGTTCAACCGTGGCAATGCAGCTTAATCTTGTTCTTAGAGACATGGAATTCAATGCGGAGACCAAACGGTTTAAAGACACAGTGTTACCGTTGTGCCTTATCAAGCTTGTAAGTTATTTTTTATGATGTGTCGAAAATAAAAACCTTTTTAGGGTTCCGTAAAACGTGAAAACAAAACCCTTATAGATTCGTCATGTCTGCCTGACCGTCCGTATGTCACAGCCACTTTTTTCCGAAACCATACGAACTATACCTGTTGAAACTTGGTAAGTAGATGTTTTCTTTGAACCGCATTAAGATATTTACACAAAAAAAAAACAATACATTTTGGGGGTGCCCATACTCAAACTCAAAAATGTATTTTTCATCAAACCCATACGTGTGGGGTGTCTATGGCAGGGATGTTACGGAGCTCCGACTCCGACTCCGATAAGTCAGAACTTCCGATTGTTATTACACCTTGTGATAATAATGTGTGGTGGAAAATAAATGAAAATGCGTATTAATTTGATTCGAAGGGCACAGGAAAAAAACATGCGATGTCACATTTGTATCTTTTTAAAATTGGCAATGCCATTGTATAGTTCAAAATGTGAAGAACAGAACGCCTAAACACATTTTGTAGTAAAATGCATAGTTGTGGCATAATCTTCGTTCAAAAATATTGATACAGTGCAATAACAAGCACTGTCGACGTCATACAGCAGAAAACTCCATGGTTGTCATGTCAGTTTGACGTTTGTTTTGAGCTTGTTTTTGGTTGGACTTTGAGGGTATTTCGTGTGTTGTGTTTTGCTGTGAGTAATTGCACAAACAAGAACAAAATAAAAAAATAAATTTACCCCCGACTATCTCGGATTTGTAATTTGTACAACATTATACTTGTCAAGCCCTTTCATTATACACTTGACCGTTAGTAGAAGCTTATATATATTGAGATAGGCAGCTCCATTTCCCGTTGTAGCAGTTATCTCTTTCTATTGCTATAGCTCTGTCTCTTTCGCACACCCCTCCCCTCTCGCCAGGCGCACGAGGTAGCTGGAGGCTCCGAGCTTGCTCGTCATTGGCGTGACATTTCCCGTGCAGTTCACATGTATTAAGAGAATCCCAATTCTCTTATTAAATTCTGTGATTTTCCAAAGGAAACCACGTAAGTGCTTACACATTTTCTGCAAAACGATATTATCGTTCGTTTTCTTTTTTGATTAAATTTAAACCTAATAATGCTTGTCGAAGCTTGCTTTTGCTTCGAGATATATTTTGTCTCTTTTTTCTAATTTTTTACGTGCAGATTATATTGTTCATATAATTTTTTGTCGATTTTAAATACATAACTACCCTCAGATAATACTAATGTGTTTGTAACCCTTACGTTACTTTCTGAGGTGCATGTTTTTTCTTTCCTAGGTGAATGTTTTTCTTTCCTAGGTGTATGTTATTATTTCCTAGGTAAATTTCAATGAGATAAATAAATTATAGAATCCGACTGCCAAATTGAAATGGGTCTAGTACCAAATTAAAGAAACGTGAATCGCGTTCACGCAAGCTTCATGCTTCATCTAGATATGCGTCTAGTACAATAGTAGCAGGTCTTCGTCGACCTCTTAACTCGTCAGCAAAGGTTAAGAGAAATAACTCTCAATGCCGTCGGTCTAGAAAACGAAAAAAGAGGCTTCTTAAAGAAAACCTGTCGACCGTTAGAAATTTAACAAAAATCCATGCTTTGGAATCTTGATGAACACACTTTTGTTAATTGTGTTACTGATAATGAGTAGCTCATCTTTCGAGATGTAGGCCAAGATCTACACATACAGCAAATATCCTGAAATCGGTCTTAACAGTTCAGACGAGGTGGCGCTAACCTTCACTTCCGATAATTTGTGGGTAGTTTGAAATTTTTTATCCGATATCGAGGCTAATTAAAAGACCCGCGATTGCAACACCTCCAAAAACGAGTTTGATTTTTTGATTTAGTTTGAAACCTAAAAAATTTTAAAATTAATGTTTTTAATCAAGTAAATAACCAAACGAAGAGGTAAGGGCGTAAGACACTCTACGCCATCATGCCTACTTTGTTTTTATTGGCAAATACATTTATTACTTTGAACATTTTAAAATTTGGTAGATACCTATAGCCTTAGAAAGCTATTCATGTAAGCCCGTGAGGCGCGACTCGCTAACTGAAAAAGTCAAAAAAAGGGAATCGCAAACTGCATTTATTATATTGAAAGTTCAATTCTAAATCAATCTACGGATCCGTTAATTAAAGTAACCATGAATAGATAAAATTCTTCCATCAAACTCCCTTATTTTCAAACCGGAAGTGTTTCACTTTTTGATAAAACTAGCGGCATCAGGAAATTATAAATGACATGAAAAAATATATATATATATTGGCTGATAAATAAAGAATACCTTGCGAAGAAAACTCAATAATTTCACATGTTTCCCCTCGCAGGGGCAAATACCTACATCCCAATATGCCTTCGCACAGGCGCTGGAACAATGGTTATGATACAGTAAATAAGAATAGCAACACTTCTATAATCTGCCCACGCAGGGCTACCAATACAAATGAGACGTCAGAACGTCAATATAACGTTGGCTTAGCTTTAAGCTTAGCAACAGAAGTACTCTATCTTCGATCTCGCGGATCGAGACCTCCACAGAGTGGACAAAGGTAAGTTGGCTTAGCTTTAAGCTTAGCAACAGAAGTACTCTATCTTCGATCTCGCGGATCGAGACCTTCACAGAGTGGACAAAGGTAAGTGCTGTACTTGACCGTCAGGCTGCAAAGATTATAAAAGACAGATACAATGACGAGGAGCCTTTTTGGGCCGGTCCATATACCACGTTATATAAATCGGTGGAAAAAGATGGCAGCGTCAGATTTTGATAATAAAAAGGTACCGCATACCGTTTTTGGAAGTACCTCCTTTAGTAACACCCGACTCAAAAGACAGTGTTTTCGTACTGTGGAGTCGGAAAAGATGTCCTCACTCGTTCTACAAACGAAAAATTGATACTTACTAAAAGTACGGAAAACTTTGTGTCGTCTCTGTTTTCGTTATAAAAAAGCGATACTCGAAATACCCTCACTCAACCGATATGTGCTAAAGAAAAGATTTCAATCAATAAATATGTTTCGTGTGCTGGATTTCCTCCAATCCCATGATCGAATGTGCAAATGTGTGACTGTGTCTTTTCATAACCTCATTTCAATGTGCCGGTGGCCAGTCTTACAGACGGGTTTTTACGCGTCCTTTTCAAGAAAGAATAACTTGAGATTACTCTTTTTCGGCCTAAGCATTGCGCCAAAAGTCTGTAGGTACCCAGGTACCTACCTAATAAATTGGATTACGCAAATTATATAAAAAAAAAAATATACATCGTTTCATTACGTTTTACGTAGATATTGGAAACGCTGGAAATCCTCGGATTCTACATAGATAGCATATAAAGTTCTTTCTCTCCCCGCGAAAATATATCACTTTTCTCGGCATACTCGAACGGGTCAGACGTCCCTGATAGAACCACAAAGTCGGGTGGATTAATGTATTTTGCAAGCTTCGCTGTTCTCCGAGGAAGTCTAAGTCGCCGAAGGTTCTGTCCCTTCTCAGCACAACCTCAACGATATATTTTTACCCCATCCGGTGCTCGTCATCTGTCTTCGCGGATTTTGCCAAGGGAGGCCAACTAAATAATCAGACCATGTCGGGTGTCTTGGGCACCAGGGGAGGAACACTTCCATTGCAATATAAAATAATTGTTAGACATCTTGAGGATATTGCAACTGCAGGCATCGAGCATGGCAAAAAGTTCCGTGCTAATTTAATCCGACGACCATTCAGCGATAGTTTACTTATGCAACGTATTGGGGCAAGTCCCTGTCTTTGATGAACCTGCCGTTCAAAATGTTGCTGATCTTAGACGAGCATTCTTCGAGATCCATTTCAAAATTTATCACATAACAGGACCCTAAACAATCACGCAGGTTGTTAGTCCAGACACAGATACACCTCCGAGTGGCACTTAACTCGGAGATGAACAAAAATTATCTTTGCAAAAAGATAATCACACCGGTGATAAATTTTTTCGCGTCCAAATATGCAATTCGTGTATTGGTGGACAATTCACAAACAACACCATCCATTTGGGGCCACCCAAACTAAGCAAAGCTTGTACTATGCAATGGTAGTAATTAATTATGTAACATATTAAAATTAACGATTATGATGAAAACGATTACGACACGTTGATGCGTCGTACGCATTCAGCAAATCTTGGAACGTTCATCTGGCATGGGTGTTCCCGCCACTATTCCGCATGCTAAGTGTATTGATGACGAGTATTGGTGATCTAAGTCGAGCAACGGGAACCTACCTCATAATAGCTCCACGTGGGAGACGGTATTTTGGCGAGCGAACCTAAAATCACGAGAGCTGTCAGTCACACACAGCCCCGTTCACTTTTTAACGATTTCATCTTTTGACTTTATACTCGATACAACAACTGGGTTGCAACCATCGGCATCAAAAGTCCAAGTCATGGTTTCTGGAAGCTCCATACCTCCAGATGTGGCGGTGAGGAAACAAAGACGTGGCATGGTAGTCAAGTATCTTTTTATTTACTCGAACCGTAGCGGCCTTCTACCCAGAGAACGAATAAAGCGCCATGAAACGGTTGGTTTTCGCGAACCAAATAAAATAATATAGATCCTATTTACACGGACGGGTTGAATTTAGGTCTCTTTCTAGGTGACCGTATATCAATTTCGGTTTCTCAAATTTTTCCTCACAAATCGGCTGTTTCCACACGATGTTATACGGAATAAGGGAATTAATGGCCAAGGTTACGTTAATGAATAACGTTTAAGTGACACATGTTTAAAAGCCATGGCCCTAAAATGCAAGATGGTCGAAAACCATTTATTTGGGATAAAATGTTCTGGCAAAATAGTATGCCCTTAACATTTTTCTAATGTTTTTTAAATTATTAGGGGTTCCGTTGCCCTTCTGTGCCTGTGTTCAAGCCGCAGAATTTAGGATTTGTCACTTTGACCGTAGACAAAGATAAATCTACCTATAGATAATTAGACTACCATATTATGTTATGAGTTCAAATTGGATTTAAGCTAATGAGATGATGACGAGAATGCAGAGATTCTCGACACCCAGGGTAAAAAACTGTTGGCAAACACTCTGAATCAAAATCTGTATTTTGTCCGGTATTTTGGATACATGAAACGATAACCATTTTAAACGAATGGCATCGTATTTCCAACAGCTCAAGTTTATTAAAGCTTCATGACGTCCTCCGTCTCTTGAGTTCAGTGCCGTCATCGCCGGATGGTAGGTACAAGTCTCTTCTGAAGACCGCTGGCATCAAGCGCTACATCATGAAGTGTACGGCCAGCTGTAATCTCAAAAAGTTCGGTTGACAATCTTCCTTTTAGACGAAATTTTAGACAAGGGCAGTAAGTGATACTTAAAAACTTTTCAAAAATAGGTCCTATTATTTTGGAGAAGTGTCGACTAATTCTTTGTATAACACCAAATAACGATATCGAAAGCGGTTCTACCATTTTCATACCAATTAATTTATTTTGGATACAAACCTTTGTACAAATTTCTGTTAATGCACAGAAGGTGTATTATATAATATTTGGGTATTAGAAAGGTACTCTTAAATTTTGCTGCCATCCTTCTGATCATAAAAATTCGAACGTACTCATACCATTCCATATAATAATAATTATATTGTCAAGGATGACGATTTAGTCCAAAAATAGCATAACAAATCAGTGTTTCATCACACACATATTTTGTTGCAATAGAAGAGTAATTAATAATTACTGACCTTTGCAAATACAGCTTGACAAGAATTTCTCCAAATAACTAATTATGGAACAATAAAATTCTACCAGGTCTTGGATATAAGATTGCAGATTAATAAATAATCAGTTATTGAATTAGTGTTCATATGGTGATTTCTGTATACTTCCCCTAATATCACATTGGCGTTCCTCTCACCAGGCGATAACAAACAGGTCTCAATATATATAAGCTTCTACTAACGGTCAAGTGTATAATGAGACCGTTTTACCTGAAATAAAACGGTTATTATATACTTACCTTAGTAGAAGCTTACTTTTTACCTCTGCCTGGTGATATATTTCGACGCAATGACGAGCAAGCTCGGAGCCTCCAGCTACCTCGTGCGCCTGGCGAGAGGGGAGGGGTGTGCGAAAGAGACAGAGCTATAGCAATAGAAAGAGATAACTGCTACAACGGGAAATGGAGCTGCCTATCTCAATATATATAAGCTTCTACTAAGGTAAGTATATAATAACCGTTTTATTTCAGGTAAAACGGTCTCATTTGAAACCCATATTGAGGTAGTACGTATTGAAAAAAAATGCCATTTTGTGAGAGGATATCCAGGCCCTCTCAAAAATTTGTGGATCAAGAGCTCAGAAATATTTTTCAGGGATAAAATCTCAGGGATATAATGAGTGACGGTGCTTAGATAAACAAAAGTAGAGGTATACCTATCTAACAAATTTTGGAAAATATATATTTTTATTCTTAAATAACTATTTACGGCCCGTTCCTGCCTCGCTCGGATAATAACCTAGATAAGTACCAACTGCAGCGCCATCTGCCGGGCTGATTTATAAATTTAAACCTACTTTTTATTGAGTTCTACCCAAAAACATACAAAAAAATCATTCAAATCGGTCCAACCGTTTAGGAGGAGTGTTAACACACATACAAAAGAATTATATATATGATATAAATAATTAAAATATGTTTTTTTCCATACCTACTTAATGTACTTGCCTTGTTTTTAAGGATCAAAAAATTAATTTAGGAATGACTAAGTCATTATCTTTAGGAGATTGCATGTTTTTCCCCTGTTTTTCATGGACATAGCTTGTTTTTTACCTGTCTTTTCTGACTTTGTTTAGTTTTTTTCAGCTAACTCAATAAATATGAGAAAAAAAGCTTGATTATTTTTACTCACCAAAAACAAGTATATTTTCTTTATAATTTCATTTTTTATTTAATTTTTTAGTCTAAATATATATTTTTGTATGGATTCAAAGTTTAATTTGCTATTTTCTCAGTTCAATGTCTTTGTGACATTGCATGTTTTCCCCCTGTAGCCTTCATTATTTAATTTGTTTCAAAGCTTTTGTTCATTTAATATTTAATTTGTTCTTTTGATAATAAATATGCTACTTTGGGATTCCATTCATCTAATTTATTTTCTTGTTTCTTTGAAAACATGCCAAGTTTTTTGAAATTGTTTGTTATTTATCTTAAAATCAAAATGAACAAAAATTTGACAAAATAATGTTTTATTAGTTCCCAATAAAAATCTCTCTTCTGCCACCATTTCTGACCCTGCCTACGCATCCGACATCGGTTCCGACTCCGGGCCCGACTCCGATAAATCTAATTTAAAAACTCCGACTTCGTCTTCGGTTCCGATAAAATTACCTCTATTACATCCCTGGTCTTCAAAAATGATGCTGAGGTTTTTGAAATATATTTTTTCAATACTGAATAATTTGTGCGACAGACACTTCCAAAGTGGTAAAATGTGTAACCTCCTGTAACTTCTAAAATAAGATAATGATAAAACTAAAAAAAAATTACGATGTACACTACCATACACTTCCACCGAAAATTGGTTTGAACTCGATCTAGTTAGTAGTTTTTTTTAGTACATACCTACGTCATATTATATACCTACTTACACTATTATTAAAACATCCATCAAAATTACAACGAACTACAAGAACTTATGTATTACTAGAAGCGTCCCGCGGTGTTACCCGCGAAGTTCCCGTTCCCGTTGTTCCCGTTGTTTTTCCGGGATAAAACCTAACGTATCCTAACGTATGAACGAATCGGGCTGAAATTTGGAACACGGATAGATTATAGTCTGGAAGAACTACGTTGGTAACACCGCGGGGCGCTGCTAGTATGCTATATTCCTGATTATAATCTATGTTTCGAATTTCAACTCGATCCGTTCACTCGATACCGACGTAATTGAGCCACAAATATTCTGAACTTTCCCAATGAAAATATTAGTAGGATGATAAAGTCATCACTCGGTCAGTCTATGCTGTGAAAGATACAAGTTACAATATGCTGCACTTTGTAATGTAGAATAAGAAATAGGTACCAAAAACTGGTGAAATATGACTCAAAACGACATATTAATAACGTTAGGAACCGTCTCTATCACTTTATGTTAATGTTTTCTTTTTATTTCAGAAACATCCAAAGTTGCCGCCGATTGCGACAACAGCGTTTTTATTGCTGTACACCTACGGACCTTACATCAAGCTTGTGACTACAGCACTGTTTCTGCTTGTTGGGACCATGTTATTAGTATATTCAGCTAAAATATGGTACTGGAGGAGAATAGCTTTAAGAAGAACTAAAGTGTATAAAACGCGACTGGCTCAAAAATTTAACGACGCTTATTTTCCATTAGTAAAATAAATCTTATTTATTGACGTGTGTGGCCTTTTAATTTACAGACTCACAGAATTTCAAGTAATCTAGTAAATAATATTTACTCACAAAGAATGCTATAAAAATAATGTGATATTATACCTAGTAGGTTTGGCAGAAGTAAAAAGAGAGGGAGAAAACGTAATAAGCAGATATGGAATACAATATGTTAGGAGGTTCCAAGTTGCAATTCGGAATGAGGTAATTCATCAGAGTACTAAAGTTAAGGACATAACTCAGCGCATCAGCAAGCAGAAGTGGCAGTGGTCATTTCTGTCGCAGAACTTATAACAGATTGGGGCAGACAGGCTTTAGGAGTGGAGGCCACGAATCGGCAAACTTAGTGTAGGAAGCTCTGAAATAGATGGACTGACGATTTAGGAAAAACAAGCCGAGGAGGAGGATCGGGCTCAGTACCTTATTATTGGAGAGGCCTATGTTCAGTACCAGCTGGACTTGTGTCAGCTGATTATGATGTGCGGAACGATTGTTCTAGGAGAATGTGCTTCGACAAAAGCGAAATGAACAAGGGTGCTATTGTTTGGTCAAAATTTAGAATTATCTTCGTCAAGTATACATTATTTATATCCTGAAAATGCCTAATTGACATTGCTAAAACCTTAGATTAAGTACCTAAAATACGATCAAAATATTAGATGTTAGGCAGGCACCATTTATTTATACCTATATTTTTGAACCAATGTTTTGTCTAGTTTGTAAAATGCTCATTGGTAGAGCTAACGCGAAACACACATGCAAATACAACATACAGACGAATTGAAAACTCTTCCTTTCCGAAGTCGGTAAATAATAACGTCATTATGAAAAAATGCAGAGTAGACGCATAGGGGTGAAAAATACTTTAGAACCTATTCACCTACCTAATAAAAAAGTAGGGAAAATTTCAAAATTATTTACAGTTATTTTTTAGAACAAAAAATTACTGAATCCTGTCCATCTGTTTCGGAGAAACACGAACACAAACATCGAGCACGAGATTGAGTATATTTATACCTACCAATAGGAATGTCGTTTGCCTGAAGTGCTTTTGAACTTTTGATGAAGCCATGCATCATGGCTAGTTATATATTTTTCTTCGCTTAAATTGCTGCTAAGTGGAAAAAAATATCAAGTAACATGCCACCTTACGGCAAGCCTAGAAATAACTACGACACGTAACGCTGATGGCGTTATTACTTAGTGAATGTATTTTTGCACTGAACAATACCTGAGCAGCAGACTTGAAGGATTTAGTTTCCAAGATAATACCTAGATGGCGTTTTCATAAATACTTCAACAAGCCGTAGACTGGATAAAACGTCCCACGTAATACCCGGTTTACATTATTCCAGTCCATCGACCGAATCCAGCGCTGGATTGCTTACTGGAATAATGTAAACCGGCACTGGAATGCATTGGCACTGGATTGATGTATTCCAGTGCCGGTCTCCATTATTCCAGTAAGCAATCCAGCGCTGGATTCGGTCGCTGGACTGGAATCATGTAAACGAGGTATAATGGAAACCGGCACTGGAATACATCAATCCAGTGCCAGTGCATTCCAGTGCCGGTCTCCATTATTCCAGTAAGCAATCCAGCGCTGGATTCGGTCGCTGGACTGGAATCATGTAAACGGGGTATTATTCCAGTAAGCAATCCAGCGCTGGATTCGGTCGCTGGACTGGAATCATGTAAACGGGGTATAACGTAACGTACTCAACGTAACGTACCTAAGTGCAGACTTTGTTAGCACCACTGAATTTAACGGTGAAGGAAAATATTACGACGAAGTGTTCCAAGAAAAATATCCGATTCCAAGGTCCCAAGAAAAATATGCGACTGTCGATCTGGATGGAACCTAAGGATACTTAATCAAGATGATCAACCAGTCAAAACCAGTTGAAAGCATGTCTGGATTGCCTGACATGCTGACGGCATTAAATTTAAAAATGGAATTCTAAAAACACGTTTTTGCATGCCCGTAGTCATAAAACCCTTGTGCAGTTAGCATGTCAAGGACAAGGCATTGGCCTCTTAGCGCTGATAATGCAGTGCAATTAAGGAAATAAATAAACATTAAATTATGTAGTTTAGGGACTATAAAGGATCGATAGGGGGGTGCATTCTGAGCATATATTCCAATTTGAGGGATTCTGGCATGGTCAGCTCAAGGTCATTTCGATGAAAACGCGTTTAACTCGATATTTCGAGAACTGTTAGTGTAAGGCAAAAAATTGTGGAGACCTTTTCTCTTCTACATTAAATTTACTAACTTTTATAGTAACCACTTTTCTTTCTTTCATCAATATTTTTCAAGTTACTGCTTCCGAAAGGCAAAAATTTTACTTTTTTTCCTCCCTTTTGCCATTTCCTCCCCAACCGTTCAATTTTATGCAACTTTACCGATAATCAAAAGTGTAGATCTTTTAATAATGAACAACTTTGTCCTTGCACTTTTTTCAGTAATGGCAATACCTTCAGAGTTATGTTACTTTACCGAGCGAAATCCGCGCCACTGCGACACCTCCGTGACACTGCGATAAATCCGCGACACCTGCGGGCTTTAGGGCTGAACCCAAATTTCATTGTTTGTTTGTGTCGGTGGGTTTCTTCTACACAAGCTTATGTGGGACAACCACGTCACCTACTCCGATATATGCCAGAAATACACTCAGATACACGCAATCAGACATAGAGGTGAAGCGAGCCGTAGAGGATGCGGATGGTCTGATTATCAGTACGGCTAAGAGAATTTTGTCGGACTCTACGGCTTGCTCCACCTCTATGTCTGATTTGATGAGAAAAGTTTTCAGTAGTTAGATGAATCTGGTCTTATTGCTCTCGTTGCCTAAAAACTTATCTTGAGTTGTGGTGACGGTCATATTGTAGATGAAAATGATATCCGCACATGGCTTCAGCTGGGATCGGCGCAGCCGTTTGGCAGAATTGGAGTCAAAGTTGGAAATACCTTTGGGATAGCCATCGAATACAATTACCACGTCTGTACCGTAGTGTTTTTTATGTGTGTTACGTATTTCTGGCATATGTCGAAGTAGGTAACGTTGTTGTCCCACATAACCCTGTGTAGAAGAAACCCACCGACACAATCCAACAATGAATTTAGGGTTCAGCCCTAAGACCGGAGGTGTCGCGGATTTTTTGCAGTGTCGCGGAGGTGTCGCAGTGGCGCGGATTTCGCTCGGTAAAGTAACATAACTCTGAAGGTATTGTCATTACAGAAAAAAAGTTCAAGGAAAAAGTTGTTTATTATTAAAAGATGTACACTTTTGATTATCGGTAAAGTTTCATAAAATTGAACGGTTGGGGAGGAAATGGCGAAAGGGAGGAAAAAAAGTTAAATTTTTGGCTTTCGGAAGCAATAACTTGAAAAATATTGATGAAAAAAAGAAACGTTGTGGATGTAAAAGTTAGTAAATTTAATTTAGAAGAGAAAAGGTCTTAACAATTTTTTGCCTAACACTAACAGTTCTCGAGATATCGAATTAAACGCGTTTTCATCGAAATGACCTTGAGCTGACCATGCCAGAATCCCTCAAATTGGAATATAAGCTCAGAATGCACCCCTCTATCGATCCTTTATAGTCCCCAAACTACATAATTTAATGTTTTTTTATTCCATTTTTTTGCCTAATTTCATTGGGTTATTACACCGAGAAACAATTTTATTGAAACGAGCTAATGATTTCATTGAATTTTTTGTTTTATTGGTATTGACATCATTTGTGATTTTAGCATCTAATACAACAACTTGTTTACATAAACAAAATTAAAATCATACAAAGTTGGATTCGCCGTCGCGATTACACTCAACATCCATACAAACCTAAGCAAAAGCTTGTTTTTTAGTGTAATATTTTTTACAATAAAAGTTTTATGTGAGTGGGGCATGATGCATGAGCCAGCGAGCAACACGGAAGGGAGTAGGCATACACAGCGTTTCCCCTCTGTCAAAGTACAAGTCCGCGTGGACCAAGGAGTTTGATAATATACTGTGGCGTGAGGGCGGGGCTAGATTTGTGAATGGTGCTTTATTTTTTATGTGTTAGTGATTTGGTTGTATGAATATGATCGGCAATGGATCGGTACAGGTATGTTTTGTATGTAATAGTGCGGCTTTGCGCTAGTGTGCAACTTCCCCTCCCGCAAGAAATGACAGAAAGATTTGAACAATATAGCCAAGGCTACTCCCTTCCGTGTTGCTCGCTGGCATGAGCAGATGGAGCGTCCTTACCTAGAAACCGACTCGCTCTCTATTTGTAGACACCAACACCAACACCAACTGCAACCATTAGGAAAAACCCACTCAGGCAACGAATTCCACGGCCAAAAGATTTGTATTACAACAGTATGGGAAAAACATTTTCGTTCCTGTTTTTGGAACGTCAATCATGATAGGATGACGTTTTTCCAAACAACGAGCTGTCCGATAGAAAAAAAAAAATGTTTGTCTGTAAAGTCGGTTTACTGACGATAGAACGTGACAACGTCTTAAGAAAATACTGATGAAATGGTAGCATTTTTCAAAAGTTAATTTTAATTTCATTTGTTTAATAGATTTGTATGTAAAAAGTAATCAGTAGAATTTAGTCATTTTCAATCAAAACAATGCAAAAAAGCTTTTAGATGCCGGGGATCGAACCCGGAGCATTTCACAGGCAAAGCGAACGCTCTACCACTGAGCTACATCCCCGCTTGAACTACTGGTCGAAATAATTAATACAACTGTAACAAACATGCGGCGAGGTAACGACCGACGGTAACGCGGTAACGGTACATGACGTCATGTTTTGTGGGCGTGCAGCCGGCTTCATCGAATTATAAGACGTTATCACGTCAAAAACGCAAGGTGGGTATATTAGACCATGCAGATAAGATGGACATTGCGCACTCTCCGAAGTGTACGTGATAGAACCCCGATAAGCTAGCAATTTTGCGACGATGTTCCAGATTTTGAACTCTTTTTCGAACAAAAGTGGCGTTGCCCATAAACCTTTTGGCACGTCTCTCGATCGGTACCAAAGCCTCCGGCTGGTACCTACCTACTACTTAGCAGACCCATTATTGCAAAGATGCGAACGTACCATAGAATAGATAATACAGTACCCCAAACAAGCTAATAAAGCAAAGCTATAGTATTAAAAAATAGAACACATTTATTATTATCCTAATAATCTTATACCTTTAAACGAGCAATTCTTGTACCTATATCTATATATAAAAGCGAAAGGTCACTCATCACGAAATCTCAGAAACTATAAATGCTAGGAGTCTGAAATTTTGCATGGAGGTGTATTTTAGCACGTAGGCGCTCGCTAAGACGGGGTTTTGCGAAACTCAACCCCTAAGAGGATGAAACAAGGGATGGACGGTTGTATGAAAATGTCGTCATTTTCGTTGTAGCCATGAAATCCACTAAACCGATTGTAATTAAATTTTTTTACACTGATAAGCCAGACCCCAAAAAAGGACAAAGGCCACTTTTTATTTCAGAAAAAGGGTTGAAGTGGTTGAAATGGGGATGAGAATGTATTTAGAAGTTCGTAATTGTTGAAGATAAAACTATGAAACTTTGTAACTAGACACGAAGGAAATAAATGTTTGTTCTACCAACTTTGTAATTTCGAATTATACGGGTATGTCATAGGGATTTAAATGGGAGATGAAAGTTTTATGCCGAGGTTCGTCAATGTTGAAGAAACTTTATATCTAGGCTCTCGACATAAAGCAAATAAATGTTTCCTCTGACGATTTTGCAATCTCGAACTGTATGTGGATAAAATAGGGATGAAAGTTGAAATGGAATTCCGCAATTATTGAAGATAAAACCATGAAACTTCGTATCTAGACACTTGACGCAAAGCACATAAGTAAATGTTTATCTTTGAACTATACGGGGATGAAATAGGGGTTGAAGATTTATATGGAAGTTTGTCATTGTTGAAGATAAAACCATGAAATTTTGCAACTAGACACTTGAAATGCATACTATTATATTATAAATTATGTGAAAGTAACTCTGTTTATCTCTCTGTTACGCTTTAGTGCCTAAATCACTGAATCGATTTTGATGAAATGGTATTAAATGTTTGAATATAAGCTGTTTTTAGTAAATGGAAATTTTGATGGATGCACAAATACTACCTCAGTTATCTTTATATTTATTTCGCGCAGACGAAGTCGCGGGTAAAAGCTAGTATGTATATATATATAGGTATACTAGCTGACCCGGTGAACTTCGTACCACCATGTATTTTTGAAGTGAAAACTTCTTTAGGCGCGCCTAGACACAGAGCACATTTCACATACAGAGCATTTTGTAGTTGTTTGAGCTGCTTTGAAAGTCTTGCCACCAATAACACACACATCTTCAGCATACAATTTTCTCTCCAACTTTGTAACTTTTGAGATAATGTTTTCTATTAGAAGGTCGTCTTGTCATAATAGGGGCTGACGACACATCATCTCCGGCTAACTGAGCAGATTGTTTAAGCAAAACTACAATTATTTGTTCCCTTAATTGAGTGATAGTAAGTTTCTTGAGATATTATTTGGTTGAATAATAAATGTGCATTCAAGATAAAAACAGCGATAATAAATAGTACGAAATGTGTATCTTTATTGATACACATGGCCTGGGGAATAGTTTATCTATATAAAGTATTTCCCAGGCCACGTCATCATAAAATATACACACCGGTAAAAAAAGGATGATAAAGGAGGGAGTGTGATTATTTTCTATACTATTTTAACACCTCACAACTCACAACACTAAAAAAACAAAAATTTAAAGTTGTGAAAATTTGACAGTATTTGCATATAGGGCTTGGCGCTGAGTGTGTTAAGGTTGCCCCTGGGACTTGTATAAGATCATAGCAAAAGCAAGCCGCACTGGAAACTGAAGTGTTTAAAATTAAATGGTACATCAGTCGGAATCATTGGGATGCGTGGTATCAAAACGTCTTCTCCTTTAATACTTTCCTTTCAGTATAGTTGCTTCTATCACAGTATTTTTATAGCTAACCGTGTGCCGTTGCAAAGACGCGGTTCGTTCATATTTCACAACATTTTAACTACCGATCCAACTTGAAGATTAGGTATGAGGTGGCAATCCTGGAAAATCCAGCGAATTCAAATGAATAGGTAGTTGTTGACGACATCATCTTGATTAGTCACCGAATCAACTGATTTATAAATCCTCAGTTCGCCTGTAATTTGTTCTTGAATTAAGAAATTCAATTAATTTGCATCCATCTCATTTACTTAATAGGTATTAATATTTATTTATCATGCGGCTGTCTTGTTCCAATGTTGGGCAACGGCTTCCATACCGTCCAGTCTTTCCGATATTTGTGGAGTTTGTCTTGCCATCGATTTTTTGGTCTGCCGCGTCGTCGTTTGCAATCTGGCTTCCTCCGCGTGGTAATTTTGGCCCAATAATCATCCGACATGCGGCAAACATATCCAGCCTGATTCCACTTCAAATTGGCTGCTTTTTGAGTCACATCGGCTATTCCGCTTTTAGAACGCAGTATGACGTTTCGTATTCTGTCCGTTAGTTTTACTCAAAAAACACTGCGATCCAAAGCCCGTTAGCAAAGGTGTATATTCAAATAATTTTGCACAGATAGGGATATTAAATTAATAATTCAAAATAATGAAACACTTTTGGTAACGTGGTTTGTGTTTGACTGACATTTGCTTGATATAATGACGTGAAATTGACACATTTTACATCGCATGACGAAACTTAATCAAAATAAATAATATCGTGAAGCCGACCAAATTGAAAATCAGTATTAATGATCTATGAATCTTACGTTTTGTAATTATTCAATTTGATTTGATTCGCGATATTATCACTTTTGTTGAGTTTCTTCTGAGTGGGTTTCGGAACGTGACATTAGATCCTCCTATTCTCCAACTGTTTTGATAGATATGATAGAATTTGAACTTTGTGCAGCGGGAACAAAGTGCAAATTGACTCCTTGACGTTAAAAACTCATATAAATCGCTTAGACATAAGTGAGTGCTTGTTATTTAATATGAACTTTATTTCATAGCAATAAAGCTCAAATTGCCTTAACATTTTTGTTAGAAAACGTTTGTATGGGAAAGCACTTTATTTAATATGAACTTTATTCCATAGCAATAAAGCTCAAATTGCCTTAACATATTAGTTAGAAAACGTTTGTATGGGAAAAAGAAAAGGGCTGTTTTTAGGGAGTTTCCGGCAATGATTCGATTTATTCTCGCCGTAAAAACCATCCTTGGACTTCAACGAACATTAAAAAAAAAATTGTCCAAATTGGTCCAGGCGATTAATTTTCATGTTATAGAAGATAGATTTTAAATTTGCCATAAGCTCCAGGAAATTTGAATCGAAATAGAGTGAAAAACATTAGCAAATTAAGTGGCGAAGTGCGAGTTGGACTTGCCTATGAAGGGTTCCATTGCAGCAAGTAATATAATATACATAGTACACATAGTTCTTGTAGTTCGTTGTAACTTTGATCGAAGTTTTAATAATAGTGTATTTATACGTACTAAAAAACTACTCATCAGATCGAATTCAAACCAATTTTCGTTGGTAGTTTGCATGGTTTGCATAATGCACATCATATATTTTTTTTAGTTTTTTCATTCTCTTATTTTAGAAGTTAGAGGGGGGGGGGGCACACATTTTACCACTTTGGAAGTGTCTGTCGCGCAAATTATTCAGTGTAGACAAAAATGATTTTAGAAACCTCAACATCATTTTTGAAGACCTATCGATAGACCTCCCACAGGTGTAGGATTGATGAAAAAAAAAATTTTGAGTTTCAGTTCTAAGTATGGGGGGCACCCCTATTTTTTTTCTAATTTTTGTAAAAATCTTAATGCGGTTCACAAAATAGATCTACTTACCAAGTTTTAAAAGTGTTCTCATAGTTTCGGCAAAAAGTGGCTGTGACTGTGACATACGGACGGACAGACAGAAAAACAGACAGACATGACGAATCTATAAGGGTTCCGTTTTTACGTTATAGGGAAACCTAAAAAGACTATAATTGATCAGTTATCGAGCGGGACGAAAAATGATTAAATTACTAAAATGGCTATAAAAAAATAGGGGTTGGTGATAAAAGGATAAAAATTTAGGGTTGTATGTATTTTTTAACGCCACATTATAAAAATATATAAAAATATAAAAACAAAAAAAAATGTCCAAAAATTAAAAAAAAAAATGTTTGGGGTGAACAACCCTTGTCACTTAGGGGTATGAAAAATAGCTAGTAGCCGATTCTCAGACCTACTGAATATGCATACAAAATTTGGTTAAAATCGATAAAGCCGTTTCGGAGGAGTAAGGAAACAAACACTGTGACACGAGAATTTTATATATAAGATAGTATCTAAATTTCGGAAACGGCTGGAACGATATTTATGAAATTTTGTATGCATGGGGTTTCGGGGACGATAAATCGATCTAACTAGATTACATTTAATAATAAAGTGGCCAAGTGCGAGTTGGACTCGCCCATGAAGGGTTCCGTTGCAGCAAGTAACATAATACCTATACATAGTACACATAGTTCTTGTAGTTCGTTGTAACTTTGATCGAAGTTTCAATAATACTGTATTTATGACGTAGTAAAAAAAAAACTACTCATCAGATCAAGTTCAAACTAATTTTCGTTGGTAGTTTACATGGTAATGTACACCATATATTTTTTTTAGATTTTTCTTTCTCTTACTTTAGAAGTTAGAGGGGGGGGGACACACATTTTACCACTTTGGAAGTGTCTCTCGCGCAAATTATTCAGTGTAGACGAAAATGATTTTAGAAACCTCAACATCATTTTTGAAGACCTATCGATAGACACCCCACACGTGTAGGTTTGATGAAAAAAATTTTTTTGAGTTTCAGTTCTCAGTATGGGGGGCAACCCTAATTTTTATTTTTTTTTGTTCAAACCTTAATGCGGTTCACAGAATACATCTACTTACCAAGTTTCAACAGTGTAATTCTCATAGTTTCGGCAAAAAGTGGCTGTGACATACGGACGGACAGACAGACAGACAGACAGACAGACAGACAGACATGACGAATCTATAAGGGTTCCGTTTTTACGTTTTACGGAACCCTAAAAACGCGTATTATGTGCGTTTTTAGACAATGAAAAACTGTCACATTAGACATTAGAATGCAATGGTAAATTTCGCCGCATGACGCGACAGCTTATTTGGCTCAGACGGGAAGTCGGCCGTTCGTGGCGGTCACGAATTAATAGCTGCGGGTTCGAATCTAGACGGCTTCTCTTATTTTTTCAAGTATTCTTTTTTTAAGAATATCTAAGTATTTTTAGTATTTAAACCGAGCAAATAGTCCGGTCAAATTAGACCAAAAAATAATAGTAAAGTTACCTAAATTCACACCAAGCTGAAAATCGCTAAGATTGTTTAAAATATCATTAAAAACAAAATTTGAAAGTTCCCCATCTTTCCCCTGTGAGCAAAAAGTTTTATTCAAGGTCAAAGGTAAAAAAAATGAGTTTATCGCGATTTTCAGCAAAACGGTAAGTTTTATCATAAAAATACCTCAGACAAAAGTTGTAAGCCATAAAATTATCTACAAAAAATTGTTTCATACTTTTTTTCTACGAGCCACCGTTTCTGAGATATATATTACGATTCAAAAAGTTGTAATCATCATAATAATATGCATGAGTACGTTCGTGAGGAAGCACCTATGTATTGAAACCTCACTCGTGGTCCCTGGGTGGTTCTAATCAGGTGACAAATTACCGGTGGTAGGCTTTGGCCGTGGTTGGTGACCACCCACTAGACTAAGTCACGACGCCAAGCGGCCTAGCCGTGTTCCGACGTGTTGTCTAGTGACACCATTAGGGGAAAACGGGTTAGATCAGTTGCTGCACAACTGCAAGACCGGTCTGTCACACACCAATACTGTACAACGGGACGCTAGTCATGGAGGGTAGCGGGATCCGAGGCGCGGTTGCCGCGACCGACCGCAGATAGTAGGGGGCCCAAGTAGTGTGCTAGCCCCTCATGAAAGGCGGCTCGCCATCTAGCGAAAAATCCCGGGATGCGCTATCCTGCCGGTTGGCGACCGGATGACAACGCCAGGTAGACATCTCCGGGGGGACTCGGGCGTCCCCGCAGTCTCTAGGCTAGCTCCCCGCTGGTGTATTTGTGTTGTGTGTTGTGACCAATGGCCAGTAGTGTGCAGCCTCGTTCTACTGCCGTTTTTCCCACCGATCCCCTCTCAAAACAAATATGAAACAAGTCAATTACAGAATCAAGTTTAAAGAGCGGCTGCACGCCTTGTCGGTTAAAGTGCACCTCACTAATATTCGGGGTCTGCACTCCAATCTCTCAGCAGTCCACCATCACCTCGAGACTGAGCAGCCGACACTCTTGTTTCTTACGGAGACGCAGATAGGTTGTCCGTCGGATGTGGCGTACCTAACGTATCCAGGCCCAGATGGCATTCCTGCTCTACTAGAGCAGGAATGCCATCTGGGCCACTGAAGGCTTCTGCGCCTGAGTTGTCACCGATATTGACACGCCTATTTAGACTCTCTCTCCAAACTGGGCTAGTACCGAATTCTTGGAAGCTTGCCAATGTGCAATGTGCCCAAAAAGGGTAGTGTCAACTACAGGCCCATCTCGGTCACGTCCATACTCTGCAAGACTATGGAACGTGTCTTAAACCACAGACTCTTAACGTACCTAGAATCGAACGACCTCCTCAGTGACCAGCAATACGGGTTTCGCCGAAACCGGTCCACCGGGGATATTCTAGCGTACGTCACTCACATCTGGAGTGAAGCTATTGAGAACCAGGGGAAGCACTTGCAGTCTCCCTGGATATCTCGAAGGCTTATGACAGGGTTTGGCACGATGGCCTTACAAGAAAGCTTTTTCGTTATGGTTTGTCTACTGGGTTTATTGCGTGGATATCGGACTTCTTGAGGGATCGATCCATACGAGTCGCCATTGATGGCTGCTCGTCGGATCAAATGGCTATCAATACCGGAGTCCCTCAAGGGTCGGTACTCCCAGCGACGCTCTTCCTGCTACATATCAACAATGTTGAAGCCCGGTATCTTTGGGTACGCAGATGATAGCACCATTGTAGAGAGTTACATATCTAGCGCGAGAGCCACTGGGCATCAAACTCAGGTACTGATAGAGAGTCTGATCGAACGTTTGAGCTTGACCCTTGAGGCGTTGTCCAAATGGGGCGATGCCAATCTGGTCAAGTTCAACGAGAGTAAGACGCAGGCGTGTCTGTTCTCCGCTAAAAGGAGTCCTTTCCAACTGACTCCAACTTTTAGAGGTGTATCCGTGCCGGTGTCTGACCGTCTTGAGATTTTGGGCGTTACTTTGACCTCTACGCTGAACTTTGGCTCGTATATCGAGTTCAAGGCTAAACTGGCTGCCAAAAAACTTGGTTTCCTCTCAAAAGTGCGAAGGTACTACAAGTCTTAACAGTTGCTTACATTATATCAAGCACAGATTCGCTCCTGTATGGAGTACTGTTCGCACTTTTGGGATGGATCGGATGAGTATCAGCTGGAGGCTCTGGAATCGATAGAGAGACGTGCAAAAAGGCTCATAGACAACGACACTCTTGTGCGAAAAAGACTTCAAAGTCTTGAACATCGCCGAAAAATTGCTAGTCTATCGGGTTTTTATCGGATACACTTCGGAGAGTGTGCAACTGATTTGCATGGTCTGATACCACTTTGTCCTTTTTTCTATCGGAATGCTCGTAGCTCGAAAAAGCGACATCGTTTCATGGTTGATGTTCCAAAGACACGAACGAAGAGATTTGGCTCTATTTTTGTGATAAGAAGGTCTAGGCTGTGGAATACGTTGCTTGAGTGGGTTTTCCCCGATGGTTACAATCTTTGTGTCTTCAAATCGAGAGTGAATCGGTTTTTTCTACGTAAACACGCTCCATCGTAGACCGCATCGTCGCTTAACATCAGGTGAGATGGCGGTCAAGTGTAAACCTATAGAAGTTAAAAAAAAATCATCATAGGTGGCGAGGAAACGTGTGCAAATTATGACGATTACAACTTTTACAACTTTTTGAATCGCTATATCTCAAAAACGGTGGCTCGTAGCAAAAAAAGTGTTAACATTTTTTTGTAAATAATTTTATGATCTACAATTTTTGTCTGTGGTATTTATATGATAAAACTTACCGTTTTGCTGAAAATCGCGATAAACTCATTTTTTTTACCTTTGACCTTGAATAAAACTTTTTGCTCACAGGGGAAAGATGAGGAACTTTCAAATTTTGTTTTTAATGATATTTTAAACAATCTTACCGAATTTCAGCTTGGTGGGAATTTAGGTAACTTCGAATGTCTAAATTGACCGGACTAAAAGCTCGGTGACCCAGGTACTATCATGTTATAAATGCAAAAGTCCATGAGTGCATAACGGATGTTTGTTCATTTTTCACACAAAAACTTCTGAATATATCTGGGTGAAATTTAGTACGTAGTTATTAAATAGTCTGGGATAACTTTAATCACGGTTAAAAAAACATTGGCTAATTTTATTTTATTTATTTATTTAAACCTTTTTATTTCTAGTTTTACAAAATTTGGTTAGTTATAGTTTTTCAGTAAGTAAACAAATAATTAATTAGTGTTAATAAGTTAGCTTAGATTTATATTAGTAATGTATTTGTTTTAGATTTTTAAATATTAACAGGAACCCCGGTTTGGGTAAAGGCCTCCTCCAAAGATGCCCATTTGTTTCGGTCTTGTGCTATGGAGAACCACATCACGCCAGCTGATCTGTTTAGATCGTCTTCCCATCGAGCTAAGGGTCTCCCCTTCCTCCTCTTGCCTGGTGGTCCCTTCCACTTGGTAACACGGGTGGTCCATCTTTTATCAGACATTCTCGCCACATGTCAAGCCCAATTCCATTTCAGTTTTTGAGCAAAAGTCAAAGCGTTAATTACTTTAGTAATGCCCCTTTATTTTTGTGTGTCTTATTTTGTATATTTTCTTTATATTTAACATTCTTCGCTCTAAACCTCTTTGACATGGCTATGGCATGGCTAATTTTAATCACGGTAAAATAACGCGATCGGGATTCGGAATCTTCTCGGGGCGCTACTAGTAATTTAGTCCTACTAATATTATAAAAATGTGATTTTTTGGATGTTTGTTCCTCAATCACGTCGGAAAATCTAAACGGATCAGGTTGAAATTTGAAACACAGTTAGATTACCTATAGTTTAAAAATATCAGATTAGATTATAGTTTAGAATAACCTATAGGCTTATTTTAATAAAATTTCAGGAACGGGAACTACGGGTGTAAAACCACGGGGCGTTACTAGTAAAATATAAAAATGCACAGACAAATATCCTTATCCATCACGCAAATATTTGTGGTGGGAAATGTCCCCCAGTCCATGACCTGGGCTGGATATCAGACAGGAGACTTAATACCTACTAGCCCACGAGGCCGGTCGGATTGAGATCTCAATTTGTATTCAGGGTGAGGTACCAGGGAAACGTGTTTTTTTTCCTACAGAAGTTTTTGTTAAAGTGGCCTCTACTGCCTGTCGAACGCAACGACGGCAAATATAGTCGTGGTCATGTCACAAAACTGTGCGATAAGTATATGCGTGCTTTTTAATCAGTGGTCCATCTAGGTACTGGATCCAGTCCAGGGGGGTCACGACCCTCATGACCCAACCCCCCTGTATCCGCGCCTGGTCGAACGTTGAAGGTGCTGAACTGATACTGAACCCGCGCAGTTGTCGTTCCAGTTATTTTCATGCGTTAAAAATAGTCTATTTACTGTTAGATAATAATTGGATTTTTTTTAGATTTCAAATTTAATGGATACGGTTTTTGCACCAAATGGGGGGTTCACAGAGAAAGTCATGCTCCCTGTGAGCCCCCCTTCAGACCGCGCCTGCATCAGGCGGTCAAGTGAAAACCTATAAAAGTTAAAAAAAAAAAACTTACCGTGATTTTGTTAGTAAAGTCCAATGAAAAATAATTATACCTATGTGGGTTTGTATGTATCGGAAAACACAATTTTATGTTTTATATGAAAAGGAGAGGTTAATTTTGGAATCTCATTGTCGGTTCAACTAAATCAACTTCATAAACTTTGATTAACACATTTATACATATTCCTACAATATCCACTCTCTCTTCAAAATCGTTCCCTCAATGCTGAGGATCGTGACTCCCTTTGACTTTGTCAATGAGCTGTCTCCATCGGTTGCGCTCATTTGCCTGGTGTAGTGCAGCGCTTACTGGTATTTCCAGATGTTCGGGTATCTGATCTGACCATCGTTTGGGACTTCGGCCTCTAGGCCTTTTACCTTCCGGTTTTCCGGTCACCATTAGGCATTCAAGGTTATCTGAGGTTCTTCGTGCAATATGGCCAAAATATTTTAAGATGCGTTGAGAGCAGATCGCAGACAGACGCTGAGTTTTCTCCAAATTGAGCTGTTTTAGGATCGAGACATTTGTGCGGTGGGCCGTCCATGGGATCCGTAGCATCCGGCGCCAGCACCACATTTCGAAAGCGTCAATTCTTTGCCTATCAGCAGCCCTGACAGTCCATGTCTCAGCGCCATATAACGAGATGGAGAAGACGAGTGAGCGAACAAGATGTACTTTGGTCCGATTTGCAATGTTGCGGTCTCTCCAAACTTTATTCAGCTGAGTCATAGCTGTCTTAGCCATGCCAATTCGCCTACGTATTTCAGGTTCGCAGCTGCCCCTATCCGTTATCACCGAGCCAAGATATTGAAACTGATCTACAGTTTTATATTGTTGAAGTAGGTCTGTACGCTGGATGGTTGCGAAACGGTCAATCACCATAATCTTGGTTTTGGCTTTATTAATGGCAAGCCCCATTCTTAGACTGACGTTTTCCAGTCGTTGCAAGAGATCCTTCATTTCAATCTCAGACGATGCAAAGAGGGTGGTATCGTCTGCGTAGCGGAGGTTAGATATGTGGACTCCGCCTATTTTAACACCACCTTTCCAGTGTTCGAGCGTTTGGCGCATAATATTCTCTCCATATATGTTGAATAATATGGGAGATATCACACATCCCTGACGAACGCCCTTATGGAAAGTGAAACTGTTTGAAGTTGCATTTCCTATAGTGACCGTACCATATCCTGACTCATACAAACTTCGGACAAGCATTATAAGATGAGAGGGAACACCCATTCCAGAAAGCACTTCCCAAAGTTCCTTCCATTTAACGCAGTCGAAAGCCTTTTGGTAATCTACAAAACACACAAAAATTGGGGTGTTATATTCATAGCATTTTTCTACTATAAGCCGAAGGTTTAATATTTGCTCTCTAGTGCCTCTTCCTCTGACAAAACCTGCTTGTTCTTGCGGTATTTGCCAGTCTAGGTAAGATCGCAGTCTGGCATTGATGATATATAGTAGAATTTTGCTAGCGTGTGAAATTAGAGCCAATGTTCTGTAGTTATTGCAGTCACGTACGGAGCCTTTTTTATGGAGGGGGAGAATAGATGAGTGCACCCAATCGGATGGCCAGTGTCCGGATTGCCATATTCCTTTACAGATGTTATGTAAACATGAGATTCCGTTTGGCCCTAGTCCTTTTAAAACTTCCGCTGTGATCGTATCAGGTCCTGCAGCCTTGTTTCTCTTTAGTTTTCTGATCGCATCTACAATTTCCGAGCGGAGTATACTGGGTTCTTCCTCCGTAGATATAGTTGGCGAGAGAGATTGAGTAGATCGATCATTATAAAGTTCTTCACAATATTCTCTCCATCTCTCGGCTATTTCCTTGACCTCATGTATTGAGTTACCATCCTTATCGTCTATCAGCCATGAAGATGGTTTAAATTTGTGCGTTATCTGTTTGACTTTTTTGAAAAGATCAGCTGTTTGGTACCTTTCTGCATGACATTCAATATCCACGCAGATAGACTCCAGGTGTTGGTTTTTGTCTCTTCTGCACTGTCGTTGTATCTTTTTGCTGAGTTGAGAGTATTCTTCTTGGTAATCATCAAATCTCAAGCCATTTTTCAGATTTTTGCGCAACTCTATGTTAGACCAAACCTCATCCGACATCCAATCTTTCTTACTTACGGGTTTTTTGGTCATAGCGTCTAGTGCATTGACGATTTTTGTTTTGAAATGTTGCCATTGTTCTTCCGGGTCACTATTTACTGTTATTTGGATCTCTTCGGCTAGTTCCGGCTCTGTTTTCTTTAGAAACAGTTCATATTCCGGTGGTGACAGCCTCATCATACGTTTTGTTTTCTTACCACAAGATTTTGGTCGTAGTCGTATTTCGGTAACTAGCAATTGGTGGTCAGAACCACAATCCGCACCTGGAAATGTTTTTGTGTTCATTATGGAAGATTTCCATCTGTTAGCAACCGTGATGTAGTCTATTTGATTGCGGTATCGACCATTAGGGGAAGTCCATGTATATAATCTTCGTTTGTGGTGCTTGAATCTGGTGTTAGTTATTGCTAGATCATTGCTAACACAAAAGTCTATAAACTTCTCACCTCTTTCATTTCTAACACCTAGGCCATATTTCCCGATTATGTGTCGGATGTGGTCATCATGTTCAGTACTCCCAACTTTCGCATTTAAGTCGCCTTGAACTATTGTCATTTCACGTTTTGAGATACTGTCTATTGTTGTTTGGAGGACACTATAGAAGTTGTCAATGCTTTCTTGTGTTGACTGGGCTGTTGGTGCGTAGACTTGAATGATGTTAAGAGGAAGTGGTGTGCAGTCTATGCGAATCCTCATTATTCTATCATTTATGGTATTATAGCCAGTTACGAATTGAGACAGTCTGCGAGATATTATGAAACCTATGCCATTTATGCTTTCGGAGTTATGACCGGAGTAAAACATTGTGTTGCCATTGGAGGTCGTAAAGTGGCCTTTTCCTTTCATGTGAGTCTCACATACTCCTAGTATCATGAGTTGAAGCTCTCTCATCTCCTTTTCAACTATCGCAAGTTTCCCTGTTTGTAGTAGCCCTCTTACATTCCAGGTGCCTATTCTGTGTATGGGCCGTAAAGATGGTTTTTTGTTGGTGTCTTCAGTAGCATTACCTGCCACAGCAGCCTGATGACACACTGTTGGGGGGTCTTCGGTTTCATATTTCACACCCGTCGACCCGGGTATCGACGAGCGCCGAGGGTCAGTCGGGTCGTCCGACATAACAGCATCTCTATCATTGACCTTTACCATGGAGTTCTCTTGGGAAATTTATCGTAGTGGGTTCCCATTGCCTTCTACGTCGGATCTTTTAGGGGTTATTTAGTCCCCATGGCACCCGTAGCCTAGTGTGAGCAGGTTATTTGACCGCCGCCTACTGCTCGGCGTTGGCATACTTTTACGGCTGTCTAGTCCCTTATGGTGATGGGTGTATGCTGTTCACAGGCCAACCCTCCTCCTTTCGCAAACCGGGCTTGGGACCGTCTATGGCGGAGTTACAATATCCACTACTTATTGATTTTAATCTATTGGAAGCCAGTGACAATCTAGATTCGTAGTTTTTATCTACTTACGTAAAGCTTTAGATTCGGGTCAGCTTTTTTTTAACTTTGGTTTTTTTAGGTACTTAAATAAAGGATCTACATTATATTTAATTGGGTATAGGGGTAACTCGCGTGTAATATGGTCGGTCAATACGACTCGAGTTTCGGCCGCGTTTGTGACGAAGAGTTCGTGTGTATGACTGCGCAACCCTCTCGCACCCCCTCACCCCGCAATAGCAGCTTGCGTGCGCGCCGCGCCGCAGCCCGCAGTGCCAAACGGGCAACCATCGCGCGCGTGCATTCTCCTTGAAAAAAACCGCCGGATGCGGCATAAACTCGAGTTGCATTGACCAACCATATTACACATGAGTTACCCGTTTACCCAATTTAATATGTGTAACTACCACGTTAATTTTAATACTAAGATTTACATTATGATGACAACACGTCGTTTTCGAAGACCAAAGTCAAGCAATGAAAACCCAAAGACGTCAGCAAAAAAAATATTTAAATCTGTGCGTTAACCGATTGGAAAACTGTGTGACGTTGTTATTATTTGTCAAACAAACAAATGTAAATATGAATGTATTATGTAGTTGTTATACAAAAAGGTAAATCCAATAATGCAACCAATTTTCGATCTGGTGTGAGTAAACAAAATAATTTAGCATTTGTACATACTTGTGTGTACTTACTTGAGTGCGAGGCTCGGGAACCTCCACGTGGTGCACCCCGGGTAGCAGACGACAACTTACCTAGGCATCTTAGTGTCTGATGGCTAATCTCAGATATGAAGGATGAACTGAGGTTGAACTTTTATTCACGTCCGTCACCGTCTCGAGTGGTGCGTGTAGAAGTTTGTTTGTTGGGGGTCTGGAATGATTTGGGACATTACACAGCAGATCACACTACCTGGTAGAGTAACAATCAAAAGTCATTCCAGAAAAGCGCTCTTTGATAAACTACTATGGTCTTGAGATACTCGTGGAAGTTTTAGTCGGGCCATCACTAAAGGCTTGTTCGCATTAGACTAGTAATTTAGTCTAGTAGCGAGTAATTTAGCAACTAAACGTGTATGAACAGTAAAAATTTAGTCGAGTAGTCTTGTGAATGATTTAGTCGAGTCAATCCATTTTGTTCTATTTTCAACGGGCGAGTAGCATCCCCACCACGCGTCTGTGCTCTCTGGTTCATCGGCTAAACGAGTGCGAACCTGTCAAATTAGTCGAGTTCATTAGTTGCCGCATCTCTTTACTAACTAGTCTGTGGTTGCCGCCAAAATGTCGTTTCGCTGGAGTGAAGATACTATTACATTAAAATTTGTTTCTTTATATGTGGAACATGAATGTTTGTGGAATGTTAAGTCCCCGCTCTATAAAAACAAGCAAATAAAACAAGCGTAATCAGCTTATTTATTTTATTGCGTTGTAGACGCTTCATGTTGCAAAACGCTACTTACTCACTTGTGAACTGTACTAAAGCACGGTGCGAACGACTTTTGAATAGTAGCGAGTATTTTAGCCACTAAATTACTCTTTACTAGACTAATACACTAGCTTAATGCGAACAAGCCTTCAGTATCGATAAGTGGAATCGAGACCAACATACCGCCAAGTTCCTGCACGGCGGATATGCGTGAATGCATTTCTCGCAAAGAAAAAAGTACCTACTTGTTTGTTTACCTCATTTTTTCTACTTGTTTGTTAACGTATTTTGATAGTCTCAAATAATTTAATGATAGTAGGAAGAAACAGCGCGTTGAATTTTTTTTTAATGTTTATATTGTTAATATTTTTGAGCTAATCTAATGTAATTTACAAAACACAATAACAATGAAAAGTCCACGACATGACAATACTATAAAATAATTTTACAAAAAAAAAATAACCGACTTCAAACAGTAAACTAAAAAGTAAAAAATAAATCTCTTTACCACAAAGTAGAACGTACTTTGATTAATTTGAACAGACATGATTAAATAAGTATTTATCAATTCTTAAGTCGGTGCTAAGTAAAACAACTACAGCTGAAGCTAACATTCGTAGAGTAGTAAATCGAACTGACATTTGGAACATAGAGAAGTTGTTGGGGACATATTTATGTATGATAGACAGGAAGGTTGTTGCAACATTGACTTGGCACCGACTTCAGAATTGTTAAATACTTATTTAATCATGTCTGTTCAAATTAATCAAAGTACGTTCTACTTTGTGGTAAAGAGATTAATTTTTTACTTTTTAGTTTACTGTTTGAAGTTGGTTCTTTTTTTTGTTAAAATTATTTTATTTTACGATTTTAAGTGATGGTTAGATGAATAATTCTTGAATTAGGTGAGAAGATAAAGCATTATTTTTCTTGCAATCTTGACTAGTAGAATAATATTCACTATGATAAAGTGTTCAAATCCAGGATGGTCGCTGTACTCAGACCTGTGAAATGGTCCTCAGTACCCATGTGGGTGCCAAGTTCTCATCAATATTTAAGAGTACATGAATCAAGCACAAACACTAGCTACTGTAAACCGTTAAACAGTTCACATAACTGTCCTTTGTCTTCATCGTCAGACCCCTAATAACAGTCACATCCCACCTAGGTTTGTGTAAAGTGCTCATCGATACAGCTTTATCAAGCCTATACACAAGGTAACTGCTGTAGATCGTTGAGGAGTATATAGCCTCGACTGTCTTTCGGCTTCTTCATCGGATCGACTCCAGACCTTCATTCAATTGTAGTGCTTTAAAATACTTAATTACCACGCACTAGTCTACCCTTGCAGTTTTTAAAGGTCTAATGATTAATTAATTAGTTACAACGCGATTGAGCAACAAACATCCAAACATAGACGTTTATAATAATGATGAAAGACAGTCCCAAGATATTTTATCTAGACGTAAAGTGCTCATCAATACAAATTAATCAAGCCCAAACACAAGATAACTGCTAAATCTTTGAGGAGTTCCCTCGACAGTATTTTGGCTCCATCATCAGATTGCTTCCAAATCTTCGTAGTGCCAAACCAAAATAAATTGTAGTGCTTGTAAATACTTAATGGAAAAATTAACAATCGCGCTTCTCGCCCCTACAATTTTTGCAAGTTCTCTTCAATTTCTGCAAGATTTCATCATCAGATCTTGGTTTCCTTATCATGGTACCATCCTTGGAATGTCTCCTATCCAACAAAAAAAGAATCATCCAAATCGGTTCATAAACAAAGAAGTTATCCGCGAACAAACATTAAAAAAAAAATATAAAAAAATACGGTCGAATTGAGAAACCTACTTTTTTTTTAAAGTCGGTTAAAAAGTATCTGAAACAATCAAAAGGTCTTTGAATGTTGAATTTTGAAAATTGAATCTCCAAAAATCTATTCAAAGAGTTACTCAAGAAGTATATTTCAAGACCTGCAATAACATCCAGCAGGCTTACAGGAAGTAATTAAATATTATTAGAGAATCTTGAGAAGGCCGAAGCTACAATACAGAACAACAATCACCTCAGGTTATATTATTTATTAAGGGAACATAATTATAGGACAATATACTCAGAATATGCTACGAAATAATGTTTTGAATGTATGTGGCCATTTATAATCTATATTAAAGATATTTATGATATTTGACACGAAATATAAAATGTGAAGTTTAACATCATGTTTAAATGAAATTTAACACTAAAATTAATAATAAAAGTGGCCAAGTGCGAGTGGGACTCCCGCACGAAGGGTTCCGTACCATTAGCAAATAAACGGCAAAAACCTTTTTGGCTTTATTCCGAATTCCGTATACATACTCGTAGACTATCGCATTTTCCGCAGACAGGCATTCATCCGTCTTTCAGACAGGCATTCATTCATTCATCTAGTTTGCTTGGGACGGACTAATCGAGCAAGAAACGGTAAAAATCAAGTTTGTTGTATGGGAATAAATATTTATTTTATTTTATTATTAGTATTTGTTGTTATAGCGGCAATATAAATACATCATCTGTGAAAATATCAACTGTCTAGCTATCACCGTTCTTGAGATACAGCCTGGTGACAGACGGACAGCCAAGTCTCAGTAATAGGGTTCCGTTTTACCCTTAGGGTACGGAACCCTAAAAATAAAAAATGATGATAAATTAAAAAACAATTGACATTTATCTGAAAATTTAACTATTTAAAATAAAAATAGAGACGTTCTAATTTCAGATTTTCCCTCTAGGTACATTTTTTACGAGATAAAGGTGAGACCGCACTGGGCGACGCGACGCGCCGCGGCCAATTAGTCACAGATCACAATATACTACTAGCACAGATAAGTAATTTTACGTTCACTCATTCATTCTATGCTGCCATGCAAAACCTCATTAAATTTTCCTGGTATAGAATAAAAAGTACTAAAAAGTAATAAAATCGACTTGAATTATAATTTTCAACCATTATTTGTCGTCAATAGGGTACAATCCTCAAAAAATCTAAGTAGCCCGTTAGTTAGATTGCCAAAAAATATTGTACACGTATTTTTTCTTTTGTTTTACAAACAAAAAATGACGAAGATACAGCGCTTCGAAGTTTCGTGTGACGTCACTTGTGAGTATGATTTTTACTCACGAGTGACGTCGCGACCCCTTACGAAGTTTGATGGTCTATATCTTTGACGATTTTTAATATTATAAAAAAATAAAAAATACGTGTCCAATATTTTTCCACGATCTAGCTGACGGACTAATTAGGATGGTGTATTTTTGACCCAGTCCGGTACCCTATTAACACCATATTCCAGATTGAAGAGCAATGTTTCTTTGTGTATTATAGAGCAACAAGACGAGCAAAGTACCTGATGCAAACAACAGAACACTGACACACAGCTACTGGAACACAAGAACCGGAACAATGAGTCCCAATCATTACCTAGCACTGCATTGTACTCGTCACCCAGAGATATAACCTCGTGAGCTCGTGACCTTCGAAACGGAACACAGTGATTCTTGCACATTACTGCTTGGCCGTAGAATAACTAGCAAAGATGGTAGTTCCCCAGGGAGATTCTGCAAAGAGTCCTACCACTACTAAACTATCTCTGGGTGTTGAGCGCATTGCAGTGTTAGGTAATTATTATTTAGACGAGTCCAAATCATGTTCAAACGCTGCGTGACGCTAGATTGTTATGGCTTACCATCCATGTTCTGATCATCCTGTCGCATTATACATATGCCTCACTTTATATAGGATGAAACATTATGGCATTAATATATAGTTATATCAAACTTTTTCAGTCATAGGAACTGCCGATAGAAGTGAAAAGTTATAACTCAGAATTTGATAGCTTACCTTGGAAACTACACGGATGTAACTAGAGGGCGTTGCCTCGCCATCTTGGCATGGCGTCCGGAAATGCGTCAGCATTTCCCATTGGCTGACGCATTTCTAGATGCCTAATCGCCAAGGTCCCGAGTTTACCCGAAGATTTCTTATCGTACCCGAGCGTAACGCTAGAAATCAATTCACCCCCCACGAAAAACTTATCGAGGCGCGCCTAAAGAAGTTTTCACTTCAGAAAATAATTTATGGTGATAGTTAATTTCGTAAGATTCCATCCAAAAGATCGTAAATTTTGCGTACGATTTCGACTTTGCAATCGTACATCGTACATGAGCCAAAAAGATCTTAAAAATACGATTTAAATCGTATTCGTTTGGCAACACAGTTCGTAACGGTAATGTTTCTCACTGATTCACTGACACTGACATTGAATAATATCTCGAAAATGACGGCAGCTTCAAGATTTACTTATCTGTGCTAGTAGTATATTGTGATCTGTGACTATTTGGCCGCGGCGCGTCGCGTCACGTCGCGTCGCCCAGTGCGCTCTCACCTTAAGTTAAATTATCGTGCCTCGTTGAAAGAACGGATCTTTACGATTTCGAATCGTACGATATACTTGAAATGGCATTCATATGTGAAGGCCCTTCCTAGGCAACCGTATATCGTAGGTATAACGAGAATCAGTATTACTACTTACTACTTACAGACTGGATTGGGAAGCATTCACGAGATTCTACACGTGTATCTTTGTGTGAGGAGAATAATAAAATTGTTATCACTCGGTGTACCAAAACAATGCTGGTTTATAGGATCCTCAAAATGGCCAAAACCATAGACGGCAACCAAAACGCCACAGCAAATTTGGGAAACCGGGAGGTATCAAAATACAATGAATTGACGGTGTTCTGGGGTGTGGATGACAACATGAGTTATCAGGCATTTCAATATGTGCAAAACATTTTATCATCATGAAAATGCTAATAAGACACAAACTAACCTGAAGCTACATGAGAATATCCCACGCAGTATGCAGTCGTGGCATCGTCTTGGTATAGTAGGACTTTATACGAGACTAGTTTTTCAAGCTAGGATAGCAAGCTTGGTAGTGTTAGCAAGCTGGCAAGCTAGTACTTCCAGCATCGCGTAAACAACGCTACGTAACGCTAGAAGGAAGGCTTGCCTACAGGAAGCTAGAAGTACTAGCCTGCTAGCTTACTAACACTAACTAGCTATCCTAACTTAAAAAAAATAGCTTCGTGTAGCTTGGGCATTACAGTGCAATAGTCGGTGTATGATGATGATGATGATGAGTTGGTGTAATATTTATATCGATGACATTGAGGTCGATGCAATACTAGTGTCGTATTGTGTTGCAAAACGTCGACCACGTCACGTAGTGCCATCAAGGACTACAGCTTCCAGATGACCATAAAAGAACGCAATGCGGCCACGATGAAGGCACTAGGCCGGGAAGAATCTTAAACCAAATCATACATCAATAGCTTTAGAGACAGTTTTAAGTACATATTTATTATAAACCCAATTAAATTAAATTACTAAAATATCAGGTAAATAAAAAATACCTGTTACGGTCTACAACGTACAAAAAGTGATCACGACGAAATTTTAAATGTACTTTGTGCACAGCAAAAGTAAGAACAACCTAATTTTACAATAGAGATAACTATAATTATTAACATTACATCACATACCTATTTAAACATTTGTCGACGATGACGTTCCAACGTTGACGTAACAACATAACATATAGACTACATTTTTATAACGGAAAAAGAGCGGGAAAGAGAACTACACGGGTTAAACAGTCCCGTTTTGATCACTGTGTAGAAGCACAGTCTATTAAATCATACAGTCGTCTAGGAGGCAATCATGCGGGGCGTGCGGGGTGAGACGCGGGAAGCGCGCTCCTGCATTGCCTACATTACAATGTTAGTATTGCAGGAGCGCGGCTCAGGGCTGACGTCTTCCGTAAGTTTCAATTTTCTTTTGATGACACTTTTTTAAAATTGCGATAACCCTACCCGTGTCTAGACATAATCGGATCGGATCAAAGACCATGAACTGGTAATATTATAGTTTTTTATACCTATTGTGGTATAAGTCTGTGAGACTGTTAGTGCTAAAACCACGATGAGCCATATTTAATAGTAGCCCAGCTTCCTTTCTGTTGATGAAAGAGTACACTAATAAACTTTTAGTTGTTATAAAATTAAGAAGGTATGGGATCCATCGACACTTAGATTATTATTAAAATTTCAAATGCATAATCAACGAAGTATAGGTCATTGTGCATAATGCTGTAATTAATCATTACAAATATTTCTTTAAAACCCGTCCGAACATGAATTTCAGCGTTAGTAACTAAGGAACCCTATACATTATACGTCACGCACTTGGCTGATTATTTAACAGAAATGTGAAACTTTTATTGTGAAGTGAGTAAAAGTGTACCTACTCCTATAGTTTATATAATATGTAGGTTTGTAGGTATCGTTTTTACCTGATGGTTCGTCAGTTCAAATTATACTCTGATACATTACACCCGCTGTAAAAAAAACGCGTATTTCGACTGTTTTTGCTGAAGACATCGATTTTTGGACTATCTGTGCAATTAATGCTATTTGAAATGTGCTTGCTGGTAATTTTGAGGGTTACCAATTTTTTTTGATGTTTTAGATTTTTTGTAAAATAAAAAAAGAACATTATAGATTTAGTAGTATATTTTTGTGTTAATATACGCAGTAAACGATACTAAAAAAATATTTCAAAAATTAAAGCGTTGAAGATAAATAAAAAGAATTTGTTAAATATACCACAAAATGGTCGACGTCATAAAAACAGGAGTGAAAGTTAAAAACGCAAGGACAAGTAAGTTTTTTTTTTTTTACCCGTAAGTGAGCAAAATTTTTTTTTACACACGGATTTTAAAGAAAATTCTATTAATGTTAAAGTTACTGCTGGTCTAGTCGGGAGAACGGCGACTACTGATCCGTAAATAAATAACAAACATACATTCAAATAGTAAATAATAATTAATATTTCAAGTGTCACGTCATTACATAAATAACATATTTTCATATTTATCGTCTGCCCCAGGGGTGATGTTCAACAGAATCCCTATTCTTATCAGTGAAGTTATTAAGAACTTATGTTAAATAATGGATATTTTTTATTCTCGTGGGGTCCTCAATTGGCGGAGGTAGGCCGCAAAATGTTTAGTTCTGCGGCCTCTCTTAGGAGAATGCAAAATTTTCTCCCTGTTAATACTAAAATTTCGCTCGTAAAATCTCTTTTATTCCTAATATTGGACTACGCAGATGTCTGCTATCTGGATTTAACCGAAAAGCTGGACGCTTAACAAACTGGAACGACTCCAAAATTTCTAAACCGTTCATATTTGGTTTACGCAAGTATGACCATATTTCTGAATTTCGTCAAAAGCTGAAGTAGTTCCCTATCCACTTTCGCCATAATTCTCATATTATTTTCCTCTTCTATGAAATCCTCTTCAATCCTGCCACTCCTCCATATTTGAAAGAAAGATATAATTTCATTGAACCTAAATCCTGTCCCCTTTTTTTCAACCCGGGCTCTTAAACTGCAAAATCCCTCATCCACACATCCCTCTTTCTTTTACTAAATCCTTCAATGTATAGGTTGTCCTACTGTGGCATTCACTACCTTTATCAATTCGACAATTCAAGTCCCATACAATATTTATAAATCTTTTCTACAATCACTATCTCTCCACTTCTTGATTGGTATATTTGATTATTTATTTTATTTTATGTATGTATGTGTTTATTATCTTTGTGTATTTATTTATTGTAAGTAGGTACATATAAATTTTATTTCATTTGGTATATTTATTTGTTCGTCATAATAATTATTACATACATTTTTTTTTTCACAAATGTATAAGTTAACACCACCTGCAATACAAGACTTCCTAACATTTTGTCTCCGTCCAAAGGTTGTCTTTTTTTTAACTTTTTTAGGCTTACGCTTGACCGCCATTTCACCTGATATTAAGCGACGATGCGGTCTACGATGGGGCGTGTTTACCTAGAAGAAACCGATTCACTCTTGATTTGAAGACACAAAGATTGTAATCAACAGGGAAAACCCACTCAGGCAACGCATTCCACAGCCTAGACGTTCTTATCACAAAAGTAGAGTCAAGCTCTTCGTTCGCGTCTTTGGAACATCAATCATGAAACTTGAATTTTCAAGTGAAAAAGTTGTAAAAATCGTCTACCACGCTTTGTAAGGCACTTAAAGTGCATATAGCTCGACACATCACCAACTAGGTTTTAAATGTTCCCAACTCCTCCCTATTTTCCTCTTCACCTAATCCAAGAAATATGCAAAAAAAGAGAATTGAAATCACATAGGTCACGGACACCGGTGTCTGTTGAGTGGCTAAATTTAAAAAATAAACACCAGCTCTAGTGGTAACATCTGTTGGGGCTCTGTCAGTGTCAATGTTTCATCTATCCTGAAGCCAAGTGGGAAAGATATATCCACGAACCCACGATGACTCTTATCGAGAGATAGGAAGTTTTAAGCCTTAGCCTTTTTAAACGTAAAATTCTCCATGCTCCAACTTCTGCAATGTTTTTAGGCACTTTACAAATAAATAAGCGATAGGTACCTACATACCACGGTTTTTGAATTTGCAACAAAACCGTTATTATAATTATCCATGATTAAATAATGAGATTTTGTTTTAATGTTGTTTCTTTTGCTTGTTTTTTTGCACATGATATTTAAATAATTATTTGGGGATCCTGCCATTTTGCAGATTTACCACTTTGCCACTTTTTACCACTTTGGAAGTGTCTCTCGCGCAAATTATTCAGTGTAGACGAAAATGATTTTAGAAACCTCAACATCATTTTTGAAGACCTATCGATAGACACCCCACACGTGTAGGTTTGATGAAAAAAATTTTTTTGAGTTTCAGTTCTCAGTATGGGGGGCAACCCTAATTTTTATTTTTTTTTGTTCAAACCTTAATGCGGTTCACAGAATACATCTACTTACCAAGTTTCAACAGTGTAATTCTCATAGTTTCGGCAAAAAGTGGCTGTGACATACGGACGGACAGACAGACAGACAGACAGACAGACAGACAGACAGACAGACATGACGAATCTATAAGGGTTCCGTTTTTACGTTTTACGGAACCCTAAAAACGCGTATTATGTGCGTTTTTAGACAATGAAAAACTGTCACATTAGACATTAGAATGCAATGGTAAATTTCGCCGCATGACGCGACAGCTTATTTGGCTCAGACGGGAAGTCGGGCGTTCGTGGCGGTCACGAATTAATAGCTGCGGGTTCGAATCTAGACGGCTTCTCTTATTTTTTCAAGTATTCTTTTTTTAAGAATATCTAAGTATTTTTAGTATTTAAACCGAGCAAATAGTCCGGTCAAATTAGACCAAAAAATAATAGTAAAGTTACCTAAATTCACACCAAGCTGAAAATCGCTAAGATTGTTTAAAATATCATTAAAAACAAAATTTGAAAGTTCCCCATCTTTCCCCTGTGAGCAAAAAGTTTTATTCAAGGTCAAAGGTAAAAAAAATGAGTTTATCGCGATTTTCAGCAAAACGGTAAGTTTTATCATAAAAATACCTCAGACAAAAGTTGTAAGCCATAAAATTATCTACAAAAAATTGTTTCATACTTTTTTTCTACGAGCCACCGTTTCTGAGATATATATTACGATTCAAAAAGTTGTAATCATCATAATAATATGCATGAGTACGTTCGTGAGGAAGCACCTATGTATTGAAACCTCACTCGTGGTCCCTGGGTGGTTCTAATCAGGTGACAAATTACCGGTGGTAGGCTTTGGCCGTGGTTGGTGACCACCCACTAGACTAAGTCACGACGCCAAGCGGCCTAGCCGTGTTCCGACGTGTTGTCTAGTGACACCATTAGGGGAAAACGGGTTAGATCAGTTGCTGCACAACTGCAAGACCGGTCTGTCACACACCAATACTGTACAACGGGACGCTAGTCATGGAGGGTAGCGGGATCCGAGGCGCGGTTGCCGCGACCGACCGCAGATAGTAGGGGGCCCAAGTAGTGTGCTAGCCCCTCATGAAAGGCGGCTCGCCATCTAGCGAAAAATCCCGGGATGCGCTATCCTGCCGGTTGGCGACCGGATGACAACGCCAGGTAGACATCTCCGGGGGGACTCGGGCGTCCCCGCAGTCTCTAGGCTAGCTCCCCGCTGGTGTATTTGTGTTGTGTGTTGTGACCAATGGCCAGTAGTGTGCAGCCTCGTTCTACTGCCGTTTTTCCCACCGATCCCCTCTCAAAACAAATATGAAACAAGTCAATTACAGAATCAAGTTTAAAGAGCGGCTGCACGCCTTGTCGGTTAAAGTGCACCTCACTAATATTCGGGGTCTGCACTCCAATCTCTCAGCAGTCCACCATCACCTCGAGACTGAGCAGCCGACACTCTTGTTTCTTACGGAGACGCAGATAGGTTGTCCGTCGGATGTGGCGTACCTAACGTATCCAGGCCCAGATGGCATTCCTGCTCTACTAGAGCAGGAATGCCATCTGGGCCACTGAAGGCTTCTGCGCCTGAGTTGTCACCGATATTGACACGCCTATTTAGACTCTCTCTCCAAACTGGGCTAGTACCGAATTCTTGGAAGCTTGCCAATGTGCAATGTGCCCAAAAAGGGTAGTGTCAACTACAGGCCCATCTCGGTCACGTCCATACTCTGCAAGACTATGGAACGTGTCTTAAACCACAGACTCTTAACGTACCTAGAATCGAACGACCTCCTCAGTGACCAGCAATACGGGTTTCGCCGAAACCGGTCCACCGGGGATATTCTAGCGTACGTCACTCACATCTGGAGTGAAGCTATTGAGAACCAGGGGAAGCACTTGCAGTCTCCCTGGATATCTCGAAGGCTTATGACAGGGTTTGGCACGATGGCCTTACAAGAAAGCTTTTTCGTTATGGTTTGTCTACTGGGTTTATTGCGTGGATATCGGACTTCTTGAGGGATCGATCCATACGAGTCGCCATTGATGGCTGCTCGTCGGATCAAATGGCTATCAATACCGGAGTCCCTCAAGGGTCGGTACTCCCAGCGACGCTCTTCCTGCTACATATCAACAATGTTGAAGCCCGGTATCTTTGGGTACGCAGATGATAGCACCATTGTAGAGAGTTACATATCTAGCGCGAGAGCCACTGGGCATCAAACTCAGGTACTGATAGAGAGTCTGATCGAACGTTTGAGCTTGACCCTTGAGGCGTTGTCCAAATGGGGCGATGCCAATCTGGTCAAGTTCAACGAGAGTAAGACGCAGGCGTGTCTGTTCTCCGCTAAAAGGAGTCCTTTCCAACTGACTCCAACTTTTAGAGGTGTATCCGTGCCGGTGTCTGACCGTCTTGAGATTTTGGGCGTTACTTTGACCTCTACGCTGAACTTTGGCTCGTATATCGAGTTCAAGGCTAAACTGGCTGCCAAAAAACTTGGTTTCCTCTCAAAAGTGCGAAGGTACTACAAGTCTTAACAGTTGCTTACATTATATCAAGCACAGATTCGCTCCTGTATGGAGTACTGTTCGCACTTTTGGGATGGATCGGATGAGTATCAGCTGGAGGCTCTGGAATCGATAGAGAGACGTGCAAAAAGGCTCATAGACAACGACACTCTTGTGCGAAAAAGACTTCAAAGTCTTGAACATCGCCGAAAAATTGCTAGTCTATCGGGTTTTTATCGGATACACTTCGGAGAGTGTGCAACTGATTTGCATGGTCTGATACCACTTTGTCCTTTTTTCTATCGGAATGCTCGTAGCTCGAAAAAGCGACATCGTTTCATGGTTGATGTTCCAAAGACACGAACGAAGAGATTTGGCTCTATTTTTGTGATAAGAAGGTCTAGGCTGTGGAATACGTTGCTTGAGTGGGTTTTCCCCGATGGTTACAATCTTTGTGTCTTCAAATCGAGAGTGAATCGGTTTTTTCTACGTAAACACGCTCCATCGTAGACCGCATCGTCGCTTAACATCAGGTGAGATGGCGGTCAAGTGTAAACCTATAGAAGTTAAAAAAAAATCATCATAGGTGGCGAGGAAACGTGTGCAAATTATGACGATTACAACTTTTACAACTTTTTGAATCGCTATATCTCAAAAACGGTGGCTCGTAGCAAAAAAAGTGTTAACATTTTTTTGTAAATAATTTTATGATCTACAATTTTTGTCTGTGGTATTTATATGATAAAACTTACCGTTTTGCTGAAAATCGCGATAAACTCATTTTTTTTACCTTTGACCTTGAATAAAACTTTTTGCTCACAGGGGAAAGATGAGGAACTTTCAAATTTTGTTTTTAATGATATTTTAAACAATCTTACCGAATTTCAGCTTGGTGGGAATTTAGGTAACTTCGAATGTCTAAATTGACCGGACTAAAAGCTCGGTGACCCAGGTACTATCATGTTATAAATGCAAAAGTCCATGAGTGCATAACGGATGTTTGTTCATTTTTCACACAAAAACTTCTGAATATATCTGGGTGAAATTTAGTACGTAGTTATTAAATAGTCTGGGATAACTTTAATCACGGTTAAAAAAACATTGGCTAATTTTATTTTATTTATTTATTTAAACCTTTTTATTTCTAGTTTTACAAAATTTGGTTAGTTATAGTTTTTCAGTAAGTAAACAAATAATTAATTAGTGTTAATAAGTTAGCTTAGATTTATATTAGTAATGTATTTGTTTTAGATTTTTAAATATTAACAGGAACCCCGGTTTGGGTAAAGGCCTCCTCCAAAGATGCCCATTTGTTTCGGTCTTGTGCTATGGAGAACCACATCACGCCAGCTGATCTGTTTAGATCGTCTTCCCATCGAGCTAAGGGTCTCCCCTTCCTCCTCTTGCCTGGTGGTCCCTTCCACTTGGTAACACGGGTGGTCCATCTTTTATCAGACATTCTCGCCACATGTCAAGCCCAATTCCATTTCAGTTTTTGAGCAAAAGTCAAAGCGTTAATTACTTTAGTAATGCCCCTTTATTTTTGTGTGTCTTATTTTGTATATTTTCTTTATATTTAACATTCTTCGCTCTAAACCTCTTTGACATGGCTATGGCATGGCTAATTTTAATCACGGTAAAATAACGCGATCGGGATTCGGAATCTTCTCGGGGCGCTACTAGTAATTTAGTCCTACTAATATTATAAAAATGTGATTTTTTGGATGTTTGTTCCTCAATCACGTCGGAAAATCTAAACGGATCAGGTTGAAATTTGAAACACAGTTAGATTACCTATAGTTTAAAAATATCAGATTAGATTATAGTTTAGAATAACCTATAGGCTTATTTTAATAAAATTTCAGGAACGGGAACTACGGGTGTAAAACCACGGGGCGTTACTAGTAAAATATAAAAATGCACAGACAAATATCCTTATCCATCACGCAAATATTTGTGGTGGGAAATGTCCCCCAGTCCATGACCTGGGCTGGATATCAGACAGGAGACTTAATACCTACTAGCCCACGAGGCCGGTCGGATTGAGATCTCAATTTGTATTCAGGGTGAGGTACCAGGGAAACGTGTTTTTTTTCCTACAGAAGTTTTTGTTAAAGTGGCCTCTACTGCCTGTCGAACGCAACGACGGCAAATATAGTCGTGGTCATGTCACAAAACTGTGCGATAAGTATATGCGTGCTTTTTAATCAGTGGTCCATCTAGGTACTGGATCCAGTCCAGGGGGGTCACGACCCTCATGACCCAACCCCCCTGTATCCGCGCCTGGTCGAACGTTGAAGGTGCTGAACTGATACTGAACCCGCGCAGTTGTCGTTCCAGTTATTTTCATGCGTTAAAAATAGTCTATTTACTGTTAGATAATAATTGGATTTTTTTTAGATTTCAAATTTAATGGATACGGTTTTTGCACCAAATGGGGGGTTCACAGAGAAAGTCATGCTCCCTGTGAGCCCCCCTTCAGACCGCGCCTGCATCAGGCGGTCAAGTGAAAACCTATAAAAGTTAAAAAAAAAAAACTTACCGTGATTTTGTTAGTAAAGTCCAATGAAAAATAATTATACCTATGTGGGTTTGTATGTATCGGAAAACACAATTTTATGTTTTATATGAAAAGGAGAGGTTAATTTTGGAATCTCATTGTCGGTTCAACTAAATCAACTTCATAAACTTTGATTAACACATTTATACATATTCCTACAATATCCACTCTCTCTTCAAAATCGTTCCCTCAATGCTGAGGATCGTGACTCCCTTTGACTTTGTCAATGAGCTGTCTCCATCGGTTGCGCTCATTTGCCTGGTGTAGTGCAGCGCTTACTGGTATTTCCAGATGTTCGGGTATCTGATCTGACCATCGTTTGGGACTTCGGCCTCTAGGCCTTTTACCTTCCGGTTTTCCGGTCACCATTAGGCATTCAAGGTTATCTGAGGTTCTTCGTGCAATATGGCCAAAATATTTTAAGATGCGTTGAGAGCAGATCGCAGACAGACGCTGAGTTTTCTCCAAATTGAGCTGTTTTAGGATCGAGACATTTGTGCGGTGGGCCGTCCATGGGATCCGTAGCATCCGGCGCCAGCACCACATTTCGAAAGCGTCAATTCTTTGCCTATCAGCAGCCCTGACAGTCCATGTCTCAGCGCCATATAACGAGATGGAGAAGACGAGTGAGCGAACAAGATGTACTTTGGTCCGATTTGCAATGTTGCGGTCTCTCCAAACTTTATTCAGCTGAGTCATAGCTGTCTTAGCCATGCCAATTCGCCTACGTATTTCAGGTTCGCAGCTGCCCCTATCCGTTATCACCGAGCCAAGATATTGAAACTGATCTACAGTTTTATATTGTTGAAGTAGGTCTGTACGCTGGATGGTTGCGAAACGGTCAATCACCATAATCTTGGTTTTGGCTTTATTAATGGCAAGCCCCATTCTTAGACTGACGTTTTCCAGTCGTTGCAAGAGATCCTTCATTTCAATCTCAGACGATGCAAAGAGGGTGGTATCGTCTGCGTAGCGGAGGTTAGATATGTGGACTCCGCCTATTTTAACACCACCTTTCCAGTGTTCGAGCGTTTGGCGCATAATATTCTCTCCATATATGTTGAATAATATGGGAGATATCACACATCCCTGACGAACGCCCTTATGGAAAGTGAAACTGTTTGAAGTTGCATTTCCTATAGTGACCGTACCATATCCTGACTCATACAAACTTCGGACAAGCATTATAAGATGAGAGGGAACACCCATTCCAGAAAGCACTTCCCAAAGTTCCTTCCATTTAACGCAGTCGAAAGCCTTTTGGTAATCTACAAAACACACAAAAATTGGGGTGTTATATTCATAGCATTTTTCTACTATAAGCCGAAGGTTTAATATTTGCTCTCTAGTGCCTCTTCCTCTGACAAAACCTGCTTGTTCTTGCGGTATTTGCCAGTCTAGGTAAGATCGCAGTCTGGCATTGATGATATATAGTAGAATTTTGCTAGCGTGTGAAATTAGAGCCAATGTTCTGTAGTTATTGCAGTCACGTACGGAGCCTTTTTTATGGAGGGGGAGAATAGATGAGTGCACCCAATCGGATGGCCAGTGTCCGGATTGCCATATTCCTTTACAGATGTTATGTAAACATGAGATTCCGTTTGGCCCTAGTCCTTTTAAAACTTCCGCTGTGATCGTATCAGGTCCTGCAGCCTTGTTTCTCTTTAGTTTTCTGATCGCATCTACAATTTCCGAGCGGAGTATACTGGGTTCTTCCTCCGTAGATATAGTTGGCGAGAGAGATTGAGTAGATCGATCATTATAAAGTTCTTCACAATATTCTCTCCATCTCTCGGCTATTTCCTTGACCTCATGTATTGAGTTACCATCCTTATCGTCTATCAGCCATGAAGATGGTTTAAATTTGTGCGTTATCTGTTTGACTTTTTTGAAAAGATCAGCTGTTTGGTACCTTTCTGCATGACATTCAATATCCACGCAGATAGACTCCAGGTGTTGGTTTTTGTCTCTTCTGCACTGTCGTTGTATCTTTTTGCTGAGTTGAGAGTATTCTTCTTGGTAATCATCAAATCTCAAGCCATTTTTCAGATTTTTGCGCAACTCTATGTTAGACCAAACCTCATCCGACATCCAATCTTTCTTACTTACGGGTTTTTTGGTCATAGCGTCTAGTGCATTGACGATTTTTGTTTTGAAATGTTGCCATTGTTCTTCCGGGTCACTATTTACTGTTATTTGGATCTCTTCGGCTAGTTCCGGCTCTGTTTTCTTTAGAAACAGTTCATATTCCGGTGGTGACAGCCTCATCATACGTTTTGTTTTCTTACCACAAGATTTTGGTCGTAGTCGTATTTCGGTAACTAGCAATTGGTGGTCAGAACCACAATCCGCACCTGGAAATGTTTTTGTGTTCATTATGGAAGATTTCCATCTGTTAGCAACCGTGATGTAGTCTATTTGATTGCGGTATCGACCATTAGGGGAAGTCCATGTATATAATCTTCGTTTGTGGTGCTTGAATCTGGTGTTAGTTATTGCTAGATCATTGCTAACACAAAAGTCTATAAACTTCTCACCTCTTTCATTTCTAACACCTAGGCCATATTTCCCGATTATGTGTCGGATGTGGTCATCATGTTCAGTACTCCCAACTTTCGCATTTAAGTCGCCTTGAACTATTGTCATTTCACGTTTTGAGATACTGTCTATTGTTGTTTGGAGGACACTATAGAAGTTGTCAATGCTTTCTTGTGTTGACTGGGCTGTTGGTGCGTAGACTTGAATGATGTTAAGAGGAAGTGGTGTGCAGTCTATGCGAATCCTCATTATTCTATCATTTATGGTATTATAGCCAGTTACGAATTGAGACAGTCTGCGAGATATTATGAAACCTATGCCATTTATGCTTTCGGAGTTATGACCGGAGTAAAACATTGTGTTGCCATTGGAGGTCGTAAAGTGGCCTTTTCCTTTCATGTGAGTCTCACATACTCCTAGTATCATGAGTTGAAGCTCTCTCATCTCCTTTTCAACTATCGCAAGTTTCCCTGTTTGTAGTAGCCCTCTTACATTCCAGGTGCCTATTCTGTGTATGGGCCGTAAAGATGGTTTTTTGTTGGTGTCTTCAGTAGCATTACCTGCCACAGCAGCCTGATGACACACTGTTGGGGGGTCTTCGGTTTCATATTTCACACCCGTCGACCCGGGTATCGACGAGCGCCGAGGGTCAGTCGGGTCGTCCGACATAACAGCATCTCTATCATTGACCTTTACCATGGAGTTCTCTTGGGAAATTTATCGTAGTGGGTTCCCATTGCCTTCTACGTCGGATCTTTTAGGGGTTATTTAGTCCCCATGGCACCCGTAGCCTAGTGTGAGCAGGTTATTTGACCGCCGCCTACTGCTCGGCGTTGGCATACTTTTACGGCTGTCTAGTCCCTTATGGTGATGGGTGTATGCTGTTCACAGGCCAACCCTCCTCCTTTCGCAAACCGGGCTTGGGACCGTCTATGGCGGAGTTACAATATCCACTACTTATTGATTTTAATCTATTGGAAGCCAGTGACAATCTAGATTCGTAGTTTTTATCTACTTACGTAAAGCTTTAGATTCGGGTCAGCTTTTTTTTAACTTTGGTTTTTTTAGGTACTTAAATAAAGGATCTACATTATATTTAATTGGGTATAGGGGTAACTCGCGTGTAATATGGTCGGTCAATACGACTCGAGTTTCGGCCGCGTTTGTGACGAAGAGTTCGTGTGTATGACTGCGCAACCCTCTCGCACCCCCTCACCCCGCAATAGCAGCTTGCGTGCGCGCCGCGCCGCAGCCCGCAGTGCCAAACGGGCAACCATCGCGCGCGTGCATTCTCCTTGAAAAAAACCGCCGGATGCGGCATAAACTCGAGTTGCATTGACCAACCATATTACACATGAGTTACCCGTTTACCCAATTTAATATGTGTAACTACCACGTTAATTTTAATACTAAGATTTACATTATGATGACAACACGTCGTTTTCGAAGACCAAAGTCAAGCAATGAAAACCCAAAGACGTCAGCAAAAAAAATATTTAAATCTGTGCGTTAACCGATTGGAAAACTGTGTGACGTTGTTATTATTTGTCAAACAAACAAATGTAAATATGAATGTATTATGTAGTTGTTATACAAAAAGGTAAATCCAATAATGCAACCAATTTTCGATCTGGTGTGAGTAAACAAAATAATTTAGCATTTGTACATACTTGTGTGTACTTACTTGAGTGCGAGGCTCGGGAACCTCCACGTGGTGCACCCCGGGTAGCAGACGACAACTTACCTAGGCATCTTAGTGTCTGATGGCTAATCTCAGATATGAAGGATGAACTGAGGTTGAACTTTTATTCACGTCCGTCACCGTCTCGAGTGGTGCGTGTAGAAGTTTGTTTGTTGGGGGTCTGGAATGATTTGGGACATTACACAGCAGATCACACTACCTGGTAGAGTAACAATCAAAAGTCATTCCAGAAAAGCGCTCTTTGATAAACTACTATGGTCTTGAGATACTCGTGGAAGTTTTAGTCGGGCCATCACTAAAGGCTTGTTCGCATTAGACTAGTAATTTAGTCTAGTAGCGAGTAATTTAGCAACTAAACGTGTATGAACAGTAAAAATTTAGTCGAGTAGTCTTGTGAATGATTTAGTCGAGTCAATCCATTTTGTTCTATTTTCAACGGGCGAGTAGCATCCCCACCACGCGTCTGTGCTCTCTGGTTCATCGGCTAAACGAGTGCGAACCTGTCAAATTAGTCGAGTTCATTAGTTGCCGCATCTCTTTACTAACTAGTCTGTGGTTGCCGCCAAAATGTCGTTTCGCTGGAGTGAAGATACTATTACATTAAAATTTGTTTCTTTATATGTGGAACATGAATGTTTGTGGAATGTTAAGTCCCCGCTCTATAAAAACAAGCAAATAAAACAAGCGTAATCAGCTTATTTATTTTATTGCGTTGTAGACGCTTCATGTTGCAAAACGCTACTTACTCACTTGTGAACTGTACTAAAGCACGGTGCGAACGACTTTTGAATAGTAGCGAGTATTTTAGCCACTAAATTACTCTTTACTAGACTAATACACTAGCTTAATGCGAACAAGCCTTCAGTATCGATAAGTGGAATCGAGACCAACATACCGCCAAGTTCCTGCACGGCGGATATGCGTGAATGCATTTCTCGCAAAGAAAAAAGTACCTACTTGTTTGTTTACCTCATTTTTTCTACTTGTTTGTTAACGTATTTTGATAGTCTCAAATAATTTAATGATAGTAGGAAGAAACAGCGCGTTGAATTTTTTTTTAATGTTTATATTGTTAATATTTTTGAGCTAATCTAATGTAATTTACAAAACACAATAACAATGAAAAGTCCACGACATGACAATACTATAAAATAATTTTACAAAAAAAAAATAACCGACTTCAAACAGTAAACTAAAAAGTAAAAAATAAATCTCTTTACCACAAAGTAGAACGTACTTTGATTAATTTGAACAGACATGATTAAATAAGTATTTATCAATTCTTAAGTCGGTGCTAAGTAAAACAACTACAGCTGAAGCTAACATTCGTAGAGTAGTAAATCGAACTGACATTTGGAACATAGAGAAGTTGTTGGGGACATATTTATGTATGATAGACAGGAAGGTTGTTGCAACATTGACTTGGCACCGACTTCAGAATTGTTAAATACTTATTTAATCATGTCTGTTCAAATTAATCAAAGTACGTTCTACTTTGTGGTAAAGAGATTAATTTTTTACTTTTTAGTTTACTGTTTGAAGTTGGTTCTTTTTTTTGTTAAAATTATTTTATTTTACGATTTTAAGTGATGGTTAGATGAATAATTCTTGAATTAGGTGAGAAGATAAAGCATTATTTTTCTTGCAATCTTGACTAGTAGAATAATATTCACTATGATAAAGTGTTCAAATCCAGGATGGTCGCTGTACTCAGACCTGTGAAATGGTCCTCAGTACCCATGTGGGTGCCAAGTTCTCATCAATATTTAAGAGTACATGAATCAAGCACAAACACTAGCTACTGTAAACCGTTAAACAGTTCACATAACTGTCCTTTGTCTTCATCGTCAGACCCCTAATAACAGTCACATCCCACCTAGGTTTGTGTAAAGTGCTCATCGATACAGCTTTATCAAGCCTATACACAAGGTAACTGCTGTAGATCGTTGAGGAGTATATAGCCTCGACTGTCTTTCGGCTTCTTCATCGGATCGACTCCAGACCTTCATTCAATTGTAGTGCTTTAAAATACTTAATTACCACGCACTAGTCTACCCTTGCAGTTTTTAAAGGTCTAATGATTAATTAATTAGTTACAACGCGATTGAGCAACAAACATCCAAACATAGACGTTTATAATAATGATGAAAGACAGTCCCAAGATATTTTATCTAGACGTAAAGTGCTCATCAATACAAATTAATCAAGCCCAAACACAAGATAACTGCTAAATCTTTGAGGAGTTCCCTCGACAGTATTTTGGCTCCATCATCAGATTGCTTCCAAATCTTCGTAGTGCCAAACCAAAATAAATTGTAGTGCTTGTAAATACTTAATGGAAAAATTAACAATCGCGCTTCTCGCCCCTACAATTTTTGCAAGTTCTCTTCAATTTCTGCAAGATTTCATCATCAGATCTTGGTTTCCTTATCATGGTACCATCCTTGGAATGTCTCCTATCCAACAAAAAAAGAATCATCCAAATCGGTTCATAAACAAAGAAGTTATCCGCGAACAAACATTAAAAAAAAAATATAAAAAAATACGGTCGAATTGAGAAACCTACTTTTTTTTTAAAGTCGGTTAAAAAGTATCTGAAACAATCAAAAGGTCTTTGAATGTTGAATTTTGAAAATTGAATCTCCAAAAATCTATTCAAAGAGTTACTCAAGAAGTATATTTCAAGACCTGCAATAACATCCAGCAGGCTTACAGGAAGTAATTAAATATTATTAGAGAATCTTGAGAAGGCCGAAGCTACAATACAGAACAACAATCACCTCAGGTTATATTATTTATTAAGGGAACATAATTATAGGACAATATACTCAGAATATGCTACGAAATAATGTTTTGAATGTATGTGGCCATTTATAATCTATATTAAAGATATTTATGATATTTGACACGAAATATAAAATGTGAAGTTTAACATCATGTTTAAATGAAATTTAACACTAAAATTAATAATAAAAGTGGCCAAGTGCGAGTGGGACTCCCGCACGAAGGGTTCCGTACCATTAGCAAATAAACGGCAAAAACCTTTTTGGCTTTATTCCGAATTCCGTATACATACTCGTAGACTATCGCATTTTCCGCAGACAGGCATTCATCCGTCTTTCAGACAGGCATTCATTCATTCATCTAGTTTGCTTGGGACGGACTAATCGAGCAAGAAACGGTAAAAATCAAGTTTGTTGTATGGGAATAAATATTTATTTTATTTTATTATTAGTATTTGTTGTTATAGCGGCAATATAAATACATCATCTGTGAAAATATCAACTGTCTAGCTATCACCGTTCTTGAGATACAGCCTGGTGACAGACGGACAGCCAAGTCTCAGTAATAGGGTTCCGTTTTACCCTTAGGGTACGGAACCCTAAAAATAAAAAATGATGATAAATTAAAAAACAATTGACATTTATCTGAAAATTTAACTATTTAAAATAAAAATAGAGACGTTCTAATTTCAGATTTTCCCTCTAGGTACATTTTTTACGAGATAAAGGTGAGACCGCACTGGGCGACGCGACGCGCCGCGGCCAATTAGTCACAGATCACAATATACTACTAGCACAGATAAGTAATTTTACGTTCACTCATTCATTCTATGCTGCCATGCAAAACCTCATTAAATTTTCCTGGTATAGAATAAAAAGTACTAAAAAGTAATAAAATCGACTTGAATTATAATTTTCAACCATTATTTGTCGTCAATAGGGTACAATCCTCAAAAAATCTAAGTAGCCCGTTAGTTAGATTGCCAAAAAATATTGTACACGTATTTTTTCTTTTGTTTTACAAACAAAAAATGACGAAGATACAGCGCTTCGAAGTTTCGTGTGACGTCACTTGTGAGTATGATTTTTACTCACGAGTGACGTCGCGACCCCTTACGAAGTTTGATGGTCTATATCTTTGACGATTTTTAATATTATAAAAAAATAAAAAATACGTGTCCAATATTTTTCCACGATCTAGCTGACGGACTAATTAGGATGGTGTATTTTTGACCCAGTCCGGTACCCTATTAACACCATATTCCAGATTGAAGAGCAATGTTTCTTTGTGTATTATAGAGCAACAAGACGAGCAAAGTACCTGATGCAAACAACAGAACACTGACACACAGCTACTGGAACACAAGAACCGGAACAATGAGTCCCAATCATTACCTAGCACTGCATTGTACTCGTCACCCAGAGATATAACCTCGTGAGCTCGTGACCTTCGAAACGGAACACAGTGATTCTTGCACATTACTGCTTGGCCGTAGAATAACTAGCAAAGATGGTAGTTCCCCAGGGAGATTCTGCAAAGAGTCCTACCACTACTAAACTATCTCTGGGTGTTGAGCGCATTGCAGTGTTAGGTAATTATTATTTAGACGAGTCCAAATCATGTTCAAACGCTGCGTGACGCTAGATTGTTATGGCTTACCATCCATGTTCTGCTCATCCTGTCGCATTATACATATGCCTCACTTTATATAGGATGAAACATTATGGCATTAATATATAGTTATATCAAACTTTTTCAGTCATAGGAACTGCCGATAGAAGTGAAAAGTTATAACTCAGAATTTGATAGCTTACCTTGGAAACTACACGGATGTAACTAGAGGGCGTTGCCTCGCCATCTTGGCATGGCGTCCGGAAATGCGTCAGCATTTCCCATTGGCTGACGCATTTCTAGATGCCTAATCGCCAAGGTCCCGAGTTTACCCGAAGATTTCTTATCGTACCCGAGCGTAACGCTAGAAATCAATTCACCCCCCACGAAAAACTTATCGAGGCGCGCCTAAAGAAGTTTTCACTTCAGAAAATAATTTATGGTGATAGTTAATTTCGTAAGATTCCATCCAAAAGATCGTAAATTTTGCGTACGATTTCGACTTTGCAATCGTACATCGTACATGAGCCAAAAAGATCTTAAAAATACGATTTAAATCGTATTCGTTTGGCAACACAGTTCGTAACGGTAATGTTTCTCACTGATTCACTGACACTGACATTGAATAATATCTCGAAAATGACGGCAGCTTCAAGATTTACTTATCTGTGCTAGTAGTATATTGTGATCTGTGACTATTTGGCCGCGGCGCGTCGCGTCACGTCGCGTCGCCCAGTGCGCTCTCACCTTAAGTTAAATTATCGTGCCTCGTTGAAAGAACGGATCTTTACGATTTCGAATCGTACGATATACTTGAAATGGCATTCATATGTGAAGGCCCTTCCTAGGCAACCGTATATCGTAGGTATAACGAGAATCAGTATTACTACTTACTACTTACAGACTGGATTGGGAAGCATTCACGAGATTCTACACGTGTATCTTTGTGTGAGGAGAATAATAAAATTGTTATCACTCGGTGTACCAAAACAATGCTGGTTTATAGGATCCTCAAAATGGCCAAAACCATAGACGGCAACCAAAACGCCACAGCAAATTTGGGAAACCGGGAGGTATCAAAATACAATGAATTGACGGTGTTCTGGGGTGTGGATGACAACATGAGTTATCAGGCATTTCAATATGTGCAAAACATTTTATCATCATGAAAATGCTAATAAGACACAAACTAACCTGAAGCTACATGAGAATATCCCACGCAGTATGCAGTCGTGGCATCGTCTTGGTATAGTAGGACTTTATACGAGACTAGTTTTTCAAGCTAGGATAGCAAGCTTGGTAGTGTTAGCAAGCTGGCAAGCTAGTACTTCCAGCATCGCGTAAACAACGCTACGTAACGCTAGAAGGAAGGCTTGCCTACAGGAAGCTAGAAGTACTAGCCTGCTAGCTTACTAACACTAACTAGCTATCCTAACTTAAAAAAAATAGCTTCGTGTAGCTTGGGCATTACAGTGCAATAGTCGGTGTATGATGATGATGATGATGAGTTGGTGTAATATTTATATCGATGACATTGAGGTCGATGCAATACTAGTGTCGTATTGTGTTGCAAAACGTCGACCACGTCACGTAGTGCCATCAAGGACTACAGCTTCCAGATGACCATAAAAGAACGCAATGCGGCCACGATGAAGGCACTAGGCCGGGAAGAATCTTAAACCAAATCATACATCAATAGCTTTAGAGACAGTTTTAAGTACATATTTATTATAAACCCAATTAAATTAAATTACTAAAATATCAGGTAAATAAAAAATACCTGTTACGGTCTACAACGTACAAAAAGTGATCACGACGAAATTTTAAATGTACTTTGTGCACAGCAAAAGTAAGAACAACCTAATTTTACAATAGAGATAACTATAATTATTAACATTACATCACATACCTATTTAAACATTTGTCGACGATGACGTTCCAACGTTGACGTAACAACATAACATATAGACTACATTTTTATAACGGAAAAAGAGCGGGAAAGAGAACTACACGGGTTAAACAGTCCCGTTTTGATCACTGTGTAGAAGCACAGTCTATTAAATCATACAGTCGTCTAGGAGGCAATCATGCGGGGCGTGCGGGGTGAGACGCGGGAAGCGCGCTCCTGCATTGCCTACATTACAATGTTAGTATTGCAGGAGCGCGGCTCAGGGCTGACGTCTTCCGTAAGTTTCAATTTTCTTTTGATGACACTTTTTTAAAATTGCGATAACCCTACCCGTGTCTAGACATAATCGGATCGGATCAAAGACCATGAACTGGTAATATTATAGTTTTTTATACCTATTGTGGTATAAGTCTGTGAGACTGTTAGTGCTAAAACCACGATGAGCCATATTTAATAGTAGCCCAGCTTCCTTTCTGTTGATGAAAGAGTACACTAATAAACTTTTAGTTGTTATAAAATTAAGAAGGTATGGGATCCATCGACACTTAGATTATTATTAAAATTTCAAATGCATAATCAACGAAGTATAGGTCATTGTGCATAATGCTGTAATTAATCATTACAAATATTTCTTTAAAACCCGTCCGAACATGAATTTCAGCGTTAGTAACTAAGGAACCCTATACATTATACGTCACGCACTTGGCTGATTATTTAACAGAAATGTGAAACTTTTATTGTGAAGTGAGTAAAAGTGTACCTACTCCTATAGTTTATATAATATGTAGGTTTGTAGGTATCGTTTTTACCTGATGGTTCGTCAGTTCAAATTATACTCTGATACATTACACCCGCTGTAAAAAAAACGCGTATTTCGACTGTTTTTGCTGAAGACATCGATTTTTGGACTATCTGTGCAATTAATGCTATTTGAAATGTGCTTGCTGGTAATTTTGAGGGTTACCAATTTTTTTTGATGTTTTAGATTTTTTGTAAAATAAAAAAAGAACATTATAGATTTAGTAGTATATTTTTGTGTTAATATACGCAGTAAACGATACTAAAAAAATATTTCAAAAATTAAAGCGTTGAAGATAAATAAAAAGAATTTGTTAAATATACCACAAAATGGTCGACGTCATAAAAACAGGAGTGAAAGTTAAAAACGCAAGGACAAGTAAGTTTTTTTTTTTTTACCCGTAAGTGAGCAAAATTTTTTTTTACACACGGATTTTAAAGAAAATTCTATTAATGTTAAAGTTACTGCTGGTCTAGTCGGGAGAACGGCGACTACTGATCCGTAAATAAATAACAAACATACATTCAAATAGTAAATAATAATTAATATTTCAAGTGTCACGTCATTACATAAATAACATATTTTCATATTTATCGTCTGCCCCAGGGGTGATGTTCAACAGAATCCCTATTCTTATCAGTGAAGTTATTAAGAACTTATGTTAAATAATGGATATTTTTTATTCTCGTGGGGTCCTCAATTGGCGGAGGTAGGCCGCAAAATGTTTAGTTCTGCGGCCTCTCTTAGGAGAATGCAAAATTTTCTCCCTGTTAATACTAAAATTTCGCTCGTAAAATCTCTTTTATTCCTAATATTGGACTACGCAGATGTCTGCTATCTGGATTTAACCGAAAAGCTGGACGCTTAACAAACTGGAACGACTCCAAAATTTCTAAACCGTTCATATTTGGTTTACGCAAGTATGACCATATTTCTGAATTTCGTCAAAAGCTGAAGTAGTTCCCTATCCACTTTCGCCATAATTCTCATATTATTTTCCTCTTCTATGAAATCCTCTTCAATCCTGCCACTCCTCCATATTTGAAAGAAAGATATAATTTCATTGAACCTAAATCCTGTCCCCTTTTTTTCAACCCGGGCTCTTAAACTGCAAAATCCCTCATCCACACATCCCTCTTTCTTTTACTAAATCCTTCAATGTATAGGTTGTCCTACTGTGGCATTCACTACCTTTATCAATTCGACAATTCAAGTCCCATACAATATTTATAAATCTTTTCTACAATCACTATCTCTCCACTTCTTGATTGGTATATTTGATTATTTATTTTATTTTATGTATGTATGTGTTTATTATCTTTGTGTATTTATTTATTGTAAGTAGGTACATATAAATTTTATTTCATTTGGTATATTTATTTGTTCGTCATAATAATTATTACATACATTTTTTTTTTCACAAATGTATAAGTTAACACCACCTGCAATACAAGACTTCCTAACATTTTGTCTCCGTCCAAAGGTTGTCTTTTTTTTAACTTTTTTAGGCTTACGCTTGACCGCCATTTCACCTGATATTAAGCGACGATGCGGTCTACGATGGGGCGTGTTTACCTAGAAGAAACCGATTCACTCTTGATTTGAAGACACAAAGATTGTAATCAACAGGGAAAACCCACTCAGGCAACGCATTCCACAGCCTAGACGTTCTTATCACAAAAGTAGAGTCAAGCTCTTCGTTCGCGTCTTTGGAACATCAATCATGAAACTTGAATTTTCAAGTGAAAAAGTTGTAAAAATCGTCTACCACGCTTTGTAAGGCACTTAAAGTGCATATAGCTCGACACATCACCAACTAGGTTTTAAATGTTCCCAACTCCTCCCTATTTTCCTCTTCACCTAATCCAAGAAATATGCAAAAAAAGAGAATTGAAATCACATAGGTCACGGACACCGGTGTCTGTTGAGTGGCTAAATTTAAAAAATAAACACCAGCTCTAGTGGTAACATCTGTTGGGGCTCTGTCAGTGTCAATGTTTCATCTATCCTGAAGCCAAGTGGGAAAGATATATCCACGAACCCACGATGACTCTTATCGAGAGATAGGAAGTTTTAAGCCTTAGCCTTTTTAAACGTAAAATTCTCCATGCTCCAACTTCTGCAATGTTTTTAGGCACTTTACAAATAAATAAGCGATAGGTACCTACATACCACGGTTTTTGAATTTGCAACAAAACCGTTATTATAATTATCCATGATTAAATAATGAGATTTTGTTTTAATGTTGTTTCTTTTGCTTGTTTTTTTGCACATGATATTTAAATAATTATTTGGGGATCCTGCCATTTTGCAGATTGCTCGTTTATCACTTGCCAACCAACGGTTCGCCTATTTTTCACTTTACAAACTAACGATTGTCAAATTTTTGTATGACAAAGTTTCATTTGGTAGAATTAATTTTAATCGGCCAAACAATTTTCTGCGAAAAGGCAGAGAACCAATTATTTGCCATATAAATGAGATACCTTTTTATAGCATACAAACTCTCCCCGTTATAATAATAACGACGCCATGTTATTTTCGTAAACTTGACAATAGTTTCCGTGCGGCGCACTAAATGCAGATGGCCACGCCAAGAAGTGTCACCCGATCACGTGACCACAATAAAGTGGTCTATTGTAGTGGGACCTCTCATGCTTTAATATCCCGGCACCGTTTAATTTTCTAACGAACTCACCATCCAAGGACTGGATAATAGCACAGTATATAGAAATACTACCTATAGTATATCGCCTTTAATCTTGGGAGAAACGCCGATAATGTCTAGTCTAGACACGGGTAGGGTTGTCGCAATTTTAAAAACGTGGCACCAAAATAAAATTAAAATATACGGAAGACGTCAGCCCTGAGCCGCGCTCCTGCAATACCAACAGTGGAATGTAGGCAATCCAGGAGCGCGCGTCCTGCGTCTCACCCCCGCACGCCCCGCACGATTGTCCCGTCTAGACGGCTTCGTCGAACAACTGTATGACTGTGGTAATAGGCTGATGTAGCGATATTTAAAGCGAAAACTCAAACGGCAGAAACCTAAATCTCATTAGGTAAATACATTTTTAAACTGTGTGAGCCATTTCGGGTTGAATTTTTAATTTTGTGGAAACAAGTTACTTGTGTATTTTTATGAATATTCATTATGTCTATGTTCTATTTTTATGTTCGTTTGTTCTACCTTGTGTGATATTTTAGTTTACGTAACATTTTGAGCGTGGGACGTGTAATTAAAAAGTTTTAAATCAACTTTACCTATAATCATCATATTACATCAACTTGAATTTTTCACTGAAATTGGTAATTTTTTGCACTTCACGTTTTGACTTTGCTGCTAATCTACCTACGTATTCTATGATGTAATGATTGTATTTTTTATCTAGTGACTAATAATAACTGTATAAACTATTTCTATTCTTATGTAATGTAATTAAGTAATGTGAATGATATGAGAAAATGTTTTTGCAAACTGTTTGGCTACCGATTGATTTACATTGTTAAGTTGTACCTACGCTCCTTCTAGAAGCCCGTTCCGGCTTCGACCGGAAAACATTTACTCAAATGAAATGATTTGTTGAATGATACATATGAATAAAGCTATGTATATTATGAAACGCTCTTTTTAACTATCAAGTGTACACTTGAATATCATTTCGCTTGATGTTAAGCGACGATGCGGTCTAAAAAATTGAGACTGCTTAAAGTACCTAGAAAAATTGAATTCACTCTCGATTTGAAGACACTAAGATTGTAAACATCGGATAAAACCCACTCAGGCAACGTATTTCATAGCCTTGACGTTCTTATCACAAAAGTAGACTGAAATCTCTTAGCTCGTGTCTTTGGAACATTAACCATGAAACGTTACGCCTTTTCGAGTTACGAGCATTTCAACAGAAAAAAGGGCAAGATGGTATTAGACCAGGCAAATAAGTTGCACACTCTCCGAAGTGTATCCGATAAAAACCGATAAGCTAGCAATTTTTAGGCGATGTTCAAGACTTTGCAGTCTTTCACTTGATGTTAAGCGATGATGCGGTCTACGATTGAGGCTGCTTAGGTACCTAGAAGAAATCTATTCACTCTCGGCCAGAAAACACCAAGATCGTATCCAGCTGGAAAAACCTGATAAGTCTGTAAAAGCATCGCATTCTACAGACTAGACGGTTTGACTCCACTTTTCTGATTAGAATATCACAAAAGTCGAGTGAAACCTTTGAAATTCGAGAGTTCGCAAACTCGACCATGAAACGATGTCGCTTTTACAATAACAGGGAATCACATTAACTACTAGTTTTAAATTAGTATGTAAGTATTTATATTTCTAACTAGCTTAACCCGCTACTTCGTTCGCGTACGTTGATCTTGCGACCTTATTAGTACATTAGTTATCATCATCAGCCGCAAGACGTCCACTGCTGAACAAAGGCCTCCCCCCTAGATTTCCACAACGAACGGTCCCGCGCAACCTGCAACCAGCGGTTTCCAGCGACCTTTGTGAGGTCATCTGTCCATCTAGTGGGAGGCCGTCCAACACTGCGTCTTCCGGTTCGTGGTCGCCACTCGAGAACCTTTCTTCCCCATCGGTTGTCAGTTCTTCGAGCGATGTGGCCTGCCCATTGCCACTTCAGCTTGCTTACTCGTTGAGCTATGTCGGCCACTTTAGTTCTTTTGCGAATATCTTCATTACGGATTCTGTCGCGCAAAGAGACTCCGAGCATAGCTCTCTCCATAGCTCGCTGTGTGACTTTGAGCTTTGTTATGAGGCCCACAGTTAAGGACCACGTCTCAGTTCCATAAGCCATCACTGGCAACACGCACTGGTTAAAGACTTTTGTCTTTAGGCATTGGGGTATTTTGGACTCAAAGATGTGTCGAAGTTTCCCGAACGCTGCCCATCCGAGTTGGATCCTTCGCTGGACCTCTTTGTCGAAGTTGGATCTACCTAATTGAATCTTTTGACCCAGGTAGACGTATTCGTCAACAACTTCGAGTGTGGTATTCCCAACAATAACCGGTACAGGTGAGACATGCACATTTGACATGACCTTCGTCTTGTCCATGTTCATCCTCAAACCAACCTGTAGTACTAACGTAATAGTAACGTGTTAATACGTAAATGGGGTGTAAGGGGGAAGCACTAAACATCTACTTTCCCCAAATGTCAACCTCTCCTGCGCGTGATACACCCTGCTGCCAACTAACGAGGCTCTGACGACCGAACCAATGGCGGTATAACCATTTAAAAGCCAGTCCTAAATTGACCAGACCGGTGACGGGCAGCGGCGTCATCGGTGCAAAGGGCTGGCTCCGCGGTCACCAACCCGCCTGCCAAGCGTGGTGACTATGGCAAATACCCCCCCTATGAAGAACACAATAAAGAAACGGCCCCTAGTCCCCGGCGGCTCTGCTATTCCAGGCGCTGGTGGCAGCCTTGGTTCCGGTGGAGCATGGGGTGCGAAGAATCCCCGGCAGACGCCCCGCCACCAAACCCAACGACTCGACCTGGCAACGTTTAACGCACGGACTTTGAGGGCTGACGAAAAGATTGTGGAGCTGGAAGAAGAAGTGGACAAGTTGCGCTGGGATATCATAGGGTTATCCGAAGTCCGTAGACAGGGCGAGGACAGGATAACCCTCGAATCCGGCAACTTGTTCTACTACCGGGAGGGAGATCAACAATCCCAAGGGGGTGTCGTGTTTTTAGTCCGCAAGTCTCTCGTCAACAACGTGATAAGGGTCGAGAGTGTGTCGAGCAGGGTCGTGTACCTTGTACTTAAAATTACCGACCGGTATTCATTGAAGGTCATACAGGTGTGCGCACCGACCTCGGCACATCCCGACGAAGAGGTTGAGACCATGTATGAGGACATCTCCAAAGCCATACATGTCTCGCCAACACATTTCACGGTTGTGATGGGAGACTTCAACGCGAAACTGGGCAAACGTAGCGGTGATGAGTTGAGAGTGGGACAATTCGGATATGGGCAGCGGAACCCAAGAGGGCAACGTCTAGCTGATTTCTTGGAAAGGGAGAGCCTCTTTATGATGAACTCCTTTTTCAAGAAACAGCCACAACGAAAATGGACATGGATTAGCCCAGATGGTTCCACAAAAAATGAGATCGACTTCATTATGACGACTAAACGGCAAATATTCAGCGATGTCTCTGTGATCAGTAGGGTTAAGACCGGCAGCGATCACCGTATTGTAAGAGGCACGCTGAATCTAAACATTAAGTTCGAAAGATCACGTTTAATGAAGTCCACGCTCCGACCAAATTATGCTCAAATCGAAGATCCCGATAACTTTCAACTCGAACTTCAAAATCGCTTCGAAGCCTTAGATGAATGCGTAACGGCGGACGAAATAAACGACAGGCTGGTGGAAACTATTCAAGCAGTTGGCAGGAAATTTTATAAGAGCCGACGCCAAAATAGAACCCAAAAGCTCTCCGATCATACTCTAAATCTCATGGCAGTTAGGCGAGATATGCGGTTGCAGTCTTCGGTCGACATGACGGTATACAGACGGCTCAATAGACGGATCTCTACTTGTGTGCGACGCGACATACGTTGCTTCAATACTTCGTGTATTGAAGAAGCGATCAAGCGGAACCAAGGCTCGAAAGTGTTCGCAAGAAATCTGTCTCTTGGGCAAAGTCAGCTGGCCAAACTGAAGACCGATAGCGGTAACGTAGTCTCGTCGAAGCCCGAGATTTTGGAGGAGATTGAGAAGTTCTATGAACAGTTATACACCTCTACACAAGCACAACCTGTCGTTAGCATGGCAAAAGACCCCAGAGCCAAGCTGACCCGGCACTTTACCGAAGATATCCCGGAAGTCAGCCTGTATGAGATTAGGATGGCCCTCAAACAACTTAAAAACAACAAAGCACCTGGCGATGACGGAATTACGACTGAGCTTCTGAGAGCGGGTGGAAAACCGGTGCTTAAAGTCCTCCAGAAGCTGTTCGACTCCGTCATACTTGACGGTAATACGCCAGAAGCGTGGAGCAGAAGTGTGGTGGTGCTCTTCTTCAAAAAAGGCGACAACACCTTGTTGAAGAATTACAGACCCATCTCACTTCTGAGCCACGTTTATAAGTTGTTTTCGAGGGTAATCACGAATCGTCTCGCACGCAGGTTTGACGACTTTCAGCCACCCGAACAAGCCGGTTTCCGAAAAGGCTATAGTACCATAGACCACATACATACGCTCCGGCAGATTATACAGAAAACTGAGGAGTATAATCGGCCACTATGTATAGCGTATGTGGACTATGAGAAAGCCTTCGATTCCATCGAGACCTGGGCAGTGCTTCAGTCTCTCCAGCGATGCCGCATCGACTATCGCTATATCGAAGTGTTGAAGTGTATCTACAGCAAAGCCACAATGTCTGTCCGATTACAGGACCAGTGCACAAAACATATCCAGCTACAGAAAGGCGTGAGACAGGGAGATGTTATATCTCCGAAACTGTTCACTGCTGCGCTGGAAGACGTTTTCAAGCTACTGGACTGGAACGGACATGGCATCAATATCAACGGCGAATGCATCACTCACCTTCGGTTTGCCGACGACATAGTCATTGTGGCGGAGTCGCTGGAGGACCTCGGTGCAATGCTCAGGGACCTCAGTAGAGTCTCAGTACATTAGTAGTACTAACGTAAAAATATTTGGATCGGTGGCCATTACACAAACCGTGTGAATTTGTTTTTCCACACAAAAATATATTTATTCGAGTTTAGCAACTTCATATTTTATATTTTAGCAACATCAAACATACCTACTCGTAGTAGTAAGGTTGTGGAGTATCGAACAAAGTTTGTAGGATTTTTATAGGATACATTACGAAGAGTCTGTAGCTGATGTGCATAATCTGATACTTACCCACATATACATTTTAACAGTATGATAGCCTAAGTAGGTGATAGACTTATTAGCCGATGTGATATTTTAGACTCTAAGCCAGACTCTAAGACCATGTGTGTTTCAACTGTCAATCTAATTGGTAATGTCGCTCTGTCGTTAATATTTGTTTCGTTAGGGCCCATGCTTTTTCCGAGATTATAGGTAGTATATGAGACTATAAACGTATGTGTTAAATTTTAACCAAATTAAACATTTACATAATATACATATAAAACTTAGTAGTAAGATAACATTTTATTCAATTTTAGAAAAACAACGGTCTGCTTTGGTCACCGAAGCTTGTTGAACACTAAATTTAGTACAATGTTTGGATTGAAATAATATCCGAAAGAACAAAAACCGACTTCAATTATTATCATTTCACGTCAACTAACTAACTTCTAGTCAAGTAAAAAGTTCACTCGACTAATTTAAGAAGCTGTAACTACGTCGTCCTGATAAATAGATACTGGTGCACAATTGACACACAAAACTTTGGCTTTTTCCACCGCCAATGTCCCAGCCATACTTAAACCGGAGTGGTCTTACGCGTGACGATGGCAAAAGACCTGACGGCATGAGTTTTGTGCCTTGGAAGTTGAGTCGGACTTAGTGTAGGACGCACCTTGCGTCTATACTCTGGCACCATCACATCTTCCAGATATACATAGTAGGGGTAGTGCAGCGGCTAATTTAGCTGATCGTCTCAAACGGTGGAAATATGCAACCCTCGGTAGTGGTTTTATCATTAAGCCTTTTGGGGCTTAGTGCCTGTGCAGGCTGGGAGCTCACCTCATCTTCAAAAGCCTTTCCAAGCGCTTGGCCGACGCAACGCGTGACCAAAATGCTGGCGTTTATTTGGCCCAACGCATAAACATTGCTATTCAGCGTGGTACTGCCACCAGCATGCTGGGCACGCTTCCGACTGGTAGTGGACTTGAACGTCTTGTCATCCAGTTTTTGTCAATATTCAAAAAACCGCCTCCCTGTTTTCCAAATAATATATGTACATACTTCGCTGACTTCGCTGTGCGTCCGTTCGTGCGTCCGTCTGTCACCAGACTGTATCTCAAGAACGGTGATAGCTAGACAGTTGTTATTTTCAAAGCTGATGTATTTATATTGCCATTACAACAAAAAAAAAATACTACATTACACATATTCTAATAAATATCAGATCGTGTTTCGCACCTAAGCTGCCATCTGTACTTAATGTGGAAAAAACATTCTATTGGCACACCGCATGTAATTAATTAAAGATTAAAATTAGTTTCAATAACCATTTCCATATGTATATATTGGGCTGTCTATGGGGTCTTGATCTAAAACATGATTTTGTAAATTATTAAACATTGAAGGCGTGTTCAGACGACCCGTGTCACACGCTTCGCGCCCGTTCCACATTCGCTCTCAGCACGCGCAAAATCAGCGTATGTATCGCGCACGCCTCGCAGCCGCTTGTACTACTAGTGATATCCAACTATGTTATATCTTTATTTTTCATTTTATTACATAGATTATAGGACCCAAAGTTTCATTCATCAGACCCTGGCTACCATCGAGTACCAAAATTTTAATCTAGGCGAATAATTCGAGCCCAGATTTGACGGGATTTCATTGTTTCATAACAGAGTTCCTATGACCATCTTCGAGATCCGTCATCAGACCTTGGTTAAAATCGGGATAGGTGAAACTAATAAATAAAAGCTAGAACAACAACTCGTGATAGGTATGTGCGTGAATAGTGTTGAAACATGCTGTACATTCAAAATATGTCGTGCTTTATCATAATTTACAGTTATAAGCCATAACATAAATTACGAAATATTTTGGTGACGTCACAAAAATATATACCTAGCTGCGTGTGCGGACACTCGAACATTTGTGTATAAAATATATGTTATAGCTACGTCTGTCACAGCCTTTATTGGTTTTCAATATAACTATGCTGAATAACTTTATATTGAAGCCACTTAACAAGAACAAAATTAAACATTTTGATTTACCCTCGACTACCTCGGGTTTATAATCTTTACAACATTCTACTAGTCAAGCCTTTTCATTTGATACCCATATTGAGGTAGTAGTGAAAAAAAAACATGTGATTCGACATTTTGTGGTGGCGGCCATCTTGGATTTTAAATGTGTCATAGTGTAATAGTCTTCTACTAATTAAGTTCTTTCATTTTGAGGGAACCACCCATATTGAGGGAAGTTATGAAGAAATATTTTGTCCGTTATTTTGTAGAGGCGGCCATCTTGAATCGATATTAACCAAACGTAGCTAAAAACTACCGCACAGAAATAAACCTGCAAATAAAAAACCGCATCGAAATCGGCCCATCCGTTTCAGCTCTACGGTGCCACAAACAGCCACACATACAGACATACAGACATACACACAGACAGACAGATAGACAAAGCAACGACGTCAAACTTTTAACAGCTCTTTTTTTACGCGGTGGTTAAAAATGATTGTTTACATGTTTATGTCAATACTCGTGACGTCACCGCTTTATCAAGCACTAGCGTAAACAAACAATTTACTATTTTACACAATTTTATTACAAATTCTGTATTTAATCAAGAATTGTACGTAAATATAACAATAGAAATCAATATTCGGTTGTAAAAAATGTATTCTGAGCCGATTACTAGCAGAAATTATACAAAATGTGGTTCGATAAATTGCAATAACAAAATCTTATTTACCTGTGAAAAGTGTATTGATTCGGATTATAATATCGTCTTGTAGTATCACATTCACGCACAGAACATGCCATAATATAAATAATTTAATAAAATCGTCTGCAATCCAAGGATTAATGAAAAAATACACGATTTTCACCGCGACGAAATCAGACTGTTACGTTCGGGTATAATTACACGAGAAAACATTGTAATGACGTTACTTCATTCGCCTTCTCTTCTTCTCTCGGGCGATTTCCACTTGAAAGTGATTTCTCGCTCACTCGCTTTGTTGATCTTTTTGCGTAGCAAAAAAAATTTTTCATCTATGCTTTCACCCCTTTCTGCAAGAAAACCGTGCAGAATTTGGAGATTAAAAGTAAACAGCTACCATCTACTTAGTATGATCTTAAATCATGTCAAGTTTCATTTGAATTGAATCAGTAGTTTCGGCGTGATGTGAGTTCCCTAAACACACAGACAGACAAACAGACATGAAAGAAAAAAAATGCAGTTTCGCTATCAGTATCGACTATGGAGTGCGTGTATGAGTATGAGTTTTTCAAAATATCTTTAATGTACAGAATTCGACTCGCTACAGTTTTATTACAAGTATAGATATAGATTGTAATATCTAAGTAGGTATTAGGATGTTTAATTTCAAAAATAATAAAATAAATAAAGTGTGTGAAAATATTAAAGGATTTAAATAAATTGTGTTTGTTCCAGGATGGCTATTCTTCACAACGTCGATAGGAATGTTAATGATGCTTATTCCTGCGACTTTCTTATTTATGGACCCACTTTTGTTATTGATCAGATATGTGAGTAAATTTTAAACGATCACCAGCTCAGTCCAACAAAAATCTTTCTCCATTTTCGTCATCTATCGTCGTTAAAATGTGCCACATAATTATTATGTATTATGTATGTGGATTTGCTAGAATGACCCAGATATAATTATTATTAGCTCGGTTAATTTGCGCGAGAGACACTTCCAAAGTGGTAAAATGTGTGTCCCCCCCCCCTCTCTAACTTCTAAAATAAGAGAATGAAAAATCAAAAAAAAATATATGATGTACATTACCACGTAAACTACCAACGAAAATTAGTTTGAACTCGATCTGATGAGTAGTTTTTTTTTAGTAAGTCATAAATAATACACTATTATTGAAACTTCGATCAAAGTTACAACGAACTACAAGAACTATGTGTACTATGTATATAATGTTACTTGCTGCAACGGAACCCTTCATGGGCGAGTCCAACTCGCACTTGGCCACATTTTATTTTTATTTTACACTTCTTTTTCAGGGCTTACGCCTTGCAAATGGCACTATTCTCCACGGTCTGATGTTAGACAGGGTCGAAGGTCCTAGAATCTACTTGACTCTTTTCAACTTCACTAATGCTCAAGACTATGTGAAAGGAAAGGCGGATAAAATGAAGTTTGACGAAATAGGACCTTTTGTGTTCCAGTAAGTTGAACTTCGTTTGCATCGAACGTTACTATTGTATATTGAGATAATACTATTAGTAGAAGTCTTTTATCTTTGACAATGCAAAAATATGTCTTGCGCTCAAGCTAATTTATTGTATGTAGGTATGTACAGGAATGGCCTGACATGTATTGGTATTAATAATTATTTACGATAGAACTTATTTATCATGACGCAACTGTGTCAGGAATGTCAGGATTTAGCAATCCTGTCATGAGCTTTATGCAAACAAAAGTAGCTAAATTTATATTTTTGATTGTATATACCCCACACACGAATTATTATCAATTATCAATGAAAAACGCTTTTTACGGCGGCGTCGTGTCGTCATGGTCGTTCTAATCTCTTAAAAATTCACGAATCGTGTATTTTTTGGGAAAAAATATGGATGTCTTTTCAATTTAAAATAAAACAGTAAAATCAAAGCAAATACTTTTTTGATAGGCCATATATATATACCTCTGGGTGCTGCTTATGGGACTATAGTTTTTTCCCGATAATATGTACGTACATGCAATATACCCATACCACAGCCTAGTTTTTATATACTTCGACCTTCTAAGTGTCAAAAAAGTGCTGTGTTTTTCTAAATTTTATCGTGCAACTAATCCTTTCAACTATGAGCGGATGTGTTGTTAAAGCTTTGGCCATGAGGAGATGTTCCCCTATAGGAACATCTACCATTATTAATATTTTGGCTCGGTCAGCGCCGCCGAGATCTAAGGTTCTGTGCCGTTTCAGGCGAGTAGAAAAATGAAAAACCCCGAATTCTATATATAATTTTTATATTAAAAATCACAAAATTTTAAGACGCGAAGATTATCTAGTTGAATTAGAAATCGTAACCGATGATACATAAGACCCAATTTTACTAGAAGATGAATTTGTTAATATCACCATCTGTTTTATCTAAATAATAAGTCCTAAAGTTTAAAAGATTGTTTATAATTTCAGAGAATATCGAATATATCAAGATCTGGTGATAGATGAAAAAACAAACTTGATGGTTTACACTCCCAAACTCTGGGCTGAATTCATCCCTCAAGAATCAATAGCTGATCCTAAAGATGTCTATGTTACAATGCCCAGTATATCTATGTTGGTAATTATTTGAATATTATGTTATAATTATCAAGAGGTGTAGCACCTATCAAAGTCTGCCTTAGCAAATTTTAAATAACAATTGGCTGGTAAATTTCTTATGAGTAATATAATCGGACTTTTTTTAAAAAGCTATTTGTGTTATCTAACTACGTGTATTTGTGTTACTGAGCCAACAAAATCTTTGGAAAATAATCGAGTTGTCTATAGTTAGGCGTCCTTGTTGGATAATATTCTTTCTTAAATTATTTATCTTAGTAATAAAATACCCTTTTGATTATAATTTATTATTTATTTACTATAGTAGAATTCTCTGAAGTGTGTGTGTGTGTGGAGTTTACGCTTGGAAATCGAACGTAGTCATCCCTTGGTAGCCCCGGTTTACTTGTTGCTAATATTACTCATGTGTTACACCCATAGCGTGTAAAATTATTAATCATCGCACATACAAATCTGATTATAATATTCTGATTTTGTACTTCATAAGGATATTTACATTATTTTATACTTTTCAGCAAGGCACTGATATGATCAGCAAATATCCTTACTTAGTACGTAATATGTTTAACATAATCTCGTCAAGCGTACGTTCCAAAGCCATAGTAAACATCACTGCTCAAGATTTCTTGTGGGGCTACCCCGAACCCCTGATAAAACTCGCCAACACAGCTGTTCCAGGGCTTTTTTATTACAATTCAAGTGGCATCATGGAACGAGTGAGTAATTTTTATGTACTTACTTATAATTTTAGCTGTACTCAGGGCCGGATTTAGGGGAAGGCAAACGGGGCATACGCCCCGGGGCCTCCACAAACAGGAGGCCTCCACAACAGACACTTCGGAAATAAACATTTGCTAGGTGTTCTACCGCCCAGCAGTAATATACAAATATCACTGTGTTCCGGTTTGAAGGGCAATGTTTCACAGAAATTACAGGCCATAGAGATAAAGCCTCTTAGGTTTATCTCTGCGTGAAGAGCGCAGTGTAGTAGTGCTAGGTAATACTTTGGCCTTTCTTATTCTAATATCTGCGCGATGCTATGTTGTTATGGCCAGGAGTGTTGCGTACCTACCGTCCAACAAGTCTCTTAAAAAAAAAATGCCCTGGTGGCTCATTGGTTGTGAGTCTGCCCACTGAACACCACATTGACGTTTCCAACATCATGCAAACTTAATGGGATTAAAATTGCACCATGTATTTTTTATACGGAAATGAATGAATTGTAATTTAACAATTAATATTTTGTTGTAATTTAGTTGATTAGTTTGTTTCTCCTTTACTTTTGTTAGAATAAGCAGCATTCTTTATGTTCACATTGATAGACTCCGGTAGGTCTACCGCCTAACGCTCTTGCTTTCGGTCATGCTTTGATTTGTGACGTCATCGGCCAATTTGGTACCGCCGATGAAAGCCGAACATTACAAATGCTTTCCGTTCTAAGGAAAGCATTTGTTGTTAGATGAATGAACGAAACTCCATACATTTGCTCTGAAATAGCGACCGCCTAATGTTTTATCCTGCTTTCAAGCCTTGAACTAATGCTTTCAAGTTCTGTCATGAAGACATTACCAAATTTGATGTTGCTTTGGAATTCTAGTAGGTAGTGTAATTCTCTAATATTTTCGTTAGATACTGCCTTGTAAAGATCAAAAATAGCACGGTGAACATGTACTATTGCGGGGATACCAATAACATAATAAGATTCGTCTTAGAAGTAGTGATTTTACTAAAAATAAGTGTGTCACTGAATTTTACAATTTTACTATGGGGAAGACCACTTTCGAGGGCGTAATTCCCTCTTGCATCTTTCCTGAAAGACGAGACATCAAACCTGAGATAAAGGTAACAAGCAACTTATAAATAACTAGAAACCCTTTTTGTTTTGATAGTACCTAAGTAATACCTAGCTTTATTTATTATCATTTGTGATCTAATACTTACATTCACTAATTGTTACAGAAACTGGCTGCATTAAATACCTACCTAGTATTCAAAGAAGTCTAAGAATGATTTTCCTATACCTAGTACCTCATTGATGTGAGTACAGTGATATTGCAAGGTTGACAGATGCCCATATAAAAGAAAAAATATTCCAGAAACGGAATGTTCCTCTTGTTTGATGGTAAGCAAAAAAAAATCTTTGAACATGTTGGGTCCCTCGTGTTCACCTTAACTGGTAGTTTGGAATGAGTACCAAGGAAAATGTGATGAAATCTTAAAAGAAGGGTAAGTCATTATTTTAAACATTCAGAACTGCTTGAGATCAATATTACTGCATTATCAACAAACAGCAGTACATTAAGGCACTAATATTATGAAGCTATTGAATATAAAATAGCAGAATGTGGTTCAAAATAGGTAATAACTAGCAAGTATTAAATACCATAAATATATATACCTACATAGGTAATTTATGAACCAGTCTCCTAATATTGTAAATGTGAAAGATTGTTCTTTGGAATGTCTGAATGGCTCAGATTGAAGTAAATATAATATGTACTTTTCACAACAGCAAAATAATTGGATGGAACTGTGCGTATATAGCCATGGGGTGCTGCTATTCATGTGATGAAATGTTAATATCTTATTTCAATATAATTAGATTTTGTTTTTGTTTTAGGAGTCAAGACTGCGGGCTGCTCCCGTAGCTTACAAGAAAACAAGTTGTCTCACAAGCAAGACATTGGGTCATCAAACCCATTCAACTGTTAGAAAATGATTGATAATAAATACACCCTTTATACAATGTAATACATTTCTTTAGTGTTATGATTCCATAATCTGCCTGAGGAAATAGAAAACCTTTGTCTAAATCATTCTACAACCAAAGAGCAAACATCATGTTCAGTTTGAACAGCTAGTAGGATAGTATGGCTGCTGGTGTCTTAGTTGGTAGCACAGACTAAGTAGAGAGGTACGTTGGTAGTAAGTCTGCCATGCGAAGCCGTGGGTTGTGGGTTCTAGGTTCTATCCTCACACAGTACAAATATTTGTACTGTGGTTGGGTGTTCTCTATGTATAATAAGTATGCATTTTTTAAATACATACTTATATATTAGTATTATATAATATGATTATGTCAGCTATCTGGCACCCATAACACAAGCTTTGCTAAGTTTGAGGCTAGATGGTGTTGTTTGTGAAATGTTCACCACCAATATTAACGACTAATAGAAAATCTTCCTGTTCAATAGTTGTATGGTTGCTTGCCATCAGGCATTATCTCATCTCTCTTCTACCATAGAATAGATAATATAGATAGAACGGACACTCCCCACCCCCCGCCAATTTCAAGCTTCCTCCCCCTCGCGGACGCGAGGCGGACTCAACGAAGGGTTATTATATCGGACGATAATTTTCTATGAGAATACGACCATAATGCTGTATTATTTAACAAAATGGTACCAAATTTTTCGTCTATTATACGAAACAAGAATAAGAGATTTTTAATTTCATAAGAATTTCTACAAAGATTGAATCATTTTTATAAACTGTGTTAAGCTATTCTGGTTAGAAGTACGCGCCAACACTGAAGTCCTGTGACGAAATTATTAAACTCGTTTTTAAACTGCGGCTTTCGTTGTCAGAATTGAATTGTCAGAATACCTACACTTACCCAAAGAGAAATCTTTGGGTAAGTGTACTTAACTAAAAATCAATTCGTACATGGTACCTTTATTATCTCCTATTTTGTTTTAAATCTTCGCCCTTCTGATTGTTGATGAAAGTTATATTTACCTACATTAAAGATCGAACACTAACTAGGTAAGATTGTAAGCCACAGGTAGGTGAACTCACGGGTCACAGCTATTCCATAAAATAATTTAGTAACCCTAGATGACACGCACACATGCGTAAATGTGTTCGAACGACATATGCGTAGTTGTGTGAGTGTAGGTATGTCGACTTCACCGTTTGTTTGGAGTTTAGGCCGAGTGTCCGGGGTGTGCTTCTACTCCATATATATCTACACAGATTAAACTAATCTGTGTATATTCATAAATCATTACATTGGTGTACTACAATAAAATTCTCATTTAGGATACAGAAAATTTATTAAAACAATAATATTTGTTATTCTTGTTGGTGCATCTGATATAAATGATAGATGGTGTTGTGTGTGAGATGTCCACCACCAATATTAATAACTGTAATAGAAAACCTTGTTACATCTCCATCTCAAGGTGTCGACGGTTAAGTATGGTTAGGACTTTTTGGAGAGACGGCTGGGACAAAACCACTTCTGAGTGAAGTATAGTGCTAGGCAGTTATTTAGACTCTTCCTGTTCAATAGTTGTATGGTTGCTTACCACCAGGCATTATCTCACTCTTCTCCATGAATGTACACAGATAAATCAATCTGTGTAGATTCATGGATCATTAAGAAATTATAACATTGGTATTCTACAGTAAAATTCTCATTAAGGATACAAAAAAATAATTAAAACACAATATTGATTATTATTGTTGTTGATGCAACAGATAAATTTAATTTTCAGTACTTTGACAATCACACTTAACATATTTGTTTTAATAAAGCAGTGACATCACTTCAGGAATGTGTTCTGAGAATCGAGATGGTTTCAGAGAAGCCTAATTTATCGGCCACCACAAACCATAACGCATAACAATAGATATATCTGAAACAAAGAACTTTTATTTTTAACATGTAACTTATTGATCTAGTGGTAACACTTTGCCAAGTCTGTGTCCCAGTTTGAAAGGCAATGTTTCCAGAAAAATTACAGGGCTTAGAGATATAACAACTTAGACATCTGGGTGATGAGCGCAGTGCTAGGTAATGATTTGGACTCTTCATGTTCCAATAGCTGCGTGTCCCTGTGATGTTATGTGGCAGGCAGGTTGCTTACCATCAAGCACATAAAAGTCTGCCTGGGGAAGTCAACACCTTTGCCTGTTATTCTACCGCCACGCAGTAATGTGCAAACAGAATCAGGACTACTTCATTACTTACAAGTTTATTATGTATCACTTTGGGAGGGTGAAGTTCGCACAGAAATCACAGGGCCTAGAGATAATCATCTAATATCTCTGGGTGACAAGTGCAGTGCAGTGTTAGGTTATGATTTGGACTCTAGTTCCAATAGGTTTGTGACACTGTGCTGTTATGGGCAGGTGTGTTGCTTACCAAGGGGAACATCTACCTATCACTTCTAAAGACACCAGTTCAGAGCCGCAGAGACTGGAAAAATTATGACAAACTTACGTATACATCACCACTAAGAATAATACTCAGAGATGTAAGCGGGGTTCGAAGCCACAACCTCACGAAATGTGAAAACAAGCTTAACAACGATTGACACTATTAAAATTTACCTATTATCATTACATACCTCATAAAATACAGTGTACAAATACTTGTTTTTGTCATCGCCGAAGTCGTTTTTATAGGGAATCGCTAGCTAGATTCCTGAAGCAAGAGTGAGCGGACTGCATGACTGACATGAGTGCATGACAATGATGAAAGTAAATATCACAATAACAAATAATATATTAGATATTTATATCATGTTATAATTGTTTATCATAAATCTAAATTGTAAATGTTTACCTCAGATGGAGGTTATGAAAAGTATACTTTTTTTTTTAATTTATTCTTGGCCATGGATACTAGTCTTTCAGCCGTGAAAAGTATACACAAAAACAATGCTGCCAGCCAAATATATCTAAACAATGCTAGGCTTACGTGGGTATTTTTTTTACTACAATTAACTTTGGCGAAGAATAGGTAACTTGTGACACTTTCTTGCGATGAAAACTTCTGTTTTAAAATGTTTTCACTGAATTTGAAAAGAAAAACGACGATTTTCTATCAATTACGGATATTTGAAATTTATGTAGATTTTTAGAAATAAACCCTAGGAAGAAATTTAAAAATACGGTGGGAACACTTAGAGTAATTGTCAAATATTGCGTTCCGTTTTTTGTTTTTTTCCTATCTTCGGTTCATCGTAATGCTAATAATGCACTTCTATATTGACCTAAATAAATGGAAATAAAACAGATTTATAGCAAATCTAGTAATTCGAAGTTTCAACCGATGCTTTTTGACGTTATAACTGTTGAATAAACTCATAAAATATTTTCGCATTGTCTAGTTTGACGAAACCGATTACGTGGTCTCGAAACGTAATAACGAATGCCTTACTTCAATTGTTTTTAATCTGTGAAGACACGATAGATTTTTGAAAACCACATTAGTTAGGCGATCGCTGTTAAATGAAAGCATTACATTACAAATGCAATGAAGACATCTCACGCTTTCCGAAAGCTTTAGAGTTAGGCGGTAGACCTACGGGTCTTCTCTCATAAGAAAATAGTGAAGAACAACATCGACCATGCTGGGTAATGCGCATGCGCATGCCTTCGAAACATTTCGTACTTCGAAAATGTGGTTTCTTTGCGATGTTTTCCTTCCCCATTGACGCTGGTGTTGATGACAAACACGTAGATATCGCTGCGCTGGATGATACGGAATATGTAGAAATACCACAGTAGTGTACCACTTAAAGTAAAAGTTTAATAGTGCGCAATGGAATACATGTATCTCTAAGGGAGAATCCACAATAACCATTTTTATTTGTATACTAGCTTTAACCCGCGGCTTCGCCCGCGTTCGGTAAGTTTATTATTGTAGACTTTAACCCGCGGCTTCGCCCGCGTTCGGTAAGTTTATTATTGTAGACTTTAACCCGCGGCTTCGCCCGCGTTCGGTAAGTTTATTATTGTAGACTTTAACCCGCGGCTTCGCCCGCGTTCGGTAAGTTTAAATGTAGATATTGGATAGCATAAGCGTCGAATGATAATTTAAATAAAGATTGGCTATTATATACCTAAGCGTAGGATTATGCGTTAATATGTAACTTCAATTTCCTATTTTACTATCTCTAGGTTTGAATTTTGGAAAACTCACGTTGTAATACGTAACTCATTATTTTTTCCATGGTCAATTAATTGAATATTCATGCAAATAAGTAGGTGTCTTAACTGTTATAGGTTTGCACTTGATCGCAAAAGCCCCTGAAGTTAAGTGATGATGCGGTCTATCGTAGAGCTTGCTATCCCAGAAGAAACCGATTCAGTCTCAATTTGAAGACACCAACATTGTAACCGTCATGAAAAACCCATTCAGGCAATGCCTTCCATAGCCTAGACGTTCGTATCACAAAAGTAGCCCGTCAGAGCTCTTCTATATAGTATTAAAAACAGGTTAAAGGAAGAAAAATTCGTACAAAATTGTATCCTTTACGTCACCACCCATTGGGGTATGAATTTGAAAAAAATCCTTCCGGCTAGCCTGCTTCATATAAAAAACATGTGGGGAAATTTAGATGTCTCCAACGAATGAAAAGTTTCCATGTAAACTTTCATTCCTTATTTCACCCCCTTGGAGACTGAAATTTGAAAAACGTTTTCATACGTGCTTCATGACTTCAGTTGAACTTATTGTGTACGAAATTTCATGGAAATATCTCAAAGGAATAAAAAGTTTCATACAATCGTTCATCCCCTACTTCACCCCCTTGGGGGAAGAATTTATCAAAATCCTTTCTTAGCAGGTGCATACGTCATAACATCTACCTGCATGCCAAATTTCAGCTCGATCCCTCCAGTGGTTTCGGCTGTGCGTTGATAGATCACTAAAAGTCAGTCACCTTTGAGTTTTATATATATAGATAGAAGATAAGATAGATAGAAGATAGAAGATGAAAAATCGATCGTAGTTTTTGAGTTTTTAAGTTACCGAATGTGACCGGAGGAGTAACTTAACGGTTTTACTACATTTTTACGAAGTTTCATGCAAATATGTCCAGTGGATATAAAATTTCATACACAGTTTCATCCCTTATTTCACCCCCTTGGAGACTGAAATTTGAAAAACGTTTTCATACGTGCTTCATGACTTCAGTTGAACTTATTGTGTACGAAATTTCATGGAAATATCTCAAAGGAATAAAAAGTTTCATACAATCGTTCATCCCCTACTTCACCCCCTTGGGGGAAGAATTTATCAAAATCCTTTCTTAACAGGTGCATACGTCATAACATCTACCTGCATGCCAAATTTCAGCTCGATCCCTCCAGTGGTTTCGGCTGTGCGTTGATAGATCACTAAAAGTCAGTCACCTTTGAGTTTTATATATATAGATAGAAGATAAGATAGATAGAAGATAGAAGATGAAAAATCGATCGTAGTTTTTGAGTTTTTAAGTTACCGAATGTGACCGGAGGAGTAACTTAACGGTTTTACTACATTTTTACGAAGTTTCATGCAAATATGTCCAGTGGATATAAAATTTCATACACAGTTTCATCCCTTATTTCACCCCCTTGGAGACTGAAATTTGAAAAACGTTTTCATACGTGCTTCATGATTTCAGTTGAACTTATTGTGTACGAAACTTCATGCAAATATCTCAAAGGAATAAAAAGTTTCATACAACCGTTCATCCCCTATTTCACCCCCTTGGGGGAAGAATTTATCAAAATCCTTTCTTAGCGGGTGCCTACGTCATAACATCTACCTGCATGCCAAATTTCAGCTCGATCCCTCCAGTGGTTTCGGCTGTGCGTTGATAGATCACTAAGTCAGTCACCTTTGAGTTTTATATATATAGATTTATCATATCTTTAAATATTAGTAACCGTTACTTAGTATCTAGTTATTTTGACCAACTGTTTCTGTTTGTGTTCCACAGATTTATGATGTGGGAGCTAAGTATACAATGGAGGTGGGAACGATAGAAGCCGAAAAGTTTGAAGTAAAAAAAGTTACCAAGTTTCTGCAAACCAAGAATAGTTCCGATAATTTAGTAAGGTAAAACTACCATAGATAAAAAATGAGTATGTAGATCAGGTTTTTCCACATGGTTCCTTTGTACCAATCGTAAGCAGATGATGAGTATGTTAGCTATGGCGATATAGTGATGTGCCGCGACAAAAGTATGACACTTCCACAAGAGCGACAAGACAAGAGCGATCAGTCCCGTGCTTACGGTGTAAGCGTTTGTTCTAACTCTAAAAGTAGTATATGTAAGCTCTTTGGGAACTACAGACTGTCTTATTCATCGTGATCTTTGAGAGTATTTGGGGAACAAATTTGGCGGAAATCCTCTGGACTCACTCTTCGACGAAGATATGTTTCATCTGCTCGTATTGGACTCAGACCATGATAGTTCTATTAGCTGCGTGTCACTGTGCTGGTAAGTGGTAGGCATACCTATGGCTTACCATCAGGCGCATATCCTGCTTGTCTCGTTACTCTGAATATATAAGAGAAAAGTTCCAACACCTGCTCGTCACGTTACTCTAACAAATACAAATAAAGTGGCCAAGTGCGAGTTGGAGTCGCCCATGAAGGGTTCCGTTGCAGCAAGTAACATAATATAAATAGTACACATAGTTCTTGTAGTTCGTTGTAACTTTGATCGAAGTTTCAATAATAGTGTAATTAAGACGAACTAAAAAAAAGTACTCATCAGATCGAGTTCAAACTAATTTTCGTTGGTAGTTTACATGGTAATGTACATCATATATTTTTTTTAGATTTTTCATTATCTTACTTTAGAAGTTAGAGGGGGGGGACACACATTTTACCACTTTGAAAGTGTCTCTCGCGCAAATTATTCAGTGTAGACGAAAATGATTTTAAAAACCTCAACATCATTTTTAAAGACCTATCGATAGACACCCCACACGTGTAGGTTTGATGAAAAAAAAATTTTTGAGTTTCAGTTCTCAGTATGGGGGGCAACCCTAATTTATCTTTTTTTTAAATTTTTTTGTTCAAATCTTAATGCGGTTCACAGAATACATCGACTTACCAAGTTTCAATAGTGTAGTTCTCATAGTTTCGGCAAAAAGTGGCTGTGACATACGGACGGACAGACAGACAGACAGACATGACGAATCTATAAGGGTTCCGTTTTTACGTTTTACGGAACCCTAAAAAGTTCCAGTAACATGCAGATATGCACCGATGTATCGCCGGTAGACTTGACACTACTGTAACGACTCTAGAACAGCCCAGATTCAACAGACACAATTCACCGCTGAAGCAGTTACCTTTATCAAATATCCATTACCAAAAGGTCTACCGATTTTGCTCAATTGATTTTTTAAACGCGTATTAACGGATCGGAGGTAGTATCGTACAAGCTTCGTAATTTTCTTATAGAGCATACATCTGACCAGATCATTCTGATAAATTTAACAAGTTAGTTTATTGACTGTAGCGTTTTCTTCAAAAATTTCGATTTCTTATCTTTTTGCGGCATATTTTTTTGTATGGATGACGCTGCTGTCTCTCACAAGCTTGAATTTAAACTATATAACTGAATTGAAACGACAAAACTGGATAGGCTGAAATTTCTCACGTATTAGCGTAGATGTTTCGTAATCTGAAATAAGCGCAGGCAATTTTATATCCCAAAAAGTAGAGAAATCCTTTATATTCTCATAACGAAGCTTCGTAAAAATCCATACTAATATTATAAAGGTTTTTTTTGTTTGAACGTGCCTATCTCAAGAGCTACTGGACCGATTTCAAAAAATCTTTCACAGAAGGAAATGTACGTAGTCCATGTTACATAGGCTACATATTATGTATCAACTGCGAAGTCGGGGCGGACTACTAGTAGATTTATAAATGGAACATATAAAAAAAGTTCTCGTAACCAAATATTTTAATTTTCAGCGTAAAAAAGTTCACAAATGCATACGAAGGAGCAGCTTTTCCTCCGGGCATGACTACAGACACACCTGTCACAATTTTTCGTCATGGCGTGTGTAAAACCTTCCAATTTCGGTACACGGGTAAGGTTGCGTTATAAAACATACTATGATAGACATAGAAAATAGACTTTGGTAAAACAGATAAAATTAAGCTCAAATCTGTCAACTTTGCAATATTTTACAGGTACTAAAACTACGGAATATGGATCGGAAGCATTCACATATGACTTCGCCAACGATACGTTAAATGATCACGAATTGTGTCTTGAGAACGGCAAGTGGTGTCCTGATGGCTTGCTTAACCTTGCACCTTGTTACTTTAGTAAGTATATTATATAGACTTATTCGTTGGAAATCGATTTGGTTAATTGTTGTGTAAAAATGACTGCCCTGGGCGATCCGTGTGTGTAAGTAAAATGAATAACATTAGACATTTTGATTGACTCCCCACCACTTTGAAATTGAAAAGTCAAGCCCTTTCATTTTAAACCCACATTGAGGGAGTAGTGAAATAAGAAATGTATTTCGCCATTTTGTGGTGGCGGACATCTTGGATTTGAAATAGGTAATAGTGTATAGTGTTCTACTAGTCAAGTCCATATTGAGAAAATTTGTAAAGAAATATATTGCCCGCTATTTTATGGAGGCGGCTATCTTGAATAAATATTAACCAAACATAGCTAAGTACCACCGCACAAAAATTTACCTTTAAAAAAATCTGCGTCGTAATCGGTCCATCCGTTTGAACTCTACGGTGCCACAGACAGACAGACACACACACAGACAGACACACATAAAGACATACAGACGGACATCGACGTCAAACTTATAACACCCCCTTTTTTGGTCGGGGATTAAAAATGTATGACTCTGATACTGACGCTGAAAGTTGTTTTGTCGAAATTACGTAGGTAATTGTTACAGTCTACTTCACTAAAAACTAACTTTCAGATTTCCCATTCGCATTATCGCGTGGACATTTTCTTGGAGCTGACCCTCGAATTCTAGAGCGATGTGAAGGTTTTAAACCCGACGAGAAATTACATTCTACAGAAATTGTCATTGATCCGGTAAGTTACTACAGAGTATCTCTCTACTTAGTCTGTGGTTACTACGTTCCCAAACTTGGTTCCATCGTTTTTTATTTAAAAAATATTACCTAAGTAAAAAAAAACGATCTTATCTTAAAAATCATCTCTTTTTTGAATCTTAGGAATTATTACTATAGTTTTATCCAGTTTCCAACAAAATAAGATGGATTATATTGCGTCTGAACTTTTACAAAGTTGTTGAACCACAAGCCATCACATTTTAGGCAAGTAAATAACGAACGGAACCTTACTTGCCCATTGTTTGTGTGTCAAAGATGATGCACGTTAACTTTGAATGTACTTATAGAAAAGTCTATACTTACTGACAAATTGAGAAATAAGTACTCAACGTATTCTCATTTCCATGGTAAATTATAACTGGTATTACTGGTATATCTTCTGCAAATGTTTTGTCGTAACATTTGATGTGATATTATTATTTATTTATTGCAGAAAATTGGTGTAACTCTAAGTTCGTCCGTGTCGGTACAGCTCAATCTGGCTCTCGGAGACATTGGATTTAATGCGGAAACCAGACGGTTTAAGGATACAGTGCTACCAGTGTGCCTTGCCAAACTTGTGAGTTATTTTAAAATCATGAGCTTAGAACAAAGCCAGCTTTTAATTTTAAATTTCAAATAACAAAGTTGCATAAAAATTGCCTAGATATGTCGAATATCCAGACACATTTAAGACATTTTGTATTACTCAATAATAGTACATTATGATATAATAAGTGCGCTAAGTAGATAATTACAGCCGAGGCTTTATTGCTAGCTCAAGCCGAAGGCGAGAGCTATAATTTAGCAGAGGCTGTAATTATCAAAGCGCACGTATGTCATACAACGTTTTATAACATATTTGTGCGGAAATAAACAAAACTCTGACTACATTTTCAAATAAAAACAATACAGCGAAAAAAAAAGGCGCGAAATAATATTTACTTGATCACAGATCACAGCACAGAGTAAGTAATCACTATGGATCACAGATTAGCAATGCGCGCGCATCGGCGCCTTTTTTTTTTAAGCAACGGCACAGAACCAGCCAGTATGCCATTAGTAATAAAGTAAATTAATATTTTTGTGTTTTGTTACAGAAAAATTAAAGTAATTTTAGGTCAACATTAATTAAATTAACGAATTATATAGTTCTTTATTATATTTGACCTCTCAAAGTTAATTTTATTCATAAAATGTTGACCACACTTTACTGACATAAAAACTCTTTAGTAAGATTAAAAAAGGTACCGTTCGTTTTAGACGGAGCATATCTCTCTACCTAGTCTGTGGACGGAGCATTTTGAAACCGTGCGTTTTACATTACATATTACAGCACAAGTACGTAATAAGATACATTACGATACAAAAATTGGTCCATTAAGAGACCCTTTACGAGCAAATATGTTATAAATATGCTTTATTTTCTCCAAAGTGCAAAACAACTACACACAATAGATATTATTTATCGAAAGTGCAAACGTTCATGACGTTTGCACATCCGATAAATATTTCTGACTCAGAGATACTAGCATACTACCTACTATATCATACTAGCTCAGGCATTTTTTTTTTCTTATAACTCGTTGACCTCCTTTGAGAACCTGTATATAACAGTTTTAAATATCTTGCGCTTGATCTGCGTATGATGCAAGTGCACGTACGTGTATTGTTCTGATGTCACTTTTTGCCCCAGCTTATCGTCATCAGAACTTATAAAACTGTGTACGATATATTAGATCAATTTGACTACGGAAATAGGGTTAATCATCTCACGTACCTACTAGTAGAGACCCAAACAAACAGGTCAAGCTAAATGAAACTGTTTAAAAACGGGCAGAATACGAGGGTCAAACTGAAAGTTCTTAGAACTGGCCACTTATAAACAATATAATAAAAAAATAATTCTATAATTTGAAAATAGAACTCTTTGCCAATATTACTGCGTATGTACTTCATTCATTTGTCATTTGTTTTACGATTTGGCGGCAAATTGAAAATTGTCTGTGTCACGTCAACATGAATTTAACACGAGAAAATTTTCGTGCAATGATTTTTTATGACTTTCGATGTCATTTAAGTCAACAAGAAAGTTATGATAGACTACGATTGGCCTTTCACGATGAAGCCCCATCTCGTGTGACTGTTTACAACTGGTTTAATGAGTTTAAGCGTGGGCGCACTAATCTCACTGATGATTTACGTGACGGACGGCCTTCTACGGCGACGACTGAAGATAACATCTGTGTTGTGCGGCGTATGATAGAGACTGACAAAAGAGTGACCTATCAGCAGATTCGGACAAGCTTAGGCATCGGTATGAGTCAAGTGCACAAAATCCTACACGAACATTTAGCGGTCAGGAAGCTTTGCGCCCGGTGGATACCTCATAATTTGACTGAGGCTCAAAAACTCCATCGTGTGGATTGGTGCCGTAAAATGATTGAAAGATTTAACGGAGGTGACTCAAATGCTGTGTTCGACATACTAACAGGTGACGAAAGCTGGATTTACTGTTGTGATCCTGAAACCAAAAGACAATCTGCTCAGTGGGTGTTTCCTTTCGAGGAGTTGCCAACTAAAGTGAAGAGAGATCGAAGTGCGGGGAAAAAAATGGTGGCCTCGTTCTTTGGAAGGATAGGTCATTTCGCAACAATTGTGTTAGAGGATCAAAAAACAGTTTCTGCAGAATGGTACACTACCAATTGTTTGCCACTTGTCTTGGAAAAAGTTCGAGAGAAACGACCTCGCAGTAGGATCCTCCTTCACCACGACAACGCCTCATCGCACACCGCCAAGCGAACGATCGACTATTTGGCGACATCAAACGTTGAATTACTGGGTCACCCGCCGTATAGCCCCGACCTAGCGCCTTGTGATTTTTATTTATTTTCAAAAATTAAAGAAAAACTTAAAGGAAAGCGGTTTATGAATGCTGAAGAAGCGGTGGCTGCGTATCGCGATGCCATTGAAGAGACCCCTAAGGACGAGTGGGCAAAGTGCTTTTCCCAGTGGTTCCATCGCATGCAGCGGTGTATTGACGTGAATGGACAATATTTTGAAAAGATATAATAAAACTAATAACTGGCTAATGTAATCAGTTTTTGATTTTCTAAGAACTTTCAGTTTGACCCTCGTATGACAGGATAACGTATCATAATTTATTTATATAAAATTGTTTGAAACCCGAGAAAGTCTGATTTGCACTTCACTTGCTTGTTCGGTCAGTCTCAAAGAGTTTACTTATATATTTTTTTATATTATAGAGTGCCGAGACGAGCAGGACATGTGCCTGATGGTAAGCAACATGCCTGCCACATAACAGCACAGTGACACGCAGCTACTGGAACATTAATGAGCCCAAATCATTACCTAGCACCTAGTCACCGAGAGATCTAAGATATTACATCTCTAAGCCCAGTAATTTCTCTGTAAACATTGCCGTTCAAACCGGAATACAGTAACGCTTACACATCACTGCTTGGCGGTAGAATAACTGGCAAAGGTGTGGTACTTCTCCAGGCGGACTCTGCAAGAGCCCTACCACTACAATATGGTCATACATCTATGGTCAGTCGATAATATATAAAAGTATTTCATTTGTTTCAGAAACATCCAAAGTTGCCATCGATTGCGACAACAGCGTTTTTATTGCTGTACACGTGCAAACCTTACATCATGCTCGTAACCACAGCACTGTTTCTGCTCCTTGGAATTTCGTTATTGGTATATTCAGCTAAAACTTGGTACTGGAGCAAAGTATCTCAAAGAAAGACAGTGTATGAAACGCAACTGGATAAGAATTTTAGTAATGATGCTTATTTTCGACTGATAAAATAAAATAAACTGAGTAATTGATTCATGGCCTTTTAATGTAGGTACAACCTTTTTTTATAGAAACTCATATGACTAAGAGCTTGTGAACCCCAGAGCTTTGTTGTTTCAACAGAGTTGTAAGTTTGTGAGTGCATGCTCCCAACACAGGTCTGGTAACAACGATGGACCATTATGAGTTTGGGTCATCCTGGCTTTGGCAGATAAACGGTACTAAAGGTGTACCTATGAAATACCGATCTAAATTTGAAAAATTATAAAGTATGTTATTTTGGTATCTTCTTCATCGTGTTCTTCATTACTGAAGGTCGTGCCTTTCTTGATATGCCTTTACCGAGACGGTGATAAGGTCTTTCCATCCTGCTCTATCTTCGGCTTGTCTCAGGGCCGTCGGTAAAGTGAGTCCGGTCACGTCTTTTATTTGGTCTGCCCAACGGATAGGTGAGCGGCCCCGTCGCCTTTTACCATCGATCTTACCCACAACAACCAATTTATCTAAGTTGTCAGGTTGTCTCCTGGCGATATGACCAAAGTAACCTAGTACTCTTTGGTAACAGACAGTGGACATTCTGGTTTTGATCTTCAGTTGATCGAGAATCGATTTATTGGTTCTTTTTGCAGTCCACGGTATACGCAACATTCTCCTCCAACACCACATCTCAAAGGCCTCGATCTTTTTTCGATCAGCTGCTGAGATAGACCAAGATTCGGAGCCGTACATAAATATTGAGAAGACCAATGTCCGCACAAGTCTGGTCTTGGTCATTGTAGATATGCTCCTGTTCTGCCAAATTTTAGTTAGTTTGCTCATTGCGGACTTGGCCATCTGTATGCGTCTCTGGATTTCTTTATCACATCCTCCTCGATCGGTTATTAATGATCCAAGGTATACGAACTCGTTTACAAGTTCCAGGCCTGAGAGTTCTCCTGTGTGTTCAGCTTCACCCGTGCGATCAATCACCATGACCTTGGTCTTGGACTTATTGACTGAGAGACCCACCATCTCACTCGCACGTTCTACTCTCCAGAATAGTTCTGCTAATTCTAGCTCAGAGGAGGCAAACAATGTAGTATCGTCCGCATATCGCAAGTTGCTGATCTTTTTGCCCCCAATCGAGATACCTCCATCCCAGTCTTCTAAGGCTATCCTCATGATGTGTTCGCCATATATATTAAAAAGAATCGGAAACAAAATGCAACCCTGTCGTACCCCTTTCAGAGGTTTAAACGGGCCCGACACCACATTGTTCACTCTGACCATTGACTCCCCGTCTTCATATAAGCTCGCAATCAGCGATATTAAATGTGGAAGAACGCCCATTTCCCGGAGAATTATCCACATCCAGTCCCACCTTACACAATCAAATGCCTTGGAGTAATCTATGAAACAGAGAAACATTGGAACATAGTACTCCCAGCTTTTCTCTATCATTTGTCTTATGTTGACTATTTGCTCCCTAGTCCCACGGCCTTTGACGAAGCCGGCCTGCTCACTAGGTATTTGTTGTTTCAGGTATGACTGCAGTCGATCGTTAATTATGTAGAGCATAATTTTGCTGGCATGTGATATGAGAGCCACCGTCCGATAGTTTCCGTCATTGTTGAGCCTTTTTTGTGCAAAGGTACTAACAGAGATCCAGAGACTCCTTCCAGTCCTTAGGCCATTTTCCTGTTATCCAGAGCTGCTTACACAGTTCCTTGAGAAGTCTTACTCCGTTGTCTCCGAGATTTTTAAGTTCCTCAGCATATATATTGTCTCTTCCGGCTGATTTATTTGTTCTTAGTTTTTTCAGAGCATTTCTCACTTCAGATTCCAGAATTTCCGGTTCCAGTTCGTCGTGACCGTTCGGAAATTCCATTGGTCTTCTTTCATCCCTATGAAGACCTTCACAGTACTGTCGCCATCTTTCTGTGACCTGGTCTATTTCTGTCAGTAACACTCCCTGCTCATCTTTAATAGCCCAGGTTTTTGGCTTAAACTCACGTGTGATACTCTTCACTTTTTGGAACACATCTCTAGTGTGGAGAGTCTGCGCATGGTCCTCAATATCTTGGCATATAGAGATCAGATATTCGTTGTAATCTCTTCGACATAAACGTTGGACTTTGGCAGAAAGAGACTGATAATATGCTCTCTGATAGGTACCAGTTTTTAGAAGATCCTTTCCGTCGCTAATCGACTTCCAAGTTTCCTCAGATATCCACGATTTTCTTGGAGTATCTATGTCTTGTCGTCTCACTTCCTCGCGTGATTTTTGAATGAGTTCCTTTAATTTAGACCAGTTGGCATCAGTATCTACTCTGTTGTCCAGGACTAAGTTGGTGGATTTTTCTGTAAAGCATTCACTGAAAGAAGAAAAGCTCTTTGCGGATAACCGACTCTCTCGTTTGGTGGTGGGTCTCTGATATTTTCGAAGCCTCAACCTAACTTCTTCGTATTCCTAACTTATTTTGGTATACCTACAGAATATTATTAAAAATCAAATCATTATTTGCCAGACAACCTTAATGTTTATGCAATTATAATTCTACTCACGTTATAGTATATGAGTTGATTTTATTACATAATACTTGAGTAATAATTAATAGCTTAATTAATTATCATAAGCAACCACTAAAAGTTTCCACTGCTGGGACTCCGGGTCTTCTCTTCTAATCAAAAAATAATTATTTACAATCACGATGACGATGACGATGGGATGAATGGGTGATTTTCCTAATAGTATAGTAATCTACTAGTCAAGACCTTTCACTTGGTACCAATATTAAGCCACAATAAGTACCAATAAAGACTATAATATAGTTTGACAAATTTATATCGATGTTTCTAAAATAAACATTTATATATTACTAGCTATTACCCGCGACTATGTCCGCGTGAAATGAATACTAAGGTAACTCAGGCAGTACCTATTTGTATACCCAGACACATTTACGATTACTAAAAACAGCTTATAATAAAACAGTTGTATACAATTTCATCATCGGTTCAGTTGTTTAGATCTGAAAGCGTAAGAGACATTGGGCCCCTATTTCAACTCCAATTTCATCCCCATCCAGTGCGCACATAGGTACATAATTGCAAATACAAATATTCGTTTGTTTCGTGTCAAGTGTCTTTATACAGAGTTTCACGGTTTTATCTTCAACGATTGGAAACTTCCATTTTGACAATTAATTATCCCTCATTTCAACTCCTATCTCACCCCCTTCCAGTTCGAAATTACAAAATTGATAGAATAGAACAAACATTAGTTTGCTTTGTGTCAAGTGCCTATATACAGAGTTTCGTGGTTTTATCTTCAACGGTTCGGAACTTCCATATTGACATTCATCCCCCATTTTAAGCCCAATTTCACCCCCGTACAGTTCGAAATTACAAAATTGATAAAACAAATATTTATTTTATTTGCTTCGTGTCAAGTGCCTATAAACAGAGTTTCATGGTTTTATCTTCAACGGTTGGGAACTTTCATATTGACACTCTGCTCCCATTTCAACCCCAATTTCACCCCCGTACAGCTCGAATTGACAAAATTGATAGAACAAACAATTAATTGCTTTGTATCAAGTGTCTCGATACAAAATTTGATAACTTTGAAAATGACGAATTTTCATACAACCGTTCATCCCTTGTTTCACCCATATAGGGATTGAATTTCGCAAAACCCCGTCTTAGCGAGCGCCTACGTGCTAAAAGAGACCTCCATGCAAAATTTCAGATTCCTAGCCTTGGTAATTTCTGAGATTCCTTGATGAGTGACCTTTCGCTTTTATATATATAGCTATACAAAATTCTCATGTCACAATGTTAGTTGCCTTACTCCACCGAAACGGCTTTACTGATTTTTACCAAATTTTATATGCATACTAGCAGCGCCCCGCGGTGTTACCCGCGAAGTTCCCGTTCCCCGTTGTTCTCGTTGTTTTTTCGGGATAAAAAGTAGCCTATGTGTTCTTCCAGACTGTAATTTATCTGTTTTCCAAATTTCACCCCGACCCATTCATACGTTAGGACGTGACTGAGCAACAAACATCCAAACATTCAAATATCCAAACATCCATACATTGACATTTATAATATTAGTAGGATTGTATGTGAAATAGTGAGTTGGGTTGAGTTTCACAGAAACAAGAAGAGCAATTATTTTTCAATGAGCTTTAATTTTTTTAAGAATAGAGAGACGAGACGAGCATGCCATATGCCTGATAGTAAGCAACATGCCTGCCACATAACAACACACTGACATGCAACTATTGGAACACCAATAGTCCAAATCACTACCTAGCACTGCACTGCGCCCGTCACCCAGAGATATAAGATGTTTTATCTCTATGCCCTGTAATTTCACTGAAAACATTGCCCTTTAAACACATTACTGCTTTGCACATTACTGCTTGGCGGTAGAATAACTGGCATAGATATACATATAGATAGATAGAAACTCTTTATTGTCTACAAATTAAAACTTACAAAACACAGAGCCTAGAACAAGTGAATCAAGTGGCGACCTTATCGCTAAAAGCGATCTCTTCCAGGCAACCGAAGGATGGAGAAAAACATGAAATGGAAATATTCTAATACTTAGAATACCTACTTTTAACCTACGATAAACTAATATACACATTAATCATACACCTATTTAAATAAAATAAATAAATATGAATAGTGGTGTGGTACTTCTCCAGACGAACTCTGCAAAGAGCCCTACCACCACTTAAATAATATACCATTAGTTTAAATTAAAATAAAACCCACAGTATGGCGGGTCAGTTTATAATACAACGTCGTTACATTGTAAACTGACGGTATTTTTTAATTTGACGGTGACATATACAGGGTTTTTTTTGTACATGTATTAAAAATAGTTTTTTCCAAACTTTGTTCGGGTTTTACCAGGAATGTACTGTTGTCATTGTACCATGACTGTACAATGGCCTAAGTCTCTAAGTTGTAAACAACTGTGGCAATAGATACGTCCAGACCCACCTAACTTTTTCTTGTTGTTAAAAAAAAGTATTAAACTTGTTAGTTTATATTGGAAGTTCAGTATTATATGAAAAAAAAACTTTGATCTAAATGCGTTTTATACCAAAATAAAAAAATCGAACTTATGTGGTATTTTTTTCAAAGCGTTTTCTGAGAACATTTGCCATGGTAATGTATAACTTTTTACATTATCAGAAAAAATAGATTTTAAAGAACAAAAAGCTTAAGTACCAACTTTATTGAAAAAAGCTGATATTTTGACGGGAGATTTTTCGAATGAAAATTAGGGTACTTTTTCAATATTAAGTTAATTTAAGGTAGAAAAAAATATTATTTTCAATTAAAAAAAATACAGTGTACTAAAGATATAAAAAGGCAAGTTTTGACCAAACTTTTAGAGTAATTTTTGTGTGTCATGAGAAAAAAATTAAAGACCAAAAACTCACTTATATGAATTTTTCTCATAAATTATATAGGTTATGTGAAAAAAGTGGCAATACTAAAGCTGTAGATCCTTTTAAACCCTACAACTTTGTCGTATAACTTATTTCCATAGGATTTGTAGTTTTGCCGGAAATCGAGATAAACCCGGACCCCTTCCACTTCCCGACCTCAGATCGCCCGTAAATTATTTTTCTTTTCACTTATGTCATATTCTCTTCCATTTACAATGGGTTTCATCCTACTATAAATTATTTTGTTTTCAAAAGCTATCGAGATTAGTCTAATTAACCCTAGAAGCCCAATTATATTTTTATACCTATAAAGCCCAATTATATGTTAAATTGACGTGTTATTTTAAAAGTAATATTTAAATGTTTTATATTCTACTAGCAGCGCCCCGCGGTGTTACCCGCGTAGTTCCCGTTCCCGTTGTTTTTTCGGGATAAAAAGTAGTAATGTGTTCTTCCAGACTATAATTTATGTGTGTTCCAAATTTCAGCCCGATCCGTTCATACGTTAGGACGTGATTGAGCAACAAACATCCAAACATCCATACATTGACATTTATAATATTAGTAGGATATATGAAATGTATGAATTATTTAGCTTAAATATAGTTTCATTTAATAAAAAACATAAATGTAAACCTAGTTACATATTTAAACTTTTTCAATCATATGTTAGAAACTCAAGCAAAATTTCACAAAAAACTGATCCTTTCATTTTTTATTTCATACTTTTAAATTATCTCGTACTTTACCTACTGAAGTGGATCCAAATCCATACCCAATTCTTTTTTTTTGTCCTAGTTATCCTGAACCAAAAATCGTCTACATGTGTTAATTTGTTCCTTTTTTTTTATTATATTATTCTAAAAGTGAAAAAGGCATTAAATCTTAACTAATGTGACACGGCACTATTATGAATAACAAGGAACATTCTTTTTAACACTTAAGAATATTCTAAGGATTTTTACGACTTGCACATTTGAACTTACAAGGGCTGGTTTCGGGTTACTCAATTGGTTTGTAGAACAAAGACACTGTAAAGGCAAAGCGTAATAAACATGTCAGGTTCTGAGATTTGGATGAACGAAGTGGGCATTTTTTAGTTTAGTTAATTTTTTGTCGTGTGCACGTTTGCCATTCCTTAGTCGATAAGAGTTTTTTTTTACTTGACCTGACGCCTTGGATTTGCGTGGGAAAAGAATGCATTGAATGACGCTTGCTTTATATACGTATTATATTATATGTGACAAGATATTATTTATTTAAATTAAGTCTGATAGACTTAATCTTTTCGTTAATTTCTTTACATAAGCGCTATAGTCATGTGCCACTTCAATGTTTATGAAATATAGAACATTAAACTAATAAATTTAGTATAGACAACCTATATTCAGCATATATATATCAGCGACAACAGTTGGCATATTGTATTTTTACCACACTATAAAGGGCCTATAAAATATTGATGCTAAGTTCGCACACAGTAAGTTCGAACAGTAAATTGAGCCCAAACTAAGCAAAGCCTATATATACGATGGAAGCCAGATAGCTGATATAAAAATTATGTGATTGTAAATACATACTTATTATAAGTATATAGAAACAATTGTTATTAGACGTGGTGACTAGTTATAACTAATGTATTCGATGTCCAGTATCATGGAGTGTTGCTGAAAGCACTGTGCCGACGTATTAAAAGGATTGTTCTGTACACTTTTTGGAAATCATGTTCCAGGGCTATCGTTATCGCTGGAACCTGAGGCGACATCTATCCGGTGGTGCTTGAAAGATACCTGGCGCAAGGCGATATCTGCGGCGCCTGCGCATACGACGTTTTGATTCCGAGTACAACGCCGCTGCAGGCGATACCTTATAACAACCCCGAGGGCGGGGGTAGAGGGAGTCAGAAAATTACAGTGTAGCGGGAAACACGTATCCTCCTTCTGAGTTAATTTATGTTAAAAGTTGTCGAGCTATGTAATTTTATATTGTAAAAAGTGTTGTGATTCGCGAAGCAGCTTCAAGCAGCTGACCCCAGGGTCATCTTACCGAGTCCAATCCAGAAACACTGCGTTAAAGTTAAGTAGATAGATCTTTAGTCATTTAAGATCTTTTTCTGATGTGTTTGATATAATTTGATGCGTTTCCTTGGAGAAATAAATAGCATATAAACCATCTTAGTTCCAAAATTTAATAGATTCCATCTTTTCTGATACGCAAAGTCATAACATCTCCTGCGTTAACTTTCGCAAAGGGAGGACTCTCAGATTAGATCAAACGCAAATAATTCTAAGACCTAATAATTGTGTATTGAAAACTATATTCGTTCTGCTAAACTGCTGGTCTGATCGGGTTTTTGTCCCAAGATAACCTTGGGTTTTCCCCTTGATCCTAGCGGAAAATTCCGGGCCAGATCTCATATACATGCCTAGGACGTATATTGGAAGCATATGTGTAAAGCCTATATAATTCTGTTTGTAATTTTTTTCTATTTGTCTGTATGTTTAGGTTAGTTTGTAAAGTAACTTGGCTAGATACTATTAGATTGCGTAATGTTATAAATTAGTATAGATTTGTGTTTACTTGTAGGTTTTAGGCGCAGCTATCTCGCGAACTCTCTTTATAGTTTTTCTTATTCTTTTGTTGTATTATAGTCTTATAGTGTAGAAGTTTAGTGTGAGGCTTCCAAATACGATCCTTGAGGTAGAGTTCCATAAATATATGAGAGGCAGTTGAAACGATAATTAATTGTTTTAATTCTACTCCTTAATTCTATTAATTTAAGTAGATAATATCTTGTCACTAAATTGCCTGCTAAGCGATAATCTATTGCATCTCGCACCTACATTACTACACTATTGCATCTTGCTAAACTTTATCTTGAGTTCAGAATCTGATTACTTGTAGAAGTAACTGTCTTATAGTAGTATAATGACGTGTGACATTTACTATACGTAATAACGTATGACAACACCTCACCTTCTGCGGGAAACACAGTCACGTTTCTGGCTGACTAGGACTTCGCTAACTATAGGGCTATATAGCTAGCTTTAGTCTACAGTCGTCTTATTATCGTGACTTAGGATGGTCCGACACTTGTGTAAGCTAGAATTTCGTTAGCTATTGGGAATATCCAACATTATTAATTGTCTCGATATTAACAATCACTAACCTTAATTTATTAGCTACCGAATCGTAGTGACTGAAGGAAATCGATGCTTTTGGCAGACTAGAGCTTCTTTAATCCATTACAGTATCGCGGCGCTCACACAGCGATAGTCACGATATCTGCAAGGGCTAAACTAAGCTTATTGGTAACCGTCTTTCCGAGTTCCAAAGTAGTCTCAGGCCCATGTTAGTTATTGTAAAGGCCAATACAATCGCTACACAAGGTTTTCTCGGGACTATTCCGCTGACGCAGCTGGGAGTCTATGTACAGGACTAGGTAGGAACTTGTAACAAATCAGGCAAATTAATAGCACCTATAAGGTAGCTCCGTCTCATTACATGAGTATAATAATAAAGGGTACCCATAAATACGTACAACTCATGAGCTCAGCTATACAATATGATATACATAAAAATGAGATGAGGCGCTGATAAATCTAAGTACGTACTCCTAATAAATCAGCGCTTACCTGAACGAGTCCACCTGAGTTTCTTCATACGTCTCCCTTCATTCCGGCAACAGCTTTTGGGGATACGAGGTGAGTTGACAGTATCATGACCTACTCAAGGTACTTTGGTAAGTTCAATATTTCATAATGTATTAACTCACAGAGGCTTAATACACGACTTGGGCCGTCACACTACTTATAAATTGTATAATTTAAACTCATTTTATTTTTGCTTAGGCTACTGTAAACGTGAATTAATTTATATATTCCATGATATAAGAAAAAGGACTACGCATTATATGACTTACAAAACAAAGTAAGTAGTATCAGCTCCGTTTCGTCAAATAACTTCAAAGAGACGGAGATAAATACTTTAACATTAAATTCCCAAAATAAGAGCCATCTCGTGAAATGTCTTGGTACTGCTTGAATGATTCGTGGTGCGAAGTTTACCACGTCAGTGGCAAACAAAAAATAAGTTTAGCACTTGCTACTAGCTTAGTAACTACAAGTTTTTTAGTAGTCAATTTAATAGTTAGGTGGCGTAAAAGTAAATTATAATGCTTAACTAGTATTTTTATTAATACTAGTTGGCTAATATTTTCAGACATCACTAAATATAATTCATTAGTAATTATTTTAATTAATATGGTATTATTTTTCATTATCATCATCAACAGCCCGCTAAATGTTCCCACTGCAAGCACTCGGAGCCTTCTCTCGCTAGGAGAGAGTTAAGGTCATAATCCACCACGCTGGCCCAGTGCGGGTTGGTGGATGACACATGACTTCGAAAGATTCTAGGTACATGTCGGTTTCCTCACGATGTTTTCCTTCACCGTTTTAAGTTAGCGGAATTACGCACATAACATCGAAAAGACAGTGGTGCGTGTGGGGTTTGAATAATGGGGTATTTATATTTTTATTTTTTTATTTTGGGTATTTATATTTTTATTTATATTAATTATAATTATATTTTGTTTAATTATAATAATTGTAATCTTAGTTGTTAGTCAAATCCAGGGAATGATATGGAGAGGCCAAGTGGTAGCTATGATGTGTTAACAATTTTCAGTGGTTCAGTGAAAAATACATTTTCACAAAAATATAATAATATCACAATAAAACAATAATTCAACAACAAATATACGTACCAAAACTTGATTGTAAACTAAGAGTTAGTGGTACTTTCAGACCATTCTCAAAATTTGAGATATTTAATATTAGTGCAGTAACTTTAAACATTACCGTAGGCGTTAAATCCGGTAGATCTGATTTTTTGCAGACTTGTTTTTGATGTTGGCCTAATGATTGTCCCAAGTTTGTGACCTCGAGCGACGAACGCAACTTTGTCAAAAATCGAAAAAACCGCGAAAAAATCGTAAATTTTTAAAATTTTGGCGATTATATCCCTAAACGACTAGTTTTTGTAAAAACTTTCTTATGGCATTTATAAAGTAGACTAAATTTGCTACAATATGATACTAGAATTGTCTCTGTACACCCAATAGTTTCTGAGAATAAGTCTTTCAAAGTTTATAATTTTTTTCGTACTTCGCAATTTTTAGCAATATTTTAACTCCTACTTGACCACTTTATGGCACAGTTACTGCGGTTTTTAACCCCCGACCAAAAAAAGAGGTGTTATAAGTTTGACGTCGAAGTCTGTCTGTCTATCAGACACACACACATACAGGTCTGGCTCTCAATGTATCTGTCTCTGTGTGTATCTGTCTATGGTCCTGTAGAGCTCAAACGGATGGGCCGATTTCGATGCGGTTTTTTTTATTTGAAGATACATTTTTGTGTTGATGTTTTGAGCTATTTGTGGTTAACATCGATTCAAGATGGCCGCTTCCACCAAATGGCGGACCAAATATTTCACCACAATCTACCTCAATATGGGTATCAAATGAAAGGGCTTGACTAGTAGAATACTATACAGTATAACAAATTTCAAATCACAAAATGGCGAATTACATAATTTTTTTTTCACTAATAACTTAATATGGGTATCAAATGAAAGAGCTTGACTAGTATAGTAGTCTACTATATATACTATATAGTCATATTAAGTTATTAGTGAAAAAAAAAATATGTAATTCGCCATTTTGTGATTTGAAATTTGTTATACTGTATAGTATTCTACTAGTCAAGCCCTTTCATTTGATACCCATATTGAGGTAGATTGTCGTGAAATATTTGGTCCGCCATTTGGTGGAAGCGGCCATCTTGAATCGATGTTAACCACAAATAGCTCAAAACATCAACACAAAAATGTATCTTCAAATAAAAAAAACCGCATCGAAATCGGCCCATCCGTTTGAGCTCTACAGGACCATAGACAGATACACACAGAGACAGATACATTGAGAGCCAGACCTGTATGTGTGTGTGTCTGATAGACAGACAGACTTCGACGTCAAACTTATAACACCTCTTTTTTTGGTCGGGGGTTAAAAACCGCAGTAACTGTGCCATAAAGTGGTCAAGTAGGAGTTAAAATATTGCTAAAAATTGCGAAGTACGAAAAAAATTGTAAACTTTGAAAGACTTATTCTCAGAAACTATTGGGTGTACAGAGACAATTCTAGTATCATATTGTAGCAAATTTAGTCTACTTTATAAATGCCATAAGAAAGTTTTTACAAAAACTAGTCGTTTAGGGTTATAATCGCCAAAATTTGAAAAATTTACGATTTTTTCGCGGTTGTTTCGATTTTTGACAAAGTTGCGTTCGTCGCTCGAGGTCACAAACTTGGGACAATCATTAGGCCAACATCATAAACAAGTCTACAAAAAATCAGATCTACCGGATTTAACGCATACTACTCCATACATTCAGGCGACAAAGTTCCTGGACTATATAAAATATATCATATTTATTATGTATGACGATACCCAGGTCATCTCAAAAGTTTCCTTCCTCATTGATTTAAGTCGAAGATAACGCTCTTCAAACAAGACAAAAAAAAACATCAACATTATGGTGGATGTATATTTATTTTTATGTAAAACAAGTCAGGGTGACTTAGTTAGCTAGAACGTGTGATTCACAATTGTATGGTCATAGCTTGTGATTCCGGCTGCATCTTGGAATATTTTGCCAAAGCAGTTGTGCAAGTATCTTCATCACACTTGGCTTTAACAGTGAAGGAGGTTTTCTTCATCGTGAGAAATGGTCCGTAGGCTCAAAGATGCTCAGCGAACTATAGAATAGGCTATGTTTGGGGTTTTTCTGAGGGTTTTCATCCGCAATGAAGTAATTCGTCAGAGATCTAAAGTCACCGACATAGTTCAGCGTATTAGCAAACTGAAGTGGCAATGGGTCGGTCGCATCTGTCGCAGACCCGATAACAGTGGGGGTGGGTAGTGGAGTGGTAGACGGGTTCTGGATGCCCTGAGATTAGATGGAGTGACGATATACGAAAGACAGACTTAGGTTTCCAACCTAAGCCCCTAACACCAAGGATCGGGCTGAGTATTATGGCGTATTATAGTCCACTGCTGGACATAGGGCTGTCCCATGGCTCGCCACTCAGCCCTATCTTCGGCTATACGTAAATACATACATATTATTATCTACACATCTAAACACACTTAAATATTACTTTATTCAATTTAAGTGTTTGTTTGTAATTCCATATTAACTATCGATATAAACCATGGATGTGCCCTGAGCACCTTGAAATTGGTCATTAACTGCATCTGTGTATCTAGCGCAAGCGATTGTGTAACTGGTGCACACCATCAATCTACTTGATCCTTAGAATCGCTAACGGCGAAGTATGCTGTGGTTCTACTTATTTTGGTTGTTGCCAACAAATAATGATAGGTAAAAACGTCCGGCATTCACCGCTTTCTGCAGCCGCCTAGAACGGAAAGAGTGAGCTCACTCTTCCCAACGATGACATAATTATGTGCGCCTGAAGTTTGGGAGGGCTCATCCAATGATTTATATCGATGATATGAACAGCTATTCAGTAAAACCCTATAAAAGTAGTTAAGTATATAAATATAACGGTAGATAGATACGTATTTTTTTTTTATTATTCAATTTTGTTTGTTCCGGATAATCTTTGCTGGACCAATTTTAACGAGACTTTTACTGGCAGGTAGCTGATGTTATACACAGTAATTTAGTCTGGTTTGTTTTTGAAAAAAGAGTTCCACGGTAACTTCTTATGAAATAAGCATATACATATACTTAGTACATAGATTTCGACCTATATATTTTATTTGAAAACGCGTCATTGGTGAGAGCACAAATCGCGCGTGGAAACGTGCACTAATGGTTGCCTCAGATCGTAAACTAACCATACTTATCCACGTTTATAATATACGTTGCTGTATACTCAATAAATTGGGCAGGCTATTAAACGGCGAATGTTTAATTTTGGTCGTTTATGGCGGGACAGTCCCATCGATTACTCTCGAGTATATGGTTTCTATGGGAAAACTGCGCAACCCCACCATGTGTTTTATCTGTTTTGATAAAGTTGAAAAATAAAACAAAATGCATTTATTATGTAAGTCGCTTTTGTACTGGGTCGTTTCTGTAGATGATTTAAATATCTACATAAAAATTGACAATGTTACCTAAGATTGGCAAACTAATTAATTCTTCTTCTTAATAGGTACATACCAAAACAAAAATAATTTAATAAAAGAAGAAAAAAATGAAAATTATATTGATTGTTTTAAGTTTTAGTAGATTTGATAGTTTCTATGTCTCTAATTTCTTTTGTTGTGCTTGTGTGACTTTTTAATAAAAAATAATAAAAATGTATCATTATTTAAAACAATATTTTACAATATCAAAAAAAACCTAACTTACCTATACTCGTAATAATGTAAAAAAACATAGAAATTAATTCAGTAACAATTAGAAAGATACTAGTGTAGATAACTTACCTATTATTTAAATGGTCATCGTAATAATCCAGGTTTTTTTGTCATAAATAGTAAATTTTGACTCTTATTTGCACATCCGAACCTCATATAACTGACGACGCGACGGTGTAAAATAATGCGTTCGAAATAAATGAAAAGCAAAATCTGCGAAAAAAGTGATCACGGTGGTCAACGGTGGTACATATTTAATTATTATTTAATAATAAATATCTAGTCAGTTTTATTTTGGGAATTGATTTGCACAAAAACACAAAAATTCTTGTAGCAACTATACCGAAGCCGTTCAAAGCGCAAAGGCGTTCAAGAATTTATTTTGTATTGGAATAGTTTGATCCCATTTATTTTTCATTATAAGTTAACAAAAGCCTGGAATGCATTGCTCGAATGGATTTCCGAATGATACAATCTTGGTGGTTTCAAGTGCAATAGTAAATCGGTATCTACTATACCTACCTACGCGCACCATCGTAGACGACATCATCGCTTTGCATCAGGATTGATGGCGGTCCAGCGTAAGCCTAGTAATTAAATATAATGAAAAAAATATAAAAATAATAAAAAAAATATAAATGTGGCTGGGCATCTCTTACGCCACACTAAATGGCCCCAAACTAAGCAGAGCTTTTACAGTGGGAGCCAGATTCCTAAATTAGTTTTAATTAACCTAAGTAACGTAACGTACGTTAAGTAACGTACTGTAATGTGTAATTATAGAAACACCCAAACGCAACAAACTAGGTACATGCTCTTCACATTTTGTTGTCGATGGGATACAAATCCACTATCTACGGCTAATGCTCAAAAGGCCAGAATTTATACCAACTGAGTTACAATGTAATCTAATAAAGAATTTAAAATAAAAGCTAAGTGGTGCTTTTATTTATTAGTCTTTTTTCTACAATTACTACGTCATGATCCACAAATCCCAAACATACATACCTAGATGCCGAGGTAGATGATATACTACTCACACAATACAATTGCTGTGCCTCCAATACATGTATTGTACATAGTGAGACTTTGATATTATTATTATTTTCATCACATTGCTATAACAATGATCTCATAGAATATTAAAAACAAATAGAGCGAGGAAAGACCACATTATTTTGCACTCATTACCAACGAATTGAAAATATGGGTCGCACAAATAATAATAATTTGTTTGTAAAATGTATAGGTACTAAATAGATCTTAATAATACCTAAATTATTCATATAACCTATTAAAACGTAATAAGTTAATACTCACGTGTAATGAGGTCGGTCAATCCGACTCGAGTTTCGGCCGCGTCCGGCGGCCTTTTTCAAGGAGAGTGTACGCGCTCGATGGCTTCCCGTTTGGCACTGCGAGCTGCCGCACGGCGCGCACGCAAGGTCAGCGGCTGTTGCGGGGGTGCAGGTGAGGGGGTGCGAGAGGGTTGCGCAGGAATACTCCCGAACTCTTCACCAGCGACGAAGAGTTCGGGAGTATTCCTGCGCAACCCTCTCGCACCCCCTCACCTGCACCCCCGCAACAGCCGCTGACCTTGCGTGCGCGCCGTGCGGCAGCTCGCAGTGCCAAACGGGAAGCCATCGAGCGCGTACACTCTCCTTGAAAAAGGCCGCCGGACGCGGCCGAAACTCGAGTCGGATTGACCGACCTCATTACACGTGAGTTACCCGTTTACCTAATCAATATGTGTAACAACCACGTTAATTTTAATACTAAAAAGTTAATACTCTTTTTGTTTCCCTTTAATTCTCTATTTGTAGGAATATATTTCTATAGTTTCACACTTGAGCACCATCATGCCTGATGTTGTTTTCACTGCATACTAAACTATTATTTTATTTGACCAGCTCATTTAATATTTTAATATCATAAAATTAAGAGTAAACGATATTTGGATGACTGGGTGTTTGGAATCACGTTGGAAGGGTCGAAATTTAGAACATAATATTTTCATGTTAGTTTAAACCTTGTAATGGCACATGACATACTATTTATGGCGGTAAAAGAAATAAAAAACGGAATGAAGCGAGTAAATCCACGAGGTGCTGCTAATACAAATATAGGAATATTTCACAGAACGTGTAATATAAATTATATCGTTGATAACCCCGTTAAATTTACATTAACACATATTTGATTTAGATTTGTAAAGATTCACTTTGTTGACTAACTAACAAGTCAGCAACAAACGAATTTTACGTACCTACTACGTAGACAAGAATTTGAGAATAAAATAAGTGTAGTCAGATTTTATAAGTTAAAAATGTCACCAAACATATTTATATCAAGATAACCAATGACATAGTATTTCATCACATGATTGAAATCTTTATTTCTCCGAGCTATGATAAATTTAAAAAAAGTCTATTTCTTTTTGAAAATTACAAATACGAATAAAATAAGAAATCCACAAAATAGGTGCTTAATTTTTTTATGGGTATTAAGCTAGACCAATCTCACCTAATATTATATTGCGATTTGGTCTTCAAAAGATTCTGACCGATAAAGCACGCTTATCTAAAATAAACTATTTTTTTATAGTATAGAGTGACGAGACGACGTGCAGACACATGCAGACGTGCCTGATGGTAAGCAACATTACCTAGCACTCTAGCACTGCACGGCACTCGTCACCCAGAAATCTAAGATATTAAATCTCTGAGCCCTATAATTTCTCTGGAAACATTTCCCTTCAAATCGGAACACGGTAATGTTTGAACAATGATACTGCTTGGCGGTAGAATAACTGGCAAAAGTGTGATACTTCCTCAGGCGGACTCTGCCAAGAGTCTGCCTACCACTACTAAGTAATTTGTAGACTTAAGGACTTATATCAGGGAATATTCACTCAGGCAAAGTATTTTAAAGCTTATGGTCTTATACATAAGTGCAGTTAACGTTACAAATAAGTAGATAGTTTTTATTGCACTACCAAAATAAAAAGAGATTACAAGCAAAGAAATACAAAATTCGGAAACAAGTGTTTTTCGAAAATACATAAAACAATGAAATGTAATAGGTTGCTATAACTTTTAGCAGACCATAAAGTTCTCATACTTGACCATCCCTGCACGCTACGACACCATAACATTAGATATTATTATCTGAAAGATATTTGAATAGGGTTAGGGGTCATTTTTGGTTTTACTGTCTTGTACTTAACTCTCGTCGTTAAACTAGGTATGTAGGTGATAAAAAATATTTAGCTATGTGGGTGTAGTCCAGTAATGTGCCTAATATTGGGATAATGAATACCCACATGATCACCACAGTTTAAAGGATAGAAATAAAAATATTAGAGTAATTTAAACAGATCTAGGTAAATCGAATTCCACAAAAGAATTGAATGTATTTTTTTAAATTATAAAATAGAGAAAGTGTGCCAGCAAGACATTTGCCAGATGGGAACACATAGTGCCACGATTATACCGTGATCATATCACTATTGTGCCACGTAGCTATTTTAATGCGAAGAATTTGGACAAACAAAACTGCAGTGCTAGCCAATTGGTCAGCAGGTCAGCACTGCAGTGTGCTTGTCACCTAGATATATAAAAGTAGTTTCTTTGCTCAGTATTTTTTCTGGATACATTGTCATTCAAATCGGAATTAGTTATGTTTGCGTATTACTGTTGGGCGGTATAATAACTAAGTATTAAAATACAGTGTTTTCCTCCTCCTCTGGACAGTCATAATAAAAATTGACCTACTAATATAAAAAAATATACAGTTTGATGTTTGTTGGTCAATCACATCATAACTTCTGAACGGTTCGGGTTGAAATATAGTTAACTTATAGTCTGGAATATCATATAGGCTACTTTTCATCATGTGAAAACAACGAGAACGGGAACTAAGCGGGTACCACCTTTATTTTTCAATAAATAGAATAATCTGTATTTCAATAAATTACAATATTTAATACTTCGGAGTGCTGCTTGTAGTAAATAAGCAACACCGAATCTATCGAGCAAAAAAGGGGCACGGCCCGGCTGTACCATCCTTTTCAATCCATCGATATAAACCAATAGATGTGCCCTGAGCACCTTGAAATTGGTAATGAACTGCGTCTCTGTGTATCGTAAGTGGCTTACAAACAACTAATTTACTTGACCCCTAGAATCGCGAGCGGCGAGATTTGCTGTGGTTCTACTTATTTTGGTTGTTGACAACGAATAGTGAAAGGTAAAAACGTCTGGCGTCCACCGCTTCCTGCAACCGACAAGAACGGAAAGAGTGAGCTCACTCTTCCCAACGATGACATGATCCCGTGCACCCTGAAGTTCGAGAGAGCACATCCGTGTATTGAAAATGTTTGGTTGATGCCATTTTCGCACTACTATAACTTCGTAGTGGATAAAACTAGAAACTTACATTTTCAGTAACCAAGCAGGCACAATGTATTTTAGATTTTATTCAATTTGAAAGTTTTGAAATTATAACGAGTCAATTTTTTTTAGTTTTGTCACTTACTGACTTACCGATCATCGAAATTTTAGCTTGCATAGAAGCTTCAAATTTAAAATATAATTAGTGTTTAGTGTATAAATTAAGAAAAAAGTAAATAATATTTTATTTTCGATCAAGTTTTCTAGATACATTAATTGCATAAATAACTTTGTAATCCCATATCTATACTAATATTAAATGAATAAATAAATAATTCTTTCTCTGTTGGATAGTCCATTTATCGAGGAAGGCTATAGGCTATTTAACATTAGGCTACTATCAACAGGAGCGGAGTATGAATAAAAAATGTAACAAAAACGGGAAAAGATATTATTTTTTGAGAGCTTTCGTTGCGTGACAGCATGTGTCTGTCTTTTAAAAGGTTGCGTCATTAGAATCTAAGGGAACCATTTCCGTTCTAGATTTGAATTGGTACGACCGATTTTCGATAGATGGCGTAGCGACACGCGCACGATTCAGCTAGTAAATATATAATATAACAAAGTAACTATTACATTTGATATTAGATAGTCAGTCGACCTATGTACTCGTTTAATATAATGAAATTAAAATAATAATAAATAAACATTGGTGGACAATTTACACACCATCTGACCCCAAACTAAGCAAAGCTTGTATGATGGCGGCCAGATAGCTGATATAATACTTATATAGTTTTAAATACATATTTATTATACATAGAAACACCCAGACACAGTGCAAACATTTGAATTCATCACACAAATATTTGCACTGGGTGGGAATCGAACCCACGACCCCCGGCTTCGCAGGCAGAGCTACTACCAACTAAGCCACGAGGCCAGTAAGTAAGCGAGGCAAGTAGTACTTACTAATCACAAAAAGAAATGAGATCACATAAAAATACAATTTTTCGATCTTTATAAATCGCTTGAGGGTAGTTAGATAATATTCCCTCCAATACTGGCGGCTGCGGCCATAGACCGGGAGTCACACGTCGACAACTGAATCAGCTGCAGCTCTCAAGAAGACCTCGTGAAGCCGTGGGGTTTCAACATTCGTATCAACAAGGAAATCTCCTGATACCCTAGGCGGGAGCAGTTAAATAGTTATTTGTTATACAAGAGTGCAAAGTGGCTTTTTAACCGCGTGCTCAATTTTGATGACCGAGCAAGCGAAGGATTCTAAAGTTGAATCACGAGCGTAGCGAGGGATTCAAAAATTAGAATCCTGAGCGTAGCAAGGGAATCAAAAGGGCACAAGGTGAAAAATCTTTGCACTCGTGTGTAACACGTAATTTTTCATCCCCCCCTAGCGAGGAAATTACTAAACGCTTTGCGCATTTTCAGTTTCAGTCGATTCTGTTGGCGTTAAATAAACTTCTTGGTCGCTAGAATCACTTATTATTATGGTATTTCGGTTTTTCACTTGTATTCAATTTTATAAGTTTTAAACTTAAGTTTATTTAGCCATGGTTTTAACAATAACAATATGACGTGAAAATATGGAGAGTTGACCGATTGAGGTAAGGAGTTTCATGTGTACATGTAGCGCTAAATTTGCATCTAGGTACATTTTAAAGGAAATTAATGAACGTACTATTCAGAATTCATGAAAGAAAAATATTCGCAGTCATAGGCACTGCCGATAGAAGTGGTAACTTATAACTCAGAATTTGATTTTTACTTTGGAAACTGCGCGTGTGAAACCAGAGGGCGTGGCTATGAACATGGCCATCTAGAAACGCTGACACATTTTAAAATGGCCAATGGGAAAGGCTGAGGCATTTCTAGAAGGCCATTGGCTATGGTCACGAGTTTACCCGAAGATTTCTTATCATTCCCGAGCGTGACGCTAGAATTAAATTGACAGCCCACGAAAAATCTGTCTTTGGCGCGCCAAAAGAAGTTTTGACTTCAAAATATATTGCACCTACATGTTTTCTCAAAATAGTAATTATTTATTTGATGTTAAATTTACTACATTATTTTGTACTGTACAAGTAGTTGAAATTATCTATTACTCTATTAGTTACTATTTTAGTAGTCAATAATATTTAATTATTTAACTCGGCATACTTCAATTCGATTACAATTGATTTATTCATAGCATTTCAAAATGTTTTGCCATTTGAAATAACATTCTTTACCTCTATCCTCCATACGTGAAAATAAAATTGCGCGCAAATCATTTAAAAAAAAGTACACCAAAGAGGTTCCGAGTATGAGTTTTTAACAAATTAAAAATAAATGTATGATGAATTCGGCACCAAGGAGGTAGAAATAAATAGGTTAAATTATGTTTTGAATTCAAAACCTCAGTACACACGATGTTCTAAATTCAAATTTACTTTAACCTCTAGAGGGTAAAAACGACTTTTGCGCCCTGATATCGAGGAGCAAAAGTACTCTTTCCGAGCTGGTGGGATGAAAATGTTATTTTTCATTGCCGATTTGTTGAAAGTATAATTACTCTTCACCTCTCTTTCTTTTGTTTAGCTAATATTACAGACCAAGAAATTGACGTAGTTACCTTACAACAGTTTATAGTAGCCATATCAATATTATTATAAATCTTTAACAGTTTAAATAGATAAATTGACTTGACAATCGCACTAAATATTCTAATTAGTATTTATTACTTGTATAGTTATATAGTTATTATTGTGTTTACATGTGAAGGCCGCGAGGAGAGGAGTCTCTCGGAAGAGAAGAGAGTTTATTTCTGGCCCTTCTTTGTACCACTCCAATGCTCCTTGAATAAAATCGTCATTATTTAAAACTCATGATGAGAATTACATAAAAACTCAAATCATTATTTTCTAAAGAGTGGACTAATTTTTTTTATCATCCTCAGTTCTTCCACTGCTGGGCAAAAGTCTCCTTTAATTCCTTCCACTTAATCCGGCCCTGAGATTCCATCACACTAAGGCTTAGTTATGGACGTATATTTTTTACATTAAGATTACGTGGAAATATCACAGAAGTTCTTTCTTTTTTTTCAGAAAATGAATCAAAACGAATAAAGAACAAGATGTATAATTATTTTTGTTTACGTTTTTCAACAGTTTGGGATGAAAATAAACAAGAAATAAATTACGAAAGTAGGAATTAAAACGTCTTAAGATCTCAAGGGATAACAAAAATAATTGGTAACGTGTTTCGTGTTTTGTAAATTGTTTCCGTTGTCCTATTATTGATTTTCATGAATATAAAGACGAAAAATAAAAGTATAGTAAAGTATAGTATATATATACGGTTGCCTGGAAGAAATCGCTTTTAGCGATAAGGTCGCCTATTGTTACTTTGTTTTAAGGTGTTTCTGTATTTTGTCTTATTATTTAAGTGCAATAAAGAGTTTATCTATCTATAGACTATAATAGTCTTATGCAGCTCGGGCATAAGAATATACTTTTATTTTTCGGCTTTACACGAGGCTAGTCTTTCAAGCTAGCAAGATAGCAAGCTAGTACTTTTAGCTTTGTGTCGACAACGCTACACAACGCTAGTTTTATCTACACGGAGCTAGAAGTTCTAGCTTGCTAGCTTTCTAACACTAGCTTGCTATCCTAGCTTGAAATACTAGCCTCGTGTAGCTCGGGCATTGAGGTGTTTTGCGATTTGGGCTTGGCGTGGCCTATCTTATTTTTGATTAGTTCACTGGTTACTCACGTGTGCGACGGTTCATTTAGTTGGAGATACGTTTCAACCTCATACGGCAGCATTTTCCAAAATTCCAAAATAGGATTCTACCATACAAGTTTAATTAAGTTGGTGATTGTAAGTAACTTCAGTTTTTATGTGCTAATTAACATTTTCATTTTCAGGATACGACACTATCAACACGCTATTGGATAATCACTTAAATCCTACTATGTAATACATATTTTAAATGTGAAAATTTGAATGGTTTTTGTTCAATCACGTAGTAGGACTAGAATGTCTAGGCTGTGGAATGCGTTGCCTGAGTGAGGTTTTCCCTATGTTTACAATATTGGTGTCTTCAAATTGACAGTGCATCGGTTTCTCTCTGTAGGTGTGTGTTTCTCTCGAGAGGCGTGCTAAAAGGCTCATAGGCAATAACACTCTTGTGCGAAAAAGACTGCAAAGTCTTGAACATCGCCGAAAAATTGCTAGCTTATCGGTTTATTATCGGATACACTTCGGAGAGTGTGCATCTGATCTGCATGATCTAATACCACCTAGCCCTTTTTTCTATCGGACTTCCCGTAGCTCGAAGAAGCGGCATCGTATCATGGTTGCTGTTCCAAAGACACGAACAAAGAGGTTTGACTCTACATTTGTGATAAGAACGTCTAAACTGTGGAATGAGTTGCCTGAGTGGGGTTTTCCCGATGGTTATAATCTTGGTGTCTTCAAATCGAGAGTGAATTGGTTTCTTCTAGGTAAGCACGCTCCATCTTAGACCGCATCGTCACTTAACATCAGGCGAGATGGTGGTCAAGTGTAAAACAATAAATGATAAAAAAAAAGGTAAGCACGTTCCATTGTAGTTGTACTGCATTGTCACTTAGCATCAAGCGAGATGGCGGTCAAATTTAAACCTATAATAGCTACAAAAATAGAACTGAGTCATGCTAAGGATGTTTAGTCAAGCTGTTAACAACTCAAATAGAGTATTTTTGTCTGGAAGACATAAACTACTTTTCATCTCAAAAAATGGAATATTCCTCAGATAGTCGTCATTTTTTTTATAAATTTTACGCAATTATAGGCAGGTTAGTTAATAACTAGTTAATTTAAATGAAGTGGCCACCTAATAATAAGCTATGTTGTCTGTCAGCGAACGAGTTACGTAAGCTACTTGTATGATCGTAAATCTTTAAAATTTAAAATCTTGTCAACCCAAATTGCAGCATATTTTCTATTGAAAACATCAATAGTAACCAAAGCGCGGTCTAACTTTCATTTCTAACCATCTAGCCTTTGATAAATCGTCACTCCAATAGTAACGCTACGTTCACCTATAACTACGAACTTAAGGAGACGAAAATGATCTTAAATTAAGTCTTGAAATATGACAAAGCAAGGCCATCTGATAGTTTGACTTAGTTATTAATGAAAAGAAAAAATAGTAGGTCAACCCTAAGCTAAAAATACGTTATTGTGTTATCACTCTTGTAAATATCGATTTAGTTCTTGTTACAATAGAAAAACGTTGCCTACGCAATGTAGATTGTGAGGATAGATCTTCTGATATAGCTTTTATACTCGCTTTGGTTCATATTTCTTTACCCTTTTTACCGAATTCAAATAAGAAAGAGGATTACTTTAAATACGTACACGTGGACGCATATTTATGATTATACTAGCGGCCCGTTCCGGCTTCGCTCGGATCATAACCTAGACACTGTCTGCAGCGCTATCTGCCGGGCTTATTTGTGAATCTAAGCATTCAAAACCATCCTCGAATCCACTTGTACACACACAAAAAAATCATTCAAATCGGTCTCGCCGTTTAGGCGTTTTCTGTCAAATGATTAAATTACTAAAATGGCTATTAAAAAATAGGGCTTGGTGATAAAAGAGTAAAAATTTAGGGTTGAACATGATCAAACTGAAAGTTCTTAGAACTGGCCACTTATAAACAATATAATAAAAAAATAATTCTATAATTTGAAAATAGAACTCTTTGCCAATATTACTGAGTATATACTTCATTCATTTGTCATTTGTTTTACGATTTGGCGGCAAATTGAAAATTGTCTGTGTCACGTCAACATGAATTTAACACGAGAAAATTTTCGTGCAATGATTTTTTATGACTTTCGATGCCATTTAAGTCAACAAGAAAGTTATGATAGACTACGATTGGCCTTTCACGATGAAGCCCCATCTCGTGCGACTGTTTACAACTGGTTTAATGAGTTTAAACGTGGTCGCACTAATCTCACTGATGATTTACGTGAGGGACGGCCTTCTACGGCGACGACTGAAGATAACATCTGTGTTGTGCGGCGTATGATAGAGACTGACAAAAGAGTGACCTATCAGCAGATTCGGACAAGCTTAGGCATCGGTATGAGTCAAGTGCACAAAATCCTACACGAACATTTAGCGGTCAGGAAGCTTTGCGCCCGGTGGATACCTCATAATTTGACTGAGGCTCAAAAACTCCATCGTGTGGATTGGTGCCGTAAAATGATTGAAAGATTTAACGGAGGTGACTCAAATGCTGTGTTCGACATACTAACAGGTGACGAAAGCTGGATTTACTGTTATGATCCTGAAACCAAAAGACAATCTGCTCAGTGGGTGTTTCCTTTCGAGGAGTTGCCAACTAAAGTGAAGAGAGATCGAAGTGCGGGGAAAAAAATGGTGGCCTCGTTCTTTGGAAGGATAGGTAATTTCGAAACAATTGTGTTAGAGGATCAAAAAACAGTTTCTGCAAAATGGTACACTACCAATTGTTTGCCACTTGTCTTGGAAAAAGTTCGAGAGAAACGACCTCGCAGTAGGATCCTCCTTCACCACGACAACGCCTCATCGCACACCGCCAAGCGAACGATCGACTATTTGGCGACATCAAACGTTGAATTACTGGGTCACCCGCCGTATAGCCCCGACCTCGCGCCTTGTGATTTTTATTTATTATCAAAAATTAAAGAAAAACTTAAAGGAAAGCGGTTTATGAATGCTGAAGAAGCGGTGGCTGCGTATCGCGATGCCATTGAAGAGACCCCTAAGGACGAGTGGGCAAAGTGCTTTTCCCAGTGGTTCCATCGCATGCAGCGGTGTATTGACGTGAATGGACAATATTTTGAAAAGATATAATAAAACTAATAACTGGCTAATGTAATCAGTTTTTGATTTTCTAAGAACTTTCAGTTTGACCCTCGTAGTATCAAATTTCTGACTGAAGTGTGTCCAAAATTAGATCTGTTTAACACCTGGATTTCTTCACTATTGATTTGATCAAATAATATACGGATAATGAAACAGTCGAATCCCTCACGAGGGACTTATTTACCTCTCTTCAGCTAAAAGACAGTTCATCATTTAGATGGATAGAACCTTCTATGTCTCGAAGTGAATCATTCAAGAAAGTAACTGCAGCCACATATTCAATCATCTGTAACCAAAGGGCTTAACAAGGGCAAGCTTTTGGCGTTTCGGCTGAATCAATTATATAGGGCCACAGGGCTACAGGGTGTATATATTATGTGCAAGCAAAGATTAGTAAATGCTATCTACAACATTTACCCTTAATTTGGGACTCGTCAACTAATTTTGGTAGATGGACACGCTACGAAGACACACTACGCTACTGCTGTAGCCATATGAAAATGGCTTCATTAGTCACATAATTTCCTTGTGGTGGCACAGGGAGGTCCGAAGATGTATCATGAAATGATTGAACTTCTATTGTTTTCATGTTTCTAGTATCTTAATATGGCGCAATGATGACATAACATAATATGTACGGCGGCTCTGATGTCGCATCGATATTTAACAATTTATCTTATATTATTAGAGACCTTGGGTTGTTGGGGGGGCAGAGGCTAAAGGGTTCCTCTCAGAATTGGGACGCAGGCTCAGGGAGAATACGGGTGACTCCCGCTCTGGCACGTTCGTGGAGCAAAGGTTGGCCATTACGAGATAAAGTTTTTAATTGTGAAAGAAAAAAATACCTTAGTAATAACCGAAAAACAAAATCCACACGAATTTACTATTAGATCAGGTTTTGAATTGTGTAATAATTTCAATACCTTAGGAAACAGGTTGGAAGGCGTTGCAGCTCCTACAAAACTACTAGTTTATGTTAACTGATTTGTACCAGTAACCAGATGTGAAAATAGTTTCGATGCTTATCCATCATATTTTTAGCCCATTTGCCCACGAAAAGCCGCATTTTAGAATATTTTGTGCACTTGACCATGGATTCAAGTGACACCAAATATGAAAATCCATTGCATCCAACTGAAGTGAAAGGTATAATTTTATTATTACCAATAGGAATATAATTACGTCTCAGTTTCTTCTATGTTCATCTTATAAGTGGATAATTGCACTCAACTGATTCTAAATTTCTCTATAAATTTTATCGAATACTAAAATAGGATATTATCTCGAGCTATATCAGTTAGTTTCGATAGTGGATGACCTTAAAAATAAAGCCGAAAATTTGTCATTTTGTGTTGAAAAAAACCATTTTTGTTTGTAATGTAATCATTGTTAGGTAAAAATAAAATAATCTCAGTAGGTACCTTTGACGAACAAACAACCCCCAATACTTAAAGTTTGCGGTCTCTGTGCAGATCCTATGTTGAACTTTTGAGCCTTCAACGGAAACGTCAAATGTTGACGCAGCTTCATGGATAAAACAAATATAATTATGAAAATGAAGTAAATTTTAAAGAAGAATTCATTTTTAATTTTGTCGTTTTTCGCTTTTCGCTTTTGCGATACAAATTGATTTGTCTGATCTACGACCTGCATCCGAAAACCGCCAAAGGCAAACAATTAAGGATGACATACACGTAACAAAAATAATATTCTTTTACCAAACAAAGATAAAATATTAAATTTAAATACGCGACCCAAACGTAACCTTTTCATATTTATCTCTTTTACTAGCAGCGCCCCGCGGTGTTACCCGCGAAGTTCCCGTTCCCGTTGTTCCCGTTGTTTTTCCGGGATAAAAAGCCTATGTGTTCTTCCAGACTATAATCTATCTGTGTTCCAAATTTCAGCCCGATCCGTTCATACGTTAGGACGTGATTGAGCAACAAACATCCAAACATCCAAACATCCATACATTCACATTTATAATATTAGTAGGATGAGCATCGAAAATGTAGGATGTTAGGTTTCATTATTGTTTTATATTATAATTTATTTTTCGCGGCCCATTGCCACTTATACATGAATACCTAGTGTTTCAGAATAGTCTTGATCTGAGAAATTTCAGCTAAATACGAAAAAAAAAACTTGTATATAACACATGAATATGTGTTATACACAAGTAATATATACACAAGTACCTATATTTTAAAGCGTAAGTCAGTCACATGCACATTTTAAGTGACTTACATCATTATTATGTTGGGGGAGTGGAGGGGCTATTTCATTAATTTGAAATGGGATTTTGGGGTGAACATGGCTAGTGTATTTTGGATGATTATCGAGTCAAAAACATTTTTTTTATTGTTCACGCTAAAATAAAAACAGATAACAGGCGTAGCTAAACAGCAGCTGACAGGACCGAAAACTTGTCTCCACGATCCACGTGGTTTTGTTTTAAATAAACATTGTATTTACTCGTACTTTAAACAGCAATAAATAAAAAAGTAAAATAATGCACTTTCTTTTCTTCGTCTTCTTTTAAGTCTTGAAAAAACAATTTCGACAACAATAACATATCGGCGACCGAGTCAAGAAACCGTGCTATTTGAAGCCCCAATTTGAGGTGAAAAAGAATGTTTTGAGTTTGACTATGTCTGCAATATCTTCTAGGCTCTAGAAGTAACGTTACCTGTGTAGGGATTACATACACTTTTTAAAATTGATTTGTGCTACAGCACTGGGTCGATGTCTGTGATTTTGAAACGTACTATTGCACGGTCATCCGTGCAGACTTGCAGCACACGAGATAAGAGGTGTAAATTAATAGAAGCCCATGCTTAGCAGTAGGAGATAACGGACTGAAAGTGGAGTGGGTTTGAGTGGGAGTTAGCTACGTACTTGGAATTCAGGGTGGTGGCGGTTAACTAACTTCCTTGTAGGTCTCTTTGGGAATTCTGGCTTTTTGTTTCTTGTTGGTAAAACACCAACGCTCGTTAGTGTTATATAGGTGGCAGTTATGATGATCTGCTCTGGCTGGGTAGTGAGCGCTGATAATGGTGGCGAGTTTTTCCCAAGTTGTTGCTGCTATGATCCATGGATATCACTTGGTAGATGGTACTTGGTAGGCTTGTTGCTTGTTGTCTAGGTCAATTGTTTCAATTCTGCTCATTCATATAATCTTTGTTAAATTTTTACCACTTCACGCACTGTGGTCTCTCGACCAATGTAGTGAGGTAGAACTACCGCGTAGTTCTTCTTTGTTGGTGCACCAGGGTTTGACTTTTGTAAAGTGATTGCAACGATAAATGAAAGTCTCAACTCGTATCACGTGGTAACTTGGTCTATTCTCCCTTTCAAAGTGTTCGCTAACTACATCCTCCCAGGAATTTTCAAGCAGCGTAACTTATTAATATACATAAGCTCAAGGAAAATAACCTTATGGAGTGATTATGCGTTTGAGCAAGATTATATAAAGCTTGACGAATCGATAAACTCAAAATAAATTAAACCGTTCATATCAAGTATAACGGTATAAGTATAATAGTAACAAGTATAATACTTAAAGGATCGTTCCATCAACAACTTTGCTTTGAAACATGAACATAAATTGTGTCGTTTTTATCCAAATTTCACGGAACAAAACCATAGCCACTTTTCCTTCCGTAGCTTAGTTAAATTATTATTATGGTCCGTCTCAACCTAACAATAAATAAGAACGCACATTATTAAGGCTTATCATTGCTAACATCTTTTGCAAATTCCCCCTTGCAAAGTGTTACACTTTTACCAGTTAACTTGGCGACAAGTGTTTTAAACGCAGTATATTACTAATTGCATTAAAACAAAATCTTATAAATAAATTATCGTGTCACAGTGTTAGTTACCTTACTCATCCGAAACGGCTTTATGTAGTAAGCACTTATGTAACGGCAGTAGGTTATGAGAATCTGCTACTATCTATTTTTCATACACCTAAGTGATAAGGGTTGTTCACCCCTAATTTTTGACAAAAAAAAATGTTTTTATTTTTTATAATGGGGTATTAAAAAATACATACAATCCTAAGTTTTTACCCTTTTATCACCAACCTCTATTTTTAAATAGCCATTTTAGTAATTTAATAGTTTTTCATCCCGCTCGATAACTGATCAATTATCGTCTTTTTTGTAAATATTTTTCACTCTATTTCGATTAAAATTTCCCGGAGCTTATGGCAAATCTAAAATTGTTTTATAAAAATAAACATTTATTTTTATTATTAAAGTTTAGGGTTACCAATGTTAGATTTTGTAAATGTGTATTAGTAATTTATATGGCAAAACAACGTTTGCTGGGTCAGCTAGTTTCAGGTATAAAATTACAACGCAGATACTTACATAAAAACAAATAATACTTATGTATTCTCATTTGGTTTCCACATCGATGAATAAATTGGATGGCGAATAAGTAAAGCAAATATCTTTTACCTTAGAGTGATGCGCATAATTTATTGATATAAATAAGCTCTTTGTGTTCAACACTACGCGGTGATGTGATAATATAGATGATAGAGTTACAGTTCCCCACTGACCCGCTCGTACCAGTCAACTATAGTATGACAATTATTGGAATAAGTTATAATAATCTATTTCAATAAAATTTAGTAATTTAACAGCAAGGTGAAAACATCAATGTAATCTAGTTTAAAGGGAAATGTTTCCAGTGAAATTACGGGAGATACAACGCCTTCTATCTGTGGGTGACGAGCGCACTGCAATGTTAGGTAATGATTTGGACTCGTCATGTTCTAATAGCTGCGTGTCACTGTGCTGTTATGGGCAGGCATGTTGCTTACAAGCAAGCTCATGCCCTGTTCGTCTCGTCACTCTATTCTATATTTATAATATCTTTAACTTAAAAAACCCGACTGCAAAAAGCTAACAAGTAAAAAACATCAAATACTATTTAAGGACATATGGGTGGTTGAGACGAATCTAAGAATATCTTAATTATTAAAATCCATCTAGCCATTGGAAGATACGTGGGAATAAAGAAATTTAATTTAGGCGCAAAAAACATAACTCTTCTTTCAGACGGCTAAAAGAACACAAGTCTGTTTTCAACCATTCGTCAATTAAAAAGCTTCATGACGAGAAAACTTGGTACTATCGCATACTGTAACTGACATTTCACATTAGTTCGCCCTTTAGCGTTTGCGAAAGGTACAATAAATCTAATGCCAGATGCATTAAATTTATCGTTACCAACCTACTGAGTACCTCCCGAGCACATCAGCCCACCATGCTACCAATGAGTGATAACAGTCGTCAATTTTACACAAAATATTAGTCATTACGCGCATGCATTATCGTCTCCAAGTAATCCGGGCTTAGCCTGACGTTTTAATGCGGTCTCAAAAGTTGCCGGCAGTATTTGTTTCCCACGCTGTGTTGCAATGAAAAACGAGACAGTACTGAAGCTTTTTGAGGAAAACATACGTTATATCGGAAAATCAAGCGTAGCAACCCGCTTAGACCGGACGCTGGGTGGGGTTGAGTGTGCAAAATATAAAAACCGTACACCGAATACACCGCATTCGGTGTACGGTTGATGCGGCTTTTTTTATAGATAGATTCATGAGGAAAGTTTAAATGTACTACGTGCATAAAATAGTAGCGAAACACTAATTAGTTTAAAGGTTTCTAGTGTGATGTCATAAATATACACATTTTTGCCAGTAACCTTTTGCAGCCAGCGTTTGTGTATATGTAGCTCGCTGAACCCTACGAGATAGAAAATAATGTACTACAGTGGTGTACTCCTTAAAAAGGTCAATAAAAAAGCGGCAATGGTATATATCTATCTCTTAGGGATAACCCACAATAAGCATTTTTATTCATGTTATTTTTCAGTCCATTTAATCGATGTCTAAAGGTCAATTGATGTTTAAAATGTTTTTTTTTACACCTTAGGGGGTTGGCCCCCCTTAAGGTGTAAAAAAATGGATTAATACAACTCCTGGCGACATCCAGGATCATAATTTGCATGTTTTTCTGAGTTCAAACCCGTACACTGAATGCGGTGTTCATATTTCGCACACTCAAATCCATCCAGCGCCTGGTCTAGCTGTCGTTCTCAAAACATAGAAACTATCGACAAAAGGCCTCTTTTTACAATGCTCGTAAGATTAGTACAAGTAGTATACGACATTAATACCAGTATAATATGATTCTCGTAGCTTGATCGTAGCATTTTGCTGCTCTACGGTGATACTACGTTTGTAACACTTTATCTGAAATAGGTATCTACATAGAGCTACGTAGAACCAATACTAAGTCAAAATGGTTTTAGAATAAGTAGAATTTATTACTTTTAACAAATTCGACTGTCACAGACTCACAAATCCTGAAAATAAAATCAGATTAAATGTTGTTTAAATAGTGTAATAGTAATAATATTCGTTCTTTATAATGGCAAATAATGTTTCAGACTACAGAAAAATGCGCCATGCAACAAGTCCAAAGCTGCGATACTGTCTGTCCGTCGTGTCTTGTAGTATTCGCGATGGTATATAAACGAAGTCACTCCGCCGCGGCGAGTAGACACCTGTGAACAGTGGGCAACGGTGGACCAGCTACTCCCATAACGTAAGTACCGTACACATTTACCTCATATATATAAATCGAGTTCATATTTCACAATCCATATTACTTAATAAATGCTGAATTCTGCACCGATATTTCAAAAACCAGCTATGTTTTTACGTGTACCGTATTCTATTTAACTAAATACTTGTAATAAATATTTAAAAAAAAATCGTTAATTTTAATAGAATTCAAAACCTACTGTTATTTGAAAAATAACCTTTGTAATAAACGAAAGAAAACACCACCCAAGTTTAGTCGCTTAAATGAATAAAAATAGATTGTTTGCTTGTTACATTTATTTAATTCAAGTAAATGTTTATTTTCAATAATGCTACATCTCTTTTATTCGTATATTAAAAACACAGTTTCTTTCTGTATAATTTAAACAAAAACATACAAACGTTCCATTATTACACATATTTATTCATAAATAAAACCCAAAAGTTACAATACACACATAATCAAAATTAAATATTATTAAATGTAGTAAACTAAGCGTTGAAATCTTTTGAATATGACAAGTATCTTGTGATGGACATTTTTTGAGTTTTGTAAAATAAATTAACGAGTTATTAACATGTTATGTAGTCGGTCCAGTCAAACTTAAGTTCCAACTGCATCCGGCAGGTTTTATGAAGAGGAGTGCGTGGGAATGAAAAACAAACAAAAAAAAAGGAAGAATGACCGCCGTCCGTTTGATCTTAATTAATAAATCAACTAGAAATTTGATGCGACTGTGTAATGTTAGTGTTCAAAGCACAACTTTCGAAATTGTAAGGTGTTTTTTCTAAGTTAATATATACTGCTTTTGGCGCGCCACAGACAGATTTATCGTCAGCTGTGAATTAAATTCAAGCGTCACGCTCGGGAACGATAAAAAATGTTCGGGTAAACTCAGGACCATGGCCATGCTCATGGCCACGCCCTCCTGTATCATCCGCGTAGTTTCCAAAGTAACCTATCAAATTCTGAGTTAAAAGTTTTCACTTCTATCGGCAGTTCCTATGGCTGCCAATTTCTTTCTGAAATGGAAACAATGTGCTTAAAATTTTAAATTTATAAATATTCAATTGAAAATCTATTTTCCAAGTCAGTCCATACATCACGTTGATATAGTATCGAGAACTCTTAGGATAATTCAAAAACTACTTATCAGATCTCGATCAAATATAACTGGAAAGATTGACCTAAGCAATAGTTTTCAAATAAATAAAGTCAGCCATATCGGTTCAGCGAGAAACAAGTTTTGAAATAGCCTGAACGATTCTTGCAAAAAAATACAAACGTTGATGACATTATATACATATATTAACTAGCGGCCCATTCCGGCTGCACTCGGATATTGTCATTTAAAGACTATTAATCGAAATAAAAACTATCCTATCTCTCAAGTCGGACCAGACTGCTTGCGGTGTGTTAATTTTATTTAAAATCGGTTAAGTAGTTTAGGAATCCATCGCGGACAAACATCGTGACAGGAGATTTATATATATTAAGATAAGCAATAGTTTTCAAATAAATAAAGTCAGCCATATCGGTTCAGCGAGAAACAAGTTTTGAAATAGCCTGAACGATTCTTGCAAAAAAATACAAACGTTGATGACATTATATACATATATTAACTAGCGGCCCATTCCGGCTACACTCGGATATTGTCATTTAAAGACTATTAATCGAAATAAAAACTATCCTATCTCTCAAGTCGGACCAGACTGCTTGCGGTGTGTTAATTTTATTTAAAATCGGTTAAGTAGTTTAGGAATCCATCGCGGACAAACATCGTGACAGGAGATTTATATATATTAAGATTATATTAAAGTAGATGAATTCTCTGAGTTTAATTTTAAAATTAATAACGGTTGATCCGTTTTTTAGAGTAAAATTGTAAGTATTTATGTCCGTAAAATATTTTCTTCCCGGTCATTATTAGAGAGTACTATAGTAGTACTCTTTATTCTGTCTAGTTCATACGTATCTTGAATTTTCACAATTCAAGGTACTTACCTCAAAACGTATGAACGTATAACGAAACGTTGTAATGTAATCGCAAGCAATATTTGTAATTTTTTTAGCTACAAACAAATCCCACTAATATTATAAATCCCATAAGTGAGTATGGATAGATATGTTTGTTACTCGTTAACGTAAAAACCGCCTTCAAAATTTGAATCTGGTTTGGTAAATTAAAAAATATAGCTAGAAAATATTTACACCTAGAATAACACGTAAGATAATTTTTTTCTTTGGAAAATCACAGGATTGGGAAATACGCGGGTTTTTTTTTAACTTTAATAGGTTTACACTTGACCGCCATCTCGTATGATGTTAAGCGACGATGCGGCCTACGATGAAGCGTGCTTACCTAGAAGAAACCGATTCACTCCCGACTTGAAGATACCTAGATTTTAACTATCGGGGAAAATCCACTCAGGTAGCTCATTTTACAGCCTAGACGTTTGTATTAAAAAAATAGCGTCAAACCTCTTTGTTCGTGTTTTTGGAACATCAACCATGAAACGATGTTGCTTCCTCGAGCTACGAGCAGTCCGATAACCGGGTGAAACTGCGGGGAAACTAGTAAAATAATATTAATAAAGTTGTCGGAATTTTTTATTGACTTATTTTACACCATCCAGCTCCAAACTAATCAAAGCTATGGAATCTAGATAGCTGATATTGTACATACATACATAGTTTTAAATACACACATATGATATACAGAAACAACAATGCGCATGCAATCAATGAAAAAACCATACAATCATTGTAATCACCTCGCACCACTCGAATATGCATTAAAGAATAATGAAAATGTCCATTATTTCTACTATTACTATGTTTGGAATCGTTCCTTGTTTCTTTTTTGTTTTATTGCATAGATGTTTTTATATGTTGTAGTGTTAATCCATTGACCCATTTTCAAACAAGACAAAAAAATAACTGAAAAAAATTGGCAGTCATAGGAACTGCCGATAGAAGTGAAAACTTATAACTCAAGTTCGGTGTCAAGGGACATTCTGATGGAACGAAGTTGTACAAAATATTGCAACTCTTTACTGTTTCTGTTGCCCTGGTACTGGTACCTAGGGGCAAACGCAACTCTTTTATATTTCTGTTGTCCTGGTATCTGGAGATAAACGCTGGGCTGTTGGAGGTAGGTAATCGAAACTCTTTACTGTTTCTGTTACCCTGGTACCTACCGGGCCGTTTTTACCGAGTTTACCCGAAGATTTCATATCCGATCCGATCCATTATCATATCCAAGCGTGACGATTGATGAATCCATTTCACAGCCCACGAAAATTCTGTCTATAGCGCGCCTAAAGAAGTTTTCACTTCAAAATATTAAAAATACAAGGCTTACCTGACACTTAACATAATTGAAACAACATATTTTGTTCAAATAGAAGTTTATATCTGTGTCAATTGGATTAATTAGAGAATTTTAAAACAAAAACACGGATAACTCACGTATATTATAGTCAGAACAGTCTGACTCGAGTTTCAAGTTTGTTTTAAAATGTGTAATAACCACGTTAGTTTTCATACTATAATTTAAGAATATTTAGACAAATTACATTTGTGTAGGATTTATTCTTTAGGGCGTGTCTAGCTTTGTCTTTTAGTTAACACTAGCAGCGCGGTGTTACCCGCGAGGTTCCCGTTGTTCCCGTGGTTTTCCGGGATAAAAAGTACCCTATGTGTTCTTCTAGACTATAATCTATATGTGTTCCAAATTTCAGCACGATCCGTGCATACGTTAGGATGTGATTGAGCAACAAACATCCAAACATCCATACATTGACATTTATAATATTAGTAGGATTTACTTTTATGCAGTCTCACACATTAACACGTTACATTTTGTAATGATATTATGTAGTTTTAATTGCATATAGTTAGACTACATGGAGTGACTATACAGGGTTACTGGTAATCAGCCTGCATCCTTTTAAGGGGATGTTAGGTACATTCAATACGTCAACTTTTGTTCTACAGTTTTTAAAAATTTGTGTTTTTTTTTCTTTTACAAAATAAATAAAACATGTATTTGCACGGTCTAAAAGCATCGAGCTCTTCGTAACGATTCGTAACAAGAGCGCGTACGCTCTTTAACGCGAAAAAAATGATGTGGCGAAGTGAATAAACACTAAAAAGTCGCTAAACAGTACAAAAAAGGGCAACAAACGCTATTTTTTTTTTGGGTTATCTATTAAGTTTTAACGAAAGATGTAGAACAAAAGTTGTTTGTTTAAATATACCTACACAACATGCCCTTAAACGGATGCAGGCTGATTACCAGTAACCCTGTATAGAAAAAGTGTAGTGGCGGTTAGAAACGTAAAGCCGAAGATCGGCCTGAGTGGAGCATCATTGAAGAAGCTGATTATGATGAATTGTTTACAATTAAACAACCAAATTAATAAACTAATAAAGAAAATCTAATTCAAAGTTATTCAATAAATTAGTGCACAATATGCAACAGTTGTATAATGAACGGCTTGTCTTCATCTCAAACACTATCTACGTATCAATCTAAGGGCTCCTACACAAAACTACGATGCGATGCGATGCGACGCCGCTTCAGAGGAATTTGCTATGTCGAATTGCTCCTATGCGGCGTGGCATCGCATCGCATCGCAGCAGCGAGCAACACGGAAGGGAGTAGGCATACACAGCGTTTCCCCTCTGTCAAAGTACAAGTCCGCGTGGACCATGGAGTTTGATAATATACTGTGGCGTGAGGGCGGGGCTAAATTTGTGAATGGTGCTTTATTTTTTATGTGTTAGTGATTTGGTTGTGTGAGTATGATCGGCAATGGATGTTTTGTATGTAATAGTGCGACTTTGCGCTAGTGTGCAACTTCCCCTCCCGCAAGAAATGACAGAAAGATTTGAACAATATTTTTTAGCAAAGGCTACTCTCCTCCGTGTTGCTCGCTGCATCGCAGTTTTGTGTGGGAGCCCTAAGGGTTGATATATTTTGAAGTGAAAACTTGTTTTGGCGCGCTTCAGACAGATTTTTCGTAAGATACGTAGCTACGCGGGTGAAAGCAAGCTATCATTCTGAGTTATTCTGAGTTATAAGTTTTCACATCCATCGGCAGTTCTTAAAACTGCCAATTTTTTTTTAAGATAGGCAACACAACAGTAACGTTCATGGTACAAACATGCTTGTGACCATTGACCCTTTGAGCCATTGACCATCTCAGCTGGTCGAGACGGTCTTTGTATACAGTAAATAATTATAAATATTAAAATAAAATAATACTGAATATAAATCCTAAAGAAAATGAGTTTCTATACTTACAAAATGTATTATAGAATAAAAAAAGAATCATTTGTCGTTGCTAGATAGACTAGAAAAATTCCCCCGGCAAAAGCTAATGTATTGTCATTCTGGTCTCACAATCTTTTGTGGTAAAATATGTTGTATACTTATAAAGTTATTACAAAATACTATTATTGTCGAGGAAAAAGTATTATTGCTAATAGGATTACGTTTATTACTACTTCTGCTCTCGAACATTGGTATTTATTTTTAAAGTTCCGCGGCAGTAATTGTACGGGTATTTTCGAAGCCATATTATTTTAGAACTAGCCATGCACCACGATAAGACTCGATACCCTATATTTTAATAGATATTTGTTTACGATAAAAAGTATCTAGTATAAACTACCTTCTATTTTCAAACTGGGGTGACTCGGTAGTCTCTCACAAGCAGAGAACTAAAACCCACCATGCTGGCCAGGTGTCAACAATAGATACACTTTTGACACCAATGGAATAGGATACCAGAAAAAGAATTAACGTCTAACTTAAAAACGAATGCCACAAGTTGGCCAACTTATCGCTAATGGCAATTTCTTCCAGGCAACCTTAGGTTAGAAAATATTGTGTGAACAAGTCAGAAAATGGGGTGCGCAAAAGTATTTGTAAAACCCCGTATAGAAAATGTTGTGACATCCCCGAAAAATGTTCTATCTTGGAACGTTTCAGCACATTTAATCTAAAAAACTATAGTTTCAGTTTCCTCTCAACTTTATTTCATCATTAAACCAAAAAACAATGACAAAGTCGTACATCTGAATTTATTTAATATTTAATGTACAATAGAGAGTACATCGGAATGTAGACAAAGCGGAATTTTAAATAAGTATAACCCAATTTAACGCGATTTAGAATTAAGCTGGTTGAACTAAACCTTAACTTTACGATAATCTTCATTCTCATTAATTATTTAAATTAAACAGTAGGTACCTGTTGCTTCTCTAGATACGGACAAATAGATTTTAGTAGCGGTAGGACGCTTTGAAGAGTCCACCTTTTTTTTCAACTATTATAGATTTACACTTGACTGCCATCTCGCCTGATGTTAAGCGACGATGCGGTCTACGATGGAGCGTGTTTTTTTTTTTAAATAAAGAGTGACGGGACGAGCAGGAGATGTGCCTGATGGTAAGCAACATGCCTGCCACATAACAGCACAGTGACACGCAGCTATTGGAACATGAAGAGTCCAAATCATTACCTAGCACTGCACTGCGCTCGTCACCCAAAGATCTAAGTTGTTATATCTCTAAGCCCTGTAATTTCTCTGGAAACATTGCCCTTCAAACCGGAACACAGTAATGTTTGCCCATTACTGCTTGGCGGTAGAATAATTGGCAAAGGTGTGGTCCTTCCCCAGGCGGACTCTGCCAAGAGTCCTACCAGTTTACCTAGAAGAAACCGATTCACTCTCGATTTGAAGACACAAAGATTGTAACCAACAGGGAAAACCCACTTCAGGCAACGTATTCCACAGCCTAGACATTCTTATCATAAAAGTAGAGTCAAATCTCTTCGTTCATGTCTTTGGAACATTACCCACGAAACGAAGTCGCTTTTTCGACCTGGGGAAGTACCTCGCTTTTTGCAGTATTCTACCGTCTAGCAAACAACGGTGTGTTCTCGTTTGAACGGAAATGTTGGCAGATAACTAATCCTAAGCACGCGTCCAAATCTTTTCATGTTCCAATTGTAGCTTGACCTTGTGCTGTTATAAACATTTCTTCGGGGTAAGCACGCTCCATCGTCAACCACATCATTGTTCAACATCTAAAAAAACAAACCCAATGCGTGTGCAAACATTACTACGTTCCGGTTTGAAGGGCAATGTTTCCAGAGAAATTACAGGGCTTAGAGATGTAACATCTTAGATCTCTGGGTGACGAGCGCAGTGCAGTGCTAGGTAATGATTTGGACTCTTTATGTTCCAATAGCTGCGTGTCACTGTGCTGTCATGTGACAGGTATGTTGCTTACCATCAGGCATAATATGTCCTGCTCGTCTCGTTACTTTTTATAAAAAAAAAAATGTCAAGTAATACTAATAATTTAGTTTTGTTAAAATACGTTAACACTGCTACCGTATTCCAAACATATACTCAAGATATTATTCAAGCTTAGGTGAGCCAAAAAGAATATCAATCACACTATAGTTAAATCGGTAAAGAAAGTTCGAATTTAGCGATGTCAAAGGGACAAGAATAGTACTTAAATACATTTTTTAAATACAAAGATAAGGTCAAACCTAAGCTGATGTCTATTAAACAAAGTAAGTACTTGGGTTTTACAAGTCAATAGAAGTCGAAAATCGAGGTCAAAAAGATAGATAGATTTACTCTTTATTGCACTTAAATAAAACAAAATATAGGAAACCTTCTTTTGGCTTCCATTCGGTTATATCTCCGCAATTTTGCCAGTGTCCATCGTTTGGCCATTGAAGAGTGCAGTTAATGCTATTTAATTTTTTTATTTGAGTTTGCTTCTTTATTCAGACCAATAAGTCCATACAGCTTTGATTTTGCTTATGAGTCTGAGACCCACGTGAAGATTTACTAAAATTTTGGAACTGAACGGTAAAGCGTTGATGTAATGAAGAAGTATTTAATGTTTTGGTCAATATTATAAAAAGTTTAGTCATTAAAAATTCAAAATTAAGTTTAGTCATTTAAAAAGATACTTTCGAAGGTTGTCGGGGGATGGCTGCAAACGATATCACATTTCAAAATATATATATAAAATATAGAGGATGTTCCAATAAAAATTCTTTATGCCAGATTTTTTTCTTCACATACTACAAAATCTTACTAATATTATAAGCGCGAAAGCTTGTATGGATGGATGTTTGTTACTCTTTCACGTAAAAACTACAGAACGGATCGGACTGAAATTTGGAACATAGATTTGTATTTGGTTGTTTATAAATAATACTAAAATTTGTTCTCAATTTTACTTGTATTAATTGAATTGTAAAATTATTGTAATTTTAAATTTATAATTATTAATAATGTATAAGTACTTATACAATTTCTCACACACACTACCGTGTGTTAGTGACAACATTAAATTGACTTGTAACTTTGTGTTATCTATAAATGATTTGTATTTGTATTTGTTGCCCGAGTGGAGTTTCTCCGATAGATGCAATCAAAGTACCTTCAAGTCGAGAGTGAATCGGTTTCGTTATGAAAAGTGAGGGTAGATAGCGTAGGAGGATAGATTGTAACACACTTTACGACCCATTCTCAAACCTACAAAATACATTAAAAAAATCATAATAAACATGCAAAAATGTATTAAAATAAACATTTAAGCTAATTTAAGATAACAAGTCTCTAGGTGGATAGAAGCATTAATACGAAGTCAATATATGGCCGAAGCGAGAAAGTCAAAGGTGTCTAACTTGTGGGTGCTGAAACTTCCGACATAACCCATGAGGCCATGTTTCGCAGTGAAACCATTATAATAAATCTTTCAAAGTTCACTATAACTTACTGAACAGACGCCAACTTGTCAAATTACTTATGAAAATATATTGAGTATTTGTGAATGCAAACTTCGTTGTACTAGAAAAAATCGTTAAGGAACAAAACCTTATGCTATACACAGAAAAAAAAAAAGAATTTATTTTCTCAGTGCTGGAACTCATAACTTTTTCTCACATATATAGATGAGAGAAAGCCACCAATATGCGGGTTGGCGGATAACGAAAATGCTCTTTAGTTTTGCCCAGTATTCTTCCTATGTTTTCTTTCACTGTTAAAACCAGTGGCGATGAGAAACTCGCATACTTTTGGAAAAATATATAGAGGTTCAGACAAAATTCGAACTCATCATCCATCATCATCATCAGCCCGTAATCGTCCACTGCTGGACGTAGGCCTCTCCTATATTTCGCCACTCAGCCCGATCCTCAGTCTTACGTTTCCAACCGCCACCAGCCGTCTTTCGTATATCGTCACTCCATCTAGTCTCAGGGCGTCCTACACTACGTTTACCGATTCGCGGTCTCCACTCCAGAACCCGTCTACCGAGTTTCTCGGGTCTGCGACAGATGTGACCGGCCCATTGCAAAATCGGCAAATTCGAACTCACGACTTTACAATTATGCATCGAACGTTTTCGGCACTAAGCCACCACGTTTTTAATTATGTGACAAATATTTGTTATTATCTGCACCCCACGGTCTTACTCGAGTAGTACCCCGTTCTCATAATTGTCTTACAATTAAATATTTATTTATATTTTTTCAAACTAAACTATCCGTATTGTACATTTCAACTCCATCCGTTCAACCGTTTCAAAGTGGTAGAGCAAGAATCATACAAACCTTCATATTTATGTAAAACATTAGTAAGATTCTGGATCCTATCTAAATAATACGACTATCTCATGACGTCACAGTTTCCTCTGCCTGACTGGATAAAAGATTTTCTTGCGGAGAATAAAAACGCAGCTATTCATTCCAGGAGATATAATACTTGTCTCGCCGCGCCGTTTAGAAACATGCTAATGCATTGTTAAGATAAGCGTCGGATTCTGTGTGGGACGAGGTAAAAAGTCTGCCTAAGTTTAGGCTATTTTAGATAAACTAGTGCTCGCCCTGAGATCATAAATTTAACCATAATTTAGAAAAAATACAAAAACAGACATCATTTTGTTGTGGTAGGACTCTTAGCAGAGTCCGCCTGGGGAAGTACCACACCTTTGCCAGTTATTCTACCGCCAAGCAGTAATGTGCAAACATTACTGTGTTCCGGTTTGAAGGGCAATGTGTCTAGAGAAATTACAGGGCTTAGAGATATAACAACTTAGATATATGGGTGACGAGCGCAGTGCAGTGCTAGGTAATGATTTTTACTCTTCATGTTCCAATAGCTGCGTGTCACTGTGCTGTTATGTGGCAGGCATGTAGCTTACCATCAGGGACGTGTCTTGCTCGTCTCGTCATTATTTATTAAAAAAAAAATCTTTTATGTATTTTTATTGCGCTATTGGATAAAAATATTAGTACTGCTCTACTTCTCTCTGTGTGTGGAATAGGTAGATCTCCGCCCGAGCAATTTTTGTTAAAAAAGTTTGAGTTGACAATGACTTGTAAAGTTTTTTCTTCACGTACCTATAATTAATTTCTGATCTGTGCCTATACGACTAAAAATATAAAGCTTTATTTTTCTTAATCTTTGATCACCAACAGAGGCAAGGTTGCGAGCTTTTCATGAACGATTTTTAAAATTCTGATGGTGATCTTCGCCCTAAATTTTAATATGTATGTAGCATTCATTATGACTTCACTTAAAATACTTATAAACACTTTACATATTATACTTACATCATAGCATAAGCACTAAGCAGCCCACTAAATGTTCCCACTGCTGGGACTCGGCGCCTTCTCTCGCAAGGAGAGCGTCAAGGCCATAATCTACTACGCTGGGCAAGTGCGGGTTGGTGGATGAAACATGACTTCACGATGTTTTCCTTCACCATTTTAAGTTATCGTTAGTTAATAACACTTAGTCCTGAACATTTACGTAATCTTATTAATTGCAAAAAGAATCCGAATATTATAAAATCAATTTAGCACGAATTCCATAAATAAATAAAAAATTAGAACCTATCATTAGTTGCTCTAAACTCGTACATCAGTTTCCTAAAAGAAGATAACAGATTGTGACTAAAATTCCACAAATTATGTTTTCTAATAATTGGTCACGGATCAATGATCACGCCTCCAGCCTAATTTTACTTCGAATCAAAACAAAAATTGTTTGCAAAACAACCATTACCGCCCAATCCATCTAAAGTTCTCGCAACACTTAATAGAAACAGTTATGAAAATTACAATAATATTATCTCTTGACTTCTTAGGACTCTGCTAACTTTAGAAAAACTAATTAGAAAAGACACCGCAAATTGTTTTACTTCTAGACTGTATTTATGGTCTGAATTATACACATTTGTAGAAAATGTATCTGAATGAGCAATAGCGATGCGTTGTTTTTTTCACTATGTTTTATTTTTGTGTAATAGTTCTTAGTTTCTTTTGTTATGTTTTTTTTGTGTTGTGGTTTTCAATAAATCATTTTCTTATCTTAATTTTTTTAATTTTAATTTTCAATTTTTCAATATTTTATTTTGTTGGGTTTAAATTTTCAATATTTAGTTTTGTTAATTATAATATATAATGAAAACGGCAATACACCTCATACCTTCCTATTTATATTAAGCATATCTGAATTATCCATAGACCTAGGCAGGTCTAGAAATAATCATGAAGATTACGACTACTTTTCGGTAGCGTGGCCAGAAAGCAGATGACGTTACCAGTCTGAATGGCAATGCTTATTCGTTGAGCAAAATAAATGCCAGCGTTTTATGTACGAGTTGTCCTGCTCAAGCGCTCAGAATGTTTTTTTGAAAATTTAAAATAATATATGTCGCCTACTCACGCCGCCATGCGCCCAATAAAATTGATATCTCCCACGTAAGTTCATGTATCTACAAAATCGTGTTTTTACAGGAGAGTGTACCGGAGACAAAACATTGCATTTAAATCGTCATTTCTTGTTATATATTTGTAAAATTTAGGTAACAAATTGTACACCACCATTCATGTTTTGTTTTTGGAACACTCTCCTGTAAAAATACGATTTTGAAGACACAGCGACTTATGTTGGAGGTTTTGAAATAACTTCTATCGTCAAGAAACAGAGTACACTTTTCAAACTGTGTTTTTTTATTTGACTAATGGTAGGCTTAGATTGATTGATGATTGACACATCATATATTTTTTACATTAATATTTTATTTTGATGGTATCAAAAATACGTTTCATTTTGTCTGAAATATCTTTACATTTTTTGTCTTTATCAACAGAAGCACAATGGAAAAGGACAAGCACAGCAGGGGTCCCCCAGCCGCGACGGCCGCGCGTGTCTTTGCACTTCTTCTCATCATATGCCTGGTCGAGTGCGCCACAGGTAAAGATCATGTACTATAAATACAGTAATGGATGGATTGTATTTCAAATCTAACAAAAAAGTATTATTGTTACTAAATAAGTTAGTCTCATCCAGTAAATAATAAAATGTGGATCAGATCAGATCAAAGTCAAAGTACTTTATTCATAAATGTACAATTTACACGTAAATTAATAAAAAATAAAAACAAAAGAAAGAGCATACAAATTGTATACATTTTCAAAGTTTGAAATGACTACTTTACTGTATTATAATAATTATTGTACAGAAAACTGTTAAGCATTATCCGAGTATAATATGTTTTTATTACAATTGTACTGACCTGAAATGTTTGTATACATTTTTATAGGACTTTGCCATCACTCTCTAAAAATTCGGTGTAACTATACAAAGTTTGATCTATAAGCCAGCACTTTAATCTGTTTTTGAAGCTGCCGAAACTTGGGCTGCAGATATAATTATTTTAGGAATAGGGTTATAAACTTCATGTCTCATGATCAGATGTTATTTTCTCCAAAATTTGAAAACCGACTATAATTTAAATTAAATTCAGACACCCGACTAATTTACATATTATAATGTGCAATTAACTAAACACACACTTCCAATGCGACAATGAAAAAGCGAATGATCAAAATCTATTCGCAATTACCGGAGCTATCGCGCAACAGAAATACAACAAAAGAAAACTTAAATGTACATACATATAAACCTGCATAGAAAACGTCCTCCTTTTTTAATTCTGTTAAAAATATTACAAAAGAAAACACTAGACTGCACATATACGCTCCGAAAACGTTTTCAATTTCTACATCAATGAGCAGAATAAACTTCGTAATAAAAACAAGGTATGAACCTTAAAACTATAATAAAGGGTTAAATTACAGTAAACTGATGAATATATTAAACAAGGAACAGTTGAGTGTAGAATGGTTAATGACCCGTTGTATTTTTCACCAATTATTTTCATGTTATAAAATGATTATAGCATTAAGTAGTGGTCTGCCGCGGCTTTCCCCGTGGTATTTGTTTAGCCTATAGCACTCGGGTATCATGTACGTATCCAACAGTGAAATATTTTTTGAAATCGTTCTAGTAGCTCCTGAGATTAACGCGATCAAACAAATAACTATTCAGCTTTATAATATCTATACTAATATTATAAAGCTGAAGAGTTTGTTTGTTTGTATGTTTGTTTGTTTGAACGCTAGGATCTCGGGAACTACTGGTCCTAAATGAAAGATTCTTTCTCTGTTGGATAGTCCATTTATCGAGGAAGGCTATAGGCTATTTAACATTACGCTACTATCAACAGGAGCGGAGCATGAATACAAAATGTAACAAAAACGGGGGAAAATATTTCTTTTTGAGAGTTTTCGTTGCGTGACAGCTTGTGTCTAACTTAAAGTTTGCGTCGTTAGAACCTAACCGAATTTGTTCAAAATTTGAATGGGTACGACCAATTTACGATAGATGGCGTAGCAACGCGCGCACGGATCAGCTAGTTAGTTTATATAACCTGTAGAATAGAATTCGAATTCTTTATCATTATTTTGCAAATGTTTGTTGCTCAATCCCGGCGTAAGATAATGTCTAAAGATAAATAGTCTGGAATGGCACATTTATTTTTACCCCTAAAAATGCAGAGTTAATATGTACATGTATTGCTCAAAACTCAACCATTTGTGGGTCGTGGGTTCGATCCCCACCCAGTGCAAATATTTGTGTGATGAATTCAAAATATTTTTACTATGCCTGGGAGTTTTGTAAGTATTAAATAAGTATTTAAAAATATATGAGTATTATATCTGCTATCTGGCATATTAATAACAAGCCTTGCTTAGTTTTAGGGCTAATTGGTGTTGTGTGTGAAATGTCCACCAATATTTAAAATAAGTCGAATCACGAAGGATCCTAACTGCAATTTAATTTTTAGAACAAAATGTGTACAGAAATAGTGTTCTAGAAATAAAAGTTTTTTTTTTTATCTATAGGTTTACACTTGACCGCCATCTTGTCATGTTAAACGAAGTTGCTGTCGATGGTAGAGCTCGCTTACGCAGAATTAACCGATTCGTTGAATTTATTTAGTAAATCAAATTTTCTATGCGGTTTCTCGGTTCCTTCACTTCTAGAAATGCAGCCCAATGTTGCCTGGAAGAAATTGCTTTCAGCGATATAAGGCCACCAGTTCTGTCGCTAGTCTTTCTGTATTCCCATACCGTATGTATAATTTAAATGGTGTGAACACTAAATAATTTTCATTAATTCATTCATAGCTATGTACTCATACAACAAAGGTATACAATAACTTAGACTTGATGAAAAACTGAGTTACTAACGACCTCCAAGTCAACGTAGGCGTAACCTCAAATCACCACCAAAATTTTCCTAACCGCCTTAGCAGAGTGAAGCTATAACCTTACCCACATTTGTCTGGATATCAGGGCTGATCCTGGCAAATCAGAGTGCTACTCTGAATCTCATTTGTACCTTTCAGCGGTAAACTGGCTTAACCGTGCGACGTCAAATGAAATATGCTTATGAATGTGTTTGTTTCGTAGTAAAATAAAAGTAATTTTTCGTAGTCATGACTTTTATTACAAGACTGTACTGAGCCGGGTAACGTGCTTAAAGACCACTTACTGCGCTCCAAGATTTACTCGTAGGTGTATTTTATTTATAGTAGAGTGACGGGGCGAGCAGTGCAAAAGCTTAATGGTAAGCAACACGTATCACATAGCTATTGGAAAATTAAGATTCCATAATTGTCGTTTTCTTGTACTGGACTGCGCTCGACACCCAGAAATTTAAGATAATACGAGTATATCTCTATGCGTTGTAATTCTTCTGGAAACATTAGTGTAGGTAGTTAAATACTCTAAAAAGGGAATTCGAATTGGCGACCAGACGTTTAAGAAAAGATTTTAGCCACTAGGATATCATCTAGGTTTTTTAACAGACTTCAAAAAAGGATAAGTTTTTCAATTCGGTTGTATGTTTTTGAAGTGAAAACTTCTTTAGGCGTGCTATATACAGAATTTTCGTGGGCTGCGAAATGGATTCATCAATCGTCACGCTCGGATATGATAAGAAATCTTCGGGTAAACTCGGTAAACTCGGTAAAAACGGCCAGGTACCAGGTACCAGGTACCAGGTACCAGGTACCAGGGCAACAGAAACAGTAAAGAGTTTCGATTACCTACCTCCAACAGCCCAGCGTTAATCTCCAGATACCAGGACAACAGAAATATAAAAGAGTTGCGTTTGCCCCTAGGTACAAGTACCAGGGCAACAGCAAGTTTTCACTTCTATCGGCAGTTTCTATGACTGCCAATTTTTTTTTGTATGGTACGCGATAGCTTCGCTAATTGATGATCAAATTTAATGTTTTATTTCGTTTGGTAGATCATAGCTCAGAGGTGTAATTATGAGGTGTAAAAATAGCTTCAAATATGAACAAATAACTCAAATTTTACTTTAATTTGATTTGGAGAGAGATGGCTTTTAATAAAATTTGGTCAAGTGTCAGATTAATTTTAAATCGAAGTAGTTTTTTGTGTTTTCGGTGAAAATAAATTATTTGTTCGAAACTTTTTCGAATTGCTTTTAAAAAAAAAACGTACCGTGTATTTTGTCTTATAATTTTATCTATTTGTTTTAACTGATATGAAATTTTGCGACCTATCTGCTCAAATGAATAAAAGAGGAATACAAAACACTTATATTTGAGTAGCTTTGATTGTTATAGTGCTACTTTTGGCAAGAGAAATGGGAACAGATCGCCAAAACGCTTGATCACGCCATCAATCTCTGGGGGAACGCGTTGCTAAAATACATAATACGCAGAAACATGAATCAAATCTCATCGAGTAGTTCGGTCACGCGCAAACATACAGAAAGATTACTTATATTTGACAAAACGTCCAACAGTTATTTGCGATTGTCAGGGGACATATTTAGCAGTTGATAAGTTGGGTAACTAGGTTTGATAGTTTCTTAGCAATAGTTTCTTGTAGTTATATATATATATATATATATATATATATATTGATAGTTTCTTGTCAACATGCAATTTTAAATGTCAATAGATTACAATTCAATTTGTTGGATTCATTACGAAAAAACACTTTGGTGAATTCAATTAATAACAAATTAATAATTAGTATATTCTGTCATATCATTGTCCAAATAAAATAGTGTAAATAAAATAATTTTGATGATAAACAAATAGGGACACGAGCTGTTAAATATTTTTGTTGGCTATAGCGCCTGTTAAACGTTTGAGAAGCTCGAAGAGGTAATATGCAACTTGAATAGATTTAAACAGTAAAAATCTAAAAAAAATAATTTAATAAATTTAAAACTTTGACTTTAAAGGCACCCAGGTGCCTTCACCATAAATTCACCATAAAAATTTAAATATCGTCAGTTTACAATCTAACAACGCTAGATTATAAAGTAACCTATCCTACTTACAGTGATTATATCACACGCGTTAACTCTGACGTTTACAGTTAAAAGCTAACGGTGTTTGTTTGTAATCTTACGAGGACATCATAAATTTACAGTGACGTATCTATAAGTTTCTGGAACATCAACTATTAAGCTTTTTGCAGTTAGTAGTTCAACATAAAAATAGTATCAATGAAATCCCTTTTATAGTTTTCATTTCAGGTTTTTCATATGATGACTGTCAACATAAACATGTAAAAATTATAAAAAAAATACATTTTAATGTAAAAGTTTTAAATCCATTTAATATTTGTGAGGAAGCCAACTCCTATCATTTTCGGCGAAACACACTCACTGTAACACTACTTTTATTAAATAGAACAAAATTAAGAAGCAAATTGTTATTTTTAACACATCCTTATACAGCATACGACGCATTTTAGTGTTTGTAACCGCCGTTACGATAAAAAATTCCGAAATTTCAATGGCTTCCCACTACCATTAAATATTCCGTAATTGCCCAGTGTAGTGTTCAAAAATTTAAATTTAAGTATTTAAAGTAAAACGCGTTAATTTGCGCATTTTAAAATAGGCCATATAATTTGCTCCAGATATCGAGATGGTATTCAATTCGATATCAATAGTATTTGTGAAACTCTTCATTCATAAAGACTCAATTGTTTATTGAAATTTCATAGTTAATTGGGAATGGTGACGTTACGCAGGTAATTGGTTAAATTACTCACTCGAATTATTGTTCTGGCACATACAGAGTTACGAAGAACGCCACTAAGTTGAAAGAAACACAAGCTCGTGAGATCTTAAATAAATAAATAAAATAAATTTGTAGATCAGAGATATGGACGTCTACTCTAATTCAACGAAAACGTAATTTCGAAATAAACTCGCGATTTTCCAACTCCGATTCTACTTCGATCCGTTGTTTTGTCGTTGTCAAACAATGTTGTATCGGACGAAACGAAGTAGAACGAGAGCAGGAAAGTCGCGAGTTTTTTTTCGAAATTTCGTTTTCATAGAAACAGAGTAGACGTCCAGTTGATCGGAGTCTTGGTCAGGCGTGGTCGCAGACTCAAATTTTGGGGAGATCACCGATAAGATAATACAATATATCGAGTACGAATCGAGTGTCGCAGTACGAATTTGTACCTGTTGCCGTGGAGACCTTGGGTTGTTGGGGCGCAGAGGCTAAAGGGTTCCTCTCAGAATTGGGGCGCAGGCTCAGGGAGAATACGGGTGACTCCCGCTCTGGTGCGTTCCTGGAGCAAAGGTTGGCCATTGCCATTCAGCGTGGGAACGCGGCGAGCATCATGGGCACTTTTGCGCCGGGAGCAGTTAGGGGTGGGTTATTCGGAGATTAGTTTTTTAATTATTATTTTAGTTAATATAATTTAAGATCTATTTAAGACATTTTTTTATTTTTATATATCGAGTAAAAAGAATTTACTTAGACAAAATTTAGCAGCGTTATTGTCGTTTCAGTTGCTTTCCCGCGGTAAAATATACTATAGGTACTCTATAATGTATACCATTTGGATGGCCGTAGGGGGATCATGTTGCACCGGTATTTATCTGTGACTTCGTTGTTGACGTGTAATTTAGAATTGGATTATTTGTTAAGGAGTTCTACATTTTTGCGGGATAAAAAGGAGCCAGTATTCTATTACAAACTGTATTTCTTTGAGTTCCAAATTTGAGACTAATACGTTCAGCTGTTTCAACGACGTTGGATGTTTGTGAACAACAAACATCCAACGTCGTCATGTGTGAACAGATCGGTTTGAAATTTGGAGTACAGTTATGTTACAGTAGGTTATCATCATCATCATCATCAACAGCCCACTAAATGTTCCCACTGCTGGGGCTCGGGGCCTTCTCTCGCAAGGAGAGAGTTAAGGCCATAATCCACCACGCTGGCCCAGTGAGGGTTGGCGGATGACACATGACTTCGAAAGATTCTAGGTACATGTCGGTTTCCTCACGATGTTTTCCTTCACCGTTTTAAGTTAGCGGCATTACGCGAATGACTTCGAAAAGACAGCGGTGCGTGTGGGGTTTGAACCCGGGGTCTCCGGATCGGCAGCCGCCGTTCTCCCGACTAGACCACCGTAACTTTTAATAATACCTAGGTACTAATAGTAGGTTATAATACCTAGTTATAGAAGAACTCATAGGCTTTTCATCCCGCGAAAAATAACGGGAACGGGAACTACGCGGGTAAAACCGCGGGGCGCTGTTAGTTTATATTATTAGCAGAATGTGTAGCTCTGTATACCACGTAGTACCTACTTGAGACCGTTAATACTCATTGGTCGGCCATAAAATGTCTCGTTCGAAGTCATTAAATCCTTCACTTAATAGCTCACATGAATTTGGCAAACACTCAAACATTTGCGTGGCCATTACTTAAGTTCAACAATCCTAGCAGACAATATTCCAGTATTAACACGCCACATAATTCAATTAGTAATAAGTCTACCCACGGATAAGGTCATGGGTTTGATTTCCACACGAGACAAATATTTGTGTGATGAATACGGATATTTGTTTTATTTGTCAAACGTGTGTCAGTATTTACAATAATATAAGTATCATCATCCATATAAATTAGTAGTATTAATAGTATCAGTATTAATTACTAATCCTACTCGTTGCATAAGCAAAGGTTTGGAAGATTTACTCAATCACATCGCAACGGTTCAATGGATAGGGGTTGAAATTTGGAGCAAAGTAAAATGATGATTGGGGCAAAGACATAAATGTCATTCTATGTCAACTAGGTAGAATAAGGAAACATATATTACTATGATACTCTAAATTTGTATTATATATGTTAACTTCTGGAGTGGGAGGGGAGGAGGGGGTGTAAAAATCGTACAATAAAGTCAACGTCACTCGACTCAAAATTTCTAAGCACTATCACTTCGTATTTTTTTGCTTGTGACACGAAAGAAAAAATAAATAACCTAAGTGACGGACTAATTTTTCTTCTTGTCATAATATCTGTCATAGTATTTTTTTTATAGTCTGATTCAGCTCTTTTTTTTTTTTTTTTTTTTTAATAAAGAGTGACGAGACGAGCATGACATGTGCCTGATGGTAAGTAACATGCCTGCCACATAACAGGACAGTGACACGCAGCTATTGGAACACGAATTACTCTTAGGATACCATTTATTGCGGGAAAGTTAGGAGAATTGGAACTACGCAGGTAAACCTGCGAGTTGCTGCTAGTTGTGAATAAATACTTAAAATACGATTACAAAGCAACTCTGAGATAGAAATTATAAGTATAAATCACTCAAATATTTATCATGAGTGGGAATCGAAGCCTTCAATCTCGGCTAATAGGGCAGTCTCACTACCACTTTAACCGTTGAATCATAACAGCAGTCATGACTGATTCAATAAACAAGTGAAATTTTACTAGAATATGACGCCAAAACAGAAAAATACTAGCAAGAAATTTTAGCAAAGACGGTTTATATTTACAAAGCAAATTTGCTAAAGGAAACAATTTCTGTTATCATTACCAATCAAACCCAACCCCGCTTGTTCCATTTGTAATTTCACCTGGCGAACTCCGAAGTATCTAAATAGTAAATAATAAACTGATTTCGAATTCAGTTTTGTGAGTAAACTTAATCGGTAGGTAATTACCATATTTCAATTGTTAACTTATCTCAGAGATATTTCCCTTCTAGAGGTGGAAGGTTAAACTCTTGCTTGTTTCAATAGCTCTGGTAATAATTGTACCTTGTTACTTAACCAGTACCTTAAAACGAGCAATTTTGTGGTTCACTAATGTTTTACAAACATTATTTTGACAAAACATCACTTTAAAACCAACTAATCGTATAATAATCAGTGCAAAAACTTTACAGTATAAAAGTGTTTTATTTTACAAACAACGTTTTGTATGATATTTATTTCAAAAATATCTTGCATCAACAAATGTTTTATTTTACAAACCATCATTTTATAACCAATTAAATGACACAATATATGTGACATTTTGTTTTTTGTACATTTTTCATTTCATATTTTTTTCTTTTTACAAGGTTAACATTTACTAAAACATAATTTGCAACAAATATTTTAAAAGTACCTGATATATTGTCTATGTAAGCTATCAATTGTGATTTGGTTCTGTCATTGACTTTTAACCACCGCTCCGATTAGGGTCTATCACTGAGATTTGACTCCGGCTGGGCTCCCCGCCAGAAGCTCTGCCTGCGGTCAGCCTTAAGTGTCGCTTCTCCATACTCGGCCTGCGCCTCGGCCAAGCGTAGTGGACTACGCTTGGCCTCGCATGGCTCGCTCCTCTCAGGACCTCCCTTGAGTTTCTGGCTCCCGCATTTTTATATACACTCTAGGGGTAGTAGCGACAAGACTAGGTGGAGTCGGGGTGCTCCGAGTCGGATTTGGGTCCTAAGTAACCTAATCGTTCCGATGTGGTCACTTAGATATTCAAAAATTATAATCAAGTTTTTATATAATATAATAAATGTTTAAAAAATTGAGTTGCTTGCCAAACAACACATTATAAAATGAAAATTTGTCTAAGGTTGGATTTGTTTTTGAGCATTTGGTAGTTAACAAAAATATTAAATGAATCATTTGTCTAATAATTAGTTTGAGATATTATAATCAAAAGTAAATTGAGTGTAAATGTAATTGTAAAGTAAAGTGTAATTGAGTGTAAAGTAAAACGTAGTAAATTGATTATACTCAACACAATCATATCAAAAACAATAAAAAACAATTGAGGCAGAAAATTTGTTCAAAATGTTTTCAAAATACGTTAGGAACCTTCTAAACACTCAGTTAGTCATCCGAATGGACCAATGAGAATACCCTTTTTGTAATCAAAACTGAACCGTATCGCACAATACCCGTGCCTAAAATAAGTATACTAATAAAAATCACTCATATTAGAAGATAGATGTATTCTATAACGGCGAATGTGTGCCAGGAAAACCTCAGACTGAAAATTCTTCCACAATACCTGAAAAGAAACAAAGTGATCAAACTATAGAGTTTTTTAATCCTCGACCAAAAAGAGGACTGTTATAAGTTTAATGTCGATGTCTGTTTGTCTGTGAGCGGTGCTATAACTCTCAAACACGTAAACCGATTTCGATGCGGGTTTTTTATTTGAAAACTTGTTTCCTTGCAGTGGTTCTTAATTATGTTTGGATAATGGGGATTTAAAATGGCTGCCTCCGCAAAACGGCAGATAATATATTTTTTCACATCCTTCCTCAACATGGGTATCAAATGAATAGGCTTGACTAGTAGAATGACGACCTATGATAAACACTATAGTAAATTTCAACTCCAAGACAGCCAGTACCACAAAAAGCACGAATTACCTTTTCTTACACAACTCCCCCAATATGGATATCAAATGAAAGGGCTTGAGTAGAAAATACTATAATTACATTCAAATCTAAGGTAGTCGAAAGTGTATCAAATTTTGTAATTTTATTCTTGTTAGCCTTTACCGCAAGCAGCTCAGTTTACGTTTCCAGTGCTGAGGCTATACAGTTTGGCAGAGATGTACATAATATATATCTATGTCAATGATATTTATAACAATAGAACAGATTTGGTAAAAAAATCTTACTAACCAGATGTACTCGTACGTACCTACATTGTACAATCTTACACCTTTAAATGAGCAATTCTTGTATATATTATGTACTATACATATATATATATATAGAATCTGGATCACGGAAACGGCTCGAACGGTTTTCACAAAATTATGTATGCAGGGGGTTTCGGGGACGATAAACCGATCTAATTAGGTTTCATTTTTTTAAAAAGCATGTTATGCGCGATTTTTAGACAATGAAAAACTGTTACATTAACATGAGAATGCGACGGTAAATTTCACAATACTGTGCAGCAGTATAACAGCTCAGTCGATAAGATGGGCGGTCATGAAGCAGTAGACCTCGGGTTCGAATCCAGATAGCTTCTCATTTTTTCTTTTTTTTGTTTTGAGAAAATCAATTACTGGGAGCCTTTTATCTGTAGCTATAGGTATCTAAGTATACTCAGCGTTAAAACCGAGCAAAGCTCGGTCACCTAGGTACTGTACATTATTCAGCTTTAAAGACATATTATTGTCGAAGTTCTGGGGCTTTTTACTTTAACAGTGTTATATGTACTCTCAATGTGTGTTCCTAATGATAGGCGGCATGATCAGTAGCCTTCCTAAAAATAGTGATTTTGTTATCTGATGATCGCATGACATTTACAGAATTTACACGCAATTAGTTTCCTAGTTTACCGATACCGTATCATTGGATAGCGTGATAATATTGTTTATGCCAGCGACTATGATTGACACGAGTTGAGATATCGGTAAATAATAAGGAAATATAAATTTTACCTAGAAATTATACGGATTTACACTGAAAATATTATTGAACACTAGCTGTCCCTCCTGGCTTCGCCCGTGGTACATAAAATATATAGTAGCTTATAGCACTCAAAAATCTCGCACATGCCTATCCAATGGTGAAATAATTTTCGAAATCGGTCAAGTAGTTCCCGAGATGAGCCCGTTCAGACAAAATATGTTTATTTTGTTGAACTTTCTTCAACTTTTTAATATTAATGTAGATATTACGAGTGTGTTAGTTTTTTCACTTAAACAATACCTGCTAAAATTAAGTATGACCATCATAAACAGCCAGCCTACATATCCGGTAATAATTTGGGCTCTTCATGTTTCAATAGCTGCGTGATACTGTGCTCTTCTAACCAGGCATGTTTTAAGAGGGGCGTCTGCCATTTTAACAAAATCGACGTGTTTTTGTCGTCAATTCATTGCCATAATACATTATGTGGAAGTTTGAAATTAATACACACTAATACACATATCCTGAATTTCATATTGATTTTTTAAAAAACGTTGCATATGCTTCCTGTCTCTTGAAACTATTGGCCAAATTATTTTCAGCCGTAATTTTGATATTTAAAAAAAAGTAGGAAAACCGGATTTTTATAGATTCTAACTGTTATGTAGATACATGTATGGGTTAGACCTTTTATGTTATTTGATTTGTGTATCAGCAGTAGGGGATAGGAGGGATCCAGTAACCAGGGATAGTTTTCTGAAAGCTCCCTCTGAAAAAAAAACTCCATGACACATATTTCGTTGCTATCATAAGTTGGACAGGCGCGCTAGCTATCATAATTTTGACAGGCGCTACAAATAATCGTGTTCAGACCGCTATCGCTAGAGAGCAAGATGGCTGCTAGAACAGCCAAGAGTGGAGCGCGCGGCGCGGGCGGAGGTAGGTACACGGTCCACAGTCTCGGTAGATAGTTACTATGACGTGCGAGCACCGCCTGCCGGCTGCGTACAGACCTACCTCGTGTTCAATAATTATGATCTATTCTATGGCGGCATTTTTGTGAGCTCAGCTCGCTTATTTGTATTTCGTTTTATTTTCGAAGTCATTGCCATATATAAGAACTTTTTTCCGTACACAAACATATTTTCGATATTCGATACAAATTTGCATTGGATGTTCGTACAGAGATTTTACAAACTATTGACTAAATTGCGATAATCTGCTAAAACACTCTAATGTCTTCCGTTATTATAAACATAAGTTCCTATTATAATTAAATGTTATTTATAGTATTATTGTAGGCCTACATTCTTTATGGTTAATTTATTTTCAGCTCGTTTTTAATATAGATTTACATGGAGATATTCACTAACCAACATGTTTGTGTTGTCTCCAAGATACCTAGGTACCTACTAACAACCTACGCGTATGATTCGTTTATTCGCGTCAGATTGTGTTTATATCATACCTAAAGCTTAGCTGAGACCAATTCATAAAGTATATCCTTTCTTTTCATAAAAAAAGCACACAGCTTTTATACAGATTATTGCAATTTCCACTACAGATAAAAGTTTCCATGCCACTGGCAATACTGTTTCTTCATCTTACTAAATGAATGCAGCGATATTGATCGTAATTATAATTTTAGATAGAAAATATTGTAAATCATTTTTAGTTTGACGAACTGATACGTATTTGCGATTTTTATATGTACCTACTTAGGTAGTGGAGTGAATAAAGTGACTACTTAGTGCGATACTAATATGGGAAACAAGCAAGGACGGAAACCAACAAAATCAGTGAGGTTGACAAGAAAAAGAATTGGTTTTAAATCAGTTCGTGCCCGGCAAAGAAAACGGGAAATGTTACATTCCGGAGAGTGAGTATCTTTTTATCTACATTTTACATATATTTAGTAACCTAAGTACCTAAGTACACACGGTTTGCGAGAGCCACAAGTAGAAGACTGTCGCGTCGGTAGTGAGTACATCAAAGGCATTACAATAACAACTACTTCGGTACTCCGGCTTCGTGTGTCAGAACGTAGAATACCTAGCTAGGTACCTAGATCAATGCTTAGAATTACCTACAATGTCGCGCCGCTGCGCTGGCGCCGCGCGCGCAGCGTTCGGCGCGCGGGCGCGGGCGCTGGAGGCTGGGCGCTGTGCTACTTACCTACCTACCAAGACTCCATCTCTGTCCTATTCACTTGTACCTATTAGCTAAACCAGCTGGTAGGTATGTATGATAGTGAATTCATTATTATTATCAACTAAAAAAGTATAAGTAACACTTTTTATTACTTATATTTAATTTTACCTATACTTTTGCACAAGTAACGATTTGGACTGATCAAAAATAATAAAAACCTAACCGTGCGCCCATTTTCAGCGTCACAAATGACATAAAGACTTGTTTGTTCGGCGGGAACAAACGACCCGAACATCGAGGCTCGGTCCCGACATAGGAATAGCAGTTCACAGTTCTTAGGCACATTCCATAGTTGCTTGGCTGTGGATGGCAAAACCTAAATCCGATCTAAGACTCATGTCAGGGGCTCATCGATGCGCGGCCAGTTTTGTTCAAAGATGTCCGGGTACTGTTCGTGTACACTGTACAGGGTTACAGGTTATAAGACAGTGAATAAATTATGCACTAAACCTGTAGGGGAGAGGGGGCCCCTGACCCTGGACCCTGCAACACTTTTAGGTATTACATTAAATTTTTCACATGGTGTAACAAATCAGAATGTAGGTATTATATTTTATTTATAGACTAGCGACCCACCACGGCTTTACATAGGTGCAATGCTCATACTAAATATTGTCTTCGCACATTAATGTAATGAAGGTTTTCTTTGTAATTTATTTGTATTTTTATAATTATATATTTTGAAGCCCTTCATGTGACTATGATACATCATATCCTTGAATATCTAAAGTGTTCAAATAGTCAGCCTGTATAATTGTAATTTAATTTTTCCTGTTTCAGGAGACAAGAAGTTTCTATAAATAATATCAAAAATGTTAATGATGATACGTGCAGCGGAGTTGTAAGTGTTACCAATTCAAAGGAGAACTATGCATATATGTATTTAAAAGAAAATAAATAATAGTAACATTGTGCACAAAATTATGTATTTTTCAGGTAACCCCTAAGCAAAACATTCCAGAACTTGCTATCGAAGAAGCAACAAGAGTGCCATTTCTGGAAATTCAAAACATGCAAAATAATATAATGTCCACAAAAGCTGTAAATACTTTTCACTTATTTTATAAAAAAACATCACGTTATAATCAAATTATCATCAAATAATACAATAATATTATTCCAGGCAACATCGGAACGGAATACACCAGAACTTGTCGTAGAAGAAGCACAAAAAAACGAAGAATTTAAAGTAGATGGGCGCAGAATTATTGACTTCGAATATTTTTACGAGGAATTGCAAAGGATTTCCAACCACAATTCACCGTTAGGGTGTAATTTCAGTTGTTTGCAACTTCTAAAAGAGCGCAAGAAAGGGTTTTACTCTGAATTTACATTTGTCTGTAAATTGTGTAATGTTAAATTACAAATAAACAATTGTAAATCGAAGGAGAATAAAAATGACCTAGATCTTAATGATACTGCCGTTTCTAGCTTTATGTCGATAGGATCTGGTTTTGCAGGCTTAGAACAAGTATCATCATCTCTTGGGATACCATGCATGTCTAAAGACCTTTACGCTAAATGTCATTCAAAGGTTTGTGAATTGTGGGAATTAGCAAAACAGAAATGCATGGAAGAAGCTGCAAAGGAAGAATACGATTTAGCCAAACAAAATGGTGATGTAGACGCTAACGGAGTACCAATGATTACAGTAGTGGCAGACGCGTGCTGGTCTAAGAGATCATATAGAAAAAACTATACAGCCTTATCAGGAGCTGCTGTAATTATTGGGTATAGAACAAAGAAAGTCCTCTATATGGCAGTTAAAAACAAGTACTGTATGATTTGTGCCAGATCAGCAAATCGTAATATTACTTGCCCGGATCATATTTGTTTCAAAAACTACAGTGGTTCATCAAGTGGAATGGAGGCTCTTGCAATAACAGAAGGGTTTAAAAGCTCTGTAGAAATGTATGGTATAATATATTCTAAATTAATCGCTGATGGAGATTCCAGTACCTACAAAAGTATATTAGATGCTAATCCTTACTGTAATATAGTTGTAGAGAAAATAGAATGCACCAACCACTTACTTCGCAATTACTGTACAAAATTAGATGAATTGGCGAAAAACACTAGTCATCCCCTGAATTTACGCAAGGTTTTGTCCCAAAGTATTTTACGTTTAAGACGTGCTGTAACTGGTGCCATCAAGTATTATAATTCACAAAAGGAAAAAACCGTCAACGAAAAAATTTCCGATCTCAAAACAGATTTACTAAATGGACCAAATCACGTGTTTGGTAACCATTTGGCTTGTAAGTCCTATTATTGCAAACATCTAAATAGCACGGATACAGACAATGAAATAAGTCCTGATAAAAACTTTGTGCCAGAGATGAAATCGTGTACATTTTACAATGCGCTAATGAAACTTGTTTCAAGATTAGTAAATAATGCAAAAAGTTTAATCTATAACGTAAATAGCAACATTGCGGAAGTTTTTAACAGTATAATAGCCAAATTTGTGGGAGGGAAACGGATCAACTATTCAAGTAGACAATCTTACGCGGCGCGTTGTGCAACTTCTGTGGTGGCATTTAACATGAAGCAACCAGTAACATACCTTTATAATAAGGTGCTCCACAAAAAGCCCAATACATTCATAGCTCGTCTTGAATTAAAAAATAAAATGCGTCGAAAAATCAAACCCAGCAAAAGAAATATTTTAAAACCGAGCAATAATACGAGTACGGATAAAGACTATGGATATTTCTGTCAGAAGCCAGACTTAAATGAAATTGACTTTGATTTTGCGAAAACCGATCATTTGAAAAAATTAGAATTAACAAATAAGGAAAGAATTGATCTAGAAAGGAAAACTATTTTGCAATCAAACTCCATGGAATGGATCCAAGAGAGACGAAAGCGTCTGACAGCATCTAGTTTTGGTAAAGTGTGTAAGAGAGGTCTTATAAAATGTGGGCCTCTTGTGAAAAATTTACTTCGAGGAGCCAATTTAGAAAATATTAAATCGGTACAGCATGGGAAAGACCATGAAAATATCGCTTTAGAACAGCTTACACTTTTTTTGAAAAGCCGTGATTTTCCATGTGACATAAAAAAATGTGGGTTATTTGTAGATCCAGAAATACCCTATTTAGGAGCAAGTCCGGATGGGTTATTGGACGATGATAAAATTATCGAGATAAAATGTCCATATTCGTGTGCCAATATGTCTATCGAGGACGGGATCAATAAAAAAAAGATCACTTTCTGGAAACGAAATGTAACAGGAGACCTTATTATAAATACTAACCACGACTGGTATTACCAAGTCCAAGGGCAGCTGCATATCACAAAAAAAACGGAATGCATTTTCGTGGCTTGGACTTATGTGGACATGAAAGTTCAAACAATTAAAAGAAATGATAATTTCTGGAAAAACAAAATGGAAGAAAAATTAAAGACCTTTTATCTTAATTGTATGCTGCCGGAAATTATTGACTCCAGATTGGACAGAAAAATGGAGGTAAAAGAGCCAAATTATTTGTTAAATGCAATTAAAAAAAGAGCAGAAATACGCAGAGCAAACAAGCGTAAAAATGAAAATGTATGTGAAGCGTCTATAGCAAAGGCAAAAAAATAAATAAAAAAGGTAAAAAATAAAGGTAAGAGGTAAAAATTTTTTTTTACCTTTTTTATTATAGATAAACCCTTTTCGAAGATGTAAGCAGACACAGCGGACAGGCAGACAACAGAAAGTGCCTTTGTATTGTACCATGTAGTGCTAACATATGTTTTGAAGTATGATGACCAGGAATCTATCACAGCTTTTTAAATAAATGTAAATAAGGAAGAAGATGCCTCTCAATTGTGAAATAATGATGTGAAATAATGTTAATGTCATAATTGTTTATGTTATATATGCAATATTTATTTCTTTCGTTTTGTGTTTATAGAGTTTGACGATTTTAATGTGATAGTTACAATATTATATTTATTTATCACCATAAAATTGTAAAAACCATCACATTATAATCATACAACGTCAGATTACAAACTAACCTTACCTAAATAAATGTATATCCAATAACCATTGATACATTTTTGTAAATATTTATTGTAGGTACCTTCTAAGGCGAGTTTGAAAATATCGAGCCAAGAAAGAGATGCATAAATATAGGTTTGCTTTTTTTTTAACTTCTATAGGTTTACGCTTGACCGCCATCTCGCCTGATGTTAAACGACGATGCGGTCTACGATGGAGCGCGTTTACCTAGAAAAAACCGATTCACTGTCGATTTGAAGACACAAAGATTGTAACATTGTAACCATCGGGGAAAACCCAGTCAAGCAACGTATTCCACAGCCTAGACGTTCTTTATCACTTGAGTCAAACCTCTTTGTTCGTGTCTTTGTAACATCAACCATGAAACGATGTCGCTTATTCGAGCTACGAGCATTCCGATAGAAAAAAGGACAAGGTGGTATCAGATCATGCAAATCAGTCGCACACTCTCCGAAGTGTATCCGATAAAAAACCGATTGGCTAGCAATTTTTCGGCGATTTTTTTTACTTCATATGAAATTAATGGCTTAATCTAAAAATAAAAAACACTTATGTAAAACACGTTTTCTAACCCTGCACTTTGTACTTCCTGCAAGTTCGTTACAGTAACCCTGTAGAGATAAATGTCCTATTAGTAGATTAGTACCTATTATGAAAGTAAATGTTTGGATATTATGTGGATGTGTTTTGCTGAATGACAGTTTGGAACACATTGAGTTATAGCCGTTTGTTATTGTCACATTCAAAAGGCCTGTTTTCATTTTGATTACTGCGAGTGCGAGTGAGTAGTGCAGGTGTTGAGTTATTAGTTATTAACACGTGTGGACAACGATTGATTAATGCGAGTGTGTAGTAACTTGCGTAGTGAAGTGATTAGAAGCGCGTTCTATTTTTTTGCGAGTAGCCTCCTCCCGCGCGTTTTTCCTACCCCCTCACTCGCAGTTTGCCTGCCAGTAAACAGCAGCGTTGCCATGTATACAGATTTCTCCGTATTTATACAGATTTTTAATGTGCGATACTGATTAGCATTGGATACAGATATGTTTATAGGGTTATTGGTAATCAGCCTGCATTCTTTTAAGGGGATGTTAAGTACATTAAATACGTAATTATTTTTTTCTACAGTTTTTAAAAATTCGTAAAGTTATTTTTTCCCATATTTGTATAAAAGAAAAGTGTATTTTTCCGGTCTAAAAGCATCGAACTCTTCGTAACAAGAACACGCGCACTCTTTAGCGCTTTACGATACTTATTATCGTACAATGAAATGTTCAGTTTAATTTTTTTAAATATATATATATCGGAAAAGGCTAGTGTCGTGTTGGTTCTTATTTGCGTTCATAACATTAAGTAAAGTACATTAAACGTTTTTTTTTCTCTTAGAAATCTTAATTGAATGTTATCGAATTTGTTACACCTTTCTACGATTTAAAAACTTAACTTATAAAAGTCATGAATACTAAAATAACTGAATCGACCAATCATTGTGTTTTCTGCTTACATCTGACCCTGATTACTTGCGGGCTGACGGCTGGCCACTCAATGAACGAAACACAGCTACTATACAGAATTGGACAGTACTCGCACTACACACCTGCAATAATCAATCGCGATTTCTTGCTCGCATACGCACTCGCAATCGCACTACTCAAAATGCAAACCGGCCTTAAATCGAAATGCAACTTACAACAGAGCACACTAAAGTCTAATATTCCTAGATGGTGTATGATATTGAATACGTAACAGTAACAAACATGGAATATGTAGCAGTTCACACCTGCTCCGGAATCTCCGTTTCGTAGCAACTATGGCTCTGTCTGTGGGCGCCTATCAGAATACGAATAGAGCTATATCTGTGTGAGTAATGTTGTCAATGTAGTTATGCAATTTTATTTTCCCACGCTCACCGACTACGCTCTTAAGGCCTGTTTTCATTTTGATTAGTACGCGTGCAAGTGAGTAGTGCAGGTGTTGAGTGATTGGTAGCAAACACGTGTGGACACCGATTGATTATTGCGAGTGCATAGTAATCAGTCACTCGCACTCGCAATCGCACTCGCACTCACACTCGCAATATTCAAAATGCAAACCGGCCTTTATTCATTTTGATTAGTGCGAGTGCGAGTAAGCAGTGCAGGAGTTGAGTGATTAGTAGCAAACACGTGTGGACACCGATTGATTATTGCGAGTGTATAGTAATCATTCGCGATTACTCACTCGCATTCGCAATCGCACTAATCAAAATGCAAACGGACCATTAGGTTCTGCTTGTTTCGTCATTCTATACAATAAAAATGGAGCTGAGAAAAGTTTATTTTAAGCTATTCGAAAGAAATTTTTTTTTTAAATAAAGAGTAACGAGACGAGCAGGACATGTGCCTGATGGTAAGCAACATGCCTGCCACATAACAGCACAGTAACACGCAGCCATTGAAACATGAAGAGCCCAAATCATTACCTAGCACCGCACTGCGCTCGTCACCCAGAGATCTAAGTTGTTATAACTCTAAGCCCTGTAATTTCTCTGGAAACTTTGCCCTTCAAACCGGAACACAGTAATGTTTGCAACATTACTGTTTGGCGTTAGAATAACTGGCAAAGGTATGGTATCCCCAGGCGGACTCTGCTAAGAGTTCTACCACTACTAAAACATCACAGATCTTCGAAGCATGTGTCTTTTACAGTAAATTGATATCATTTTGATTTTCTCACAAACATTTTTTGTTTTGTCATTTAAACTGCTGATAATCACAAGCTTGTAGATATTTAAATGTGAAGTTACATTTAAATTAAGCCCAATTGGTGACAAACAGCCGTGCGGCGAGGTAAGTTGAGGTAGGTCCCGCTTCACATGTTACTGGGTAATTACAACTCGTTTTCATGGAAGCCATTGTATATTTTAATTAACAAAAAAGGTTGCAACTGAATTAAAAATTATGGAATTGAATAGCAGAAAAGTAGTTTAACAATAAATCGAGGGGCTTTTGGCCTGGGGAAGTACCACACCTTTGCCAAATATTCTACCGCCAAGCAGTAATGTGCAAACATTACTGTGTTCCGGTTTGAAGGGCAATGATTCCAGAGAAATTACAGGGCTTAGAGACATAATATCTTAGATGTCTGGGTGACGAGCGCAGTGCAGTGCTAGGTAATGATTTGGACTATCATGTTCCAATAGTTGCGTGTTACTGTGCTGTTATGTGGCAGGCATGTTGCTTACCATCAGGCACATGACCTGCTCGTCTCGTCACTATGATATAAAAAAAAAAAAAAAAAAACTATAAGGGATTTGGTTTTTTCTTTTGTATTGGTAGTACTCCTTGCATAGTCTACTAGCCTGTGGAAGTACCATTCCTTTGCCAGCTAATTCTACCACTAAATAGTAATCTGCAAACAAGACCGTGTTTTTGTTTGAAGATCAATGTTTCCATAGAAATTACAGAGCATAGAGATAAATCATCGCATATCACTGGGTGACGAGCGCAGTGCAGTGCTAGAAAATGATTTGGCCTCTTCATGTTTCTATACCTGGGTGATAGTATGCTGTTCTGATCAAGCGCGTATCTGACCATCGAACATGTCCTGTTCGCCTCATCGCTCTAACTCTAAAAAATCTATTTAGTAACTTTACTCTTCATGCCTGCCAGTTACCAAAATAATAAAAATAAAAAAGTTATTTTATTAACAATTGCACTCAGACAACGTTAACACATAACTGCATTCACCTAGTGAGAAACTAATAACCATTATTGTATCTATAATAAATCACATTGTAATAGCCATTCAACGCAATTGAACGCGGATTCCAATTGAAACTAACGTCAAACGCGCGTATCAACAGTTGAGCTGCAATTTGAAACGTTCCGCACAGCGTGAAAGCCTTTTAAAGGCAGTTTTAACAGCACCATAGTGCCTCTTCCCCAGCGTCGACAGTTTCCGACCGATCCAACCATCGCAGACAATGCTACTAACACCCTCTATTTTATCCACAGAGCAGAGAATTAACAGAGGTAGCAAGCCCTCGAATCTATTAGAAAAGATCAACGGGTGGCGTAGCCAACGCGGAGGTATGTTCAAGCACGAAGCATGACTTTTGACACGACTGCCCATAAAACAGTTTGCATTTTTTAATTGCTCACATGATAAATGTCATCTCTTACAATATAATAATTTGTTCAGAAAAAAATTGCAAAAATTTCACTTTGAAATGAAAATAATCATAATGAATCGTTTGTTTTCAGAGAGGTCTTGCGAGTTTCATTTTATTAAATTATTTATAAATACGTTATTAATTACAGAATAACGTAAATATTTTACAATTACATTCAGTGTTCCATAATGTTTAAATTATTTAATCGTAATGAAACTTGAAATCGTAAAATTGAAAAGTTTACCTTTTACGCGTTTTGATTTAATTATTTTTAACACATTGTATCAACCAGTTTAAACCAGATTTAAAATTTTATTATCTTACAATTGTCAATTTGATGATAAAACGCAAGTAAAAATTAATCTGTTGCTAATTTAATTGCAAAATTTGCTATTGTAAATGTTTGAAGTTAATGCGGCATCAATGGGCATTCGTGTACATAATTTTTTTATCATAATTTTACTTATTCAGCACGTAGACGCTGCTAAGCACGAGTCATGCTACCTCTGTCGGTTCTCTACTCTACGTAATTCTACGAGCTTATTATGAATTATCATTTTGTGTGAAACATGCCATGGTTGAATGGTTGTTTCTGCATGACGTTTGCATTCCAATTTTTTTAATTTTTATTACAGTTTTTCAGAGAAACGAGCTTTTTAGTTCTTAGAATAAGGGAATTATTTGCTGCGGTGAAGTGCATTGTCAAGGATAATTTTCGCCTGACGTAGTTTATGTGAATAGTTGGGGGGATACTGGAATCATGCAAATGTGTTATTCCCTGAACTGGGGAATGTCTCATTTTGTTTTGACGACACGTGAAATTTGATTAGTTTGAAAATGTTATTTTTACTGTAGACTTTTTTGATACGCTTTTCAGATGACTAGTTTTAGCAAGCTTAAAATATATTTATGTAGTTAAATAAATTGAATTTTGTTGCTTTATTTAATAAGAAAATGAATAACGAATACAAGAACGATACTAAATTTTTACTTATTTCAAGAAGAAAGTCTTCAATTTGTAACATTAAAAAAAAATGTATAGACGGCCATCGATTACTTTAATACCTGAACTAAGTTGGAAAATTATTTATGTTGCTCTTGGGGTAAATAAATCATCATTCTCAATTAAATTTTGATCCCAAATTAATGGTTTTTAAAGACAAATATTTTTTTTGTTTACCCGAAATTTTACTCTATCACTGGAGCAGTGCGTTTGTTTGACCTATTTTACCCTTGGTAATAGTGCGCGAGGCAAATTTTTATGTTTATAAAAAGTACTGTTTTTGTTCTGAAGTTATGACATAGTAAAAAAATTAATTCAGAAAATAACAGCGAAGGTCTAAAAACGAGTCCGAAAAAAACTTACATTTGAAAATTCAACTGCTGCATCGATTATAAGTATACAAAATAGCGTCACACAGTTTTCTTCTAGATTCATCAACCAACCAATTATTATTGGAACTACAATTAAATAACCGTGAGTAATGGTAGACTTTCATCAAATTAAGTAAGAACTGCTAATTAACTTGTTAAACAATTAAAAAGTAATAACTGGCCTGGGAAACCAACCAACATTTGTTTTACAATAATGATATTATGGTAGCACTGACAAGAGTGTACTAAGCTTCAAGACACTCCACTATACGTACATTGTATTACACTCTCAAAGTGATGAATAACTTTAAATTTTTACTACGCCAACCAAGCAATTATGTGAATCAAAATGTTTTATGTTAAAAAACAGCATGGTTACTTTTAGGTTAGCGTGCTTCATCATGTAGCACATCGTTTCTTAACATCAGGCAAGATGACGGTCAGATGCAAACCTATTATTTACTTGGCGATGGAGTAACTGGCAAAGACTTCATATCACTACAAAAAATATACTTGATTGTTTAACAAAAAATCGATTTAGTTACTTAACTCGTGTAAACCTTGAGTAATGTTTGAAATGAATAAAAGCGGTAAGTTGTATCTTCTAAGTTTGCCTTAGGACATATATTTTAAGTTTAATATCGAAGTTACTCGTCAAGCATCAAGTTTTATCTCGCACTCAGTATAATAAGTGTAATGCACGTAGCACATCTTGCACTGGCAGAGAACTTAACTATTAAGTTGTTAAGAGTAGAAAACGGAACAAAATAGATGCATCTCGCAACATTGTTCCTATTCTGCGTCCGTATTATCTATGACTATTAATTAAAACTCTAGCATTTGCCGGATATTTTGGTAACCAAAACTGAAAGTGAGTCTTCTGAATCATAGTTTGAGTTATTCATGTGTTTACGTCTTTTTATGTGATGCTCATTAAAAATCATGTTCATAATCTGGTCTATACTTTGACATGACTATCACAGAATACTTTGACTTTGAATAAAAATCGTTTTGTGGCCTCGATGCTTCTTGAAAAATACAATCCAGGTATCTTAAGGCTAGAGTGAGAGTTCCTTATGGATAAATGTATTCTACCTTAGACCACAACATTGTTTTCAATTAGGCGAGCTGTGGTTAAATATTAGCTCAAATAAAATCTGAGTTTAGTGTTCTAGTAAGCAAAATCAAAACATCTCTATTATATTACCCCAGAAGTCGTTACGACTCCACTTAATTGTAAGCCTATCAATATTTGGTATCTTCAAAGACTAAGGAAAACAAGATCAAGGGTGAATTTATTCTATAAATAAAAAACACGTCATCGTGTCGATAGAAGTAAAAACTGGAACAATTATTACGTATATCGTATAAAACACTGTACCTATGTTTATATAGCGATGTTTGCAACGGTTACATTGTAGCAGGTTCAACTGTTTTTTCCATGTTACAAAAATCCATACACTTAAAGAAATTTTCACTTCAACAGAAAATAGCAATGTAAATAGATGAACACGATAGAAATGGTAAAGAACTTTAATTAAAGTATTGTCTAGTCTTAAATCATACTCTATTAATTCTGGTATTTTTAAAAATGGGAGGGCTTAGATGTTTGTTGTTTTGTAGATATTATATTATTGTCATAAGAACTGAACCGAGGTGGTTTATTTATTGCAGTCAAAGAAATTATGATCCCGTAATAAAAAAGTAGCTTATGTGCTTTAAACCACAGATAATGGTCCGGAAGACTATAATTTGTGTTTCCAATCTCAACTTGATCCGTTCAGTCATTTCGACGTGAATGAGCAACAAGCATCTAACCTTTGACATTTAAAATATTAGTAGTATTTGGTAAAACAACGTTTGTATAAAAGTACAAACTTACCCCTACTCTACCTTACTGTATACGTGGAATTATACGCGGAAGAAATAGCAGAAAAACACTAGTACCTAGGTAAAATAAAGTAAAAAGTTCGTGCGGTACAAATAAAATGAGTAACATCGCGGTGCATAGCTAGTTTTTCTATAAAAAGGGTTCAGCACATAATGTTCAGGCACGCATTCAAAGGAATTCCCGTATTATGAGCCCTCGGGGAAATCTTTATGCATCGGCACAGATTTATGCTTCAATACAGTTAACAAACTGATTGGATTCAAACACACACACACCCGTTTCATCAATATTGATTTTTATTAAACGTAATGTACGAAGCGACAATATTTAGGTACCGTTGGGAATTTTTAAGTAACTGTAAAATCCTTTACACTGATGTATTGTTTAGAGGTAAATCTGTTGCGAATTGTTTTTTTAGCGAAAAAACAATAAGCCGCACTTTTTGAACTGACAACCGATGGGGAAGGAAGGTTCTCGAGTGGCGACCACGACCCGGAAGACGCAGTGTTGGACGGCCTCCCTCTAGATGGACAGCTGACCTCACAAAGGTCGCTGGAAAACGCTGGTTGCAGGTTGCGCAGGACCGTTCGTTGTGGAAATCTAGGAGGGAGGCCTATGTTCAGCAGTGGACGTCTTGCGGCTGATGATGATGATGATGACTTTTTGCCAGGAAAAAATCTTGAAGATCCGCGTCACCAACATTCTAAAGTATACGTATATCTATTAGTACAGCGAGCAACACGGAAGGGAGTAGGCATACACAGCGTTTCCCCTCTGTCAAAGTACAAGTCCGCGTGGACCATGGAGTTTGATAATATACTGTGTCGTGAGGGCGGAGCTAGGTTTGTGAATGGTGCTTTATTTTTTATGTGTTAGTGATTTGGTTGTGTGAGTATGATCGGCAATGGATCGGTACAGGTATTTTGTATGTAATAGTGCGGCTTTGCGCTAGTGTGCAACTTCCCCTCCCGCAAGAAATGACAGAAAGATTTGAACAATATTTTTTAGCTAAGGCTACTCCCTTCCGTGTTGCTCGCTGTATTAGTATAATTTCTATAGCACGTACTGTTCTGATAACAAACTGACGCATACGCAGTATTCTGTGTACACGAATACATTTGGAAATAGACTTTTTGGATGGATGAAATTTGAATTTGTGAGTTCGCTTTACTTTGCGTAAAGCGAGTAATACGGATGGTACGGGAGCCCACGATGCTAAATGGGGATTTACTCGAGCATCATAGAGACCTATATATATATTTATTGTGAAAAATACTTATTTAATTTAAACAGTATTTTTCACATATTTTAAGCTCTATAGCCGTTCCCCCCACCGATGAAAAGGTAACATTTTTTCCTTCTAACAATCTGAGCTTCGCAACTCAATAAATATATAGGTCTCTATGATGCTTGAGTAAATCCCCATTTAGCATCGTAGGCTCCCGTACCATCCGTATAACTCGTATATATATTTTTCACATACAGTCAGTATTTAATATTTCAGTATCATTCACATTTTACGTTGCAGTAAATACCGAATACCTTGCTTGGGCTTTCCTACTATATAAGGTGATGCATTGTACAACAACATTATAGTCCGGTCAAATTAGACCAAAAAATAATAGTAAAGTTACCTAAATTCCCACCAAGCTGAAAATCGCTAAGATTGTTTAAAATATCATTAAAAACAACATTTGAAAGTTCCCCATCTTTCCCCTGTGAGCAAAAAGTTTTATTCAAGGTCAAAGGTAAAACAAATGAGTTTATCGCGATTTTCAGCAAAACGGTAAGTTTTATCATAAAAATACCGCAGACAAAAGTTGTAAGCCATAAAATTATCTACAAAAAATTGTTTTAATACTTTTTTTCTACGAGCCACCGTTTCTGAGATATAACGATTCAAAAAGTTGTTATCATCATAATAATATGCATGAGTACGTTCGTGAGGAAGCACCTATATATTGAAACCTCACTCGTGGTCCCTGGGTGGTTCTAATCAGGTGACAAATTATCGGTGGTAGGCTTCGGCCGTGGTTGGTGACCACCCACTAGACTAAGTCACGACGCCAAGCGGCCTAGCCGTGTTCCGACGTGTTGTCTAGTGACACCATTAGGGAGAAGGAAAACGGGTTAGATCAGTTGCTGCTGACACGCCTATTTAGACTCTCTCTCCAAACTGGGCAAGTACCGAATTCTTGGAAGCTTGCCAATGTGCAATGTGCCCAAAAAGGGTAGTGTCAACTACAGGCCCATCTCGGTCACGTCCATACTCTGCAAGACTATGGAACGTGTCTTAAACCACAGGCTCCTAACGTACCTAGAATCGAACGACCTCCTCAGTGACCAGCAATATGGGTTTCGCCGAAACCGGTCCACCGGGGATATTCTAGCGTACGTCACTCACATCTGGAGTGAAGCTATTGAGAACCGGGGGAAGCACTTGCAGTCTCCCTGGATATCTCGAAGGCTTATGACAGGGTTTGGCACGATGGCCTTACAAGGAAGCTTTTTCGTTATGGTCTGTCTACTGGGTTCATTGCGTGGATATCGGACTTCTTGAGGGATCGATCCATACGAGTCGCCATTGATGGCTGCTCGTCGGATCAAATGGCTATCAATACCGGAGTCCCTCAAGGGTCGGTACTCCCAGCGACGCTCTTCCTGCTACATATCAACGATGTTGAAGCCCGGTATCTTTGGGTACGCAGATGATAGCACCATTGTAGAGAGTTACATATCTAGCGCGAGAGCCACTGGACATCAAACTCAGGTACTGATAGAGAGTCGTTGTCCAAATGGGGCGATGCCAATCTGGTCAAGTTCAACGAGAGTAAGACGCAGGCGTGTCTGTTCTCCGCTAAAAGGAGTCCTTTCCGACTGACTCCAACTTTTAGAGGTGTATCCGTGCCGGTGTCTGACCGTCTTGAGATTTTGGGCACTTTTGGGATGGATCGGCTGAGTATCAGCTGGAGGCTCTGGAATCGATAGAGAGACGTGCAAAAAGGCTCATAGACAACGACACTCTTGTGCGAAAAAGACTTCAAAGTCTTGAACATCGCCGAAAAATTGCTAGTCTATCGGTTTTTTATCGGATACACTTCAGAGAGTGTGCAACTGATTTGCATGGTCTGATACCACTTTGTCCTTTTTTCTATCGGAATGCTCGTAGCTCGAAAAAGCGACATCGTTTCATGGTTGATGTTCCAAAGACACGAACGAAGAGATTTGGCTCTATTTTTGTGATAAGAACGTCTAGGCTGTGGAATACGTTGCTTGAGTGGGTTTTCCCCGATGGTTACAATCTTTGTGTCTTCAAATCGAGAGTGAATCGGTTTTTTCTAGGTAAACACGCTCCATCGTAGACCGCATCGTCGCTTAACATCAGGTGAGATGGCGGTCAAGTGTAAACCTATAGAAGTTAAAAAAAAATCATCATAGGTGGCGAGGAAACGTGTGCAAATTATGACGATTACAACTTTTTGAATCGTTATATCTCAAAAACGGAGGCTCGTAGAAAAAAAAGTGTCAACATTTTTTTGTAGATAATTTTATGATCTACAATTTTTGTCTGTGGTATTTTTATGATAAAACTTACCATTTTGCTGAAAATCGCGATAAACTCATTTTTTTTACCTTTGACCCTGAATAAAACTTTTTGCTCACAGGGGAAAGATGGGGAACTTTCAAATTTTGTTTTTAATGATATTTTAAACAATCTTACCGATTTTCGGCTTGGTGGGAATTCAGGTAACTTCGAATGTCTAAATTGACCGGACTATTAGTACTGTTTAACGCTATAATTCTAAGTTATAACTTTTCACTTCTATCAGCAGTAGAGACTCCTGTCAGTATTTTTTTTTTCTAAAATCATCCAATAGCAAATGATAAAATTTAAGTTTACTCTGAAACATTTTTGTCTAAGATTAGGGCATTTAGTAGGACAAAACAAATAATTGGATATCACAATTTTTACACAAATTTGTTGTTTGTAAGTTTTTCCTATTAATTTGAAATTTGTTGTTTTTTTGAGATTTCTGAGCAAAATGTTTACTAGACTCCAAAATCATAACTTAAGTCAGTTGATTACGGGATGTTTGCTGTTGAAATACATCATATTGGTACAGCAAATCGCCGATTTAGGTACAGTTTCATGCACTATCTTGATATAGTGCATGAAACATGACTGCCCTCGTGGCTTAGTGGGTAGTAGCTCTGCCTGCGAAGCCGAGGGTCGTGGGTTCGATCCCCACCCAGTGCAAATATTTGTGTGATGAATTCAAATGTTTGCACTGTGTCTGGGTGTTTCTATGTATAATAAGTATGTATTTAAAACTATAAAAGTATTATATCAGCTATCTGGCCGCCATCATACAAGCTTTGCTTAGTTTGGGGTCAGATGGTGTTGTGTGTGAATTGTCCACCAAAATTTATTTATTTATTTATAGTGTATGAAAAAAATACGCAATGTTTTAAAATAAGGGGAGTATCGTCTATTTACCCAAAACCGTTTATAAACACGAAGTAATTTTCCAACAACATCTGTTGTTGTTGTTATGGCAAGGGAAGACGAACTGTCATGTAACTATCTAGGACTAAACCTATTGCACAGAGCACTTAGTCGGCCTAATGCATCCACTGCGCACCGTCTTACATGATTGAAAGCTTCGTAAATGTAAGTACAGTGTTCCATTTCTGTGAAACTCACACTATCAAAACAATTACAGTTTAAAAATAACACAGAATATTTTTGCCAAAGATTATTTTGTTTCTTTGAAACGAACAGTTACGTAGCCGCTTTCGCACCTTTTGGTGAAGAAAAACGGTTATGTACATGTCAATTTTGCGGTGTAGCGTTGGAGCGGCGACGGAGTAGCGGAGTGAAACGTCCACGTCAGACGTTTTTTGGATGGGTGAAATCTTGTGAGTTTGCGCGGCGATATTCCTAATAATAGTACCTATATCTGCAGCTACACAGATGACGAATTGTGATAAGTGCTGCATAACACTAAAATTTGCAGTTAGATATAAGTTTTTACTTCTATCGGCTGTAACTATAACCGACTTTTTTTCTATTGAATGGAAAAAAGTCAAAATGGGGCAAAATATTTTTATATTAGACACACACACAAAAAACCATACAACCGAATTGAGAAACTGAATTTGGTGAAAAATTAAAAATAAGGAGTATGGACTTTTTGTTTCATTATCCTATTTATAATTCAGCGTTATCTAAATTTAAATCGCAAATACTAATATTAATACAATGCCCACGTAAATAATTAAAAATATGGGTATCAGATACATTGAATAGGAGGATTAAAAGTCTTACCTACTAAACTTGTCGTACGCACAATGGTTCAATGACTTTATGATTATGTCTTCATCATTTCTAGCTATTTTTACGAAAAAAAATCCATCAACGAGTATTTTGTCATTATTTAAATTAAAAGGATTGCCAAAATTAGTCAATTAAGTGAATACCCGATCGTATCTCGACGAGTTATTAACGGAATTGTATTTAATTTGATTTCAGGTTCGTGCCTGAGCTACGGACACTCGTGTTGGGGAGGTGAGTTATTTGTTTATTTAATTTTTCACATGCTTAACATTGTTGCAAAGTCATGCGCTTACAAGATTTAGATGCATAACGTTTCACAAGTGTAATACTCTACCGAACCTTACCGACGCGACGCCTATATGTACAATTCTAACGACCTATTGCATTCTGCGGAAAGTATGCTTTTTTATTGTATACTTTCTTGTGACTTAGTGACAAGACGAGCAGGGCATGCGCCTGATAGTAAGAAACATGCTTACCCATAACAGCACAGTGACACGCAGCTATTGGAACATGAAGAGTCCAAATCATTAGCTAGCATCGCAGCGCTCGCCACGCTGTCTCTGGCCCAGAGCGGGTTGGTGGATGACGCATTACCGCGAAAGATTCTAGGAACATATTGGTTTCCTCGCAATGTTTTCCTTCACTGTTTTTTAATTTAACGGCATTACGGATATGACTTCTAAAAGACAGCGGTGCGCGTGAGATTCGAACCAGGAGCTCCAGATCGGCAGTTACTGTTCTCCCGACTAGACCAGCCCTAACTAATACCAAGAGGTTTAAATGGCACTGTTACTTCGTGGCAAGTGTCTAGAAATCTTATGCTTTATTTATTTTTAAATTGAAAAATGCTAATAGGACAGAAATTATAACAATAATGCATGGACCTATATACAGTATTTACAAATATATAAAAAGCAAATGAATACAAAATATATATACAAATTTACAAGTCGAACACGCCGTTGAGATCGCCACAGCGCGGCAGGGTACCCAGAATGCTGGCAGCGTTGCCTCTTTGGACAGCTAAACTCAGCTTTTGGGCAAAGTAAGTGCCAGCCCTGGGTTCCACTGAGGCGAGGACCAAACGCTTCGAAAGATCGAAACGTTTCGAAAATTCGAAACGCTGTAACTTATAATTTCACAATTACCAAGTTATTTGTTCTTGTCACTGACCCAATAGTTATACTTTATTAAATATGCTAAATACACGTTCAAGTGTCAGCTTTCGCGGCTCCTATTTGTAGTCTACTCCCCGATGATAAAGTGTATAAAGTTTCGATGCCGCGAACATTTTTTCATAATAAACCAACGCTCGATAATCCCGGGCTTAAATTGAACCTATATTAACGATGATAGCCGCAGCCGGGCAATAATACCCACTCTGGACGTGAGAATCTATGAATACCAATAAATTTGATGTCGTTACTTACGCGTCATATATTGCGTGAATAATTTTCCTGTTGTGTCGTTTGTTTAAAAAAAAAAGTACTTTATAATGCAAATAGCAACTTTATTCGCTTAACTTAGAGACTTGAAAATAAGAAGGATTTGAAGACCTAGATTCATGGTCAGATTAAAAATACTTTTTCATGCAATTAACAATTTTATCTGCATAACTTATAGACTTGAAAATAAGAGAGACATAGATTCATAGTCAAAGTAAATAACGTGTAAACTATCTAACTAACTATTTAGCGGATATAAAGTACAAGTTTGCGCTGAGATCGCGACAGGCACTTGGCATTTTGGAATTGTATGGGCGCCAGTTCAAGACCGCGACACGTGTGTGATTCGGTCTCCTGTCGCGGTCTCGGCGCGAACTGACGCCCATACAATTCCATAGTGTCAAATGCCTTTCGCGGTCTCCGGTCGCGGTCTCCTGTCGCGGTCTTGTGTCGCGGTCTCAGCGCGATCTTGTACCTTAACAGAAAACTTATAGCGGCAAATGACGGTTTTATCGCTAATTGGGATGACGACTCGGTCAAAAGTATACTTTTCTAATTAGTTCGTCAGCTAGACTGTGCTAAAATATGGGACACGTATTTTTTCCGTTTTGTCAAATTATCATCATTCTATGTCAGTGCCAATGCTATCTAGTGCCGGCTTACATTTTTCCAGTAAGCAATCCAGCACTGAATTCGATGGCTGGACTGGAATAATGTAATTTTTTATTTAAAATCGACAAAGATTAAAGTTCCGGAGAGCTGCGTGGGGCTGTGACGTCGTTAGTTCATAAAATAGTGCAACGAAGTGTTTCCTACGTAGTTTATTTATAAATTTTATTCTGATATCTCTAGCCATTGTATCTTCAGGCATCCAACATACATACTCTAGAATGCATTACGTTGAAAGCAGCTAAAAAGTGCATTAGATACATCAATAACTCTTGATGCGTTGTTCACGGCGCATTATATGACTATTTTGTATTCAGATATTTATGACAGAGTTCTCTTGCTACGGTCATTTCAATCTTTGTTCAAATATGAATCGATAACAGCTAGGTACAGTTGAAGAGAAATGTTTTTCTTTTTTGGAACGAAATCCCTTTTCGTAGTCTTCGAGGAGATAAAGATATTGCTAGGAAAAGGAAATAAAAAAAATGGGACTGAAACCGTAAGAAAAATATGTAACGGAAGTGAAACGTAAAAACTGCCGTGGCCAGTGTTGCCAACTTTATTTTTCAGATGATCGTACCATAAATAATCACATTAAGCAATATTTTCTTTTGATAATTGTGTTGCTCCGAATCCGACGGAACTTCGTTTCTGCCTGGTGTCCCATGATACCAAATCTTTTTTTATGGTACAGAGTAACAAGGCAAGACAAAGATATGCGACTGATGATAAGCAAACCCGCCTGCACATAATAGCACAGTGCAGCGCAGCTATTTGAACACAAAGAGCCGAAATCGCTCCCTAACACTGCACTGCGCTTTTCACCCATATGTAAAAAAAAATTTATTTCTTAACTCCGTAATTTATCAGGAAACATTGGCTTTCAATCCGCAAAGCAGATATTAGCACATTACTGCTTGGAGGTAGAATTACTAGGAAAAGTGTGCTACTTCCACAGGCGGCCTCTGTAATGTGTCCTACCCACAGAACAGAAATCAAGTAGAAGGCTCGTAGCTGAATCTCACTAGGAAAACCACCGTATCACGTTTGCACACAAACGTGGTGTTGATATATTTTAAACACATTGAAACAATGCAAGTGATTTGTCCCATAGTGACGAACCTAAAATGATGTATTGCATTTAGTTACGTACTCAAAAATGAACCCTATTGCTAAACACAATAAATCTGTTATTGTCAACTATTCAAAATGTTGTTACGACTTTCTTGGATAACTCAATTTTATCTAATTACAGAAAAAAGTACCGTATCCTGAATGTGACTAAGTCGCTTATTTTGTACCATTATCAGGACTTTTAGGGCGTATCGAATACATCAGTGCTACGAACTTTCTAAACTCAACCTTAGTAGAATACAATAAGGTGGTAACTATTATCATCTTTCAAAAATGTAAGTTGTTTTCACTAGTGCGCACTAGATGTCACTAATTGTAAGATTAGTGACATCTAGTGCTCACTAGTTCTGCTACTTCATACTAGATGGCACTTTATGTAATTTATGTAACTATGAACGCTACCTTCTTTAAAATAAGGGATTCGTAAATATAAGCCGGTTGTGCTAATAGTGATAAGACACTGCTGTTACATTTTCATTAAATTATCGATATTACGTTATTCAGTTTACGTCCCTATCGTATAATTTAATAATAATATTATGATTAAATTTGTTCATGTACCATCTTAATTTTATTAACTATAGAGTGTAGCGTAACAGAGTTTTGTAAAAGAAAGTAATTACTAGGAAGAAACCACAAAAATACTCGGAGGAAACTAAATAAATATCTTAAGTAAATAAAGTAATTATGAAATTGGTCTTGGCAAGTAGCACTAAAATTTGTATTTTAGTCGAATGATATTTTTCTTGAGTGAGGTAAAGATAAATAAATATAGGTGAAACATTTACACACAACACCATCTGACGCTAAACTAAGCTAAGCTTGTAATATGGCGGCCAGATAGATGTTACACAATGTAAGAAAATAGTTATTTTCTTTGAGGGACGACCTTGTCATTTAAGTTGTTGTCAGTAAAAATTCAAGATATTTTTATAACCATGAATAGAAACTTTTTTCGAGGAGTAGAAGCCGCTGAATTTATGTGGAAATTATCATAACATTTTATGTGGAAACAACTATGATATGAGGTTAAAGGTATGATTACAGGATTTTAGGTTTTTATAAAATGAACCATAGCCAAAATGGGGGTTTAATGTAAGAAATAAACACGCATACACGAAAACATATAATTATTTTTGTCGGTATTGCTATGTACCTATTTCCTTTTTTTTATTATAAAATCGCTGTCTAAAAAGTGCTCAGAGCAAATCGTGCTTGTTTTGGAAGGAAACCAATTTTGCCTTCCTGTAGCTTCTATCCATTTCTCCTTAACAACGGGACTTTTAGGAAAACTGAAATGATAAAATGTACTTTTTTCAAATAAAACGTTAAATTATTCAAATACTAAATAATAAAAGATAATATATTTTGTTCACACAACTATACAAGTTAGAAATATCGATATTAGCAATTTCAACAGCTTGCGTCCCATCATTCACTGAGTAGCGCTACTGAGTAGCGCTACTCGCATGCATAGAATGATCGAGAATATCACATATAGTTTGAATGAAAATGGACCTTATTTCAATGACTTTAAAGTTGACTTCATTTAAATCATTTCTCTCCTTAAGCTAATATTAATTTATTTTCACAATAAAATCAAAATTAAATAAAATAGGACTTACCGATGGTACGATATGCCTCCTTTGGATAAAGTTTTGGCAGGGCTATTGTTTTTACACTCAATAACTGCACAATATGGCATGACTGCTTACTTTTTATTCAAAATCGCGGATTCAGGAGTACTGCAGTAGTGGCAGAGCACGACTAAGTATTCGGAAGTGGGCGTACTCTCAAAGTATGCGGAGATTGCGCTTACTTAGTACTACGATTGCCCCGCCTACTTGCTACTTCTTCTTGATTTCTGTTCTGTGGTCCTACCACTAGATACTGAGTTTAATTTGATATTTACACGTAGTTACTGGGTTTTAACCAGATCCCGACATTTTCCCGATATAAAAAGTAGCTAATGTTACTTCACGTTCAAGAGCATCATGTACAAAGTTTCATGATTATTGATTTAATCGTTTTTCATAAAACCGTAACAGACAAACTTACTTTAGCGTTTATAATTTAATAGGAAGAGTAGGATGGTATAGTGGCCGGCAAACAAGTTGACCCAAAATTGACGTGGAAGGGGAAAGTTCGCGCATGTACACTTCCACCAAAGAGACCTTAAAAACGTTTCTGCGCACCCATGCGCAGCTAACTTCATTGGGTCAACTTGTTTGCCGGCACCTATACCAGGGCGACATAACTTAATTGGGTCAACTTGTTTGCCGGCACCTATACCAGGGCAACATAACTTCATTGGGTCAACTTGTTTGCCGGCACCTATATTTTTTATAGTTTTAGTTTGCTTTTTGAAAAGAAAACTTCTTGCGGCACAGACAGATTTTTCGTGGGCTGTGAATTGAGTTCTAGCGTCACGCTCGGGAATGATGAGAAATCTTCGGGTAAGCTCGGGACCATGGCCAAGGCCATTCCATAGTAAGCTATCACATTCTGAGTTATAAGTTTTCACTTTTTGAAGTGAAACTTCTTTAGAATCTATTGATTAGGTAAACGGGTAACTCACGTGTAATGAGGTCGGTCAATCCGACTCGAGTTTCGGCCGCGTCCGGCGGCCTTTTTCAAGGAGAGTGTACGCGCCCGATGGCGTCCCGTTTGGCACTCAACTTCTTTAGAATCGTTGTGATTTCAAAAAGATTTCAAAAAAAAAAAACGACAGGTAAGAGACACACATACAAAAATGTGCAGGAAAGAATGAGACAGCAATATACATACTATTTTGTCCCATACTGCAAGTAAGCGTCATTTTCGACGCATCCCGCAAACGGCGTTTGGCGCAATTGTTACGGTCTCGGCTGTACAGTACCGGGTTTGATCCTGACCCAGGCCTGTATTAGATTTTTGTTTTGCACGCTTTTTGAAGTGAAAACTTCTCTAAGCAGTAGTTTCCAAGGTAAGCTATCAAATTCTGAGTTTAAAAATTAAGAAAAATATTGTGTCACTGGCAAGCTTTTTAATCACTTTCACTTCACAGTGAAAGAATTGTGCAAGCAAGTGATTAAAAAGTGAAGATTGACTTGTGTATCCTACCCTTGTTATATTTATTCATCTCATTCTTTTGTCGATTTACTGAAGTTTCACTTTTATCGTGTGTGAATCGCACACACACCTTTTTTTTATATGATTGTAAATATTGCTTCAAAGCAGACACATATCGCCCACTACACAAAAATAAAAAAACAAAACGACCCATGTGAAGCTACTTGAGCAAATGGCGACTTTATCGCTAAAAACTATCTATTCCAGGCTATGCCTAGCAGTGTATGGAAAGCGTAGCAATTTAACTTTGTGCGTATTTGACGAGAAAACTTTAGCATTCAACACACACATAAATGTATTAATCAAAACAGACCTATACTGAATAAATTTGGAAATTCATCACAAAATTTACGAAATATCGTTAACATATATAATAAAATACATACACATTGTACACATTTTAGTAGTGGTAGGACTCTTGGCAGAGTCCGCCTGGGGAAGTACCACACCTTTGCCAGTTATTCTCTCCGCCAAGCAGTAATGTGCAAACATTACTGTGTTCCGGTTTGAAGGGCAATGTTTCCAGAGAAATTACAGGGCTTAGAGATATAACAACTTAGATCTCTGGGTGACGAGCGCAGTACAGTGCTAGATAATGATTTGGACTCTTCATCTTCCAATAGCTGCGTGTCATTGTGCTGTTATGTGGCAGACATGTTGCTTACCACTAGGCACATGAACTGTTCGTCTCGTTACTCTTTATTAAAAAAAAAAATTGGCAGTCATAGGAACTGCCGATAGAAGTGAAAAGTTGCTGTTGCCCTGGTACTGGTACCTAGGGGCAAACGCAACTCTTTTATATTTCTGTTGACCTGGTATCTGGAGATAAACGCTGGGCTGTTGGAGGTAGGTAATCGAAACTGTTTCTGTTGCCCTGGTACCTACCTGGCCGTTTTTACCGAGTTTACCCGAAGATTTCATATCCCATCCGATCCATTATCATATCCAAGCGTGACGATTGATGAATCCATTTCACAGCCCACGAAAATTCTGTCTATAGAGCGCCTAAAGAAGTTTTTACTTCAAAAAAATATTTAAATGAATATAACTTTTCGCACAACCCAATCGAGAAACTAGTACAAACAATGAGATCAAATTTATTACCATAAAAATCTCACACATCGTAATAACACTCGTGTACTGAAACTTTACAAAGTTTCTTTTGAAATGTATTGATATTAGGTTCTTTATAGCTTCAGGGACATGGCTGTAAACATTGATTTACGTGTTCAATGAATCTTTTATGCATATTGCATAATAATATTTCTTTCTAGTCAAGTTAATGGGAGTTCAAGTTTGATTAATTAGTAGGTATGTGATTTGTATAGGTGACTATTCTTTTTGACAAAGAAAAAGGAATGGTTTGCAACTAGTTCGTCGATTGATGCTGTGTAAAAACATAATTGTAATTAAAAAAACTACAACGAACAATTTGTTTATCTGAACAAAAAGACTAGGTACTTACACTAAGCATGCATTGCTATCTGTCGTGGTAATCATGTCAGCAAAAGCTCTTCCAACTCGTACTTGTCTATGGATGTGTATAAGTTGTTATACACTTGCCTTAACTTAGAAAAATAAAGAAACTATTTTGCTTCATCAAATATAGATGCCCTCGATTTTTTTGATGGGTACTTTGTTTTATCGTTCAATTTACAGACATAGAACAGATATAGAAAATATATAGTTTTATGTTTCAAGATTCGTGAAAATAACGTTTTCTTTTCTTTTTACCCGACTGATAGAAGGTTTATGTTTTTCGCGCGTATTTTGTATATTTGTAAATTTATTTATTCCGACGTATCTTCGATGTATTTTAGAAATCAAGACATTTTTATAATCGTCTCAATCACTCAAGTGTTCTTAGATAGTTTACGTATTGCATTTTTATCTGCTGATTTTTTGTCGTCGGGTTACTTGATGGTTTTTACGCATAACATTAAAAAACTATTTCAAATATGTATGAACAAACTTCACACAGCAAAGAAGAGGTTTGACAACTCATTAAAAAGGCCACAAACTCATTGAATCTAAGCACGGATCACGCCCCGGCAAATGAAAGCCGATCACCTGTGACGGGCTGATCCCGTCGCGTCACGTCCCCGGCTGTAATTTGGGCTAATTACGACCGCGACGTGCGTGATTTGAAATTATTAAAAAAAAGGTTTCACAGGTGCAGCCTACTGAGAAAATCGTTAATGGAATTTCAATTTCGGGTATTTTGGCGCAAAAATTTTAACAATTAATAGCGTTGATTTTTTTTTGGGATAGCTTTAAGGTTCTTTTAATTGCACAGTGTTAAACTTTATGCATTTTAACTGAAATTGTTCGTAATTAATGTTTGGTTTTTGTACAGTCTCAACTTTAAAATCTTTAGTTTCTGTCGATTTCTGAAAAATAAGAGCTCTAAGGTAGCATAATAAGCTTTCGAAAAAAGCCTATGAGTGTAACAAATGGCGACATTATTGCTGAAAACGATCTCTTCCAGGCAACTAGACTACTTCGGTACGACTAAAGTTCACAAAAATAGTAAATATAGGTAGGGACTCATTTTGTAATGTTTTTTACAAAAAATACTTTTTAATAAATAAAGAATTTTACTAATGAAATTACAAACTCAGGTAACAAATCAAATAATCAGATCTGAGAAATACATTTTTCACCCGTGTTCAATGAGCAGTAAATTGTAGTCCTTCAAAAGTTTAAAATAAAATTTGAATTAAGAAAGTTAAATTTGATCATTCTGTCCATTGATATTGTAAATATCGCTCGTATTACTACTACCCACCCACTATTTTGTCCGACTGGATGACAATGCTAAAACCCAAATTAATCTAGCTCACAGAGAACCAATTCCATATCCACCACGATGATGGCCAAATGATAGATATCCTTGAGAAATGTGTTTCTTGGGACTCATGGATTTCCTCACGATGTTTTCATTCCTCATTAGAGCAAGTGGTGATGACAAAGTCAGATATCTGCACCAAAAATACTGAAAGATGCATAATTTTGAGCCTACGACCTTAAGATTGAACGAAATTGGGCAAGCTGGCCACTATTATAGTTAAACTGTTCGACCTGTTCGACAATTGCCAAAAAAAAAAAAAAACTTTCTCTCTTTCTACTCTTAGCAGGATATCTCACTTAAATATAGACCATACATTGACGCAAACAAAGCTGCTATGAAAACGCAAGAATCCTGTAAAATCTACACTTACAGTGCTTGTCAGTTCAAGCACAGGTAAGTGCTAGCTTGAGACAAATGGTGGGTAGACATGCAACGTGAGCTGTCCGTACAGGAAATGGAGTCCGAGACGCGTTCCTTGACTAACAACTTCAGTCTGTGCCACGAAATACAATCAACGAGGAGCGGCGCAACTATCGTAGTTTAGTTCGTATTGAAAATGTATCATCTAACATCCACGTAGTTTGAATTTATCGTCACAGGTGTAGTGCAATGCAAAGTTTAGCTTTGTTGGTACCAAAATGGTATTGACCCAATGCTTTTGTGTTACCGCTCTTTTTGTTTCGGCAATTACTCATAATTGGAGAGTAATGTGTGACAAACTTTGATACAAATTTAATGGTTTTGCGTAGTTGCGTTTGATTACTTTAAATTTCTTCAGTAAAAGCTCTGTTATGTTTCTTATTGACATCAAATAAATGTACAATAGGTTCCGGAAATGGAAACTTCACCAGGGTTTTTAATAATAGTGACACTGATAGTTCAAACATTTTATGTCGAATTAAGTAACAAAGTTCAACTTCTACTTTTTTTGTGATATTATCGGCTTTAAACTGACACAAGAAATGTATTTTTGTATGGAACTGAAGGTTTAACCAATGTTTATGATGAGCTCCAAAAATAACATTGAAAGAAAGATGCAAAAAATAGTGGGTGGGTCTAAAAAAATGAATTAATTTAAGAATAAGTCGTTTTCAAAAGCCTGTTTATAAAAATTGAGCACAAAGTCTTGTGTTGAATTACGACTATTAGGTTATTCCTCGTAATTGTTCAGTGATCAGTAGTAGTAAGTACCCGAACCATAGTTTCTCGTATTGGCCTACGCTTCATTTGTAAGCTCGACGTTTCTTCCGTATAACACAATTCATGATGTCCTAGTATCTCTCTAATTTCTCTTGAATTTAAGAGCAGACTAAATAAGAGAAAGAGAGAGAGCAAGGCTCTTATGGCTTATTGTAGGTTGGGAAAGTTTCTTTCCAATCTTTTTCTTCTTTTTCATAACATTTTTCTTAATATTTAAAGTGTATCTTTGAAATCATTATTTTTTGCAACAAAGTGATTATTCCACTATGCTTTGCTCCTCCGTCACTATAAGTGATAACGACACTAGGAAGTATTTATGGGTGTGTGACATTGCTTTGCAAAATGTACTTATGTTCAACATGTGACTAAATTATAATTTCGTAAAAAAATTATTAATTGATATCGGTAACATTGTGTACAGTGTCGGATCATTTCTTTCAACATACACATAGAATAGGCGAGCCGACAAAAAAAAAACGAATTAGTCCGTCAGTTTGGTAGATTGTTAAAAAATATTGTACACGTATTTTTTTCTAATGTTTCAAAAACAAAACGACGAAGATACAGTGCTTAGAAGTTTCGAGAGACGTCACGTTATGGTACGATTTTTACTATAGAGTGACGTAACAACCCCCCACTCCGGAAGTTTGATGATCTATATCTTTGTAAAGGACAATGTCCATTTTTGACCGGCTAAAATGTTTGTCGTGCAGACAAATGAGTTATTTTTAAAAAAATCGGTGATTTTTTGTTGTACTCGTGTGCGAAGTTATATAACTTTCTAACATTGCAAAATAAAATAATTTGCATTCGTTTAAATTAAACCTACCATTTTCCAACTAAACTGACTTGGAAAATATTGCAAAAACGAAACGGTACTTGCGTTTCGTTTTATTGATCCGCGTTAGATTGAGATTGCATATGGATGTTATGTATGTTAATTTCTTTCACAATGTCGTTTATTTACTACTTTTACCACTTTTACATATTTAAATAACGATATATGTAATTACGGCGACAAAGAAACTATCATTGCTTTTTATAGCAGTGTAAACGAGGAAGAAGTTGCCACGCAATTGTGAAACGAAACGTTTTCACCAAATTCAAATTGGTCAAACAAAGAGGTAAAACAATCTTTGTGGTCAAAGATTAATGTCAAATTGACAAATTGTCAAATCAAAAAAAGTAAACAAGCAAAATTAATTGTTTTCTTCCTATATATTTAGTTTTCTTCTTGTTTTCTAAGCGGTGTAATATTTGTGCATTATTCACCACAACAAACTCCGATCACCAGTTCCAATGTCAGATTTCAGTTAAAACACAGTAAAATTATTCCGATTGTTCAAAAGAGATTGCTGCAGGAAGATAATATTATTTGAGCTTCTTTGCGGTGCGTAGAGATATATTAGGAATAAGAAGAATATTATTAATTCCTAATCGGACATCAACAACAACTCAAGTTTTTGTGTCGGAATTTATATTGGTTTTAACAAAACTGGGAATTATGTGATTCAGTGCTCCTTATTACTTAGGTAGATAATTATGGTAATAATTACATAAAACCATATATGCTTGTGTTGTCTGATGGAAACCTTCGATTGTTCTGGACCTTCTAAGGCCACTGTCTCGAATATCAAAATAATGAGATACCTATATATATCACAATTAAGATATTCCCTTCTGTCACACCCCGGACACTCGGCCTAAAATCTATACAGACGGTGCAGTTGACATACCTACACTCACACAACTACGCATATGTCGTTCGAACACATTTACGCATGTGTGCGTGTCATCTAGGGTTACTACATTATTTTATGGAATAGCTGTGACCCGTGAGTTCACCTGCCTGTATTAAGTGGCCTATAAATCTTACCTAGTTAGTGTTCGATCTTTAATGTAGGTACATATAACTTTCATCAACAACCAGAAGGGAGAAGATTTAAAACAAAATAGGAGATAATAAAGGTACCATGGACGAATTGATTTTAGTTAAGTACACTTACCCAAAGAGAAAACTTTATTCTGACAATATATTAATTAATCACTCCACATATCGCGTATTTCATTATAGGTAGGTAGTCTAGTCACAGAACATTAGATTAGGTACAACAACGTTCATTAGTTGCAAGGCGGAATCACAGTTCACTAGGTATATCAGAGTATCATACACTGCACAAACTAATTATTTACATCTCATGTCAGCACAGTAAAGAAAAACAAGATGATTTTTCAACTCAAAACTCACAATTCAATTTTGTAAACAAACTACAAACCGGCCGGAAAGATAATGTTGCTAGTTCCGGATTTAATTTACATATTCCTAATTGCTTAAAAATATTACTTTTGTATATTGATAAATAGTGATTTATTTATTCGCATTATAGTAAGGATCGCATAAAACTTTAAATAAGTATTGTGAGAATAGTAAGTGAGTCTATTATACTCAAATCACAATCATATTTGCGCCGAATAAACAAAAATCAGTTTTAATTTCAAATTAAATTCAAAAACTTAATTGACCAAATTTCAACGACGATCATAAAAAACTTGAACAAAAATAAACGAAAGTAATTTTTAGTTTTGTTTTCATCTGACCTCGGCACAAAATAATTGTATCTAATCTCAAAAAAATCTAATAATTGTATGTAAATATATTTTAGGAAAAAAAATTACACCACTCCCATAACCCAAATTAGTGGCTAACATGTTTTTTTATCAGTGTAGTTTTGTAGGCGTTTTTTTAAAGTTCACCAATACTGTTTGCAATCCAATGTAATCATCATCATCATCTTCATAACATCTTAGCATATACCTCTCTTCAAGTACCTACGCCTCATATCCCAGGCCTATGCTAGTGCTGTGCTTGTGCTAGTACTTGTCTAGATTTGACCCGCGATGTAAGCATACTGATAATAGAATACAAAGTCCAAAGTACATTACCAAAAATATTATCATGAATTATTTTACTTACACTCGTTAAATTTGAATTCCAAGGCCACCCATCGCGAAAAGAACCTAAGCATATTCGTGCATTGTTTGATATGTCTCTTTATGACTCAGCCGGTATATATTATTTTTCTATCATTAACACCAAATTATACAACATATTTTGTTCCATAAAACGAGCTTTTGACACGAACTTCTACAAAACTTCTACAGGCAAAAAAACGCAGGTTAGCCACTCAAACGGATGATGATGATAGTTTAGAATATTATTACTAATAACTTAAAATCCGAGGTACATCAAAAAACCCAGGTGTGGCACCTGGGTTTTTTCAATGTGATTTGGGCTTATGTCCTTTGTTTCACAATAAATGGAGCTATCACGTAACAAACAGATAAACGAATTGAGATCCGTCTCCTTTTTTGAAGTTGGTTAAAAATGAAACTAAATCGTAGTAGTACCGGTAGTACTAGAACCGGTAAAGTTTATAAGTCAATGTAAAGCCGTTAATTACTGAATAAGTTTTAGTTTAAAAATATCGTTAATTTTTTTTTGGAACTATCCTTTCCAATAGTCAATGTACTCGTATCCTCTTACTGCTTTTAATGAACGGTTGTTGCGAAATCTTAAATAAGCATACTACTAGATGAAATCCTAAATTCATTGTTCACTATTGACCGACATAATATATACATGGATGCACATAAAAGTACAGATAGTCTAATATAGAACCTCTTTCTTTTTTTTGAGTCGGTTGAATGCAAAGAAATAATCACTTACCAATAAATCTGAATAGTAGCAATCTTAGTAAAAAAATCCACTAAATTGGCAACACTAGTGACTAAGCGAACTATACTCCGCGCCATCACTCGTTACCATACGTTATTGGCGCCACTGACGTATTTCACAACGATTAACGAAAGCCGCAGTTTAAAAACAACGAGTTTAATAATTTCGTCACAGGACTTCAGTGTTGGCGCGTACTTCTAACCAGTAGCACAGTTTATAAAAATGATTCAATCTTTGTAGAAATTCTTATGAAATCAAAAATCTCTTATTCTTAACTTAAAATTGTGAACTTATCAAAACACAGTAGAAAAACGATTTAATCCTAGTATATTATAGAAATTCTTATGAAATTAAAAATCTGTTATTCTTGTTTCGTTGAACAGGGTAGCGATTCTGAAACCATTCGGTTGCATCCGACACGGAATCTCATCTCTCGGTCTTTGTCATGCTAAACAGATAAGACAAAGACCGAGAGATGAGATTCCGTGTCGGATGCAACCGAATGGTTTCAGAATCGCTACCCAGATGAAAAAATTGGTACCTAAATTTAAATAACACAGCAACACAGCGTCATCGTCGTATTCTCATAGAAAATTGTCGTCCGATATAACCCTTCGTCGAGTGCTTCTCGCGTGCTTGCGGGGTAGGAAGCTTGAAACTGGCGGGGGGTGGGGAGTGTCCGTTCTATCTGTATTATCTATTCTATGCTTCTGTGACAATATTTCTATGCAAATGAAGTGTTCATACGTATGGTAATCAGTTGGTAGTGAGCAGTACTATTATTCCTATTTATTCCGATAAGAAATATGTTTTGAAAGATAATAGTTCTTTCTTTTCTTTTCTGATCCGAAAGAAAACATTATTCTAATGTATTTAAAAGCCAGATAGCTGATATAAAACTATATAAGTATTATATCAGCTATCTGGCCGCCATCACACAAGCTTTGCTTAGTTCCCAAACTAAGCAGATGGTGTTGTGTGTGAATTGTCCACCAATATTTATTATTATTATTTTGACAGTAAACATAACCTTACTTTTGGTTTAACTGTAACTCAATTTTGGTATTTGGGAAATAAAGAACACCAACAGCAGACGTTTTTAGAAGCATGAACAATCCTAATTAGATACTATTCATCTCTACGCACTTTCAGTAGGTATCAAAAAAAGTTTGACAGGTTTTTCAATGTATGGGACGTGGGCATTGTTTTTTTTTTTTTTTTTTAAATAAAGAGTGACGAGACGAGCAGGACATGTGCCTGATGGTAAGCAACATGCCTGCCACATAACAGCACAGTGACACGCAGCTATTGGAACATGAAGAGCCAAAATCATTACCTAGCACCGCACTGCGCTCGTCACCCAGAGATCTAAGTTGTTATATCTCTAAGCCCTGTAATTTCTCTGGAAACATTGCCCTTCAAACCGGAACACAGTAATGTTTGCACATTACTGCTTGGCGGTAGAATAATTGACAAAGGTGTGGTACTTCCCCAGGCGGACTCTGCTAAGAGTCCTACCACTACAATATTGTCCTTTTTGATAATTTGTTAAAACAAAAAATAAGTGTCCTACATTTTTCCGTAATCTACTTAAGGAACTCATTAGAATGACTTATTTTTTTTAAATGAATTAATTTTTTACCCTGTCGTCATCAATTATGAAAAAAACTATGAACGTCTGTCATATTATGCTATGACAAATTATTCTTTGTTGATTTTGTTGTTTTTTACAAAGATTTGTACTCTATTCAAAGTTACGAACATCCGATCTTTTAATTTTAAGACTTAACGATGTATGTCTTCTTCAATTAAAATATAAGGCTTTATAATTTTCAGCTCATGGGAAGCGCTCCGGCAAGCCCCCAGCTGCCGCTCCCGACTGGTATCTCACCAGGATGCTGCGTCGCATGGCAGCGAACGCTGACATGGTGAGCTTTATTACTACACTACTGTGAAAACAAATGGAGGAAGACGATTCCCTTGGGATAGTCCACCGACAAAAATAACTCATTCATCCCTTCTACTCTTCAACGCCAAAAACAAAATTGACTCCCGATGATGGAACAACGAATCGTTTACGTTTATATTCAAATTAGCTAATCTTCGTTATTTACGCTTTTTAAGAAAAATAAAAAATTTATGAAAATTTACTCACAAGAAAAGGGTTGAACTACCCAATATATACCTACTTGAGTACTTATTCATTATTTTTACTATGATATGGTAATATAATTAAGTAAATTTGTGAGTTCCACAGGGAAGCGTCCTTGGACCCACCCTCTTCTTGATTTACATCAATAGTCTTTGCCAGCTCAATTTACAAAATGCCAAACTTTTTACTTTCGCTGATGACACGGCCATTGTCTTTAATGCCAAGACCTGGGCTACAGTGGTTGAAACAGCTGAATCGGGACTATCAAAAGTGGCCCATTGGCTATACAGTAACTTATTGACTCTGAACACATCGAAAACTAAATATACCTATCACATTTTCCATAACACAAAGAACACAACCCAACTTAGTTAACTTAAGACTACACAAAGATATTCACCACTGCACACAGTCCTGTTTATGCCCCGTGTTAGAGAGTGTCAGTCAAATAAAATACTTAGGTGTTACAGTGGATCACCACCTGAACTGGGAAGGTCACATAGTTGGTTTGTGTAATCGTGTTCGAAAATTGGCTCATATTTTTAAGCAATTGGGATCTGTGGCCGATCCAAAGACACTTAGAATGGTTTATCAAGCTCTATGTGAATCTATTCTCAGCTATTGTATCGTATGTTGGGGATCTGCTTCCAAGACATTGATGCTGAAATTGGAACGAACGCAGAGACTCATCCTGAAGATAGCTTATAAGAAGCCAAGACTTTATCCCACGGAACGGCTGTATGAGGATACCAAGTTTCTATCAGTCCGACAACTGTACATTTTGCGGGTCACAACGCGGTACCATGGGCCAGCCTTAGACACAATAATACCTCCTACACGAGCCTCTCGCCGTAATAGGTACCTGGCCACTACCCCGTGTAAGAACAACTTTTGCACAACGAGCTTTTTACTTTAAAGGACCCTTTTTATACCAACAGCTCGATGGAGGTCTAAGTTTGGTGAAAGTATCCCGTTATACGAGTATATATGTAAGATTAAAGTAAAAACATGGCTACTATCACTGAGTCGCAATGAGACAGAACAAATTATATCAATTCGAAGCTAGTATTTCGGGGCCTGCTTTATTCTAGCCTCTTTCGTGCCATGAACCAACGAATTCCAAAAACAACACAATCTTGACTGCTGGAATAAATCAGGTCCCTGTACATACAACGAAGTTCATGTCCTAACAACTAGAATCTTGACTCATAGCTTCGAATTCTTCTTATTATTATTTCTTTCCTCTTGTACATTATTATATATTTAACTGTTGGCAGACGCCCTGCGTCCGCTTGAGAGCATGTTCGCTACACTGGAGGAACGGCTTTTGTTATGCAGCTTTCTTGTTAAAACCCAATACATAAATACATATCAAAAGGGAAACGTGTTTGTTGTCCCCTCTGGCACTGTAAGCGGATGTTTAGTGCTTATTCACTTCGGGCACATCATTTATCGAACGTTAAAGACCGCGCGCGCTCTTGTTACAATGAACTCGATGCTTTTAGACCGGGCAAATAATTTTTTATTTTTTTTCGTCTTCTTTTTTATTATTATTATTCACTAATTTATGGATCTTTTTAACCTTAAAGTTTTTAAAATAATTGTAAATAAACATTATATTTTTTACTTTTGCTTGTAACCCTGTATAAGCTACTAGCTGCATTTCTCGATTTTCCGCTTGGTCTTTCGTTCCAACTACTACTATTCAGACAATCTGGGCGCTGAGATGTAATTGAGTAATAATAATTAAAAATTCCATAATTTTAGTAAGATTTTACTAATATTTCAATGGTAGGACTTTTCATCTACAATTACAAACTAAAACGTACACTAAATGACTTTATACAACACAAAGTAATACACACACCCACACACACACACACACACACATACACACATATTCTACAAGTACTTGTAACACTCGACGAAATTTGTATTTTGTAGAACTGGCCCTATTTACCTTATATTATATCGCATCTACCCACAAATTAAGGAAGGAAAAAAATGTACTCGTGCTTTGAACCACAGGCCTTAGTTGCCTTGTTTATTGTGTTTACCCACAAATTGTAAAAATAACCTATAGTTTTAGTTTGTTTATATTTTTTTTTTTTTTTTGATTTAACTTGAAAACAAAATAAAATACGTAATTATAATTAGGAGCTGTATCCCACGACACAGGACCGACCTAGTGTGGGATACAGAGTTCACATGTAGCTGTATAAGCTTACAATTTTCGTAATCTTATGATGTTAACTACCATGTCATGTAAATTTTTCAAATAAAGAGTTTTTTTTTTTTTTTTTTTTAAATACAATCTAATAAATTTGTTTGTTGGTGACAAACGCGATGACTCCCGGTGAATGAACAACTAATTGTTTAAGTTTATATTCAAATAACTCTTAGTTATTTACGCTTTTTGAGAATTAAAAAAAAGTTTTTGAAAGCCTAGTTAGTTAAATATTTTACTCACAAGAAAAGGGTTGAACTAAGTATTCATTATTTTTACTATGACAACAAATTGTAATGACAAACGCGAAATTTTAAAAACATCTCTGATAGAATACCTAAATAATATCGTATTATTTCTCCAGTAACGTCCGACTAAAATACACAGACAAAAAACATTTCGTCGTTTATTTTCATCTAATTTCCATCGCTTACGAAAGACAAAAACTGGCACCTTGTAAATCTGAATCTCGACAAAATCTAACAAAAATGTTTCCTTGACTTTTTCTTTACGCTGACAAATACCACAACTACGCTAATGGCTGTCATCATTTCAAGTATGAAAATAGAGATACAATTATGCGGAAATACTATGTTTGTAAATGTAATCATCCGTTTTACTGAATACTTGAACTATTAATTTGAAACACTTAACGTGTTTTTCTGATGTTGAGAAAATTTTAGTAAAACGCCATCTACCCTTTCTTACCTGAAACTTTCAGAAACACAGTCAGCGAGCTTCCAGCAACGAAGACCTCGATACCATCTTTCGCATGAATGAGCCAGATGACACGCCCACTGCGGACCGGTTACTCAAGTAAGTACGGCTAATACCCCTAGATGGCGTTAACACTGAATACTTGTGCTAAAAATAGAAAATGGAGTTACATAGTACATACTTTGTAATGTATGAAAGACTAAACTCTTGTTACAATTTTTTTTATTATGTATTTGTTTAGTAGTTTGAGAATAATCCGTAGTATTTTTCGACCTCCTGTTCTCATTTTTCACATCTGCGTATTTTTGTTTGAACAGTTTCTAAATAATTTAACCGTGTTTAATTCACAAAAAGTCATTTTCATGAAGCGTTACTTCACTTTCATATTTTATTCGGTAGATACTTAAATTGACTCTAGAACATTTGGCGGGGTCGACTTATTTTATGTAATAGTAGTAGTTTAAAATAATGGCAAAACAGGGAATAACAGCACATTTTTTTATTTTATTAAGGTACTAAGTATTATTTATTACTAATCATCTATTCCTCAAAGAGATATCGTATTGCAATTTTATGTTAAGATATATTATTTTTGGCGCCCAACTGGGACAATCTCACCTTTAAGGTAAATTTACAAAAGATATGGAATTCTTGGAGTAGTAGTTTGCGATTGAAACTTTTAAATGGTTTTAGAGGCCTGATAGCATGTTTTCAACTGACTATGAAAGGGTGCTAAAAATGCAAAAGCGTGCCATAAGAGTACTGGTTGGGGGTAAATTTGATGAAACATGCAAAGAACATTTCAAAAATTTAGGAATCTTAACACCAGTCTCAGTATATATTCTAGAAACACTAAAATATGTAAGAAATAATTTTCACACATACAAAATTATAACTGTAAAAAGCAATAGGATGAAGAAATGTATGGGATTGATATTAGAGACTGATAAAACAAGATTAAAAATGACGGATAGAGTCCTTTTATTATGGGAAAAATATTGTTCAACAAACTCCCAGAGTTTATTAAAAACGCTCCCAGCACTGAAAAGTTTATCTACAGCGTCAGGAGCTTTTGTAAGACAAATCCATTTATACTATTAAGGAATATTTTGAAAATGACTGTAGCCAAATGAAATTTGAATAACTTTTTTGATTGACCATAAAAAAAAATGAACAGTAGCCCCTTTACAGCGTTTATTCTTTTTTATATATTTACGATTTTGAATGTGATAATAAGTTATGCGTTGGTTACATGTATTTTAGCTAAATGTGTGTTATTTCGGACATTGACGAGATATGACACAGGCGCCCTTACTATGTAAACATAATAAGTTGTTGTATTTGACATATCGATAAATAATAATTATATTCTTCTACTAGCTGACCCCGCAAACGTTGTTTTGCCTTAGTGAACAACCCTTGTCACTTAGGAGTATGAAAAATAGCTAGTAGCCGATTCTCATACCTACAGAATATGCATATAAAATTTGGTTAAAATCAGTAAAGCCGTTTCGGAGGAGTAAGGAAACAAACACTGTGACACGAGAATTTTATATATATATTCTTCTATTCTATTCTATTCATGACTTTCCTGCGTACGCCCTAAGTACATGTACCTTTTTGACCTAATTAACTTGTAATATTTTATCGTTCCAGTGATAACGACGGCGCTTTAGACGTACCCTTCAGCAGGCTTCCAGACTCTAAACCCATGTTGGACGACAACATGCTGTCTAAAATGAAAATCTGGCAAATGATGGTGAGTTACTTATCCATTTTTATTAGTCAGGTAACATGAAAATTCTTTTATTTCGGACATAGATAGAAGTATAAACGAAAGAGGAAAACAAGAATGACTGCTTACCTCATTTCAGTAATTTCTATTTAAAATTTTAATCATGATTAATTACTTAAAATGTCACAATAAGGAAATAATGTTTGGAATGTTACTAACGTAGCAGGGAAATTATATAATAAAGTATTTGAACTAATTCCTAAGAGGATTGACCAAATCCCCAAGTGAACTACACTTATTTTGTAAAGTAGTATTGGAGATTTGACCAAATCACTGATTTAGTTTAGGTAATTCATAAAAGTCAAAATCATAATTATCTATTGTAAAGATATACTGTGTACGAAGATGTTCTATTTAGTGATAAAATGAACAGTTGTACTCATTGACAAATAAAGCTTTATTTTGCTCACAAAGTAAGATCAGTGCTTATTTAACTTGTGCCCACGATTTCGTCTGCATAGACAAATTGCAAAAGATAAAGAGATAAGTAAATTATTTCATCCATTTTTTTTAATAAAGAGTCACGAGACCAGCAGGACATGTGCCTGATGGTAAGCAACATGCCTGCCACATAACAGAACAGTGACACGCAGCTATTGGAACATGAAAAGTCCAAATCATTACCTAGCACGGCACTGTGCTCGTCACCCAGAGATCTAAGATGTTATATTTCTAAGCCCTGTAATTTCATTACATTTATATGTATCTCTAGGTGACGTACGCATTGCAGTGATAGGTCAAAATTTGAACTCTTCGTTTTAAACATTGTGCTTTTGTGGTCAGGCGTAGCTTACCATCGAGCGCATGTTCTACTCTTTGCGTGTGTTGTTTTGTTTGACGTCACTAGAGCTAAAAATATAAAGGCCGATTTACATCAGACGAGCGAATGCTCATTCTATCCCCACTGTATCAAACTCTTTTGGTGTAAGCAAACGTAAAACATTCTTTCGTTGTTTTGTTTGCGTTCGCAAAGATTCTATGGAATATGCGGAATATCTAATATGGAAAACGCTAAGAACGATCTTTCGTTTACACTAAAAGATCGAGAAAGAATGCTCTTGTTCCAGCTCTAGCTCTATGTTCGTTCAGTTTAAATCGACCTTAACTGAAATGCTAAATTTCATTTGGTTTTGCTCGAACATTTGAGATGTGGGCTTGCGTACGCCTTGAGTAAATCTATTATGCATGTCCATAATTACTATTCTTTTGTTTCAGAGAGAATCATCCGACGACAAGTGAATAGAAGCTAAACGATGCAATGACTGACGTTGTTACCTTCATAGTTTATTTATAACGTATTATTTAACTGTACGCGTTATTCGATGTTCGTACATTAATTTAATACTCCCGTTCAAATCGTGTAATTATGTAGAAAGCATGTCAATTGTAAGGCTGGGTTACAATTGACTATAGTTTGTATGATATAGGTGTTAAGGTCGGATGTGCCATTTATAAAAATGTTTAAGGAAATTGGTTGGTTTTATTTGAATTACTTCTGTGGAATCTAAATTTATGTTTAGTGTACGCTGCAAAGGAGTGAAATGGTCTCTCGGATTTTATATGAAAAACATAAACCGAATCTTTTCTTCAAAATAGTCTGTTCTAGTTAGTGTACATCATGGATATAAACCATTAAATATGCCCTGAGCTCCTTGAAATTGGTAATAAACTGCGTCTCTGTGTCTAGCTTAAGTGGTTTACACACCACCAATTTACTTGACCCCTAGAATTGCTAGCGGCAGTATGCTGTGGTTCTACTTATTTTAGTTTTTAACAACGCATAGTGATAGGTAAAAACGTCCGGCGTTCACCGCTTCCTGCAACGAACTAGAACGGAAAGAGCGAGCTCACTCTTCCCAACAATGACATAATTCCGTGCGCCTGAAAATTGGGCGGGCACATCTCATGGTTTATATCGATGGTGTACATAGGCTCCTGATGGGCAAGCTTGCTCTATCTTATCCTACCATCTTATCTTATTTATGGGTATGGTGAAACTAAAACAAAAAATAACACAAAGAAATAGTTAAATTCTGAGAGAAAGGAAAGGCAACGCTCATGGAGTTAGTTTTTTAAAATTATTTTTGTCAAGCATAAGTTTGCATCTCGCCTGGTGTTAAACGACGATGCAGTCCATGATGGACCGCACTAACCTAGAAAAAATTCAAATGAACTCGATACTTGAAGATATCTAGATCATACCTAAAGAAAACACCCACTCAGGCAATGCATTACGAAGTTTAAATGTTATCTTTGTTCACGTCTTTGGAACATCAGCCGTGAAACGATGTCGCTTTATGGAATTGTTAGGAGTACGATAGAAACAATCAACAACATTCTTTTTTACAAAAGTAACAATAGAAAAACAAATGCGATATTTTTTCAAGCCTAGAATAGTGCAGTAACTTTATACATTACCGTAGGCGTTAAATCCGGTAGATCTGATTTTTTGCAGACTTGTTTATGATGTTGGCCTAATGATTGTCCCAAGTTTGTGACCTCGAGCGACGAACGCAACTTTGTAAAAAATCGAAAAAATCGTAATTTTTTCAAATTTTGGCGATTATAACCCTAAACGACTAGTTTTTGTAAAAACTTTCTTATGGCATTTATAAAGTAGACTAAATTTGCTACAATATGATACTAGAATTGTCTCTGTACATCCAATAGTTTCTGAGAATAAGTCTTTCAAAGTTTATAATTTTTTTCGTACTTCGCAATTTTTAGCAATATTTTAACTCCTACTTGACCACTTTATGGCACAGTTACTGCGGTTTTTAACCGCCGACCAAAAAAAGAGATGTTATAAGTTTGACGTCGAAGTCTGTCTGTCTACAGACAGACACACATACAGGTCTGGCTCTCTATGTATCTGTCTCTGTGTGTATCTGTCTATGGCACCGTAGAGCTCAAACAGATGGGCCGATTTCGATGCGGTTTTTTTTATTTGAAGATAAATTTTGGTTTTGATGTTTTGAGCTATTTTTGGTTAACATCGATTCAAGATGGTCGTTTCCACCAAATGGCGGGCCAAATATTTCACCACAATCTACCTCAATATGGGTATCAAATGAAAGAGCTTGACTAGTAGAGTACTATACAGTATAATAAATTTCAAATCACAAAATGGCGAACTTCATAATTTTTTTTTCACTAATGCCTCAATATGGGTGTCAAATGAAAGAGCTTGACTAGTAGACTACTATACACTATGAAAAATTTATATTTATATACCATATTTATACCATTTAGAGGTAGTTGTGAAAAAAGAAACTTATTTCGTAATTTTGTGATTGCGGCCATCATGGATTTGAAATTTGTCATAGTGCATAGTAGTCTACTAGTCAAGCCTTTTCATTTGATACCCATATTAAGTTATTAGTGAAAAAATTTTTGTGATTTGAAATTTGTTATACTGTATAGTATTCTACTAGTCAAGCCCTTTCATTTGATACCCATATTGAGGTAGATTGTGGTGAAATATTTGGTCCGCCATTTGGTGGAAGCGGCCATCTTGAATCGATGTTAACCAAAAATAGCTCAAAACATCAACACAAAAATTTATCTTCAAATAAAAAAAACCGCATCGAAATCGGCCCATCCGTTTGAGCTCTACAGGGCCATAGATAGATACACACAGAGACAGATACATAGAGAGCCAGACCTGTATGTGTGTGTGTCTGATAGACAGACAGACTTCGACGTCAAACTTATAACACCTCTTTTTTTAGTCGGGGTTTAAAAACCGCAGTAACTGTGCCATAAAGTGGTCAAGTAGGAGTTAAAATATTGCTAAAAATTGCGAAGTACGAAAAAAATTATAAACTTTGAAAGACTTATTCTCAGAAACTATTGTGTGTACAGAGACAATTCTAGTATCATATTGTAGCAAATTTAGTCTTCTTTATAAATGCCATAAGAAAGTTTTTACAAAAACTAGTCGTTTAGGGTTATAATCGCCAAAATTTGAAAAATGTACGATTTTTTCGCGGTTTTTTCGATTTTTGACAAAGTTGCGTTCGTCGCTCGAGGTCACAAACTTGGGACAATCATTAGGCCTACATCATAAACAAGTCTGCAAAAAATCAGATCTACCGGATTTAACGCATACTACTCCATACATTCAGGCGACAAAGTTACTGGACTAAACTAACAGTTTGCTGAGCTATGTCGGATTCAGGGGAAGAAAAAGTCTGTTACAAAATCCAGCCTTGTTAATGTCGCCCCGTTTGAAACATACATTTTTGAAGCTGTTCTTCACTTCACCAACTACGATTTAACATAACCTCAACTTGTTTTTTTTTATAAATAAAGAATGACGAGACGAGCAGGTCATGTGCCTGATGGTAAGCAACATGCCTGCCACATAACAGCACAGTGGCATGCACCTATTAGAACATGAAGAGTCTAAATCATTACCTAGCACTGCACTGCGCTCGTCACCCAGAGATCTAAGATGTTGTATCTCTAAGCCCTGTAATTTCTCTGGAAACATTGCCCTTCAAACCGGAACACAGTAATGTTTGCACATTACTGCTAGGCGGTAGAATAACTGGCAAAGGTGTGGTACTTCACCAGGCGGACTCTGCTAATAGTCCTACCACTACAATACTACTACTATACTTACTATAGAACTGCCTGTACCTCGAAAAAGCACCACCTTCTCATTATAGATGCGAAAAAAATAAAAGAAAACCATGAATTATTTTGCTTTCATAAATTCCTGGAAACAATTTCCTCACGCCTTAACCCAGACACAATATATATGTAGGCTGCAATTATATTTAGCCACCTTTATTTGCACGAGATATAATGAGCTACAATGTCACCTTGCTATTGTGCATAATATTTTCAAGAACCCCACGCTCGTCATAAGTGGGAGATGAGTCCGTATTCATAAGATAGGCATATTGAACAGAATAAGCGAAACCGAGGGTCGTGGGTTCGACTCCCACGCAATGCAAATATTTGTGTGATGAATTAAAATGTTTACACTGTGTCTGAGTGTTTCTATGTATAATAAGTATGTATATAAAACTATATAAGTATTATATCAGCTATCTGCTATCTGGCCACCATAGTACAAGCTTTGCTTAGTTTGGGGTGAGATGGTGTTGTGTGTGAATTGTACACCAATATTAAAAAAAAATATAACCAAAGCAACGGTTGGGAATTGATACAAAATCATCATATGGTAAAGTGGTCAATGTTTGTATATTTGGATGTTTGAATGTTTGTTGCTCAATCACGTCATAACGTCTGAACGGATCGGGCTGAAATTTTGAACGCAGAAAGATTATAACCAGGAAAACATTCCTGATAATGATGTGTCAACAACGGATATAGCGCACATTGAATTTAAGTTTTCAAAGGTTTGTAAACTGTTAGAGTCTCTGGATTTAAACAAATCTGCCGGTCCAGACAGTATCCCACCATTTTTTATTGTCAAATGTGCTAAGAGTATTTCGGCTCCACTTACCCTACTTTTTAGGCGATCCGTTTCTGAGGGCGTGATGCCTTCGATCTGGAAGTCTGCATATATTACGCCTATTCATAAAAAAGGACCTAGAAACCTGGTTGAAAACTATAGGCCTATCTCTAAACTATGTTTGTTTGCTAAGGTGCTAGAAAAAGTTGTCTATGACCAGTTATATTCTACTCTAAAACATACATTTTGCTCACAGCAGCACGGTTTTTTGAGAGGAAGGTCTACCACATCTAACCTGGTCGTTTGTAGTGATTATATATCGGAACATATGTCCTTACCTTCTCAAGTTGATGTCATCTATACCGATTATAGCAAATGTTTCGATAGAATTGATCATTCTGTACTTTTACGCAAACTCCAATTAGTAGGAATTCGTGGAAACCTGTATAGGTGGTTTACATCCTATGTACAAAACAGGTGCCAGACTGTGGCTCTTAACGGATACACGTCATCATCAATGCAAATTCCCTCAGGAGTGCCCCAGGGATCCCTATTAGGTCCACTTTTGTTTAACATCGTAGTCAATGATGTGTCTTCATGCTTCAAATTCTGCAAAGTAATCCTATATGCTGACGACATGAAGATACTCTGCCCGATTGACTCACGACAAAGTGCACACTATTTGCAAGAAGATCTCAATCGATTCGACCGTTTCTGTTTGTTGAACAAATTAGACCTAAATGTATCCAAATGTTACTTATGTTCTTTCACTCGTAAGCCACAACCTCTTTCTTTTACGTATACACTTAAAAATATCAATATTACTAGAGTAAACTCAATCCGTGATTTAGGTATAATCTTTGACAATAAATTACTCTTCGATGAACACATCAATAGCATCGTCGGCAAGGCATCGAGAGCTTTAGGTTTTATTATGCGTTTATCATCTGAGTTTAAATCTATTAAAACCATTAAAATTCTTTATTGTGCATATGTACGTAGTCACTTGGAATATGCGTCACAAATCTGGAACCCCAGCTATAACATTTACATTACTCGCATTGAGCGGATCCAGAGACGTTTTGTACGTCACCTTCAATTTAAAGTGAAAAAATATCTTCCAGACTATACTACACGTTGTCATAAATTTCATGTGTTACCTTTAGCTACAAGACGATACATTGCGGATGTCGCGTACCTGTTGAGGATAGCAAATGGCTCAGTTGACTGCCTGGAGCTACTGGACCGGATAGGGCTTAAGGTCTCGGCTGATCCTATCAGGAGGCCATGCACTCTGTTTATCCCCAGAGCTAATACTAATTACAGGCAAAACAGTTATTTATTGAGAGCAAGCCGAAGTTTCAATGATGTAGCTACTCGACACGATATTGACCTGTTTAACACATCAGTCCAGCAGCTCAAGAAGCTACTGGCAAGCGCCTTCTTTGGCTAGTCTTTTGTTTTAGTTGTACTTGTGCAAATTTATATTGTCTATTTAGTTTTTTCTTACTCTACTTGTTCTTTAGATATCTATTTTATACGTTTTTACTTGTGGAACCTTGTAATTGGCCTTATGTATTTGTTAAATTACAATAATTGTATACTTAGCTGTAAGATTCCCAAAAATAAATAAAATAAAATAAAATAAAATAAAAAGACACATAGGCTTCTTATTATCAAGGGAAGATAACGGGAACGGGAAGTACGCGGGTGAAACCATGGTGTTCAATAATTTATCCAGAAATTACCGTCCTGGGGCCCATAAGCAGGATTAAAACATATTATTATTATTACACAGCTATACCGATTTTAATGTTTCCCTCATAATTGCAACAAAGTACCTAAAAGAAATCACTTACGTATGGTTCCCGGCGTTGTCCAAAGCCCAGTTTGGTCGATAGGAATAAGGAACGGGAGCAAAGGGGAATATGGAAACCAAACCAGACAGATTCCAGGCGATCTCCCGTCCCAGCACAAGCAACGGTCCTGCGTTGGAGTAGGGGCCAATCCAGCAGCCCACTTTCACGAATAGTCCAGCACTAATCCCGTAGTATCACAATTAACCGTTAATACTCTCTTCCCGCACAATGTTACCGCTTTTATCCCGAAAAACACCAGGTTAGAAAAAAAGGGCGTCTTTTCGTTCCGGCGAAAAACAGACAACGTCACTTGGCAACTGTCAACCATAGATCCGCTATGATTTCGCTCGGCCGATATAATGTTGCCAGATTATACGGAACAAAACCCCCGACCAATTGAACTCCAGGTCAATTTTAGTAACCAGTATTTAGTAGTATCCGGACCCCAAATAAAACGAAATTCCCAACTTTGACCCGAAAGTGGAAATCAAACCAAAAAAAACTTTACCAAAAATAGCAATAAAATTAAATAAAATTTTAACCATGAAAAATACGTATATCTAATAAAGAGGCAAGCGTGCCAGAGAGGACACCGCGCGCTAAAGTCTGGAACCAGAAACCAGAATCTCCGCCACGCGGGGTGTGCCATCAGTACCAGATATCAATTTTAAAATACGTCCCCTACACCAGAGTAGGGGGGCCAAATTTGCCTCCTTTAATAATACTAAGTCCCCTTCCCGAGGGGCCTCCGTCCTATCTGTCCATTTTACCCGTTGTTGCAAAGGTGCAAGTACTCGGCCGACCAGCGCCTCCAGAAGTCTTGACTTATTTGCTGCAATAACTGAAAACGGGACAGGCGTCCGGGCCGCTCATCCTTCCAGGGATACTCCGGCAACGCGGTTAAGGGCTGACCGATCAAGAAGTGACCCGGCGTCAAGACTTCTAGATCGTTAGGGTCAGGCGAGATTGGACAGAGAGGACGGGAATTAAGCACTGCCTCCACGCGGCATAGTACCGTGACTAACTCTTCCCAAGTTAACACGGTCTCCCCGATGACACGGCGGAGATGGGTTTTAGCAGACTTCACCGCAGCCTCAAAAATTCCTCCCCAGTGAGGACAGGCTGGCACACTAAATTGCCAGCTGATTCCCCGCTGGGCGAGAGCCAGACTTAAACTATTATTACCAGAATTTAAAAAATTATTAACCTCGCGTAAATAATTCGCCGCTCCTCGATAGTTTGTGCCATTGTCCGAACGTATTAAAGAGGGTACTCCTCTTCGCGCTACAAAGCGATCCAGCGCCGCGACAAAGGCCTCCGTAGACAGCGCAGAGACCAGCTCCAGGTGGACTGCTTTGGTGGCCAAACACACAAAGACGCACAGGTAGGCTTTAACGACCTTGGCGTTACGCAACGTCGATGACTTGACCGAGAAGGGCCCAGCGAAGTCCGTTCCGACCCCGTCGAACGGCCTCGAGGGAGAAATCCTATCCGGAGGAAGATCTCCCATCATGGGCTGCATGGTAGACGCCTTGAGCCTATAACAAGGGACACATCTAAACAGCACCTTTCGGACCGCCCTGCGAGCCGACAAGATCCAGAATTCACGCTGCAACACAGCGAGAAGCGCGCCACATCCAGCGTGCGCGTTACCGAGATGCCGATCGGAGATCAGCAGGTCCACCAGAGGACCTCCTTTAGGTAGCAACAGGGGGTGCCTGCTGCCGTACGGCAGGTTGGCTTTCCGGAGCCGACCTCCTACGCGCAGAAGACCATCCTGATCTGTGAAAGGGTTCAACTTAGCGACCGCACCCTTCAAGTGAGCGCGACCGCAGCGCAGCGCCTCAAGTTCCGTCGGAAACCTCTCACCCTGTACCAGCCGAATGAGGTGCAGCAAGGAACTCCGACGCTCCTCCACAGTGGCGATCTGGTCACTCCTCCTCTGACAAGGGTGACGACAGTTGTGGATGAAGCGCTTAATCCAGCTAGTTACCCCCAGCAATTTATCCAGCTTGCTGTAACGACCCGTCAACCAATCAGGGTCTGGGGGCACTTCCGCCACAATCGCATGAACGCGGACTCCGGGCAGGTCCGCTCGCTCCGAGTCCGCGCCGAGAGCTGGCCAGGAAGCTTCTCGCTCCCGCAGCCAGTCCGGACCCCACCATAAGGGGTGATCAACTAGCTCCGGCGCGGAACAGCCGCGCGAAGCACAGTCAGCGGGGTTCAACTCACCCGGGACATGTCTCCAAACAATATCCAGTCCAATGTTTTGGATTTGGGAAACCCGATTTCCCACAAAGGTCTCCAAAGTGTGAGGGGCTGCTCTTAACCAGGCAAGCACGACCTGACTGTCTGACCACGCATAGACATTCCGGATGTCTATCGAGGTGGACAGTTCCTGATATACGTGCTTAAGCAGCCGAGCAAGTAATGTGGCTCCGCTCAATTCCAATTTCGGAATAGTGAGTCGTGTCCTGATAGGAGCTACCTTGCTCTTCCCCAATAAGAGCGTGAGATTGACGTGGCCTCCAGCGTCAACTGTACGTAAGTACACAGATGCGGCATAACCCAGCTCGGACGCATCACAGAACCCGTGCAGGCTGATCCGGCTACAGCCTGGTGGCAGAATGCGCCGGGGCAACGCCACTCGATTGATCGTTTCGAGGTCAGATATTAAACGAAGCCGAATGTTAAGCGAGTCTCCAACCAGGGGGTCGTCCCATGAGACCTTCAGAGTCCAAAGTCGCTGTAACAGACACTTGGCTGCGAACAGAACCGGACTGATCCAACCGTTTGGATCAAACATCCTGGCGATGGTGGACAAAACCGTCCGTTTTGTCCACGCGCGTGTGGCTTCCAGCGCCACCCGAAAGGTGAAGATGTCAGCAACCGGTTGATACTGCATGCCCAGAACCGCAATCCCGTGCGGATCGTCACCTTCCTCAAAGAGCCCGGGATCCTGCTGGTGATCGTCCGGGATACCAGCCAGGACGTTAGGGTCGTTAGAGAGCCATTTTCGAAGCTCATAGCCTCCAGATGCGAGAAGCTCTGTGAGCTCATCCCGGAGCAACAGAGCTTCCTCCACCGTCTGCGCACCAGTGCAAACGTCGTCCACGTACAGGTCGCGTTCCAGAACTGCGGCTGCACGTGGGTACCGAGCCCGTTCTTGCTCCGCCAACTCCAGCAGTGAGCGGATCGCAATGAAGGGGCTTGATCTCAACCCATAGGTGTTGGTGTTCAACTCATACACGATCATAGGGTCCTGAGGACTTTCCCGCCAGAGGATCAACTGGAACCTCCTGTCCTCGGGGTGTATGACCGTTTGTCGGAACATCATACGGATGTCCGCTCCCAACACCACCTGATGCCTACGGAAATTCAGGATAATGTCTACAATATCCCGATGTAACTTCGGTCCAGCGTGGAGGCACTGGTTCAGTGACACTCCTGTCGAAGTCAGAGCGGATCCATCGAACACCGTCCTGAGTTTGCCCGTCGACGCCTTCGAAACGGCGTGATGAGGCAAAAAGTAGTGGTCCATGGTCGACCAGTCGTCGCGAGCCGGAGACATGTGGCCCAGTGCCTCATACTCCCTCATGAACTCGATGTACTTTTCCCGAAGTACAGGATCTCGAGCCATGCGTCGCTCCATGGACCTGAGCCTTTTCTCGGCCAATGATCGAGACTGGCCCAGACGCGGGGGGTTATCCCGGAAAGGCAGCCTAGTCTCCAATCGCCCAGAAACCATTCTCCGAGTGTGAGCCTGATAAAAGTTCTCACACTCCACGTGCTCGGGATCCAGCCGAGACACGGTAGGCGGCTATTCGATCTCCCAGAACCTCTGCATGATCTGAGCGAGGGCCGTTCCCGTAAAAGAAGCCTGATTCGACTGCTGCCACTCATCCACCATTCCCAAAATGGCGTTCCCGTAGATGGTGGGCAGCGCCATCAGCGAAGACTGGTCCAACAGTCTAGGCTTCCCGTTCATGATGTAACCCAGTACATCAGAACCCAACAAAAGATCTACCGGACCCGCCATCCCGAAGCGGGGATCCGCCAACCTGAGACCCTTAGTACAGGACAAAAGATCCGGATCTATTTCCGCCTGAGGAAGCCAACCGACAACCGAATCCATGACGGTGGCCCTGACCGCAATCCTTTCCGAATAGGAATGTACGGACGAGAAGGAGAGGCGGGTCTGTCCAGCCAACCGCACCTCTGTGTTCCCGACTCCTCGCAACGGAGTCGGTGACGGAAACCTAGCCAGGCCCAGGCGATGAGCAACCCGGGTTGTCAAAATACACCCCTGGGACCCTGTGTCCAAGAGCGCTCGTATCCGGACGTAGTCGCCTCTTGGACCCCAAACCCTTAACCAGAGGGTGGGCAGCAGGACCACCGGTTGATCCTGTGCCAAGGGAACGGAGGCTAGTCAATCCCTCCGAGGCCCGTCCGAACCCGTCGGACTACAGGGCCCAGCCCAGTATGGCTGCCGAGTCATAAGGGCCATCGGAGGGGGGGCATATCCAGCTGCCCTGCCATACTGAAAGTAGGGCGGGTGGTAGTCCAGCCTCGGATGCTCATGGAGGGGAGGCGTGTACGCCCTCCATTGCATTAATCGCGGATCCAGCGGCGGAGAAGGATAACGCTGGGGAGGTGGCCCCCGTGGTGACTCCGGTATCACCCCTCCACCTCTCCAGTTCGCCCGCGTCCGCGCGGGCTGTGAGGTCGGTGACCGAGCCACGTGTAGGACGCCCCTTGTTGGGCTGCCCGGTGCTGCCGTGGGTTGGGGTGGAGGGGGTGTGCTCCACGCTGTAGCCACTGCATTGTTGTACAATGCGTGGCTCTGCGTGGGAGCGCCCCCGCCCGTGGAGGGCCCCCTCCCTGAGGGCTGTCGACCAGCACCATCGCTCCTGGTGCACAAGAGCTAGTGGTGTGGTCCCCCATACCCAGGACACGGCCGTGCCGTGGGGCAGTCATTGTACAAATGACCCCCCAGGCACCCGTAGCACCGACGCAACCGCCGAACGATGCCTCGTCGGTCGGAAGTCGTCCTCGCAAGCAGGGCCGGACACTGCACCAGCGCGTGAAGCTGGCCACAGTTCGGGCACTCCTGCTCCGACGCAGTCGTCACCGTCGCCGTCCGCTTTACCCCACCCTGAGTGCGGGGATTGGTAGGTCGCGGTCCTGTTCCGGCAGGGCCACGAGCTGAAGCGGCGGGCTGCGCCTCCTGAGGCGCCGACTCTGCCATCCTCGCCTCCCACTCCAGGACCCGAAGTAGCTCCTCGAACGTGGGGAAGACCTTCGGGTCGCCGTGAAGGCCCCTTTCCCGCTCGAACCGGGCGCGCAACTCCAGCGGCACCTTGCCCAGCAGGATGTGGACCAGCAGAAATGACCAGTGTTCTACTGGCAGTCCCAAGCTGCGCAAGGCGTTGTACGCCACCTTCACGGGCGTGAGGATTAGCGGCCTCAACTGAGACCTCTCAGTCACCTTCGGCAGCCCCAGTATTTGGGACACGTGAGCGTCGGCGAGGAGCCGAGGGTTTTGGAACCTCGTCTCCAGCAACTCCATCGCCGTGCCGAAGTTGTCGTCGTCCAGCTCCAGGTGCTGGATCAGGGAGAGTGCCTCACCCTCCAGTGACGTGCGGAGATAGGCCAGTTTCTCCGCCCTCGTCAAGTCGGTGCGTGAATCTACGAGAGAGGCGAACATGCTCCGGAAGCCGCTCCACTCCCGCAGGTTACCTGTAAACCTGGGCAAGTCCAGGGTGGGAAGGCGTCCCACTACACCCGAACCCGCATCCCTGATGACGGGTCCCGAGTTCGCCCTTCCCTGACGAGACCTCTCCAGCTGGCGAACCCTTTCGGAGACCTCGTCGTACACGTCCAGGATGCGCCGCATGTCCGCGTCGATCCTCTCCATCTGCTCCTCAGTTGGAGACGGCCTTGCATCCCGCAGCGATCCTGCGCTCCTCTCAGCGACCTCCAGGCGCCTGTCGAGGTGCTCTGCCCTGTTTAGCAGCGCCTCCTCCCGGTCTCTCCGGCCGACCAATCCTTGCAAGGATTCAAACCACCGGAGCTGGTTGGCCAAATCCGAAGCCATTTTAAATTTAAATTTAAATTTTAAATTAACCTAAAGTTCGGACAATGTCACAACAATTACATCCGCAACCTATTAAGCCGGATACCACTTAATACCAATTTCCCGACAGTTTGGGGAGAAATTATAAACTGGTATTATAATATTTGATTTTGGCTGAATGACTCAGTATCCAAGTTGGTAAATAAAAATTTAAAAAACACAAAAGAATATCTGGTGTACTCACTTTTTTTCCAGAAAAATGAAAACAACAAAATATATTATGGGGGTATTTACGGCTAACCAAGCTCTGGCTACCAAAAAATGTTCAATAATTTATCCAGAAATTACCGTCCTGGGGCCCATAAGCAGGATTAAAACATATTATTATTATTACACAGCTATACCGATTTTAATGTTTCCCCCATAATTGCAACAAAGTACCTAAAAGAAATCACTTACGTATGGTTCCCGGCGTTGTCCAAAGCCCAGTTTGGTCGATAGGAATAAGGAACGGGAGCAAAGGGGAATATGGAAACCAAACCAGACAGATTCCAGGCGATCTCCCGTCCCAGCACAAGCAACGGTCCTGCGTTGGAGTAGGGGCCAATCCAGCAGCCCACTTTCACGAATAGTCCAGCACTAATCCCGTAGTATCACAATTAACCGTTAATACTCTCTTCCCGCACAATATTACCGCTTTTATCCCGAAAAACACCAGGTTAGAAAAAAAGGGCGTCTTTTCGTTCCGGCGAAAAACAGACAACGTCACTTGGCAACTGTCAACCATAGATCCGCTATGATTTCGCTGGGCCGATATAATGTTGCCAGATTATACGGAACACATGGAGTACTGGTTGTTTATGAATAAAACAAGTTTTTTATGTGTAAAAACAAGAATCTACTTGTTAATCCTACTAATATTATAAATGTCAATGTTTGGATGTTTGTTGCTCAATCACATCCTAACGTATGAACGGATCGGGCTGAAATTTGGAACACACATAGATTATAGTCTGGAAGAACACATAGGCTACTTTTTATCCCGAAAAAAAAAACGGGAACAACGGGAACGGGAACTTCGCAGGTAAAACCGCGGGGCGCTGCTAGTAATAATATTATAAATGTCAATGTTTGGATGTTTGTTTCTCAATCACGTTCTAACGTATGAACGGATCGGGCTGAAATTTGGAACACGGATAGATTATAGTCTGGAAGAACACATAGGCTTTTTATCCCGATAAAACAACGGGAACTACGCGGGTAACACCGCGGGGCGCTGCTAGTAAGCCTATATAGCCACCAAAGTAAACGAGATTAAACAAACGAGCCTAAACTCGAGAAGGTTGTGCCATTTCATTGCGAAGTTCCTTTGGCTATCTTCCAGTTCCATCACCATATCGGCGCCATCTCAATCAATCGATAACAGAAAAGTGGATCAAATTTAATTTGAAAGATTTGATGACAAACATCGGGACAGGTGAAACTAAATAAAATGTGTCAAAATACAAAGTCTGAAAAGTATGTATAAGATTTACTACGTTGCTAAGTTATCATATTCACGTTATTTTACGTTGTCACGTTTACGTTATGCGATGTTATTTGATGCTACGGAATCACATATTATAGGGGTCCAGGGGTATCCAGGGGTTGTCCCCTTAGATTGGTATATCTTATTGGAAAAAGCTTCAAAATAGTTGCCTGACGAACATATTTACAAATGGAGCATTAAGCTCGACTCGCGACGCGGCCGGCGTCGTGACGTCACACAAAAAATCATTACAAAAAAATGAAACCAAATTTTGTGTGTCTATAAACGCCAATGTACAAATTAATATTATCGCCTATCTCTTAGGCATCAAAATAAACTAATAATCGATTATGTATATTATCATGAAAAAATAAGGTTTTAAAGTCCCAAAACCGGTTTTGCCCAAATTTGGCCTCTTGGGGCTTGACTACATCTACGTGAAGTTAAATTATTAGTTTGGAGTTGTTAAGCAAAACGGCCGACGGAAAGTGTCTGGGAGTATTGGGACCTTGTTTTTAAGCACTACACCTACCTAGCACTTAGCTCGCCACCCAGATATCTGAGTTGTTATATCTCTAAGCCCTGTAATTTCTCTGGTAACATTGCCCTTCAAACCGAAACACAGCAATGTTTGCACATTACTGCTTGGCGGTAGAATAACTGGCAAAGGTGTGTTCCTTCGGACTCTGCCAAGAGTCCTACCACTACAAAATTGAGATTAACACGTTCAAACAAAAAACCTGTTCAGATTTATAATATTCCGCATATTATAGATATGAGTAGGATTTAAGGTAGCATTTCCAACTCGGCGCTCACATTCAGTCCGCACAATTTTCTAGTCAATCCAGATTTTTTGCACAACAAACGAGGAAGAATGAACGTCCCAAGTGGGATCCGTACATCCATCTAAGAGAATGCGTTACATGTTCCCGAGCACGGTAAAAACTGAGCAAATTCGGTGGAACAAGACAATTGTACTCCGCTTGATGTATAACGACGCCATTCGATTATTTGTCAAAAAAGCTATGTTATTACATTCTCGTGGTTTTGCTTCTACGGAACGGTAAATGATCGTATTTTTACGTTTTCATACCCTGTTTTAACGATGAATAAGCTTTTTGAAGTGAAAACTTCTTTAAGTGCGCCTAGACAAATTTTTCGTGGGGTGTAAATTGAATTCTACCGTCACGCTCGGGTATGATAAGAAATCTTCGGGTAAACTCGGGACCTTGGCAATTGGGCATCTAGAAATGCGTCAGCCAATGGAAAATGCTGAAAGGGGGTGGCCTCGCCATCATGGCATGGCCATCTAGAAATGCGTGAGCCAATGGGAAATACTGACGTATTTCTAGATGGCCATGCCATGATGGCGAGGCCACGCCCTCCGGTTACACCCGTGTAGTTTCCAAGGTAAGCTATCAAATTCTCAGTTATAAGTTTTCACTTCTATCGGCAGTTCCCATGACTGCCAATTTTTTTTATTGCTTTCATGTTTTCTTCTCGATAAGGTATAGGTATGGTACTATGTATGTACTAGGTTTATCCAACACACTCATATTTTTATAATATAGAGCGAAGGTCTGACGGTAAGCAACATTCATTACGGTGCTACGTACCTACCTACTTGAAGAATCAAAAATACTGTCTATTTTAGTAGATGATTTCTAGATGTTTAGCCTCAGAAGCGAGGCAGAGAGGTAGCAGAGTGGTAGACATCACTTTAGGTAAGTAAAAGCCGCTTATAAATCTCACCACTCAAATCGGCTTTCCAACTTCCAACTGCCTAGTTTCTACAAACTAACTGTGAAATAGTGCGACTCCATTGCCGCTTATTTTCTACAGCTTTTTACAAGCGGCCTCCTTTGCCACTACTATCGCTATATGAACAGTGAGTGCAAAGAGCCACGAGTGGCCAGGATAGAGCTCAAATAAATTACAAAATTACGTTAGACTTTCATAAATCCAATTTTTTACTTTTGTGCTCGTTCATAGAGCTTGTCCTTAATGACTTACTTCAATACAGTACAACCGTGTAGATATCAGCTATAGACAAATCTCCTCATTTACTCAGATTTCATGTATCTAACGTCTAACTCATCCCATCATGGTCCATAAACGAAATGAAAAGAAACAAAGCCAGCGATAAGTGAAAAACATACACAGGTTCTATAAAGATTGTACGTACCTCCACTAAAAGCATTGTAGTACGTTATATCTCGCACAAATAATGGTGCCTAACGTTAATTGCAGCCTATTTTATTTGGGATAAGGCATGAGAAAATTGTTTGCACCAACTTTATCATCTATACTAATATTATAAAGCTGAAGAATTTGTTTGTTTGTTTGAACGCAAGGATCTCTGGAACTACGGGCCTGAATTGAAAGATTCTTTGTTTGTAGGATAGTCCATTTATCGAGGAAGGCTATAGGCTATTTAACATTACGTTACTATCAACAGGAGCAGAGCATGAATGAAAAATGTAACAAAAACGGGACAAAATATTGCTTTTTGAGCGCTTTCGTTGCGTGACAGCATATTATGTCATATTTTAAAGGTTGCGTCATTAGAACCTAAAGTAACCGAATTTGTTCAAAATTTGGTATTGGTACGACCAATTTTCGATAGATGGCGTAGCAACGCACGCGCGTTCAGCTAGTAGTAAAATAAAGTGATACTTAGTATTGTTTTTTTCGCATCGACAATGAAATAGTGGCATTTTTTCGAGAGTTCTATAGTAAAATTGGGTAATGTATTAATTATACATCACGCGATTCATATGAACACTTTCTGAAGTCTTTTTCGGTTTTTCTATTCTTAGAAATTGCTTAGAAGAGACCGCTTTTAGCGAAAAGGAATACAGCTACTTTTTAATTAAGTCGTTTTGTGTTCAAAATCACTTTGTTTTCAAATGATAAGCACTGCGCTCGTCGTCTGGAGGAATAAGATGAATTACTGCTTGTCCTGTAATTTTTAAATGAAACTTGTAACATTATCGTGTTCAAGACTCTGTAAATATTTAATTTTTTTCAAAAACGAAAATACGAACATTACACTTACAAACCGATTCACTAGTGTGTTAAAATTATATTGACGGGTTAAATTACATGCAAAAGCTTATATCTATAAATAGGTACGTCACAATGTACGGGGCAATCTCCAACCTGAAAAACATTCTTTAAGACCCCAAATAAAATAGGTATGAAGGATGTATTAACTGTACCTCAAAATATGACTACAATAGCTTATAGCAAAGACCGTACAACACAAATTCATACCTAACCTAACCTGTATAAGTTCAGCCCTAGCTAGGAATAAAAAAGAATATGTAATAATTTATTTGGTTTTTCGGGAAACATTGTGTAGCAATCTAATAACATTTTAGACCGCCATTCTATGAGTGTGTTTGTGTAGAGAATATCCAGAACAAGGGCATGGTGTTTGGTTAATAACATATAATTTAATTTCGAAGCTCATATTATTGAAGCAAAATAAAATCACAGAAACAAAAAAGCTTTGTCAAAACATTTATTTCATTGTTTATGAGCTGAATCTTCTTTCTTTTCAGGGGTTCCGTAAAACGCAAAAACTGAACCCTTATGGATTCGTCTGTTTGTCTGTCCGTCCGTATGTCACAGCTACATTTTTCCGAAACTATAAGCACTATTCTGTTGAAACTTGGTAAGTAGATGTCTTCTGTGTACCTCAAAGATTGTGTGTGAAAGATTTACTCACAAAAATATACATTTATAAAAAAAAAATGTGGGTGTGCCCCATACTTAGAACTGAAACGCAATATTCCTTTTTCATCAAATCCATAATGTGGGGTGTCTATCAATAAGTCTTCAAAAATGATATTGATGTTTCTAATTTAATTTATTTATATACTGAATAATTTGCGCGAGAGACACTTCCAAATTGGTAAAATGTGTGTTGTTTGATTTGCACATCGCACTCATCAAATTGCTAAAGATAAGATATTTTCATTCAAGCAGAATAAAAAAATAGATATGTAATGGAATAATCTGCCATTTTTTGTGCATCATTTACAGTTGACCTTCGCAACCTCTGTTTTTTTGTGTGTATTTCTTTTTCTGGACCAAACGAGTCAATTCTTTTATAAATTGTAACAATGCAGTTTTCTTATTTTTCTTCATAAATCCATATGATTCTACATATAGAAATTACAGGGCTTAGAGATATAACAACTTAGATCTCTGGGTGACGAGCGCAGTGCCGTGCTAGGTAATGATTTGGGCTCTTCGTGTTCCAATAGCTGCGTGTCACTGTGCTGTTATGTGACAGGCATGTTGCTTACCATCAGGCATATGTCCTGCTCGTCTCGTCACTCTTTACTTAAAAAAAAAAACCAAACAACACAATTTATTCGTTAAAGAAATTGAGTGCATCGATGCTGCTCGTAGTACCAGTCCACAACTACACGAAACGATTCTCACTGAACTAGTTCACTCATTTTACAAGCGTTAATTACAAAACGAAGCTGAAAGAAAGAAAAAACGTTTTAATTATAGAGCAAAGGGAACGTGACTAGAACGCAGTTCGGTCCGATATTTATATTTTTTGTGCCAGTAAACAATTCATCATTATTATCAATTTGTAGACTATTGGCAGAGTTCAAAATAAAAAAAAATATTCTTTAATTATTTGTTTTGAACTGTTTTTCAATAGTAACAATTTTGGCAATGTTGTCATTATTGTGAAACAGCGCAATACACAAAATAGATTCATTCTAACCCAGTTTACATTGTTCAAGTCCAGCGATCGAATCCAGCGCTGGATTGCTTACTGGAAAAATGGAAACTGGCACTGGAAAGCATCCAGTGCCAATGCTTTCCAGTGCCGGTTTACATTATTCCAGTAAGCAATCCAGCGCTGGATTGGGTTATTCTGTTCTGTTCGGTAATACTGTTCATTTTTTCCGGCGTGATTTGAATAAGGAATATCGAGACTCGCCATTTAAAATAATAAGACGATTATTTATTTTTTAGTATTTTTGCATTTCAAGTATTAGAATGAATCTATTTTCTGTATTGCGCTGTTTCACAATAATAACAACATTTTTGTATTTACGTGTTTGTGGTATTGTCAGATATTTTTAATAATATCTATTAGAATGGATGATTAGATTTCGCGCACTTAGTTGACATTTGGAACACTAATATTCTAATTAACTATAATAGCCTCGAATAAGTCCATTGAAATGTTACAATTTAAGGACCTGATATTACATTTCTCAGAGGACGCAATTTTATTTTTTGAACATGTATGGGGGGTCCATAGAAGCTTAACCCGTAGTTTGTGGGATTGCCACCCTTGTCCCCCGGCCACCATCTTGGAAAACGCCTTTATCGATATATCTTTCAAACTACAAATCCTACAAAAAATATATAAAATATTATTTGTAACAAATGAAAGTTTCTACGAGTTTGCTTAGATAACTTTTTCCTGAAACTTCAAATATAAGAAGTTTCAGCAAAAATGAACAAAAATTTCTCCAAAAATTTTCTTTTTGCTTTATAACTTTTGTTTATCAATTTAGGATAATTTCAGACCAAACTTGTAAAGGGTTTTTTAAAGAAAAGTTTTCGGCATTTTTTATTCATTTGAATTAATTTATAGAGATTTGATATCGCTCCAAAGTTGATAGGGCGCTTCAATACTCATAAAAATGAAGTGTAAACGAAATGATTGACATCATTTCATTTATGTTAATTTTGTATTCATAGTTTCTCACTTTTTTCTTAACTTTCCTATGTTGTGTCTGACTTAATTAGGTGACTTCATTATTTAATTGACTCTTGTACTTCGAAAGTTTTGCTTATTTTTGCTGAAACTTCTTTATTTTTGAATTTTCGATTGAAAAAGTTGAATCGAAATCGAATTGAAAAAGACATTTTCCAAGATGGCGGTCGGCAAGGACAAGGGCGGCAACCCCACAAACTTGGGGTTAAGCTTCTATACAACCCCACACATGTTCCAAAAATAAAATTGCGTCCTCTAAGAAATGCAAAGCTCATGGAACATTTCAATGCACTCAATAGCACACATGCTACATTCCATTAAGGAATAGGCTGTAGTTTAAGGAATAGTAGTATCTTTTCTCTAAATTCTACGTTTACGAAATCACGGGCATGTACCAATAGTAATTAAAGGGAGCCAGATTTAATTCCAAAACAAATTAAATAAGTTAATTTTAACTAAAACTTAATATAACGATACCAATGCGATAATGCTGCGCGATCAGATTATGAACAAAACTTTGAAACTATTAATGCGGTTGAATCCTTGATACGCGTTCCGAAGATGCAATTTGTTGAAACCGTAATTAGGTACCGAGAACGTTCTATTCACAGCTGTAAAGTTGAAGGTTCAAATCCCATTTACACCTCTGAGTATTTTTTCAATAGTAGATGTACTATGGATGACCGCGGAATTTAACTGTAAAATGAATCATCGTGAGAAAACTGGATTGTTTCAAGAACATTCGAGGACATACTTTATCCACTAATCTCTCTTGACCAGTTTAGTGGGTTAAGGTTTTGACTCTTTCCTTGAAAGAGAATACTCCAAATCTCAGCTAAGGCAACGTAAAGTAAGCAGGAAGTAGGTGAGCATCGAAAATGTTTTTGAAATCGTCAGATACAAAATGGATCTCAAAAGTTTCTGAACTACTTTACAAATTTATGTAAAATAGTTATAGCTAGAAATATATGGATATATAATATGTATTCATATTATATTATATATCCATATATTTCTAGCTATAACTATTTCACATAAATTTGTAATATGTATTCATATTATATTGTAACATATAAGTGATTCACCTTAGTAGTTAAAATAAGATAAAATAAATGTAGGATAAACGCATAGTTATAAAGAAAAGATACTAAGATTATTATATTGCGCAAATGTGACGATAGACTAAAATAAGAATTAAAAAATATGTGATTAGTAACTCAAGTTTAAGGTGCGTCCCCCAGCAAAACGAGTTTTTTGTCCAGTTTTCAGAGCTATCTACTCCTTAGTCAAAACATATATCAACTGGTAAAAAATACATTAAGTTTCTACAACTTCTTGGCTTCAAAATGGTAGTTTTATTTTTTTGTTAATGGACTTATTGTTTAAATAATCGCCTCACAACGAAGCCATAAAGAAATTAAATAATTGTAGTTATCATACATCTCCTAGGAAAACCTCCATTATTTTGATTCTGTACTTACACCAAGAGATAGACAATTCCATTACGAACATTTTGGTAGTTTAATTTTTTTCAAAAGACCAAAATCTGATTTTATGAAGATGTATTCTAAAAATTGAGCGTAAAACAGCGGCTACAGCAACAGCACTTTCGCAAATGCTATGCAACTAAACGATATAAAATTTCGTACTGTAGTGTATCAAAACTTGTACCTGTAGTGTATCGGTATGATCGCTTCATTTTCCGGTGTTTACTTGCCAGCGAGCCGAGCTAGAAGGAAATGAGCCACTTTGAACGACCGTCCCGATCTACTAGGGGCCTCATTTTTAAATACATTTTAAACTCGACTAATATTATAAATTCTACTGTATGGATTTTGTTTTTTTTTAAATAAAGAGTGACGAGACGAGCAGGACATGTGCCTGATGGTAAGCAACATGCCTGCCACATAACAACACAGTGACACGCAGCTATTGGAATGCACTGCACTGCGCTCGTCACTCAGAGATCTAAGTTGTTATATCTCTAAGCCCTGTAATTTCTCTGAAAACATTGCCCTTCAAACCGGAACACAGTAATGTTTGCACATTACTGCTTGGCGGTAGAATAACTGGCAAAGGTGTGGTCCGTCCCCAGGCGGACTCTGCCATGAGTCCTACCACTACAATTGTTTGTTGGATGTTTGTTGCTTGTTGCTCAATACCATCTTAACAGCTGAATAGATCGAGTTAAAATTTGGAACTCTTTTAGATTATTATAGTCAAACATACATACTTACAGTCCGCGAGGTATAAGCTGAGCTTTGCATTAGTGTGAGTGATCACATGCATACGCATCTATTACCAAAAGTACAGTCAGACAACAAACTCTTAAACAACAAGCTGACATTAACTATCCAGGATCAATATGGTCATTGCGAAAAAAAGTATCTCTTTTAGGATTCAAATGGTCAAGGACAGAGAATAACAGAAAAAATTTAATGGAAAAGCATGAGATCCGTCACCTACGTATAACTTATTTACTTAAAATTTCCGAATACCGTATTCAGGGCAGGCCTATCGTTTATACCAATATACAATTGATACTGCATAATAAACAACGATTTATTGAATATAAAATTGACACCTTATTAAGAGAACATGGTCACAGCGTCCTGCGTCTGACTGTACTTTTGGTGATCACTCACACTAATGCAAAGCTCAGCTTATACCTCGTGGACTGTACCTATGTGTTATTCTACTTTTTATTACGGGAGAATCACAACAACGTTTTCTTGTTGTGTTTGTGTGATGTTGCGTAGTTTTCTACGCGGGTAAAAGCGCGGGGCACTGCTAGTAAATTAAATATTATCAACGCCTCGCAGTTTTATTCACGTAGTTTCTTTTCCCGTTATTTTTTCATACTATAATCTGATTGTGTTCATAATTTAAAACAGATCCATTTAGCCGTTACGGCGTGATTGAGCAGCAAACATCCAAACCTACAAACATCCGAACCTACAAACATCCAAACCTACAAACATCCAAACGTGATCATTTATAATTTTAAAGTAGGATATTTTATGTTATTTGGGGACGTAATATCAGGCCCTTAAATATAAAATTAGTGTTTTGTCGTACTGGTCTCAAATTTCTCCTCTTTGGTTCGAAATTCCAATTTCAAATTTATACAGCTAATATTATGTAGTCGCTCAGTTCTCTTTTTGGCCCAAAACATTTCCCTGGCCATGCAGTGTGGTAATACTTCCAGTTAGTAAATGAATGATTCCAAACTTGTGTTTGTTTGTTGTTATGTATTTGACGGTTCACACTTGTATATTTGATAACTGCTTGGCGGTAGAATAACTGGCAAAGGTGTAGTACTTCCCCAGGCGGACTCTGCAAAGAATCCTACCACTACTAAAACTATAATCTAACTGCGTTCCAATTTTCAACGTTCAACGGTAGAAGCTTGATTTTTCTTTTTGATTTTGATTACCTATAGGCACAGATTACAGAAATAAAACACAGATGGAACCTTCGTGAACAACACTGTGAAGCCCGTAATTAGTCATGTTGACTTAAAATTGTCAAATCAACGTTCCAAATTACTTGTATAATGTTGTCAGTCTTAAGAAGAAAGTCTCACTATTGTTGTCTTAGCTTGGGAAATCTTCACGTATAATAAACACATCAATTGATATTTTAAAATATTAATATTATTACACCGATTATGCAAAGATTTCTTGTTACTACTATTTCCATTCTATGAAGAAAAGAATTTTGATTTTGCATGCAACTAGAAATTAACTTGAATCGCAAATAATAATATTAGTGTAATTTACTCACTTAGATGGTTAAACAAAAATTAAAACAACCATCTTTACCACCAAACTATAAATATTTATATATACAAATATTTTTGATAAAATGCATATTGGCTACCTGTATGTTATAGGTCCAAACAAAAAAAAAACTAACAAAATAATCATTTGAACAGTTCACTTATTATTCACCTTTTTTTGACAGAATAAGACTTTAAAATCAAGTAACCGTATAATATTAAAAAACTTAACAATATAAAGATATTTAATTTTACAAACAACGTTATGCATAATATTAACTTCAAAAATATCTTCCTTCAACAAATGTTTTATTTTATAAACCATCATTTTATAACCAATTATATTGCCACCGTTTCACTTAGATAATATATCGAATGACATTACAATACAATACAAAACACTTTATTGGCACCATAAACAAAGTTGACAAGAAGTAACAAATATAATAACAAAACAAAATGGGCACAAAAGGCGATCTTGTCGCTAAAAGCGATTTCTTCCATATAACTTTTTGATTCATGAGGAAACAAAATTTGTATTATTTTAGGCAGTGGTGCCACTAACGAAATAAATAAATACACAAACAAATTTTATGATGTATTAATGATTTTGTTTTTTGTACATTTTGATGTCATAAATTACACATTTTACAAATTTAACATTTACCAAAATTAAGTTTGAAATTATACTAAATTGAATAATACAATGCCCATCAATAATTTGGTCTACGAGTATCTAAAAAAATATATAATCTATATTTTACCCTAAATTCAGGGAAAATAATTTCCATTTAGTTTCGCCACACTAACCTATTTTCGTTGAGGTGTTGTGTTCCATTCATCACCAAAATGAAATCGCCTAAATTATATAAATAACAGTAAAAATATTCAAATTTTACTATGAAATTATATTCGTATTTCCTTTTTTTTGTTTTTGGGAACATTGTTTGCAATGTTTTAAGACACAAGACGGCACATTTTAAAACAAAACTTAAAATCACACGGGACTTCCGTACAACACGGAAGTCCGTTTCATACTGACTGGAGTTTGTATTTGCTTCGGCGTTTGTATTTCCTTTGTCTGCTTCAGTAGCTCTGTTCTGCGCGCTCCATCTGGTTTTATTTCTGTAATCTGTGACCTATAGGTACCTATGTAAATTATAAATTTGTAAAAAAAATACCTTTAAAAAGGTAAAATCTCTACCAATAGCTTAGGTTAGCTACCTAGCTTGTTTAAGTTGGCTTGAACTATACAACGGGGTATAGCGAGTCAGTAATATAGTCAAATAGCAATTAGACATACTTATATATCATTTAAGCTTTCAATAACAGCAAATTCAAACCACCAGTGATTTTTTCCGAACATCCTACTGTATAACGGATGGGGCTGAAATTTGGAACAATAACTTTGTTCCAAATTTCAGCCCGATTTTAGTCTGGAAGTTAAATATATTGGCGGACAAAACGAGAGAGTTTGAAAATGAGACCCCAGGCAACTCCGCATTTCATGGTTTATTGCAAGCTAATGAGAGACTCAGTTTTTCGCATTTATGGATGACTGCGTTATGCATTTTACGATGTGTCATTGTATACTTCGAGAGAAATGTTCACAATAAACCCAATAACTTCACATTAGAACTTAATTTGTATATTATACTACACTATAGTCAATAAAAAGAGGCTCGATGTTATTTTTTTATTTTTTTTGCAAAATACTATGTTCTTCTGCTTCTTCTTCAACAGCCCACTAAACGTTCCCAGTGCTGGGACTCGGGGCCTTCTCTCGCAAGGAGAGAGTTGAGGCCATAATCCACCACGCTGGCCCAGTGCGGGTTGGCGGATGACACATGACTTCCAAAGATTCTAGGTACGTGTCGGTTTCCCCACGATGTTTTCCTTCACCGTTTTAAGTTAGCAGCATTACGCACATGACTTCGAAAAGACAGTGGTGCGTGTGGGGTTTGAACCCGAGGTCTCCGGATCGGCAGTCGCCGTTCTCCCGACTAGACCAGCCGTAACTTATTGTTTTAAATAGCATAAGGCATAAATATCTCACAAAATGTCTCCACTGCTGGGAATCGGGGCTTTATCTTGCATGAAGAAAGTCAAAACCTAAATCCACCACGCTGGCCTAGTGTGTGTTGTTGCTGTGTTAGGCTCCAAAGATTCTTCAAACGTGGCAGTTCCCTCACGAAGTTTTAGTAGTTTTGTTTTACTAAAACCAGTGGTAATTACAAACTTGTACATACATCTGCACTTGTAAAAATAATTCTGTTTTCCGGTTTGCAGTGCGAAATTGCGAGCATAGAAATAATATATCTTACATCTCTGGGTGTTGAGCGCAGCGCAGTGTTTGGTAATGATTTGAACTCTTCATGTGCCAATAGCTGCGTGATACTTACTACCCCATTGCTGTAATGGCAGGCAAGTTGGTCACCATCATGCATACGTCCTGCTTGCCCCATCACTCTATAATTACATCCTGCTAATAATATATGCTGGGGTTAACGCCTAATGATCGTATCACAAACGATGTTATCAGGCAGAGGACCAATGTGTTGGACGTAGTGACGATGCTCTGTAGGCTCAAATGGAAGTGGCCTGGCCACGTCGCACGTGCTGGAGACGGCAGATGGAGCGAGCGCATCATACACTGGCGGCCCAGATATACCGCGCGGGACAGGGGACGGCCGCGGAGAAGATGGTGTGACGACGTCACAGAAGTTGCGGGTGTGAATTGGACGCGCCTAGCCACGGATATCAGCTAGCACTGGACAGAGCAGGATGGCAAAAAAATGGAGGAGGCCTTCCTCCATAATTGGATGCCTAGGAAAGAAGCTGTGTAAAATAATATTATCTTATATATAAAATTACTCCGAATCTTACTCCTCCGAAACGGCTTTACTGATTTTTACCTAATTTTATATGCATATTTTGTAGGTCTGAGAATCGGCTACTATCTATTTTTCATACCCCTAAGTGATAAGGGTTGTTCACCCTTAATTTTTTTTTAACTTTTGGACATTTTTTATTTTTTTTTCTATATTGTGGCATTAAAAGATACATACAACCCTAAATTTTTACCCTTTTATCACTAACCCCTATTTTTAATAGTCATTTTAGTAATTTAATCATTTTTCATCCCGCTCGATAACTGATCAATTATCGTCTTTTTTGTAAATGTTTTTCACTCTATTTCGATTAAAATTTCCCGGAGCTTATGGCACATCTAAAATTGTTCTATAAAAATAAACATAAAAAATAAAGTTTAGAGTTGCCATGGAAGGTTAAGATTCACAAACCAGTCCGGCAGATGGCGCTGCAGTAAGGCAAATAAAGGCTATTTTATTTTATTTTTATAATAATACAAACCAGAAAGTTTGCAAGAATGTATGGCTATAATTATTATGTGTGATAATCTTTCGCGCAAAAACTACATACCTACGTATACTACATACGTGTGTATGTAGTTTTCGCGTGAAAAAGTAACACACACACATCCATAGATAACGGTCTGGAATAATACATAGGCTATTTACTATCCCAGGAAATTGACAGGACCGGTAGCTTGCAAGAGAAGTTACAAGGTGCTGCTATTATAAAAATACAATTAAAAGTGCAGGTGAGATTCGATCTTACGACCTACTGCTAGCGAACCCTGATTCCCGCCACCAAACTAATACAGCTTTAAAACATTACAGTATTTTGAAAGGGTATTTTATAAAATGACACCTTTGTAACAATAATTTCTGTAGGTGTAAGGAGGAGTAAGCGATCACAAAGTTACCGCACTGTTTTTGACACAATCTCACCTGAAATTGTTTAATTATTTCAGTTGAAAAGCCAAAGTTTAATTGAATTACACCTTACCTTACTGTTATACTATTCAAAAGTTGTTGTTAAACGGGTCTAAACAGTAAGTCAGAATAATCTAGAAAATCTGTAGTTAATGTAACGTAAAATAATGTTTTGACCAACATTTAATACTAGCAGCGCCCCGCGGTGTTACCAGATTAATTCCCGTTTCCGTTATTTTGCCGGGATAAAAAGTACGTGTTCAGCCAGCCTATAATCTACCTGTATTTAAAATTTCAGCCCGGGGGTCTACCGCCTAACGAAAAACGCTTGCCGTCTCTTTCATTTCAAGCGAGAAGAAAAGAGACAGCAATGGAAATGCGTCAAAGTGTCAAAGCGTTTTTCGTTAGGCGGTAGACCTCCCGATCTGTTCATACGTTACGATGTGATTGAGCAACAAACATTCAAACATTGACATTTTATAATATTAGTAGAATTATAAGAACAATTTAAGAAGATATGGTAGAATAGTGACTCGATAGTACGATTTTAAAACCATGAAGTCGTAAGTTCAAATCATGGCTGTACCTTCAAGTATCTTTCCAAATATTATGACGACAATCATCATCATCATCAGCCTGTTTTTGTCTGCTGTGCATGCCTCTCCAATACTACGCAACTCAGCCCGATCCTCGGTCTTACGTTTCCAACCGCCACCAGTTCTTTCGTATATCGTCACTCTATTACTATCTAATACTACTCTACTAATTGTATCAAATTTAGTTTTAAGAATTTAAATTAAATTGTAATAATTAATAAAAAAATTATAAATCAAAATTTAAGTGTATTAATTGTGGTCAAATTTAGTATAGAACTAGCTTTTACCCGCGGCTCCGTCCGCGCAAAATAAATATTAAGGTAACTGAGGCAGTGCTTAATTGAACACCCATACAAATTTACAAATAAACAGCTTATAATTTTTATGAGGCACAAATACATTGCACGTCCGTTAGGCTAAACTGTCGAAATCAACCTCTTATGGCACCGACATGTATACAGTTTAGTAAAAAAAATGTTTGTCTGTAAAGTCGGTTTACTGACGATAGAACGTGACAACGTCTTAAGAAAATACTGATGGAATGGTAGCATTTTTCAAAAGAAATTTTTAATTTCATTTGTTCAATAGATTTGTATGTAAAAAGTAATTAGTAGAATTTAGTCATTTTCAATCAAAACAATGCAAAAAAGCTTTTAGATACCGGGGATCGAACCCGGGGCATTTCACATGCAAAGCGAACGCTCTACCACTGAGCTACATCCCCGCTTGAACTACTGGTCGAAATAATTAGTACAACTGTAGCAAACATGCGGCGAGGTAACGACCGGCGGCGGTAACGTTACATGACGTCATGTTTTGTGGGCGTGCAGCCGGCTTCATCGAATTATAAGACGTTATCATGTCAAAAATAAATTTCTATTTCTTCCTATGAGAACATTGAGCCGCTATTGCTACAATATACCCCCGGCTTTCTCCAAACCGTGTTGTATTCAATAATTCAATGACAATACTCATTATTCGATTACAATAAATACGAGTACTGATAAAGAAGACATCGAGACTGATTTCGATCCTCACCTTCCATGGCGTTACTTGTCACTCAGTTCGACAGATAACTCTAGGGAATGAGTTCCACTGACACGTGTTCTGAGTAGATTAGTAGAGAAGACACGTTTATTGTGTGGTTCATACAAAACAATGATACGATTTTAACAGTACATCATCATCATCATCAACAGCCCACTAAACGTTCACACTGCTGGGACTCGGGGCCTTCTCTCGCAAGGAGAGAGTTAAGGCCATAATCCACCACGCTGGCCCAGTGCGGGTTGGTGGATGACACATGACTTCGAAAGATTCTAGGTACATGTCGGTTTCCTCACGATGTTTTCCTTCACCGTTTTAAGTTAGCGGCATTACGCACATGACTTCGAAAAGACAGTGGTGCGTGTGGGGTTTGAACCCGGGGTCTCCGGATCGGCAGTCGCCGTTCTCCCGACTAGACCAGCCGTTACTTAACATTACACCAAAGCAATATTAATGTATTCTCAGTTTGACCACAGACTATAACGATAAACAAAAGAGTAAGTATTTATGTATGCGTGTGTGTCAAGTGCATTGTAGAGTGTGTATTTTGAAGTAAACATTTCTTTTGGTGAGTCACAGACATACTTTTCGTGGGCTGTGAATTGAATTCTGAAAAGTCACGCTCGGGAAACATAAGAAATCTTCGGGTAAACTCGGGACCATGGCCATTGGCCATCTAAAATGCGTCTGCGATTCTAGATGGCCATGCGCATGGCCACGCATTCCGTTTTCACCCGCGTAGTTTCTAGAGTAAGCTATCAAATTCTGAGCTAAAGGTTTTTACTTCTATCGGCAGTTCCTATTTCTGCCAATTTTTTTTAATATAAACATACAAAAAAATTGACATTCAACATGTATTTATGATTTACTACAGTAACTACTATTAAGTATTATTTTGTTATTTTTTAAGTAAAAGGCCAGGGCAATACGCTAGTGTTCACTGGTCGCCTAAAACTATTACCAATCTCAAAATGGCCACTCAATAAGTCCAAAATGAGAATTCTCAAAGGAATAGAATAAATGGGAGCCCACGTGTGAAAAACGCTATTTTACTACTTACGTTGACTACAATAACTTTGGAGCTCGGATAAATTGGTAAAGCTGGCGAGGTAGTGGGCGAGCTTTGTACTGGTGAATGCTTATTGCCATTCTAGAACGAACCACGGTAGTAGACAATGAGAACGAAAATAACGACTTAAAATGTATTCTAGTGGTTTTCAAAACAATGTATCATTAATGTATTCATTATATTATAGTATAATATAGTATATATTATAGTATTCAAAGCATTCTTTAATATTCACCTTTTTTATTATCTTTTTATACTTATACATGCTTATACTATCAACGTTAATAATCTTTCCCTTAGTAAAATTAACATACAAAATTATTGTTTTAAATTTAATAATTCAGAATTTTGCATTCACTCACATTAACATACAAATTAATATACACAACTTCAATTATATTGAATACATAAAAAAATATAATTTAAAAACTCAAAAACCCGACTGCGTAAAAAGTGAACCAAACTACGTACTCGCATACTAAAAAAAACTGAAAAGAATAAAACAAGCATTTAGATTTCTGGTGGTCTGGAATTCTATAATATGTTATTGTATTAATACTATTGAAATAAATACAATATTGTCTAATAAAAGAACATTACAACTGAACAGTCGGGATCCATTGAACAATTACATTGTATGTCGAATAATAATGGATCCCGACTGTTCAGTTGTAATGTTCTTTTATTAGAAAATATTGTATTTATTTCAATAGTATTAATACAATAACATATTATAGAATTCTAGACCACCAGAAATCTAAATGCTTGTTTTATTCTTTTCAGTTTTTTTTAGTATGCGAGTACGTAGTTTGGTTCACTTTTTACGCAGTCGGGTTTTTTAAGTTTTTAAATTATATTTTTTTATTTTATACTTTTTAGTTATGAACAATGTTGTGAATGTTAATATGCCCAACATAATAATATGCATCTTTTGGTTGTTGACCCAATGTCTTCGTTTCTACTGATATAACATGTAGGATTTTCTACTGCATGTAATTCATATTTATAGTTTTGTGTTAGTATAGGTTTTCGATTGACGTTGAGTACCTACTAAATCGTTTGAAGTTGGAGATGGGCGACCGAGGCGGAGCAATCCGAGAGCGGTTCCGTGTTCCCACTATCACGTACCTGCACGTACGAAAAAAAGGTAGTCCAATATACCTACTAGCATAGATCGTAGAACCCAAGACGGGCCCCATCCCAAACTTCACGGCGCACGCAATCATGTCAACGTTGGGAAGAGTGAGCTCACTCTTTCCGTTCTAGTCGGTTGCAGGACGCGGTGGACGCCGGACGTTTTTACCTGTCATTATTCGGTGTCAACAACCAAAATAAGTAGAACCACAGCAAATCTCGCCGCTAGCGATTATAGATAGGGGTCAAGTAGATTGGTTGTTTGTAAACCACTTACGATACATACAGAGACGCAGTTTATTACCAATTTCAAGATTCTCAGGGCACATCTATTGATTTATATCGATGCCTACTAGATACATTAGTATATAATGTCCATCCACATTCACACGTACAGTTAGTTATACGAAGTTTTCTGCTACCTAAAAACCTATAAATGTGAGAATGGTTGTTACTCAACTTGAAATCGATATACATCCTAAACGGTCAGTCAAATCGAAAAACATTGAGAGAAAGCTAATCATTATTTTCAAATACCTATTCAACGATACCCCTCTTGACATATTTTGGTGATTTTCATTTTTTTTATTTGGACAATATGGCGTCCTGAATCCGCCATATTGGATTTACACTAATGTCATGTCTTTAGTGTCACTCGCCAGATTAAGAGGAATCGATTGACGTGTGAATCATAAAAATCGGCCCAGGCGTTTGGTCTGTATAGTGCCTCAAAGGAACATACATACATACATCATACATAGACTGTTAAACACATTACCACTCCTTTGCGTCGCGCAGTCGGGTAAAAAGTTTGAAAGACGGTAGGTAGCTCACATATAATACTAGACAGTAGAAATGAAAACACACATAAAAAAACACTTATTTTTATATAGAAGGTTCAAATAGATTACATTTCAGTATGTATTAGCAAACGATTTGGGTCCACTTTCCTCATCGGTACAACGTTATAATGACATACGTTGCCTCATTGTTGCCTGAAAGATCCAATCTAGAACTGTACAAGGTCAGAGTGAATAGGCATTTTCTAGGTCACCGTGGGTAATTTTTAACCCTAACGTCGTTTACCATCTCAGTTGGCGGTCCAACGCAAACCATACAGCGCAGCGTGACAAAAAAAAACTCTCATCGTTTTCGATTCTCGTCATTAAAAACTATAATGCTAAAAACAGATTGATAGTCATAGACACACATACACATATCATACAACATAATCAACCCATTCATTCACTCATCATCATTTATTTATTATTTATATTTATTCACAATGTTTTCTTTTGCCATATTTACTCGTAAGGTAGCGGCATTACGCATATGATTTCAATAGGCAGTGGTGACAAGATGCGAATGCAAGAGGCTCCGGATCATTAATTACCGTTTTCTTGACCAGACATTGGTCTGGTAACTTCGTCTACACAGACGAAATACATTAAATTTACTGTACTCCTTTTACATCTCGACTGAAAAAGGGTTAGCTCTACAGTATTGATGGTCGCCACCTTTCTTCCATTTGGTAGGTGTCACCTGGTCTTCATTGTGCCGCTAACAAGACGAATCGCTGCTTTACGCGCTCTTTGTGACCAATTTACGACAATAGTGACATAAGTGACCCTTTAGACCAGCTCTTTTGACCAACACGTGCGTCTACATGCGACATATCACTGGTTCGAATGTCTGAAAATAAATCATTCAGGTTTTATAAGTCTGCAAACATGACACGCTCACGCGGTTTCACCTAGTTCTTAATTTGAAAAGCGTGTTGAATATCTTTAGATGATGAATTATCTAAAGCATTTTTTTAAACCCTACTAATAAGTTATTTGATTACAAGCTAGGAGCAAGAAGAGGGTAATCTAAATAAAACTCTTTACATTTCACCTTTTACTTCACTTCACTTCATTTCACTTTTTACTAAAATCGAACGATTAAACAAGAACCCAAGCGCCACCGGTACATGGAAGATATTAAGGCCGATTTAAACTGAACGAACATAGAGCTAGAGCTGGAACAAGAGCATTCTTTCTCGATCTTTTAGTGTAAACGCAAGATCGTTCTTAGCGTTTTCCATATTAAATATTCCATAGAATCTTTGCGAACGCAAAACAAACAAAACAACGAAAGAATGTTCTACGTTTGTTAACACCAAATGAATTTGATACAGTGGGGATAGAATGAGCATTCTCTCGTCTGATGTAAGTCGGCCTTTACAGAGCTTTAACTTGGAGCACTTTGCTTTAAATTCATATTTATCATTCACTGTGGAACATTTTAACCGAGTGTGAGTTTCTCCGCACATTTCATCTGTCTGTCTTTAAATCCACCTTAACTAGGTGTCTATGAAAGCGATGTAAATCGCTTGGATGTAAATCCAAGTCCGCGTTATTGCGTTTCATTCAAACTTTAAGCCTATTTTACATATTTTAAAACATATTTTATTGTTACCTATGAATATTTACTCTATTAATGTCTCCACAAATTTGAGTCAAATAAAATTGTAGGTAAGTCTGTGACGTAAAAGTTTTTTTTATTACTATGTACCTATGTATAAATTAAGCAACGCCAAGTGTAGTGTTTTTTTTTTAGTATAGAGTGACGAAACAAGCAGGGCATGTGCCTGATGGTAAGCAACAAGCCTGCCACATAGCAGCACAGTAACACGCAGCTATTGTAACATGAAGAGTCCAAATCATTACCTAGCACTGCAGTGCGGTCGTCATCCAGATATATAAGATGTTTTAACTCTAAAAATGTTTTTTACCTATGAATATCCAAAAAAGTTACATTGTCTACAATCGTATATCCCGCTATCTCTCCGTGACTCAAGTAAATTTTTTTGAAGTTAAAATAAAAATCGGGTGAAAACTTCACCTTAAAAATGTATTATCAATTGTGTCAGTTCAATGTCATAATTCATTTCTTAATCCAGTTACCTTTTTACTAAGAGATTTTGGGAGCCAAAGGAAAACAACAACTGTAGGTCAGATTAAACACAATAATGCTGCAAATGGCCCCGTTTTCAAATCTCATAATCTCCAGAAAACAATTATAAACTTTAGCCACTTCTGGAGTGACACTCCAACTCGCCTTATTTCATATTTTACGTAAAACGATACCTACGAAAATAAATAATTTACTTTAGTCTGACGAGTTTGGGTTTAAATATCCCTAGTTTTAGAATTCTACACAAAAAAGTACTCTTTTTTTAAATTAAACTGAAAATGGCAGACGTTATTAATTGCTTAAAAATAAATTATTTTCTTTTTGCTTCGTGCTAACAACAGAACTCAAAATTAAGCAATGGAATTAAATCTTTATCGCTACAAGTATTACCTTGAAGTAAGTTACAATATTTACTAGTTAACTTCAGGGTGTTGCTTTTTGAGGACAGTTTGTGCGCGCATCGTAAAAAAATACTTTGATAATTTGTCCCTAACGTGTTAAAATAAGTATAATTTCATAATGGGGCCGTCTTGCCCATACAGTGGTTTATAATGCTTTAGTATTTAGTGATTCTACCAATTGTTTTTGATTTGGTGGTTTTGGTTGCCAATCGTTTATGTATTTCGTTATCTATTTTAATTTCTGTAGTGGTAGGACTCTTAGCAGAGTCCGCCTGGGGAAGTACCACACCTTTGCCAATTATTCTACCGCCAAGCAGTAATGTGCAAACATTACTGTGTTCCGGTTTGAAGGGCAATGTTTCCAGAGAAATTACAGGGCTTAGAGATATAACAACTTAGATCTCTGAGGTGACGAGCGCAGTACAGTGCTAGGTAATGATTTGGGCTCTCCATGTTCCAATAGCTGCGTGTCACTGTGCTGTTATGTGGCAGGCATGTTGCTTACCATCAGGCACATGTCCTGCTCGTCTCGTCACTCTTTAATTAAAAAAAAAAAAATTTAATTGAATAAAGAGTTAATCTAAATATCTGGGGTGCCATTTAAAACGCATTTTTTTTGTCCTAAATTACTTTGGCATAATGAGTGTAGTATAATATATAGTGTAATAATGAAACTTATGCAAAATAGTTTTTTGGCATAATAGGTTTTAAGAGTGCGCCTAAAGCCAGGAAAAAATCAGATTTCACCCGCGCGACGCGTTTCTTAATGTGATGTACATAAAGTCGAGAATAGCATGACACAGTTTGGAGGAAAAATCAATATTTAATCAGGAGTCCATTTTTGACCAAGTTTTATTTAATTACTCAATAACTAAACATAAATTTAAAAAAGTGTTCGGTTACTTTACTAGAACGTACCAATAGGAATTTTATTACCAAAAAATTATGTGGGGTCATCGCTGATAATTTCGAGTACTCGAATTAAAACGGGTTTTTTCGGTGTCATTTTTATTTTTTTATTGTAAAAAACTCTGATCTATTTTTAAAATTCTATTCGGTTATTGTGCTTCTTCTTGATTGTACCCACACGTCAATATTTTTTTTGTCATAGTTTTTAGTTTCTTAACTTCAGTGAGCGGCGTCGAAAATGTCCTTTTTTCGTTTTCTGGCTTTAGGCGCCCCCTTAAGCATAACAATCCATTGTACTACATTCGACTCGACTATTGATGAGACGCATAATAGTCTTTAGGCATATTGATGAGACGCATATTAGTCTTTAGGTTATTTTTTATTTATTTGTTGTGCTACTAAATATAGACCCAGGTTACATAGGACCCAGATCCGATTCGGAGCTCCCTAACTCCACTTAGTCTTGTGTATTTAAAAAATGCGGGAGCCAGAAGCTCAAAGGAGGTCCTGAGTGGAGCGAGCCATGCGAGGCCCATCGTAGTGATGGGGGAGGTGGCAAGCAAAGCGAGCCGGCGACCTCCGTAGTGGAGCGCAGGCCGAGTATGGAGAAGCGACACTCAGGGCTGACCGCAGAGCTTCTGGCGGGAGCCTACCCGGAGTCAAAAAGTGCATACTTCTTAGGTGTGCCGTTTGTTCAGTACAGAACATAATATTTTCTACAGTCCACAACATAATCGATCGTTTTTACTCTTATTCACATTAAATCTATATTTAATTAAGTTTGCACTAGCAACACTACATGTGAATAGGTTAAATTAACATTTCCGGTTGTCACTTGACTCCGGGCTTCCATTTTTTTCTACTGTGCTATGAACAGTGTCTTAGATTGCAATAAATCTAATTTATTATTTAAAGACTACTAAGCCTTTTATTCATCACCGTTTGCTTTTCTCAATGTGTGCCTTTAAATATTATGCTATGTTATCTTTATGGTATATATGGTTAATGGTTATGTGTTTTAACATTATGGCTAGTTATTGTTATGCTGTAAATGGTTATGCTAGTAAAGATTATGCAAAAATAGTTATGCGTTTAGTTGTTATAGTAAATTATCGTTAGTCCTAAAAACGTTATGCCTGATTAAATTAGTACAAAAATTGTTTTGGTACATATATCTGTTTATTTTTTAATTTTTTAATTATCACCTGTCGAACCGTTATACACAAGTAGTTTATTTGCATAAATTACCTATTGAAAGGGTATAATAACCCTTTTCAAGGAACGTTGTATGTCGTATAATTATGAATTCAGACGTGGAATAGGAATCAAAAGTTATCTTGATGTTGAAGACTAAGAACAACAATGCAGGATTACTGTTATCTCCAATGTTAATCAAGGGTTTGATGAAGCCATCTTAAGACCGCATTGTCTATTGTTGAATCTGAGTTAAATCATCGGAGTGAATTGTTTTGCTAATCCCTTTTGTATCTACGCATTTGAATGTAGCTTCATGGCGTGCCCACAGATAAAATACAATTCTACTAATTTTATAAATATGAAGGTTTGGATGGCTTTTCTCAATTACGTTGTTAAAATTGGATGGATTAAATAAAAAAAAATATTTTGCTCAATTGACAACCTTGGTCTGTCTCACGACACGCCATTGAGCCCAGTCCTCGGTGATGCTTCTCCAGACACTTTTAAAGTTTATTCCATTAAAGGCGGAATTACATTACGAAATTAGTGTCATGCATGTTGAAATCAGTTTCACGAAAGTAGTTTCGATATATGCGAAAGTAATTTCGTGAAATAAAAAGTGTCGTGAAACCCACAGTATCGCAATAACCATGGCCCCATCAGCATCAAAGCTATATTCAATGTAGTTAAAGAAATGCTTCTATATAAACTTAAAAAAAGACTATCAAGAAAAAAAAGACGTTGGTGGATTCGATGATGGTTAACAAGAAAGCATTTGGGTGCAATGAAGTTAGTCTCTGAATTAGCAGGTGAAGATCCTGAGAGCTATAAAAACTATTTCGGGTCCCAGGGACACTCTTGTCGCTGATATTCATTGATGAATTGTATATTTTTATCTGTACTCCATGTTTGGTTTGCCATTTTTAACGCTTAAAGCGCGCGCAATGATAAAACTACACACGTCCGCACAGAACAGGTGCTTTCGCGACACTAGTTTCACGTCGCATCTACACTATGAAATTAGTTGCATGACACTAATTTCACCTAAAAATCGCGCAGGGCACGAAACTCATTTGCATTCGTGAAATTAATGCATGTATTACGAAAGTATTAAATTACATGTGAAACTGTTGTTAAAACTAATGTCGCGAAATTAATTTCATGCCACTAATTTCGTAATGTAATTCCGCCTTAAGTTACTTTTATCGATCCGCGCTGCCCACTCTAGGACATTTCTACCCTCAGGCAGCTTTTTCACTAAAAATGAGCTATGCTACGTTGCTATGGATGCAATTGGTATCCATTAATCATATTCATTGTGAATATAGCACAGCACTGGTGAAAATTAGTTCAACAAAGGCTTTTTGCAAAATTTTTATGAAATTGTTTTTTTTTATATCGAAAGATGTTTGTTATGGGTGAGAGCTATGTGTATACTATGAATGCGATCTATGGATGCGTGAGTGGTATAGCTTCTCGACCTTCGATAGATTGTTGCATTGTTTAGCTCAATCGAGCTACGCATCTTGCTTCGCGACGGTGCATCTTCATATCACATCTTACTCGCCAAGCTATTTGTAGCTTAGCATTAGTGGAAACGCTCATAAATATCTATGGTTTCCAAGCTTAGCCTTTGCACCCTTGCAGCTTACCTGCATAGCACGTCTTTGGTGGAACGTCAGCAATCAGCTTAACAGTTATCGGTCCTACGACAAAAAAATATGACCACTGCCACATTTGTTTACTTACTTAGTCTGAAAGTGCACAGTGCTTCTTATGTCAACAAATTGCAGCATTATTTAGCAACTATTATTTTTGTAAATTTGTGTAAACGAAATCACGTGCAGATACTAGTGATGGTCAGGGTGTGTACGTTTGTGTTATGAGTTAAATGGGATAGTTCAAGAAAATCTGCTTTTCCTTTATTTTGTGCGAACCCTTCCATTGAAATATGGGGCGCGTTGCCCGAATTCCGTGACAGATACGATCAGGGTGTTTTGATACATGGTTGATATAATCCAGAGTGAAATGATGTCTTCTTGGTAAGCAAGCGTCTTTCATTTTAGGTCATATCGCCCTTTTACGCCAAGTTAGACGGTGGTAAAGGGTAAACACGTACACTCTTTTGCTGTTCAACTAAATACTTTTCTATTTTTCTTTTATTGACATTTTTAACGAGGAATCTAAATATCCTGTACAGTGTACAACAAAAACAGGTGAAACTATAAGATACCATAGGGCATGGCTAGCCAATAGCCATATACAAAAAAAGGCAAAAATTTAATAAATTTTGCATACTTTTGGGAACGTTTGAGAACTCCCGTTTCCATAGCTTTATAAAACTTAAACGTATAACTCAGAACGCAAAACCAATAATACCTTACGACTAATGGCTATCGCCTAACGCCTATCGCTTATCCATATGTGTTATCCACCAACCCGTACTTGGCTTGCGTTGTGCATTATGGCCTTATAAGAAAAAACCTAGAGTTCTAGAAGTGAGATCATAAGGTAAGCTGCTTCCATTGTGATGTAGTCCAGGATACATTAATTTTATCAGCCATGTACCGAAACATTTTTAAGATTTTCTAACATATCTAAAATTATAATAATACTAGCGGCCCGTTCCGGCTTCGCTCGGACATAACCTAGACACTGTCTGCAGCGCCATCTGCCGGGCTTATTTGTGAATTTAAACCATCTTCGAATACACACACAAAAAAAAAACATTCAAATTGGTCCCGTCGTTTAGGAGTTCACTGTCAAATGATTAAATTACTAAAATGGCTATAAAAAAACAGGGGTTGGTGATAAAAAGGTAAAACTTTAGGGTTGTATGTATTTTTTAACGCTACATTATAAAAAAATAAAAACCAAAAAAAATTACCAAAAATTAAAAAAAAAATGTTTGGGGTGAACAACCCCTAACTCTTAGGGGTATGAAAAATAGCTAGTAGCCGATTCTCATACCTACAGAATATGCATATAAAATTTGGTTAAAATCAGTAAAGCCGTTTCGGAGGAGTAAGGAAACAAACACTGTGACACGAGAATTTTATATATAAGATGTATTTCAACATAACTCAGCCATTTATTTTTAGTATAGCGTGACATTTTTGGTGACGTGGGCCGAGTTCATTCATTTTACAACTTGTCAGAGAGATTTACACGAGACTTTAAGCCGTGTCCATAATGTAGCGCAGCGGGGTTTGCCATGGCTTTGGGTGGTTACCACTGTTTTTGAAACAAAATATTCATTCAACTCAGCTATTCAAAAATTTAGTAACTCCATTTAATCACACTGATATTTACTTTAAAAGTAAAAATTTATGTATGTTCGAGTGAAATGCAATAGATTGATAAAATAAACTAAATTGAAAACTAAATCCAAATATTTAACTAAACTATTTCACTTCATTAGCAGCTCATTAAATATTTCCACTTCTGGGACTCAGGGCTTTCTCTATTAAGTAAATAGAGAGTTAAGTTCATAATCCACAACGCTGGCTCAGTGCGAATTGGTGTTCACAAATTACTTCGAAAGATTCTAGATGCATGTCGCTTTCTTCACGATGTTTTTCCTTCACCTTTTTTTTCTCCACCAGACTCCGGGGTCGGTGACTTTTGTCATTACAATAATCTTTTTTTATTGAAGTGAAAACTTCTTTAGGCGCGCTATAGACAGAATTTTCGTGGGCTGTGAAATGGATTCATCAATCGTCACGCTTGGATTTGATAATGGATCGGATCGGATATGAAATCTTCGGGTAAAAACGGCCAGGCAGGTACCAGGGCAATAGAAACAGTAAAGAGTTTCGATTACCTACCTCCAACAGCCCAGCGTTTATCTCCAGATACCAGGACAACAGAAATATAAAAGAGTTGCGTTTGCCCCTAGGTACCAGTACCAGGGCAACAGCAAGTTTTCACTTCTATCGGCAGTTCCTATGACTGCCAATTTTTTTTTACATTGTTCTTTGATTAGGAGAAGAAGAGGAAAATAAGGGGGGGGGGGGATTAAGTAGAATAAATTAAGTATTTCTTCACCTTAACTGTAACTTCTAAATTATTGCACTGTCCATTTAAAAAATGTGTAGAAAAACTTTAAAATGCAGTAACATTTGTTCAACTCTTCGCTATGAGAGATTTCATCCAAGCCATCACAGAATGGAGCAGGAGGTATATATTTTTTTAATAAAGAATGAGGAGACGAGCAGGACATGTGCCTGATGGCCACATAACAGCACAGTGACACTCAGCTATTGGAACGTGAAGAATCCAAATCATTACCTAGGACTGCACTGCGTTCGCCACCCAGAGATCTAAATTGTTATATCTCTAAGCCCTGTAATTTCTCTGGAAACATTGCCCTTCAAACTGGAACACGGTAATGTTTGTACATTACTGCTTGGCGGTAGAATAACTGGCAAAGGTGTGGTCCTTCCCCAGGCGATCTCTGCCAAGAGTCCTACCACTACAAAATGTGGGGAACAAAGTTTTGTTGCACTTATTCATAAATAGGTTGTTTGACTTACCTTACCGTACAAAATATAATAACGACATTGTTGTATTTAGTGTTATCTCGGCTCACAAATCGGAACTCTAGTTCGCGTAATTGCCATCCCAGCAGTTCCTCGTCAACTTTTAATGAGATTATAATAAAATTGGGACATTATACACTCGGGGAAGTTTACCAATTATCCAGGGAGTTTTAATTCGATTAAAGTCCACATTTTGATGGTAAATGGGAGTTGATGATGGGATTATAAAGGGTGGATAAGCATGTTAACTCAGGCAACTTCGCGATGTAGGCACTTTTTTAACGTAGAATACGAGAAGGTTCTTAATTTTAATAAATATTACTTTGCGTAGGTTGTGAGGTAACATTTAACCTCTAATAATTACATCATTGCAGAAACAATATATTTGCAATATAATAATACACATTATTTTTAAAGTTATCTAATAAATAATAAAATAAAAATATAAATAATATAATAAAAAATAAATAATATAATAAAATAATATAATAAAAATAAAATAATATAAATAAAAAAGCTATCGTGCCCACAATTGTTCTTCTTCTGGTAAAGCCCTTTTTTCGTTTGCGTGGGGTTTGTGATTTTTTTATCACATCAGAGACTAAGCTTTTTCGGGAAAAAACAGCCTACGTGTTATTTGACACTCGTTCGTTTAGACGTTCCGACCAACAAACGTCTAAACATCTAAACATAGAAACCTCTTCCTGCATTAGACAAAGAAAAATAACAAAAAAATAAAATAATGTATAAAACGTTAATAAAAGACATGGACCTAGGAGTCCGTGGAGGTGACATTTTTCAAATAAAAAAAAAAAACAGAAACCTTCGGTCCTATTACTATTACAAATATCAAATTTAGCAGTGCCTTGTGGTTTTACAAATGCCTATATTATGTTCTTTAAGACTTTAATCTAACTCTATTCCAAATTTCAACGAGATCCTTTCTGGCGTTACGACGTCATTGATTAACATCCAAATATCAAAACATTGACATTTATAATATTAATATAGGTAGTAAGATTCCTTTGATCTAAATGATGATTTTCAGGTATGGTTCACATAAGTTTTTATGGACGCTGCAAAAATCCGTGGAGGCTTAGTAGCCAGAACAACCGATCACTCAATCGTGAGATGGTAGGTTAGAATGTCGCCTTTGAGTATTTTTTCAATTGCAAATACACAAATTTGTCATCACCACTGGCAAACAGTGAAGGAGAAACAGAGTGAAAAAACCGGCATCTTCCTAAAAATATCACTGGATATTCGCATGTCCGCTTTTGGCCAGCTCGATGGATCATTGTCTTCAATTGTTTCTAGTGAGGTGGACCGTAACTGGAATCTTATGATGTGGTCTACGTAGCATAAGCAGGCCGCTAAATGTTCCCATTGCTGGGATAAGGAGCCTTCTCTCGCAAGATGAGAGTCAAAGCTATAATCCACCATATTGCCTCAGTGCGGTTTGGTGGATAACACATGACCTCGAAAGATTCTAGGTACATTTCGGTTACCTCACGGGTTTTCCTTCACCGTTTCAAAAGTTAACGGCATTACGCACATGACTTCGAAAAGACAGTAGTGTGCGTGAGATTTTAAGTCCAGATTAGCAGCCGCTGTTCTCCTGAATAGACAAGTCGTAACTTCGTACCTACTACCTCGCATGGTTTGCGTAGGTGTTCAGTAAGTGTAAGTTAGTAGAACCTTGCACCCTGTACTTAACTTCAATGGGCAGTAGCGATCACCTGAGGTGAACTAGCATAGATAACTTACAAAAAAGGACCCCTTGACTCTGTACTAGTGACTTATTAAATGTCATCATAGTCCTCCAATCTCTTTACTGTTGCTTTTCGCGAATAGTTCACATACGAGTATGGGTCTAGCTCGTAAGCGTTTTCAGTCTCTAATTACGTGAATCAAAAAGTTTCTGACAAAAAACTTCTTCTCGAGTTTTAACTTTTTATAGTTGCACCTTAAGTCTTAGCTTAAGCAGCCCTCTAAATGTTCCCTATGCTGTGACTCGAGCCTTCTCTGCCAAGATCCTTAATATCTTTTGAGGTTATGTGTCAGCCACCAACTGCCACTGAGCCGGAGTGGTGGATTATGACCATGGAGACAGTCATGGTCATAATCCACCACCCTGGCTCATTGGGAGTTGGTGGCTGACACATGATCTCAAAAGATTTTAAGGAACATGTCCGCTTGCTCATAATGTATTCTTTCGACGTTTTTTTTTAAGTTAGTAGCAGCTTATTAATAATCAATAGAGATCTTCTAATTATGTTCGAAAACCAGGTATTACACCTCATTAAGGCGTTTACCTTGCATTGAGAATATATTTACCTTATTTATATTTAACAAAGAATCCTCCTACTCTCAACCTCCGCATGGAAAACTTGTCAAACCTTTTTAAAAATTGTGGGAATCTAGCATCTGCCGGAGACTTCGCCCGCTTAGAACTTTTTCTCTTAAATTAGCCACTCCACCTCCACTAATTTCGGGTCCGTGATCTTTGTTATTTTGTTTTTTTTTTACATATATCTGGGATTAGGAGAAGACAGGGCAAAGGAGTACGGAACATATTTAACCTAATTCTAACTACTAATACTAGCATGATTTTGTCTGTTGAGCCGATCACTACCGGTTGGGATTCCGCTAGCGGAATCGATGATATCGTCAATTTTCAGTCGCCTCCTCCCGGCCCGGAGTCACCACTACGGCTGCATTTCTGTCTTTTACTTTTTCCCGCTTAGTGCAGTGCAAACACGGAAATAAACATAAAATAATGTAGTTTGGGAATTATGAAGGATCGATAGGAGGGTATATCCTGAACTTATATTCCAATTTGAAGGATTCTGGCGAGGTCAGCCCAAGGTCATTTCGATGAAAACGCGTTTAATTCTATATCTCAAAAAAGTTTTACGCAAAACAGTTCGTAAATTTAATTTAAAAGAGAAAAGGTCTCCATAATTTTTTGCCTAACACTAACCGTTCTCGAGATATCGAATAAAACTCGTTTTCATCGAAATGACCTTGGGCTGACCTCGCCAGAATCCTTCAAATTGGAATATAAGTTCAGGATATACCCTCCTATCGATCCTTCATAATTCCCAAACTACATTATTTTATGTTTATTTCCGTGTTTGCACTGCACTAAGCGGGAAAAAGTAAAAGACAGAAATGCAGCCGTAGTGGTGACTCCGGGCCGGGAGGAGGCGACTGAAAATTGACGATATCATCGATTCCGCTAGCTAGCTGACCTTGCCAGAATCCCTCAAATCGGAATATATGCTCAAAATATAGCCCCCTATCGATCCCTCATAATCCCCAAACTACATAATTTTATGTTTTTATTTCCATTTTTTCCGTAATTGCACTGGACTAGCATGCAACTTAGAAAATTACTCTTAACTAAGGAACTTTACATATTTTCTGATGATACACTACACTCCACGGTTTTCCACGCCTAATTCCAATTCCTGCAATTTTCTCACAGGAAAAATAAGTTTATGTGTCATTCCAGACTGTTCTAAATTTCAACCCGATCCGTTCAGACGTTCCGACGTATTAGATTATCAGACATCAACACTTTCGCATTTATAATATTAGTAGGATAAGGATTTAGTAATATTCTTGCGTTAAGTTTTTACAATAAATTAAACCTACATAGATAGCTACCGGCAGTCAGCGTGGCAAGGTCAAGATACGGCTTGTATCGTGAGGGGTCTCCTGACAATGCGCGCTGTTTCTATGATCACCGCCTTCTACATCTGACGCTTGATTTCTCTTGAAAGGCTTTATGATGTTTAACTCTCCGTTTCTTATAAGTTATTCCAGACTGCAATCTAATCGAGTCTCTAATTGTAAGCTTGATTCTTTCATTTCTTACAATTGAGCAACAAATATCGAAACATTTCAACTTTCACATTCAAATATTAGTAAAATTTAACAGAACTACGAGTATTACATACCTATATTTTATTTTTGAAGTGAAAACTTCTTTAGGCGCGCGCCTAGACAGATTTTTCGTGGGCTGTGAATTGAATTCTATCGTCACGCTTGGGTATGATAAGAAATCTTCGGGTACCCGAAATCCAAGGCATCTAGAAATGCGTCAGCCAATGGGAAATGCTGACGCATTTCTAGATGGTTATGCCATGATGACCAGGCCACACCCTCCGGTTACACCCGTGTAGTTTCCAAAGTAAGCTATCAAATTCTGAGTTATAAGTTTTCACTTCTATTGGCAGTTCCTATGACTGCCAATTTTTTTGTTGGTGTTAGGTACGTCAAAACTTTTCGTAGGTGTAGATAGGATGTTTTATTTCAAACTTGGTTCTATTCATTTAGTCCAGCCGGTATACTAACACACTAACAGTATGACATTATTTTATGGAATAGTGTTATCAGTTACGCTATAAGTATCGGGCTACCGTAGTTTGTAATTGTCAGAATTTGCACAGAAGTATCACACCTTTGCCAGTAATTTTACCGCCAAGCAGTAATGTGCCAAGATTATGTGTTCTGGTTTGTAGACAAATTAGAGAGCATAGAGATAAATCTTTTATCGCTGGATGACGAGCGCAGTGCAGTGTCAGGTAATGATTTGGACCCTTAATGTACCAATAGTTGTGTGATACTGTGCTGTTATAGGCAGGCGTATTGCTTAGGGTGCTTTTCCACCAGAGATGTGCTATGCAGCTATGCTGCAAAGATGTGAAATCTACGCTACGAAAATATGTGACCGTTTCCACCAATACTACGCTAGGTAGCTGTGCGAGGAAGATGCGCTGCGAAGATGCGCCGCCGCAAAGTAGCTGTGCGAGAAAGATGCGTATCTCGAGCTATGCTATGTATCGATAGTAGGGAAACGACGGGAGCGGCGCGGTGAGGAGAGAGGCGCGTCCTGCCGCGCCGTGCCGGGCGTGCCGGCGACTCGTTTAGTTCATTTCGTAGCGTTCAATGCATAGAACACATCCATAGCACACATCCATAGCACGGATCCATAGCACGCATCCATAGCACGGATCCATAGCACGCATCCACAGCACACATCCATAGCACGGATCCACAGCACACATCCATAGCACGGATCCATAGCACGCATCCATAGCACGGATCCATAGCACGCATCCACAGCACACATCCATAGCAAGCGTTCTTCCATACAAAAAACATATCTTAGTCGAATCCGTTTCCACCAGTGCTATTCTATGTGCACCAATGAATATGATTGGTGGATATCAAACGCATCCATAGCATCGTAGCATAGCACATCTCTGGTGGAAAAGCACCCTTACCATTAGGCACATATCCTGCTCGCCCCGTCACTCTCAACTATAAAAGATAACTTTGCTTAAATGGTGAAGCGAGCCTTCTTAACTTGATGTGTAAGCTGACGTCACTTGGTGCATGTAACTGCAACGAAATATATGAGGCTCGATCCACCATTAAACCACAATAGATATACCGTAATTAAAAATGCTAGTGTATTTGGCAGAGAGTCGTACATACTCACCTCAATCCTCCCAGATATAAAGAAAAATCCTTTTTACTATCGGAATGCTCGTAGCTCAAAAAAGTGACATCGTTTCGTGGTTGATGTTCCAAAGACACGAACGAAGAGACTTTAATTTTGTGATAAGAACATCTAGGCTGTGGAATACGTTGCCTGAGTAGGTTTTCCCCGATGGTTATAATCTTCATGTCTTCAAATCGAGAGTGAATTGTTTTTTTTTTCTAAGTAAGCACGCTCCATCGTAGACCGCAACGTCGCTTAACATCAGGCAAGATGGCGGTCAAGTGTACACAAAAAAAAGTTAAAATAAAATGGCAAAAAGAGGCGGAAGAAACCAAGTATTTACTTAAGTATTTTGAAATAACCTCATCCTACTGCTGGACAAAAGTATCCCAATCCTATCCTATTATATCCTTATTTATAATAAACTAGCTGACCCCGCAAACGTTGTTTTGCCTTAGTGAACAACCCTTGTCACTTAGGGGTATGAAAAATAGCTAGTAGCCGATTCTCATACCTACAGAATATGCATATAAAATTTGGTTAAAATCAGTAAAGCCGTTTCGGAGGAGTAAGGAAACAAACACTGTGACACGAGAATTTTATATATAAGATAAAACAATAAATACACATTGTATTGATGTATCTAACCATTTATTACACAAACATACCTATTTCATTAAAGACAGTCAATATACCATTAAGTAGAGTCATTTATAATACACCCATTTTGATGGTAAACTTATGTAACAATTAATTTATTTTAATTTAATTCTACCAAAACGTATGTATTTTCAGGTACCGAGAAATAACTTGAAAAAAAACTACAAGTATATTAAGAAAATTTAGACGTTGAATTGACATTTATATAGAACGTTTATATCATATTTATACATTTTTCTTAAGTTATATATTTTTTAATATTGAAATACACATTGGATGTGCTCGTAAATACTTTTATAATAAATAGATGAAATTAAAGCGCAACTATAAGTAATACTTGCCTGTAAAAGTTAGAGAAATCCAGCCTTGTCATAAAAATATTTACGTCGTCCACATTCAATTTACAAATTTGAACATTGAATAAAGAATATTAAACTGTATAATTAAAAATAATGAAATAGAAGCATATAATTTTACTATAGGTTCAATAATATGTCCTTAAAACTGCTGTAATCGCCATTACCATGCAAGCTGAAATCCGATGTCGTAATTAAGGTAAAACAAACTAACAATCTATTAACATTTTCTTAATCCGACAATTCATAATTGACAAGATATTTATACGTAGACAGTTTTATTTATCTACAGAGAAAAGTTAACAGGGATATTGGAATGAGCCTTATTTTCAAATTAATTACGAAGATTTCCGCTTAACAAAATGTAATAATTCCTAAAAATTAATTACAAATTCCACCAAGAACTATGGTACCTACTATCAAAGACTAACATATGTGGCTCAACCAGTGAAATCACACGTAAGTGTCACACAAACGTATTTTTTCTGAAAATATTGCAAATAAAATTACCAAAAAAACTGACCTTTGCCAGTTAATCTAATCAGAAGATAAAAAAATCTTGCCATAGATAGTGGTAGTAGCTTATAAATAAAACTACCGAACAAATTGTCTAACATATTAAAGTTTTACAATTCATTAGTACATGATATTGACCCGTATTGTCTACTAGTAGTTATTATAGATGGGAAATTCTGTATAGATGGATGTTTGTAAGTTTGTAACTTGGTCAAGAAAAACTACTGCTGGGTTTTGAGTGAAATTTTATAAATGCACAAACAGAAAGATAATTAAATAGTCTGGAATGACGCACGGCTTACTTTTTATTTCAGAAAATTAAGGGAACCGGGAACTTCGCGTGTTGACTGTGGGTTGCTACTGGTTAAGTAATAACTGCATGATATTAATTCGTAAATAAAGTACCTGTCCCGAAATATTAAAAGCTTATTCTTCAGAGTAACTACGGTCCAAATCATGCAATGAACAACAAAGTTATGGTCAAGTTTTATTTGCATTTGATAACAATGTTTACCTATGGGAAAAGAGTGCAATGTAAAAAACTTTTGAACTTTGAACACCTCGTATTTTTTTCGTCAATTTATGACCTACTAACATAACTTTGCTTGCTCCATAAACACTTTACCATCGTTCAATCTTCACCGCTCCTGGCTACTAATTTACCACCCCATAGGTAGCCGTATTTTTCCTGTAAGAAGCTTCGGGGTCAATAAAGGATAAATCTAACTAATAAATACGTCAAGCTTCTGACTTTTCCTGGTAGATTTGAGAAAACTATAAGAGGTATCTGAACAAATTCATGAAGGTCGAGCAGTTCTGAAAATTGTGCGACAAACACGCCTTGGAATTCATTTAAAGAATTTTATTTTCCACAGTCTCATGGTTCTAGCCTCTGACCTAGATGACCGCTTAATTTTTGTGCATTAATAGATGAAAATGTTACTAAATGACACGTAGTATTTCTTTTATAAATTACCTCTCTTACTAGGATACAAAAAATTGTCTGAATCTACATACAATTAAATCTAAGTTCACTGGTGCTTAAGGATTACCTTAACTTTAATGAAATAAAGCTATAAAAATTACCAAGTTCAATTCTATTTTTGATTTAAAATAACAGCCAATATTTTTGAAGTTGCCAACAATTTTAGTTAATCAAAAGGTTATTAAACTAATTGTGTTAGTGAAAAAACGAACATAACAGAAGTCTATGCATTAAAGTATGTACTTATTTTGTATTAAATGAAAAAGGGTCGTCTTCTTTGATGTATCTATTCGTCAACGGCGACCAAAACCAGAAGCGGTTGAGCGCGTGAACATGGCTCGCAAAACTGTGTTTTGTTTTAAATATTCTTTGCAAGTCCCATAATGCAATATGCATTCGAATCGAAGGTGTAATTAGTATTTGGATTTACAATGATATAAGTATTAAATCAGTTGTCTGCCTTCCATATTACAAGCTCCATGTAATTTGCGGTTATAGTGATACGTGAGGAAGGTTTACAAAACATTTAATACTTTTATTATTCCCGCTATAATAATGATAGATCATTCCCACTGCCCAGTCTTCGTTTCTTCAATGCCTTCAGTTAAAATACCTTCTTTTTGCTTAAACTACAAATGAAAATAAAGCTCCATTCCTCCAGTAGACACTTCAACAATAGAATCGGTAAGCACTCAATAATCTGTCCTGACATAAAAACGTAATTTACATATTTTCAACGTAGTATCCGTCGTCAAAGCCTTGCTGTGACCGCCTGTAGTTGTCTTGTATCTGAGAACAAATCGTTTAAACGCGTTAAAATATTAAATTGTTTCTCGGCGTAAAATAAAATATTCAAATTATTTTACATATTTATAAACATCTGTCTAGAGCATTTCGTTATTTAAATTTTGTTTCTACTTTACGTAGATTTCAAGTTTGTTTAGGTTGAAAGATATTGCAAAAACGAATCTTCTTAATGTGTAAATATTGCAATGTCGATAATTTTTACATGCATAGTTTATTATTTATTTCTGAGGGGCGAGCTCAGTGCAGTGCTAGTCAGTGGTGTTATGGGCAATCGAGTAGCTTACCATCAAACAAATGATATACTCAAATACTCATGGCGTTACGCTCTATAAGACATACGTGAATATAAATACTAATTTGGTTACATCTTAAGGCTACCACGTGGTGGTCTTTGGACCTTAAGTACACATCACGTAGTACCTATATTTGATACATACGTAGGTATTTAATATTTATATTTAAGTTTTTAAATGGTTTAATTAACTGAAGAAAAAATAATCAGTCACATTCAGCAGGACTTCTTTCAAAGGCTATAGTAATGCAAATAAATGTTATGCCCATTGGTCACTGAGCACTACGAAGCTTGTAACTGAATTATAGATTGCAGATAGTTCAGTCGTAAGTTTGCAGCTGTTTGTTTAGATACAACAGCCCAGTTCACTTCTCTCGGTAGTAATGCAATAAGACCCGAGCCTCTACTGCCTAACTAAATCGGCTATGGCGTTGCTATTGTTGTCTCTATCGTTTCAAGCGAAAAGAAAAGAGATAGCAATATCAAAGCTAAGACATTTTTAGTTAGGCAGTAGACCCTCTGAACGTCCAAGAAGGTTACACGCCACTTTACTAAAGTCTAGAGTTAAAAATATTGTACTACGCGTTGTTACACCAAAAAAATCCAATTTAATAAGGAAGCGTGATAGTGGCGCCGTTTGTTTTAAGTTGAAAAGTGGGCAAACTTTAGATACTAGTATTAGAGTTACGTAAATCATCTCACCCAGTGTTTGAAGATGTTGCGAAGTTTCAGCTTCATTACGTCCCTGGCCGACTCTTCGCGGTCGTACGAACCTGTGCAAACGAACGACATTATACTGTAGTTTACTGTACTTACTGTTTGTTTTGTTATGTTTGAAGCAAGATTTAAGAGTTAATTTAGGGAGTTTAAGGCGTTCAAACGATTGTAGTACGGACCTTAGCGGTTTTGACATTGGAATAAACAATTAAATTTTCGCCGAAGAAATAAAGGGTAATTTCAATTTGAAACTAAAGTCAGACACAGAACTGAATTAAAAAAAAGTTAAACCCACTACACATATTATTGTTTCAATGAGAAAGCGTGGTTTTGGAGTAAAAAAAAAAAGAGTATGCAAACTTTGGAATTTTGTTGATTTATCAAAACCGCTAAATCGATTCACAACTGACGGAGCTATCCAATGACAAACATACAAAGAAAGATTGAGAATTTTCTTTTTTGATGTAAAAATACTAAATAGTATAGTTATAGTAAAAAATAGTATTTACTTGCCTATTAAATTACATTTAAAATTTTATGAATATGAAATTTGGGGCTTTTATTGTTCGCGTTGGAAGAACTGATTGCATCAGGCTAAAATTTGGAATTCATATTATTACAATCTGCAATAGCGCTTAGGATTTTTATTGTCAAACATTTACGAGAATGGAAACTTACTTAACTTAAGTAGTGGTAGACTTAAGTAGAGTCTTATCAGAGTCCGCCGGGGGAAGTTCCACACCTTTACCCGTTAACCATCAGCGTGCAAACATTACTGTGTTCCGGTTTGAAGGACATTGTTTCCAGAGAAATTACTGGATTGGCTAGAAATTTTTTATTTTTAATTTCTGGATGTCGAGCACAGGTGCAGTGCCAGATAATGTTTTTGACTCTTCGTGTTCAATAGCAGCGATCACTGTGCTATTATAAGCCGGCATACTGCTTATCATCAGGCAAAATTTGCCTGATGATAAGCAGTATACCTATGTCCTGCTCGTCGCCTAAAAAACATACACAAGACGCTGCAGGACGTTGCTTGTGTATAATATTATCAGAATAGTAGGATTGGCCAACAATTTCGTTGCATTGTGTTCTCTCACCAGCCAGTCTGTATTCAAGTTAACAATCTGAAATAAGTTTCACATCAAAATGGTATACCTCCGTCTCGGATGGGTATGATGTCATCACCGGGTGGAAGGATGTTGTTGTAGGAGCGGGGGTAGCCGGGGTGCGGGGGGGTCTCCTCTTGGCCCAGCTGGTGCCTCGCTACCAACTCCGGGCTCGACACCTACACAAACAAAACATATTTTAATCACTTGAAAAATAAGCAGCTCACTAAATGTTCCTGCTGCTGCGATTCGGGACCTTCTCTCGCAAGAACAGAGTCAAAGACATAATCCACCACGCTGGCGCAGTGCGGTTTGGTGGATGACACATGATTTCGAAAGATTCTAGGCACATGTCGGTTTCCTTACGGTGTTTTCCTTCACCGTTTTAAGTTAGTTACGCATTACGCGCGTGACTTCGAAAAGACAGGGGTGCGCTTGGGGTTTGCACCCGGGAGCTGTGGAGGCAGTCGCCGTTCTCCCGTCTAGACCAGTCGTAACTCGAAAAACAATTTTCTGTCGAAAAATAATAGTTACCAGGCATAAAATTCACTAATTATTAAGTTTTGGCAACATAACTAGTTTCCAGCGAGACCCAAACAGCTGGGTACTCACTTAGCAGTGTTGCATGTAACGTATCAGATTCTGTATTAACCTGCAAGTGGGTACGGCTCGTCTACGGTCCACCGCGTATCTAGCTACGAGCTGCCGGATCCGCAGTGCTCGCGACTTTGTGTTAATTGTGATATAAAATTGTGACGAGCTTACAGCGCTCCGCGCGCGAGCGGCGAGCACTGGGCTCGTGACTATACGTACTCACTTGATACTGTATCTGATACATTACATGCTACACTCCTAAGTGAGTACCCAGCCAACTACCTAGCCCAGGCGCCTACGCTTGTACCTTGGGTGCTCTGTTACAAGTTTTGTGTGAAGCCTATACTGGCTGTTTTGAGTACATCCGATATCCGTAGAGTACCTACACTAGTTCTGTTTGGTACCGTGAAACTGTAAACACTCTTAGATTATAGTCTAACCCGTGAGATTATATGCGGTAAGGTGGTCTAGGTTAGTTAATAATCTAACGTCGTTAGATTATAATCTGATTATAATACTTACGATTTTAGCGTGACATACCTACATTAGGTTTGATTGAAGAAGCAAAGTATTTACTATCACAGTTGTTCACTATACTAGTATTAAAAAAAAAATTACGGGCACACATTCTAAATCTATACAATGGTAATAGAACTACACTAACCCGTGACGTACTCACAGCGTAGTACTTTTTGAGAACCTACTCCCACGTACCAACTAAAATTACAGACACACAAACAAAGTTTCTAAACACAGTCCTTCATCTTCGTCCCTACTTCCTACGATTACCCTACTATTATTATAATGAGGGTCACCGTAGCACGTGGACCAATAGCACAGTCTATTAAATCATGCAGTCGTTCGACGAAGCCATCTAGACGAGGCAATCGTGCGGGGCGTGCGGGGTGAGACACGGGAAGCGTGCTCCTGCATTCCCTACATTACAATGTTAGTATTGCAGGAACGGGGCTCAGGGCTGACGTCTTCCGTATGTTTTAATTTTATTTTGGTGCCACGTTTTTAAAATTGCGACAGCCCTACCCGTGTCTAGACGTTATCGGCGTTTCTCCCAAAGGCGATGAATACGGGTAGTATTTCTTTATACTGTGCCAATAGGTAAGGGTTACAGAAACATCTCAAGTATTTTTGCAATTGTGGGCACGTAGACTTATTGAAATCTTGTGCAGTGACCGCTTTAACTTTGTGCCCAGGTTACGGAGACCGAACGACACCTACCTGTTTCCAGAATAGGTATTTTTATTTATTTTTGCACGTATAAGTTACGGCTGGTCTAGTAAGTTACGGTTAGAAAGTCGGGAGAACGGCGACTGTCAATCCGGCTACTGGTCCGATCCCACGTGCACCGCTGTCGTTTCGAAGTCATGTGCGTAATGCTGCTAACTTAAAACGGTGAAGCAAAACATCGTGAGCAAACCGAAATGTGCCTAGAATTGTCGAAGGTCACCTGTCATCCATCAACCCGCACTGCACCAGCGATTATGGCCTGACTCGCTCCTTGCGAAAGAAGATCCCGAGTCCCAGCAGTGGGAACATTTAGTGGGCTGCTATGCTGAGGTTTGTGAGGGTCAAATAGTTTTCAGATATTTTTATTGATTGTTTACCGCCATCTTCCCCGAAGTTAAACGATCAAGCTTGTCCTATATTTCATAGATCTCGTAAGATCGGTTTCAGTTCAGACGGAAGTAACATGCAGCAGATTTCAGGGGGTTTAGTGCGGATAGTGCAGTGGTATCGGGAGTTAGTAACGGATGGATGATATTAATCGAATGGGAAAGCTGAAGTCATCGGGAAACACTGCTATACCTACTACAGGATAGGAAATAGTGATAGCGCAACTGAGGTGATCAGACTTTCTTTATGATAGAGTAAGTATGGTAGAGTATAGTTTGTGAGTCTTGTAGTTTTATAGTATATTATACATATATTATACATAGAAACACCCAGACACAGTGCAAACATTTGAACTCATGACACAAATATTTGCACTAGGTGGGAATCGAACCCACGACCCTCGGCTTCGCAGGCAGAGCTACTACCAACTAAGCCACGAGGCCAGTCAAATGATCTACAAATTCAATGGTTTTCTGTGCCATAGTTTTAAAATATCTATTTTATCAATTATTATCTGCGTTATGAGCATAAGTATATAAAAAGTGCCGACGCGAATAGAACTAAACAGTGCTAGAGAGGACAACATATACTAAAAATATTTTTTGGGATATGTTTTGAGTTCCGACAAAAGTTGTAGAACAAGTATAGTTTGTTTATTTATAAACAAAACTTGGCCTTAAATAGATAGCAGATCACCGGTAACTCTGTATAAACTTTTAGTATGATAGGTTTACACTTGACCGCCATCTCGCCTGATGTTAAGCGACGATGCGGTCTACGATGGAGTGTGTTTACCTAAAAAAACGATTTACTCTCGATTTGAAGATACAAAAGTTGTAACCATCGGGGAAAACCCACTCAGGCAACGTATTCCACAGCCTAGACGTTCTTATCACAAAAGTAGAGTCAAATCTCTTCGCTCGTGTCTTAGGAACATCAACCATGAAACGATGTTGCTTTTTCGAGCTACGAGCATTCCGATAGAAAAAAGGACAAAGTGGTATTAGATCATGCAAATCAGTCGCACACTCTCCGAAGTGTATCCGATAAAAAACCGATAGGCTAGCAATTTTTCGGCGATGTTCAAGACTCAAGAGATGAAGAAGTCTTTTTCGCACATGAGTGTCGTTGCCTATGAGCCTTTTGGAACGTTTTTTCGTGCAAAGTTATGATTAATACTCACATCCATAGTAGTGTCTCCCGATCTCTTCCCGTGGCCGCCGAAACAGGAATGACCGAAGTTGGAACATCCACCTGGAGAATACCGTTCATTAAACATTGCAAGGAAATAATAAATAATAAGTTAAAATTTAATTTGTCCCACGGCTAAAAAAGACTTAGGACGGATAAATGTAATGTCTTTTAGTATTAGGTGGCCAGGAGCCATTTTGGGTCGTTGAGCTAATTTAGTAAGTTAGCTTTAAAAGTCTTTGAGCTAAGTTTTATAAATTAACCTATGGAGCAATTTAGTAAACGGCAACAATTCAAAAAGTGTTCTTTAAAGGCATCATTAAATTACGATAAGTCTTATATAATAATATTTATATTTATAATCAAATCTAAACCACATAGTCGCTTAACATCAGGCGAGATGGCGGTCAAGTGTAAACCTATTAAAGGTAAAACCTCAATAGACTGATAACAATTTGGACCATTTTTTATTGTGTAACTATCATTATATATTATAATGCTATTCTCGTCAAATAAGTCATTTTCAAGATGCAAGTAGACAATTTACTCGTGTGTTAAAGATTGTTCGCAATTTTGCCAATTTTGGGCCAATTTTTCATTAAAATTCCTCTAGTCAAATGAAAGATTAACGCCACCTCTGGCGAAATTGATAACTTTAACATGTCTATTAAGTTACGGCTGATCTAGTCGTGATAACGGAGACTGCCGTTCCGGAGACCCCGAGTTCAAAAAACCACGCACACCATTGAATTTTCGAAATTATGTGCTAACTTAAAAAAGTAAACATCAGGAGGAAATGTGCCTAAAATCTTTCGAATTCACGTGTCATCCATCAACCCGCACTAGGCCAGCTCGGTGGATTAAGTCCTTGACTCTCACCTTGCGAGAGAAGTCCTCGAGTCCATTTCGAGTCTAGAGCCAGCCGAGATACATTTCGTGGGCTGTTTATGTATGTGACATGTCTATTTGCATCTCTAATACGCTTCATTGTAAAAGGAACACAGATGTATCCTATAATGTAAGCTCCAGAGACCAAAAAACGTCGTTCAATCGAGCGAGTTTGGTTTGCCCGACATTGATTGACAAATAAACAAAGTAAAATTGATGTGGAAAGACGCACAATCCAAATAAAATTTATTTGTTGTGAAGTGATTAGCATATAATACCCGGTTTACATTATTCCAGTCCAGCGGTCGAATCCACCGCTGGATTGCTTACTGGAATAATGTAAACCGGCACTGGAAAGCATCAATCCAGTGCCAATGCATTCCAGTGCCGGTTTACATTATTCCAGTAAGCAATCCAGCGCTGGATTCGACCGCTGGACTGGAATAATGTAAACCGGGTATAACTGCCGTTTATACCTCGAAGAAAGGAGATATATATAGGAGATAGATAGATAGGAACACTTTATTGTTCACAACACAAAAACAAAAATAAATAACCAAAAAGATGCATTCTTAAATCTAGTGAAACAAATGGCCTTATCGCTAAGAGTGATCTCTTCCAGGGAACCGTAGGATGGAGAGAACATTTTAGTAGTGGTAGGACTCTTAGCAGAGTCCGCCTGGGGAAGTACCACATCTTTGTCAAATATTCTACCGCCAAGCAGTAATGTGCAAACATTACTGTGTCCCGGTTTGAAGGGCAATGATTCCAGAGAAATTACAGGGCTTAGAGACATAATATCTTAGATCTCTGGGTGACGAGCGCAGTGCAGTGCTAGGTAATGATTTGGACTATCATGTTCCAATAGCTGCGTGTTACTGTGCTGTTATGTGGCAGGCATGTTGCTTACCATCAGGCACATGACCTGCTCGTCTCGTCACACTATGATATAAAAAAAAAAAAAATTTAGATAGCAAAAAGACGGGGTAATGTAAGGTTAATGTGAGGTAAGACGGGACTATGTGCCGTAAAGTATCAAATTCACATACATCATACTAGCCATCATACATCCTAATACTTAAAATACTTAGGATAAGGAGGTTCTCAATGCGGTTGTATTTATATCTATGTTACGCGATAAAATTGTGAAATTTTATTAACGATGTATATAAACTTAAATTTATATCCATCCTTAAACTTAACTCAAGTACAAAAAAAATATCACCTTGTTATTTCTGAAAATTTTAAAGTGATTAATATCAGGATTGTTTGTATTGTATTCTGGAAACTACTGTTATTTTATTTATGATATTTTTTTTATATTATAATCTGAAATGTTTATGTATTATTTTGTAGATTTATACGAATTTAGGTATACCCTTAATAATAATTAGATGCAGAAATGGTAATATGTATTTACTTGATAACAAAGCCACTATTTTAAACTGTGACACGTAAGGTTGTCAATTTAGGTCATTTGTCTATGTTGTAGACATTACGTAGCATCGTAGCACCTCCGTAGCAACCGCAAATCACTTTCATTCAACGAACCAACAATGTAGTTATTGTTGAACCTCCGCCACGATTCAATAGATTTCAAAACTGTGTCAAATTTCAAAGAATAACCACCATTATGGTATTTCATTTATTCGTAGAAGTACAAATGTATTGGATTACTCGAATACTTTGTCCGTATTAATTTATTAAGTACTAGCTGAAGCTGCATGATTTGAATCCTATTTTATGTATGACATTTATAAACTCTGTAATGGTTTTTTTTTTTTTTTTTTTTTTTTTTATTGTTGTTTGCTTGTATGACTTTCAAGAATGTACTTCCTTCATTTCGTATTTATTATTATTTTCTTATTTGAAATTAAATGATTTGATAGATTAGATTTGATTTTATTAATGTTGAAATGTATGTAAGCAACTATTTGATTTTTTTATGACAGACAATTTGTTACTTAAAAACTTGATATACACTACATTAAAATATTTATCCCTTACCTAGTCCGTAGTCCATTTGAAATCAGTATAAATTCATAGTTTCTACCCACGTAAACATTCAGGTTTGCTTTCGTTGAACTTAGTGTAATTCTAGGGCACAAGGAAAATAGGTAGTTTTGTATAAAATGTAGGACTATATCAACTCATCCTTTGAACTATTTGTTTTATTTTGACTCAAAATCATTGAGCTATTGATCAATAGCAATGTCATAAGCAATTAAATTAGTACGGTGAAGACGTTAGTGTTTCCGGAGTCACGAATGCTCTCTTTATTAGTCTGACCGCATCTTAGCTCGCCGTTTCGGAACCCGCTGAACCGTTATCTTCGCCAGAAGTGTACCTTTTGCCTCCCAACCGTTCTACATCCGGTCCGGTTGTGCGATCCGTTTACTTTAGCTGTGGAAGTCTTATTAACTTAGACCCTGTGGGTTTTGAACTTAACTGTTGTAACTGAGCACACATGGATATCAAATATCAGTAAAGTATTCAATTTGTTAATTCAGTATTGTGTTAAGTTATTGCGCATTTTCTAAAGGTATTAATTTAGAAACTAACTGTTATGTAATTAAAATTACACAAATATTTTAAGTACTTAATCAAAATAAAATATAACCAAATCGATAAAGTTCTAGGTCTGTTTTCACAGTTATAAAATAACAGACGTTTTTGTATTCAACAGCTATTTATTTTTATTTCTTTAGGTGCTTTTACTTTTTTATTTGTGTTTGTAAACTCTACACATACAACATACAATTGATGAATGTAAAGCTTATGTGTTACATAATCTTATCAATCAATATATTAATCTCCTGTCACGATGTTTGTCCGCGATGGCTTCCTAAACTACTTAACCGATTTTAAATTAAATTGGCACACCTTGAGCAATTTGAGAGTCTGGTCCAACTTGAGAGATAGGATAGTTTTTATTTCGATTAATAGTCTTTAAATGACAATATCCGAGCACAGCCGGAATGGGCCGCTAGTATATTATAAAGCTTAATATGAGCGACAATTAGTCATACAATAAAGTGTTAAAAGCTAAAAATCTATTCTTAATCGTGACTTCGTGAGAATGACTTTTGATTGTTCTGTGTCTTTTGAGCATCCACATAGATTATATCATCTAAGCCCTTAGACATTTGTTGTGAGTTCGAAACTGGACTTCTTTTACTAGTTCTAAACTCAACTCATATGTTGCATTCTCTGATTCCACTTTTCAACTTAAATTTCATAAAAAACGCAACAGTTATTTTTTATTTCCATTGAAAAAGTCCACGTGTTTCCGCGTGCTACCGGCTAACCCGGCTGACTAAACCGGTCGGATCGGATTATGTCTAACGAACTGAGGTTATGCAACGCGCGGTCACAGACTATTCGCAAGATTTTCGGATTATAGCAACTCGGTAACATCGAGTCCGGTTATTTGGATTTCGAGTGATCGTCGTTGTTTGTAGATGGTTTAAGGATTATTATTTTTATCATTGTATTAGTTAAGTCTAATACAATTTGTTTTGCCAGACATATTCCATGCCTCTTATGTTTTGTGATATCTTACCGTACCTACAAACAGCAATAAAGATGTTTTGTATTTGTCTCTTGTCACAAACTTGAAAAATATTTGTTAATATAATTACTTTTTTTTTTATAAAGAAAGACGAGACGGCTGGGCTTGTGCCTGACGGACAACATGCCTTCCTCATAACAGCACAGTGACACGCAGCTATTGGAACATGAAGAGTCCAAATCATTACCTAGCACTGAACTGCGCTCGTCACGCAGAGATCTAAGATATTATATCTCTAAGCCCTGTAATTTCTCTGGAAACATTGCCCTTCAAACCGGAACACAGTAATGGGTGCACATTACTGCTTGCCGGTAGAATAACTGGCAAAGGTGTGGTACTTCCCCAGGCGGGCCCTGCCAAGAGCCCTACCACTACAAAAAAGAACTTTACTGAAGACTTTACTGAAAAGCAACACCGCAAAAATAACGTCCTGCGTTATAACGTTACTCCACCCCCGCTCCGATACTACGCCGCTACGCCCCTACGTGCGTGGCCACGCTGCCGCTGCCGCCCGACATTAGCATGTCGATGACGCGGGTAGGTAAGGTATTGCCCTGCCGAAAATTGCTTAACGTGGCTATAGAATATTTACTAGTATTTTCGGGAGTTTGATATTACAATCCAAGCTTGATATTACATTACTGTTGTAAGCTAACAACTCAGGAAGTGAATCAAATACAGGTTTATCAATCCATAGTTATTAGTATAATTGGAACATTATAAATCGACTACTAACAATCTCTAGTTTAACTGACTATCATTCGTCTTTTTACTCGACTGAAAGAAGAGTTATATTTTTCGCGCGTATCTGTTATGTTTGTAAATGTCTTTATTCACTCGAATCTTCTAAACGGCTGGATGGATTTAGACAATTAAGATATCATTAAACTCGTCTCAATAATCCAAGTCGTGTCTTTAAATAGTATAACACAATGTATTTTTATCTTTTTTTTTTTTTTTTAAATAAAGAGTGACGAGACGAGCAGGACATGTCCCTGATGGTAAGCAACATGCCTGCCACATAACAGCACAGTGACACGCAGCTATTGGAACATGAAGAGTCCAAATCATTACCTAGCACTGCACTGCGCTCGTCACCCAGAGATCTAAGTTGTTATATCTCTAAGCCCTGTAATTTCTCTGGAAACATTGCCCTTCAAACCGGAACACAGTAATGTTTGCACATTACTGCTTGGCGGTAGAATAATTGGCAACATCTCTTGATTTTTTACAGTTGGGTTTTTTTTAATTACCTAAATAAATATAAATATTGGTGGACAATTCACACACACGAACAGTTATTTATAAAACATCTTTTTCCAGCCCATCTGAGCTCTGAAGACAAAACAATGTACGCTTTGTTTTTCGAACCGTTGTCGACTAAAAAGTGGATACGTTTAGCATTGAATATTTTTAATTGAGAATTAATTTAGCCTAACAATCTCTTTAGACAACTACTTAGTCTTTTTCTTCGTTCCGTCCCAGCTGCCTTTAAATTTATTTGAACCTTACTGTTGGTATGTGTGATTACTATACATAACAAGCTAAATTTATCATATCGCAAAATTGTCTAATTATAATTAAGCTAAAATAAACACGAATAAACTTTCCGATATGTAGATTAAATGTGTAATCAGGTACTTTCTCATTGTTTTGAATAGACGCATTTAATTTCATCAACTTATTTGTGTTTGATTCTACGAAAGCTTATGTTTTCGTGTACTGACGGTTTTGAATAACGTCAATTCAATTTTAGTTCATTGAAAAGTTACATTTGGGGTTGCGTTTTTTAGAGGATGCAATTTTAGTTTTTGATGTGTAGGGGTTAAATGTAAAGCTAAAACCACACCATATTCTTTTTATTAGCTATTCGCTTATAACTTTTTATTTATAGTACTACGACGAAAAGTTACTGGACCAAAGTTGTGGAGAATTTAATTTGCAACAAAAAATGTTCACAATTTTTTTTATCAAATAAATAGTTTAAAAGATATGCCGTAGAAACCATTTCAACCCCTATTTTCAAGATGGCGGCCGTGGGACAAGCGTTTCGACCCCACAAACTTGTTTTTAGCTTTACACTGACCCCCCTACACATCAAATAAATAAAATTGCGTCCTCTAAAAAACGCAAGGTAAGGCCTAAAAAATATAACATTTCAATGGAATATTTATTATAATTTAATTTTTTCTTGGATGCAGGTAATGCTAATGTTTTACCATACATTTTGTAGTAGTAGGACTCTTAGCAGAGTCCGCTTGAGGAAGTACCACACCTTTGCCAGATATACTACCGCCAAGCAGTAGTGTGCAAACATTACTGTGTTCCGGTTTGAAGGGCAATGTTTCTAGAGAAATTGCATGTTAAAACAAATACACGGGTAACTCACGTATAAAATAGTCAGAACAGTCCGTTACCCGTGTATTTGTTTTAAAATGTGTAATAACCACGTTAGTTTTCATACTAGAAATTGCATAGCTTAAAGATATAACAACTCAAATCTCTGGGTGACGAGCGCAGTGCATAATGTAGGTGCTAGGTAATGATTTGGACTCTTCATGTTCCAATAGCTGCCTGTCACTATGCTGTTATGTGGCAGGGGTATTGCTTACCATCAGGCACATGCCCTGCTCGTATCGTCACTCTTTATTAAAAAAAAAAAGAACTACCCGTACTATTAGTTCATCACAATAATTTAATCACTTAAATTATTGTGATGAACTAAAATTATTTGTTATCTACATTAGCAAGGACATTTTTCTCCGAACGCCATCGACTTCGGTCCTGTGTCAATCGAACCAATTGAATGTATCTGTTACTTACCGCAAAATTATAATAGGTTGTAATAAAAAAGCGTTTACAATCTTATTGTAATCCTCCACTAGGTTACTTGAGCTTAGTTACAGACTGATGATTCGACACTAGATTATGACGATATTACCGTTTTGAACCGACTTAAAAAAATGTTTGTCTGTAAAGTCGGTTTACTGACGATAGAACGTGACAACGTCTTAAGTAAATACTGATGGAATGGTAGCATTTTTCAAAAGAAAATTTTAAGTTCATTTGTTTAATAGATTTGTATGTAAAAAGTAATCAGTAGAATTTAGTCATTTTCAATCAAAACAATGCAAAAAAGCTTTTAGATCCCGGGGATCGAACCCAGGGCATTTCACATGCAAAGCGAACGCTCTACCACTGAGCTACATCCCCGCTTGAACTACTGGTCGAAATAATTAATACAACTGTAACAAACATGCGGCGAGGTAACGACCGACGGTAAGGGTACATGACGTCATGTTTTGCGTGCGTGCAGCCGGCTTCATCGAATTATAAGACGTTGTCACGTCAAAAAAAAGAGGAGGTTTCAAATTCGGCTGTATGTTTTTTTGCTGTATATATGCTATGCCATAGCTCCGGCAGTTGCGAATCGATTTTGATAGTTTTTGTTCGGTAGATAGTAGTTTAGAGGTGTTCTCATAAAAATTTTATCGAAATCGGTTTGTGTTTTTTTTTAATATATTCATGTTACCGGAAATGTATGAAATCAAGGAATTGTATACAAATCCTAGGAAATGTGTACACTTCCGATACTATTTAGGAAATGTACAAAATATTGTTTGAAATACTATTTAATACATAGATATCCTAGGAAATGTATAAATTTCCTCGGAATTGTATATAATTCCAATATCGTATTAGGAAATGAATAAAGTAAATGCTTTCTGTAATAAAACTCTAACCTAACCTAACCTGTTGCACGTTGCATTACCATCAGGCACATGTCCTGGTCGTCTCGTCACTCTTTATTTAAAAAAAAACATAACCTAACCTAAAGCAATACCCTCCCCTCGTCCCGCTGTCCCCGCGTGCCCACCTATATCTTGAATGTTTTACATTTCCGATTGCTATTAAGGAAATGTATAGATTTCCTAGGAAATGTGTAATGTGTAAGTATAATATAATTTATTTCACACATTTCCGTGCGATTTTAGGAATTACATACATTTCCTAGGAATTATATACAATTACGGATTGCATACATTTCCGTTAAAATATACACAAAAACTAAAATTCTTAAGTAATAAGCTTCTTATGAAATTTGGTCGAGTGTGTGAATTTGATTTTTTTTGTTAGTTTTAGTTTTTTGGAGAAAATTAATTATCGTAATACTTCAATTTTTATTTTGCTTGTACTAATAATTGATTGAACCAAGATAAGCTTTCACGAGACGGTTTGATTAGGGTACAGAGATACACGTGGCGGCTATCGTCAACATAATTATTGTGTAAAAAACATTATCCAGCCTTAACTATAGCTAACTAGCTTGAGAACTAATAGGTACTAACTACCTAAGAACTGAAGAAAGCTTAGGCTCTAGTGTTTTATGTCTTTATTTACATTCATACTGTAAAATTATACTCATGCTTCCCAAAATACATCAAACAAAATGATAAAACTGTTGAAAGACTCCAGAAATGTTACACAGATCACGTTATTTTAAAATCAAAAGCCTTTAAAATTTTCATTCAAAAGGTAACTTCGAGAAAGTTAAAACATTAATCGCCTTGTATTTTATTGAACTGGCCAACTTTGCGGTAGATTTACAAGTTTCAACAAAGAGAGCGCATTTTCGTTTTTGAAGCGGAAAATAACATGATAAATATTAAGTATTTTTTATTTTTAAATTAAACAGAGCATTCTATGGAATGTGTAAGATAAATCAAAAGTTATGTATTTTATTGAAAATAATGTCATGATATGAGTAGACCACTGCGTGATGGCACTGTTAGGTCTAGATACCTATGCATCACAGTAATCAAAACTAAAAGTAAGTATTGCAAAAGTAATCAATTTACAGCATATTGCATCTGTCATACTTGCTACCAAATTAGTTGTATGTCTGTCAGTTATTTTTTTGCATTATATTTTGGTTAACGATGTTTTTGTTCGAAAGTAACGTTCGCTATGGATTTTTTTTATTTTTCTTCAAGCTTAATTTTTTTTAAATATACTATAATTTTGTGATGAGATTTGATCAAATACAATACTCACAGACTATCAAATTATCTTGGTTAAAGAAATGATTCTAATTATAATAACAAAGGGTTTCTATGAGATCTTTTAGCAACCGACAAGTTCTTCAACTCCGAGCAACTTCTCCATTAAATATTGCGCATCAAGAGTTACATTATTTATGATAAAACACTCGTAACTCTTCAATAAGATGGAGATAGCACACGAACTGAGCATTGGCTGAGAGTAACTTTATATCACCTATCCTCTCGAAGGCGGGAAACAAAAGACGAATAGGCAAGTGTCTTATAAATACTGGGTTAAGCAGTACTGTTATACCAAGCGACTTTTTGAAGGGATTATTTTTTTAGTCGCGTTCAGTACCTATATTTAGGTAGGAGGAAATCTTATGGGGTTACCGACTTGCTAATGTATCGGCGTTGGAGCAGCGGATTGGGGCGTGCACGTAAGGCGCTTCTTTTTTAAGTGAAATCTTTCGATCTCATGTATTCGACGTGTGTAATAGCAGTATATCAGCTACAGAGATAACGTTTAATATTAAAATTCTTAGTTTCAAGTTTTCACTTTTATCGTTAGTCCCTAAGTCTGCCATTTTTGATTTATGTATAGAAAGTAGACCCAACATTAACATAAATTATTTTTGGATAGAAAAATAAACCATCTTCAAAACTAAAAAGTCAAAAAGGCACTCAAAAGCGAAAAATACAATTTAAATATTTGCGCTATCCGCTCAACAATTTGAAGTCGGTCTCGGGGTGTAGCTACATCCAATTGCTATATGTTATTCTGGTGTGTACTTTTTGACCGTCAATTAGTATCTATGTGTTAAATGAAAGCAACTGGGTACTACAAATGTTTGTGTTTGCGCAGGAAACAGACAATCGAGTTTTATAGAAATATTTATCAGTATCTTGTATCAGAGATAGGACGCAAAAAGTGGTCATATTTTCGTCTTACCACATTAATTGTTTATTTACCCTCTTGTTTTAGTTTAGTTAGTGTGGTATATTTGAATTTTTATATTAACATAACCGTTCTTTTTATTTTTTTATCCATATTTTATCCTTATTATTGTAGATTTTTGCACTTTCTCAGGGTTTCTCTCGCAGTATTTTTTATACTATTTAGTACATTTCACATCCTGTCACGAAGTAGTTACGTTCTGCGTTACCCCCAATACGAACGCACGTTGGTTCCTAAGCGTACGTATTTGCGTCTCTAGTGTAATCTTCTTTGTACTTTTATGAACTGAATAGAAAATTTCAGACGCAGACAGCTTATATATACTGTTATTTGTAAATCAAGAGACGGATACGATATGGTACCTTAGTTGCACTATGCAATATTAACATGCGTGAATTCAAAACCCGCAGAGATGGAGCTACCGGTAAAGGAAAGCATTGTGAAGACAGCGACATATTATGTCAATTTTTGGAACAGGCGATGTATTGGTCGAGTTTAAAGCAGTTGGTAGGTAAATACATGTATAGACACTTTTTACTGTCCACAATACAAAAAAAATTGGCAGTTATAGGAACTGCCGATAGAAGTGAAAACTTATATATAACTCAGGATTTGATAGCTTACTTTGGAAACTACACGTGTGTAACCGGAGGGTGTGGCCTGGGCATCACGGCATCTCGGCACGGAAATGCTGACGCATTTCTAAATGGCCAATAGCCATGGTCCCGAGTTTACCCGAAGATTTCTTATCATATCCGAGCGTGACGCTAGAATCCAATTCACAGCCCACGAAATATCTGTCTAGGCGCGCCTAAAGAAGTTTTCACTTCAAAAACACCCCTCAGGCGGCTCGCCTCTTCGTGTTGATTTTAAATCGAAATTCTAATAGATAGAGTCTATATTTGTTTAACTTTTTGCAAGTTAGTTTTATAAACGGGTTAACGCTAGTAAAGCAAACGTCGTCGCCTTATCGCTAAGACGGATCTCTTCCAGGGTTCCAGGAGGAGAAGACAAAAAAGCTGACTAATTACGCTGTTAATTACGTAAACCAAGATGTTGAACAAAGAGCATCGTCGACGATTGATTCAAGATTTTGTGAGAACATTAAGTTGTTATACCTCAGGCAAATTATGCGTTGTACGAACGCTGTAACAACGAAAGAGGTATTAATTAGACTTTTTGGTAGCGTTGTGATTACCAGCTGTTTACTGAACCCGTTAGTAGATAAAAGAATGTATGTGTAAGTAAGGTATAATATTTTTTTTTTAAGAAAGAGTGACGAGATGAGCAGGACATGTACCTGATGGTAACCAACATGCCTGCCACATAACAGCACAGTGACACGCAGCTATTGGAACATGAAGAACCCAAATCATTACCTAGCACCGCACTGCGCTCGTCACCCAGAGATCTAAGTTGTTATATCTCCAAGCCCTGTAATTTATCTGGAAACATTGCCCTTCAAACCAGAACACAGTAATGTTTGCACATTACTGCTTGGCGGAAGAATAACTGACAAGGGTGTGGTACTTCCCCAGGCGGACTCTGCTAAGAGTCCTACCACTAAATGCTCTACGCAAGGTGTACCTTCTAAACCAATGTAGGGTGTACTAAAATTAAAAATACGAATAATTTAATGTTTGTTGCTCTGTCAGGTTAGAACGTCTGAACGGATAGGGTTAAAATTTGGAGGTTAAAGTCTGAAATATAGCACATAGACTACTTTTTATCACGAGAAAATAATGGAAAGGAGAACTGCACGGGCACGTGGGGGACTACTAGTAGTATTTATAACGATGATAAAACGATATGTTTTGATATTTGGTGGCATATAATACATAGTTTTATAGTTACCACGCCAGACATAATATATCACAATTTATTCTTCATTGCGCAGTTTGACTACGTAGCCAAACTTTTACGTCCAAAGGCACAACGACTAACCGCTGAATTGCAAAATCTGAAAGACTTTTTGGTTTCTTTTTGAGTTAGTTTGATGTCATAATGAATGAAAGTGAAAAAACTTTTAACTTTCCTCAAATTTCAGATAGATTTTTGGCTCGCACAATCTTAAATGTTTAAAATAGGGCCTGTAAATAGAAGCTTAAAATAATGGACCTCCTTACTCAATAAGCAGGTACAACAAATGAAACATTTAATTAAAATTTAACGCCCAAAGGTTTGGAAGGAGGAAACTTGGCTCATTTAGGGGTAAACAATATGTTTTCATTTTTAAACTTTTGATCACCTCAGGGCCTGCGTTGCGTACCTTAAATCTCTGCTATTTCGTTTCGGTGTTTTCTGTGCGTATTCCTGATGATGTACTATTGTGTTGTCTATGGTCTTGTGTTACATTACAAGGATGTGTGTTTTATGTTTTAAATTTTGTTCACAAGTTAATGTGTACCACCATCTTGTTTAACGGTACTAAGTCATTTATAAAAAATAGCTATGTTTATTTATCGATATAAGACAAATAAAGTGGCCAAGTGCAAGTTGGACTCGCCCATGAAGGGTTCCGTTGCAGCAAGTAACATAATATACATAGTACACATAGTTCTTGTAGTTCGTTGTAACTTTGATCGAAGTTTCAATAATAGTGTATTTATGACGTACTAAAAAAAAACTACTCATCAGATCGAGTTCAAACTAATTTTCGTTGGTAGTTTACATGGTAATGTACATCACATATTTTTTTTAGATTTTTCATTTTCTTACTTTAGAAGTTAGAGGGGGGGGGACACACATTTTACGACTTTGGAAGTGTCTCTCGCGCAAATTATTCAGTGTAGACGAAAATGATTTTAGAAACCTCAACATCATTTTTGAAGACCTATCGATAGACATCCCACACGTGTAGGTTTGATGAAAAAAAAATTTTTGAGTTTCAGTTCTTAGTATGGGGGGCAACCCTAATTTTTCTTTTTTTAATTTTTTTTTGTTCAAATCTTAATGCGGTTCACAGAATACATCTACTTACCAAGTTTCAACAGTGTAGTTTTCATAGTTTCGGCAAAAAGTGCCTGTGACATACGGACGGACAGACAGACAGACAGACAGACAGACAGACAGACATGACGAATCTATAAGGGTTCCGTTTTTACGTTTTACGGAACCCTAAAAAGGTACAAATTAGTAGACATCGTAATTTTTTTATGTGTTGTTTTCCACTTTGGTAACAATACTTGTGTCTTCCTATAAAATTTACACAAGTTATTTATTTAGTATAAGTTACGGCTGGTCTAGTCGGGCGAACGGCGGCTGCCGATTCGGAGACCCCGGGTTCAAACCCCACGCATACCACTGTCTTTTCGAAGTCATGTGTGTTATGCCGCTAACTTAAAACGGTGAAGGAAAACATCGTGAGGAAACCGACATGTACCTAGAATCTTTCGAAGTCATGTGACATCTACCAACCCGCACTGGGCCATCGTGGTGGATTATGGCCCTGACTCTCTCCTTGCGAGATAAGGCCCCGAGTTCCAGCAGTGGGATATTTTTTTTTAGTTGGACATTTAGTGGGCTGTTTATGCAATACTTATGCTATTATTTATTTAGTTTAAATTAGCTCCTGAATATTATAAAATAAAGTAAACGACGGCTTCTTGAGCCAAACTTAGTTAAATAACATAGAAAGTTAAAAAAAGAGCAGAAAACAGCAATACATTATAATTATTTACTGATGACTTTTTTGCTAATATATGAATAAGTTAGGTAGTACCGATCCAGCTACAATCTCGCTAGCCTGTACTAATATTTTAAAAAGAAAAAAATGCCAATAAACTCAAAATCGATTACAAACAAAAAAAATCCTTCACCAATACAGATTTTATAAGTATAACTAGCTGTGCCCCGCGGTTTCACCCGCGTCTATTTGAAGAAAATCCATACTAAAATATCCATTGCTGGCCACTTTATTACGTTTTACGGAACCCTAAAAATACGTAAATAAGCAACAATGCATTGTTGTAAAACTATCTTTGATTGTTGTAGAACAAATTTGATTACTTCAAATGACACAAACTTCAAATGTAGACACGTGCCGTCACAGACTTCAACGACCAAAGAGAATTTAAATTCACGGAACTAAAGCTCTCGAAGAGAAATATTTTTCCCCGTTTTCTTTACATTCTTCACTCATACTCCGTACCTATTGATAGTAGCGTAATGCTATATACCCTATAGCCTTCCTCGATAAATGGAGTATCCAACAAAAAAAGAATCTTTCCTATCGGTCCAGTAGTTTCCGAGATCCTAGCGTTCAAACAAACAAACAAACATACAAACAAACAAACTCTTCAGCTTTATAATATTAGTATAGATAACATTAAGCAGCTAACTAAATATTTCCACTGCTTAGACTCCGGACCTAGGTACTCTTAGAGATACAATGACATAATAGGGTCACTGACATTAACTGGGTCAAAAATATATCATTCTAATAAGTCCGTCAGGTAGCTTTTTTGGACAGCTTACAAGTGACGGCATAGTGCTGAATCTTAATAATTTACACCCTTCTATCATCCTACATAAGTCTCCTGGTGGTTTATTTGACCCGTAAATTTTGTTCACGGGCCTGTAGTCTAGAACTCCTCCATCTGCGAAATTTAGTAAATATGGAGTATTTTTTATTTTGTTTCAAAAACAAAAAAAATACGAAGGTACAGTACCCGGCGATAAATATTGCACATCGACACCTGGAAAGAGACAATCGGCCAACTTCGGCTTCGTAGAGCGTCATCTCTGTAGCACGAAATACAAATAGTGCGGTATCTATTAGGAGCTGTTAAAACAATTTTAATTTGCTTCTTTTAATAATTCTTTTTATTCTTTGTATAAAATACACCAATAAGTGTTCTATAAGTGATGGCTTTAGGTTCGAGTAAAATAAAATAAAAAAGTAGCCAAGTGCGAGTTGGACTCGCCCATGAAGGATTCCGTTGCAGCAAGTAACATAATATACATAGTACACATAGTTCTTGTAGTTCGTTGTAACTTTGATCGAAGTTTTAATAATAGTGTGTTTATGACGTACTAAAAAAAAACTACTCATCAGATAATAAACATAATAAACACCATTGTACCTATTGTTAAAGTGAGACATTGTAATAAAAATAATAATAATTCTCAATTACTTCCATTTCACTATCTGTGCTCTCAAAGAGGTCAATATCACTGTCACTATCAGCCGTATTTATCACTAGTCTATCAGTGTAATTGTCTAAACCGTGTTTAATGCTTTTATGTTCATTTTCACATTTGATTGTGTGATCGCAAACCTTTTTCCACTCTTCAGTCCCGATCATGTTTACTTTTCAGTCAGTAACGTTTTTACTGTAGTTAAATTCATACCCACATTTCTACAGGCTACATAGCCTTTTAGTTGAGACCATATATTTTCAATTGGACTAAAATCCGGATGATACGGTAGCAATCGCAACACAGTGTGCCCATGTCCGGCAAGTACTTTGTCCACGGAAAACTCTGTATACCTCTCCTTGTGCTGACATAATTATAATGGCATAAATCTGTGTTTTTGTTAATTTTGGATCAACTGGAATTTCGTGTATGTTTAACCAGTTGATCATTTCCTGTTTAATGATGTTTGAGTTGGGGGGTCTTTCAACATATTTATTGTTGTGATAGGGTGCGTTGTCGATAACTAGAACGGAATCACTGGGTATATTTGGGATTAATTGATTAACCAGCCATGTCTCGTAGTTATCGTTATTCATTTCATTGTGATAGTCACCTGTAGTATCCGTGGATTTATACGTTAAAAAGGCACCGGGTACATAGCATTTTTCATTTCCCGCATGAACTATTATCAAACGTTGCACTTTTGAAATTGGCTTTTTTACTCCTTTTTTCTTATTATCACTCCAAGATTTACCTTTAGTGTGGGATGTATGTATGTAAGACTCATCCATGTAGACGATATTTTTTCCTCTTTCGCGAAATTTGCGCGTTTTATCGATATATTCCATTCGTTTGAGACTTACATCGTGCTTTTCCATTAAAACTTTTCGATTGTCTTCCATTTTAGTGAACCGAAATCCCATCTCGTGAAGTATTTTTCTCAACGTCTTTTCAGACCCATTGTAATTAATAGCTTCACATAATTTAGCTTTTAATGACTTTATTGTTGGCAGTTCATTAAATCGTAAGTGAAAATCATACACCATTCTTCGAACAACATCATAATCAAAATCGACCATATCCAAACGAAATTGCTTTTTTGGTCTCCCTTTTTTGGGAGTGCTAAACTTAATTTCAGTAGAATGTGTTTCAGTACTGACTTCGTTTAATATATTGTTCAAAGTTCTTCTTGAAATTCCAGTGGCATTTGCAACTCGCGCTTGAACCTTCTTAAAAAAACAACTTACAGTTTTATCTTCATTTTTTTAAAATCTGTCAGCTTAAAAATATTAAAAGGTTAGAAAATATTTATAAACATTGTAGATAATTTGGCGTGACTGACCTCGTAAAGGTTTTCCTCTTTTTCCTAAAGATGCCATAGTACAACTTTAAATTATTTAAATTTGGGGGTGTTAACAACTCTATATTTTTTTTTTTAACTGGACGCGCCCGCACTCTATCACACTTGAACAACGACTGACAAAACGTCACATAGGTAGTGTGCGACAGAGATAATGCTCTACGAAGCCGAAATCAGCCGACTGTCTCCCTCCAAAGGCCGATGTGCAATACTTATCGCCGGGTACTGTATAGTACTTTAAAGATTGGACTGACATCACGTCTATTTACGATTTATAATTATGTAGACTTGCAGTCACAATCAGAAGTTTGATATAATATCATTGTCGATTTTCAATAATTTGAAAAAATAGAAAATACACATCCAATATTTTTTCAAAAGCTACCTGACGGACTTATTAGAATGATATATTTTTGACCCAGTTAATGTCAGTGACCCTATTATGTCATTGTATCTCTAAGAGTATCCCCCTAAGTTTTGACTTCAAAATATATTGTACCTACATGTTTTCCCAAAATAGTAATTATTTATTTCATGTTATATAACATCAAATAACTTACTACATTATTTTGTACGGCACAAGTACTTATATGAAATTATCTATTAGTTACTATTTTAGTAGTCAATAATATTTAATTATTTAACTCGGCATACTTCAATTTGATTACAAATGATTCATTCATAGCATTTTAAAATGTTCTGCCATTTGAAATAACATTCTTTACCTTTATCTTGCATACGTGGAAAGAAAATTGCGCGCAAAGCATTTTAAAAAAAAAGTACACCACCAAGGAGCCAAGTACAGGCACCAAGGAGGTAGAAATAATTAGGTTAAATTATGTTTTGAATTCAAAACCTCAGTACACACGATGTTCTAAATTCAAATTTACTTTAACCTCTAGAGGGTAAAAACGACTTTTGCGCCCTGATATCGAGGAGCAAAAGTACTATTTCCGAGCTGGTGGGATGAAAAAAATATTCTTGCTCCGCGAAATTTTCGTAAAAAATTTTGCTTTGCGTATTAATATTTAGATACCTATCCGCCTTATAACAAGATATTTGTAATTTGTCCCGTAATAAAATAAAAAATAGGCAGTCTTAGGAACTGCCGATAGAAGTGAAAACTTATAACTCAGAATGTGATAGCTTACTTTGGAAACTGCACGGGTGTAACCGGAGGGTGTGGCCTGCTCATCATGGCATGACCATCTGGAAATGCGTCAGCATTTCCCATTGGCTTACGCATTTCTAGATGGTCATTCGCTTTGGACCCGAGTTTACCCGAAGAATTCTTATCATATCCGAGCGTGACGCTAGAATTCAATTCACAGCCCACGAAAAATTTGTATAGGCGCGCCAAAAGAAGTTATCACTTCAATAAACAATATCCTTGCTTATTAAACATTACATAAGTTGACGTAACTTCACAAATTAAAGCAGGCGTAAACTACCTGAATGCTGGAATTTCTTAAAACTTTTCACATTTGTTCAGGATAGAACCCTTTGGGGTACGTAAATCATATTTACTTAACAGTTACTTGGCTAAGTTAATAACCTAGGCTGGAGTCGATACGGCCATACAACTTCGCATTGTTTGGTTTGAATTTTAACTGAGTAAAGGTAAACAAAATCAACTGCCCACTACATTAAGCTAGTCTTACCAATTAAGTAAATAACTAAAAATATATATTAATAATCGATAGTTTTTCACACATTTTAAAACTTGAATTTATAGTAATTCATCCCTACGTACAAATGTGCTTGTAGAATTTTTATTGATCTAACTAAACTAGCAGTCCATCCCAGCTTTGCCTGTGGTTAACAACATGTAGGTTATATCACACAAAGATCACGTACCTACATGTACAACGATGAAATATTTTTTGAAATCGGGCCAGTAGTTCCTGTGATTAGCGCGTTCAAACAAAAAAGCTCTACAGCTTTATTAGTAGGTATAGATTACAATGAAAATACACTACACTATAAATATTCCTGACTAACTACTTACACTAAGCACGTTTAAATTATCACATGTAGATTGACTATTGATTGTACTGCCGTTATAAACTGCTAAATTTCGAAGAGCGCTAGAAGACAGTAAAAACACAAAGAATAATTATCTTGAACTCTATTTCAGTGGCACTGTGTTCTTATGAATATTCGTGTTTCTTCCCATCAGAAGCATTTCTTGCTCATTCCGTCCATTTCGTTATATAACCTACATTAAAAATATACATACTTAATAAGATTTGTCTGTCTATCATCTGTAGGCTATATTAGACCTAAACCGTAAGCATACAAAGTAATTCATGCGTTATCGTAATCTCGATATATCGAAAAAAATCCTACATATTTTCTTACAATACGTTCATGTTGATTAGACTGTACCCTCTATATTACTTATCTGACCCAAAGTGGGCCTTAAACGCACGTATCTTTGTCTGCCTTGAAAAGGGTCGGACCTATAAATGAGAGTATTTAAAAATCGTACTTTTTAATGATAAACAAGGTGGGGTTGGCTTTTATGCCTTTATTATCGAAATAAGGGATCATTTCACTTTTGTGGTTTATTTTAACCGTACTTACCTGTTCCTGTTTCTGTGGACGTAAACGTTCAATGTTAAAGACGGAAGTGTAATAAGAAGGGAAAATATAAACCTCGAACATATTATACACCGAAAATTTGTTGTTTTAAGTAGAAACTGGAATAGCCCCGTGGCTTTAGATATATAGATAAACTCTTTATTGGACTTAATAAGAACACAAAAAATAACAAAAATATACAAAACTTAAAAAAAAATGGTTGTCTGTAAAGTCGATTTACTGACGATAGTTAAACGTGACAACGTCTTAAGAAATCAGTACGCTGATAGCGCGAGTAGTGATACCGCTCGACTCGGCGGGTGGCGCCCTCAGCGCTCAGCTTCGTCCGCATGGCACTGACGAGGAACTAACGGTAACGTTACATGACGTCATGTTTTGCGGGCGTGCAGCCGGCTTCACCGAATTATAAGACGTTATCACGTCAAAAACAAAGTAGCAATTGGCGACCTTATCGCTAAAAGCGATCTCTTTCAGGCAAACACAGGATGGAAAAGGAGAATTGAATAATCAGAAGACGGGGAAGTACAAATAATTAGTGGAAAATACACTTATAATTCTATAAATTTGAAAGTAAAATATAAATAACCCCGCTTACCCGCTGAGATCCCGTTCTCATAATTTTCCCATAGTTTTTTTTAACTAATATAGGTTCGCACTTGTACACTGTCTCGCCTGATGTTAAGCGACGATGCGATCTACGATGGAGCGTGCTTACCTAGAAGAAACCGATTCACTCTCGATTTGAAGACACCAAGATTGCAACTATCGGGGGAAACCCACTCAGGCAACGCATCAATCGGTAAAAGTAATCCGTGTCAGTGTGTGTTATTACAGACTGTGACCTGTGTTTCAATTTACAAGTAGAATCTACAGCTGTTCCAGCGTGGTTGAGCAACGAATATTAAATCTTTTGAATTCTACTAATATAATATACTAGCAGCGCCCCGCGATTTTACCAGTGTAGATCCTGTTCCCATTATTTTCTGTGTGTTCTTATCGGCTATAATCTAATAATTGTGTTCCAAATTTCTGCCCAATCCGTTCATACGTTAGGACCTGAATGATCAACAGACATACAAACATCTAAACATAAAAACATATTAGTAGGATAGGATTCAATAGTTGGGAAGTTTGTTGCTTATTCACTTCGGAATGTTTGATTGGATCGGGCTGAAATTTTAAACACAGTTCGATTATAGTTTGGAGTAACAAATAGACTACATTTTATCGTGAACGGCAACTGCACGGCTGCAACGGCAACGCAGGACACTTGTTTATAATATTAGTAAAACGGTCGTAACTCGCTTGATAGGAAGTTATCCAGATACTTGTAGATCATAGGAGACACGTCATGGATATAGATGAGAAGCGCAATATTAATCTACAGCAGAGCATGTGCCTGATTTGTGGAAGTAAGTGTTTTAGTAGTGGTAGAACTCTTTGCAGAGTTCGCCTTCTGAAGTCCGGTACCACATCTTTGCCAATTATTCTACCGCCAAGCAGTAATGTGCAAACATTAGTGTGTTCCGGTTTGAAAGGCAATGTTTCCAGTAAAGTTACATAGATATAACATATTTTATATATCTCTGGGTGAAGAGCGCAGTGTAGTGCTAGGTAATAATTTGGACTCTTCGTGTTCCAATAGCCGCGTGTCACGGCGCTGTTATTTGGCAGGCATGTTGCTTATCATTAGGCACATGTCTTGCTTGTCTCGTCACTCTATACTATGTATAAAAAAGTAGTTAGTTGGGTACCTATGTAAGTAGTGTAGTGTGTACTCATTAAAGTATAGTTTTGTCACCAAAACTTTTGTCCGTTTCAAAACCCAGAAGACAGTCCAGATTTGACATATTCCGCATATAAAGTCGCGGGTAACATCTAGTACATTAATAAAGGGCAGGATTTCAGACCTTTTTTCCCGTGTGTACCCAAAATTATTTTCATTGCGTAAGTGATAAGGATGAGTACTAGTACAATAACAAGTTAGCAGAAAAGGGAAACTCATCTGGCAAAGTTGGCAATGAGGATCAGTCACATTACAGGATAATCCAATTATAAGTAGTATTTCGTATGCGTCATGATGTTCAGAGTACGATACTTTTTGAATTTTTGAAATCCGTTCAAAAATGCCAAAGTTATTTAATATTTTCTGGGACCGATTTAAAAACACGTCGTCTGCCTACCGATACACCGATGACGTCATTCGACACAATCCGCCCGCGCGCAGCGCGCAATCGCATTCGTCCGATACAAGGACGTTTAAAAAAAGTCGGACAGAGTCTCGCTAATACAAAGGCTGTGTATATCGAGTCGGCCAGAGCCCTGTCACATACAGGTTGACACTCTTACATACATACATCAGTCGGCCATTACGCGCGCAAACATCAGCCAGTCGACACGTTTCGCGGTAAAGGAAAATCTCATCACACATAATGTCTTGCGTAGTGAAATAATAAGTATAAAATAATAAGCTAATAAGTCCATCAGGTGTTATCGATATAAGATATTTTATAGTATTCGCATTTTTATATTGCGACCACGTGAGCGCTTGATGTACAGCTGAGCTAGGTTTCTCAATTTGAATTTCCAAACAGTCTATGATGCTGATGACTTTTGAATAACGCTTCCTGAAAGGCGTCGGAAGATTTGAACGAATATCGTCCCGAGGAGGAATGAAAACCAATTTTTGCATGCATTGCGCAACTTTAGGTACTGTCTCTTTGAAATGTCTAGCTGTAGTAGATTCCGAAACTCCAAAGTAAACAGCCAGCATGGCATTCGGTTCACGCCATCTCAATTTTTTCAAGGTTAATAATACATCAACCAGTTGACTCTCAACATTTTCACTCAAATATTCTACACAGAAATACATATGCGATGGTAATCCGAGAAAAAGTTTAGGTTCTCTAGATATAGACATTAAAGTTCCTTCTTGCATGTGTTTCTTATATAACTCAGTTTCTACTTTTTGTTCCATTTCAAATTCATCAGTACTTATACTGAGATGACTAAGGTTTGCAGAAACTGATGAGGTGCTATTATAAGAAGAAAAGCTATCATGCAATGATTCCCGACGATGTTTGATTATTTTCACCGTTTTTATTTTTGGGGTCTGAGTGGCATCAGTATTGGTACCTTTGCTACGAACTTTTGGCTTAATATTAACTTGCACTGCGATAGATTTATAATTAGGATGTACAGTTGTCATATTATTATCTGCAATAGGGTCTATAACCTCTGCGTCATTTGCAGTTATATCAATATATTCACATGCCACGAACTCTTCTTGTGTTACCAGGCTTTCATGACCAACTTCTGGATTAAGTACTCTTTCAAAGTACTCAATCTGCTGTCACTTTTTATATCCAGGCCGTTCTACAACAGTATTTTCCTTTCTTTGACAGTTAAATTTGTGCGGCAGAATTCCTTTTTTTAGCCTAAGTTGTCCACCCATCAATCGGTATCTTATATAATTTTCCATGTCATTTTCCACCTGTAACAACCGTATAAAAATATAGAGCTACTTTACAATGTTTTTATATATTTTAATATAATCTTTTTAGCAAAATTTTGACTGTATGAGTAGGTTTGATTTGAAAACAGAATACGTGTAAAATATTAAAAGGTAAGTTAATCTTAGGTATTCGTTATCGCTGGTTAAAATACGGTTGTCTCCTGGACTATGAAACGCATATACGTATGTGTTTATTAACCCACAAGGACTACAAGACAAAATTTTTTTTTAATATTTTGAGCCGACGTGGCTTATAACTTATAAGGAATCTATCACTATTGTTGAATTAAAACTATAGCAGTAATGATAAGACGTACCAACCTATATGCCTACACCTTCCTACTTCTATCGATGCAAATATTAAATTACACATACGTAAATATACTACATGTACTATACGTAATAGTCAATAATATATAATACTTACGTCGAAATGATCCTCGCAACAGTAATGAGTACTCTTGCTTGATAGAAGATGATCTCTCTTCATAATACTACACCACTATTTTCTAGTTTTTTGGTCCATCGGAACACGAAAAAATAGTTTGTTTGGCGTATTACTAGTTGTACTCTTGCACTGTGGCACGATACAATATTTATAGGACATTTTTTACGCTATTAAACGGATAAATCACAGGTCAAAACTGCACGGAATCACGTGTAGTATACGGAGTAACCTAAAGTAAAGTGAGTGCGCGCGGCAGGAATGTGTCGAATGACGTCACGCGGCCGGAGCTCATACTCGCGGGCGTTTTATGAACTGCTACAGTAAAATCGGTGTATGTTCGTCATTTCTTGTCGGATTCAGATATTTTTTTCACAGTGTGCTATGGTTTTCTTTTTGTTATCAATCTACATACTTAGTAAAAAACATGACTGATCCTCATTCGTATGCCAACATGGAAAGGTGGTCGAGCGGCCAATAACAAGAAGCTGTGAGAGGGTGGGAAGCAAAATTGAAAACAATTGTAATAAAGTTACTGATATTGTGTGTTTTGCACTATTGTACAAATGCAAGAAATATATCTCAAGTTGTATCAAATTTACACATAAATTCCATTTATGTTCCCACTGCTGGGACTTGGGGCCTTCTCGCAAGGAGAGAGTCAAGGCCGTAATCCACGCTGGCCAAGTGCGGGTTGGTGGATGACACATGACTTCGAAAGGTTCTAGGTACGTGTCGGTTACCTCACGATGCTTACCTTCACCGTTCTTAAGTTAGCGGCGTTTCGCACATGACTTCGAAAAGACAGTGGTGCGCGTGGTTTTGAACTCGGAGCCTCCGGATTGGCAGTCGCCGATGCCCCGACTAGACCAGCCGTAACTTTCATGAAGTGTTTGAATCGGTCAAGAGTTCACTGGGAATAAACATCATGATACTAGATTTTTGAATTGAAAACTTTTTTTTCACCATACTTACCATGTAGATACATGCTAATGCTAAGTATAGATTTATACATATTTACTTACTTTACTTAAGAGTAAGTAAAAATGTATATCTTTACTTTAAAGCTGAAAAGGTTTTTGAAGTGAAAACTTCTTTGGCACCCCACAGACAGATTTTTCGTGGGCTGTGAATTGAATTCTAGCGTCATGCTCGGGAGTGATAAGAAACCTTCGAGTAAACTCGGAACCATGGCCATTGGCCACGCCCTCCGGTTACACTCGTGAAGTTTCCAAAGTAAGCTATCAAATCCTGAGTTATAAGTTTTCACTTCTATCGGCAGTTCCTATGACTGCCAATTTTTTATTATTATTTGTTTTAACGCGCTATTCTCTGGAACTACTGGACTGATTTCCAAAATTCTTTCACCGTTAGATATGTACGTGATCCCTGGCTATATATTGGCTACATATATACCATGGGCCAAGCTGGGGCGGTCCGCTAGTAGCTACTAACCATCGAAGTTAAAAAAAATGAATACCTACAAACCAGAATGTAAACTGAACTCACGTTTCGCGCTGACTCCGTTCGAGACCATCAGTACTGCGACCACGGTGATTGCCAGAAAAGTTTGCGCCATTTTGTACCTAAAACAAATAAATACATAATTATATCTTTAACTTATTGAAATACAAGTACAGAGACCTTGAATACATTGTTGTATGTCAAAGTAAAGTAAAAAAAAACAAACTAATTGTGTTCACAGAAACCAATACAGAACTTTTAAAATAAGAATAGAATGTATGTAAATAGAGTCGTCAATACGACTGTTAATGTATAAGTTATCATGTAATTTGAGCTAATTTGAGGTGTTATTATTGAGTTAAATTTGCTTTGTCCTACTCCTTTTTTTAGAAACTTTACCTTTTATGAAAATATTACAAATTTCATTACACATTAAACTCTCACATTTATCAAACTCTCGTATATATAGTATTTGTAGATTTTTATTTTCGCCATTTGAGGACGAATGAAACAATGTATGAAATATTTTGCTTGATGTTATTTCTCCAAACACACAATTGTAAATGCGTAGAAAATTGGGCAATTTTAAAACTAACAATCCCCTAAAAAGTCCTATTGATTTTGCGAAACGTTTTACCAATGTCAGCTTTGATCTACACAGGTTTCGGGGAATAATTAGAATATTTGTACCGCGCTTAGATCTCGGACAAAGGCAGTTGATCCGACCACTGTGTTGTTTATTTTGGACATTGTACCACCATTAAAGCGTCGCAAAAATCTTAAGCTATGCTTTTTTTTTAAACAAAAGCTTGTGAATAACTGAATAATCATAGAATATTTTGATAGTAACGCCGCGCAGAATCGTTATAAGAATTATACTGCTGCTACGTTGTTCAACACTCTGCCCCCGCTCAACAGTAAATAAGAATAGATGTTGATATAATAAACGCAATAAATATTGAGAAAGTAAAAAATATATATAAACGAACAAACTTGGTAAATTGAAGAATTTAAAATAGGTTTAAAAACATTGTTTTAGAATAGAATCCGATTAGAAGCGTCCAGTGGTTTCTCTGGCATAATTCCCAATTCCGTTATTTTCCTGGTATAAAAAATAAACCATATGTGTTATTCCAGACTGTTAGTTGTCTTTCTATGTACCGAATTGTATCCAGATCTTTTCAGTCGTTTTTGTGGGAAAGAGTAACAAACATCCATCCAGACTGACTTTCGCTTTTTTAATACCTATTAGTTGTATATTTTTATTGTATTCTGAACTTTCCCGATAAATACATTTTTAGTTATACTTTACATAAATAAACACTTAGGTATATTTGTATTCTGTTTACGTCACAAATGTTGAACATACTCGTATTTAAAACGATTTGCTTTTAGTCAAAAAATTTACAGATTTTTGCTTGGGTTTAGCCTTCAGATATTTGGTAAACCACTTTTAGTACTTACACACTCAAACGAATGAATGAATCAGATTGAAATGTGTAGTTTGGTAGATGAACTAGATTAAAAATAGGTTTTATCTCTAGTAACACAAAGTTTCTTGTAGAAAAATGGGTGTAACCGCAAATAAACTCTCGTGACCGCGTCACGCAGTTTCGGGCCTTATTCTAATAATAACGAAAAACTAATATTGTACTTAATTACTTTTAAATTATCTCCGCGTTTATTCATCTAACAGTCAAAGTAACAGAGACAATCTGTGTTGAGTAAGAGTCTGAAGAGATTTTTAAAATTTAATCTTACCGTACCTATCCGTATTTTTTTATTTTTTTTAATAAATAGTGACGAGACGAGCAGGACATGTGCCTGATGGTAAGCAACATGCCTGCCACATAACAGCACAGTGACACCCAGCTATTGGAACATGAAGAGTCCAAATCATTACCTAGCATTGCACTGCGCTCGTCACCCAGAGATCTAAGTTGTTATATCTCTAAGCCCTGTAATTTCTCTGGAAACATTGCCCTTCAAACCGGAACACAGTAATGTTTGCACATTACTGCTTGGCGGTAGAATAATTGGCAAAGGTGTGGTACTTCCCCAGGCGGACTCTGCTAAGAGTCCTACCACTACAAAAAAATATACAAAAAGTATATGTTTCTATAGCGGTAAGATGGGTATCTTACTAATATTATATATGCAAAAGTTTTTATGTATAAATAAATATCGGTGGACAATTCACACACAGCACCATCTAACCCCAAACCAAGCAAAGCTTGTACTATGGTGGACTGATAGCTGATATAATACTTATATAGTTGTACTAGCTGAACGCGCGTGCGTTGCTACGCCATCTATCGAAAATTGGTCGTACCAAATCAAATTTTGTTCAAATTCGGTTTCTTTAGGTTGTAATGACGCCAAAGACGTCATAGCGTAGCAAAAAAAATTGAAATCTGCGAATGACGCAACCTTTAACATGTGACAAATGCTGTCACGCAACGAAAGCTCTCAAAAAGCAATATTTTTCCCGTTTTTGTTACATTTTTCATTCCTGCTCGGCTCCTGTTGATAGTACCGTAATGTTAGCCTATAGCCTTCCTCGATAAATGGACTATCCTACAAAGAAAGAATCGTTCCATTCGGACCAGTAGTTCCAGAGATCCTTGCGTTCAAACAAACAAACAAACTCTTCAGCTTAATAATATTAGTATAGATACTCGTATACACACTTATAACACATAGAAACACCCAGACACAGTACAAATAATTGAATTTATCACACAAATATTTGCACTGGGTGGAAATTGAACCCACCCAGTATGGAGGTTTTTATTCTTTGCAGAAAAAACTACTAAAGGGATCTGGAAAACATTTTCTACATAGGTAACTAACTAATAGTCTGGAATAAAACATAGGCTGCTTTTTACTCAAAAGAAATTTCAGAATCTGGAACTTTTATTTTTTATTTTTTATAGCATAGAGTGACGAGACGAGCAGGTCATGTGCCTGATGGTAAGCAACATGCCTGCCACATAACAGCACAGTAACACGCAGCTATTGGAACACGATAGTCCAAATCATAACCTAGCACTGCACTGCGCTCGTCACCCAGAGATCTAAGCTATTATGTCTCTAAGCCCTGTAATTTCTCTAGAATCAATATGGAACTAAGCGAATAAGACCCCGGGATGTTACAAGTGTCTCAAATATTAAGTCTTATTAAGACGCCATAGAAACTCCCGACTACATGTACTACAAGTGTTGTTTAACAAAACAGTTACCCAAGGCCCAAGGCCGAGCAGTGCGTGATCATTCTAATCCATCTTTCAAAAATCCATCCTTTACGGGAAACGTCGGCCGTATATCATCAAACCGAATTTGTTGTTTGTGATCTGAAGAAACTTCGCAAAGTTACCACAGAGTTCAGACAAAAACAACCAGCGTTATTTTACATCGATATTATGAAAATTCTATTATGAAAGTTCTTTATGAAAATTGAAATATTATTTTACTTTCACAAACTTGATAAAAAGTGCTAAAATCGTAATTAATTTATTGGCGTATGTAAATATTTACAAAGGTTAATAAATACAAACATTAAGTAGGTACAAAATGTTAAATACCTATCATCTATCATTTCCAGCGACATAACAGTCATTAGATACATAATATTATAATTATTAACTCGAACACCAAGAAACGTATTGGAAAGTACGTGAAGCTTTAAAAATAGGCAGAGCCTTTACACCAGAGCAAGCTACAGTGAAAATCACACTAAATACCTAGTCATTTACACTAAGCACAGCTGTATTATCCATTCAGTAAGTTAGGTAATAAGAATAATATTGAATTTAACTAGGTATATCATATTTACTTTGACTTTGACTTTGTCTGACACAAATAATAGTCCAGTCAATTTAGACATTTGAAGGTAAATAAATTATCAGCAAGCTGTAAGTGCGTGCACTAGTTTAATACATGATTAAAAGTAACCTCTGCAAGTTCCGAATCATTCCGGTGTGAGCAAATTTTTTTATTCGAGGTCCAAGATCGAAAATCGAGCACAGCCCAAACCGTAAGAGTTAGAAACTTAAAATTTCGCACACGTATTTTTCTTATAACTTCCACTGAGGAAGGATTTTTCGAAATTCAACCCCCAAGAGGGTGAAATAGAGGATGAACGATTATTATGAAACTTTTTATTCCTTGGACATAATTGCATGAAATTTTGTACGAATTGAGTACCTACGGCTAAAATAATGAGTTCCGTATTACAGCATTTTCCAAAATTACACCTCTAAGGGGGTCACCTCCTTCCGTTATATTCCGTGTACAGCAGAACAAATAAAATATGTCAATCAAAAAGTAATCATCTTTTCCTCGCTTTTATACTCTACCAAGGCAATACAACCAACGTGTTCTAAGCACACGCATTTAAAATCGCTCCATCTGAAGCTATTGATGCATCCGCCGAGTCCGGGAAAACAACTTGTTACTCCGGAACTACGTCACAACCATACAGCCGAGAACCTTCATGGCGTGCTAGCTACCCATACTTTACATTGCAACTCTGGGTTTAGGTATAAGGAAAGGGAGCAAGTTATACTGGTCACGCGGTACGTTGATATGTTAGTTACAGACGGGTGACGTCAGGGAATCTGATTTGTATTCGAACACATTCGAGTGACCTGTGTGGAGTAGAATGTAGCAATACTATGCTAGTACATTTTATTCAATATTACATTGTAAAAACTGTAATACGTCCAGAAATGTATGGATATCTAGGAGAGGAATATGAAGATACCGGCCTAGCTTAGTTTGAATCCCGCAATTAAAATGGTGGAATTAGAAACATGTGAATTGAACGGATCCTATACTTATAACATCGTAAATGTTCTTAATTGTGTGCAATGAAATAATTGTTTTATAATTTGAATACTGGCTTTGTAATTGATGTCGATGTTGATGATTAAGTTCATTTTTTAATTATATTTTGGCTATATTTCTAAAATAAGTATTTTCCTAAAACATCATCACCATCATCAACAGCCCACTAAATTTTCCTACAGCTGGGACTCGGTGTCTTCTCTCGCAAGTAGAGAGTTAAGGCCATAATCCACCACGCTGGTCCAGTGCGGGTTGGTGGATGACACATGACTTCGAAAGATTCTAGGTACATGTCGGTTTCCTCACGATGTTTTCTTTCACCGATTTTAAGTTAGCGGCGTTACGCACATGACTCCGAAAAGACAGAGGTGCGTGTGGGGTTTGAACCCGGGGTCTCCGGATCGGCAGGCGTCGTTCGCCCTACTAGACCAGCCGTGAATTAAAAATACCGTTGCTTTACTAAACGTAATTTGAGCTTTACTTTGTCACAAACGTCGAAACGTCCGTTACGGTACTATCGTCTGCGTGCGTAAAAACACCAGGATTCAACAGGTTGTTGATACGTGAAAAAGTGACCAAAAATCTTGCGAAACTGGGTCTTTAATATTGATTTGATCCAACAAGTAACCTCCAAATACCACAAGTATGGATCTATCTCAAGAAAAGCACGAAAATCAGACTTACATAACACTCTATACTATAAGTTTCAGTTTACACGAACAAGTTACCAAAACATTACATAGGTCGAAAACTTTGCAGCGGTCAAAGTTGACCTTTTGCTAAGAGCACTTGTCGTAACTTAAACTTTGGTCACATTAGTTCCGAAAACTTGTATCACACTTAGAATTCAAGCGACGTTTCGACACCAATTGGAACCTAATCTTCAGCTATTTGCTTAGTTTGAAGAACACTACGTGAAACTCAGGATGGACTCGCAGTTAAGAACTATTTCCTTAGTCGAGTGTGGAGACTTCAAACACAGCAACTAAAGTGGATTTTAAAGGAAAATACTTTGCCAAAGTTCTGCGGTATAAAAACTATTTTTAACTGTTAAAGATGAGGATAATCTGTTTATAGTATTGACTTTTTTAGAAAAATATTTGTTTCTAGGTATATTACTTTTAAAAAAGTACAAATTATATAAAGTTTAACGCCTTTATTAGCATAATTATTCCATGGAAGACTCATCATGAGAAACCTCATCCTTGAAGTAAGTTAAACGTAAGTGTGAACAATTAAACTTTGGAATGGCTTGCCTGAGGAATGGATATAATTTGGGTGTTTTCAAGTCTTGTTTGTATCGGTTTCTTATAAGGATCAGCTTTCTCCATTATGGACCGTCTCATAGCTTAATATCTGACGGCAGCGATGCAAACTTATTATCCTTAACAATTTTTTTCTATGAAAACCAATAAATCTATAATTCTTAAAGGAGACTCATTGTCGCTAAAATTTATTCACTGATCTTTTGTTACAAATTATTGTTTATATTAACGATGAACAAAGGACGTGAGTTAGCTTTTATGTTAGTAATACAACAATCACGCACTAGTATCTGACACAGCTATGATGCGCAAAAGAAGTAATCACAACCACAGAGTCTTCTCTTTTAGATTTCTCACGCTTTGAAATACCATGTTTGTAACATACTCAAGCTCTATTTTCCCCACTCTATCAAACGTTTTTCACTGTATTCAAAATACAGATTTTTGCATTGCTACCTACTTATGTAATTTATTTAGTTCAAGTCAACAAAATACACGTCATTTTAACTGTTATAGGTTTACCGGGTGGTTTCTATGTATAATAAGTCTGTATTTAAAAATGTACAAGTATTTTATCAGCTATCTGGTTTCCATAGTTTTAGCTTTAATTAGTTTGAGGTCAGATGGTATTGTGTGTGAAATATCCACCTATATTTTTTTGACACTTGACCGCCATCTGATGTTTTAATGCATAGTCTACAATGGAGCATGGTTACCTAGAAGAAACCAGCTCACTCTCAATTTGAAGATATTTGTTAATTCGTGCAACCCGTCCTGAACGATTTCCGTTGCAACGACTATTACAATTTCACAATGCTGGCTGAGTTACTTGGGTGAATGACGATGGCTATCCTCTTTTCTTTTTTCATTAATTACTTTAAAATATTTATTGTTTACATCTCTACTATGTATTGTAGGTATTTAATTATAGTTTTAATTACAATAGTAGAGATATACCTACTGTACTGTACCGTTGTATATGTCGGTGTTTGTTCCGAAACTTTTAGGTTTCAAAGTTAACGGTTTAGTTATATAAGTATCTTATTCTGTCTTCTCACAGACTGTATATCCGTCACAAAATATATTTATTAATTAATATAGGTATTTGCCATAAAATAAATTTTACTTAACACCCTATTAAACAAAATTTGTATTTATTCGTCAAAAACAGAAGATTTAATAAAAAGGGTTCGATAACCATGTCATTTTTGTAAAGGTTTTCGCAGAGTTTACCTGGGAAAGAACCACACCTTTACCAGTTATGATCTGCCCTCAAGCCCTAAATTACAAATATTACTGTATTCCTTTAAAAAGGGTATATGTTTTTAGAGAAATTAATGAACAATAAGGTAAATCATATTTAAGCTTAGGCGAAGAGCGCAGAGTAGCACGAGTCAATAATTTTAAGCTCTTTGTGCTCAAATAGCTTCGTGGCTCTATGCGGTTATGGGCAGGTTTATTACTTAATAAGCACATGACTTGCTCATTCCGTCTTTATATTATAAAAAAACTACAGGACACATAGATAAAGCATCTTATATCTTTGGGTGACGAACGCAGTGCAGTGCTAGGTAAAGATTTAGACTCTTCATGTTCCAATAGCTGTGTGAGACTGACACGCGCTCCTTACCATCAGGCACATGTTCTTCTCGTCTCGTCACTCCTTGTTTTGTTAAAAATATATTATAAACTTTATTTTAAAGTTGATGAAAAGTTTTAACTTCTTATCAACTGTCACAAAAACTTTTATTCCGAATACGTATTCCAATAAAGTATTACAATCGCAGGTGTCTGTCTCAACTTCGCCCAACTTTTCCGTTATCTATAAACGTACCTACCTACACTCAAGATACATTTTCGTCCAAATAAACAAGCATGGCAACATTTTAATGGAGTCTCTAAGATACTGACTGAATCTGTTTTTATGGGGCACCGTAAAAATATTCGTCATAACGTACGCATTGAGCGACACAATAGCACTTAGCTAAATTACCCACACACGTGCCCGTTTTAATGCCTGAATATTTTTTCATGATTAGATGCGTTGAGATGTTTTAAATTAGCATTATTTTAGACTACATGGATGCCATTTTTACAGTCGTCATACCGCACTTTGTATTGGGATGAAAAATAGCTCCATATATTTAGGTATATTACATACTAGCTACGGAGCGGCGTTCAACCCGCAGCTTGTCAGTTATTCACGATGATTTACTTTGACCTTATACAATATGCAAACAAATTAATCGTTTCATTGGATATCTTATAGGAACCACTAACTTTAAAGGGAAAATCTGATGTATAAAATTCTTGTGTCACAGTGTTAGTTACCTTCTCCTCCGAAACGGCTTTACTGATTTTTACCAAATTTTATATGCATATTCAGTAGGTCTGAGATTCAGCTACTAGCTATTTTTCAAACCCCTAAGTGATAAGGGTTGTTCACACCTAAATATTTTTTTTTAATTTTTGGACAAAAAATTGTTTTTATTTTTTTATAATGTGGCATTAACAAATACATACAACTCTACATTTTTACCCTTTAATCACTAACCCCTATTTTTTAATAACCATTTTAGTAATTCAATCATTTGACAGTGAACTCCTCCTAAACGGCGCGGCGGGACCGATTTGAATGATTTTTTTGTGTGTGTACAAGTGGATTCGAGGATGGTTTAGATTCACAAATAAGCCCGGCAGATGGCGCTGCAGACAGTGTCTACGTTATGATCTTAGCGAAGCCGGAACGGGCCGCTAGTAATCTATGTGTCAATAAAGGTAATTTTCTTGCTACATAGGTATTTCTTTTAATTTATATTGTTTCGTCATAACACACAATCTTTTGCCTTTATAATATTGGTGTGATTTACATCAATGGTTTGTTATTGTGAATGAAATGTTCAGTGATTTTTGCATGAAAGAGTAACACTTTCAGAAAGTTTCACGTTAACCATACATATGACGTTTGACAGAATGCGTGCTGCAAATATCATCAAAGAGGATGTACCTAAAAATACTGATACTAATAAAAAAATTAAAAAAAGTTATAAAACAGAGTCCTTCGCTGACCTTCTGTCTCTATGTATACTTATATCCTAAAAATGCAAAGACGTGCCATTAGGGTTTAGTACAAGCAAAATATAGAGAATCATGTAGAGAACTTTTTAAGAGTCTGGGGATTTTGACTTCAGTATCGGCATACATTTATGAAGTAATAAAATATGTTCGATCATATCTTCATCTTTATCAGACTCGTGGGAATTACACACATTTAAACTTTCGATTTAAAAATAATTTGTTACATGTGAAGCATTAGTTGCACTTGTCTACAAAAAATCCTATTATGATAGGTCAGCAACTCTTTAATAAACTGCCAAATTGTATAAAAGATTGTGCATCAGACAATGCGTTCTATCAAAATGTAAGAAATCTGCTTCTGTCTAAAATCTTGTATAAAGTAGCAGAAGAATATATGAAAAACAAATACGATGACTATAAAATAGTAGTTTGTTTTATTAACGAAAAATGAGTATCTATGATTATAATTCACTCATTTATTCATTTTCTTAGGTTTACATTTTAACAATTTGATTATAATTATTATTGTATAAAACATTCATTGGCGAAGATTACGCTGGTAATTTATGTTAAATATTTTTTTATGTTATGTTAAAAAAAAAATCCACCGAAAGCTCTTATACAGCTTTTAAAACCAAAGTGATTGGGAAGAACCAAACCAAATTCCCTGCCTATAATTTAGATAATTTTTAAATAGGTACTAATGATACATTAAAGTACTCAGGCATAAAACAAGCATTAAGTACATATTCATACAATGAACAAACATACACTAAAATGTTTGTCTAGGATGGGAATCCTTCGGCTACGTGAACATACTCATTACCGAGTGGTCAGGAAACCTTTGACATTTAATATTTCGCGCCGAAGGGCCCAAGCTACACGAGGCTAGTTTTTCAAGCTAGGATAGCAAGCTAGCTTGCTGGTACTTACTTCGCGTAGACAAAACTAGCGTTGCGTAGCGTTGTCTACACGAAAGCTAGAAAGAAGTAGCAATGTGCTAGCTTACTATAAAAATAATTTATTGAAAAAAAGATATTTTTACTAAACATTGGTGCGTCGGTCCCGATCTAAGTTACCCTGTATCGCGGACCCGACATCTTTCAACGGAACACAAAACAAAAACAAAAAAATAAAAAACAACTTTATGCAATGTGATTTTGCCTACCCACTATGTACTAACTTAATGCATCACAAATTCATTTCAATAAAAGTAACATTATAATTATGTAGGTAGTTATGAATAAACTCCACTATGAATATGAAATAACATTGGCAAGCAGTTCTCAAACTTTTAAGCCTAAGCAAATTAAGCCAGTCATCGATCATTATGATATTTTTTTAACTGTATTTGAAACTGATGCCATAAGTTCACCAGCTATTATTAAACATATTTTACTAACACTAGCTTGCTATCCTAGCTTGAAAAACTAGCCTCGTGTAACTCGGGCAAAACAGTAACAACTAAACTATTCCATGGATTAGCGAGCGAGCTGTATTACAGCACGTGTTTTGTAGTGTAATCTCTTTAGGGACACCGGGCCTAGATAAAATATTAATACTAGCAAATATCGAGCGTATTTGTCGCACTACTATGCGATGTACTCGTATTTGGTATTAGAGGCACTAACTAGGCACTTTGTGCTATTGTTATGACACCTCTTTGTAAAAAAAACTACAGGCCAATTTAGTGATGAACCTATAGCAAACTAGTACCTAGTGGAATGACCTATGCCAATAGGGTACCGGACTGGGTCAAAAATACACCATCCTATTAAGTCCGTCAGCTAGATCATGAAAAAATATTGGACACGTATTTTTTGTTTTTTCATAATATTAAAAATCGTCAAAGATATAGACCATCAAACTTCGAGAGTGGGGGGTCGCGACGTTACTCGTTAGTAAAAATCGTACTCACAAGTGACGTCACACGAAACTTCGCAGCGCTGTATCTTCGTCATTTTTTGTTTGTGAAACAAAAGAAAAAATACATGTACAATATTTTTTGGCAATCTAACTAACGGGCTACTTAGTTTTTTTGAGGATTGTATCCTATTATTCTTCTGTCAGCCAGTAATGTGTAAAATTCAGAAAATTAAAAGGCCATAGAGAAAAATCAGCATATATATTTGAGCGACGAGCGCATTGCATTGCTAGGTAATGATTTGGATTCTTCATGTTCCGAAGCTGCATGACTCTGTGCTGTTATAGGCAGGCGTGGTACTTACCATCAAGCACAAGTCACGTCCGTTACTTGTACAATAAAAATATATACCTATAAGTTTACTTGATGATATTGTTCTGACACCTCTGTGTACAAAGGGGCCATTGACAAATTCCGTGGTAAACCCATAGCAAACTATCAATTTTGGGTTTTAAATTATTGAGGTAGTGGCCTAGTGGTTATAACGTGCGATTCGCAACCTTTTGGTCGTAGATTCGAATTTCGCTTGTATAACTGATTACGTATTTCTCCAAGTGCATATGTACGAGTATGCCGTCACTACAGTAACGCACTAAACTAAACGTATACTGCGTTTAGAATCCAATTTCAGCTACTCAAATGCAATGGGATAAAGTTGTAACTAATAACGCTCAAATTATATTTTTTCAGAAAATAAATTTAAATATTGTTTTTTTTAACTTTAAGGTATCTTCCAGATCCACGATCCGTCATGCGAAATGGCAAAAAAACTTTATTTGGTTACTTCAACGAATTAAAGAGTTTAAATCAGCAAAAATAATGACGAGCAAATAAAGCTACCTTGAAATATTGAAGACAAAATGTTAAATTCAAACTAACATGCACAACGAACTATTAACTTGTTGTTTGTAAACACCAAGTCTGTTCCCTGGGGAGACGCTGAAACTTTCACTTTTTTAATCGCAGAAATTAAGTTTGTGACTAATATTCTTCTGAAAGTTGAAAGCATTTATTTAACCGCAAAAAGTTTTTCAGTATTAATAAACGGCTCCACTCATACGAAATCACAATAAAACTGATTCCGCAAATGATTTTTTTGAAACCTAAATCAACTATGATTCACTTTGTTCAAATTTCGATCCTAAAACAATCATTCCATACTTTTTTCCAGTAAAAAGGGATCTGGAATATTACTATCACTTAAGGTTAAATATCTGCCGTATTATAATATCTTACTTAAGCAGGGTCCAAAGGTGGTCGTGTCCTATGTCACATACAAGCCACCAATGAATATTTGTTAACCGACTTCTAAAAACGAGGAGGTTATCAATAGGGTTGTCTGTTATTTTTTGTATATATGTATGTTACGCGATTGCGCCGCCAATAATAGGCTTGTGTACTACATTTTAAAAACTGGTTAATAATATAGCTTAATGTTTATATTATTCCGAAACATCTTTATTTTTGAAAAAAACTTACATTTACAATATGTAGGTATTTTGCATTTTAAAAAATCAAACAAATTTCTGCACAAAAACGCTTCAGACTGTCATGGCGTTTTGAATGACGTCACGCCGTGGCAAACATATATGTTTGTGTAAGGACATTGTTAATGTTTTTATCTTAAAATGAATTCCTCGTATTACAAGAACTGCATAGTGCCTCAGTGTACAAGCACAAGTATAAATACGCCAAACAAATTATTCATCTATGTTCCAAACGATCCACAATTGCGAAAAAAGTGGCAAACGCTTGCAAGGAGGAATGATGCCCACTAAATCAAGAATATATTTTTGTGAAGATCATTTTGATGAAAGTATTTGACACAGTATAGTAAATGTAAAAAAACTGATAATTTTCCTCAAAAATAGTGGTAAAACAATAAAAAACTAGTTCAGTAAAGCGGCTGAAGAACTAGTATCCATGGCGAAGAATAAATAAAAATAAAAAATAATTGTATCTGTTCTATGAAAATGTCAACAACATTAGTGATGTCAAGTGATGTTTAGCACGGCGTGACGTCACATTTTCTGATTGGCGTTCACTGTCACGTGACACAATGCCTATTTTGTAAGATTTTCTTTTCTAAAAATATTAATAATCTTTATGTATATATAATAAACTGTTTTATTTTTGAAATCTCTATATATTTATCAATAGTAAGAACCTCTAATCCATCCCATTCATTCTTAGTGGGAACAAGCCTATTGTAAATCAATTTTGACGGTTATTTTTTGTTTGGTAGATCATAGATTAGGTCAGAGGTGATCCCATATAAATTTATCGAAATCAGTGCAGCAGTTTTGGAAATATGAACAAAAAACAACTAAAACTTAGTTTCGTTACCTCGATGACTTAGTGATCGCTTCCTATTGAATTTGGTGGTATGCCTGAATTTAATTTTAAATTGAAGTCGTTTTTTTTTTTTTTTCGGAGTAAATATTATTTTCTGTAGAAACAGTATGAAATCACCCACTCACTCCCTGCGCTAACGTGAACAGTTTTTGTGTCCATAACTGGACACAAAAGACGATCGAAGGTATTAGGTGTCGGTAACTGGAAACTTAAAGTGTCTACGTCTACGGAGTGCCTTAAGCTTTTGTCAGTTAAACTTTATGGTTTGGTTTTCCATGTTTTTAAAATGCATATTTTGTCTCAAAAATCTCAGTTTTATTCACAACAACATTTAAACCGAAGTAGCGCAGCGGCGAGAATGGGTTGAATTGTGAGATGGGTTCAAACCCCGCGTGCTTCACTAGATATGTTTCCATGTGCAGACACTGGCTTTCACGGTGAAGGAAAATATTGTGAAGAAATCGAAGCGTTCCAAAAAAATCTTTCGAGAACATACGTCTATACGCCAACCCACTACTTAAACAGCGTGGTGAATTCCTCTACTATCTTTGTCTAAAAGAAGACTCCGAGCGAGTCCCAGTAGTGAGCTTGTAGTGGTAGGACTCTTAGCAGAGTCCGTCTGGGGAAGTACCACACCTTTGTCAATTATTCTACCGCCAAGCAGCAGTGTGCAAACATTACTGTGTTCCGGTCTAAAGGGCAATGTTTCCAGAGAAATTACAGGGCTTAGAGATATAACAACTTAGATCTCTGGGTGACGAGCGCAGTGCGGCGCTAGGTAATGATTTGGGCTCTTCATGTTCCAATAGTTGCGTGTTACTGTGCTGTTATGTGGCAGGCATGTTGCTTACCATCAGGCATATGTCCTGCTCGTCTCGTCACTCTTTATTTCAAAAAAAAAAGTGAAAGCTTTTATTATTTAAGTAAATTTTGGAAATGATTTTATTAAAAGTTCTAGTACTAAAAAACTTATTCATGTACTTTTGTGTCAAACAGTGTTTTGTTTTTCAATTTCAAGAGTAGTCTTGTAAAAAAATATGATGCTTCCGTCCCATTCAGTTTATCCGTGCGCTAATAAATCTGTCCGGACAACCCTACATTTTACGTAATATCATAGATATAGATTTGAAATCCGCCTCCGTTACTAAGTTCCCTAATTCGTAGTAGGTATTGTAAGACCCGCGATATCTATTAACCAATTAGAAAATTGAGCCATTTATCATTTTCCTTGACTCCGAACTCAGAACAAGGTAATTATACTCGAAATTATTGGGGCACAGCTTAGTAATTGATAATTTTGGCTTGGCAAATAATAGACACGTGTTAGTAGAATATTTCAATAATATAAATATTTATTTAAAAAAAAAAAATTTTCAAAAAGAACAAAACCAATTTTTTATTTAAATCGTTTTTTATATAAAAAAATTCAAAATCAATTTAACATAAACCTGAGACACTCGATTAAATTTCATTTTTTTTTTGTTGAAGCTATTACAACGTTACACAGGTACGTAAACTTTGTTTTTTTTGCTGTTAAGTATTTAAATAAAGTAGCCAAGTGCGAGTTGGACTCGCCCATGAAGGGTTCCGTTCCAGCAAGTAACATAATATACATAGTACACATAGTTCTTGGAGTTCGTTGTAACTTTGATCGAAGTTTTAATAATAGTGTATTTATGACGTACTAAAAAAAAACTACTCAGCAGATCGAGTTCAAACTAATTTTCGTTGGTAGTTTTCATGGTAATGTACATCATATATTTTTTTTAGTTTTTGCATTCTCTTACTTTAGAAGTTAGAGGGGGGGGACACACATTTTACCACTTTGGAAGCGTCTCTCGCGCAAGTTATTCAGTGTAGACAAAAATTATATTAGAAACCTCAACATCGTTTTTTAAGACCTATCGATAGACACCCCACAAGTGTAGGTTTGATGAAAAAAAAATTTTTGAGCTTCAGTTCTCAGTATGGGGGGCACCCCTAATTTTTGTTTTTTTAAAAAACTTTTGTAAAAATCTTAATGCGGTTCACAGAATACATCTACTTACCAAGTCTCAACAGTGTATTTCTCATAGTTTCGGCAAAAAGTGGCTGTGACATACGGACGGACAGACAGACAGACAGACAGACAGACAGACAGACAGACAGACAGACAGACAGACAGACATGACGAATCTATAAGGGTTCCGTTTTTACGTTTTACGGAACCCTAAAAAGGACATTTTCGACGCCGCTCACTGAAGTAAAGAAACTAAAACCTATGACAAAAAATATATTGGCGTGGGGGTACAATCAAGAAGAAGCACAGTAATTGAATAGAATTTAAAAAATAGATCAGAGTTTTTTACAATAAAAAAATTAAAATGACACCGAAAAAACCCGTTTTAATTCGAGTACTCGAAATTATCAGCGATGACCCCACATTATTTTTAATAATAAAATTCCTAATTGTACGTTCTAGTAAAGTAACCGAACACTTTTTTTTAATTTATGTTTAATTATTGAGTAATTTAATACAACTTGGTCAAAAATGGACTCCTGATTTAATATTGATTTTTCCTCCAAACTGTGTCATGCTATTCTCAACTTTATTTATATCGCATTAAGAAACGCGTCGCGCGGGTGAAAACTGATTTTTCCCTGGCATTAGGCGCACTCCTAAGTATTTTTCAGAAATTAACGCCGTTTAAAGCTACGATACGGTCTAAGGTTGACGCTTCCTGAAATTTTCCGCATTCCTGGCGTCAACGACACAGAATTGTACTCAAGTCAGGCGGTGGTAAAATATCAAACTTTTGGGAATATCCTTCCATGAAAAAGGGTCTGGGACGGTGGATACGGACGAATCCTAGGGGACCAGCGGTATCCGAGTATGAAAGCGGTAGAGTGTGAAACCGTTTCCGTAAACACAGAAACAGGGGTGTCACGCACCATGATTTTTAGTGGGTAGTCAGATTCCTACATATCCATTTCAGCCGCTGACCCAAAAAAAACGGTGAAAGAAAACATTGCGAGGAAACCGACATAAAACTAGAATCGTTCGAAGTCATGTGTCAGCTACCTACCCGCACTGGGCCAGCGTGGTGAATTATGGCCTTGACTCTCTCCTTGCGAGAGAAGGCCCCGAGTCCCAGCAGTGGGAACATTTAGTGGGCTGTTTATGCCTATGCATTTCAGAGGCTATGCAACTGGTTTACATGATCTAATATCACCTTCCCCGTGTTTCCATCGGAAAGAACGAAGAGGTTTGACGTTTGTAATAAGAACGTCTAGGCTGTGGAACGCGTTGCCTGTGTGGTTTTTCCTGATGACTACAATCTTGGTGTTTTCAAATCGAGAGTGAATCGGTTTCTTCTTGGTAAGCACGCCCCATCATGCTACCGCATCGTCACTTAACATCAGGTGAGATGGCGGTCAAGTGTAAACCTATAATAGTTAACAAGCAATGTATCGTCCTTGTTTATTATATTTTTGTTAATTATGCATACTTTACTTATTTTAAAATAAATACAAAGATTACTGGATGTGACGCCATTTTCCATATCACGTTAGTCTGGACGAGGTTGCTTTTAGCTATAGGGTTGCCAATTGTTCTCCCGGAAAAGGGTATCGGACTGGGTCAAAAATAAGCCATTCTAATTAGTATGTCTGCTAGATCATGGAAAAATATGGAGTATGTTTTTTTGTTTTATCAAAAGTTGTATCACTAGTTCCATAAGTATCGAATGACAATTACGGGGGAATATCTTAATTTTTCTTTAATGGTATTAAGGATACAAAGTTGTGTCATTTGTACAATCAATGGTACAAATGTGGTACAAATCAATGGTACTACTGACATTAAGGCAAATAACACATACGCTATTTTTGATCCCATTAAAATAACAGCATTGGGAACTACGCGGGTGTAGTCACGTGATGCTGTAAGTAGTTCATAACTTTAGAAAATCTAGAGATACATGAAATTTAATAATGCAATAATTAATAAGTTCAGAAATAATACAATTTGAATGTAACGTCTGTATCTGAATATCGGGTTTTCATCGGATACACTTCGGAGAGTGTGCGACTGATTTGCATGATCTGATACCACCTTGTCCTTTTTTCTATCGGAATGCTCGTAGCTCGAAAAAGCGACTTCGTTTCATGGTTGATGTTCCAAAGACACGAACGAAGAGATTTGACTCGTCTAGGCGTCTAGGCTGTGGAATACGTTGCCCGAGTGGGTTTCCCCCCATGGTTACAATCTTTGCGTCTTCAAATCGAGAGTGAATCGGTTTTTTTTAGGTAAACACGCTCCATCGTAGACCGCATCGTCGCTTAACATCAGGCGAGATGGCAGTCAAGTGTAAACCTATAGAAGTTAAAAAAAAACCCGTTATTCTCCGGTCTTTCTAGCGATTTTAAGGAGTGATGTGTTGGTATGAGATGCTCCATATTGTTATCCACTGCAGTAAAACATGTGTCTGGTTTGTATAGTGACAGATATCTCGAAAGTGAGTTCAGAGTTTACACTCACAGTACAAGAGACATAACGATGAGAGACGACTATCTGAACTGGGTGCTGTAGCTAAATTTGATTTACACAGTATCCAACTTTTGTCCTATTCAACGAACTATCAGAAAATTCAAAGGATTGCACGTTGCATGATACAGGCTTACTATTATATTTATTGTAAGCTTAAGTATACTCATTATTGTAGGACTCTTGGCAGAGTCCGCCTGGGGAAGGACCACACCTTTGCCAGTTATTCTACCGCCAAGCAGTAACGTGGAAACATTACTGTGTTCCGATTTGAAAGGCAATGTTTCCAGTGAAATTACAGGGCTTAGAGATAGAACAACTTAGATCTCTGGGTGACGAGCGCAGTGCAGTGCTAGGTAATGATTTGGACTCTTCATGTTCCAATAGCTGCGTGTCACTGTGGTGTTATGTGGTAGGCATGTTGCTTACCATCAGGCACATATCGTGCTCGAATCGTCACTCTTTAAAAAAAAAAAAATAATGATAACTACTAAGAAGTCATTATTAAGCTAGTAATAACTGCGAGAAGACGAAGAAGAAGAAGATTTCTCGTGATCACGGCGCGGCGGTTGTAACGCAACGCTGCCGAAACGTCGAGGTAATTCGAGTAAACAATGATTTAGATCGTTATAAAGTTCTGTATAGGTAATGTAAACATTATGTATGTGTTCAAATCGTGAAAATTTTAAAACAATACTAGGTACCCGTTCCGACTTCGGTTAGGTTGAATATTGAAGTTGTCGTAGAGACATCTCGATTAACAATTTAGCTTTTATTACGGTGCCGGTGGTAATATTTCATCATCATCATCATCAGCCTCTCGGACATAGGCCTCTCCTATATTTCGCTACTCAGCCCGATCCTCTTACGTTCTTACGTTTCCAACCGCCACCACGGTAATATTTCACTTTAATTTTTATTAATAATTAAATAATTATTTTAATTAATTGATAATTAAATATATTTTTTTAAGCGCAGATGTGTAATTTTGGCGTAACCACTGATTTTTTACTTAACACTGACTTTTTTGGTAGAAATTGCCTGCTGCAATAAGTTTGCCAGTTGTTAAAGTACAGTAAAGTAATTATTTATTTGCTTAGCATGGGTACATTTATAGATGACATGGTTACAGAAAGTTTTCGCCATACACTGCCTTTCGGCATGCAAAAAACAACAAATGGGAAAAAAAACAACTGAATCTACAACATTTCAACAAATTACAATTAGTCCAGTGACTTTGTCGTCTGAATGTATGGAGTAGGATGCGTTAAATCCGGTAGATCTGATTTTTTGCAGACTTGTTTATGATGTTGGCCTAATAATTGTCCCAAGTTTGTGACCTCGAGCGACGAACGCAACTTTGTCAAAAATCGAAAAAACCGCGAAAAAATCGTTTATTTTTCAAATTTTGGCGATTATAACCCTAAACGACTAGTTTTTGTAAAAACTTTCTTATGGCGCTTATAAAGTAGACTAAATTTGCAACAATATGATACTAGAATTGTCTCTGTACACCTAATAGTTACTGAGAATAAGTCTTTCAAAGTTTAGAATTTTTTTCGTACTTCGCAATTTTTAGCAATATTTTAACTCCTACTTGACTTGACTTTACTTTGTGGCACAGTTACTGCGGTTTTTAACCCCTGACCAAAAAAAGAGGTGTTATAAATTTGACGTCGAAGTCTGTCTGTCTATTAGACAGACACACATACAGGTCTGTCTCTATGTGTATCTGTCTATGGCACCGTAGAGCTGAAACGGATGGGCCGATTTCGATGCGGTTATTTATTTGAAGATAATTTTTTGTGTTGATGTTTTGAGTTATTTTTGGTTAATATCGATTTAAGATGGCCGCCTCCTCCAAATGGCAGACCAAATATTTCAGCACAATCTACCTCAATATGGGTATCAAATGAAAGGGCTTGACTAGTAGAGTACTATACAGTATAACAAATTTCAAATCACAAAATGGCTAACTACATATTTTTTTTTTCACTAATGCCTTAATATGGGTATCAAATGAAAGGGCTTGACTAGTAGACTACTATGCACTTTCACTTATTCATTATTTAACGGTGGAGAAAACCACCATGTTCCAAGAGTCTTGTGTAGTCATGCGTCATCCGTCAACCCGCACCGGACCAGCGTGGTGGATTATGACCTTTATTCTCTCTTTTCGAGAAAAGGCCCCGAGTCCGAGCAGTAGAAACTTTTAGCATAAGCAGTCGTGCTTTTGTTATAATTAGCAATGGTGTGGTAAATACTTTATTAGGTAAACTGAAACTGCCTACCATCGCAGTTTCGGTATCATCTCAATGCGACACAAAAAAACTTTGCGTAGGTAATGTTCGAAATAGTGTGTCAGATTTCACAACCTCATATTTGTTTGATTTCTTTATAAGTGTTCTTCAATATTACATTGTTACACAACTCAAGAAATATTTTAAGCTTCAATTTTATTCTTAGATCAGAATTCCATTGGGATTGTGAATGAACCAAAGCTAGTACTAAATAAATCCGATCTGAAAATATCCACAAGCATTGTCTTGAATGATCTGGATTGAATATGACAAATATTTAAAGATCGAGCAAGAAATAATAAGAATCGAGCCACCTGCTCGATTCTTTTATTTTAAAGCGGAAAAAATGGGAGACCCCAGGAGGAATGGGAGATATTTGTATTTGCCTTCACCACACAGGAAATATATTGTGACAAACGTTATCAGCGTTGTTTGTATTCCATGAATTCAAGAATTGATTGAACAAATAGCTACAGACAGTTGTTATACAACTACCCACATGACAATATTTTTTTTATTCAATATAAATATTTTAGTATTTAAATTGTTACCTTGTTGTTGTGGTGGATACCTAACAGCAATATAAATATTACTGTTAGGTATTTACTAAATACTTACTACATCTTATATCTTTAAACGAGCAATTCTTGTACCTATATAAATATGTATATATATATAGCATCTGAATCTCGGAAACGGCTCGACGGATTTTCATGAAATTATGTATGCAGGGGATTTCGGGGACGATAAATCGATCTAACTAGGTCTTATTTAAAAAAACGCATATTTTGCGCGTTTTTAGACAATGAAAAACTGTCACATTAGACATTAGAATGTGAAGGTAAATTTCGCCGTGTGACGCGACAGCATAATTATCTCAGACGGGAAGTCGGGCGCTATAGCGGTCACGAATTAGTAGCTCCGGGTTCGAATCCAGACGGATTTTTTCAATTCGTTTTTTTAAAGAAAATCCATTTCTTGGAGTCTTTTATCTGTAGGTATCTAAGTATATTTAGGATTTAACCCGAGCTAAGCTCGGTCACCCAGGTACTATAATATATATTTAAACTAATAAGCACCCCACGGTTTTACTCGCGTAGTTCTCGTTCCAGTTACTTCCTTGTAATATAAAATAGCACATGTGCTTTTTTGGATTAAATTCTAACTGTGTGCCAAATTTCAACCCGATCCGTTTAGCTGTTTCGCGGTGATTGTGCAAAAAACATCAAAGCTTGTACAAAACAAGTAAACGCCATCAACAGTATTAGTACCTAGGATTTTTTGATCCTATAAATAAATATCTTATACCTTTAAACGAGCAATTCTTGTACTTATATAAATATGTATATATATATATAGAATCTGAATCTCGGAAACGGCTCGACGGATTTTCATGAAATTATGTATGCAGGGAATTTCGGGGACGATAAATCGATCTAACTAGGTCTTATTTAAAAAAAAAACGCATATTATGCGCGTTTTTAGACAATGAAAAACTGTCACATTAGACATTAGAATGTGAAGGTAAATTTCGCCGCGTGACGCGACAGCATAATTAGCTCAGACGGGAAGTCGGGCGCTCATAGCGGTCACGAATTAGTAGCTCCGGGTTCGAATCCAGACGGGTTCTCTTTTTTTTTCAATTCGTTTTTTTTAAGAAAATCTGTTTCTTGGAGTATTTTATCTGTAGGTATCTAAGTATATTTAGTATTTAAACCGAGCAAAGCTCGGTCACCCAGGTACTAACTATTAATAGGTCAGGATTAAAATAGATACCTTCATAAAATTTGTAACGAAGTGCCCAATAAACTGAAAGAAATCAACTCTGACGAAAAGTTTATCAAAACTTGAAAAATATTTTTTTAAAAGTCAATTTTTATAGATGAGTGAATTTTCGACAAATCAATTATGGGATGAGTTGGTCGGCTCCGCATCATATGAATGTGTACAGCCATAACAATCAGGGTGGGTATTTATGGAAAACTATTGATTGTAAGTTACGGCTGGTCTCTCTTGTCGGGAGAACAGCGACTGCCAATCCGGAGACCCCACGTTCCAAACCACGCGCACCACTGTCCAGAGTCGATTGAATAGACAAACATTTCGAGCGTCTGAGCTGCCATTCAGCTATTTGAATATGAAAAATAAATAATTGGCTAGCATTACAGGGTGCTCATCACACGTACCTAGATGTAAGGTAATTAATCTCTTTACCCTATAACTACTATTCTGCCAAATCTAAATTTAGTGAATCTTGTGAATCTTATACCTTTAAACGAGCAATTTTTGTAAATATACATCTTATGTATAAAATTCTCGTGTCACAGTGTTTGTTTCCTTACTCCTCCGAAACGGCTTTACTGATTTTTACCAAATTTTATATGCATATTCAGTAGGTCTGAGAATCGGCTACTAGCTATTTTTCATACCCCTAAGTGTTAGGGGTTGTTCACCCCAAACATTATTTTATTAATTTTTGGTCAAATTTTTTTGTTTATATTTTTTTATAATGTGGCGTTAAAAAATACATACAACCCTAAATGTTTACCCTTTTATCACCAACCCCTGTTTTTTTATAGCAATTTTAGTAATTTAATCATTTGACAGTGAACTCCTAAACGACGGGACCGATTTGAATGTTTTTTTTTGTGTGTGTATACGAAGATGGTTTAAAATCACAAATAAGCCCGGCAGATGGCGCTGCAGACAGTGTCTAGGTTATCTCCGAGCGAAGCCGGAACGGGCCGCTAGTATATGTATAGAATATGATTTGCGGAAACGGCTGGAACGATTTTCATGAAATTTTGTATGCAGGGGGTTTCGGGGAAGATAAATCGATCTAGCTAGGTTTTATTTTAAAAAACGACAGTTATTGCGCGTTTTCATTATCTAAATAATGAAAAACTGTCACATTAGACATTAGAAAGCAAAGGTAAATTTCACCACGTGGCGCGACAGTATAATAGCTGAGGTGGGAAGTCGGGCTGTCACAAATTAGTGCATCTGGGTTCGAATCCAGACGACGGTCGGTCACCCAGGTACTATTGTATAACGTGCGATTTCTAACCCGACACTGTAGTGTTTGTTCATCACGGCTTAAGTGTTAGCATACCACGTAAAGGTAAATACATAAATTGAATATCTCACCAAGCCGTACCAGCAAGGAGTACTGCCACTAAAAAAGTAACAACTATTTCGATAGTTTTTTTAATGAATTTAAATGAAATGAAATAATTTCATGTAGAAATTAACTGTGTACAGATTAGGATGAAACAAATATACGCCAGTACTCAAAGACAGTTTTGTCCTCACAAAAAGTTCAATTTTTTTAGGTCCGTGAGACGAAAAATAAGTTTACGTTTTATGGTAGAGCGTTGTAGTTGGCTATAAGTACGCGTAAGGAGCTCACTTTTATGTTTCCGCCGTTGTGACTCTGAGCCTTCCCTCATCAGGACAGAGTTTAATATAATCTTCCACACTGGCCAAATGCACGTTGGTGGATGTCACCTGTCCTCGAAAAATATATTTTTTGCCACACGCCGGCTTCCTTAAGATGATTTCTTTCAGTACGAGGTAGGCATTGGTGAAGACAAACAAACAAACATTTGCACTTAGAAAAATATTCGGAGGTGCAGGTGGGATTCGAACCTACGATTTGCCACTATGCCATCACGGTTTAGTTTTTTACGTACATTATTATTATGGTTTGTAATTTTACCTTTAAAATATTTACATACTCGTAGGTATCTGAGAGCGACCCATGAAGTGAGAACACAGTCGGCGTTCGTTCCATATACAATTATTATTAATTGGAGGATATTTATCGCGGAGCGTGTCTCCGATATTTCGATGCAGTTTCATGCGAGAAACATGGTCGAGAACATGGTCTCTAGTAAACTGTTTATTACGATCCCATAATTAACAATATAGGATATTAACGCTAAAGTCTCTTTTAACGTCCTGTAAATGCTAGCAACTATACGGGAACTTGGAAAACCATCCTCAGTGGTCTTAAAATGTACAGTTCTGAATTTTCCGTACATATACGCGACGGATGTACAGTTACCGGTATTCGTGTTTCGCCTCTTACATTTATTTCTGAAATAAATGTAAGAGGCGTGGATTTTGACCACTAGGGTGAAATCTAATCAAAAATTGTTTTTAATATATTTTCAATCACAAACTTTAACAATAACTAAAGTATCAAATACATGGCAGTGTGCTTAATAATATTTTTATCGATTTAATGTGTTTAATGCACAATTTTAACATCTGCATTTTTCTATTTAAACTAAAAGTGTGGGAACTTTTCATACTTCCACGCAATTTTTTTCAAAAGGGGTAAGAAGTTTTTGCTTCGCGTATTATATAAAATAACAGATTAAAAGTGGCCTTCATATAATTACATCTTTTATGTGTGTAGTCTTTGAATGTTGACAATAAATATAAGAACAATCATTTACTGTTAACACAAACTCAAATATCAATTATATTTTCAACACTATTTTGGGACTAATTGCTGAAAGATAAGATTGAAGAAGTCATTGGACTACAAATACTTTTATCAAATCGCTGTTAAAAAGTTCTCAAAAGTTTACGTTAAAATATAATTATAAATACCTAATTTTAAAATTAGAATTTTGATGTTGCTATATTCTACATATATGTACCTATTTCAACAACTAGTTAACCGTGGTGTTACGAAGCTTGCAGCTTGGATGCAGCTCGTTCAATGTTCCCACTGCTGGGAATCAGGGTATTTTCTCACATGGGGATAATTAAAGCCAAGATCCACCAACCTCGCCAACTGCGGTTCAGCGGATGATGTATATCCTCGAAATTAATCTGTTTTTTTTTAAATACAGAGTGACGAGACGAGCAGGACGTATCCCTGATGGTAAGCAACATGCCTGCCACATAACAGCACAGTGACACGCAGCTATTGGAACATGAAGAGTCCAAATCATTACCTAGCACTGAACTGCGCTCATCACCCAGATATCTAAGTTGTTATATCTCTAAGCCCTGTAATTTTTCTGGAAACATTGCCCTTCAAACCGGAACACAGTAATGTTTGCACATTACTGCTTGGCGGTAGAATAACCGGCAAAGGTGTGTTCCTTCCCCAGGCGGACTCTGCCAAGAGTCCTACCTATCTTCCTTGGAACATGCCGATTTCGTCAGAATATTTTAAACAAAACACGATTAGGTAACGATGAAATCATCGTTAAAGCCATAGATAATGACTAGGTAACTTATAATCTCGCACTCGGAATAAAACTCAGAGCTGCATGCGGGATTCAATCCTAGGACCTCAGGATTGTAAAATCGGACGACACACCACTTAGCCACCACGGATTTAGTCAAATCTTTTTAGCGAAACTCGAATGAATCTTGGCTAACGAAGTCTTCGCACTTTGTTTGACGTTCTCAAATTTCTATAAAACTAGAACACCTGTTAAATTGAGTATAGACAAATCGGGACTTTACTCACACGTATGTATAACAAGTTTTTGGCTCATGGTTTGATCGTTTGAAATAAGGAGGTTTGTCATATTGATGACACTTACGTAAAATTATATGATGTCAATTATTGTGAAGAATTATGAAAAATATTTAATATAACTATTAGTTTACCTAGTTTGAAATAGTTGGTGTTAAATATTAAAAATAATAAAGATTAAATTAAAGTTTGGAAACTACTGATAAATAATTATTGAACTCAGAATTCTATTTTGAAATCTTATCTTATCTTATCTTATCTTATCTTATATAATATAAAATTCTCGTGTCACAGTGTTTGTTTCCTTACTCCTCCGAAACGGCTTTACTGATTTCAACCAAATTTTATATGCATATTCTGTAGGTATGAGAATCGGCTACTAGCTATTTTTCATACCCCTAAGTGACAAGGGTTGTTCACTAAGGCAAAACAACGTTTGCGGGGTCAGCTAGTCTAATATAAAATCTAAGCTGCGACCTTAAATTTTTTTACACCGACATTTGGATAAATAGGTAAAAACTTTAATGTTAATTTGAACGATTTCGTTGAGAATTAAAATAATTATATTTATTTTAAAATTACTAAAAGCAAAGTAAATAATATCGTCATTAGAATTAAAAGTTTGTATCATAAAATTATTCGGTGGACAGGGAGGGGGTAGAACTTTAACTTTAAATAGAAATTTCCCTTACAAACAGATAGGGCTGAATAAAACCTAAAAAATAATTACAAATGCACCTAATAATAAAATTATTTTACATAAAAACCTAAAATAGAAATTAAAAAATATATATTTTACAAATTAAAAATAAGGAATATTTATTTTTACTCACCAGTTAGTCAGGTAAATCCGAAACACTTGAACTTTGAATTTGATAGTTATGTTGCAACCCACAGGGTTTTTGGAATAACTTCGGGAAGGTGCGGCGGTCGAATGCGCTTGGGCGGTATTCGCTCCCGCTTTTAAACGCTGCTCGTAGATCTACGAGCGTGATAAACGCGACGGATGCGGCACTGAAACCACGCGTAGGTGGATATGACGTAGGCGACTTGATAGAATTTTGGGGTTGATGCAGTCAATAGAGATTTCGTGTAGTATTGCAACTCGTACAATCACAATATTTTCGATTCCAAATCATCAATCTGGGGGCACGGCAGTGCCCCCGCCAAGTCAAGCGCGAAACACTGCCGTACCATCCTTTACTGGAACCATTTCGCCGCATTTTCAGGCCCCTATTTGAGAACCTCTGGATAAGACCAGAACGCTGAAATTTTCGTCATCTAGTAAGCTATAATCACGTACTTAAAACCCAAAATTTAAAGTCTGTACGTCATTTAGTTCCAAAGTTAAGCGAAAGCAAAGTTTCGCATTTACAACACTCATTCACTCACTCATGATCATCAAAATAGAACTAGTACTTCCCATAAACTCAGAGAGCTGAAATTTGGTACAGACTTGGGGTTTAATAGCCACATAAAGGGAAAACTATAAAAACTAGGAACACCGAAAATCTGGGGTACCTGGTGGTATACCTGGTTATTTGAAAACACGCCTTCACAAAAAACATATAACTTTGTTTGCCTCTTCATTTCATATAAAACATCGAAGGTCTGAAGTATCTGATGAAGAACCCTCAGCTGGTCCCAGCTGTATAAGAGATGTAGTAATGCCCCATTCAACTATTGGTACACAAAATAAAGTGGCCAAGTGCGAGTTGGACTCGCCCATGAAGGGTTCCGTTGCAGCAAGTAACATAATACACATATTACACGTAGTTCTTGTAGTTCGTTGTAACTTTGATCGAAGTTTCAATAATAGTGTATTTATGACGTACTAAAAAAAAACTACTCATCGAATCGAGTTCAAACCAATTTTCGTTGGTAGTTTATATGGTAATGTACATCATATATTTTTTTTAGATTTTTCATTCTCTTACTTTAGAAGTTAGAGGGGGGGGGACACACATTTTCCCACTTTGGAAGTGTCTCTCGCGCAAATTATTCAGTGTAGACGAAAATGATTTTAGAAACCTCAACATCATTTTTGAAGACCTATCGATAGACACCCCACACGTGTAGGTTTGATGAAGAAAAAAATTTTGAGTTTCAGTTCTTAGTATGGGGGGCAACCCTAATTTTTCTTTTTTTTTAAATTTTTTGTTCAAATCTTAATGCGATTCACAGAATACATTTATTTACCAAGTTTCAACAGTGTAGTTCTCATAGTTTCGGCAAAAAGTGGCTGTGACATACGGACGGACAGACAGACAGACAGACAGACAGACAGACATGACGAATCTATAAGGGTTCCGTTTTTACGTTTTACGGAACCCTAAAAATCGACTGTCATTGCAAAAATCCAGCATAGTGGGACACATCTTCTAATTTAATCTAGCCTATTGCTTCTCACTACTGGGCAAATGTCAACAGCAAGAATCAGAACCGGAAAAAAAAAGAATATGTGTCAAATAATACATCTAATATAATAAATCAATAAGTCCACGTTTCTACAAAAAGAAGTGAAATCCCACCAAAAACATTCTGTAAAAAACTAGCCAAGTCTCGATGAAGCTGCATATTTATCTCTAAACAGTAATAAAATCTAGACAAAACCGTGCCAAGTCTAAGGTTCCTTACTGCGATTTCTTTGTTATTATAGTTAATGTTATGTGACTTGGCCGTTGAACATTCTTTACACGTTAGTCCGTTAGTGGATACAAGTCAACTTTGTTTACACGTGATGTTGTATCTGTTGTAACTACTTATGTTTGTTAAGCGAGATAATACCCTATACTGGTATTAGTAATTGGACGCTAGTGTCTCATATTAGGCTGTTGTTAATCAACAACAACACATGAATGCATTCAACAGCAACACCTGCGTTCAGCATCGAATGCTGACTTCTGCTCTATTTTTTTTGGAGCGTCAAATCGACCACCTATCTAACATAAAATAGACGTACACACTGTCTGGACTGGAAATATTTTTTTTAAACTGTTTCCGGCTCGCCTACACATAAGCATTATTGAAATTCTTTATTGTTCACACCATATAGGATACATACAATTTAGGGAAAATAGTAAGACAACAACAATTGACTGGTTATTGAATCAACGTTTTCCAAGTGGCCATTTTCCATCGTTAATGGTAGCGGTTCTGGCGACAGATTGGTGCAATGGTGTCATGGAACACCTGGCTTTGTACCCTTGTGTACCATTCAACGGCCAATTCACACAACATTAACTATAATAATAAAGAAATCGCAGTAAGGAACCTTAGACTTGGCACGGTTTTGTCTAGATTTTATTACTGTTTAGAGATAAATATGCAGCTTCATCGAGACTTGGCTAGTTTTTTACAGAATGTTTTTGGTGGGATCAAACGTTTCTTAGAGCAAATTAGCCTTCATCGTGACATTACTTCGCTGATTCATTGATGAGTGAAAATGTACCTACGGTTTAAAAAAACCGCTACCACTCTACCGCTACACATTCTTTTATTCCATAACATACTAGCATCTATGCGACTTTTTTTACATAGAATTTGGAATAAATTTATTCCCAAAGGAACTCCAAATGCTTCTGTTTAATAAGTAACTAATATGCCATTTCACACTACAATCTATGCAAATTCTAAAGATCAGACTAATCGGTTTAATGCTTACATTATTGAGAAAAATAATAGAAACATATGTAAACTTCCATAATTTCATAGATTATAACACAACGTTGCTGTTACCACATAAATGTTTTTTTTAATTGAATAGAAAAATTGTTTCAGTAAAATAATAAACTGGCTTCGTAGCCTACAAAATTACTGATCACCAAAAGTGAAATAAAAAATTAAGCTGTCGTCATACATTTAATTATAATTAAAATGATCTTGATACATTATCATAGTGAATAAAAATCATATAATAAAAAATGCAAATTTTAGATAGAGTTCCAATCTTTATTTTTAAATATTAAAACTTGTTGAAGTTGCCAAGTAAAATATTTTTATATTCTCAATTTTTGAAATAAGAGCTAATAAAAAGTAAAGCAAATTATTAAATAATATTTAATCCAGTTAATAAATATTACGTTCATTTTTTCAATCTTGTAAATTAAATGTATTTTTTTAAAGCTTAATATAAGATTTTTTTATATATTTAATAAAAGTATTGACGAAAGTACGAAATATGTTCCACCTTTATAACTTTAAAACGACATTTTTTTTAATCTAATCAATCACTAATCATCACTTTTGATAAACCAATTTTTTGAAGTTGACGTTGATCATCAATCTAATGATGAAAATCTGAGTGCGTATACGGATCAACTCTCTATGTTTTCAACCGACTTCAAAAAAGAAGGAAGTAGTCAATTCGAACCCGAATTCAGATTTTTATGTATGTTCACAGATTTCTCTAAAATGGCCTCGTAGATTTGAATTATTTCTTTTTGTTCGAAAAGGTGTACTAAGAGTACACCTTGGTTACAATGGTTTCAGATACATTTTATCGAAATTGATAAAGTAATTTTTGTAATATCAACAAAAAAAAAAATATCCATGATATATTACTTTAATAATTATTTTAGTAAAATCAGTGCACTGTGTACGTTGTTTTTTTTTTAAATTGAAGTCAGTTTCTTTTCTTTTCAGGGATTTTTTTTTGTATTTGTTGTCACTTTAATTACCTAGACCCCGAACTAAACAGGTAAGCTGGTCATGGAGTCGTGCGTTAAGCAGTTTCTTGGTAAAGTCTCAATGTATAATTAAAGTATGAGACTTCCTCAATACACCTTCACCTGAGAGCCATTCTGATAAAATTACGTCATCTTGAGCATTGCTGAACAACGCCTGAAGTATATCACCGCAACATGTGCTGAAGGTGTTTGAACTAGATAGCTAATAATCCTATCACCCGGGACTTATCATCAAAACAGTCGGGCAAGCTTGCAAAAAAATGTACTATCTTGAATGCTCAAAATACCTCGCTCCATGATTCTCAATCCTGATATAATAGCTTCAAATCTTTTGCTGGTGTGCCGGCTGGCTTGGTGGTGTGCCAAATTAATTTACGCATGCCTTTCTATGACATTTTGCCTGCTTTCGATAGTAACCTCATGCAAATATTAAATATAAAGGGGAGCTAGTACTACACACAATACAAAATTCACAACATACAAGCATACATGTCAATAATACACAAGACTAGCATAGCCCCGCGGTTTGAATTTTTTCTCTCGATACAAAACTGGGATAACCTACATATGTGCTATTTCAAACGGTGTTAACTGTGTTCCAAAATTCAATCCAATCCGTTCAGACCATCCGACATGATGGAACCACAAAAATCAAAATATTTAATGTAAGTAGTATTATAGGTCGGAATAACTCATCCTACTGAGTATTAAACATATCGTAAACCGACAAAACTTTACTTAAATTACAGCGCACACCAATATCTTATGCAACACAAACATTCAAAACTGCCGCCTCCATACTTATTCGCAACTCCATGTAAACCCGCCCTACGTTAACGGACCACTCGCAACTCAGATTTGCAAACCGAATAACGAGCGAGTGAAACAGCACTATACCCAGCTATTTTTATCCCGTTCTCGCCGTTAGTTGACGTGGTGTGATGTTATTAAAGTTGCAATCAGTTGATTGTTGTTTTTACCACTCTAATGGAGTAGGAACCACTCTGGAGGGAGTTCATTACCGACATCATGTGATGATTAATTCTGGGCACTATCACCTAAGCAACAGAGTGGTATTACTGATACTTACACCTTATAAACATAAATATATTCAACTGTTTTTCTGTTTTTTTTTTAATTGTTCGTGATTTTAGTTCCCAAAAAAAGTCTTGTTTTGACATTTTAGATCGTTGAATGAAACTTGAAACTAAACAGAAAGATACAACAAAGTACCTAATAATTTATTTACACGGAGTGCTTAACATTGTTTTTCATTAATTAGGTAAGGTCAATAATTCATTAATTAGGTATTTCTAAATAATCATTTGTAAATACTGTACGTATGTATACACATATACAATAGGTATATAAAAAGCAGAATAAGACTATTATACCACGAAAAATAAAATACACTTATAAAAAATGCATTTTTTGGCGTTTTAAAACCTACTATCCTATTCTATTAATATTATAAATGTCAACGTGTGGAAGTTTGTTGCTCAGTCACGTCTTATTGTCTGAACGGATCGGAAATTTGGAACACAGTTAGATTAAGTAATCTGGAAAACACATCGGCAACTTTTTCTCCCGGGACAATAACGGGAGCTTGAACTACACTAAGCACACCACATCACTATAATATGCTAGTAAATGTATGATCAGGAAATATTGCTAGTATTTCTCAAATCTCAAAATGGCGGGACCCTTTATTTAGTTTAAGACCACAATAGTGAAATGTAGGTATTTTCGATCAATGTTTGCGATATTTTCTCTGGAAACATTGCCCTTCTATCCGGAACAAAGTGAGATACCTACACTCCAAGAGATGACGTCGCTTTTACCATAAATTTACTAAAGCAATGTAGAATAGAATATACACCGGCGTTCAGGCTGTTTTCCCCATCTTCCCGGTATTCATAGTAGACGGTATAAATATTTACACAAAACTTTATTTACGTATTACTTTGGGCAATACTGGATTTTCAGTCAGTTTGTCAGTTCGTTAGTTTCGGAACCGCGTTTACAGTCGTATGTAAAAATAGCATTGCGAGACATTCTTTTGCTTTATCATAATTTTGACACTTTGAGTTGTTTTGAAAGTTCAATCATTGAATAAAACTGTTTTTTTTTATTATTTTTTTTAATTAAGAGTGACAAGACATGTGCCAGATGGTAAGCAACATATCTGCCACATGACAGCACAGTGACACGCAGCTGAAGTCTGAAGGCTGAGTCTGAACATGAAGAGTCCAAATCATCATCTAGCACTGCACTGCGCTCGTCACCCAGAGATCTAAGATGTTCTATCCCTAAGCCCTGTAATTTCTCTGGAAACATTACCCTTCAAACCGGAACACAGTAATGTTTGCACATTACTGCTTGGCAGTAGAATAACTGGCAAAGGTGTGGTACTTCCCCAGGCGGACTCTGCTAAGAGTTATTATTAGTAGATTGGTACAGAGGTATATTTCTCACGTACTATCTAACCTAAACTAAGCAAAGCTTACATTACAGGAACCAGATGGCTGATCAAATACAAAATTGTAAATACATACTTATGATATAAAACACTCATCCATAGAATAATCCGTTGGTACTCATCACACAAACGTTGGTCCTGGACAGGAAACGAACCCACCATAACAGGTCCAAGGACAAACTAACTACAACTATTTCGTAACTTCAAACTTTTTCATTTACCATTTCAAATAATAAATAAATAAAAAGATGTATTAGTGGACATTAAACATTAATAGGATTTTTCGTACAAAAACTATGCATTCTAAAACACTAAAATTGCAACTAAAAGAGGGTGGGTGGGGTGGCAGGAGGGTGACAATTACTTTAAGACCTTTTAAAGTAGATTTTAAAGTATATTTTTCCAGTTAATTGGTCCAATCGGTTTAGAGGAGTACGACCACAGACATATATTAGAAACTAGCAGCGCCCCGTGGTGTTACCCGCGTAGTTCCCGTTCCCGTTGTTCCCGTTGTTTTTCCGAGATAAAAAGTAGCCTATGTGTTCTTCCAGACTATAATCTATCTGTGTTCTAAATTTCAGCCCGATCCGTTCATACGTTAGGACGTGATTGAGCAACAAACATCCAAACATCCAAACATACATTGCCATTTATAATATTACTAGAAGCGTCCCGCAGTGTTACCCGCGTAATCCCGTTCCCGTTGTTCCCGTTGTTTTTCGGGATAAAAAGTAGCCTATGTGTTCTTCCAGACTATAATCTATCTGTGTTCTAAATTTCAGCCCGATCCGTTAATACGTTAGGACGTGATTGAGCAACAAACATCCAAATATCCAAACATCCATACATTGACATCACAGATTACAGAAATCTGTAATCTGTGATTGACATTTATAATATTAGTAGGATAGTAGGATTAGTAGGATAGGATGTTAGAAAGACTATGGTGTTAAATGAGCCGTATACAAACAACTTAAAAAAAATATGTAATAGACGGCTCCTACCTGACACCTGTATAACATGAAAATATTTTGTCGAAGCATAAGGTTTTATCAATTTTAATGGGGTTAATTGACGTATTTTTCCACAAGTTACATTATGAACAGGGTTAAGTCGCGAAACAACCTGTTGTTCCCTTAAAGTATATCCATCCCACTTAATTTTATAAAGCAGAACTGTTTTTTTTAACGCACTAATTTCAGCAAGTAAGGGACCGATTTAAAAAATGCTTTCACCTTTGGATATTATGTAAGTGATTTCAGAGTGCTAGGCTATATTATATATGTTATGTATCAACTGAGTAATTTAGTACTAAAACCTACTACCGCCATCTATTACGTCGTACTGAACTATTTTTTTCTTCTGAAAATGGCTCATTGCAGCGGTAATTCGAAAATTTCCACTGTAATGTTTTTGTTTCTACGATGACTGTCGACTCCAAAGCCCTCTTGTACGTGGAGGAAAAAAAAGCAATTACGTATATCCTTCCACCTGAGGGAGACGATCGGGTTATGTCGGATTCGACACGATGGACGGACATGGTGTCCCTATAGAATAAAACATCTACGGGGTTCCAAATTTGCCGCATACATAGGGAACGCTCTTGTATTCTTCTATAAAACCGCCGCGGCTTGGCCGTCTTTGGGAAACACCCTCGTCACCTTGAAATTGAATTCAAGATGCGCCGTGAACATCTCGTGGACCAACAAGTACAAAAGTGGGTGCCATATGACCCCGCGGTTCGATACACTTGGTCCACCGCAAGTGGTCAGGTCTATGGTCCCACCGCCTACCACATTTAAGCTGCAAAGGACAAACGAAGCTGTGACGACCAAACAATTAGTAATTAATAAATATGTAGCAATGAGTGAAATCAATACACTTGTATGAGTTTGTTCATGGCTCAATAAAGTCTATATATGTCTAGAGTAAGTAAGTAAGTCTAAGTCTAAATATGTAAGAAACTTAATTAGCATACCCAAACCCATGATTCTCGAGTAGTTTCGTGGGTTGTAAAATTCTTGCGTAGTTTCATTCATGCTATCGATTTCTACGCCACGGTTGTGAGTGTCGCGTATTCTTTGTCGTCAGGGTCATCGCTGATGTTTGTCTTTCATATAGAAATTGACGCAGCCGACAAAACCTACGCAATTTATCGATGGAAATAATAACATGTGATTTGCCAGCTATTCTACCGCCAAAAATTGTCCTTGTTTCCCAGGGCAGAGTGATAAATCTATACTAATATTATAAAGCTGAAGAGTTTGTTTGTTTGAACGCAAGGATCTCTGGAACTACTGGTCCGAATTTAACGATTCTTTCTTTGTAGGATAGTCCATTTATCGAAGAAGGCTATAGGATATTTAACATGACGCTACTATTAACAGGAGCCGAGCAGGAATGAAAAATGTAACAAAAACGGGGAAAAATATTGCTTTTTGAGAGCTTTCGTTGCGTGACGGCATATGTCAAATTTTAAAGGTTGCGTCATTAGAACCTAAAGTAACCGAATTTGTTCAAAATTTGAATTGGTACGATCGATTTTCGATAGATGGCGTAGCAACGCGCGCGCGTTCAGCTAGTTATCTTATATCTCTGGATGACGAACTGAGAGAGAACGCCTTACCAATGTCGTTTTCCTTGGAGTTTTCGTCAACGGAGACCTTGGTAAGTTCCCGTTCTGGGCTCTCTTTTTTTTACCAAACATTATTTGCACTTGACTGTCATCTCGCCGAGCTACACGAGTGTTGGGAAGCTAGCAAGCTAGTACTTCTAGCTTCGTGTAGACAACTAGTTTTGGCTACACGAAGCTAGAAGTATCTACTAGCTTGCTAACACTAGCTTACTATCCTAGCTTGAAAAACATGCCTCGTGTAGCTTGGGCATAAGCGACGATGCACTTCATGATTAAACATAACCTAGACGCAACTAATTTGTATACTTGAAAACACTGAGACTATTTTTTAATATATTGTATTTTACAAACAAGAGAGTAATGGCCTTTCAGTCTTGACACGTTTATCGAGTGAAGGTAAAGCCTCCAGTTGCTCCTTAGTTACCCCATCCTAAAGATGCAAATGTTACTCCACACACGATCAAATATGTGCTTGGTATAAAGTAAAGGTGTTTTAATCATCTAAGCTTTATTGCATGGCGCACAGTGCAATAGACCCTATATGCACTTTTTATAACTTGGATATTGGTAATAATTAGTTTTGGAATTAATAAAAACAGCTTGTGTGTGAATTGAATGCTAGAATTTTATATGTGTTTAAAGTACAAAGATCGTGGAAAGGGTGAGAGAGGAACAATTTTATTTGTTTAAATAGGTATAATATCACGTCATGCAGCTGCAATGTCATTGGTTGATAATGACGTGATGTTTGTTGTGCTATAAATGTATATTAGAAGTTTTGTTGAAGTACACTAGAAAGAACCTAGGTGTCGCTTGGGGTTGTACTCGTATTTGGCGTGAACAGACCCATAGTGCAATTTTGCATTTACAATATTGAGTGAACGCGTTGTCAAACAGTAGATTAAGAAAATAAGTTTTTTTCCAGCATCAGTTTCGAACTAGTATGTAATACTGTGTTTGGGAACCGATGGCTTCTCCCTTAACACTAATGACACTAAAATGAACAAACATAAATTAATATTAACAACTACTATAACAGCTATGACAAAAATTTTACACACATATTTATATAATTAGATTTTAAATAGAGAAATAATAGAAGTACATTACACTTGACATCAACACACATTTTTGCAAGACACTTATTATTAAATTGTTATGTTATTTTTTAAGTTATGCTTATTGTGTTATATCTATATCTACAAGTAAGTATTAAATACTATCATAATCGAATCTGGCCAACCATGATCTCAAAATCTTTTTAATTATACCAAACACACAATAAGGAATATCAACATTAACAAAACAATACATTACGTTTGTTAATTGGCAGTGAGCTTCAAACTAAATGCTAGACTTAAAATAGATATATTTATCTTGGTGCTTGGAATGAGAAATTTCGAGCAATAATTTTGTTTCTGTTGGAGTACCTAGTGTTAAAATACATAATCAAAAGTAACATATTAAAAAGTTATAAGAAAACTGTGTAATAAAATCTTCGGTAAGGTATAAAACTAAAAATCGCCAACATTTAATTTGTAATGTTTCTTATATTATTCATCACTTCAATCTGGTAAAGTTAATTAAATGCAACTCCCATATCCGTCTCTTGCACCTCTCTCAGGACCTGAATCTTCCAACACGAAGCATAAATTCTTATTAATCAGTACAAAGTTAAGATAAGTTTAAAAGTTTGTATAACTTATGCAAACGTAGGTGGAGGTGTAGTGGAGTATTTTGCTTAGGGATTTGTAAGTAACAACTAAGTTTCGTTCGCGCCGATAGGGTTACCAAAGCGTCTGGCACGTACTAACTTATTGCTTGTCTACCCACGCGATAAAAGACATTTGATAATTATTTATTGTTCAACATAACACCAAACAAAATCACATAAAATCACAATATCTACAAAATTTATTAAGATTTCTGAAATCTAAATTATTTTAGTACGAAAACTAACGTGGTTATTACACATTTTAAATAAATACACGGACAACTCACGTTTGATATTGTCAGTCCAGTCCGACTCAAGTTTCGATCGCGTCCGGCGATCTTTTTCAAGGAGAGTGCGCGCTAGTGAATCCTGAAGAGGTTTTTGACGTGACGTCTTATAATTCGGCTGCACGCCCGCAAAACATGACGTCATGTGCCGTTAACGCCGTTACCTCGCCGCCGGCGTTACCTCGCTCTAAGGCGTAGTTGAAGTTGTCACGTTCAACTATCGTCAGTAAACCGACTTTACAGACAACCTTTTTTTTTGTGACGCGCTAATCTCAGGAACTACTCGACCGATTTCAAAAAATCTTTCATCGTTGGATATGTACGTACGTGAGCTCTGTTTAAGGGCATGTTCTGTATATTTAAACAAACAACTTTTGTTCTACAACTTTCGTTAAAACTTAATAGATAACCCAAAAAAAAATTGTAATTGTTGCCCTTTTTTGTACTGTTCAGCGACTTTTTAGTGTTTATTCACTTCGGTACATCATTTTTTGCGCGTTAAAGAGCGTACGAACGTACGTTACGAATTGTTACGAAGAGTTCGATACTTTTAGACCGTGCAAATGGACTTTTTATTTATTTTGTAAAAGAAAAAAAAAAACATTTTTTTTTAAACTGTAGAACAAAAGTTGACGTATTGAATGTACCTAACATCCCCTTAAAAGGATGCAGGCTGATTACCAATAACCCTGTATATGCTATATGTTATGATGTACCACGGGCGAAACCGGGCCGGCCCGCTAATCAAATAATAGGCTAATTACTCCAATAGCGGTGAGATTTCAGAGTAAACGAGAATGGCATAGTTGTATTTACATAAAACTTCTGTGCATGTTTTAAACACATTAAGTTCCTCCGAAGCGGCTAAACCGATTTTGATGATTTTTTGTGTTTTTAATGAATTATATATTTTTTTTATACAATATATTTTTTTTTGTTCAGTAGGTAACACATTTTTTTCTGTACATTTGTTACTTTTTGTTAGGAATTAGGTACATAGAATTTTGGAAGCCGTGGTGCCCTAGTGATCTGATTTCGCAGAGGGAAAACATCGTTTAAAAACCAAAGTATTGCAAGAAAGACATATTTCGACATGGAAGGTCAACCATGAAACAATGTCGCTTTTTCGAGCTACGAGCAGTGATATAAATAAAATGGCCAAGTGCGAGTTGGACTCGCCCAAGAAGAGCCCCTAGCCTAGTTCATAGCAGCAAGTAGCATAATATAAAAATTTTTGAAGTTCGTTCTATGTACCTTTTTCAATAATAAATGTTTTAACAATACTGTATTTATGACGATTACAAAAAAAACTGCATACTGAATACGTATAGAATAGATCTAGTTCAGACCAATTTTCGGTGGAAGTTTGCATGGTAATATACTTCATAATTTTGTTTCAGCTTTGCCATTTTCTTATTTAGAAGTTACAGGGCACATATAGGACACATATTTTACCACTTTGGAAGAGTCTCTTGCGCAAACTATTAAGTTTAGAAAATAGCGTCAGGTCTTCGCCTGCGCGTTAAGTTATGCGAGCCTCATCCCTGTCATTGCGGCCAAGCAGTAGATCAATTTGGTCGTCACGGGCTCTCGTGTGTGAAGAGTGCCGGTCGATCTTTCAGACACTGGACAATAAACGATTTAGTAAAACGAGCACTCTTTACAGCGTCAATACCTGCTACACTGGAACCAACCGGAATATCGACAGATGGAAAGCGGCCTGACGGTGCCACACTAATACCTTCGTGTCTCGGCAGGACATTAGTCTGGGATGCCACATGTGTCGACACCTTGGCACCGTCTCATGTCGGTAGTACTGTTCAAGTCGTCAGAGCTGCGGCCGAACAGGCACAGATCCTTAAACAAAGAAAATACTCTCAGCTCAGAGCATATTACGATTTCTTTGCATTGGCTGTGGAGACTATGGGTCTTTGGTCATCCGACATGAAGAGGTTTGCAAAACAACTGTCGAAACGGTTGGATCTGGCCTCAGGGGACCTCAGAGCCGGCACTTACTTCGCCCAAAAAATAACTATCGCGATCCAAAGGGGCAACGCTGCCAGCGTTCTGGGGACCCTGCCGCGCGGCAGTGATCTCGACGGCGTGTTTACTTTATAGGATCCCTTCTTTTTTTGTTTTATTTAATGTATGTATAAATTATAGCTATGTATATACATTTATCTTTTAGTAATATTAATCACCGTGTATATTACTACCCTGTAAATTGTACATTTATCAGTTTAGAAAATAAAAATATTGCAAACCTCAATATCATTTTTAAAGAGCTCTGTTCAGAGATACCCAACACGTAAAGTTTTTATGAAAAATAAATTTTTGAGTTTCAGTTCTAAGTATAGGGCACCACCAAATATTTCAGTTTTTTGTCTATTTTTCTGTAAATCTTAATGCGGTTCACGTAATACATCTACTTACCAAGCTTCAACAGTTATAGTTCTTATTGTTTCGGAAAAAAGTGGCTGTGACATACGGACGCACAGACAGACATGACGAATCTATAAGGGTCCCGTTTTTTCTACGGAACCCTAAAAACGTAGGTAACCAATTAATTGATTAAAAATGTCGAACAACTAAAAAGAAAAAAGTGAAAAATAACAGGATAAATGGCGACAAATCGGAAAACTTAGCTTATAAAAGTCACATCTACCGTGAACTCTTCAAGTTATGAATAAAAAAGCTAAAAGTCATATTTAAGAATCATAAAAAGTTATGTCCTTTGTAGAGGGAGCTCATGGATACTTTACCTCAACAGACGTTTGTAAACATTGAATGTTTGTTTGTTTTAGGTACCCAGTTTAAAGCTGTGGATCCACTGATACCTAGCTATGGTGGTCTAGTGGTCAGAATGGCTGTATGTTTAAGTTTGTACTGGATTTAAAGGTGAAGGGAAACAACGAAAAAATATTGGCAGTCATAGGAACTGCCGATAGAAGTGAAAACTTATAACTCAGAATTTGATAGCTTACTTTGGAAACTACGCGGGACCTACTAACTACGTGGAAACCGGAGGGTATGGCCATGAGCATGATCATCTAGAAATTCTGACGCATTCCTAGATGGTCAATTGTCGTGGTCCCGAGATAACCCGAATATTTATTATCATTCCCGAGCGTGACGCTAGAATTCAATTCACAGCCCACGAAAAATCTATCAGCGAAGCTCCAAACGAAGTTTTCACTTCAAAACATCGTAAGAAAAGCTGTTACAAGAATCTCTCTTCACCTTCCGTGGCATTAGGGGCTTGAGTCATATAACTACCAATCCACACTTGTCCGGAGTGGCGCTTGTGGCCTTGCCCATCTCGTTGTAAGAGATGGTCCTGAATTTTAGGTCTGGGAACGTAATGTAAAATGGAGTAAGTAAGTAAAAGGTCAATTATGCTGCTGCTACCTGGTATTGCCAAAGCAGTTTAAATGTGTGACAAATATTCATACAGTGTCCTGCGATTTTAACCGCTCAGTTACCGCGGTAAGGAGTTTCCTATGTGCTATTCCAGACTGCAATCTATCTGTTTCCCAAATTTCAACTTTACCCGTTCAGACGTTCTGACGTGAATGAGCAACAAACATTTAAATGTCCAAACTTTCGCATTTATAATATTAGTACAAGCTATGTAGTTAATTTATACGCTGTAGAAGTAGGAGCGAGAGGTATACCAGCAAAATCTCTCTATAACCTGCTTAAAGACCTTGGCTTGTCCAGAAGTGCAGTAAGTTCTATACTAGAACGAGTATCTAAAGCTGCACTAGTAGGATCATATCGGATTTGGCTGGGCAGGGAGAGAAATAGGAGTAGTGAAGGTGAGTGTTGACGTACGTCACTAAGGGGCCCCTTTTAAACCTACGCCCGAGTCACAAGTCTTGGGGTCTGCTCGAGATTTCTCTCTCTGTCACACGATGGACCCGGCACCCGCACGGTGAATCCATGGAATGCTAAGAAGTTCGTCTCTAAGATCATAATAATAATCCATTCCTTGATTGAGTAAGCTATAGCCATTCCACAATTTTTGTGTCTACAGCAGTGGAGCAATGCCCTTACGCCGAGCGCAGTGCCGTGTGGTAGTAACTTTGAAACGCATACATGGCTTACTCTATACAAACGATAACTAGCTAACGAGATCTTTTGAATAAACATAGCTGGTCTAGGTTATTTTCATTATTTCTCATGGTAAAACTGAAATGTGAAATCTGGAAATATCTTTTTTTTACGTTTTTAAACTACTTCCATGGGGACAAAAGTTATAAAAAAATAAAAATAGAGAGAGATATGGTTTGATGTTGCAGTTTCATAATGGTTATTTCTATCTTACATTCAATTGCAGTATTACAAAGTTAATTGAAACTACTTAAATGAGATTTGAGATTTGAGAAACATCTCGCGCCGTGGAGGGTGAACCGCCGCCATTTCGTGGTTGTTTTGCAGCGTATCGAAATTACCACGTTGACAAAGATTTTGCAAGTGTATGCTTTTCAGTAGTTAGTGCATGAACAAACATATTTACGTACAAACGATTGTTTCTATAACGCAGCCACACTCACTATTTTTCTTGGTGATTTCCGTCACCATCGGGCAGGCTGACATCTCATCCGATGCTAAGGGACCACACAGTCCACCATGGCACAAGCATGTCCATAACTTATACTTACTATTAATTTGAAAACTATACTCAGTAAAATATACTACGGAGTATTAATAATACTACACCGAATTAAACAAAAAACTTCATAAATGATATGCTGAAATAGTAAGTGTTCGTCATTTTCACAATAAAATATTATTTTACGTTATAAAATCCTTTCACAAATAACCATTAGTCCTTTAATTTTCTTTTAAAACGAGTTATATCCAGATTTTTGGTGTCGGAAGAAAAACCATTCAATATTTTAAAATCATATAGCTCTCAATGGGTACTTGACCGCCATCTCGTCTGAATGATGATGCAGTCCATTAAATAGGGCGCGCTAATCTAGTAAAACTCGATTCACTCTTCTTCTCTACACATTAGTAAGATTTAAAGACACCCAGATTATATCCATCATGAATTACTCACGCAAATACAAACACAAAAATCTTTATTGCTGTTTACAGGTAAGATTAGATGATATAACACATTTAAAAAATGAACCCATACAATACGATACCTAATGGCCTCTACTAGAGGCATACAAGTAGTGGTAGGACTCTTGGCAGAGTCTGCCTGGGAAGTACCACACCTTTGCCAGTTATTCTACCGCCAAGCAGTAATGTGCAAACATTACTGTGTTCCGGCTTGCAGGGTAATGTTTCCAGAGAAATTACAGGGCTTGGAGATATAACATCTTAGATCTCTGGGTGACGAGCGCAGTGCAGTGCTAGGTAATGATTTGGACTCTTCATGTTCCAATAGCTGCGTGTCACTGTGCTGTTATGTGGCAGGCATGTTGCTTACCATCAGGCACATGACCCGCTCGTCTCGTCACTCTTTATTTAAATAAATATGTACAATATGTCTGGTAAAACAGTTTGTTTTAGTCTTAACTTATACAATGAAAAAAGAACATAATTTATGCAATGAATAAAAAATAATGAAATAAAATAATAGTCAGTTGATTAAAGTCTTCTTCTTCGTCGTCTTCTTTTCATTTCTAGCTGTTTTAAGCAAGCTTTCGCTAGCAACGCATTCTAATGTTTAGATGTTGTATAGATAACTAGCTGAAAGATGAAGCCCTACTTCGTTACGTGTTGTGTTCGTTGTGTTCCAACAAGTTCAACTCTAAATTAGCTTAATTGTAATTTGTAGAAGATTTATTCCACTGATTGCCGCTGGTTCCGTTCCAATCGTTCCCCGGCTAACGATTATTGGAGTTTACTGAAAAACTAAAAAAAACGTAAAACGTAAAAACGGAACCCTTATAGATTCGTCATGTCTGTCTGTCCGTCCGTATGTCACAGCCACTTTTTGCCGAAACTATGAGAACTACACTATTGAAACTTGGTAAGTAGATGTATTCTGTGAACAGCATTAAGATTTTTACAAAAAAAAATAAAAATAATAAAAATTAGGGTTGCCCCCCATACCTACCTAGAACTGAAACTCAGAAAATATTTTTTCATCAAACAACTATAAAAAATATTTCTACACGTGTCTATCGATAGGTCTTCAAAAATGGTATTGAGGTTTCTAATGTAGTTTTTGTCTACACTGAATAATTTTTCGATTTTCATCAATTTACTGACAGTGATGTAAGGAAGAGCATAGTATCTATTTCATCAAATGCTGTTGGACTGGATTTGATTAGCCGTAACATGATTATCCCTATCCTTGATCCCCTGCTGCCTATCCTATGTCATATTTTTAATTTCTCAATCTCCAATTGTGTGTTTCCTTCCTCCTGGAAAGAAGCGCAAATAATCCCATTGCCGAAAAAATCGAATCCTCAATCCTTTTCTGAATATCGCCCAATTTCTATCCTTCCTTTCTTATCCAAAGTTCTAGAGCGTCTAGTTCACAGCCAACTAAATTCTTATGTCACTAAAAGTGACCTTCTCAACCCTTTCCAGTCAGGTTTTCGTCCAGGGCACAGTACGGTCACAGCACTTGTTAAAATCACCGACGACATTCGTCTGGGCATGGAAAACGGCAACTTGACCGTGCTGGCGCTTCTGGATTTTAGTAATGCTTTTTGTTCTGTTGATTTTGATGTTCTACTTGCAATACTTCGCTCCTCCAACATATCTCCTGCAGTGGTTGAATGGTTTCAAAGTTACCTGTATGGGCGCCGCCAGAGAGTCCGTCTTGAAGACAACATCTCTTCTTGGTGTACTACTTCGGCTGGCGTACCGCAGGGTGGTGTCCTATCTCCTTTGCTTTTCGCTTTATTTATAAACGCCATATCTCGTAACCTTTCTTCATCCTACCACCTTTACGCAGACGACCTACAATTATACTGCCAAGCTCCAATGGGCTGGCTATCGGAAGCTATCGAGGCTTTAAACAGTGATTTGCGTCGGATTTTACAATGGAGTACTTCTTTTGGATTGAAGGTGAATCCTACAAAAACGCAAGTCATCGTTATAGGCAGTTCTCGTAATATTAACTTAATTGACTGGAGTTCACTTCCATGTGTGGAATTTGATGGGGTTACAATCCCTATTGATAAAACTGTGCGTAATTTGGGTGTTATTTTTGATCAGCATTTGTCATGGGGCCCTCAGATAGTGGAAACTAGTCGCAGATTATTTGCATCTGGAGGGTCTTTACGTAGACTACGTAATTTTCTTCCAACCACCACTAAAATTGCGCTGGCACAATCACTCTTGCTTCCTATTCTTGATTATGCTGATGTCTGCTACCTCGATCTCACTGAAGAGCAGCTATCTAAACTTGAGCGACTTCAAAATTACTGCATCAGATTCATATTTGGCTTGCGCAAGTATGATCATGTTTCTAGCTACCGCGCTAAGCTCAAGTGGCTACCTATTCGTCGTCGCCGGGATGCTCACATACTCTCCCTCCTTTACAATGTCCTTTTCCTCCCCTCTTCTCCCCGGTATCTTCAGGAGCGTTTTAATTTCCGCCAATCACTTCTTCCTAGACCACTGAGAAGTGCGGATAACCTCACGCTAGATATTCCTCAACATAGTACATCATTTTATTCCTCTTCTTTCACTGTGAAAGCTGTCAAGTTGTGGAATGAGCTGCCGTTGGAAATAAAGCGTGCCCAGTCGCTGGATGTCTTCAAACTAAGGATTAAAGAATTTTATTTGAAGTTTTAGTTGCCATCTATCCTTGAATTGTAATCTGATATGAGTAAGTTTTGGTATTTATTATTTTAAGTCTATGAAGGTACTTATACGTAATAAATGTTTTTTTTTTTTTCTCGAATAAATACATTTATATTTTTTATTCTTTGTATATTAGTAAGTGTATTTGTAATGTATTCTTTATTGTAAGTAGTGTATATTTCTTATTTTATACTTAAGTTGTATAACTAGTTATACGATTTTAATCTATGGGATACATTAAGGCCGCATTATTGGACAAAATATCCTATCCGTGCACGGTTGCCTGGAAGAGATCGCTCTAAGCGATAAGGCCGCCAATTAAAATGTTTAGCATAATATTTACTTAAGTTTTTATTGTAATTTATGTTCTTATTTTTTTTTTATGTGGCTTTTAATAAAGAGTTTTCTTATCTTATCTTATCTTAATAATTTGCGCGAGAGGCACTTCCAAATTGGTAAAATGTGTGCCCCTCCCCCCCTCTTACTTCTAAAATAAGAGAATGAAAAAACTAAAAAAAATATGTGATGTACCATGCAAACTACCAACGAAAATTGGTTTGAACTCGATCTGATGAGTAGTTTTTTTTAGTACGTCATATACATTATTATTAAAACTTTGATCAAAGTTACAACGAACTAAAAAAACTATCTGCAACGGCACCCTTCATGGGCGAGTCCAACTTGCACTTGGCCACTTTATTAACTTTGAATTTCAACGTAGTAGTAGCTTGAAGCTTGAGTTGGTCTAAGTTACGGTTGGTCTAGTCGGGAGAACGGCGACTGCCGATCCGGAGACCCCGGGTTCAAACCCCACACGCACCACTGTCTTTTCGAAGTCATGTGCGTAATGCCGCTAACTTAAAACGGTGAAGGAAAACATCGTGAGGAAACCGACATGTACCTAGAATCTTTCGAAGTCATGTGTCATCCACCAACCCGCACTGGGCCAGCGTGGTAGATTATGGCCTTAACTCTCTCCTTGCGAGAGAAGGCCCCGAGTCCCAGCAGTGGGAACGTTTAGTGGGCTGTTGATGTTGTTGATGATGTAGCTTGAACGCTTAAAAGATGTAGGTACATAAGCTATTTAGAGTCTAATGAAAACAATGATACTCTTTCGATCACCGAAGCAAAACAAAATTAAACATGGTCAGTATTTAGACGAGTGACCGCGTGGAAAAATCGCTAAAAATGTTTTGTAAATAAGATAATTGTCAAACTCGCATGAAAAAATCGAAAATCTCGCCGAAATGACTTGTTTGTTTCACTTATTTTTACTATCTCAATTCTACCGCACACATAACTATGCGTATTCTTGAAAGATATTACGAAAGTTTTAACGATAGATGCTTACCAGACACCTTGCTTAATAATAGGGTGATATTCTGATTTACTCCTTGTAAACTATATCTAAGTGTACGAGGTTTCCTACTCCTCCATTTGAGCTATTTGAGCAAAAAATCTTTCACCGTTGGATATGTAGGTACGTGATCTCTGAGATTTCTAACTGCTATATATGCTATATGTTATGATGTACCACGGGCGAAACCGGGCCGGCCCGCTAATCAAATAATAGGCTAATTACTCCAATGGCGGTGAGATTTCAGAGTAAACGAGAATGGCATAGTTGTATTTACATAAAACTTCTGTGCGTGTTAAACACATTAAGTTCCTTCTAAGCGGCTAAACCGATTTTGATGATTTTTTGTGTCTTTAATGAATAATTTTTTTTTATATAATTTTTTTTTGTTCTGTAGGTAACACATTTTTTTCTGTACATTTGTTACTTTTTGTTAGAAATTAGGTACATAGAATTTTGGAAGCCGTGGTGCCCTAGTGATCTGATTTCGCAGAGGGAAAATATCGTTTAGAAACCAAAGTATTCCAAGAAAGAAATATTTCGACATGGAAGGTCAACCATGAAACAATGTCGCTTTTTCGAGCTACGAGCAGTGATATAAATAAAATGGCCAAGTGCGAGTTGGACACGCCCAAGAAGAGCCCCTAGCCTAGTTCATAGCAGCAAGTAGCATAATATAAAAATTTTTGAAGTTCGTTCTATGTACCTTTTTCAATAATAAATGTTTTAACAATACTGTATTTATGACGATTACAAAAAAAACTGCATACTGAATACGTATAGAATAGATCTAGTTCAGACCAATTTTCGGTGGAAGTTTGCATGGTAATATACTTCATAATTTTGTTTCAGCTTTGCCATTTTCTTATTTAGAAGTTACAGGGCACATATAGGACACATATTTTACCACTTTGGAAGAGTCTCTTGCGCAAACTATTAAGTTTAGAAAATAGCGTCAGGTCTTCGCCTGCGCGTTAAGTTATGCGAGCCTCATCCCTGTCATTGCGGCCAAGCAGTAGATCAATTTGGTCGTCACGGGCTCTCGTGTGTGAAGAGTGCCGGTCGATCTTTCAGACACTGGACAATAAACGATTTAGTAAAACGAGCACTCTTTACAGCGTCAATACCTGCTACACTGGAACCAACCGGAATATCGACAGATGGAAAGCGGCCTGACGGTGCCACACTAATACCTTCGTGTCTCGGCAGGACATTAGTCTGGGATGCCACATGTGTCGACACCTTGGCACCGTCTCATGTCGGTAGTACTGTTCAAGTCGTCAGAGCTGCGGCCGAACAGGCACAGATCCTTAAACAAAGAAAATACTCTCAGCTCAGAGCATATTACGATTTCTTTGCATTGGCTGTGGAGACTATGGGTCTTTGGTCATCCGACATGAAGAGGTTTGCAAAACAACTGTCGAAACGGTTGGATCTGGCCTCAGGGGACCTCAGAGCCGGCACTTACTTCGCCCAAAAAATAACTATCGCGATCCAAAGGGGCAACGCTGCCAGCGTTCTGGGGACCCTGCCGCGCGGCAGTGATCTCGACGGCGTCTTTACTTTATAGGATCCCTTCTTTTTTTGTTTTATTTAATGTATGTATAAATTATAGCTATGTATATACATTTATCTTTTAGTAATATTAATCACCGTGTATATTACTACCCTGTAAATTGTACATTTATCAGTTTAGAAAATAAAAATATTGCAAACCTCAATATCATTTTTAAAGAGCTCTGTTCAGAGATACCCAACACGTAAAGTTTTTATGAAAAATAAATTTTTGAGTTTCAGTTCTAAGTATAGGGCACCACCAAATATTTCAGTTTTTTGTCTATTTTTGTGTAAATCTTAATGCGGTTCACGTAATACATCTACTTACCAAGCTTCAACAGTTATAGTTCTTATTGTTTCGGAAAAAAGTGGCTGTGACATACGGACGCACAGACAGACATGACGAATCTATAAGGGTCCCGTTTTTTCTACGGAACCCTAAAAACGTAGGTAACCAATTAATTGATTAAAAATGTCGAACAGCTAAAAAGAAAAAAGTGAAAAATAACAGGATAAATGGCGACAAATCGGAAAACTTAGCTTATAAAAGTCACATCTACCGTGAACTCTTCAAGTTATGAATAAAAAAGCTAAAAGTCATATTTAAGAATCATAAAAAGTTATGTCCTTTGTAGAGGGAGCTCATTGATACTTTACCTCAACAGACGTTTGTAAACATTGAATGTTTGTTTGTTTTAGGTACCCAGTTTAAAGCTGTGGATCCACTGATACCTAGCTATGGTGCTCTAGTGGTCAGAATGGCTGTATGTTTAAGTTTGTACTGGATTTAAAGGGGAAGGGAAACAACGAAAAGAAATTGGCAGTCATAGGAACTGCCGATAGAAGTGAAAACTTATAACTCAGAATTTGATAGCTTACTTTGGAAAATACGCGGGACCTACTAACTACGTGGAAACCGGAGGGTATGGCCATGAGCATGATCATCTAGAAATTCTGACGCATTTCTAGATGGTCAATGGTCGTGGTCCCGAGATAACCCGAATATTTATTATCATTCCCGAGCGTGACGCTAGAATTCAATTCACAGCCCACGAAAAATCTATCAGCGAAGCTCCAAACGAAGTTTTCACTTCAAAACATCGTAAGAAAAGCTGTTACAAGAATCTCTCTTCACCTTCCGTGGCATTAGGGGCTTGAGTCATATAACTACCAATCCACACTTGTCCGGAGTGGTGGCTTGTGGCCTTGCCCATCTCGTTGTAAGAGATGGTCCTGAATTTTAGGTCTGGGAACGTAATGTAGAATGGAGTAAGTAAGTAAAAGGTCAATTATGCTGCTGCTACCTGGTATTGCCAAAGCAGTTTAAATGTGTGACAAATATTCATACAGTGTCCTGCGATTTTAACCGCTCAGTTACCGTGGTAAGGAGTTTCCTATGTGCTATTCCAGACTGCAATCTATCTGTTTCCCAAATTTCAACTTTACCCGTTCAGACGTTCTGACGTGAATGAGCAACAAACATTTAAATGTCCAAACTTTCGCATTTATAATATTAGTACAAGCTATGTAGTTAATTTATACGCTGTAGAAGTAGGAGCGAGAGGTATACCAGCAAAATCTCTCTATAACCTGCTTAAAGACCTTGGCTTGTCCAGAAGTGCAGTAAGTTCTATACTAGAACGAGTATCTAAAGCTGCACTAGTAGGATCATATCGGATTTGGCTGGGCAGGGAGAGAAATAGGAGTAGTGAAGGTGAGTGTTGACCTACGTCACTAAGGGGCCCCTTTTAAACCTACGCCCGAGTCACAAGTCTTGGGGTCTACTCGAGATTTCTCTCTCTGTCACACGATGGACCCGGCACCCGCACGGTGAATCCATGGAATGCTAAGAAGTTCGTCTCTAAGATCATAATAATGATCCTTGATTGAGTAAGCTACAGCCAATCTACAATTTTTGTGTCTACAGCAGTGGAACAATGCCCTTACGCCGAGCGCAGTGCCGTGTGGTAGTAACTTTGAAACGCATACATGGCTTACTCCATACAAACGATAACTAGCTAACGAGATCTTTTGAATACACAGCTGGTCTAGGTAATTTTCATTATTTCTCATGGTAAAACTGAAATGTGAAATCTGGCAATATCTTTTTTTTACGTTTTTAAACTACTTCCATGGGGGCAAAAGTTATAAAAAAATAAAATAGAGAGATATAGTTTGATGTTGCAGTTTCATAATGGTTATTTCTATCTTACATTCAATTGCAGTATTACAAAGTTAATAGAAACAAAATGAGATTTGAGAAACATCTCGCGCCGTGGAGGGTGAACCGCCGCCATTTCGTGGTTGTTTTGCAGCGTATCGAAATTACCATGTTGACAAAGATTTTGCAAGTGTCTATACTTTTCAGTAGTTAGTGCATGAACAAACGTATTTACGTACAAACGATTGTGTCTATAACGCAGCCACACTCACTATTTTTCTTGGTGATTTCCGTCACCATCGGGCAGGCTGACACCTCATCCGATGCTAAGGGACCACACAGTCCACCATGGCACAAGCATGTCCATAACTTATACTTACTATGAGTTTGGAAACTATACTCAATAAAATATACTACGGAGTATTAATAATACTACACCGAATTAAACAAAAAACTTCATAAATGATATGCTGAAATAGTAAGTGTTCGTCATTTCCACAATTAAATATTGTGTTGTAAAATCATTTCACAAATAACCATTTATTTAAATTTCTTTTAAAACGATTTATATCCAGATTTTTGGTGTCGGAAGAAAAACTATTAAATATTTTTATAGCTCTCAATGGGCACTTGACTGCCATCTCGTCTGAGTAATGTTAAGCGACGATGCAGTCCATAATAGGGAGCGTTAATCAAGAAAAACTCGATTCACTCTTCTTCTCTACACATTAGTAAGATTTAAATACACCCAAAATATATCCATCATGAATTACTTACGCAAATACAAACATAAACACAAAAATCTTTATTTCTGTTTACAGGTAAGATAAGAACAGATGATAAAACACATTTTAAAAATGAACCCATACAATACGATACCTAATGGCCTCAACTAGAGGCATACAAGTAGTGGTAGGACTCCGTAGGACTCGTAGGCAGAGTCCGCCTGGGAAGTACCACACCTTTGCCAGTTATTCTACCGCCAAGCAGTAATGTGCAAACATTACTGTGTTCCGGTTTGAAGGGTAATGTTTCCAGAGAAATTACAGGGCTTGGAGATATAACATCTTAGATCTCTGGGTGACGAGCGCAGTGCAGTGCTAGGTAATGATTCGGACTCTTCATGTTCCAATAGCTGCGTGTCACTGTGGTGTTATGTGGGAGGCATGTTGCTTACCCTCAGGCACATGACCCGCTCGTCTCGTCAGTCTTTATTTAAATAAATATGTACAATATGTCTGGTAAAACAATTTGTTTTAGTCTTAACTTATACAATGAAAAAAGAACATAATTTATGCAATGAATAAAGAATAATGAAGTAAAATATTAGTCGGCTGATTAAAGTCTTCTTCTTCGTCGTTTTCTTTTCATTTCTATCTGTTTTAAGCAAGCAAAGCTTTCGCTAGCAACGCATTCCAATGTTTAGATGTTGTATAGATAACTAGCTGAAAGATGAAGCCCTACTTCGTTACGTGTTGTGTTCGTTGTGTTCCAACAAGTTCAACTCTAAATTAGCTTAATTGTGATTTGTAGAAGATTTATTTCACTGATTGCAGCTGGTTCCGTTCCAATCGTTCACCGGCCAACGATTATTAGAGCTTACTGAAAAACTAAAAAAAAACATAATTTTTACGGTTCCGTAAAACGTAAAAACGGAACCCTTATAGATTCGTCACGTCTGTCTGTCTGTCTGTCCGTCCGTATGTCACAGCCACTTTTTCGCTATTTAAACCTGGTAAGTAGATGTATTCTGTGAACCGCATTAAGATTTTTACAAAAAAATAAAAATAATAAAAATTAGGGTTGCCCCCAATACCTAGAACTGAAACTCAAAAAATATTTTTTCATCAAACCTACACGTGTGGGATATCTATCGATAGGTCTTCAAAAATGATGTTGAGGTTTCTAATGTAGTTTTTGTCTACACTGAATAATTTGCGCGAGAGACACTTCCAAATTGGTAAAATGTGTGCCCCCCCCCCCCCCCCCCCAAAATTATGTGATGTACCATGCAAACCACCAACGAAAATTGGTTTGAACTCGATCTGATGAGTAGTTTTTTTTAGTACGTCATATACATTATTATTAAAACTTCGATCAAAGTTACAACGAACTAAAAAAACTATCTGCAACGGAACCCTTCATGGGCGAGTCCAACTCGCACTTGGCCACTTTATTAACTTTGAATTTCAACGTAGTAGTAGCTTGAACGCTTAAAAGATGTAGGTAGGTACATAAGCTATTTAGAGTCTAATGAAAACATCATTAAACATGGTCAGTATTTAGACGAGTGACCGCGTGGAAAAATCGCTAAAAATGTTTTGTAAATAAGATAATTGTCAAACTCGCATGAAAAAATCGAAAATCTCGCCGAAATGACTTGTTTGTTTCACTTATTTTTACTATCTCAATTCTACCGCACACATAACTATGCGTATTCTTGAAAGATATTGCGAAAGTTTTAACGATAGATGCTTACCAGACACCTTGCTTAATAATAGGGTGATATTTTTATTTACTCCTTGTAAACTATACCTAAGTGTGCGAGGTTTCCTACTCCTCCATTTGAGCTATTTTCGTAAAAACGAGTATTTTTTTTTGCTTCAAGTTTTAATTTATCGATAACTAGCGGCCCGTTCCAGCTACCCTTGGATATTGTCATATAAAGATTAAAAACAACCGTGGACAAACGTGACGCGTAGTTTATTTACAAAACACGTATTAACCCATGTACCAATGTATGATGATACCGTGAGTTTTTTTTCTCAATTGTCAAAATGGATTTCAGTGGCAAATATCACTTTTTGCAGAGACTATTGTTATTTTTAACAATCTTGTACAATAATAATAGACAATGCTAACCGGCGCAAAAAATACCAACAAAGAAAAAGGAATTTGCATTGCTCTCTTCAGTTTGCGGACGTGCTTCATAGATAGCATTTTTCCGATAAGTTTTCAGCAAACATTCTATAAATTGTTTATTTAACTATTTTTAATTGTTTAAATGCAAACTGCGTTTAAAAGACACCCATGTGAGTTTTGAAATAGTCTAGTGACATACTTACCTGTTAAAATAATGAGAATAGACATGGCCACAAAAATTGGTTGTCTGTACAGTCATTTGGTTTAAGGACGACAGTTTAACGTGACTACGCCTTAAGGGCGTACCCCGAGCAAATGACCTTGAGTATTTCTTACCTTATCGCACACCGCAAGAAAGAGCAACAGTAGGATTTGTCGCTGTTTTACGCTTAAATTTTAGAATAAACTCTTTATAAAATCAGATTTTGGTCTTTTGAAAAAAATAAAACTACCAAAATGTTCGTAATGGAATTGTCTATCCATTAGTGTAAGTACAAAATCAAAATAATGGACGATTTTCGAGGAGATGCATGATAACTACAATTATTTAATTTTTTCATGGTTTCGTTGTGAGGCGATTATTTAAACAATAAGTCCATTATCAAAAAAATAAAACTACCATTTTGAAGCCAAGAAGTTGTACAAATTTAATGTATTTTTTACCAGTTCATATTTGTTTTGGCTAATGAGTAGATAGCTCTTAAAACTGGACAAAAAGCTCGTTTTGCTGGGGGACGCACCTTAACAAAACATTGATAGATGCGGCGCAAGTGTACAATTATCGTAACGGGATATAACGGGACATTTTTTCGTGCAGTCGGCGTTCATAGATCTATTAGACATTGTCACGTCATAAAGCTAATTAGTCAGTCATTTAGAATCACAGAAGTCTAAATAATAAGGTAATAGAAATGCCATAGCTTTCAAATTACTTGCAAAACGCATGTCGCCACACATTTCCTCTACCCCCGTGGTCACAAATACATGCGCGTACTGGTCGAATACATAATATCCACTCACACACTAACAGTTGCATATTAACAATCACGGTTTGTGATTGCATCACACACATCCATAAACGCTTATCAGTGAACCTATTAATACAATAAAAAGTAAACAATTTTTCATACATACACTAGTGCTTGATAAATTTTAAAATATATCGATACATCAAAGAACAGTCTAATTTTAATTTTCGATAAAGTTAATTTTTTTCATTAATTACAATTTCATTATATTATACTGCAACAAAGTCAATATGCCTATAAATAAGTGAGTCACGCGGGTTATACTACTATTGTTCCGTATAATCGGGCAACATTAAAAATCATAGTGGATCTATGGTTTGACAGCCGGCTGTGAAGTGACGTTGTCGGTTTTTCGCTGGAACGAAAAGACGCGTTTTACTTTTATCTATATAATCTGGTTTAAAGTGTTAATAATTGTGCGGGAATACGTTATTAACTGTAATATATCGCTACGGGATTAGTGCTGGATTATTAATTGTGAAGTGGCTACTGGATTGGTCGCTTCTAGAACGCAGGATCGTTCTGGGAATTCGCGAGATCGCCTGGAATCTGTCTGGTTTGGTATTACAAATTCCCTTCCTTCCTTCTTCCTGACAACCAAACTGGACTTTGGACGACGCCGGGAGCAGTAATTGGGTGAGTAATTTTAGGTACCTTGTTTGCAATTAGGGAGTAACTCTTAAAATCGGTATAACGGCATTTAATTTGTTTTTAATTCTCGCTATGGGCCCCGAGACGGTATTTCTGGCCTAAATATCGAACATTTTTTGGTAGCAGGAGCGTCGTTGGCCGTAAATACTCCCTTTTTGTTTTATTTTCTGGCAAAATATACCGGGTAGGCCGAATATTTAGGGGTTCCCAGTTTATAATTTCTCCCCAAACTGTCGGGAAATTAGTATTAAGTGGTATCCGGTTTTTTAGGTTGCGGATATATTTGTTGTGACATTGTCCGAACTTTAGGCTAATTTAAAATTTAAATTTAAATTTAAAATGGCTTCGGATTTGGCCAACCAGCTCCGATGGTTCGAATCCTTACAAGGATTGGTCGGCCGGAGAGACCGGGAGGAGGCACTGCTAAACAGGGCAGAACAGCTCGACAGGCGCCTGGAGGTCGCTGAGAGGAGCGCAGGATCGCTGCGGGATGCAAGGCCGTCTCCACCTGAGGAGCAGATGGAGAGGATCGAGGCGGACATGCGGCGCATCCTGGATGTGTACGACGAGGTCTCCGAAAGGGTTCGCCAGCTGGAGAGGTCTCGTCAGGGAAGGGCGAGCTCGGGACCCGTCATCAGGGATGCGGGCTCGGGTGTAGTGGGACGCCTTCCCACTCTGGACTTGCCCAGGTTTACAGGGAACCTGCGGGAGTGGAGCGGCTTCCGGAGCATGTTCGCCTCTCTCGTAGATTCACGCACAGACTTGACGAGGGCGGAGAAGCTGGCCTATCTCCGCACGTCACTGGAGGGTGAGGCACTCTCCCTGATCCAGCACCTGGAGCTGGACGAAGACAACTTCGGCACGGCGATGGAGTTGCTGGATACGAGGTTCCAAAACCCTCGGCTCCTCGCCGACGCTCACGTGTCCCAAATACTGGGGCTGCCGAAGGTGACTGAGAGGTCTCAGTTGAGGCCGCTAATCCTCACGCCCGTGAAGGTGGCGTACAACGCCTTGCGCAGCTTGGGACTGCCAGTGGAACACTGGTCGTTTCTGCTGGTCCACATCCTGCTGGGCAAGGTGCCGCTGGAGTTGCGCGCCCGGTTCGAGCGGGAAAGGGGCCTTCACGCCAACCCGAAGGTCTTCCCCACGTTTGAGGAGCTACTTCGGGTCCTGGAGTGGGAGGCGAGGATGGCAGAGTCGGCGCCTCAGGAGGCGCAGCCCGCCGCGTCAGCTCGTGGCCCTGCCGGAACAGGACCGCGACCTACCAATCCCCGCACTCAGGGTGCGGTGAAGCGGACGGCGACGGTGACGAGTGCGTCGGAGCAGGAGTGCCCGAACTGTGGCCAGCTTCACGCGCTGGTGCAGTGTCCGGCCCTGCTTGCGCGGACGACTTCCGAACGACGAGGGATCGTTCGGCGGTTGCGTCGGTGCTACGGGTGCCTGGGGGGTCATTTGTACAATGACTGCCCCACGGCACGGCCGTGTCCTGGGTGTGGGGGACCACACCATCAGCTCTTGTGCGTCAGGAGCGATGGTGCTGGTCGACAGCCCTCAGGGAGGGGCCCCTCCACGGGCGGGGGCGCTCCCACGCAGAGCCACGCATTGTACAACAATGAAGTGGCTACAGCGTGGAGCACACCCCCTCCACCCCAACCCACGGCAGCACCGGGCAGCCCAACAAGGGGCGTCCTACACGCGGCTCGGTCACCGACCTCACAGCCCGCGCGGACGCGGGCGAACTGGAGAGGTGGAAGGGTGATACCGGAGTCACCACGGGGGCCACCTCCTCAGCGTTATCCTTCTCCGCCGCTGGATCCGCGACCAATAGAATGGAGGGCGTACACGCCTCCCCTCCATGAACATCCGAGGCTGGATTACCACCCGCCCTACTTTAGGTACGGCAGGGCAGCTGGATATGCCCCCCCTCCGATGGCCCTTTGCACTCGGCAGCCATACTGGGCTGGGCCCTGTAGTCCGACGGGTTCGGACGGGCCTCGGAGGGATTGACTAGCCTCCGTTCCCTTGGCACAGGATCAACCGGTGGTCCTGCTGCCCACCCTCTGGTTAAGGGTTTGGGGTCCAAGAGGCGACTACGTCCGGATACGAGCGCTCTTGGACACAGGGTCCCAGGGGTGCATTTTAACAACCCGGGTTGCTCATCGCCTGGGCCTGGCTAGGTTTCCGTCACCGACTCCGTTGCGAGGAGTCGGGAACACAGAGGTGCGGTTGGCTGGACAGACCCGCCTCTCCTTCTCGTCCGTACATTCCTATTCGGAAAGGATTGCGGTCAGGGCCACCGTCATGGATTCGGTTGTCGGTTGGCTTCCTCAGGCGGACATAGATCCGGATCTTTTGTCCTGTACTAAGGGTCTCAGGTTGGCGGATCCCCGCTTCGGGATGGCGGGTCCGGTAGACCTTTTGTTGGGTTCTGATGTACTGGGTTACATCATGAACGGCAAGCCTAGACTGCTGGATCAGTCTTCGCTGATGGCGCTGCCCACCATCTACGGGAACGCCATTTTGGGAATGGTGGATGAGTGGCAGCAGTCGAATCAGGCTTCTTTTACGGGAACGGCCCTCGCTCAGATCATGCAGAGGTTCTGGGAGATCGAAGAGCCGCCTACCGTGTCTCGGCTGGATCCCGAGCACGTGGAGTGTGAGAATTTTTATCAGGCTCACACTCGGAGAATGGTCTCTGGGCGATTGGAGACTAGGCTGCCCTTCCGGGATAACCCCCCGCGTCTGGGCCAGTCTCGATCACTGGCCGAAAAAAGGCTCAGGTCCATGGAGCGACGCATGGCTCGAGATCCTGTACTTCGGGAAAAGTACATCGAGTTCATGAGGGAGTATGAGGCACTGGGCCACATGTCTCCGGCTCGCGACGACTGGTCGACCATGGACCACTACTTTTTGCCTCATCACGCCGTTTTGAAGGCGTCGACGGGCAAACTCAGGACGGTGTTCAATGGATCCGCTCCGACTTCGAAAGGAGTGTCACTGAACCAGTGCCTCCATGCTGGACCGAAGCTACATCGGGATATTGTAGACATCATCCTGAATTTCCGTAGGCATCAGGTGGTGTTGGGAGCGGACATCCGTATGATGTTCCGACAATCGGTCATACACCCCGAGGACAGGAGGTTCCAGTTGATCTTCTGGCGGGAAAGTCCTCAGGACCCTATGATGGTGTATGAGTTGAACACCAACACCTATGGGTTGAGATCAAGCCCCTTCATTGCGATCCGCTCACTGCTGGAGTTGGCGGAGCAAGAACGGGCTCGGTACCCACGTGCAGCCGCAGTTCTGGAACGCGACCTGTACGTGGACGACGTTTGCACTGGTGCGCAGACGGTGGAGGAAGCTCTGTTGCTCCGGGATGAGCTTATAGAGCATCTGGAGGCTATGAGCTTCGGAAATGGCTCTCTAACGACCCCAACGTCCTGGCTGGTATCCCGGACGATCACCAGCAGGATCCGGGGCTCTTCGAGGAAGGTGACGATCCGCACGGGATTGCGGTTCTGGGCATGCAGTATCAACCGGTTGCTGACATCTTCACCTTTCGGGTGGCACTGGAAGCCACACGCGCGTGGACAAAACGGACGGTTTTGTCCACCATCGCCAGGATGTTTGATCCAAACGGTTGGATCAGTCCGGTTCTGTTCGCAGCCAAGTGTCTGTTACAGCGACTTTGGACTCTGAAGGTCTCCTGGGACGACCCCCTGGTCGGAGACTCGCTTAACACTTGGCTTCGTTTAATATCTGACCTCGAAACGGTTAATCGAGTGGCGTTGCCCCGTCGCATTCTGCCACCAGGCTGTAGCCGGATCAGCCTGCACGGGTTCTGTGATGCGTCCGAGCTGGGCTATGCCGCATCTGTGTACTTGCGTACAGTTGACGCTGGAGGCCACGTCAATGTCACGCTCTTATTGCGGAAGAGCAAGGTAGCTCCTATCAGGACACGACTCACCATTCCGAAACTGGAATTGAGCGGAGCCACATTACTTGCTCGGCTGCTCAAGCATGTATATCAGGAACTGTCCACCTCGATAGACATCCGGAATGTCTATGCGTGGTCCGACAGTCAGGTCGTGCTTGCCTGGGTAAGAGCAGCCCCTCACACTTTGGAGACCTTTGTGGGAAATCGGGTTTCCCAAATCCAAAACATTGGACTGGACATTGTTTGGAGACATGTCCCGGGTGAGTTGAACCCCGCTGACTGTGCTTCGCGCGGCTGTTCCGCGCCGGAGCTAGTTGATCACCCCTTATGGTGGGGTCCGGACTGGCTGCGGGAGCCAGAAGCTTCCTGGCCAGCTCTCGGCGCGGACTCGGAGCGAGCGGAGCTGCCCGGAGTCCGCGTGCATGCGATTGTGGCGGAAGTGCCCCCAGACCCTGATTGGTTGACGGGTCGTTACAGCAAGCTGGATAAATTGCTGGGGGTAACTAGCTGGATTAAGCGCTTCATCCACAACTGTCGTCACCCTCGTCAGAGGAGGAGTGACCAGATCGCCACTGTGGAGGAGCGTCGGAGTTCCTTGCTGCACCTCATTCGGCTGGTACAGGGTGAGAGGTTTCCGACGGAACTTGAGGCGCTGCGCTGCGGACGCGCTCGCTTGAAGGGTGCGGTCGCCAAGTTGAACCCTTTCACAGGTCAGGATGGTCTTCTGCGCGTAGGAGGTCGGCTCCGGAAAGCCAACCTGCCGTACGGCAGCAGGCACCCCCTGTTGCTACCGAAAGGAGGTCCTCTAGTGGACCTGCTGATCACCGATCGGCATATCGGTAACGCGCACGCTGGATGTGGCGCGCTTCTCGCTGTGTTGCAGCGTGAATTCTGGATCTTGTCGGCTCGCAGGGCGGTCCGAAAGGTGCTGTTTAGATGTGTCCCTTGTTATAGGCTCAAGACGTCTACCATGCAGCCCATGATGGGAGATCTTCCTCCGGATAGGATTTCTCCCTCGAGGCCGTTCGACGGGGTCGGAACGGACTTCGCTGGGCCCTTCTCGGTCAAGTCATCGACGTTGCGTAACGCCAAGGTCGTTAAAGCCTACCTGTGCGTCTTTGTGTGTTTGGCCACCAAAGCAGTCCACCTGGAGCTGGTCTCTGCGCTGTCTACGGAGGCCTTTGTCGCGGCGCTGGATCGCTTTGTAGCGTGAAGAGGAGTACCCTCTTTAATACGTTCGGACAATGGCACAAATTATCGAGGGGCGGCGAATTATTTACGCGAAGTTAATAATTTTTTAAATTCTGGTAATAATAGTTTAAGTCTGGCTCTCGCCCAGCGGGGAATCAGCTGGCAATTTAGTGTGCCGGCCTGTCCTCACTGGGGAGGAATTTTTGAGGCTGCGGTGAAGTCTGCTAAAACCCATCTCCGCCGTGTCATCGGGGAGACCGTGTTAACTTGGGAAGAGTTAGTCACGGTACTATGCCGCGTGGAGGCAGTTCTTAATTCCCGTCCTCTCTGTCCAATCTCGCCTGACCCTAACGATCTAGAAGTCTTGACGCCGGGTCACTTCTTGATCGGTCAGCCTTTAACCGCGTTGCCGGAGTATCCCTGGAAGGATGAGCGCCCCGGACGGCTGTCCCGTTTTCAGTTATTGCAGCAAATAAGTCAAGACTTCTGGAGGCGCTGGTCGGCCGAGTACTTGCATCTGTTGCAACAACGGGTAAAATAGACAGATAGGACGGAGGCCCCTCGGGAAGGGGACTTAGTATTATTAAAAGAGGCAAATTTGGCCCCCCTACTCTGGCGTAGGGGACGTATTTTAAAATTGATATCTGGTACTGATGGCACACCCCGCGTGGCGGAGATTCTGGTTTCTGGTTCCAGACTTCAGCGCGCGGTGTCCTCTCTGGCACGCCTGCCTCTTTATTAGATATACGTATTTTTCATGGTTAAAATTTTATTTAATTTGATTGCTATTTTTGGTAAAGGTTTTTTTTTGGTTTGATTTCCACTTTCGGGTCAAAGTTGGGAATTTCGTTTTTATTTGAGGTCTGGATACTGCTAAATACTAGTTACTAAATACTAGTTACTAAATACTGGTTTTCTAAAATTGAACAGGAGTTCAATTGGTCGGGGGTTTTGTTCCGTATAATCGGGCAACATTAAAAATCATAGTGGATCTATGGTTTGACAGCCGGCTGTGAAGTGACGTTGTCGGTTTTTCGCTGGAACGAAAAGACGCGTTTTACTTTTATCTATATAATCTGGTTTAAAGTGTTAATAATTGTGCGGGAATACGTTATTAACTGTAATATATCGCTACGGGATTAGTGCTGGATTATTAATTGTGAAGTGGCTACTGGATTGGTCGCTTCTAGAACGCAGGATCGTTCTGGGAATTCGCGAGATCGCCTGGAATCTGTCTGGTTTGGTATTACAAATTCCCTTCCTTCCTTCTTCCTGACAACCAAACTGGACTTTGGACGACGCCGGGAGCAGTAATTGGGTGAGTAATTTTAGGTACCTTGTTTGCAATTAGGGAGTAACTCTTAAAATCGGTATAACGGCATTTAATTTGTTTTTAATTCTCGCTATGGGCCCCGAGACGGTATTTCTGGCCTAAATATCGAACAACTATTGTTTCGAGAACAGGACGTCTACTTTAATTCAATGAAAAACTTAATTTCGTAACAAACTCGCGTCTTTCCTACTCCGGTTCTACTTCGTTTCGTTCGATCGAACATTGTTTGACGTTTAAATGTTCTAAGCATACTCTAATTAGAGAAAGCTTAGAACATTTAAAATGAAGAAACAACAAACGATCGAAGTAGACTCGGAGTAGGAAAGTCGCGAGTTTATTTCGAAATTACGTTTTCGTTGAATTAGAGTAGACGTCCTCAATATGAATATTTTGTATGATGATAAAATAGCTAAATCTCTGCAATACGTTTTGTGCTTCAAATTTCGCCCAAACCCAATAGTGATAACATTACAAAGTCGTTGCAAAAAGAGAGTACTGTATAAGTTTGACACCATCGGTTTTGGGTGAAAAAAATATTGGTTTTAGAATTACAAAGTTTCAGAAAAAAGAACTCCACGTGGCTTACCTAGTAGTCAATGGTAAAATTATAGTAAAAATAATTGTGTGTATAAATTAACACTTTATACACACAATATACCAGTATTAATTGTTGATTACATAAGTATCGACAAGGTTAGACCTTAGTCTATATTATATTATCTTATTTTATAACTTTTTCTTATTATCTTATTTTATGCACGTTTTGTACATTTAAACCTTCCTCTTGAAATATTTTATCCATTAAAAAAACTCGCATCAAAATCTGTTTGGTGGTTTAAGCATATATATGGACGGACAGGCGCGAGAAGTAACTTTGTTTTATACTATGTAGTGATATCAGGATCTTGAGGCAAAATCAAATGATAAATTTGAACATTACATATTTTAAATAAGAATCATTTATGAATAAGAAAGTAACATTTACCGAATTTCTTAATTTTTTATCGATATATTAACAATTTCATCGATATATTTGGCTAAGGAAATTGCACCGTCACAGCACTAACTCACGATTGCTACCTGCGGCCGTACCACGGAAGATTTGAGGATGTGACAATATCGTCAATTTTACATTGCATTGCTGTTTACATATGCGTGTACTACTCTAGATGTTAGTTAACTTATGCAGCCATGGTGTGAAAAATGACGATAAAACCCATAAGGTTTAATTATCGTAGTGAATCATTGGACTCCGTTTATTTTATCAAAAAAACACAATTAGGATAAAAAAATACTCCCCTTAGGATTACATTTCACCAATAAGTATACCATTTAACCAATGGTATAATTGCAAGTTGGGGAAGAAACTTCCACAATTCATGACCCCCCCCTCCCCCAATCGTATACGTTACATTAAAATGGGGCGCTACTAGTAGTCTTTTTAGGGTTCCGTAAAACGTAAAAACGGAACCCTTATAGATTCGTCATGTCTGTCTGTCTGTCTGTCTGTCTGTCTGTCTGTCCGTCCGTATGTCACAGCCACTTTTTGCCGAAACTATGAAAACAACACTGTTGAAACTTGGTGAGTAGATGTATTTTGTGAACCGCATTAGGGTTTGAACAAAAAAATTAAAAAAAAAGAAAAATTAGGGTTGCCCCCCATACTGAGAACTGAAACTCAAATTTTTTTTTTTCATCAAACCTACACATGTGGGGTGTCTATCGATAGGTCTTCAAAAATGATGTTAAGGTTTCTAAAATCATTTTCCTCTACACTGAATAGTTTGCGCGAGAGACACTTCCAAAGTGGTAAAATGTGTGTCCCCCCCCCTCTAACTTCTAAAGTACATGAATGAAAAATCTAAAAAAAATATATGATGTACATTACCATGTAAACTACCAACGAAAATTAGTTTGAGCTCGATCTGATGAGTACTTTTTTTTAGTACGTCATAAATACACTATTATTGAAACTTCGATCAAAGTTACAACGAACTACAAGAACTATGTGTACTATGTATATTATGTTACTTGCTGCAACGGAACCCTTCATGGGCGAGTCCAACTCGCACTTGGCTACTTTATTTATCGTATATCTACTCGTGACCCACCCCAAAATCTTTCATCAGATTTTGGAGATTTTAGACCCCCTCCAAAATTCGACGCTGGGACCACGCCTGAGTCACAACCCCCCACTCCGGAACTTTGAATGATCTTTATCTTTGTCGCTTGTGATAAAATAAAAATACGTGTCCCATTTCCTTCCAAAATCTACCTGACGGACTAATAATAAAGTAGCCAAGTGCGAGTTGGACTCGCCCATGAAGGGTTCCGTTCCAGCAAGTAACATAATATACATAGTACACATAGTTCTTGTAGTTCGTTGTAACTTTGATCGAAGTTTTAATAATAGTATATTTATGACGTACTAAAAAAAACTACTCATCAGATCAAGTTCAAACTAATTTTCGTTGGTAGTTTTCATGGTAATGTACATCATATATTTTTTTAAGTTTTTTCATTCTCTTACTTTAGAAGTTAGAGGGGGGGGGACACACATTTTACCACTTTGGAAGCGTCTCTCGCGCAAGTTATTCAGTGTAGACAAAAAATATATAAGAAACCTCAACATCATTTTTTAAGACCTATCGATAGACACCCCACACGTGTAGGTTTGATGAAAAAAAAATTTTTGAGCTTCAGTTCTCAGTATGGGAGGCACCCCTAATTTTTGTTTTTTTTTTAAACTTTTGTAAAAATCTTAATGCGGTTCACAGAATACATCTACTTACCAAGTTTCAACAGTGTAGTTCTCATAGTTTCGGCAAAAAGTGGCTGTGACATACGGACGGACAGACAGACAGACAGACAGACAGACAGACAGACAGACATGACGAATCTATAAGGGTTCCGTTTTTACGTTTTACGGAACCCTAAAAATGGTATATTTTTGGCCCTGTCATCATCCCAATTCAGTACCCCCGAATAAGTTTTTATATGCAACTAGCAGTGGCCCGCGGGCTTATCCGTCTAGTTCCCGTTTTTTTTGTAGTATATAGAGAGACGAGCAAGAAAGACATGTGCGTAATTCTGACCAACATACCTGTCACATAACAGCACAGTGACACGCAGCTATTGTGAAACATTCGTTCAAACCATTTCCTAGCACTGCACTGCGCTATCGAGATCTAAGATATTAATATCTCTAAGCCCTGTAATTTATCTGGAAACCGGAACACAGTAATGTTTACAAGCTTGACGATAGAATAACTGGCAAAGGTGTGGTACTCTCCCCAGGTGGACTCTGCTAAGAGTCCTACCACTACAAATCCCGTGGGGGAAAAAAATGGTGCAGCGAAATGACGAAACCCATCGTTAAGTATAAACCACTAGAAGTACCCTCCCAAATTTCAGGCGCACAGAATTATTTCTACGATAAGAAGAGTGAGCTTGCTCTTTCCGTTCTAGTTGGATGCAGGAAGCGGTGAACGCCGGACGCAGACGGAGAGACGCAGTTTATTACCAAATGTCAAGGTGATCAGGGCACATCTGTTGGTTTATACCGCTGACAAAACCTTTACCCCTTAAAGATTTCCGTTCACCAGTGGTCACGCGTTTCCTGTTAATTTAAATCTCAATTCCTGTTGATTGAGTCTAAATTTGTTTAAACTGGGCCTTCTTCTCTGTCCATAAACAGGTTAAGGGAATTCTGGAGTAATTATTGCGGCGCGCGGCGCTACATAGGTATTTCTCAGCTCGAGCATGGCTTGTGGTAGCGCTATGACTACTAACTACGATGATTGTCTGTGGTCTCAAACGAAGCTCCTGAGGTTTCCCCCGGGACCCTCTCAGAGGCTCGCTTGAGATGTATGTAAATTTTCATTTGCAACATTAGCATACGTCAAGGGACGGCTTCCTACTAATGTAGGATAATTGTTGGACAAAAAGTTGCCCATTTTTCCCCTGGCTACCGTCGGATGGATCTCATGAAGGAATTAGATTGCGAAGTTTGATAATCAAATTCAAGAGTTTTGGACGTTGGATGTGGATCTGTTTCTATATTTACTTGACATTTCAATTATTACTAGAATATTGTTTTGGTTTGTGTGGCTGTAGAAATGAAGTAGCAAAGAGACTGATAATGTTAGAGTAGTTAGAGTTGAAGTATTGTCGTATGGATAAATAATTGCATTAAGGGCGTACCCTGAGCAAATGACCTTGAGTATTTCTTACCTTATCGCACACCGCAAGAAAGAGCAAGAGAGAAACAGTAGGATTTTCGCTGTTTTACGCTCAAATTTTAGAATAAACTCTTTAAAAAATCAGATTTTGGTCATTTGAAAAAAATAAAGCTACCAAAATGTTCGTAATGGAATTGTCTATCCGTTGGCGTAAGTACAAAATCAAAATAATGGACGATTTTCGAGGAGATGCATGATAACTACAATTATTTAATTTTTTCATGGTTTCGTTGTGAGGCGATTATATAAACAATAAGTTCATTATCAAAAAAATAAAACTACCATTTTGAAGCCAAGAAGTTGTAGAAATTTAATGCATTTTTTACCAGTTGATATTTGTTTTGGCTAATGAGTAGATAGCTCTTAAAACTGGACAAAAAACTCGTTTTGCTGGGGGACCTCTATTATCATTACGTCACGAAACGACGCTATACGATGACAATGAAAGTGAGCGTTCAAAAATGGTTTACCATTTTCTTTGTAAAGACTCCTAACTGTACAGTTACCTCCAGTCCACTGCTGACTTAGATCTCTCCTAAGACACTTTACTCGATCTTATCTTCGACTTATTATTCTGACTACTACCAACTGCCCTCATCATATGATCACTTAACACTTATTTGTTAAGTACGGTGAGTATTTGGGATGCTTTCAGTATGCTGAGTGCGAGTTTTGTCAATAACAAAAGGTGTTATATCGTGAGCGCGTAAACATGATATTTGTATGAAGAAAATGGCGCGTCTAGCGGCGCTACAGTTCTTCATACAAAAGCTAAGTTTACGCACTCACATTAGAACACGTTTTGTTCTCGACATAACTCGTACTCTGCATACAGGTTTACTATGTGTATGCACCTTATAACATACGCTTTTAAATAGGCTGTACGTATGTCTGTTAGCTTAGGTTAGCCGGACCTTGCGCTTTCAATTGGCAGAGGAAGCCATGTGAAGTCCCTTCCTAAAAAAAATAAAAAAATACGATAACGATAAATACGTGGATAATAATAATATTTAAATGTCTTATTTGATTAAATGAATGTAACTTTAAATTATATTTATTTGATCATTAACTCTACTGACATTTAGGCGCCGTAATCAAAACATTGAAGCTTAAAAATTACCAAAATGAACACCATCGCAACTTAAATATTCCACTTGTAGGTTTTTTCTGTTTAATTTATGTCATCATCATCATCATAGTCATCGTAATCACCGGCCTTTGGAGTTGTTTTTAGAGTTGGGACACTACTAGCCTGTCTCTTTGCATTAATCATATCCACTAAATCTACTTTCTTCATTGTGACCCTGACCAAATCTTTCAATATTTCTCTGATATCTTCGTCTTGATTAATGAGGCTTTTGATACGATCTTTCGTAAAGCCGGAGTTTCTACGAGTATTCATCATTGGCGGTAAAGGCATCCGCAACTGCTTTTTCCCTTTCCTTTTCCTTACTCTTGGTGATGGTGGTTGTGCAGGTGTATTTGATCGAATAGGTGAATACATTGGATCTATTTGTTCGACGTCTCGCTGTCCAAAAAATTGTGAAGTTTGTCCTCCTCCACAATCCTGCCCTCCACAACTTACAGAACAGCACATTTTAGGAAACGGGCAGTCCATTCCATTTCGTTGAACCATAGGAGCTGCACGTCTCTCAAGTGGTTTAGGAGTACTTGTAGTTGTTGTTTCCTTATGTTGGCAATCTTGAAAGTAAAGTAAGTTCTCTATACTTTCTTCTGATGATGAGGTGCACTTTTTTGAAAGTACGTTTATTATGTGTAGAGATATTAGTATCTGAAACCAAATTTATAATTATTACGAGTAACACATCCACGTCAAACTCAAATTGATAAAGAAAATTAATTGAATGTAGGGAAGACATTTTGGTTGCCGTCACCGTCCTTATGTCGGGCGGCGGCGGCTGCATAGCGACGTAGCGTCGGAACGGCAGTGGAGCAGTGAATAAAAATGTGCGCGTTAGACATTTTTTGAATGGACGAAATATTGTATCACTAATATGCGTAATAGCAGTATGTTACGTATAACGTTAGTGTCAGAATTTAATTTGAAATGGAAATCGGTTTTGTATGAGAAAATTAATTAGGTACATATTAAAACATAGGTTTACACAATCTGAGCTCAAGATATCCAAAACAAAGGCCAATCGGGCACCGTTAACTAAACTAGTGCACCGTAAATTTTAAAATTAAATTCACTGCCCAATTAAATAAGCTGCTTACTAACATACCTACCCGTTAATGAATAATTGTCAAAATTGGAACAATAACTTTTAATTTGCAAGTAATTCTAGGTGAAACGGGACTCTCGAAAATTATAGTTATTTCGAGTGTATTTCAAGTTAGATTTAATTGTTTATGTTTTGTATTTGCTTTATTATAAAGCTTGGGGCCCGCCCCGACTTTAATCAGCGCTGTCTAACTACATATCAATAAGCCATTATAAATATGTACTTTTTTTTTACTTTTATAGATTTGCACTTGACCGCCATCGCGCCTGATGTTAAGCGACGATGCGGTCTACGATAGAACGTGTTTACCTAGAAGTAACCGATTCACTCTCGATTTGAAGACACAAAGGTTATAACCATCGGGGAAAACCCACTCAGGCAACTCATTCCACAGCCTAGACGTTCTTATCACAAAAGTAGAGTCAAATCTCTTCGTTCGTGTCTTTGGAATAACAACCATGAAACGATGTCGCTTTTTCGATCTACGATCATTCCGATAGAGAAAGGGCAAGGTGGTATTAAATCATGCAAAATACCACAAAATACTGGTATTTTCCGACTACTCAGACGTATCTCAGCACATATAAATAAAATATTAAGTTAGGAGCATCCCCCGGTTTCATTCGCGTAGTTTCCCATCCCGGTTTTTCCAAGGGTAAAAGTAGCTCAGGTGTTATGCCAGATTATCTTTATCTTATCTTTATTTTTATTATGTACGTATTTATTTCCTTTCTTAAGCCAAAGTTTTTACAATATTCATATATAAAACATCATAAAAACATTATAAAAACCTAAACCTAGTTTGCCGCCAGCAGCGAGGCAGTGCCCAAGCTACCGGTGGTTAGGGCTGCAGACTGAGGAACCTCCTGACGATGCGTGCTGTGTCGAGGATGACAGCCTTCTGTATCTGACCCTTGATCCAACCGTCTAGCGAAAGTCACTTAAGGTGTTGGTCGAGACTTTTCGCTACAAGGCCGTTTGCCGACGCGACTATTGGGACTATGATCGTCGAATCAACATCCCACATGGCGGTAACCTCATGAGCCAAGTCAAGGTACTTGCTGAGCTTGTCCTTCTCGGCTTTCACGAGGTTCTCGTCATGTGGTACGGTGATATCAACGATCACAGCCCGGCGCTGTTTTTATTATTATTATGTTTATTATTATTTTTCTATGTACCAAATTTATCCAGATACCTTTGCTCTTTTGAAACAAACCCCCATAGTTACAAAGTTTCGCATTTGTAATATTAGTAGAGAGTTGCCTTCCATTGAAAACTTTTTTTTATAGAAATAAGGTTGGTAATTCGCTGCCATCTCGCCTGATGTTAACGACGATGTGACCTACGATGAAGCTTACAAAGAAACTGATCCACGTTCGACTAGAAGACACCCATATCATATCCATCCAGTTTTTACCCACTTAGACAACTTACTCCACAATTGCAATATCACAAAAACTCTTTTCCCATAGACGTAAATAAAACTAAACTATTTTTATAACTTTCTGAAATTAGTGTAAGCATACAGAAAAAAAGCGAGATTAATTAAAGGACCATGACTATAAAATAAATAATAACCATTCAGGCACTCACAATTTGGTGAATTTCCATGATTCTTAAATAACGCCTCTTAGCCCAGCACACGTTTCAGAACCACGGCGTTTTGAGGGAAATACGGAAAATGTTTTCAAAACAATTACATTACGCATTTCTAAATACGTTTTATGTTTGTAGTTAGCACACGATTATAGAGCAAGCTAAATTCGGTTTATTTCAAAATCGTTGTAACGGAATGTAAGTTTCTTAAATTCTGAAGAAATTTAGTGAAATGACAGTGCCTTGAAATACATTGATGTATAGGTATACTAGCGGCCCGTTCCGGCTGCGCTCGGATAATAACCTAGATACCAACTACAGCGCCATCTGCCGGGCTGGTTTTGTGAATCTAAGCCATCCATGGCAACTCTAAACTTTAATAATAAAAATAAATGTTTATTTTTATAAAACAATTTTAGATTTGTCATAAGCTCCGGGAAATTTTAATCGAAATAGAGTGAAAAACATTTCCAAAGAAGATGATAATTGATCAGTTATCAAGCGGGATTAAAAATGATTGAATTACTAAAATGGCTATTAAAAATAGGGGATGGTGATAAAAAGGTAAAAATTTAGGGTTGTATGTATTTTTAATGCCACATTATAAAAAAATAAAAACAAAAAATTTGTCCAAAAAAAAAAAAAATTGGGGTGAACAACCCTTGTCACTTAGGGGTATGAAAAATACATAGTAACCTCTGTCATTCTCAGACCTACTGAATATGCGTGTAAAATTTGGTAAAAATGAGTTAAGCCGTTTCGGAGAAGTAAGGTAACTAACATTGTGACACGAGAATTTTATATATCTACTAGCGGCCCTTTCCGGCTGCATTAATCGAAATATAAACTATCCTATCTCTCAAGTTGGATCAGACTGCTCACGGTGTGCCAATTTAATTTAAAATCGGTTAAGTAGTTTAGGAATCCATCGCGGACAAACATCGTGACAGGAGATTTATATATATTAAGAAGAAGAAGATATGTCGGAATCGAGCCGCAATCGAGTTACAATCGAGTCGTGTCCGGGACGCAAGCGCCACCTGTCGGCGTTCGATGAGTCAATATTCCCCCGGCCGAGCCGAGCGCACGGAACTTCTTGGGCGGCGGTCGGCCAGAGCGGTTGAGCTTGAACCATCGCACGTTCTACGATACGTACTTTGTTAAACTGCCTGTAATACCTATTACCTGTACTTAACCTTTGTGACCTGTACTTAATAAATCCTATCGTGTTTGCGGGTTTTCATCCAACACTACCCATCGACTACGCCCACAGCAGAAGGATGCGACTAATGATGATGATGGCGAGACCCTGTCGCGCCGACATCAGAAGTAGGATACGTGATGGATGAGAACAAATAAATAAATCGTTATATTTCGAAAAAACATGGAAGATGCAGATTTATGTTTCTCGGAAAATCAACCCAGTGGCGATCGACCACAAGTAAGGCGTTTCGAGGTAAAGCATCATCGTGGCTAATTGAGATTGCCCTACCAAGGAATTACGTGGAAACAAAGTGCTTTTTACATTTCGATCGAAACGAAAGTGGGTGCTCTTATTCAAATGGGTCGCGAAAACACAAGTGATAACGAAAACTACCCGCGTTTGTGCGCCGCGATTAACCACTTTGTTGACTAGTTTTTGGAAAAACGTAAATAAAGAAGAAATTACCGCATCGAAGGTTCACAACCCATACAATCGATGTATCAATGAAGCTACTGTGAGAGTGCCCAGTGACAGAAGATTTCATCTCAACCGAGGACTAGGACTAGGAGAATATTTATTCGCAGGACAACCACCACACGAGAACGTGTGGAAGCAGGATAGCCGTGTCGGAATCGAGCCGCAATCGAGTTACAATCGAGTCGTGTCCGGGACGCAAGCGCCACCTGTCGGCGTTCGATGAGTCAACGTTCCCCCGGCCGAGCCGAGCGCACGGAACTTCTTGTGCGGCGGTCGGCCAGAGCGGTTGAGCTTGAACCATCGCGCGTTCTACGATACGTACTTTGTTAAACTGCCTGTGATACCTACTTTGTGACCTGTACTTAATAAATCCTATTGTGTTTGCGGGTTTTCATCCAACACTACCCATCGACTACGCCCACAGCAGAAGGATGCGACTAATGATGATGATGGCGAGACTATGTACGCCGACATATCTATATTATCTATATAATATATAATAATATATAAAAGCGAAAGGTCACTCATCAAGGAATCTCAGAAACTACTAATGCTAGGAAGCTGAAATTTTGCATGGAGGTCCCTTTTAGCACGTAGGCGCTCGCTAAGACGGGGTTTTGCGAAATTCAACCCCTAAGAGGGTGAAATAAGGGATGAACGGTTGTATGAAAATTCGTCATTTTCAAAGTTATAAAATTTTGTATCTAGACACTTGGCACGAAGCAAGCGAATGTTTGTTCTATCAATTTCGTAATTTCGAACTGTACGGGGGTGAAATTGGGGTTGAAATGGAGGATGAATGTCAATATGAAAGTTCCCAACCGTTGAAGATAAAACCGTGAAACGCTGTACCTATATAGACACTTCAAACGAACCAAACGAATGTTTGTTCTAGCAATTTTGTATTTTTAACTGTACGGGTATGAAATGAGGGCTGAAATGAGGGATCAATGTCAACATGGAAGATCCCAACCGTTGAAGATAAAACCATGAAACTCTGAATATAGACACTTGACACGAAGCAAACGAATGTTTGTTCTATCAATTTTGTAATTTCGTACTGTATAGGGGTGACATTGGGGTTGAAATGGGGATGAATGTCAATATGGAAGTTCCCAACCTCTGAAGATAAAACCATGAAATTCTGTATATACTTGACACGAAGCAAACGAATGTTTGTTCTAGCAATTTTGTAATTTCGAACTGTACGGGGGTGAAATTGGGGTTGAAATGGGGAATTAATGTCAACATGGAAGATCCCAACCGTTGAAGATTAAACCAATAAACTCTGAATAAAGACACTTGACACGAAGCAAACGAATGTTTGTTATATCAGTTTCGTAATTTCGAGCTGTATGGGGGTGCAATTGGGGTTAAAATGGGGGATGAATGTCAATATGGAAGTTCCCAATTGTTGAAGATAAAACCATGAAACTCTGTACATAGGCACTTGGCACGAAGCAGACGAATGTTTGTTCTAGCAATTTTGTAATTTCGAACTGTATAGGGATGAAATTGGGGTTGAAATGGGGATGAATTTCAATATGGAAGTTCCCAACCTCTGAAGATAAAACCATGAAATTCTGTATATAGACACTTGACACGAAGCAAACGAATATTTTTTCTATCTGTTTCGTAATTTCGAACTGCACGGGGCTGAAATTGGGGTTGAAATGGGGGATACAATGTCAATATGAAAGTACCCAACCGTTGAAGATTAAATCAATAAACTCTGAATATAGACACTTGACACGAAGCAAACGAATGTTGGTTCTAGCCATTTTGTAATTTCAAACTGTACGGGGATGAAATGGGGGATTAATGTTAATATGGAAGTTCCCAATCGTTAGGGATAACACTATGAAACTCTGTATTTAGGCACTTGACACAGAGCAAATAAATGTTTGTTGTAGCAATTTTTTAATTTCGAACTGTATGGGGATGAAATTGGAGTTGAAATGGGGGACGAATGTCTCTTACGCTTTCACACTTAAACAACTGAACCGATTTTGATGAAATTGTTTAATTACAAGCTTTTTTTAGTATCCGTAAATGTGTCATTTGGCGCGGACGAAGTCGCGGATAACAGCTAGTATTATATAAAAGAGAAAGGTCACTCATCAAGGAATCTCAGAAAGTACAAATGCTAGAATCTGGAATTTTGCATGGAGGTCTCTTTTAGCACGTGCTCGCTAAGACGGGGTTTTGCGAAATTCAACCCCTAAGTGATGAAACAAGGGATAAACGGTTGTATGAAAACTCGTAATTTTCAAAGTTATCAAATTTTGTATCTAGACACTTGACACGAACAATTTTGTAATTTCGAACTGTATGGGGGTGAAATTGGGGTTGAAATGGGGGATGAATGTCAATATGGAAGTTCCCAACCGTTGAAAATAAAACCATGAAACTCTGTATATATACACTTGACACGAAGCAAACGAATGTTTGTTCTATCAACTTCGTAATTTCGAACTGTACGGGGGTGGAATTGGGGTTGAAATGGGGAATGAATGTCAATACGAAAGTTCCCAACAGTTGAAGATAAAACATGAAACTTTGTATATAGACAATTGAGATGGAGCAAACAAACGTTTGTTCTAGCCTGAGGTTCTAGCAATTTTGTGGTTTCCCACCCCTAAGAGAGTGAAACAGGAGATGAACGGGTGGACGGATGGTGAACTGTACGGGGGTGAAATAGGGGATGAATCTCAATACGAAAGTTCCCAACCGTTGAAGATAAAACCATGAGACTCTGTTTATAGACACTTGACGCGAAGCAAATAAATGTTTATTGTAGCAGTTTTGTATTTTCAGATATATATATATATATATATATATATAATATATATATATATATATATAATATATATATATATATATATATTTTCATGTGAAAGTTCATCATTGTTGATTGAATTGAAGATAAAACCATGAAATTTTGCAACTAGATACTTGACGCGTAATTTTGAACTGTATGGATATGAAATAGGGGTTGAAATGGGGGATGAAAGTTGTATAGAAGTTTGCCATTGTTGAAGATAAAGCCATGAAATTTTGCAACTAGACACTTGATATTTATACTAATATTATAAATATGAAAGTAACTGTCTGTCTGTTACGCTTTAACGCCTAAACCACTGAACTGATTTTGATGATATTGTATAAAAATGTTTAAATATAAGCTGTTTTAGTGAATGTAAATTTGTATGGGTGTACTGCCTCAGTTACATCAATATTTATTTTGCGCGGACGAAGTCGTGGGTAAAAGCTAGTAAGTTAATAATATGATACCAATCCAATTATCTGTGGAATACTCATCATTATTAGTTGTAGCTGGCCTAGTGATTTAGTTGGTACTTGGTGAATATGGCAGCGAAACCATAGGTCGTGGATTCGGTTCTCATCCAGTGCAAATACAGGGTTACTGGTAATCAGCCTGCATCCGTTTAAGGGCATGTTCTGTATATTTAAACAAACAACTTTTGTTCTACAACTTTCGTTAAAACTCAATAAAAAACCCAAAATAAATTAGTGTTTGTTGCCTTTTTTGTACTGTTTAGTGACTTTTTAGTGTTTATTCACTTCGGCACATCATTTTTTGCGCGTTAAGAGTGCGCTTAGTGCCAGGAAAAAAACAGATTTCATACGCGCGACGCGTTTCTTAATACTATATACATAAAGTTGAGAATAGCATGACACAGTTTGGAGGAAAAATCAATATTAAATCAGGAGTCCATTTTTGACCAAGTTTTATTTAATTACTCAATAATTAAACATATATTTAAAAAAGTGTTCGGTTACTTTAATATAACGTACAATTAGGTATTTTATTACCAAAAAATAATGAGGGGTCATCGCTGATAATTTCAAGTACTCGAATTAAAACGGGTTTTTTCGGTGTCATTTTTATTTTGTTATTGTAAAAAACCCTGATCTATTTTTAAAATTCTATTCGCTTATTGTGCTTCTTCTTGATTGTATCCATACGTCAATTTTTTTTTGTCCTAGATTTTAGTTTCTTATCTTCAGTGAGCGGCGTCGAAAATGTCCTTTTTTCGTTTTCTGGCACTAGGCGCCCCCTTAAAGAGCGTACGAACTCTTGTTACGAATTGTTACGGAGAGTTAGATGCTTTTAGACCGTGCAAATACATTTTTTATTTATTTTGTAAAAAAAAAACATAAATTTTTAAAAACTGTAGAACAAAAGATGACGTATTGAATGTACCTAACTGTCCTTAAAAGGATGCAGGCTGATTACCAGTAACCCTGTATAATTACGTTTTATGAATACAAATGTTTTTTTTTATTTGTGTCGGCATGTTTCTGTCTACCTGTTATAAATATATATTTACAATATTAGTATTATTTCAGGTATCTGGCTCTCATAATTAGGGCTAGATGGCATGGTGTGAGAACTGTTCACCAATTATTTATTATTGTATTTATTTATTTTGTCGTGACGTCAATCTGTTGCTTGCTGTTATTATTTGGGTGGATGGTGTAATAAAAAATATAATTAGGTTGGTTTATTTCGAGACCGGTAAAGCACATGATTCACAGGAAAAGGGAAGGCATAGACACCCGTGACAACCTTTGAAACTAAAAATGTATTGCGATCCAATACACAAAAATATACTAATATAATACTAAAGTATTTTTTTTTTAAATAAAGAGTGACGAGACGAGCAGGACATGTGCCTGATTGTAAGCAACATAACAACACAGTGACACGCAGCTATTGGAACATGAAGAGTCCAAATCATTACCTAGCACTGTACTGCGCTCGTCACCCAGAGATCTAAGTTGTTATATCTCTAAGCCCTGTAATTTCTAACTTGCAATCAGACGAACTGGTTGTCAACTCTGGATGAATTTTTACAAATCCAAAGTCATCTGCAACGTTTTAAATTAGCCCTGGACCGGTTACCATACTTAAATGGAATCACTCTCGAAATTATTTAGGAATATGTTTACCAGCAGAGAAGTAGATTTGAGAGTGAGACCATGAGCAGAATTCAGGGTTACCCAGCATTTGGAAAACATCGTCGAGTCTTCTAGTTACCTACCCATTTCACAGTCTCAATGTAAAATTATTTCACCAGTGCGACCTACCCGTTATGGCCTACGGTACTGAAACGTGGGGGTACAGACAATGAAAAACGACGGTCCGTATGCCGCATGATATCGCAAGATCCTTGGTACGTGCCGGTTGCCTCGCGATGTTTTTCTTCAACGTTGAAGCCAGTGGCGATGACAAACTTGTGTCTTGTGTTTGTTTTATGAACTGAGCAAGATTTTTAGAATTGGCAATTGTCAATTTTGCAAAATTATGGTTGATTCCATTTTGGTACTTCTTAATTTATGAATTCAATACAGTTTAGTTCAACCTTCTTTGTCAAATTGCTTTATTGATTTTTACTGCTCTAAGTGTAGGTATAGATACGAGTATTTCAATTCTGTATTTTCTTGTCTTTTAAAAAAGAGTTGTTTTAGATTTATAGTTTAAGATAAAATCTTTAGTAGGTCATCATCATCATCAACAGCCCACTAAATGTTCCGGGACTCGGAGCCATCTCTCGCAAGGAGAGAGTTTAGTCCATAATCTACCACGCGGGCCCAGTGCGGGTTTGATGGATGACACATGACTTCGAAAGATTCTAGTAGGTACCTAGACACAAATAAAAAGTGATATTTTGTCCGTGTAACCGCGTAAATTATTATGTATGATCAAGGTGTACAACTATGCCCCTTGAATAAAACGATTCAGACAAGAACTTCCATATAAATTTTGGTGAAAAATAAAAACTATTTTCTTTTAATTAAGCAAAATGCTCAAATTTTCGCGAACAGCGCTGACTCTACTATAGCGGTAAGTAAGTATTCCTTTCAAAACATTATCACAATTTACGCAAGTCTTGATCATCATGTTTATTCCAGTTTCATCCCAAACAGACATTGATTATTCCAAGCCAATAATAACTCATAATTGAAAATAGCCCTACAGAACACGGCATAATGAAAACGATAAATCGGTCTTATCTCCACATACTTCATTATATTACTATTCAATCTATAAGCAACCACTTCAGTATATCATTAAACAGGAGTAAGTACTTATAAGTATGTTTTCCACGTTAGGTTAGTATATAAATTCGCTAACACTGAATGAGTCAGCATTTATTTAATTGCCTTGTTAACGATGAATGAAGACGACCTCCCCACTCATGTAGTAAGTCGGCACACTTTCTTCTTCTTCTGCTAATCCCATATGTAAAAATATTTAAGATTTGAAATGACAGTGGTATTTGAATTTGGTAGTGGTAGGACTCTTAGCAGAGTCCGCCTGGGGAAGTACCACACCTTTGCCAATTATTCTACCGCCAAGCAGTAATGTGCAAACTTTACTGTGTTCCGGTTTGAAGGGCAATGTTTCCAGAGAAATTACAGGGCTTAGAGATATAACAACTTAGATCTCTGGGTGACGAGCGCAGTGCAGTGCTAGGTAATGATTTGGACTCTTCATGTTCCAATAGCTGCGTGTCACTGTGCTGTTATGTGGCAGGCATGTTGCTTACCATCAGGCACATGTCCTGCTCGTCTCGTCACTCTTTATTTAAAAAAAAAAAAAAAAAAAATGACAAAAGTCACGGACCCCGGAGCCTGTGGAGTGGCAAATTTAAATTATAAAAAAAATCGAAAGAAGCGATTTGTGTCGTCCTTCCGTATTCGTACCAAATAAACTGCTGGCTTTACTTATTTATTAAGAGTTATACCCCGTTTACATTATTCCAGTCCAGCGTCCGAATCCAGCGCTGGATTGCTTACTGGAATAATGTAAACCGGCACTGGAATGCATTGGCACTAGATTGAAGCATTCCAGTGCCGGTTTACATTATTCCAGTAAGCAATCCAGCGCTGGATTCGGACGCTGGACTGGAATCATGTAAACGGGGTATTATACGCTGGAATTTTTCATGGTCAGAGTGAATAGGTATCTTCTAGGTAAGCCTGCATCAACTTCGAACACACCGTTCCTTACCATCATCATTTTTGTAGTGGTAGGACTCTTAACAGAGTCCGACTGGGGAAGTACCACACCTTTGCCTGTTATTCTACCGCCAAGCAGTAATGTTCAAACATTGCTGTGTTCCGGTTTGAAGGACAATGTTTCCAGTTAAATTACAGGACTTAGAGATTTAACATCTTAGATCTCTGGGTGACGAGCGCAGTGCAGTACTAGGTAATAATTTGGACTCTTCGTGTTCCAATAGCTGCGTGTCACTGTGCTGTTATGTGGCAGACATGTTGCTTACTATCAGGTAAATGTCCTGTTCGTCTCGTCAACGTCTTTATTAAAAACAAAATCTGAGTTGGTTTTCAGACGTAGACAGAATTTGCGTTAAAAAAATGAAAAACCAAATGATTCCTGAAAATTTTAACATTCGAGCACTAGTGACCACATTTTTTTTCTGTTCATTTCTCTCAATTCAAATACTTACTCAACAAATCTCTCTAATTAATTGCAGTAAAAGGTAAATACACAATAATTGATTGCGTAAAATAAACTATCCCCGCTAATATTTGTATTGTTTCAAATCGTCCATCATTTTCTTCATCGCATTTTCCAAGTCTGTTTTATTCTGCATAGTCGAAATCATTTCTATCACTGGGTCGATGTATTTAGTTTTCTGTTCAGCTAAATAGTCCTCCCTTAGGATTTTCTCACATCGATCGTACCACCAGGGCCATAGCGAACCTTCCTAAACAAAATAAGAAAATGATTAGTGCCACTCAGCAAGGGCTCGGTTCCCACTATTACATTGTGGCCTTAAAACTAACTTGCAAAAAGTTAAACATATGATATATACGGATACATACATAATGATATACGGGACATACATATACCTACCTACATTTTTTCTGTCTGTGTGTCTGTTTATTCCGGCTAATCTCCGAAACGGCTGGACTGATTAGCGAGCCGCTATATTATATTGAGCGAGCCGTAGAGGATGCGGATGGTCTGATTATCAGTACGGCTAAGAGAATTTTGCCGGACTTTACAGCTTGCTCCACTTCTATTTCTGATTTGATGAGAACAGTTTTCAGTAGTGAGATGAATCTGGTCTTATTGCTCTCGTTGCCTAAAAATTTATCTTGAGTTGTGGTAACGCGGTGACGGTCATATTGTTGGTGAAAATGATATCCGCACATGGCTTCAGCTGGGATCGACGCAGCCGTTCGGCAGATTTGGTGCCAAAGTTGGAAATACCTTCGGGATAGCCATTGAATACAATTACCACGTCTGTTCCGTAGTGTTTTTATGTACGCTACGTATTTCTGGCATATATCGGAGTAGGTAACGTTGTTGTCTCACATAACCCTGTGTAGAAGAAATCCACCATCAACAATGAATTTTGGGTTCAGCCCTAAGTCCGGAGGTGTCGCGGAGGTGCCGCAGTGGCGCGGATTTCGCTCGGTAAAGTAAAATATAACTCTGAAGGTATTGTCATTACAGAAAAAAGTTAGAGTAAAAAGTTGTTCATTATTAAAAGATCTACACTTTAGATTATCGGTAAAGTTTCATAAAATTGAACGGTTGGGGAGAAAATGGCGAAACATAAAAAAGGGAGGAAAAAAAGTAAAATTTTTGCCTTTCGGAAGCAATAAATTGAAAAATATTGATGAAAAAAAAGTTATAGATAAAAAAGTTCGTAAATTTAATTTAGAAGAGAAAAGGTCTTAACAATGTTTTGCCTAACACTAACAGTTCTCGAGATATCGAATTAAACGCGTTTTCATCGAAATTACCATGAGCTGACCTCGCCAGAATCTCTCAGAATATATGCTCAGAATACACTCCCCTATCGATCCTTCATAATCCCCAAACTACATAATTTTATGTTTATTTATTTCCGTAATTGCACTGGACTATCCACCTAAGTCGTCACGTAAAATCGTGTTTTAAGGGTCGTAGGTATACAAGTTGGCCTAAGATGAAAAATAATAGCTAAATAATATGGAATAATATAACAGTTTATGAAAAACTTACATCTGGGTTCAAAGAAGGCTCGAGTTTAGTTCCTTGCATGTTTTTACAGAACTTCACAGTTAGTGTACCAGTCTTCGTTTTGAGAGTCGTGGCCAAGTGTGAAGGGCGCCGACGTGCTAACAAATTTGAGTTCACTACGACTAGGCATAATAGTATAATTATCGTCTGAAAATTAATGAACAGTTTTCATAAGAACATTATAAATTTGTGTCTATCTTAAATTGGAACGTTTCTTACGGCAGGCTGGGTTGGATAGGGGTTCTGTTGCGTGATGGAACTAAAATAAAACCGTAAGGAAAATGTATAACGGAAGTAAGGCGTCAAAAATGCCTGTGACCAGTATTGCCAACTTTATTTTGCAGATAATAATCATAGTACCATAAAAATTGGCAGTCATAGGAACTGCCGATAGAAGTAAAAACCTATAACTCAAAATTTCGTTTTAAATTAAAATTTTACATTTTCTAGATCACTTTAGAAACTACGCGGGTGAAACTAAAAGGCGTGGCCATGAGCATGTCCATCTAAAAAGGCGTCAGCCATTCTAGATGACCAATGATGGCCATGATCAACTTACCCTAAGATTTCTTTCATTTCCGAGCGTGATGCTTGTGGTCAATTCACAGCACACGAAAAATTTGTCTGAGGTGCGCCAAAACAAGTTTTCACTTCAATATACTTACTTAAAATAAGTTTTTTTTTACAAATTGTGTTGCCTCATACTTACGTTTTTAGTACCCGAAGGAAATTTTGTTCCTACGTTGTGTCCCATGGCACTATAATATCTTAATATTTTATTTTAATCTAGTGTCATGATGTTTGTTCACAATGAACTCGTTATCAAGTCTACCGGTTTAATTTGGTCTAACTTTGTAATGTATCTGTAATACTATGTGTATTACCTATAGATCATTATTTACAACTCAATATCCAGCAATATCGCAATATTTTGAAGTGAAAACTTCTTTAGGCGCGCCTAGACAGATTTTTCGTGGGCTGTGAATTGAATTCATTCGTCACGCTCGGGTATGATAAGAAAGCTTCGGGTCAAATTAGGGCCATGGCTATTGGCCATCTAGAAATACGTCAGCCAATGGGAAATGCTGAAAGGGCGTGGACAGGCCATAATGGCATGGCCATCTAGAAACGCATCAGCCAATGGGAAATGCTGACGCATTTCTAGATGGCCATGCTAAGATGGCGAGGCCACGCCCTCCAGTTACACCCCTGTAGTTTCTAAGGTAAGCTATCAAATTCTGAGTTCTAAGTTTTCACTTCTATCGGCAGATCCTATGACTGCCAATTTTTTTTATTACAAGTTGACAGTTATTATTACACTATTAGACAGTAGTTATTAGTTGATTACCTACCTATATGACATTAACATGTAGTCGTTACTCTACAGTGTTAAAATATTTACGTAACAATTTGGTACTACAAAAAAAACTACGAAATATACTATAAACTAATCTTTGCAATGTACAGACGAAATAAGAAATACACACACTCACTGTCAGATTTATCAACATACTTAGTGTGTATTAGCAACGCCCCACGGTCATTTACGGGATGAAAAATAGCCTATGTCATTCCAGACCATAATCCATCTGTGTTCCAAATTTCAAACTGATCCGTTCGGGTGTGATTGAGCAACAAACATTTAAACATCTAAACTTTCGCAGTTATAATTAGTAGGATTAGTACAAACCTGCAGAATCTTCATAAATACTTCGTGAAGAGAACGCCTGTCAAATATGTAATAGCAATAAATCCTGCGGTTAAGTTCGATTATTTTTTTATGGACTCAAATAACGGCACTGAGATAACATTTTCATTAGGTAATTAAAATTGGATAAGAACATTTACATTATTTAAGATTTTCACATGAACGTACACATTGTAAGTTTTTTTCTTTTTTATATCATCGTATAGAAAATTGTTTAACGACATTATTTCGTCTCGTAATTTCGTACAAAGTCTATGGAAGAGTTTGTTATTATTTAAACCTTAGAGTATGGAATACAATATAGAGTTATAAAGTTCCTGACTACTATAGTGCTTCTCGTTCTCTCAATTACAATTCAATTTCAATTCAATTTTCAATTCAATACTCAAAAAGTATTGCCATAAAGAAAATATTCCACTAGGTAAGGGTAGTGCTGCGATAGTTCGATGAATTCAGCCTGTGTTCTATGCATTCTAAAATTACATTTTAAAAAGGGGTTTAATATAATATAACTAAAATAGGAGGTACTTAAATAAATACCTAATCAAAAACAGGGCAATAAAACATTTATTTCAAATTGTACTTTACATTCAACGTTATAAAAATATAGTTTGCCTGTCATATTTATTATCATAGTAGCAGCTCGCCCAGGCTTCGCACGGGGCAACTCGGAACTTAGGTATAAAACATTTCAATGTTAGTAGACCTTGTTGTAGTAGACAGGCTACTATTATTTAGATGTTGAGGTAATTCAGAATGATTGATTTATTTGATAATCTGTACTTCATGAAAAATATTGCTTTATTATTCACACAATATTTTATCCTCTTCTTCGGAACGGCACATCTGCGAAATAATAATTAATTTGAATAAATAAAACAACCCAAATTATTACCAGAAATCTAGTGATACATTTAAGTTGCATAATTATTTCTGTAAAAGTTCAAACAAAAGGGTTAAATCAGAGGTGAAAATGTGTATGAATAATCTTTTATTTTGAAAGCTTAGAGCTTCATATCTACTCACACAATAGATAGGTCTCTTGTGTGAGTGGGTATGAAGTAGGTGTAGTGAGTAGGGTTTATACTAAAAGCATGATGCTATCTTGTTAGCGAGATGAGATAGTGTAAGTTAATGGGAGTTTGATGCAATTCCTACTCCAGAAAACAAGAGTTGGAATGGCAGTGGTAGAGTAGAAACAGAAGCGTCATGACCATCTAGACTAGATATGTATAATGGTAACCATGGTAACACGCCATGACCATCTAAAAATGTTTACGCATTTGTGGCCATAGCTCCGAGTTCACCCGAAGATTTATTTCATTCCCAAGCGTGATGTTTGAGTTCAATTCACGGCTCACGAGAAATCTGTATGTAGTGCGCCAAAGAAAGTTTTCACTTAAACAACTAACAAATGCGAATCCGCAGGCAAAATCTAGTACGTATTATTAGTAAACGGTCAGTAAATAAACTGTCAATTATGTACCGACTTGTATATTTCATGGGTAATTTTGTAAGAAATAACTGGTCACACTTTTTTGTTTGTTTTGTTATTTAGGTTATGTTTACATTTTACATATTTTGCAAATTTTGGATTAGATACTGCCGTTATTGTATAAATTTAATTCACGTAGATATCTAGAAGGCATTAATATGAATTTCTATCAAGTCGTCATAACAAATATTGTCTACTTACGTGTAAAATGAGATTCCACTGATTTTTCTTTCACAGAGGCTATTGCAGCTTATAACACTACACAACGCACATTGTTTGGCATAAATATCACCAATCTCTTAACAGTCTTTCACAAACAAGCTTTAAATCTTCTTTAAATACACACAATATTTAATAAAACATAAAAAATCCGAGTCTGAGCTTTGAACAGACTTTTGTATGGCAACGCCATGTCAGATTTGTAATTTAGCCAGAGAAAAAGCCGGCCACGGTGATAAGGACGGAAAATCAGTATCTCTTTCTCTTTTTTTCACAAGTGATAGATAATTAGACTATCTCATTTCCGCAAGTCGTGACGTCACTTATTGTGCCCCCCTGATTTAAACCCACTACCTACGACACCAAAACTGCCAGTCTATGAACTATCAGTTTATTGAAAATATTGAATTATTTATGGTAGTTCATTTCACGTTAAACTCTTTTTTTTATAATATTTAGGCACAATCAAAACATCCGCCTAATGGTAAGCTAGACTCTTACATAACAGGCACAGCGCAACGACATGACAATTTGAATAAGTCTAAGTCACCGCCTAGACATTGCGCTCGTCATCAAATTTATCGAGATTTGAGATAATTAATTGAATTGCACTAAAGTTTCTCTGGGAACATTAGTAGATTAGTATTACTTATTTGCCGATATTTAAGTGGCCGACATAGCTCAACGAGTAAGCAAGCTGAAGTGGCAATGGGCAGGCCACATCGCTCGAAGAACTGATGGGGAAGAAAGGTTCTCGAGTGGCGACCACGAACCGGAAGACGCAGTGTTGTACGGCCTTCCACTAGATGGACAGATGACCTCACAAAGGTCGCTGGAAACCGCTGGTTGCAGGTTGCGCGGGACCGTTCGTTGTGGAAATCTAGGGGGGAGGCCTTTGTTCAGCAGTGGACGTCTTTCGGCTGACGATGATGATGATGATGATTACTTATTTGTGAAATACTATAATTATGTCAATAGAATTACTAGCAAAGATGTGTCTTTGTGGAGTCCACAAAAAATCCTATCACTACTAAAATACTAGGTGTACTTATTTAAATCATTTGAGGTCAGATGGTGTTGTGTGTGAATTGTCCATCCATATTATTATTTCAATGACTGAAACTAAGTACCTACAATACTAGGTAATAGAGTAAGATCCCAGAGCTCCCAGACGTCACCTATTTTCTGACGAATGAAATGTGGACGATTGAGTAGAGTTAGTAAGTACTAAGAACACAATACATGCTTACTCGCTAACTTGCTTAGTCGGCCAATTTTGAGATATGGGGTAATGAAGGTACATACATTACTTACTTCACGTATTTTCTAATAAGTGATTTTCACGATAGGCTGTAGTGGCAGAACTCTTGGCAGAGTCCGCCTGGGAAAGAACCACACCTTTGCCAGTTATTCTACCGCCACGCAGTAATGTGCAAACATTACTGTGTTCCGATTTGAAATGCAATGTTTCCAGAGAAATTAGAGGGCTTAGAGATATAACAACTTAGATCTCTGGGTGACGAGCGCAGTCCAGTGCTAGGTAATAATTTGGACTCTTCATGTTCCAATAGCTGTTTGTCACTGTGTTGTTATGTGGCAGGCATGTTGCTTACCATCAGGCACATGTCCTACTCGTCTCGTTACTCTTTATTAAAAAATTCTATCGCTGTAGTTAGTCTGATATTTTCCTTTGCGTGAGGAGTTTTTTACGATCTATCTGTACGATATATACGAGTAAGGTACAGTCCGCGAGGTATAAGCTGAGCTTTGCATTAGTGTGAGTGATCACCAAAAGTATAGTCAGACGCAGGACGCTGTGACCATGTTCTCTTAATTAGGTGTCAATTTTATATTCAATAAATCGTTGTTGATTATGCAGTATCAATTGTATATTGGTATAAACGATAGGCCTGCCCTGAATACGGTATTCGGAAATTTTAAGTAAATAAGTTATACGTAGGTGACGGATCTCATGCTTTTCCATTAAACATTTTCTGTTATTCTCTGTCCTTGACCATTTGAATCCTAAAAGAGATACTTCTTTTCGCAATGACCATATTGATCCTGGATAGTTAATGTCAGCTTGTTGTTTAAGAGTTTGTTGTCTGACTGTACTTTTGGTAATAGATGCGTATGCATGTGATCACTCACACTAATGCAAAGCTCAGCTTATACCTCGCGGACTGTACCTAGTATCACCGCAATTTCGCCAGCGTCCAGCGTTTGAACATTTGTTGTACCTATACCTATTATGATGTTCTTCATTCAGGTGATCAGTCTTCTTCAGAGCTTCTGAGAATTTTGCTCAGCTTATACCTCGCGGACTGTACCAACACTAAAGTACCAGAGTACCATTTTCTTTATAATGCTGACATGTGTGCAACTTAGCACGGTATACATTAATGTTTTAATTTAATATACGGCGAGCTGCGGCCCGCAGTGTTAACAGATTTCACGATACTATGCATGAATTCAGGAAATATACTTTTTCATTTAGCCAGATATACACACATACAGCCCCACAAACTTCCACCTTCATAATGTTAGTGTGATTGGGCCAAAACGCCACACGTGCCTCGAGTTTACGATGAGACGTAACTATAAAAAATATTTTATTTTATTACCAATAGTTTTCAAACTTCACAATGCTTAACAATTCCTTTCTGCAGTTGACCGTGCTCCCACTATGGCTAACTTTGGCCAGCTGCTACCACTTGCCGAAGACCAAACCTCCGATTATAACGAAGGCTCCAAGTTTCCCTAAGTCGGTCCAAAGTCAAGGCCACAGATTGATGCCTGAGCTTCGTATCCCAAACGAGGAGTTTTGTAGGACCATGCAGCTTGAGCCGCACCGTCGATATTTGATACTTCCCTGGTGGTACGTTCACTGTGAAAAGCTACTGGAGAAAGACGAGAAACTCATACGAGAGCGTAAGAAACAACGGCCTATGTATGCCAGAATATTGAACATGGTGCAACAGTACAAAAAGAAACAAGCTGTTATCGAAGCGATGAAGGCGTCTTTAGATCAGTAATTTTATGCTGTTTCAGAAATAAAGTTACAGAAGTGGTTCTTTTTTTATTTATAATTTATAAACATTACTTCATCTAGTAAAAGTTTACACACAAAAATGTATAACCAAGAGAAATGTCAGACATACCTTTTTGCAGAAATTTACATAAAAACTTACTTATTACAGTTCAGTTGAAATATACTTAAAAGTAAATCTCTGATACGAATCAAAATTTTGGACCAGTTTCAATAGGAAAACGTACTTTTTTCTCAATTTATAGACGGTACACACATTAGCTAATAAAATAAATTACTTTTAGGGTCCTGAAAATTGGGAGCGACGTATTGTGTCCAAAGTTACTGGGGTGACTTTTTAACAAGTTTACAACCAAAATGTGCTCCAAAAAGTAATAATAGCAAAGGGCGAGACCATCAACGGGATATAGCTATATTTATTTAAAATTGGTATTTGGTTTAAATAAGTAAAATCATAAAAAAATACTGATTTATTGTGGTAAACCAGATGAAAACATGTAAAAGAGTTTTAGCAAAAAAAGGACAAAAAAATGGCACTCATAGGAACTGCCGATAGAAGTGAAAACTTATAACTCAGAATTTGATAGCTTACTTTGAAAACTACACGGGTGTAACTGGAGGGCGTGGCCTCGCCATCTTGGCATGACCATCTAGAAATATGTCAGCATTTCCCATTGGCTCGCGCATTTCTAAATGGCCATGCCATGATGGCGAGGCCACGCCCTTTCAGCATTTCCCATTGGCTCGCGCATTTCTAGATGCCCAATCGCCAAGGTCCCGAGTTTACCCGAAAGTTTCTTATCATACCCGAGCGTGACGGTAGAATTCAATTTACACCCCACGAAAAATTTGTCTAGGCGCGCCTAAAGAAGTTTTCACTTCGAAAAGTCTTCTATTTCATTTTGCACTCCAGCGTTAAATATTAGTAGGTATATACTTTAGATTGGGTTAACACCCGCCTAGAACTACCAGATACTAACTGATATATCTGCCCCACATGGAGACTTATTTATTTGCAGAGGCTAGAAGAGGTACAATATTGCTAGGATTTTAACAAGTTGGTGGAAGTGGAATTATAAGTTACGGTGGTCTAATCGGGAGAACGGCGGCTGCCGATCCGGAGACCCCGGGTTCAAACCCCACACGCACCACTGTCTTTTCGAAGTCATGTCCGTAATGCCGCTAACTTAAAACGGTGAAGGAAAACATCGTGAGGAAACCGACATGTACCTAGAATCTTTCGAAGTCATGTGTCATCCGCCAACCCGCACTGGGCCAGCGTGGTGGATTATGGCCTTAACTCTCTCCTTGCGAGAGAAGGCCCCGAGTCCCAGCAGTGGGAACGTTTAGTGGGCTGTTGATGTTGTTGTTGTTGGTGGAATTTCAACTGGATCCTTATAAATAGACATTCTGACGTGATTGAGGAACAAACATCAAAATATCTAAACATTCCAACTTTCGCATTCATTATTTTAGTTGGAAGTCCGGATATTTATGATATAGATTTGGACGTAGACCTTTTCTTCCATCACCACTTCTAGCAGTCTACTTCGGCTCCGTGGAAAGACTTATTACTACAAATTAAGTGTCGAGGCCAGTCGAATCTTTTACTTCAAATAATTCCCAAAGTGAATCAGGTGACTCCAATTAAGACTACTCGCCATCTTCGCGGACAATGCTGGCGGATAAACTTACAGACGTCTGAGATATTTTTGTTACACATATATACATATATTTAAAAGCGAAAGGTCACTCATCAAGGAATCTCAGAAACTACAAATGCTAGGAATCTGAAATTTTGCATGGAGGTCCCTTTTAGCACGTAGGCGCTCGCTAAGACGGAGTTTTGCGAAATTCAACCCCTAAGAGAGTGAAACAAGGGATGAACGGTTGTATGAAAATTCGTCATGTTTAAAGTTATCAAATTTTGTATATAGACACTTGACTTATGAATGTTTGTTCTATCAATATTGTATTTTCCAACTATACGGGGGTGAAATTGGGGTTGAAGTGGGGGATGAATGTCAATAATATGGAAGTTCCCAACCGTTGACAATAAAAACCATGAAACTCTGTATATAGGCACTTGACACGAAGCAAACGAATGTTTGTTCTAGCAATTTTGTAATTTCGAACAGTACAGGGATGAGTTGAAATGGGGGCCGAAAGTCTCTTACGCTTTCAGATCTAAACAACTGAACCGATTTTGATGAAATTGTATTCAGTTGTTATATTATAAGCTGTTTTTAGTAACCGTAAATGTGTCTGGGGGTATACTAGCCTGAGTTACCTTAGTATTTATTTCGCGCGTACGAAGTCGCGGGTAACAGCTAGTAACTTATACAATATGTGAGCGGTACTTAAATTTTGAGCTCTATGACTTTACTTAATTCAAAACGAAATTCTGATTAATATTAAAAATGTCAATGTTTAAATGTTTGTTCACAATCATGTTGGAACAGCTGAACAGATCTGATTAAAAGCAACACAGCATAGGTATGCTGTATTGCTTTTAATGAGATCCTAATGGCCTGAAATAGCACATACGCATAAATCTATACTAATATTATAAAGCTGAAGAGTTTGTTTGTTTCTTTGTATGTTTGTTTGTTTGAACGCTAGGATCTCGGGAACTACTGGTCCGAATTGAAAGATTCTTTCTCTGTTGGATAGTCCATTTATCGAGGAAGGCTATAGGCTATTTAACATTACGCTACTATCAACAGGAGCGGAGCATGAATACAAAATGTAACAAAAACGGGGGAAAACATTTCTTTTTGAGACTTTTCGTTGCGTGACAGCTTGTGTCTGTCTAACTTAAAGTTTGCGTCATTTGAACCTAAGGTAACCGAATTTGTTCAAAATTTGAATTGGTACGACCAATTTTCGATAGATGGCGTAGCAACGCGCGCGCGGATCAGCTAGTAGCAATTATATAATAGCAAATTAAAAAAAAAAACGGGAACGGGAACTACGCGGGTGTAACCGTGGGGTGCTGCTATTTACATCAAATATGTTTACCTGCGTATAGGCTATCTCCGTCCCTTAAGCATAAAAATAGCCCACTAAATGTTCCCACCGCTGGGACTCGGGGCCTTCTCTCGCAAGGAGAGAGTCAAGTCCATAATCCACCACGCTGGCGAATTGCGGGTTGGTGGATGACGCATCAATTTGAAAGATTCTAGGTACATGTCGGTTTCCTCACGATATTTTCCTTCACCGTTTTAAGTTACTTTCTTTCTTTATTATAGAGTCGCTATACCCACCGTCCTGTCTGCGTGCTGCAATTTTACTGGAATAAAAGTGGCCAAGTGCCCAGGACTCGCCCATGAAAGGTTCCATAGCAGCAACTGCAACCCTCCCCCTTCTTCCAACTGCACTCAGTTGGACAGCTTATAAGCTGTCATTAATTTTAGACATAAATTTTGTTTACGGGCCTGTAGTCTACTATATGTAATGAGCTGTAGGTATATTTCACGCAACTTTTCTGCTTTCCGCGTCTCACTTCACCCCCACCCCCCCACCCCACCACACCCCACCTTAATATTAGTCACAATTTGATTTCATGCCAATGTCACTTTTTGTATGTCAATTCAAAATACCGTGTTAGCGATACCTAAAAATTTTAGTAGTGGTAGGACTCGGTAATGTTTGCCCATTACTGCTTGGCGGTAGAATAACTGGCAAAGGTGTGGTCCTACCGCTACAGAAAGAGTTAATGTTAGGTACCTATGCTTACTATTATGTTTTGATAATATTATTCAATCTGCTTTCGATTTTTCTACATGTTACGGCTGGTCTAGTGAGGAGAACGGCGCCTGCCGTTCCGGAGACCCCTTATGGCCTTAGCAGTGGGAACGTTTAATGGGCTGTTGATGATGATGACATGTTATTTGAGCGCCCCGTTTTTTGACTTATCCACACATAATTTTCCATTCTAAGGTTGCCTGGAAGAGATATTTTAGCGATAAGGCCGCCAACTTGTCGCACTATTTTTTTAAGGTGTATTTTGTGTCATGGTTTTTAATTGTGTATCCTATTTTTTTTGTATGTTAATAAAGTGAATCTATTTGTCTATCTATCAACCCTTAAAGATCCCTATTTCGTTTTAAAAAGTAGCCAATGTCCTTTCTCAAGATATCTCTAACTGAGGTTAGACTGTAGGTACCAAATTTAATTTTAATTTTAAGCGATTCAGTTTTTTTTTACTTTTATAGGTTCACACTTGACCGCCATTTCGCCTGATGTTAAGCGAGGACGCGGTCTACGATAGCGTGTTTACGTAGAAGAAACCAATTCACTCTCGCTACAAGATTGTAACTATCGGGAAAACCCCACTCAGGCAACGTATTCCACAGCCTTCACGTTCTTATCACATAAGCAGAATCAAATCTCATCGTTCATATCTTTAGAGCATCAACCATGAAACGATGTCGCTTTTTCGAGCGACATCGTACTCTAGTTGTGAAACCGTAACAGATATAATCACAAAGTTACTTTCCCATTTATAATATTAGTAGGGGTTCTTGATTATTATGATGAGAAAAGTACTTTCCCGCTAAAAGGTGCTCGTTTCTCTATGTTCTACTATCGTGCCTACTTTCAGGGGGCCACAAAAGGCTATCCAACTTGCAGCTTGTAGTCCGTTAGTTTATAATAATGCATCCATTATTGTGATGAGGTCTGGATATTACATTGATAGAGTCAGTCCATTCAAGTCATTGTTTTGTTTTACCTTCAAGTTGTTTTAACCTTTTATTTTTGAGTGCCTCGGTAGTTAGTGCGTTTTATATCTACTTATGAGACTATATTGTTTGGTGCTAAAGCAACCTTGCATGCACGTAGCTAGCTTATAAATACTAACGTATTTCTGACATCCACTCAAGATTTGGGCCGGAGAAATACATCTATACTAATATTATAAAGCTGAAGAGTTTGTTTGTTTGTTTGAACGCAAGGATCTCTGGAACTACTGGTCTGAATTGAACGATTCTTTCTTTGTAGGATAGTCCATTTATCGAGGAAGGCTATAGGCTATTTAACATTACGCTACTATCAACAGGAGCCGAGCAGGAATGAAAAATGTAACAAAAACGGTAAAAAATATTGCTTTTTGAGAGCTTTCGTTACAGCATATTATGTCAAATTTTAAAGGTTGCGTCATTAGAACCTAAAGTAACCGAATTTGTTCAAAATTTGAATTGGTACGATTGATTTTCGATAGATAGCGTAGCAACGCGCGCGCGTTCAGCTAGTGTATACTATATTTTAGTAATATTCAATCAGGATATAAATTTTCATTTGTTTGTGTCGCCAAGTTAATTCATTTTCTCTGAAAATCAAAACCCGACTTCAATTTAAAATTCAAATCAGACAATTGATTCGACCTAATTTAATAATAAGCCATCACTAAGTTGAGGGATATAATAATAAATTTTAGTTTACGTTCATATTTATTTCAAAAACCGACTCACCGATTTCTCTAATAGTTATATAGAACCTGGAATGAAATTGATATTTTACCTTTGAACTACGATCTATCAAACAAAAAAGGAACAATCGAAATTGATTCATAATATTGTCGGAGCTATCGCGTAACATATGTACGTACAAATAAAACCGGCCAAGTGCGAGTGGGACTCCCGCACGAAGGGTTCCGTACCATTAGCAAATAAACGGCGAAAACCTCTTTATTTGGCTTTATTCAAAATTTCTCATACATCGCAATTTCCGCAGACAGGCAAATAATTTTAATAAAATATTGTTTTTTTATTCATGATTCTGTCGATGAATTCGATATCATGTTCTATTTTTACTAGTGACGCCATCTTGTTTTTTTGAGATAGACTAATCCAGCAAACATCAAGTTTGTTGTATGGGAGCCCCCCTTAAATAATGTTTTTTATTTTTTATTTTTAGTATTTGTTGTTATAGCGGCAATAAATTAATAATAAATAAATAAATAAATATTGGTGGACAATTCACACACAACACCATCTGACCCCAAACTAAGCAAAGCTTGTGCGATGGCGGCCAGATAGCTGATATAATACTTATATAATTTTAATGCAATAGAAATACATCATGTGTAAAAATTTCAACTGTCTAGCTATCACCGTTCTTGAGATAGGTACAGCCTGGTGACAGACGGACGGACGGACGGACGGACAGACAGCCAAGTCTCCAAGACAGTTCCGTGTTTATCCTTTGGGTACGGAACCCTAAAAACATACAACCGGATCGAGAATCTCCCGTTTTAAAGCTGGTTACAAATTGAGCTTGACAAATTGAGCTAAAATAAATAACCTCTTTTAACATGGTGGAAAGTCTCAAATGAAACAGTACATTAAACTTCACTTTGTGTATTTTATCCTCAGGTGATGTTAATAACGTGAGAAGTATACATTTGTATGGGTATTATGAGCTCTTTGCCATTACCTACCATTCAAGAATATGCATTTTCCAAAGTCAAAGTAATCAATTCGCCAAAAAATTTTGTTACGTTTAGGATTCTGAAATTGTTTTCTATATATTTTCTAGCGTTACATGACAACTAGGTAAGCGAAACGATATTCATGCTTTTGCTACAGTTTATTTGTTCTGTTTGTCTGTTAACAAAAGAAAAATTTCCGCTAATTTTGACGGCATACATTTGCTTAATTAAATGAAACACTCCTTGATTTCAATGAAAAGTTTAAATCTAAATGTGAACTTAATCAAATCAGATCAGGAAGGAAATTTGTTGCAGACTTATTTGTATTCTGTTCTTCAACTCAAATTTAAGGCCTTCAGAACGGTGACGTGAAGGTATTCTAACAGTTAACAGATTACGCACACCTACGCGAGGAGAGAAGGAAACGATAAGAAGTTAATGCCCAATTAAAATAAAAAAACACATAACAACCGTATACTAAAATATGTATTTTAGTTCTTATTTTTATTTGAGCAGGTAAAAATAACAATCATTCAGCCAATTCAAATCTATTTTGTGCAACGCTCTAATACAAATAATAAGACAGTCGACATCAGATTATTATTTTAAGTAGTACAGTAAGCGCTCCTTATTTCAATCGCGTTTTCACTATTCGCGGACTATAATAATGCTAGGTATAGGTACCTAACCAATTTAATCACGGCTAAAAAAATATTTATTTCTGTACTTCATATGCTAGCTTACTCAATATTGTTACACTTCACTGAATTCTAGCCTTGGCTAGATTTAGTCGCCTAAATTTAAAGTGTAATAAGTCTTTAAACCATGTTTATTTTCGTTTATGTACATATATGTGTTACCGGAAATGTATGAAATCAAGGAATTGTATAAAAATCATAGGAAATGTGTACAATTCCGATACTATTTAGGAAATGTATAAAATATTGTTTGAAAAACCATTTAATTCATAGATATAAAAATAAATAAAATGTATAAATTTCTTCGGTATTGTATATAATTCCAGTATCGTATTAGGAAATGTATAAAGTAAATGCTTTCTGTAATAAAACTCTAACCTAACCTATTTTGTTAATTAGAAGCCCAGGTCCAACAATCAAACGTATCAAATAGCGTTTGAACTGCTGGGAAACCATGGAATCGGGAAACAAAACATAAGTTGAGAGTCAATAGCAATCTGTAAGTTTTCAAAACTCGAAGCAAACAACCTAAATTAAAAAAAACCTAACCTAACCTAATAATACCCTCCCCTCGTCCCGCTGTCCCCGCGTAACCACCAATATCTTAAATGTTATACATTTCCGATTGCTATTTAGGAAATGTATAGATTTCCTAGGAAATGTGTATAATATAATTTATTTCACACATTTCCGTTCGATTTTAGGAATTCCATACATTTCCTAGGAATTGTATACAATGACGGATTACATACATTTCCGTTATCACATATATATTTCTTCTGTACGTGAGTTGACAGTGAACTCCTCCTAAACGGCTGTATCAATTTGAATGATTTGTTGTATGCGTAGGGCCCTGGATGATTTAGATTCACAAATCAGCCCGGGAGTTGGCGCTGCAGTAGTTGGTATCTCCATTATTATCCGAGCAAAGCCGGAACGGGCCCCTAGTACCTAGTTTATAAATTGTCAATACAATAACGTAGCGACCAACAATGGCAAGTGCAAAGTCTTGCAAATTGTGTTGTTATATTATCCGAAGAAACATCGTTCCTACTCTGGTGCATGACACCCACAGGAATCTAAATAATAATTACCTTATTATTTAGATTTCTGTGATGACACCACACCATTTTAATATTTGTTGTTTTATCTTCATATATTATGTAACCTAGGAATGCTTCCCTTACAATCCGATATCAAATACAATTCCATATTCACGTTTCTGTATTCGCGGCATACGGAACGGTTTACGGAACGAACCTATACTCCGCGAATGAAGAGCTAAGGTAAGAGTTCTGTACGGCTTGGAGGAGATAAGAATTTTGCTGTGCGACAAATCTGAAAAAAAAGTAAGACTAAAACCATAGGAAAAATATGTAACGGAAGTGACGCGTGAAAACTGCCCCTGACAAGTGTTGCCAACTTTATTTGTCATATGCATAGATCGTAGAACCCAAGATGGGCCCTCCCAAACTTCAGGGCGCACGCAATCATGGCAACGTTGGGAGGTTCTAGTTTTACATTATCTTTGGTTCTAGTCGGTTGCAGGACGCGGTGGACGCCGGACGTTTTTACCTATCATTATTCGTTGTCAACAACCAAAATAAGTAGAACCACAGTAAATCTCGCCGCTAGCGATTATCGGAGTCAAGTAGATTGGTTGTTTGTAAACCACTTACGAAACACACAGTGGCGCAGTTTATTACCAATTTCAAGGTGCTCAGGGCACATCTGTTGATTTATATCAGATGATCGTATCATCAATCATGAAGTTATACATTTCTTTTTTAATTTGTGTTGCTTCTATATTCGAAGGAACTTCGTTCTTACCTGGTTTCCAGAGAAATTACAGAGCTTAGAGATATACTATCTTAAATTTCTGTACGACGTGTGACGAGCGCAGTGCAGTGCTAGGTATGTGGTAATGATTTAGACTCTTCGTGGTCCAATAGCTGCGTGTCACTGTGCTGTTATGTGGCAGGCTTGTTGATTACCAACAGGCACATGTGCTGCTCGTCTCGTGACTCTATACAATAAAAATAAAAATTAATCCCATGGCACCACATATTTTTTTATATATTACTTATTAGGTCTACATACCGGCTTCAAATAGACATGTTCTAGATCCTCCGGTAGAAAGAACCTAGTTATTGTTATCATGTACAGTAAAATATTATACGTCCGCGAGGTATAAGCTGAGCTTTGCATTAGTGTGAGTGATCACCAAAAGTACAGTCAGACGCAGGACGCTGTGACCATGTTCTCTTAATTAGGTGTCAATTTTATATTCAATAAATCGTTGTTTATTATGCAGTATCAATTGTATATTGGTATAAACGATAGGCCTGCCCTGAATACGGTATTCGGAAATTTTAAGTAAATAAGTTATACGTAGGTGACGGATCTCATGCTTTTCCATTAAAATTTTTCTGTTATTCTTTGTCTTTGACCATTTGAATCCTAAAAGAGATACTTCTTTTCGCAATGACCATATTGATCCTGGATAGTTAATGGCAGCGTGTTGTTTAAGAGTTTGTTGTCTGACTGTACTTTTGGTAATAGATGCGTATGCATGTGATCACTCACACTAATGCAAAGCTCAGCTTATACCTCGCGGACTGTACCAGTCTCTGGATGTGTGGATATTGCTATTTGAGATGTGCAGGCTCCTGCAGAACTGGAATACGTATGAAAGTACTACAGTACTAATACCCCGTTTACATTATTCCAGTCCAGCGACCGAATTCAGCGCTGGATTGCTTACTGGAATAATGTAAACCGGCACTGGAATGCATTGGCACTGGATTGATGCATTCCGGTTTCCATTATTCCAGTAAGCAATCCAGCGCTGGATTCGGTCGCTGGACTGGAATCATGTAAACGGGGTATTAAGTAAAGTACTACATTATTATTTAATTCCTAATATTACAAATTGTTTATTCTACATATAGTCATTCATCTTCGTTTATGAGAGAAATAGTTGTTCAGTACTCTTGAATTTTTTGATATCTGTTCATGTAAATAATATTTACATGCACAGATATAAAAAATTATGTGCTTATAAAAGTGGAATAAAATAGAAAAAATATATATAATTACAACACGGTGAAAAAAGACGTAGCGATAGCAGTTTTTTTAAGCAACTATAGTATGTTTAGCCTTAACCTAAATACCACGCTGGATATGGATATGCCACGGGAATGTAGACTGGAATAACCATGGACACAGAGCCGATATTAAAATTATTTTCAGACTCCTTTGACGCATCTCCACACTCAGATTCAGACTCAGATCCATACTCAGATTCTTTAGAACAATCTTTTGTACTCTTCCTCCCCCCTTTACAATGACAATCTTCATCGTCGCCAAAAACCTCGTTAATTTGTAAAACTAACGCTGTTACAAGTAGAACTGTCCGTAAATTCATTTCTGAAAACAAAAAAGGTTTATTTGAATTTATGTTACTTACCCGCAAAGTTAAGTGAAGCAAAATATCTCAATTTGTCCCGTCTTATTATATATTGTTTAATGTATAAAAAATCTCTCCTTTTTTTCGCTGACTTTTTTTTTAACAATTATAGGTTTCCACTTGACCACCATCTCGCCTGACTGAAAGATATGTCTTTTATGGTTGGGCATTTGTCTAGGCAGGCTGTAGGATTTGTGCAAGTGTGTACGTTTAGATTATATTATATCAGCTATTTGACCGCCATATTACCAGCTTTGCTTAGTTTGGGGTCAGCTGGTGTTGTGTGTGAATTGTCCACCAATATTTATTTATATTTATAGATGTAGATTGCTTAGATTTACGCATAGAAAAATATTTGTATTTTGTTTTATCTACGTTTAGGTAGTGTTATTTTTTTTTTTTAAATAAAGAGTGACGAGACGAGCAGGACATGTGCCTGATGGTAAGCAACATGCCTGCCACATAACAGCACAGTGACACGCAGTAACTATTGGAACACGAAGAGCCAAATCATTACCTAGCACCGCACAGCGCTCGTCACCCAGAGATCTAAGTTGTTATATCTCTAAGCCCTGTAATTTCTCTGGAAACATTGCCCTTCAAACCGGAACACAGTAATGTTTGCACATTACTGCTTGGCGGTAGAATAATTGACAAAGGTGTGGTACTTCCCCAGGCGGACTCTGCTAAGAGTCCTACCACTACAACCACTGTTACCACTGTTACTAGAAAACCTATTATTTGTTAGCCAATTATTATTTACCTTATCAAATCAAAATATATATATACTGTTGTTGAGTTGAGTCACGGCTAATCGAACACGCTAGCCAAGTGCGGGTAGGTGCAATTTTACATCACAAATGTACCTGACAAATGTTTGTAACAAGTCGATTTCCTCATGAAACATGGAGTAATTATTTTTCAGATAAATGGATAAATGTATTATTTACCACAGCACAAACGTACATAGCTAGATAAATAATAAGAAATATAAATATTCTTGTACAAATGGCCACTCGCAAAAATAGCTAATGCCCGAGCTACACGAGGCTACTTTTTCAAGCTAATACTAGCTTGAAAAGTAGTATTTTGTCTACACGAAGCTATAATTATTTCTAGCTTTTTCAAAACTAGCGTTGCGTAGCGTTAGATTGGCTACAAATTGCAACTTAATATTTTTTTCATCCCACCAACTCGGAAAGAGTACTTTTGCTGCTCGATATCATGGCGCAAAAGTCGTTTTTACCCTCTAGAGGTCTAGAGGTTAAAGTAAATTTGAATTTAGAACATCGTGTGTACTGAGGTTTTGAAATTTAACCTAATTATTTCTATTCCTAATTATTTAAAACATAATTTAACCTAATTATTTCTACCTCCTTGGTGCCGAATTCATCATATATTTATTTTTAATTTGTTAAAAACTCTTACTCGGAACCTCCTTGGTGTACTTTTTTTTTAAATGCTTTGCGCGCAATTCACGTATGGAGGATAGAGGGTAAAGAATGTTATTTCAAATGGCAGAATATTTTAAAATGCTATGAATGAATCAATTGTAATCGAATTGATGTATGCCGAACTGCCGAGTTAAATAATTAAATATTATTGACTACTAAAATAGTAACTAATAGATAATTTCATCTACTTGTGCCGTACAAAATAATGTAGTAAATATAACATCAAATAAATTTAAAAAAAATTGGCAGTCCTACGAACTGCCGATAGAAGTGAAAACTTAGAATTTGATAGCTTACCCTGGAAACTACATGGATATAATCGGAGGGCGTGGCCTGGGCATCATGGCATGGCCATCTAGAAATGCGTCAACATTTCCTATTTTCGGGCACTTTTTCATGTACACATATGAAACTCCTTACCTCAATCGGTCAACTCTCCATATTTTCACGTCATATTGTTATTGTTAAAACCATGGCTAAATAAACTTAAAGTTTAAAACTTAGGTTAAAAACAGTAAAATTGAATACAAGTGAAATACCATAATAATAAGTGATTCTAGCGACCAAGAAGTTTATTTGACGCCAACAGAATTGACTGAAACTGAAAATCCGCAAAGCGTTTAGTAAATTCCTCGCTAAGGTGGGATGAAAAATTACGTGTTGCACCCGAGTGCAAAGGTTTTTCACCTTGTGCCCTTTTGATTCCCTTGCTACGCTCAGGATTCTAATTTTTTAATCCCTCGCTACGCTCGTGATTCAACTTTAGAATCCTTCGCTTGCTCGGTCATCAAAATTGAGCACGCGGTTAAAAAGCTACTTTGCACTCTTGTACAACAAATAACTATTTTGTAGGATGGATAGTTTGAAAGTAATATCGAATACGACGTTTTCCGTGATGGCGCGGGTGCGAACAAGGGTTGCGAGGTTGCGGGCCACAAATTATTAAAATAGTGAATTTCATTCACTAAAAGCTAAGTATGACTGGAGTTTTTCGCAATTTTTGACCTCATTTGGGTTTTGTGCATTTTCCTCAAAACTGGAGGGTGACCAGACCGAACGGACTCCAAATTCGGATTCAGCGGGTCGAAATGCATACCCGTAGGTGGCTCCCGTCCAGAGTACAGACAACTTTTTCTTTTCGTGTGCCGGTATAATTTGTTGCAGTTTAGGTCTGGTCAGGGTGTCTGGTAGGGGGTAGCAACTGTCAAAAGTGTCCGGCAATGGATAACGACATTTCGAAAGTAATCCAAAACAAAACACAAAAATAAAACTTTATACCTTGATTAAACTAGGGCCATTTCGTACACCTTCACTATCTCATATCTGCTGAAGTAACCACTACCCAAATTCCATAGTCACTGGTCGTTCTTATCTCTATAAGAGACATGCTCAGACAAACTTTAAGCTTTTATAAAATAACGAAGGTCTGGCAGTTGTGGGATCTTGCTCTATTAAGTTAGTAAATAATAACGCAGAGAAAAAACTCACTTCGGTTCTAGTATAATCATACGTAGATATTAAAATACCACTGTAATTATAAATCTTGCAATTAATCGTCAATAAATAATTTATTTGATTACTCGGCGGTGTTTAACGCTAGATTCTCGCAGTGACTTTGGCCTAAGAAGATTTTTTTTTAAGAAATGTGAAATCTTCATACGTTTCGACGTTCGGGTGTATTGTGAGGCTATGAATCACAGTTGAAATAATTAATTTTGAAATTATAATTCAGAGACAAATAAAATTGGTTTCATGTTTTTGATCACGTGACTCTAGGTGCGTGCCTCTAAGTCACGTGACCCATCACATAGGTACCCGCTTGTTATCTTTTTGTTTTCTGAAAATAATTACATTCTGTAATTGAATTTCGTGGCGTTCCATAAAATTGGCGGGAAAGACACTTAACGATAATCGCATCTAATGCTTTTATCTAAAAATTCGGCATTCTTTATAAAATTGAATTAAGTACTTTGGTACTTGCCTACTTAGACTTAGGTTGCTTTCATTTTGTGCTTGCTTAATAAATAGTCAATAAGCCAAGTTACAACATTCTTAAACAGCGGTCTGTTTAAGAATAAAGGCCGCTACAGACGTAGCGTATAATACATCCCACTATCCTACTAATATTATAAATGTCAATGTTTGGATGTTCTCAATCACGTCCTAACGTATGAAGGGATCGCGCTGAAATTTGGAACACATATAGATTATAGTCTGTAAGAATACATAGGCTACTTTTTATCCCGGAGAACAACGGGAACAGGAACTACGCGAGTAACACCGCGGGTGCTGCTATTATAATTATTATAATATTATACATTTCAAAGTGTGGATGTTTGGATATTTGGATGTTTGTTGCTCAATCACGCCGTAACTTATGAACGGATCAGGCTGAAATTTGGAATACAGTTAGATTATAGTCTGGAAGAACACATATGCTACTTTTTATCCCGGGAAAACAACGGGAACGACGGCAACGAAAACTAAAACAAAAACCGCGGGGCACTGCTAGTATTTTCATATAATTAATAGCTGGACACATGTATTTTTCGTATATCTTCTAAAAGTACAAATAATGTTCGAGTGTCCTACACACGTCGACACACGAAGCTATTTTTTGTGACGTCACCAAACGAACCATGCTGTAATTTAAATTAAGGCATTTTAACATTGTAGGTACATACATATGTGTACAACCTACTAGAGTGGAGTAGCTAAGGTAAACGTCCCCATATTTGGACGATTTTGAACTTCATTGACTTTGCTAATCTACCACGAAGGAACTACTGAACGTACAATAATGAAATGTATGTCTCTAGATAGCGGATATATTGAAGATTAGATGCTAGTGACATTTTTGACGTGATAACGTCTTATAATTCGATGAAGCCGGCTGCACGCCCACAACACATGACGTCATGTACCGTTACCGCGTTACCGTCGGTCGTTACCTCGCCGCATGTTTGTTACAGTTGTATTAATTATTTCGACCAGTAGTTCAAGCGGGGATGTAGCTCAGTGGTAGAGCGTTCGCTTTGCATGTGAAATGCCCCGGGTTCGATCCCCGGCATCTAAAAGCTTTTTTGCATTGTTTTGATTGAAAATGACTAAATTCTACTGATTACTTTTTACATACAAATCTATTAAACAAATGATATAAAAAAATTCTTTTGAAAAATGCTACCATTCCATCAGTATTTTCTTAAGACGTTGTCACGTTCTATCGTCAGTAAACCGAATTTACAGACAAACATTTTTTTAAATTAATTTAATATTTGGTATGAATTATTTCACGTAATGTAAAAAAACACCCATTGCACCAGTGCTCGGACGATTTGCACTAGTTATCTGAATGTTGTCCCAAATGTCGAACGTCTGGTAAATTCGTAGGATCAAATGGCTATCAATACCGGAGTCCTTCAATGGTCGGTTCTCTCTGTGAAGTTCTTTCTGTTACGTATATCAACGATCTGTTTGAAGTCTGGTATCTTAAAGTACGCAGATGATAGCACCGTTGTAGAGAGTTACATATCTAGCGCAAGGGACAGTACTGTTTAGGATGTATTTCATAATTAATATCAATGGTGAATAAATACATTTCACAACTACGATTCGCAGTCGACGTAGTTATAATAGCAAAGTCACTGTAGGACTTGTCGGAGATGCTGAGCCTGAGTGTTTCTTCCAGACTAGTGGATTTGGAAATTAACTTGGACAAGACGAAAATCATGTTCAGTTCATTCGTAGATCCAACCGCAATCACAGGCGATAATGTCGGCATTGAAGTTGTTCAAGAATATATCTGTCTTCCTGTCCAAGTTATTCAACTGGGCAGAATCAACTTCGACAACATTACAAGGCTGACAGACGAATACGTCGCTGTATTAAGGCAAAATTTATGATGCGATTAAGGGTCCCCACCACTTCTACGTAACTTCCCCTGATTTCAGGACTCGTATGTAGAGCCTTTTTTACGAGCAAATGTGTTATAAAACAAACATTTATTAAATTACGTAAAAAACTTCACTGTAATTTTTGAATATCCAGGTAACCACATCGGAATAATTAGGGTACTTAGGACCCAAATCCGACTCGGAGCACCCTGACTCCACATAGTCTTGTCTCTACTATCCCTAGAGTGTATATAATCAGAGTTGATACTTTACATAGACAATTTATCAGGTGCTTTTAAAATATTTGTTGCAAATTCTATTTTGGTAACTGCTAAATTTGTAAAAGGAATAATTTATGAAGTGAAAAGTGTACATAGAACAAAATGTTCTTCGACATAAATATTGTCCAAGTGAAACGTTTGCCATTGCCGGTTATAAAATTATGGTTTGTAAAATAAAACATTTGTTGATGTAAGATATTTTTGATATAAATATAATGCGAAACGTTGTTTGTAAAATGAAAGATAGATAGATAGATAGAAACTCTTTATTGTGACACGAAAAAAAACTTAAAATATTACAGAGACACACTTATTAACTAGCGCCACAAATGGCGGCCTTATTGCTGAGGCAACCAGCAAAGACTTTTAAATTGTAAAGTTTTTGCAATGTAAATTATGCGATTACTTGGTTTTAATAAAGTGATGATTTGTCAAAAAATTTTTGTGAAACATTAGTGAACCGTTTGGAACGGCATACTTTTGCTCTGCGCACATCGCAACCCGATGGATGTCGCATATGCGCTGAGGGAAATGTACTCCGGTATGTACTCCTCAGCGTCCCGTATAAAGTCCCTAAAGAGCAGAGAAGGTATAAGGGAGCGCAAATACCCAACACCCTACCAAACACCCTTTTTAGTTCACACTCAAGAAGAAAAGGAGACCCTGATAAACCAGGGTTATGGGTAAGGCACCAGGTCACGCATCCTTACCATCCATGAAGCTCAGAGACTAACATACGAGTCGGTAATCGCATTCAAAACCAAGGCAAACATGAAGCTGCACGACAGCGTGCCCCCATGCGGTTGTTGCAATCTCACGGCACACGGGGACCTTCACATACTACGCTGACGACACCGACGATGCCTTCGGCCGGTTCGTGCGGCGAGCGTTGACTGCATCACCGAAGACCATCCGTGACTTCAACCTGCATATGGCCATCAGGGACAGAAAAGCGGCCGTTGTGGAGGCTTTGGGCCAGCAGGAGGCGACTTAGCCAAATTATGAAGTTGAGTCTATTACTAGCAGAATCCCAACCGGTAGTGATCGGCGCAACAGACGAGCACTAGAATTAGGTTTAAAATGTTCCAAACTCCCCACTATTTTCCTTTTCTTCTCCTAATCCAAGCCATATGAAAAAAAAAAGAATTGAAATGACAAAAATCACGGACCCCGGTGTCTGTGGAGTGGCTAATTTAAATAAAAAATAAAAAAAGAACGGCATACTTATTTAGCTTCTTCTTAAAACATCTTATTACATTGAAGACATTCTAAATTATTTATTTACCTCACCAATTCGAGACCGTTAAATCAATTTATATGGGAATAAGTTGGGACAAGAAAGCAACACAACAGGTCGACGTCGACATTGTATTAGTTGTAAATCTCATTGGCTTTTAATCTTTTCTTATATTTAAGAACCTCGTCCAACACTTTTCTATAATAAGGATTTACTGTCGAAGTGGCCAATGTTGAGGGTATACTAGTGACCACCCACTGACAATAGAAATACCACCACGGTAATGGTAACCACGGGTTCAGAGGCATAGCTAGTTTCTGTCTGCAGATTTTCTTCGTAGGTATTTCTAGACAAGCATTGAAAGGGCTTTCTCTGCAGCTTGTCACGGTTTTCATGAGAGTTGGCTTGAACGGGGGTAGAATTGGACCCCAGTCTCTGTAGTATCCTTGGGATACAGCAATGAATAGTAACAGGAGCATCTGAAATTATATTTCGTTTATTTCTTTTAACAACCTTTACTAATTTGTTAGCATGGCTGCAAGAGCTTTTAATTTTCCTGAGCCGCCTGTTTGGGGTATAACTTTTTTGAAGTGAAAACTTCTTTAGGCGCGCCTAGACAGATTTTTGTGGGCTGTGTCACGCTCGGGTATCATAAGAAATCTTCGGGTAAACTCGGGACCATGCCCATTGGCCATCTAGAAATGCGTCAGCCAATGGGAAATGCTGAAAGGGCGTGGCCTGGCCATCATGGCATGGCCATCTAGAAATGCGTCAGCCGATGAGAAACGCTGACGCATTTCTAGATGGCCATGCCATGATGGCTAGGCCACGCCTTCCGGTTACACCCGTGTAATTTCCAAGGTAAGCTATCAAATTCTATGTTATAAGTTTTCACTTCTATTGGCAGTTCTATGACTGGCAATTTTTTTAGCGTCCTAGCTGTTTCCGTCCGGTCCGTACTAGTTACAAAACGTTGTCAACCTATATTCTGACAGCTGGTAGCAAAACTTGGGTAGGTATTTGAGGCAAGCTGCAAACTTGTCATATAGATAGATAGATAGATAAACCCTTTATTGCACTTAAATAAATACAGAAAGAAAAAAAGTAAAAAAGTAAATACAAAAAAAGACAAAATACAGAAACACCTAATAACAAAGTAACAATAGGCGACCTTATCGCTAAGAGCGATTTTTTCCAGGCAACCGTAGGATGGTGAAGAAGATTTGAGTAATGGAAGATATATTATAGTTCTCCCATTACATCCCTATACGGAGGTGCCGACCTGGCTAGTGAGTAGCGGGGCAAGATTAACCTGGCAGGTAGAAAGTTCCTCCAAAATGATATCTCTTTTTGAGAATCCCTACTTTTTAATTATAAATAACATTCAATTTAAATTTCAAATGGCCCCAAACGCATTTTTTATATTTTTTGTAAAATGTATTTGCACTCGCCTAGCAATGTTAAAACCCCGACTAAATCGTCTGGCATATTATTTTATTTTATAAGCATTAAACTACAACATACAAAAATTTCATAATGCCTAAACATTTTCACTGAATAAAAAATGAGATAAAAATTTGAAAAAAATATGGATCCATTTTGCCTCGCCTTTCACCAGCCAAGTCTACATCTTCGTGCTGGGAATAATAGGAGAGCTATGCGACAAGTTTACAGTCTGCCCAAATACCTACCCAAAATTTGCCAGTAGCTCTCGGAATATTACCGGTATACCGGTGGGAGTCCGTCCTGGCGCCCATACAATTCCATAATGTCAAGTGATTTTATAGAATAGAACTAGCTTTTACCCGCGACTTTGTCCGCGTGAAACACATATTAAAGCACCTGAGATTATTTGTTCGAGATTTTTAAGCAAAGTCAAAGCATTTTGTAATATAGTTTGTTTACATTTAACTAAAGTATGTAGGTAGGGAGGGATATTATCCCATTCTTATAGAAACTTTGAGGCTTCTAATCAAAGTAACTCGACAAGTGATTTTGGCAGTCCTTTCGTAATGTTAATCTGACACGTCCTTAACAATTCTGAAGGGACCGAAACAGGTGGAAATCTGAAGGTGTAAGGTCAGAACTATACGGCAGATGCATTAACACCTCCCAACCAAACTATCTTAATTTTTGCTGAGTGGCTAAAGATGTGTAAGATCTACCGTTACTAAGAAAAACCACACCCCATCTGTTGATTTTTTCTCTCTACTTTTTTATTTAATCTCATCACTTATTCGTAGTAGAGTTCAGAATCTATGGTACTGTCTGTGGTAACAGCTCATAATGAATAATGTCCTTCCAATCCCACCACAAAGTCTTGCAATCCGCAGGTGATCAGTGTCGACGAATCAGTGGGCAGATCTCCAAGTATGTAGAAAAAGCTACTGAGAAAAACAAAAGCACGAAAGTGTTCGCGAGGGATCTGTCTATTGGTCAAAATCAACTGATGAAGCTGAAGACCGAGGATGGAAGAATCTTATCGTCCAAATCCGAGCTGATGGGAGAGGTGGAGAAGTTCTATGGACAGTTAAACACGACAACACAGCAGCCTGTCGTTAGTCATGACCCAAGAGCCTAATTGACCCGACATTACACCAAAAATATCCCGGACGATAGCCTGTACGAGATTAGAATGACCCTGAAACAGCTCAAGAATAATAACAAGGCGCCGGGTGATGACGGATTACAGCTGAACTCGAACTCGAACGGTTTTGACGACTTTCAACCGCCCAACAAGCCGGATTTCGTAAAGGCTAGCACCATAGACCACATACATACGCTGCGTCAAGTCATACAGAAGACCGAAGAGTAAAACCAGCCTCTATATTTAGCGTTTGTGGACTATGAAAAAGTCTTTGATTCGATCAAAACCTAGGCTATGCTGCAGTCGCTCCAGCGGTGCCAAATTGACTATCGGTACGTCAAAGTCTGTTCGTCTCCAAGACCAGAATTCGATATTCGAATTCGAACCCGGATACTGTTCACCGGTGCTCTGGAGCACTTCTTCAAACTTATGGACTGGAACGGACTTGGCATCTACATCAATGGAGAGTACATCACCAACCTCCAATTTGCAGATGACATTGTAGTCATGGCTAAACCCCTGGACTACTTAAGCAGGATGCTGAATGAACTCAATAGAGCCTTCGAAAAAGTGGGTCTAAAAATGAACATGGACAAGACAAAAATCATGTTGAACAACCATGTTACACCCACTCCTTTAAAAGTAGGAGACTCTACGCTCAACGTTGTTGACGAATACGTCTACCAAGGACAAACGGTCAGGTTGGGTAGATCCAACTTTGAGAAAGAGATCACTCCTCGAATCCAACTTGGTTGGGCAGCGTTCGGGAAGTTACGTAATATCTTCTCATCCAAACTACCACAGTGTCTCAAGACGAAAGTCTTTGACCAGTGCGTGTTGCCAGTGGTGACATATGGAACAGAGACATGGTCGCTTGGGTCTCATAAGAAAGCTCAAAGTTACCCAAAGGCCAATGTAAAAAGCCATGCTCAGAGTTTCCCTGCGTGATAGAATCAGAAATGAGAACCAAAGTAACTGACATAGCTAACCGAGTTGCCAAATTTAAGTGGCAATGGGCGGGGCACATAGCTCGCAAAACTAACGACCTTTGGGGTGCAAAGGTTCTTGAGTGACTACCACGTACCGGGAAACGCAGCGTTGGCAGGCCTTCCACAAAATTGACCGACGATCTGGGGAAGGTCGCCAGAAAACATTGGATCCGGGCGGCGCAAGACCGGTAATTGTGGAGATCTTTGGGGGAGGCCTTCGTCCAGTAGTGAACGACCTTCGTCTGATATGACGAATCCCACTACACACACAGAATCACTTGTTGCGAGTTCACCCGGGTTTCGCCACAGTTTATGAAGCCTGACCGGCCTTTGACCACGACATTTTTCGCACGTTCTTGTCGTATGTGATCCTTTTTTCATCACCAGTTATCAGCTTCTTCAAAAATGGTTCGATTTCATTACGTCGTAATAAAGAATCACAAATGAGTACACGGTTTATTAAGTTTCTTTCAGTGAGCTCGTGAGGTATCCAAATGTCGAGCTTTTTTGTGTGCCCAGTTTTTTGAATGCGCCAAAACTAATTTGTAATCAATTCCCAGTTCTTCAGCTACGTCGGAACTACTGATATGCCGATCTTGTTCCACTTTTTCAAAAATGCCATCCATTTTATCCATAATAGGGCAACCAGAGCGATGTGCATCTTTGACATGATGACGCCGCGTGATGACGGCGTTGCCCGTCACCGGCCTTATCAATTTAAGACTGGCTTTTAAATGGATATACCGCCATTGGTTCGGTCTTCAGAGCCTCGTTAGTTTGCAGCAGGGTGTACCACGGACATGAGAGGTTGACATTTGTGGAAGCTAGATGTTTAGCGCTTCCCCCTTACACCCCAAAGGCGATCAAATGCCGAGTCACCCACCAGTTCACACCGACGGATAGTTCGCACTTATTGGATAGTCGTTGAGCGGACACGGCGACTGTGGGCATCCTACATTTGAGTATCGTTAATGTTCTAAATGTTCTTCATTGGAGTATGATTCTTCATTCAGGTGATCAATCTTCTTCAATAGTGATAATCTTGAGCTGGATTATCGGAAAATCCTTTAGCGTAAAATTGAGGTAGCAGGATTCTTGCTTTAAGTACTTCCAATATTCGATTGTACGAATAGTAAAACTAAAATACAATGAGAACTACTACGTTACGCTACATACCTAACTACTTACACTAATCACACCTGAATTATGAATACAAGTTATGTTAGTGTATAAAACCCAACGGACAAATATAAACAACTATATGTACACAAAATAAAAAAGAGAGATATTAAATTCGATAATACAAAAGTACGTAAATATGCAACAATGTATTTTTGTAGAACATATTTGATTACTTCAAATGACACAAATTTCAAATATAGACACGTGCTGTCACAGACTTCAGCGACCAAAGAGAACGTTAATTCACGGAACTAAAGCTCTCGAAGAGAAATATTTTTTCCCGTTTTCGTTACGTTCTTCATTCATACTCCGTACCTATTGATAATAGCGTAATGTTGTATAGTCCATAGCCTTCCTCGATAAATGGACTATCCAACAGAAAAATAATCTTTCATATCGGTCCAGTAGTTCCCGAGATCGTAGCGTTCAAACAAACAAACTCTTCAGCTTTATAATACGAAGTAAGTATAGATTGATGGATTTAGCTTTAGAATAGTTGGTCTGAGGGATTTATTGAAGTGAAAACTTCTTTAGGCGCGCTATAGACAGAATTTTCGTGGGCTGTGAAATGGATTCATCAGTCGTCACGCTTGGATATGATAAGAACTCGGATATGGATATGGATACGGAACTTGGATATGATAAGGACTGCTCGTAACTCAAAGAAGCGGCACCGTTTCATGGTTGATGTTCCAAAGACACGGACTAAAAGGTTTGACTCTACTTTTGTGATAAGAACGTCTAGGCTGTGGAATGAGTTGCCAGAGTGGGTTTTCCCTGATAGTTATGACCTACCTATAAAAGGTAGGTACCAGGGCAACAGAAACAGTAAAGAGTTTCGATTACATACCTCCAACAGCCCAGCGTTTATCTCCAGATACCAGGACAACAGAAATATAAAAGAGTTGCGTTTGCCCCTAGGGTACCAGGGCAACAGAAACAGTAAAGAGTTGCAATATTTACAACTTCGTTCCATCAGAATGTCCCTTGACACCTCCCAAGTATTTTGAAGTGAAAACTTCTTTTGGCGCGCAGACGCGCTTTTAGACAGATTTTTCGTGGGGTGTGAATTGAATTCTAGCGTCACGCTCGGGTATGATAAGAAATCTTCGGGTAAACTCGGGGCCACGGCCATTGGCCATCTAGAAATGCGTCAACCAATGGGAAATGCTGTAAGGGCGTGGCCTAACCATCACGGCATGACCATCTAGAAATGCGTGAGCCAATGGGAAATGCTAACGCATTTCTAGATAGCCATGCCATGATGGTCAGGCCACGCCATCCGGTACACCCGTGTAGTTTCCAAAGTAAGCTATCAAATTCTGAGTTATAAGTTTTCACTTCTACCGGCAGTTCCTATGACTGCCAATTTTTTGTGATTTATTGTATGTTGAAAAAATATGACAATTAGAAAAAATACTTCATACAACCTGTAGTAATTTATAAAAACACTAACAATGTGAAACATAGCCAACGATATTAAAAAGAAGAATACAGGTCAGCGTTGAAAAAGGGCCCCATTCAACAAAAGACAAAACGCCAGCTGGAGGCTAATTTTACGTCAGCCGTATGACTCTGCGTATTCCTTTAAAATGATTTTTTCCATCGTAATTTTAATCTTAATCTTATCTTATATATAAAATTCTCGTGTCACAGTGTTTGTTTCCTTACTCCTCCGAAACGGCTTTTCTGATTTTAACCAAATTTTATATGCATATTCTGTAGGTATGAGAATCGGCTACTAGCTATTTTTCATACCCCTAAGTGACAAGGGTTGTTCACTAAGGCAAAACAACGTTTGCGGGGTCAGCTAGTCTTAATATATATAAATCTTCTGTCACGATGTTTGTCCGCGATGGATTCCTAAACTACTTAACCGATTTTAAATTAAATTGGCACACCGTGAGCAGTCTGGTCCTACTTGAGAGATAGGATAGTTTCTATTATATGACGAAATCCGAGCGACGCCGGAACTGGCACCTAGTATCCTACAAAAAGTGAAAATAGAGATGGTACCTATATCATACTTTCAGATATCGAGAAACGAATTTGATATTTCGGTGGATCCAGCATAATTAACCCGATACCAAAATACCTAATCCAGTGATGAAGGAGACGGGTGGTATAAGATTGTGGGTTGAGCGCTATTCTCTCAATTTAGTATTTTAAATATTTTTCTCAATGTCTGAAAATACTCTGGTAACGACATCTGTGTGAGCCTATTGACATTCCGTGGAAGTTCTAAGTAAGCTCACAAGATAGCGTCACTTGTTTTTGAAGAACACGAAAACTGTACGGATTCTTCGAGAAGCTTCCAAGATTCACGCTTGAACCTTCACCGCAGCAAGCTGATGTCTTGTCATCGATAGTTTTGAAATTCCTGAGCTGAACGGGACGGAAGTGGTTGTTATCAGGTCAGTGCAGATTTGTTTTTATCGGAGTTTTTTTTCAGACATCTTGCCATACATTCCTTTTCTGTCGCATACAAATTATAGTTTCAGAAATTTAGTTTTAGGGTGAGCAATCACACTCGACACGCTCGGGGCTATTTACATGTTCCTTCAATTGTCAATGTCAATGTATGTCTCTGTGTGTGTGTCTGTGGCATCGTAGCTTCCGAACGGATGAACTAGTTTGACTTTTTTGGTTGGACTTCCAACCAAAAAAATCGGGAGTTATCCCGAACGGATGAAAACGATTTTGTTTTTGAAGTGAACACTTCTTTTGGCGCACCACTCACAGATTTTTCGTGGACTGTGAATGAAGCTCATCGTCACGCCCATAAATGAAATAAATATTTGAGTGCTAGAGCGAGAAAGAAACAACCAGTTGCTGCTGCTGCTGCTGTCTGTCTGCTGTCACCATCTTTTTATTTATACTTGGCCATGGATACTCCTCCTTCAGCCGCCTCTGACACTGTCGTGTCGCTGTGTTTACTTTGATAGATAGATTAACTCTTTATTGCACTTAACTAAAAAAAATAAACAAAAGTTACTCAAAACAAAACAAAATAAAGTAGCAATTGGCGACCTTATCACTAAAAGCGATCTCTTCCAGGCAACCATAGGATGGCATGAGAGATTTGAAAGTACGGAGGAGAGGAAGCACAAAAAAGGAGTGGTTGATACTTATATTATAGATCTACAATTCAAAAATAAAACAGAAATAAGAACTAAATTACCAAATAATACAATAATATACTCACATAATAATTTACATCCCAATACAAATATACTTACTTACATAAAAATATACTAATAACCTGCTGAAAGACCTTGGCTTGTCCAGAAGTGCAGTAAGTTTTATACTAGAACGAGTATCTAAAGCTGCACTAGTAGGATCATATCGGATTTGGCTGGGCAGGGAGAGTAATACGAGAAGTGAAGGTGAGTGTTGACGTACGTCACAAAGGGGCCCCTTAAACCTATGTACGCCCGAGTCACAAGTCTTGGGGTCTACTCGAGATTTATCTCTCTGCCACACGATGGACCCGGCACCTGCACGGTGAATCCATGAAATGCTAAGAAGTTCGTCTCTATAACAATGAGTTTTCGATACAATACACAAATCTTGAACGTGATTTTAAACATAGTAACAGCTTCAACTGGGAGATGACTGCGATAAGTAGATTTCTTTTACTTGGTTCTTAAAAATAACATGCGATTGAGCTTGTCTAGTGGTCAAAGGCAAGGCATTCCACAGCTGAACAGCCTGAAATGCAAACAACTTGCCGTAGAACATTTCACTACGTGCCGATGGTATTTGCAGCGACAAGTTAGTTTTTGATCTAAGAGGCCGAGAATGGGCATTGCTGCAGAAAGTAAAAATATTTTTTGACAAAATATGAGCATTTTGACGAAAGCGAATGGGGATTCAATTTTCAATTCAATGATGAATTCAATTTATAGTGAGCTTTCAAGTATTACAAAACAAATTATTTAAAGATTTTAACAACCTTCCTCTGACTCTCCGTACTAATATTTTTAACTCTTGAAATAATCTGGGTACTGAATGACGAAAATGCGGCATGATAATTAATCATTGTCTCTCTCGTTCTAAACGGGTAAGCCCTAGACGTTTTATTCCATGTTCAGATCAACCCGACTAGGTTTAAAATCGCTACGCTGGTGTTAATGTGATTTTATACTTAAAAACAATAAATATTAATTATGAGAGCCAAACGGGCAGCAACTTTCCTTGAAAAAGGCCGCCGGATGCGGCCGAAAATCGAGTCGAATTTACCGATCATATTATACGTGAGTTTCCCGTTTACCCAATTAAATATGTGTAACAACCACGTTAATTTTAATACTAAAACCTGTCGTCCTCTTATTTCTATGTCGATGAACATAGCACAAAAACTGAATTTAATGTGATCACGTAGAAAAAAAACGTGTTGTCAGTTTCGCAACTTTTTTATTATTATCATCCGAAATACCACATTGGATATGAATAAAACGCGGGATAGTAATAATAGTATGGATAGTAAAATAAATAGAGGCCGGTCACTTTTGATGTTCCATTTTTACCACAAATGTTTGGAGGCGTTAGACACTTCAATCGTTCACAACAATCAGCTTCTTTCTTCTTCTCATCATCGTCGCCAAAAACCTTGTTAATTTGTAAAACTAACACTGTTACAAGTAGAACTGTCCGTAAATTCATATCTGAAAACAAAAACGATTGATATCAACAACAAATTGATGTTACCCGCAAACTTGAGGGAAGCAAAATATCTCAAATTATCCTATTTAATATTTCTCCATTCTTTCGCTGACTGGAAGAGATGCCTCGTAGCGATTTTAGCTTGACTAGCTAGAAAGGGCTTGACTAGTAGAATAATTATACACTATAACAAATTTCAAATCCAAGATGGCTGCCACCACAAAATGGTGAATTAATTGTTTTTTACTACCACCTCAATATGGATTTCAAATGAAAGGGGTTAAACTAGTAGTATACTATGCACTATGACAAATTTCAAATCCAAGATAGCCACCACCACGAAAGGGTGAAATACTTTTCTTTTTTCACAACACCCTGGATATGGGTATCAAATGAAATAGCTTGACTAGTAGAATGTTGTACAGATTACAAATACGAGGTACGCGGGGATAAATCAACATTTTTAATTTTGTTCTTGTTCTTCATAAATACTTACTACAATTAATTCTCAAATTTCAAATTTCAAATTACTCTGGCTTCCGTGTTACAAATTTCGCTCAGATGTGTATCACCAGGTCAATGATATCATCAGTTTCCCAAAAACGACAGATCTTTCAAGTCTATCTGCTAAAACTGAAGAGAAACCATTAAACTCTATAAAATGATATCAGCAATCGTTTAGCTATTCTTGTATATGCCATAAATTGTTCAAAGTAGGTAAGTTCAATAATAAATAGCATCTCGAACTAAATTAACCTTAAATAAATACGTAAGATAAGTATCTGGAATGTTTTCAGTTATGTCTCGAATATACTTCATGTACCTATGTTTTAAGTACTATGCGTTTTAGTTTAGTTTTGTAAGTCAAGTATCGTCGCGTCTCAGACAAATGCAAGGTACATGTGACATTTCAATGGACTATAGATATCCATCGATTGATGAATTCACATTTTTACTCGATCCTACTTTACTTAAAGCATTTACAGTGACATATTTAGTGGAATTACCACTTCAATTTAAAGAGTACAGTAATATCAGTTTTTTTATTACTAATTCACCAATAACTCTCGTGTAATTCGTATGATTAGTCTTGTCAGACTTGCGTGAGTTCTGATAGACAGCTATACAATATTTTGTTCTATTACCTTTGCAGTAAGCTCAAGTGCTGCTATTTTCTAACACAGTATCAAAAGTGACACTGTCGTAATTTCCGTACAACCATGTACACGTAAAGTTAGTAAATAAAACAAACTTACCTCGGTTCTAAAACCATACGTAGGTATTAATATAACACTGTAATAACTGTAAAACTTGCTTTAATCGTGAATAAATACTTTCTAACTCGGCGGTATTTGACACTAGATTCTCGCAGTGATTTTGGCCTAAGAAGATTTTCATTTACTTATTTTTTGTAAAAAAAATGTGAAGTCTTAAAAGTAATAAGTCGTTTCAACGGACGCTATGAATCACAGTTGAAATTAATTAATTTTGAAATTATAATTCAGAGACAGATTGGTCTCATGTTTTTGATCACGTGACTTCTGGTCCTGGTCGTTACGTCTGTGACGGCCTTTATTGTTTTTCGGCAAGATATTTTTTGCCAGTTGCGTAAAACCATCATTTATTTGCCATATTTAATGATTTTGTTTCAGTCAGTTTTTGGGGATTTTAACACAATTTCGGTGTAAGTAAATAATTTAATTAATAACAGCTTGTTAAAAAATACAAAGTACCTATGTCACGTTGTCGAAGACATATCTATAAACAAGGACGTATAAAAATGTACGTGCATGTCTGTAAGTTACGTTTTATTTGCGAAGTAATTAAAAATCTATAGAAACATCTCAATTAAACACTGTAAGATCTCCTTATAAGCTTGCTTGGCATCGCTGGCAGAACCTTCTTCATTTTGTTAAAAGATGCTCGGGCAATTTCTATTCGGGCCTTGATTTCTTGATCAGATTCCCATGCTTCATTCACCCAAGCCCCAAGATATTTGTACTGTCGTACCCGCTCCAGTTATTTACCAGCTATATATATGTTGGGATTAAGGTCGGGGTTTCTCGAGATTACCATGAATTAGGTCTTGCTGGTATATATAGACAGTCCACTATTCTCGCTGTTTTCATTGACTTTATCTAGCATTATTTGTAAGTCACTTTCTGTGGATGCAATTAGTACAGTGTCGTCCGCATATCGCAAGTTATTGACGACAGTGCCATTGACCTTTATGCCAGCATCAAGGTCCTCAAGAGCCACCAACATTACAGCTTCTGAGTAGATATTGAAGAGGAGCTTATAATATCATTACGTAAATAAATGGTAATATGATATGATAATATAATAAATGTATAATGTGTAATAAAATTTGTCCACGTTGTAGCTGCTTCCATTATTCGAATCTACAAAATAGTGCAATTTTAGTATGAAAACTAATGTGGTTATTACATATTTTAAAACAAATACACGGATAACTCACGTATAATACGGTATGTGCATGTATCTCGTTTAGCACATACGGTATGTGCTAAACGAGCTGCAAACATGCGCGCGCACTCGCCTTGAAGAAGATCGCCGGACGCGATCGAAACTCGAGTCGAACTGTTCTGGCTATATAATACGTGAGTTACCCGTGTATTTGCTTTAAAAATAGTGCAACTGAGCTTTACTCACGGGTACTATGAAAATCTCAATCCGTTGAGATTTCAATCAAATTTCGTGTAATATATGAACACATATTAAAATATTTTTTCAATAATTATTCAATAAATAATAATTGAAGAGCTCTTTATAATATCGACCACTAGTGCCGAAAGTATAGGTACAACGCTATGAACCCCAAAGATCGCAGTACTGCCGGGTGCCCTTGCTGGTGGCGCGCCTGCAGCGCCCTCTGGTGGCGTCAAAATGGAGCTAATTGTCTATGGTATAGACGTCGACTACAGATTATTAAGAGTACCTGGGTAACCGAGCTTTACTTGGTTTAAATATTAAGATAAGTACACATACTGCTTCTTCTTCAAATAATGCTGTATCTTTTCCTGGGGTACATCAATAAATAAATAAATGTTGGTGAACAACACCAAACAGTTGTTTATTCATTTAACGGTAGTTTAAATAAAACTATTTTATACATAACTAAACTGAAAAGTAGAAAATTAATAATAGTGGAAAAAAAACTAAAAAACACTATCTTGAAAATACTATCAATATTTGTATATAATAATATAATAATAAGAATCAGTAACTTTTTTTCTTATAGCGCTCTACCTGGTTTTGTAGTAAAAATGGATCAAAATGAATCAAATCAAAAGAAGTTCGATATCAATTTCTTTTTATTTTACTTTGACAATAGCATTTTCGAAATTTTCACCGATATAGAAATAGTTTTACAAGATGCCCGTGGTTCATATTCTATTACTCTTGTCTTGGCTGGGAAAGCATCTGAAAACAGAATATGGAGCTGAACAATGATCATAATGACCTATGACGAAACAAATCGACATTAAAGAACAATCTATCGCCATAATTTCAGTAACAACGATACATAATTTAGTAAATAGATAAAATAAAACGTTTTCACGAATATGTTTGCATCTAAAAATAATTCATCTCACTATAACCACAAAAAAAAACATCAAAAATATATTAGCTCGAAACGTTTTCTTCAGACTTTAAAGCTCTTAGAATAAATTAAATTAGATAAGTTGAAGACTCTTACAACCACAACAAGTGCCATAGTCATATCATATTTTAGAAACAAATATATTATTCAATAATTTTAGTCGCGTTGGAAATGCACTTAATTTTTCAACAAAAACGTGTTATGTTGTAGCTGTCACGTGCTAATGGCAACCCAGCAGCACAACTCCATTCGAGCAAAGATCGTCGATCGATCTTTGCATTCGAGCGCAAGGAGTCCACTGGCATATCATTGTTAATACGAAGGATGTCGCAAATTTATTTTCTTTCTTCTTTAATTTCTTATTCATTCTTATTTAATTTATTTTCTCCCAAAAAAACAAAAACAGACTTCAATTTAAAATTTAATTCAAGCATTCTACTAAATTCAATAAGAAACAGTCACTATGACATCGAGTTATAAGAAAGTAAATGTCAGTTGCTTTTGTTCATATTTCGAAAACCACTACACTGATTTCAAAAAAAAAAATTTTTCGTCGATTTACCGATATGGTCATTTGATTATGTACGCCATTGGTTCCATACAGTTTCAATGCCTCTCTAATCTATTATTCCACAACGCCGTACAAAAATCATGCGACAAGGAGAAATGATCGAGGATTGTAACCCCCTCTCTTCAACTGCACTCAGTTGTACAGCTTACAAGTGACGGCTTAGTGCTGAATCTTATTACTTTATACCCTTCTATCATCCTACATAGGTCTCCTGGTGGTTAATTTGAAACATACATTTTGTTCACGGGCCTGTAGTCTACATCTATGACTTATCATATACCAAACAAAAAAGAACCATCGAAACTGATTCACAATTAATTGAAGGAGCTATTGATTAACATACAAACATACATACATACAAAAAAAACAACAATGTTGAGATACCCCTCCTTTTTTTGAAGTTGGGTAAAAAGAGACAGTTCTAGAAAGGTCTATCGTACAAACCTGTTTTAACTGTATTTTTAGCTTAAAATCGCGCTTTTTTTCTGCAGTATTATTCCATTTTGTTTATTTTTTAATTGAGTGCAATAAAAAGTTAATAAATCCTTATTATCGGCAATTATCTTCCCTCATATTGTCGCAAATGAAATCTCGAAATAAAGACAGCGTCAGCACTCAGCAGTGCCCAGACAAAGAGCGTAGACTCTGGAGAGACATAGTATTACGATTGGACTGACTAGATGAGGATCAAGATTTCGATCAGGCATGAACCCGGTTGAATTAGAATATTTTTCAAGAAAGCTTGCATTTTTATACGAGTACTTTAAAGGATAGTTTTGTACTGTAAAAATAAATGTTTTACAATATTTTGAAGTGAAACGTTTTTGTTCAGTATTTATGCCAGAAATACCGTCTCGGGGCCCATAAGCGAGAATAAAAACAATTATATATGCCGTTATACCGATTTTAACATTTACTTCCCTGATTGCAAACCGAGTAGGGCCAAGAAATGACTTACCTGGGGTTCCCGGCGTCGTCCAAAGGTCCAGTTTGGTCGTCAAGGAATAAGGAACGGGAGCAAGGGGAATTTGGAATACCAAACCAGACAAGATTCCGTAGCGATCCCTCTCTCCAGCACAAGCAACGGTCCCGCGTTGGATAAGGGGGCCAATCCAGCAGCCCGCTTTCGCACACAAATAGTCCAGCACTAATCCCGTAGCGATAAATAATGTATTCCCGCACAATATTACACTTTTAACCAGATAAGCAAACCAGATTATATAGATAACAGTAAAACGCGTCTTTTTCGTTCCAGCGAAAAAAACAGACAACGTCACTTCACAGCCGGCTGTCAAAACCATAGATCCGCTATGATTTTTAATGTTGCCCGATTATACGGAACAAAACCCCCGACCAATTGAACTCCTGTTCAATTTTAGAAAACCAGTATTTAGCAACTAGTATTTAGCAGTATCCGGACCCCAAATAAAACAAAATTCCCAACTTTGACCCGAAAGTGGAAATCAAACCAAAAAAAAAAAAAAAAAAAACTTTATCACAAATAGTATTAAAATTAAATAAAATTTTAACCATGAAAAATACGTATATCTAATAAAGGGGCAAGCGTGCCAGAGAGGACACCGCGCGCTGAAGTCTGGAACCAGAAACCAGAATCTCCGCCACGCGGGGTGTGCCATCAGTACCAGATATCAATTTTAAAATACGTCCCCTACGCCAGAGTAGGGGGGCCAAATTTGCCTCCTTTAATAATACTAAGTCCCCTTCCCGAGGGGCCTCCGTCCTATCTGTCCATTTTACCCGTTGTTGCAACAGATGCAAGTACTCGGCCGACCAGCGCCTCCAGAAGTCTTGACTTATTTGCTGCAATAACTGAAAACGGGACAGGCGTCCGGGGCGCTCATCCTTCCAGGGATACTCCGGCAACGCGGTTAAAGGCTGACCGATCAAGAAGTGACCCGGCGTCAAGACTTCTAGATCGTTAGGGTCAGGCGAGATTGGACAGAGAGGATGGGAATTAAGCACTGCCTCCACGCGGCATAGTACCGTGACTAACTCTTCCCAAGTTAACACGGTCTCCCCGATGACACGGCGGAGATGGGTTTTAGCAGACTTCACCGCAGCCTCAAAAATTCCTCCCCAGTGAGGACAGGCCGGCACACTAAATTGCCAGCTGATTCCCCGCTGGGCGAGAGCCAGACTTAAACTATTATTACCAGAATTTAAAAAATTATTAACTTCGCGTAAATAATTCGCCGCCCCTCGATAATTTGTGCCATTGTCCGAACGTATTAAAGAGGGTACTCCTCTTCGCGCTACAAAGCGATCCAGCGCCGCGACAAAGGCCTCCGTAGACAGCGCAGAGACCAGCTCCAGGTGGACTGCTTTGGTGGCCAAACACACAAAGACGCACAGGTAGGCTTTAACGACCTTGGCGTTACGCAACGTCGATGACTTGACCGAGAAGGGCCCAGCGAAGTCCGTTCCGACCCCGTCGAACGGCCTCGAGGGAGAAATCCTGTCCGGAGGAAGATCTCCCATCATGGGCTGCATGGTAGACGCCTTGAGCCTATAACAAGGGACACATCTAAACAGCACCTTTCGGACCGCCCTGCGAGCCGACAAGATCCAGAATTCACGCTGCAACACAGCGAGAAGCGCGCCACATCCAGCGTGCGCGTTACCGATATGCCGATCGGTGATCAGCAGGTCCACCAGAGGACCTCCTTTCGGTAGCAACAGGGGGTGCCTGCTGCCGTACGGCAGGTTGGCTTTCCGGAGCCGACCTCCTACGCGCAGAAGACCATCCTGATCTGTGAAAGGGTTCAACTTGGCGACCGCACCCTTCAAGCGAGCGCGTCCGCAGCGCAGCGCCTCAAGTTCCGTCGGAAACCTCTCACCCTGCACCAGCCGAATGAGGTGCAGCAAGGAACTCCGACGCTCCTCCACAGTGGCGATCTGGTCACTCCTCCTCTGACGAGGGTGACGACAGTTGTGGATGAAGCGTTTAATCCAGCTAGTTACCCCCAACAACTTATCCAGCTTGCTGTAACGACCCGTCAACCAGTCAGGGTCTGGGGGCACTTCCGCCACAATCGCATGCACGCGGACTCCGGGCAGCTCCGCTCGCTCCGAGTCCGCGCCGAGAGCTGGCCAGGAAGCTTCTGGCTCCCGCAGCCAGTCCGGACCCCACCATAAGGGGTGATCAACTAGCTCCGGCGCGGAACAGCCGCGCGAAGCACAGTCAGCGGGGTTCAACTCACCCGGGACATGTCTCCAAACAATGTCCAGTCCAATGTTTTGGATTTGGGAAACCCGATTTCCCACAAAGGTCTCCAAAGTGTGAGGGGCTGCTCTCAACCAGGCAAGCACGACCTGACTGTCTGACCACGCATAGACATTCCGGATGTCTATCGAGGTGGACAGTTCCTGATATACATGCTTGAGCAGCCGAGCAAGTAATGTGGCTCCGCTCAATTCCAGTTTCGGAATGGTGAGTCGTGTCCTGATAGGAGCTACCTTGCTCTTCCCCAATAAGAGCGTGACATTGACGTGGCCTCCAGCGTCAACTGTACGCAAGTACACAGATGCGGCATAGCCCAGCTCGGACGCATCACAGAACCCGTGCAGGCTGATCCGGCTACAGCCTGGTGGCAGAATGCGACGGGGCAACGCCACTCTATTGACCGTTTCGAGGTCAGATATTAAACGAAGCCAAGTGTTAAGCGAGTCTCCGACCAGGGGGTCGTCCCAGGAGACCTTCAGAGTCCAAAGTCGCTGTAACAGACACTTGGCTGCGAACAGAACCGGACTGATCCAACCGTTTGGATCAAATATCCTGGCGATGGTGGACAAAACCGTCCGTTTTGTCCACGCGCGTGTGGCCTCCAGCGCCACCCGAAAGGTGAAGATGTCAGCAACCGGTTGATACTGCATGCCCAGAACCGCAATCCCGTGCGGATCGTCACCTTCCTCGAAGAGCCCCGGATCCTGCTGGTGATCGTCCGGGATACCAGCCAGGACGTTGGGGTCGTTAGAGAGCCATTTCCGAAGCTCATAGCCTCCAGATGCGAGAAGCTCTGTAAGCTCATCCCGGAGCAACAGAGCTTCCTCCACCGTCTGCGCGCCAGTGCAAACGTCGTCCACGTACAGGTCGCGCTCCAGAACTGCGGCTGCACGTGGGTACCGAGCCCGTTCTTGCTCCGCCAACTCCAGCAGTGAGCGGATCGCAATGAAGGGGCTTGATCTCAACCCATAGGTGTTGGTGTTCAACTCATACACCATCATAGGGTCCTGAGGACTTTCCCGCCAGAGGATCAACTGGAACCTCCTGTCCTCGGGGTGTATGACCGTTTGTCGGAACATCATACGGATGTCCGCTCCCAACACCACCTGATGCCTACGCAAATTCAGGATGATGTCTACAATATCCCGATGTAGCTTCGGTCCAGCGTGGAGGCACTGGTTCAGTGACACTCCTGTCGAAGTCGGAGCGGATCCATCGAACACCGTCCTGAGTTTGCCCGTCGACGCCTTCAAAACGGCGTGATGAGGCAAAAAGTAGTGGTCCATGGTCGACCAGTCGTCGCGAGCCGGAGACATGTGGCCCAGTGCCTCATACTCCCTCATGAACTCGATGTACTTTTCCCGAAGTACAGGATCTCGAGCCATGCGTCGCTCCATGGACCTGAGCCTTTTTTCGGCCAGTGATCGAGACTGGCCCAGACGCGGGGGGTTATCCCGGAAAGGCAGCCTAGTCTCCAATCGCCCAGAAACCATTCTCCGAGTGTGAGCCTGATAAAAGTTCTCACACTCCACGTGCTCGGGATCCAGCCGAGACACGGTAGGCGGCTCTTCGATCTCCCAGAACCTCTGCATGATCTGAGCGAGGGCCGTTCCCGTAAAGGAAGCCTGATTCGACTGCTGCCACTCATCCACCATTCCCAAAATGGCGTTCCCGTAGATGGTGGGCAGCGCCATCAGCGAAGACTGATCCAGCAGTCTAGGCTTGCCGTTCATGATGTAACCCAGTACATCAGAACCCAACAAAAGGTCTACCGGACCCGCCATCCCGAAGCGGGGATCCGCCAACCTGAGACCCTTAGTACAGGACAAAAGATCCGGATCTATGTCCGCCTGAGGAAGCCAACCGACAACCGAATCCATGACGGTGGCCCTGACCGCAATCCTTTCCGAATAGGAATGTACGGACGAGAAGGAGAGGCGGGTCTGTCCAGCCGACCGCACCTCTGTGTTCCCGACTCCTCGCAACGGAGTCGGTGACGGAAACCTAGCCAGGCCCAGGCGATGAGCAACCCGGGTTGTCAAAATACACCCCTGGGACCCTGTGTCCAAGAGCGCTCGTATCCGGACGTAGTCGCCTCTTGGACCCCAAACCCTTAACCAGAGGGTGGGCAGCAGGACCACCGGTTGATCCTGTGCCAAGGGAACGGAGGCTAGTCAATCCCTCCGAGGCCCGTCCGAACCCGTCGGACTACAGGGCCCAGCCCAATATGGCTGCCGAGTGCAAAGGGCCATCGGAGGGGGGGCATATCCGGCCGCCCTGCCATACCGAAAGTAGGGCGGGTGGTACTCCAGCCTCGGATGTTCATGGAGGGGAGGCGTGTACGCCCTCCATTCCATCGGTCGCGGATCCAGCGGCGGAGAAGGATAACGCTGGGGAGGTGGCCCCCGTGGTGACTCCTGTATCACCCTTCCACCTCTCCAGTTCGCCCGCGTCCGCGCGGGCTGTGAGGTCGGTGACCGAGCCGCGTGCAGGACGCCCCTTGTTGGGCTGCCCGGTGCTGCCGTGGGTTGGGGTGGAGGGGGTGTGCTCCACGCTGTAGCCACTTCATGGTTGTACAATGCGTGGCTCTGCGTGGGAGCGCCCCCGCCCGTGGAGGGCCCCCTCCCTGAGGGCTGTCGACCAGCACCATCGCTCCTGACGCACAAGAGCTGATGGTGTGGTCCCCCACACCCAGGACACGGCCGTGCCGTGGGGCAGTCATTGTACAGATGACCCCCCAGGCACCCGTAGCACCGACGCAACCGCCGAACGATCCCTCGTCGTTCGGAGGTCGTCCGCGCAAGCAGGGCCGGACACTGCACCAGCGCGTGGAGCTGGCCACAGTTCGGGCACTCCTGCTCCGACGCACTCGTCACCGTCGCCGTCCGCTTCACCGCACCCTGAGTGCGGGAATTGGTAGGTCGCGGTCCTGTTCCGGCAGGGCCACGAGCTGACGCGACGGGCGGTGCCTCCTGAGGCGCCGACTCTGCCATCCTCGCCTCCCACTCCAGGACCCGAAGTAGCTCCTCAAACGTGGGGAAGACCTTCGGGTCGCCGTGAAGGCCCCTTTCCCGCTCGAACCGGGCGCGCAACTCCAGCGGCACCTTGCCCAGCAGGATGTGGACCAGCAGGAACGACCAGTGTTCTACTGGCAGTCCCAAGCTGCGCAAGGCGTTGTACGCCACCTTCACGGGCGTGAGGATTAGCGGCCTCAACTGAGACCTCTCAGTCACCTTCGGCAGCCCCAGTATTTGGGACACGTGAGCGTCGGCGAGGAGCCGAGGGTTTTGGAACCTCGTCTCCAGCAACTCCATCGCCGTGCCGAAGTTGTCGTCGTCCAGCTCCAGGTGCTGGACCAGGGAGAGTGCCTCACCCTCCAGTGACGTGCGGAGATAGGCCAGCTTCTCCGCCCTCGTCAAGTCCTTGCGTGAGTCCACGAGAGAGGCGAACATGCTCCGGAAGCCGCTCCACTCCCGCAGGTTCCCTGTAAACCTGGGCAAGTCCAGAGTGGGAAGGCGTCCCACTACACCCGAGCCCGCATCCCTGATGACGGGTCCCGAGCTCGCCCTTCCCTGACGAGACCTCTCCAGCTGGCGAACCCTTTCGGAGACCTCGTCGTAGACATCCAGGATGCGCCGCATGTCCGCCTCGATCCTCTCCATCTGCTCCTCAGGTGGAGACGGCCTTGCATCCCGCAGCGATCCTGCGCTCCTCTCAGCGACCTCCAGGCGCCTGTCGAGCTGTTCTGCCCTGTTTAGCAGCGCCTCCTCCCGGTCTCTCCGGCCGACCAATCCTTGCAAGGATTCGAACCACCGGAGCTGGTTGGCCAAATCCGAAGCCATTTTTAAATTTAAATTTAAACTTTAAATTAACCTAAGTTCGGACAATGTCACAACAAATATCAAAAACAACAATATATCCGCAACCTAAAAAACCGGATACCACTTAATACTAAATTTCCCGACAGTTTGGGGAGAAATTATAAACTGGGAACCCCCAAATATTCGGCTTACCCGGTATTTTTTGCCAGAAAATAAAAACAAAAAGGGAGTAATTACGGCCAACTACACTCTGCTTACCAAAAAAATGTTCAGTATTTATGCCAGAAATACCGTCTCGGGGCCCATAAGCGAGAATAAAAACAATTATATATGCCGTTATACCGATTTTAACATTTACTTCCCTGATTGCAAACCGAGTAGGGCCAAGAAATGACTTACCTGGGGTTCCCGGCGTCGTCCAAAGGTCCAGTTTGGTCGTCAAGGAATAAGGAACGGGAGCAAGGGGAATTTGGAATACCAAACCAGACAAGATTCCGTAGCGATCCCTCTCTCCAGCACAAGCAACGGTCCCGCGTTGGATAAGGGGGCCAATCCAGCAGCCCGCTTTCGCACACAAATAGTCCAGCACTAATCCCGTAGCGATAAATAATGTATTCCCGCACAATATTACACTTTTAACCAGAAAAGCAAACCAGATTATATAGATAACAGTAAAACGCGTCTTTTTCGTTCCAGCGAAAAAAACAGACAACGTCACTTCACAGCCGGCTGTCAAAACCATAGATCCGCTATGATTTTTAATGTTGCCCGATTATACGGAACAGTTTTTGATAATAATCGATATGGAAAAAAATCACTGGCAATGTTTGTACTAATAGATTATACGTATACATATCTATGTTACGGGTCTTTTTACAATATTTTGTGTCCAACCCGTGCACGGTTGCCTGTAAGAGATCGATAGAAGTCGCCAATCGGAATGTCGTTTTTTTTATATTTAGCTAAGTTCATATTGTTCTTCTGTGACATTCTTTTTTTCATTGAGTGTTTTGTGATCTTATTTTTTAGCTATCATCATATTTTTAATTTACTTATTTCTACTAAAGTAGGTGTAGATCAAAATAAGTCAGTTTCATATTTGGAATTCCTAAAACAAAATAATAAAACATATCTTTACTGGTGCTTGGTGCTGCACGAATAGATGACAAAGTCACAAATTCAATTCAACTCAAAACTAAAAATTCTACTAAAAATTCAATTCAAACACATTCAATAAATATTTTATCACTATTAGTAATAGGAAAACACATAACAATGTACCTTACGACAGTTTTTATACACATACAACTAGAAAAAATTAGAAATTACGGGGAAAATATTCTTTATTATATTCCTAACCTCAGTTATTGTAAGAATAGCTCTTAACGTTGTGTTGAAGTTGTCGAATTGTGAAGACGATTTCGAATAATTTTAGATACGATTTAAACTTCAGTGATAACTATGTTCTTTTTATTAGCTATTCGCTTATAATTTTTTTATTTATAGTTCTATGACAAAAAAATACTGGACCAAAGTTGTAGAGAATTTAATTTGCTACAAAAAATGTTAACAAATTTTTCTTATCCAACGACTAGTTTAAGACATGTACCGTAGAAACCATTTCATCCCCTATTTTCAAGATGGCGGCCGTGGGACAAGGGTTGCGACCCCACAAACTTGGTTTTAGCTTTGCACTGAACCCCCCTACACTGAACACATTAAAAAAATAAAATTGCGTCCTCTAAAAAACGCAACCCCAAATGTAACTTTTCAATGGGCTATTTATGTTTACATCTTATAATCTATTATGTATTTATAATACGTCACTTTAAAATTGTAATCACCGTCACTTCACAATATAACGCGTGAGATTACAAACTCACGGTACCTTTTTTTATGTGGGGGAAATACTTTTATGTATGCAGGGACATGGTGGGGTATGTCGGGCTCGGCACCATGGGATACGACATGGTGCCCCTACCGACTAAAACCCCCACAAATTTCTCCTGCATGGCCAGGGGTCAGGGCCGCGGGGTCACTTTACGCATTCCTATACAACGACCCTGACCCACCTGCCACCGCCTCGCGGGGGGCGTTAGTACCCCCGCATTTGGCTCTAGTGACGCACCGGAAATCAGCGGCGCGTCACCTCCTCGAAGGCCTATCCCTAGGTGGGGCGTCGGACGGCCATAAGCATCCAACGCCCCAGGCCTTCCTGTGGAGACGGGGTGCGAGCCCAGAGTTGGCGACTCTCTAGGCTCGCCTTCGTGTTCACTTCCGCCTCTCACACGACCTCTCACTGTCGAGAAGGTTTCATCTCACTTCTCATGGCGAAGATGATCGGCAGCGGACCGCCGTCACCACCGCGCCTAGGGATAGCCGCGGATCTGCCTCTACGGCCACATGGCGGCCCTTGTCCTTCCATTGAGCACTCTGCTAATCAAAAATCGTGGAGGACCCTCATCTGGAAGACTTAGGAATTTTACTTGGTCGATATATTTATCAGCCGAGTAACCCTCCCAAGTCCTCCAGTCCCCCTCCCCAACCTCTACACGCACTGCTCAAGGGGGGTAAGAAGCGCGTGTAGAAGTTCCCAGCCCCGGCCGGGATTCGCCATCACACAACAAGATGCCACCGAGGCAAGTTGTTGTGTGATGCCCAGGAGATTCCCGAGCCACGTACCCCAAACTCACGGTACCGATGTTAGGTTATTTTATGTATTCTAGCGTCGTTGGATTGTATAGGTAATTTTTATAAATTTATGGTGGCATACATAGTTTAATTTCTTTGCAGATATTGTTGTAAATTTCACATAATTATGACAAGCGTTGGTTTAAGTATTACCCTCTACTTATTTTTGGTAGGCAAAACAAATAAAAGATTAAGACTAGATCTAAGTACTTAACGATACTGTAAGAGTTAAAATTATTACTATATACATATTATTATAACAAAGTATGAATAGGTACTACTTACCTTTGAATATCTGCCACGCGATGGCCACGAGCCCTTAAACTGTATCTAGTAGGTGCCTACTCATAAGTATTAACAGGTGTTTGGGTAGGAATTAAGAGACTTAGTATCAATTTTAGTACATGTATGTTTTATTATTAAATAGTTATAGTATATACTTCCTCTTGTTATCCACAAAAGTAAAATAAAATTATAATGTATTATCGTATGCAGACCAGAAAATTACGCATGATCATGAATAAAAAAACTCTCGAAGGCTGTATGTAGCGGGAGGTCTGTACTCTATGCTTTAGAAAAAATGACAGATCATTGTACGCAGCAGCGCGCATGCTCCGCGCGCGTCTTCCCGCGCTTTTTGCGGCGCGAATTTTAAAATTCGAACAAACCTTTTGTTTAAAAAAATATGAATTGAAACGTTCCCGATAGTCATGTATTTTTTATTATTGGAAAAAGTTATTAAAGAAGTTTTTTATTGCATCAATTTTTTTTCTAATAGTGATGGAGTGCAAAAAAATAACACACGATAAAAATGTTGTAATCAGTGATAAAACGGGGAGTTTAATGCAAGTATGTCGAAAATTAACTAGATCAGAGACTGTGTATGCGGGTTTACTGCTGTTTTTAGTGCCATCGGTGATTTGTGAACCAGGTAGGTCAAAACGAGAAAGTTAATAACAAACAAAAGACAATTTAAAGTCTTTTGGTTTCACTGTTATTTTCATTCCAACAAATTAGTCGAAAACATCTCTTATCTCGTGTATATCTCTAGATAACTAAAAAATAAATTGATCAACATGACAGTAAGTAAAGTAAACCATTTTTTTTAATATTAGCCACTTGAACTAGGAGAAGTGCTGAATATAATTATTATTATTTTGTGTGTGCATGCAATTTATTTCAACATTTAAAAATATAGATTTCTTTTCTTTAAAGATAAGTAAATATGTGAAACATAATTATAGTTTTGAAATTCGTTCAATATTTTCATTATTTAAAGCGCTTTATTTTTAATTTTATTGGTTTGGATTAATTTACCTATGCTTTACCTTGGCTAAATGCTATTTTGTCAAATTACTATTCAAATTATTGTATTCAATGTAAATAAACTATTTTTTAAATTAATCTCACCTGTACACATTTCAAATGTCCATTGCCAAACATAGTATTATACTACTATGGTGTATAAATAATCTGAATATACAATAAATTTTAAAAATATTACAAAAATCAAGCTTTATTATTTTGAAAATACAAATAAATGAACGTAGTATTTGAATAGTGAACTATTACATTACAATTGCATAAAAATAGAACAATGTGATAGACCGAGCGTTTTCCGTAAGCAACGTCGCATAAACGCAACGGCACACCGAGCGCGGTAATCGAGCTCAGTTAAACTCGATTGCACAATGCGTTTCCGATTTGATTGTTCGTAACAAATGTGAGCCTTATCGATAATTCCTTCGCTTATCGATAGAGTACTGTATGGCTTGAAGCCGTACAGCACTACTGATTAATTAGGTGAGAATAGTTAGTATGTGCCAGTAGTCGAGTCCCGTGGCGAAATTGTTGAATCGTGGTTATAGTTTTACACATGGCATTATATATATTGTTGTAAATTACGATCGCTGTGCTAATCATCCACCATCCTGGCCTGTTAAGGAATGAGAATGAAATTGATAATAATAGAGTTAAGTTATTATTATTTTTTGCTATGAACTATAGTAGATAATGGATAGCAGCAGGATTACGAGGAACTGCGAGTGCCCAACTGATAAACTGTTGTGAAACAATCTGGAAATTATTTGATCTGATGGAACGCTTTAAGCGAAGTAAAAAAACCTAGGTAGCTACACGACAACCCAAACCCCTTTCAGTCTTCATATAGCTTAAATTGTCTAATAACTCTATTAGATCTATTGAAAATTATTACTGGCGAATTAATTCTTACTGCACTTTGTAACTTAAATTAATACTACCTACCTTGTCGATTAGACGACTGCCAGTCTGCTTCTCCATATATACATCGATATAAACCAAAATATATGTGCCCTGAGCACCTTAAAATTGGTAATAAACTGCGTCTGTGTCTATCGTAAGTGGTTTACAAACAACAAATCTACTTCACCCCTAGAATTGCTAGCGGCGAGATTTGCTGTAATTATACTTATTTTGGTTGTTGGCAACGAATAGTGATAGGTACAACGTCCAGCGTCCACCACTTCCTGGAACCGACTAGAACGGAAAAAGTGACCTTACTCTTCCCAATGATGACATGATTCCGTGCGCCCTGAAGTTTGGGAGGGCACATCTTTGTATTGAAATCGTTGCATAATTATATATAAAAAATACAACAAGTTTTGATAAAAAATGTTCAACCTTTTTCATTGTAAAAAAAACAAAAGACGTATTCCAAAGCTTCTTATCTGCATTGTTATGGAAAGCCCAAGTTGCTTTCTAGCGATGACCCGGCGAAATCTATTAGGTTGTCTGGGCTAATCGATTTATTCACATACAACCTATACCAAACTACTAAGTATAGTGAATAAATTAATTTATTCATAAAATCCCTATATCTCTACTATATTATAATTATGAGAGTAACTCTATCTGTCTGTCTGTTACGCTTTCACGCATATACATAAGCTACTCAACCGATTTAAATGAAATTTGATACAAAAATAGTTTAGAGCCTGAGAAAGGATACAGGCTACTTTTTAATGACAAACATTTTTAAAGGAGTTGAAAAAGGGTTTATATGGAAGCTTTCCCAATTTTAAAGATAGTAGTTTGCAACTCATTTTTTTGCTTCTGATTTTTTATATCGAAAAAAACATGACGTCACAGTTTAAAAAAATCTTGTAATGGGGTACCTACATAAAACTTTACTATTGATTTAGGTACGGCACGGGTCCGCACCGCGCTAGAGTTAAATACATAGAAATAGTAAAATTTATTTAATTTGTAATTAAAATGTATGTGTTAAAACTGATCTACAGATTTCTACTAATACAATAAACATTTAGTGACATCAGTAGCAGTAATATACATATAATGTTTGGATTTGGGGCCCTCTCTCATAGAGAGAATCAAGGTCATCATTTTCCATAATGCTGTACCAACGCAACCTGCGAATGACGAAGTGAAGATATCCTAAATCCTGTTTTCCTTCCTTTTTTATTCACGATTGACGACAAACTGGTACCTACTTGGAAAAATACTTTAAAAAACTGAGGTATTCTATAGAGAAATATAAAGAGGAGATATATGTATATACAGGATTTGAACCTACGACAACACTTCACGTCTTCGCCTCTAGATCATCACGGTTTCAATTCCAAAGGTATACAGAGATATGTATACCAAAATTTTACTATATAAGTATATAACATTACAAGACGAATTTTCGTCCTAAGTAAGCCTAAAAATGAGGTCGATTTAACCTTCTCACCTTTTGGCCAAACTGTTTCCCAGTATTGTACGAACATACCTGTATTGAAAGTTCCGGTCGAGAGAAACCAGAAAGTAGTCTTACCTGCCCTTTATTTCGTACAGTTGCATAATAACGCCTAAACTGATATAACGTGTCACAGTAATGCAGTGGGTACGGGTACAAACTACAAACATGACGAAATTCGTATTTTAGTCGCACTTTTATTCGCAATTTGTATTGTTTACCGATTTGTCGGTTTCCACTTGACCACCATATTTGCTGCTGTATGTTTATCTAGTAGAAACCGATTCACTCTTGGTTTGTAGACACCATAATATTATATCTTTCAGGGAAATATCAAGCAAAATGTTCCACAGTTTATATATTCATATTACGAAAGTTGAACCAAATTTATTCGTTCCAGTCTTCGGAACATCAACCATGAAACAATGTCACTTTTTCGAGGAACGAGTATAGTAGTCACTCTCCCCGCAGTTTTACTAAAAATCTATGTCCCAAATTTCAGCCTAGTCTGTTCAGCCATTCCATATAAATATGTACATATAGAGTCAATTACCATTTGACCATCCAAACTTTCACATTTATGATATTCGTAGGAATGACATTTAATCGCCATCAAGACTAGAATGAACCTTTTTTATAGTACAGAGTGATGTGCCTGATGGTAAGTGACAAGCATGCCCATAACAGCACAGTGTCACGCAGCTATTGAACATTAAGAACCCAAATCATTACCTGTTACTGCGCTCGTCACCGAGAGCTATAAGATGGTCTATCTCTGTGCCTGGTAATGATGATAAATAACACAGTTATGTTTGCACATTACTGCTTGGTGCTAGATTAACCGGCAAAGGTGTGGTACTGCTCAAACGGACTCTAAAAAGAGTCCTACTAAAGTCTTACTCGCAACGTAATATTGAATCCATCAGTTCAGTTCTGTTTTGATAATTTTAATTTTTGATAATTTAGGTACTTTGCGTAAATTACTTGCTCTTTGTCATACCTCCTCAAGTGTTAATAAAAACTAGAGCACAGATAATAAAATAGTGACACTAGAGGTCGCAAAGTGGTCCTAATATGATTTTCAAGAAATATTAATTTATTTTATATTTCTTCACAGACTTTAAAACAAAACAGTATTTTTACAAGTGTGTGTCAAACAGGTGGTAGTATGCGTAATGTTTTTTTTAAATAAATTTAGTTTTTTTTTTAATGTGTATATATTTTTTGCATGCTGCACTTTTTCTGTACATAAACCAAAAGTGTGATAATTTGTTACTTTTCCGTCGTCGCGATTTTCGTAAAAAAAGGGGTAGGTTTAAAGTTTTTGCTTCGCTTAAGTAGGTAAATATCAACAATTACCACACGAACCAAGCAAACTGCTTGTATTGACTTCATCACTACACTCCATCACACTATAAATTCATGGTCGGAAAATTTCCTCATTCCTTAAGAAAACTAGTTCCTAGAGTATGGAAAAACGTATTAATGTATTCAATAAGGTGCGTCACACAATCCTTGCTTTTTCTATTGCATCTGCCTATTGGTTTCACCTTGTGATTGTTGCGCAAAATCATGGAAATATCAAGAAATGGCATCACATGGTTTCATCGGATTACAAATTAGATTTGGTGTAATTTTGCATACATCAATAAATGATAAAATCCTGTACTGTAGCTAGTAGCTAGAACATACGATTCGCAATCGCGACAGCTTAGGTTCGAATTCAACCTGCCCCTGGGTATTTTTCCAAGTGACTACGTCATTACCTACGTCATTAACGGTAAAGGAAAAAATCGTGAATAAACCGACATATGCTTTAAATATTTCGTCATCCGACCCGTATTGGCCGGAGTGTTGGATTACGGTGTTGACTCTCTCCATATGAGAGAAAACCTTGAGTCACAGCACTGGTCGGCCCAATTTTCACGGCGCGGTTTCAAATCGCGCCCGCGCGCGGGCGCGGCACCGCGCCGCGCGACGGTTTTGTTTCAAAACTCACGAGACCGCAGGTTTTCGCGGTTTCTACAGCGGAAAGCTACTGCGCAAGAACCGCGCGCAGCCGCCGCGGCCGTGAACCGCGTCGTGAGTTTTGAATTCAATTTTGTATGGAAATCTGCCGCGCCCGCGCGCGGTCGCGGTTGGCAGACGCGCCGTGAAAACCGGCTCGAATAATTTAGTTAGCTGCGTATTCAATAAATGCTACAACTTTGAAGATATTCAATCAACTATTAACCATAACATCGTCTTGTGGCTCACCTGGTAAAGGTAGCCTATGTTCGTCCAGATTTTTATCTACCTGTATTCCAAATTTCAACCCAATCCGTTCATTCGTTACGACGTGATTGAGCAACAAACATCAATACATTGACGTTTATAATTATTATTAGTAGGATGATGTTATCACGTAAACGGAATCTCGTAAAAAATATGTAAAATCGACATGTATATTTTTTTAATTTTATGGAACTGTAACTTAATTTCGTTATTTAACACCAATTAATATTTTTAGTTCTAGTAAGTCCGCCCACGGAGCCGTAGGGTTGACTCCCTGGACAACTATTTAAGGTTTAAATTGTTGCTGTTATTTGTATGATGAATACGAATATCTAGTTTGTTTCTACTCGTATGTATTACAGATTTATTATCTGTATTTTACAATTATATAAGTATTATATCAGCTGTCTGGTGCCATTAGGTATACAAGTTTTGTATAGTTTGGGGCTAGTGTTGCGTACGAAACGTCCAACTGTGTATGAGTATAAATTATGTAAATCATTAGTTGCGCTCAAGTGTTAATTTAAAAATACATCCACTCGGAATTCATGAAGACTTAAAATTTAATATTATTATGAAATTGAATAGAAGGCATAATTGAAGTTTTTTGGCTGAAATAAAACAATATCTTAGTATCGGATTGGATAAATATATTGTATATTTATATTTGTTTCATTTCGTACTGAATGTAAAATAAATATTTTTTTTTTTTACAACACCATTGAGCTACGAACTAGTCAAACTTGCACTATGGAAAGCCAAATTTGTACATAAATTAATAGGTATATTATGATTTTTAATTATCTTGAAAACAAGTGAAATGTGTTTGGATATGGATAATGGTTTATTTATTAATTTAAATAAGATATGTTTATGTTTTCTTGAATATAAGAAAATATCTAAAACAAATGTCACAAGCAAAGTGTAAAAAATCTTAATTATGCAAACAGTACAAACGGTAGGTATACATAATCAAATAATAATTAAGTAAGTATGTTTATTGTACTGATTGTAATAAAACCGTTTCAAAACTCCAAAAATACACGCAATCTCCGCTACAAACAACGTTACCAAGTAGTTAACCCTAAAATTAAGAAAAATAAAAGTGTTTATATCTGCAATGTGCAGTTTGAAGAACTAACTTAATGCGGATGACGACTGGGTCAAAAATATACCATTTTAATTAAACATATACCTTTCTAATTAAAAATATAACATTCTAATTAAAAATATACCATTCTAATTAAAAATATACCATTCTAATTAAAAATATGGGGTACATATTTTTTAGTTTTATCAATTTATTAAAAATCGACAAGGATGTAAATCATCAAGCTTCCGAAGTGTGGGATTATGACGGCACGTCTGCATAAAAATCGTATAAAGACGTGACGTCAATAATTAAACCTTCTAAGCACTATATCTTCGACATTTTTTGTCTGTGAAACAAAAGAAAACTACCTGTAAAATATATTTTTTAATCTGACTAACGGACTAATTAGATTTTTTCCGTTCCCATTCCTATTGTTTGAAATAATTCCATGACAAATTAATAAGTTTTATTTTTTCGTATTAGCACGTGAAAATACTTAGGATGCAATCGGTGTAGGATAAAATGACTTCCTTTCAAAGATGGCGCACACGTGGGCCATAAACTGTGACCGATTCCTTTTAGGGCTAATAGTCTTCCGACCGTAATAAATCTTGAATTGTAATTAGCAACAAACATTTTGCGAAAAGTTTTATGTAATAACGAAATGGAAATCGAAATAATTGACATAATAACTGGCCGAGTTACATGAACTTGACGCCCCTTTTAACAACTGGATGTGTGCGTTTCCATTTTTTAATTACGTCCGGTATTTCATATCGTCCATTATTTGGGGGTCGTGTCAAAGGCCATGGTGGCCCAGAGGTCAAAACTTCCAATATCATAATAGTAAGGTCGTGGGTTTGAATCCAGCCTACACAATTTCATATTTTTCCTAATGCAGATGTACAAATTTTTCATCACTACTGGCTTTAATCACTAAGAAAAAGATAATGAGGAAACTGGCATGTTCCGATAAGGACGTCTTTCGATGATATATTTCATCCCCTAACCCATAGGTGGAACGCGTGGTGGATTATAGCCTTGACAGAGAGTCATTTTGAAGGCCCTGAGAATTTTTTAATTAAACTGACATACACATAAGTAATAAGGCGTTTTTAGAAAGAAAAAAACTAAAAGTCGAAAGCCTCATCATTTAAAGAATTAAACCACGAACCGATATACTGTTTGTACCTACATGTATTTTTATTAATTTTTCAAAAAACACCTAAGCGATCTCAATAAATTTCATAAGAAATCACTTTGTATGTAAAATCAATTCATAATTGGCGGAGCAATTAAATAGCAATATACACACATAAAAAACAATAAAACAGAACCAAATTGAGAACATCCTCTTTTTAAAGTTACTTAGTTAAAAAGTAACATTTTTTAAATAAAATTAGCGATTCCACAGAATCCGGGGTCGGTAACTTTTGTCATTTGTTTTTTTGAAGTGAAAACTTCTTTAGGCGCGTTATAGACAGAATTTTCGTGGGCTGTGAAATGGATTAATGATCACGTGATCATCACGCTCGGATATGATAAGAAATTTCGGGTAAACTCGGGATGCTAGAGCGAGAAAGATAATGTGGTCAACAAACGTGCCAGACCGAGAAAGATAATTGTTAGAGGAGGACATGGGACAATACATACTCTTACTCTCTCTCGCTGCTCACTACCAGTGTTGACTGACACCTTAGCGACTTTCTCGCTGAAACTGGCGAATTTTTAAACTTTTTTATCACGACATTAACTTCTAGGTACTTACCACATCAATTGAACCTGTCACGAAATGTTAAATTTGCATTTCACGTCCATTGCAAAAAAGTTATGGTTGTAATATTTTTATCACAGCACTTACACTACGTAAACACACAAAATGATACCCATTTTCATAAGAAAGTGCTTACACAAATACACTATAACACAACATATTTATGCATTTTTAGCGAAATACATAAATATGACATAACTAAATAGCAAACACTAAAAACTTGTGAGTCAAACGGCATTTTCAACCCGCGTAATTATTTTTTTAAAATTTATTCTTGGCCATGGATACTAATCATTCAGCCGTAAAAGTTTTAAATTAAAATTATTTAGTAGTCTTTATATAGTTAAGTATTTCTTATTTTAGTTTTCACTTCTGCCGTGCGGTTTTAAGCGCACACATTTTTTATTTTTTGGATTAGGAGAAAAAATGGAAACATTTTCCACATAATTCTAGCGCTCTTTAGTCCGATTTTGCTACATTCTAAGTCGTCTCTTCCCGGCTCAGAGTCTAAGTTTATTTAAAAGTGGTCTTCATCACTACAAATTCTAAAGTTATTTCTGTAGTTTTCGTGAGCGAATGGAGCTGCGCACTCGAGTCTCGTCTGCGGTCAACCGGTCTGCCCGCACCGATCTCGACTCTCGACCATATTTCGACGCTCCATGACGACGCTTTCTCTCACCGTAATATCTAATTGTCGGCTCTTTATGAAGTAATGTGATTTGGCACATTCCGTTACACTCACTTTTCTTAGCTCCAAATTGAAGCGTGTCTACTTGTATTTAGAGTGTATCTGTAGCTTTGAGTATATAGTAGTAGTGGTAGGACTCTTAGCAGAGTCCGCCTGGGGAAGTACCACACCTTTGCCAAATATTCTACCGCCAAGCAGTAATGTGCAGACGTTACTGTGTTCCGGTTTGAAGGGCAATGATTCCAGAGAAATTACAGGGCTTAGAGACATAATATCTTAGATCTCTGGGTGACGAGCGCAGTGCAGTGCTAGGTAATGATTTGGACTATCATGTTCCAATAGCTGCGTTTTACTGTACTGTTATGTGGCAGGCATGTTGCTTACCATCAGGCACATGACCTGCTCGTCTCGTCACTCTATGCTATAAAAAAATATATATATATACTCGTATGTCTGTATACTCGTATTTGTGGGTTAGTTGGCAATAGAAGTCCCCTGCTGAGGCCCACTGCTATATCACTCTTATAAATAAAATTGGTTTAGTTCATGGACGTATAAAAGTCGGACGTAGTCTCGCTAAAACAAAAACTGTGTCACTAGAGTCGGCCACATTTGCTCGTGTGATAGGCAGACACGCACATATACAAGTTGCGCGTGTAATGACCCACTGACGTGTGCGTATCAGCCTGTAGTATGTGACAGCGCACACGTGCATATTAGGTGGCCGACTCGATGGACACAGTTTTTGTTTTAGCGAGACAACGTCCGACTTTTTATACGTCCATGGTTTAGTTATTCCATGTTTTGGAGCATGTCCTTCGTTTTTTACATTTATACATATTGGTTTTAATTTGAAGTTACAGAAAAAACTGATTTTAGACCTTAACTTAAATCAATACATTAATGTCTGTTCCTGAATTTGAATGAATGAATATTCTTTATTGTTCACACCATAAGGATACATACAATTTAGGAAAAACAGTAAGACTAGTCAGTTGTTGTCTGTTTGCGATAGGTACCTACAATATCCGCGATCCATCTTGCTGGTGGATGTTTGATGCTCCGTTTATCTCATGTCGCCGACTATTCCGTCACATCGTTGATCCATCTGTCTGTTGATCATCATCATCTAGCAATATGAATGATCCTGTTCTGTGTCCGGTCCATGCCCTATTCCGATTCCATTTTACGAGTAAATTTATAACCGCTCTTGTTATCTACTGTAAAACGTATTATAAACGTGAAAGTTTGGATGTTCGGATGTTTGTTGCTCAATCTCGTCGGAACGGGTTGGGTAGAAATTTGGAACATAATAATAAAGTAGTTTGAAATAGTGCATGCCTATTTTTATCGCAGAAAAATAACAGGAACTACATGAGTAAAACTGCTAGTTGCTGCTAGCTGCTATATTCCTATTTAATCGATTTTTGGCATGAGCAGCTTTTTAGGGTTCCGTAAAACGTAAAAACGGAACCCTTATAGATTCGTCATGTCTGTCTGTCTGTCTGTCCGTCCGTATGTCACAGCCACTTTTTGCCGAAACTACGAGAACTACACTATTGAAACTTGGTAAGTAGATGTATTCTGTGAACTGCATTAAGATTTTTACAGAAAAATATATAAAAAAAGAAATATTAGGGTTGCCCATACTTACCTATAACAGAAACTCAAAAAAAAATTTTTTTATCAAACGTACACGTGTTGGATCTCTATCGATAGGTCTTCAAAAACGATGTTGAGGTTTCTGATATAGTTTATGTCTACACTGAATAATTTGCGCGAGAGACACTTCCAAAGTGGTAAAATGTGTGTCCTCTAACTTCTAAAATAAGAGAATGAAAAAACTAAAAAAAATGTATGATGTAAATTACCATGCAAACTACCAACGAAAATTGGTTTGAATTGATGAGCAGTTTTTTTTTAGTAAGTCATAAATACATTATTATTAAAACTTCGATCAAAGTTACAACGAACTAAAAAAACGATGTGTACAATGTATATTATGTTACTTGCTGCAACGGAACCCTTCATGGGCGAGTCCAACTCGTACTTGGCGACTTTATTTTATTTTCACAGAGTAAAATGTTTTTTGTATTAACGCTCATTTTCGCTAGTATAAAATTTCTGGTCGCTGCGATTATGCAATCCATCAAATTGAATTTCTACGGCAAGCACTTCACGGCGAACAATAACAAGTTCTTGCTCAACACTAGTCCATCTCACTGCTCGTAAAAATACCTAAGTAATTCTTGATGACCGTGAAAAAATCAAAAGGAAAATGTAAATTGTTTATTTCTACACGAGCATTTTTGATTACTTGCAATCAAAACAACCGCTCAGCCTAATCTCTATGCCTCACTTTTGTGCAGTCGGTGCAATTACATACCTATATTTCTTATTTTGTTGCAGTATGCGGTGTTTATAGACTTCGAAAGTCTTGAAAATCACCGCAAAGTACATCGATTTTTTTTATCAAATACGTTTAGAAGAGTGTGCTATTGATCTGCATTGTCTAATAGCATCTTGCCCTTTTTCTATCAGACAATTCGTAGCTCTAAAAAGCAACATCGTTTCATGGTTGATGTTCCAAAGGCTCAAATGAAGATATTTGACTCTAAGAATGTCTAGGCTGTGGAATAAGTTGCCTGAGTGGGGTTTTCGCGATGTTTACAATCTTGATGTCTTCAAATGTAGAGTGAATCGGTTTCTTCTAGGTAAGCACGCTGCAACATAGACGGCATTGTCACTTACCATCAGATGAAATGGCGGTCAACTGTAAACCTTTCAGTTGAAAAAAATAACCTTTACACGTAGCCTACTATCCTACGCTAAGCACTTCGGTATTATCCATAGACCGATGCAGTTGAAGACATAATCAAGATCATCAAGCCCACCAGTCAGTGTGCCCAGCATATTTTGACAGCATTGCAGAATGGCAATGTTTATGTATAGGTATACCGTGTTTTTTTAATATGGTAATTTATCTAACTTGCTTTAACTACCTAAGTATCTATAGTTAGTATTGGTATCATATTATCATAACTATCATCGCGTTAATAAAATAATAATCAATTTACTAACCGAATTATTAATTTCGCAACCACACGACCGAATATTTAAGCTAACATAATGAAGTTATGATGAAATGATTTCGCAACACATGTTTCTCCGAACTATCCCATTAAAGGCAGGTTCAAGGGCACTTCGCCACGCCTATTGATATTGCAAATAAAATAATAATCTATTACTACCTTGACATTATCTTGTAGTAAACAAGCGGGTCCACAAACAAAGAGTCGAAGAGAAAGAAGGTCAATCGACGGCGTACTTTTCAAATGTCATGACAAAGTACCTACAACAAAGATAGTTTCACCTACAACATAGAAATTGATGACAGTGCATTTCTGCATTTTGCTTAGACATCATTTCTATTGTATATCAACGTATGGAAAGTAGCTTATATGTACATGGGTGTGCCTATTTTATTACGGATATTGTAATTGTTTTGTTTGAATTTTAACTACTAGGCATTTTTAATATGGAGTGTGCGTTATTTTGCACGATGCAACAAAAAGATAGTATGAAATGGCATTAATTGTACTAATTTATCTTCTACCGGAGGCTCCTTGATCCCCGTTCCTGGATAATGAAACACGCTGGTTTCCTTACGATATTTTTCATCACCGTTAAAGCACATGATGATAACAGACTCGTACACTGTTCACATCATGGGCTTTTTGCCTCAAAAAATCTCAGATTCAGATGGCGGGATTCGAACCTAACACCGCACGATTGTGAATTGGACATTATAAGCACTAAGTCACCACGGTACGTATATAATATTTATGTCATTGTAAATACATGAACAAATATAGTTTTTGAACTTTCTTAAATATAATACAGGACTTATAGACTACAGGCCCGTGAACAAAATTTACGTAGTAAATGAACCACCAGGAGACCTATGTAGGGTGATAGAAGGGTATAAAGTAATAAGATTCAGCACTATGCCGTCACTTGTAAGCTGTCCAACTGAGTACAGTCGACGAGGGGGGGTTCCAATCCTCGATCATTTCTCCTTGTCGCATGATTTTTGTACGGCAATGCGAAATAATGGATTAGGAAAGGTATTGAAACTGTATGGAAACAATGCCGTACATAATCAAATGCCCAAATTTAATCTGTAAATCGTCGGAAAATCACGAACTTTTCCGACAAACTAATAATTAAAAACTTAAAATTTATACTTTTTATAGTTTCAATACCTCTTCTAATCTATTATTCTGCAACGCCGTACAAAAATCATGCGACAAGGAGAAATGGTCGAGGGTTGCAACCAGGGGGGGTTCAACCTTCGACTGTACTCAGTTGGACAGCTTACAAGTGACGGCATAGTGATGCACCTTATTACTTTATACCCTTCTATCATCCTACATAGGTCTCCTGGTAGTTCATTTACTACGTAAATTTTGTTCACTGGCCTGTAGTCTATTGGTCACAATGTAAATAATTATTTATTTAATTAACTCGACGATTCGGGAACAAAGCCGCCGTGGGCACGAGAAGATTCAAACGAAACAACAATATTTATTTATTTATTAAGTCCTGTGGAATCTTTAGAATATGAACAAAGCCTCAATTTAATACATTTTAAAGACTTACACGATAAGCTAAAAAAAACTTAACAACATATTAGAGTACGTACTTAGCGTTATTCGCTCAATGGCGAAAATCGTTTGGTTCAATATAAATAAGTTAGGCTGCGGGGCTCCACGGCTTAACCGGCATAGTTCCCAATTCCGTAACTTTCTTTCGATAAAAGTAGCCTATGTGGTATTCCAGACTATATCTAGTGTTCCAAATTTCATCCTTATGCGTTTAACCGCTTCGAAGTGATTGAGCAACAAAAATCCAAACTTGCGTATATAAATTATTAGTAGAATTGTGATTGTGTATCATGGATCTTCTCCATGGACAGTACAAGAAAATATAGAGCTTCAATTTCCTTGCAAAATCATTTCAAAAACAGCTTATAGTACAGATGTAGACTATCTGTTCTGTAATGCTCCAGGCGACTGCAGTATTGTAAAGCTGTCTAATACATGATAACAACTTCATGCTCCTCCCCAATGAAATGACAAGGCGACACACTCAATGAAGTAAACCCAGGCCGCGTTACCACTCAAATCGTCTGGCAAAACTCTTGCACTATCTATTATCTCAGTATCAGTAAATACGTGCAGTAGTAAATACGACTGTGATGCCACAGGGAAACAGACAAGAGCTATGGTAAAGTCTTTAGCTACCTATCGAAAATTCCCTGGACGATGATAAATGTAGCAACTTGCAATGAAATTGTCTAAATCCTAGAAATTTACATAAATCTAAGCACAACTTTTACGCCAACTTCTTTGAGTGATTGCACTTACGTTCTCGGAGTATGTAACTGTTAGTATTTTTCGAGATATAAAGTAACTAGCAGCGCTCCGCGGTGTTACCCGCAAAGTTCCCGTTCCCGTTGTTCCCGTTCCCGTTGTTCCCGTTCCCGTTGTTCCCGTTGTTTTCTGGGATAAAAAGTAGACTATGTGTTCTTCCAGACTATAATCTATCTGTGTTCCAAATTTCAGCCTGATCAGTTCATACTTTAGGACGTGATTGAGCAACAAACATCTAAACATCCAAATATTCAAACATCCATACATAGACATTTATAATGTTAGTAGGAAGTAGGAGTGATGTTCCAAAAATTTGGTCAAGAAGAACAATTCAACAATTGTGACATTCTCGTAAACATGGGCGGTTTTTTTTTAACTAGCCACGCTACAGACTCTGGTGCCATTGTTATTTTTTTTACATACATATTATATCGAATTACAAGCAGAAAAGGAAAATGAGGGTGAGAAAAAAAAAATTGCAACCTTATTCTAGTGCGCTGTAGTCTGATTTTGTCGGTTGAGCCGATCACTACCGTTTAGGACTCTACTAGTAATAGCACAGTATAAAGAAATACTACCAGTACTTCATCACCTTTGATCTTAGGAGAAACGCCGATAACGTCTAGACACGGGTAGGGTTGTCGTAATTTTAAAAACGTGGCACGAAAATAAAATTAAAACATACGGAAGACGTTAGCCCTGAGCAGCGCTCCTGCAATACTAACATTGTAATGTAGGCAATGCAGGAGCGCGCTTCCCGTGTCTCACCCCGCACGCCCCGCACGATTATCCCGTCTAGACGGCTTCGTCGAACGACTGTATGATTTAATAGACTCTACATCGTCTACATCGTTGTGTGATTTTCTAAGTCGCCTCCCGCCTCCTACACGGCTGCATTTCTGTCCCTTAGAGCACAACGAGTACTGATTGCAAGATTTGAACTGCTCATGACACATACTCTGCACACTGCACAGAAATTAGAACGTATATCTAAGATTCCCTCCCAAACTTATATTCGACAAACAGACAGAAACATTTTGTTACGCATACCAAAAAAAAAATACGATTACGAAATATAAAGTTTTGTAACAATAGTCATAAATGCGGCTTTCTCGCTAATAGCAATTTCTTCCAGTCTTTCCAGTTAGGTAAATGACTTTCATTTTACAAATGATAGTTCTTACATAAAGCATACATCCCCACGTATGCGCTACCACTAAAGTTATAAACAATTAGATAACATCAAGAAGTAAGAATTACGATAAATTTCAATGAACTTTGCATTACATCTAAGTAATACGTAGGCGCTAAAGTTCAAGTCCATTATCATTACGTTAAATGTAAAGCAAATAAAACCTTGTACTCGATCTTGTAAAGGTACGAGATTAGATTCTCGTATCTTCTTACATGTAAATATATCGTGTTCATAGGATCGACCGACCTTTCTAATTTTTTATGTTTTTTTGGTAGATATCAAAATAGGTCGTAAAGTATTTTAATCGCAATTTTATTATTTTTGTTGAATTAACAAAATACAACAAATTATTAACAGTAGTTTGTTGACGTGAAGATTAACATCTTTATGCTGCGTCAGTTTGACATTTCAATCGGTTGATCTAAACTTATATTATTATAACTTATTTAAAGCTGAAGAGTTTGTCCGTTTGAACGCGCTAACCACAGGAACTATTCGACCTATTTCAAAAATTCTTTCACCGTTGGACATATGTATATGTAGGTAATCCCTGAGTGGTATAGGCACCACGGGCAAAACCGGGCCGGACCGATAGTAACGTCTAACACAAAATAACATTTACGGTTAACCTAGCTGCGCCCCACGCCCCACGCCCTACGTAACCCACGGCTTACCCAAACAATTTTTAGGAATTTTATCCTCTTTGGGTAAAATGTTCACGTAGGTACCTTCATTTACGTACTAAAAAGTTTAAAAATAAAAATCCAATTGGTTTGCAGAAATTTGATTTTACTAAAACGTTAACATTGTAAAATGTATTATTCTAAAGCAGCTATAGATACGTATAATATTAGTGTACAGGGTTACTGGTAATTACAAGGCTAAATATAATTATCCTACATCTATTTAGGGGCAAGTTCTGTATATTTAAATATACAACTCTTGTTCTACAACTTTTCATAAAACTCAATCCGTATCCCCAATAAAAATGTATGTTTTGTTGTCCTCTCTAACAGCGCTTAGTTTTATCCGCGTCAGTATTTCATTTATCAAGCGCTAAAAAATGCGCGCGTTCTTGCTACGAACAATTCAAAGTTTTTAGACCAGGCAATTAAACTTATTTTATTTTGTATGGGAAAAAACATGAATTTTTTAAAGCTGTAGTACAATATTTGAGATATTTAATGTACCTATTTAATATGACCTTCAGGCTATTTACCAATAACCCTGTATGTATCTGTCTCTCATCTCGTCATATCTTGTTTTGTCTCTCGCATCTTTATCTGTGTATCTGGATTATATAAACTTGACGGAATAACTAGATGAGATTTATTTTTACCACACAGTAGCCATAATTACAAAACCAAATTACAATGAAAACTATAATTATTCCATTAGATACCTACTAATTTAACTAATTACTTACACAAAGCATGCATGTTTGTAGGATCGTCAATAGGTACCTTAGCTTTGTTCTATTGCTTACGTTTTGATTCATGTAAAGTAACCTTGTATGTGTTATGTATGTAACACGTGTCTAAAATATCGACACTGAATCAGCTCTTTAAACGTAAATTAGAGGAATTGTGTTTTTACAAACGTAATGATTCTGATAAAAAATCCTTTTAGTACTGACCTTCGTTTTATTGCAATGTAAACAAGAAAATGTACTATTATTGTAGGCGAAACAAAAATGGAGATGTGGAGGCTAATACGAGTCTAATTTATCGATTGATTATGTCAAGGTTTTGACCTAAATGTAACATCATACATAATACATAGACAGTCCAGTGTTAGTGCCCACTGATGGGAGTCCAGTCCTTCTTTTACTAGAAAAGAGTCAAGACTGTACTGACTGTGTATCCACCACGCTAACCTGATGAGGGTTAACTGATGACGCATGCATTTGAAAGATGTCTTTCCTGGAATATCCCGCTTTATCAAGCTTTCTCTCTCCATTAAAACCAGTGGTAATGACATATTTGTACGTTTGAACTTCGAAATAGTATAATCGCAAAGTAAAGGTAAATATTATCAACGTTACCACATTTTTTTGGGAAAATAATATTCGAATAAATTAACTTAATTAAACGAAACGGTTCGAGCATTCGCAACATATACCTAAACTTGGTAGCTATCGTCAACAATTCTGGTCTAACAGTCAATAGGTTGATTTTTATTAAATACAGACCACAATAATACTTGCTGGTTGGAATAAATAATATTCTGCTTGGTTTCAATGCTGATTCTCTGCTCAATAAACTAAATTAATGAGAATGTATGCGCGGCAAGAAAGCGTGAAATAAACTCGTGATTAGAATTAACGCACAGTAGCCATTAAAATGACTATATGTGATGTAATACGCACTATTATATAAACCTGAAATCTTAACCTCTTTATTCTAAAACAATATATGAGTATAATGTGCCTTCGAGTTATTTTGTCTTGACATAAATATAACAAAAGCAATCATGCCGATATTACGAGTAGGTAGAGTATCTCTCTACCTAGACTATGGAATAGGTACATCGTGTTTTGATTTGATTTGAGGTTATTTTGTGTTGATTTCTGATATAATTTTATGACTTACGAGCGGCCCATTCCGCCTTTGCTCGGATAATAACCTAGATACCAACTGCAGCGCCATCTACCGGGCTGATTTGTGAATCTAAACCATTGAGGGCCCTACCCAAACGCATACAGAAAAAAACATTCAAATCGGTTCAGCCGTTTAGGAGGAGTTCACTAACAACGAAAAGTGGCATTGATTTTTATATATATAGACAGATTATGTCACAAAATTTTACACAAGTATAGGTCAAATGTCCACAAAAAAATTATTCACATTAGGTCAAAGAGACCACCGCGCACTGACCCCAGCCCGAAAGTGCCCAAAGCAATCGCTGGGCTGGCCAGGGAGATCTGCTGGGTCAAAACCCAACAAACTTGGTAGTCCGTCTTCTCCCTCAAACGAATGTGTGTTGATTTATAGGTAAATAGTTTAATGAAGACACCTTTTTTTAAAACAAATACACGGGTAACTCACGTATAATATAGTCAGAACAGTCCGACGTACTCGAGTTTCGATCGCGTCCGGCGATCGATGAAGACACCCGATACAATACCATATCATCAACTAATAATGTTTCTATTCTTTATAATAAAGTTCTAATCAGAAAGTACCCGTGAGATATAAAAACACCTTACTACGAGTACGTTAAGGTAATGATGCGAAAAAAGTGATTTTAGGTTGTTTAAATATTGATTTTTTTCTTAATTTAGATTTTCACCTGTATTGAGTCGTAAAAAGATTTATATTTATTAAAGTATTTTATGTTTATCTTAATAACATTTCTATTGAAAATAGGCAAAATTAGAGTAATTTAAAACTAGAATTATTTAACTCCATTTGTCACATTTACATACAAATAATTATTATGAAATACATGAACGGACGAAACCGCGAGGAACATTTAGTAGGTATTGAGCTGTGCTACTCTGATTGCTGAAAATTCTGGAATTTTACGTTGTATAAATATTCTGATTCGGCCTGCAACCTCACATTAATTGAGATATTACATAAAACCTTATTAATTTACAACTTATAAGATGTTACATAAAACCATGCATATAGGGGTGAGAAAAACACATACCTAATTACCTACCTAATATACTTAATTGATACCTTTTTCAGATTTTTATTGTTGTGAAATGTTGAAGAATTCAGAAAAAGAATGCAATATGATTGTAAAAACTATCTCAAATATTACAACTTTCTATAAAACCGCATCATAATGATTGGACCTTTATTTTGGAGCAGTAACATTACAGACAAATATGTACATCATACTCTCTAATACGTAGGAGCTTTAAGATACTTCATTTTCAACACAAAAGACATCGGTCAAAGGATCAAGAAGCTAATACATGTCCACTTGTTTCATCGATTTAAACCTTTTTTTTCTAGGGTTTTTTTTTTAAATATAATCATCTATTTACACAAAAAAATCTCGTCTCTCTCCTCCTAACCTCTCACGAAGGTTATGTCCTCCGAAAGGGTATTCCGAAAAGGTCCGAATTTATAAATCCCGATTTAATTATTTTTAAATGTGCCATTATTTATCTAAAAAAAAATACCGTCGTTCATTGTTGTTCATTGTACAAATTGTCGTACTACTTAGACTTTTCGTTCGATTGATTTTTGCATCTCAAAACAAAATTTCTATAAAGCAAAGTATATTATCTATTCTATGGCAAAAAGTTAGGGCATTTGATCGAAGCAAGTGATAAAATAAATAGGTTAATAGGACTCTGCGTCTTTTGCAATAACCCAAAGCTCAGTGAGCAGTAGAGAAGAACACACAATGAAAAAATAAATAAAGGAGGAAACATAGGATTTAACGCACCCTTGGCTAGAATAGCACAAAGCTACAACGCTAAGACAATCGTCAATTTTTGGCAGCAACATGAATTAAGAGATCTCTTATTCTTTTGACGTTCTAATCATCTGTTCTAATTACTTTACGTGTTGCGAAATTTACATATATTTTTTTTATTGAATATAATAGTAATAATCAGTAATCAGTAGAAAATCATTTTTTTTATAAACTCAATAATTTTTAATAATTAAGGTCCTCTGCTATGTGTCAAAAAATGTATCCATTAAATTATTATGACCTAGTTTTTCTTGAATGTGTTTATTATACACTGAGGCAATGATGATGATGATGATGGCTGTAAAGTAAACAAAACTTAACCTAGCGCATGTAAATCTAATTACGTTTTCAGGTTACGTGCATTTAATGATTTCTTACAAGTATCATTCTAGACAAAGAAATTACGTCAATCAACATGCAATTTGGCACGCGATAATTGATGAAACGGGTCAAGATCCGATTTATAATGTAAGCTGAAATGGTGTGTAAGTAATTAGTATAATTATTGGTCACGATATTAAAACAATTTGCCAACAACTTTAATTTAATTGTAGAGAAACTTTGGGAACTGAAATGTCAAAATGTGTAGGATTCTGACGTGGCGGCCATCTTGACCAATCATAGCTAAAAACCCTAAAAACTATCAGTTTGAGAACTACGATGGTATAGACAGACACACACAAGCAGACAGACATCGACGTCAAACTTATCATCATGATCATCCGCCCACTAAATGTTCCCACTGCTGGGACTCGGGGCCTTCTCTCGTAAGGAGAGAGTTAAGGTCATAATCCACCACGCTGGTCCAGTGCGGGTTGGTGGATGACACATGACTTCGAAAGATTCTAGGTACATGTCGGTTTCCTCGCGATGTTTTTCTTCACCGTTTTAAGTTAGCGGCATTACGCACATGACTTCAAAAAGACAGTGGTGTGTGTGGGGTTTGAGCCCGGGGTCTCCGGATCGGCAGGTCAAACTTATAACACCTCCCATTTTGCGTCGTGGGTTAAAAATCGGTTGAGACTTTCAGAGGTGTGCCTACCAAAAACACTTTTACATTTAATAGCAATTATAATTAATATAGCTACATAAGTAACAATAACGAATTGGTCGCCAGCAAAATTAAGAAATTAATATGACTATGATCAATACTAGATTTAGGATTCGCAAGTAGAAATAAAAAAAAAAAGTTTATTTTAAAAAAATTCTGAAAGCTGGGTTACTAGCCCAAAATTTGTCTTTTTATAATAATTTTCTTCGACTGAAGCTGGATTATGCTCGTTATTTTAAAATATCTGCAATCCATGCTCCGATTCCGGCTCGTGATTCCAGATTCAATTGAGTAGTTGTAGGTATTTACAGTTGAAAATCAGAGCGCCATTGAAAATGTCCTCGCTGGCGGCAATTTGCCACTGAGCACTCCATAATCTACCAATTTTTTTTTTTTAGAATGTGTGTTGCAATCACAGACTAGGTAGAGAGATACTCTGTCGCAATCAGGTTAGTCTAGCACTAGAGCTCTAAAAAGGTCTATTCATTTTTATTGAACTGAAAGTAACGTTATCTATGATAGCAAAGCGTAGTAAGTATTTGTTTCATTTGAAGTAGGCGAATGGAATCTAGATCAGATTTCATTCAAGAACAATTAAGAAAAAAAAAGATGTTTCTCTTAAGGTTATTTTCTTTTTATAAGTTAGCCTCAATAACCATCACAAAAGCATTCGTTTCTTAGTAGGTAGTTACTATAAAGTGTTACAGATGTTTTTAAAGAATATAATTAAATCTGACACTTAAGTTAATAGCAGCGTCTCACGGCTTTACATGCGTAGTACCCTATCCCGTAACTTTCCCGGGATGAAAAGTATCTAAATACTAATTTCATCCCAATGTGTTCAATCGTTGAGACGCGACTGAGCAACAACCTTCTGCGATCCTAAATATCAATGTTTGGATGTTTGTTGTTCAATTACGTCCTAACGTCTGACCGGATCCGGTTGAAACTTGGAACATAGATAGATTGTATTCTGGAATAACACATAGGCTACTTTTAACACCGGAAAAATAACTAAGCGAGTGAAACCGCGTCGCACTGTTAGTTATATTATAAATAGGATTAGTAGGATGTAAGATAACGGATTTTGTTACACGGTATAAGGTACCGTCCATCTTAATGATACCCAGACCCATGAAGGGTCTATCAGTCAACATCATTCAGGCATAGTTCCCATAGATGGTGCAGTTAAAATCAGCGTAGAACCGTTCCCTCGGTCCGTTGCCTCCGGATCAGCCATCTCTATTGTGACTGGTATTGAATTAACGCCATTGTTCTGGAACATTCAGTGCGTGAAGTTTTCAGGCTAATATTATGCGGCTAATGTTAGCCAATTGCGCGGCTCATCTATCTGTTAAGGTCGTTTGAATAGATTTGCAAAGCTTCCCAGTGGCTAATAGCCAAAACGCGTTTGTTTACACGCCAGTATAATTTGAACCACGACTGCACAGAGTTATTAGGTCTTTTAGAGCCAAGTTTTAGCGGTAGTTAGGTATATATTTTGATTCATATCCATTGGACACAAAGGCCGCTTTTAAGAGATATTCATTTGTAGAGTCCTACTCTTAGCAGAGTCCGCCTGGGGAATTACCACACCTTTGCCAGTTATTCTACTGCCAAGAAGTAATGTGCAAACATTACTGCGTTCCGGTTTGAAGGGCAATGTTTCCAGAGAAATTACAGGGCTTAGCAGTATAACAACTTAGATCTCTGGGTGATGAGCGCAGTGCAGTGCTAGGTAATGATTTGGACTCTCCATGTTCCAATAGCTGCGTGTCACTATACTGATGTTATGTAGCAGGCATGTTGCTTACCATCAGGAACGTGTCCTGCTCGTCTCGTCACTCTTAATTTAAAAAAAAACGATTATGATGTCAAACTGAATTACTTTATGCCGTAGTAGACCAGTGATTAGAATGTCCCACGTTTCCATTTGTTTGAATCCCGCATGCACCTCATAAGTATTTTTTCAAATTTCGTACAACTTTGGTCATTTTCACTAGCTTTAACGGTGAAGGCGTACGGCTATTATTACAATAAAGACATCTATAAAAACAAAATACCTTTATATCTATTACATTCACCAATCTTGGCTTGGCCAACGTAGTGGATTAGACCCTAACTCTCTCCTTGTGAGGGAAGGTCCCGAGTCCTAGCAATGGGAATATAGAGCAGGCTGCTTACGCATATTCTTTTAAAATAATACTTCAATTTTAACGAGACATATTTTATAAAAAAAAGCACTTAAGATAACTTTGTAGATCCGGCAACGCGCCCTTGTAGAAGTCCCCAGCGTTGGAATGGATTCAGACATTCGATAATAAATTAAAGCTTCTCCGGTTATTGACGGGTTTATTTCAATTAACATACATTATAATGAATCTCAATAAAGTTTTATGTGTGATGATTCATTTAAATGGATTGTTTAAAAATTTACCAGTTGAGTCACAGGCTATTATGTAAATGATAAGTATGAAATTAAAAGAACTGGTACTTAGAGCTTAAGGAAAGGTTGTCACCAACTCGTTATCTGAGCCGCTCCTACTGTCAAACGACTGAGACCAAATCCTTTCTCTAATCCCAGAAAGTAACTTATTTTTTAACAATTTTTTTAAAACAACAAGGCACCTGGCGACGACGGAATTACGACTGAGCTTCTGAGAGCGGGTGGAAAACCGGTACTTAAAGTCCTCCAGAAGCTGTTCGACTCCGTCATACTTGACGGTAATACGCCAGAAGCGTGGAGCAGAAGTGTGGTGGTGCTCTTCTTCAAAAAATGTGACAACACCTTGTTGAAGAATTACAGACCCATCTCACTTCTGAGCCACGTTTATAAGTTGTTTTCGAGGGTAATCACGAATCGTCTCGCACGTAGGTTTGACGACTTCCAGCCACCCGAACAAGCCGGTTTCTGAAAAGGCTATAGTACCATAGACCACATCCATACGCTTCGCCAGATTATACAGAAAACCGAGGAGTATAATCGGCCACTATGTATAGCGTATGTAGACTATGAGAAAGCCTTCGATTCCATCGAGACCTGGGCAGTGCTTCAGTCTCTCCTGCGATGCCGCATGGACTATCGCTATATCGAAGTGTTGAAGTGTATTTACAGCAAAGCCACAATGTCTGTTCAATTACAGGACCAGTGCACAAAACATATCCAGCTACAGAAAGGCGTGAGGCAGAGAGATGTTATATCTCCAAAACTGTTCACTGCCGCGCTGGAAGATGTTTTCAAGTTACTGGACTGGAACGGACATGGCATCAATGTCAACGGCGAATGTATGTCACCTTCGGTTTGCCGACGACATAGTCATTGTGGCGGAGTCGCTGGAGGATCTCGGTGCTATGCTCAGAGACATCAGTAGAGTATCCCAACAGGTAGGTTTGAGGATGAATATGGACAAGACGAAGGTCATGTCAAATGTTCATGTCTCATCTGTACCGGTTATTGTTGGGAATACCACACTCGAAGTTGTTGACGAATACGTCTACCTGAGTCAAAAGATCCAATTAGGTAGATCCAACTTCGACAAAGAGGTCCAGCGAAGGATCCAACTCGGATGGGCAGCGTTGGGGAAACTACGGCACATCTTGGAGTCCAAAATACCCCAATGCTTGAAGACGAAAGTCTTCAATCAGTGCGTGTTGCCAGTGATGACTTATGGAACTGAGACGTGGTCCTTAACTGTGGGCCTCATAACAAAGCTCAAAGTCACACAGCGAGCTATGGAGAGAGCGATGCTCGGAGTCTCTTTGCGCGACAGAATCCGGAATGAGGATATTCGCAAAAGAACAAAAGTAGCCGACATAGCTCGAAGAGTAGCTAAGCTGAAGTGGCAATGGGCAGGCCACATCGCTCGCAGAACTGATAACCGATGGGGAAGAAAGGTTCTCGAGTGGTGACCACGAACAGGAAGACGCAGTGTTGGACGGCCTCCCACTAGATGGACAGATGACCTCACAAAGGTCGCTGGAAACAGCTGGTTGCAGGTTGCGCAGGACCGTTCGTTGTGGAAATCTAGGGGGGAGGCCTATGTCCAACAGTGGACGTCTTGCGGCTGATGAATGAACTTATTTTTTGAGATTAACGAAAACCAACAAAAACAGATGAAGAAAAAATTTAGTTTTAGTTTCTAAAATGACAAGTGAAATAAAAAACTACTCGATTGTTTAAAGTAATTAATGAGTAACTCAACAGTGATACGATTTTGAATTAATAAAACAATTGTAATAACTGTGCAAATTTTCATACCAAAATACCCAATTACACAGCTGAATAGCGATGACTATCTGATAGTTAACAATATACTACAATTGGTTATTAAATTTGTACGTTATTTCCATAAAGTATTAATAAAAAAAAAAAACAATAAAATAGATCTTAACTATACAATATTTTCTTACTTCTATAAACAGGTAGATAACTTTGTTAGCCTGAACTAGGTAGAACCTGTGTTTCAGGCTAGAGAAATGCTTATTTACTTAAGAGTTACATTTAGGAAGTAAGTAAAACTCAACAATGTATTAATAATTACGAAATCGGTAAAAAGAATAGGTATTTATGAACTACTTTGCTTCAAAACTATAGGTATACAATTCCTTAATTATTTTATGACTAATATCAAATGTTCAGTTTCCTCATATGACAGAGTCAGCAAATACTCGGAGACAGTTTGTTTACAGTTATAAAAATTTTGGTTGTAAATAGATATTCTAGCGTAGCGTAGATAGGGATATTCTAGCGTACGTCACTCACATCTGGAGTGAGGCCATCGATAAACACGGAGAAGCACTTGCAGTCTCTCTGGATATCTCGAAGGCTTTTGACAGGGTTTGGCATGACGGCCTTATAAGCAAACTTTCTGGTTTTGGTTTGTCTCCTGGGTTTGTTGCGTGGATATCAGACTTCTTGAGGGATCGATCCATACGAGTCGTCATTGATGGCTGCTCGTCGGATCAAATGGCTTTCAATGCCGGAGTCCCTCAAGGGTCAGTACTCTCTGCGACGCTTTTTCTGCTACATATCAACGATCTGTTGAAGCCCGGTATCTATGGGTACGCAGACGATAGCACTGTTGTAGAGAGTAACATATCTAGTGCGAGAGCCAGTGGGCAGCAAACTCAGTTACTGAGAGAGAGTATGATAGAGCGTTTGAACTTGGCCCTTGAGACAGTCTCTGAATGGGGCGATGCCAATCTGGCCAAGTTTAACGAGGGAAAGACACAGGCGTGTCTGTTCTCCGCAAAAAGGAGTCAATTTCAACAGACTCCTTCTTTTCGAGGTGTATCCGTGCCGGTTACCAACCATCTCGAGCTTTTGGGTGTTACCTTGTCATCCACGCTCAACTTTGGCTCTTATATCGAGTCCAAAGCTAAATTAGCTGCCAAAAAACTAGGCGTCCTCTCAAAGGTTCGAAGGTACTTTAAGTCTGAACAGTTGCTTGTATTATATCAAGCACAGATTCGCTCTTGCATGGAGTACTGTTCGCACCTTTGGGATGGTTCGGCTAAGTATCAGCTCGAGGCTCTGGAATCAATCGAGAAACGTGCCAAAAGGCTCATAGGCAATGATACTCTAGTGCGAAAAAGACTTCAAAGTCTTGAACATCGCCGCAAAATTGCTAGCCTATCGGTTTTTTATCGGATACATTTCGGAGAGTGCGCGACTGATATGCATAACTTAATACCACCTTGCCCCTTTTTCTATCGGACTGCTCGTAGCTCGAGAAAACGACATCGTTTCATGGTTGATGTTCCAAAGACACAAAGAGGTTTGACTCTACTTTTGTGATAAGAACGTCTAGGCTGTGGAATGAGCTACCAGAGTGGATTTTTCCTGATAGTTATAATCTTGGTATCTTCAAGTCGAGAGTGAATCGGTTTCTTCTAGGTAAGCACGTTTCATCGTAGGCCGCATCGTCGCTTAACAACAGGCGAGATGGCGGTCAAGTGTAAACCTATTCAAGTTAAAAAAAAAAAAAAGATAACAATCTATTTAATCGATTGTAGAGTAGTGAACCAAGAAATATGAAAAATCTGCCTGTGAAAACATGTTTTGTCTGTGCCAGCGAGATACATACAATATCTTTACGTCTCTTGTTAGTAAAGTCCGTGGAGTATGGAACTGTTTTGTGCTGTTTTATTGTCGTGTTCAATATAAATAGTTGTCTTACCGTTAGAATGTAACAGGATTTATAGATCCTGGTATTGGGTACTATATCCCCTTTTGCTGTTGGGTCACAAACTCGCCTCTTTCTCAAGTAATGTAAAAAACACAGATTTCATCGAGTCAAGAGGTGTGAAAAAGTATCCTAGACGTACTTTTTGTAATTTAATTTAGCTTAACATGGTTGTAAATGTTCATGTAACAGTACATAACTGTATAGTCGCTCTGTCATACAATATAATTAATTGTGATACTCAATTATGTCTAAGTATGTGTAAAAATGATCATGAAAATAAACATTTTGAAAAACACTTTCTTAATTTTCACTCATGGTAAACATCCTACCTACAACGTCTCACTTGATTTTTTACTTTGTTCCAGCATGGCCCAGTCGACTGACATACGAGCAGATCTACAATAGCACAAACTACGCCCAAATCCAGCCATACCCATCATACACCCCTCACAGTCATAGTCATAACCATAGAGAACAAACTAATTATAGCTATAATGACGCAAGGACGCATAGCGGAGATGTAAAGATACATAATGTACATAACAGTACACAAGATATAAGCTATAAGAATAGTGAATATTATAATAACAATGGAAATACAAAGTATAGGTATAGTGAAGAAACCAAAGCTAATGAGATAGAAGATGAAATAGACTACATAGATGAAAAAAGGGCGAAACTGCTCGTGGGATTCGCGAGAGATCCGTTCCGGTATTCTATTCCTGCGGAAGATTATAGGAATGGAGTCAGGTGAGAAAATAAGAATCATTTATTACTATTACATTTAGAATACATAATAAATATTATCGTTGTTAATCCTCAACCCAAAAAAGCACTTAAAGCAAAGCCTTTCGTTAGAGTTTAAATGAGCCCCATCCTACTAATATTATAAATGTCAGAGTTTGGATGCTTCTTGCTCAATCACGTCGTCGAAATAGATAGATAGATACTCTTTATTGTACACACCAAAACAATACAATAAAAGAAACAGAGCAATAAAAACTAGTGTTACAATCGGCGGCCTTATCGCTAAAAGCGATCTCTTCCAGGCAAACTTAGGATGGAAATGTTTTTAGAAGGAATAAAAAGCGAAATTTGGAACATAGCAATATTATAGTATAGCAATATTGTAGTGGTAGGAATCTTAGCAGAGTCCGCCTGGGGAAGTACCACACCTTTGCCATTTATTCTACCGCCAAGCAGTAATGTGCAAACGTTACTGTGTTCCGGTTTGAAGGGCAATGTTTCCAGAGAAATTACAGGGCTTAGAGATATAACAACTTAGATCTCTGGGTGACGAGCGCAGTGCAGTGCTAGGTAATGATTTGGACTCTTCGTGTTCCAATAGCTGCGTGTCACGGTGCTGTTATGTGGCAGGCATGTTGCTTACCATCAGGCACATGTCCTGCTCGTCTCGTCACTCTTTATTTAAAAAAAAAAAAAAAAATTATAGTCTGGAAGAGCACATACGCTACTTGTTATCCCGGAAAAATTGCAGTAACGGGAACTACTCGAATAAACCCGCGGGGTGATGTCTTTTATATTTATTTTCAATAGGTGTTGGCGATCGACATATGTACTTATAGGCTTGTTTTTAGTAGTTTTTATGAGACTTTGCTAAAATTGTAATTTGGTTAAAAATAACGGTAGATTTTGTGATAAGTTAGGGTTATGTCAATAGGACTAGGTAGGGCACACCTAATAAATATAGTTTCGGTTTACTTTCAGTCGAATGTTAGGTAGGGTGTCTACTTATTTACCTAACTTTAGGAAAATATTGGAAATTTAGATAGTTTTTACGAAAATAATACGATTATAAGCTAAGGTACCCCCCGAGATGTTATGTTTATTTATAGACCTGGTCGTGGGCTACATTTCGAGTGGTCATTCGTTAGCCTACGACCAGGAATGGAAAACTTATGGTCAAAAAAGTGACTAATCGGTAGTGAAAATTAACCGAAAAGAGGGCCCAGAATACGAGGCTCTCTTTAAGGTAAAGGTAAGGGGGTACCTTAGCGATCTCGATTTTGTTCGGAGCATGCTCTTCTCAGCGGCTCCAGTACAAGAAGGAAAACGAAGAAAAATATAAGGAAGACTCAAGCAACCAGCGTTTCACTACCCCGCTCCCTACTCCCCTTCAAGGTCCGCCCAAGAGGATCTCGTCGAGCGAACGTCGGGATCACGTCGAGTTATCGTCGGGCCCACGTCGTGTCAGCGCCGAGTCGTCGCCAAGGGCACGTCGGGTGTCACTTCGGTGTTCACGTCGGGGGTCACGTCGGTGGTCGTCGGTGGTCACGCCGGGGGTCACGTCGGTGGTCACGCTGGTGGTCACGCCGGTGGTCACACTGGTGGTCACGCTGGTGGTCACGCCGGTGGTCACGCCGGGGGTCACGTCGGTGGTCACGCCGGTGGTCACGCCGGTGGTCACGCTGGTGGTCACGTCGGTGGTCACGCTGGTGGTCACGCCGGTGGTCACGCCGGTGGTCACGCCGGTGGTCACGCCGGTGGTCACGCCGGTGGTCACGTCGGTGGTCACGCCGGTGGTCACGTTGGGGGTCACGCCGGGGATCACACCAGAAGACAAGGTCAAGTCAAGATCACCCAAGGTCAAGTTCACATCCAGGACGAATTCGAGGATTGTCCCACAGCGGTCGCAAAGTGAACCCAGGGACGAGTCTACCAGCGCCCGTCGGAACGAGAGGGCACGTACTCAAGAGACCTACTTACAACAGGTCTCTCCCCCTCTCGCTGCCGGCAGACCAGGCTCGTCAACGCATAGCGGTCGGTCACATACGGCCGGTCCGCGACAGCTGGTCCTTCGAGCCGGATTCACGCCGTAGCGACCATCGTGGGACTTCGTCGAGGAAGTGAAGACTTGAAGACTTCTGCGCTTCGACAACGGACGAGGTGATCAAGAAACGAAGAAACGAAGATCAAGATGCCCGTTACAAGAAGCCAGAAGGGAGGTGATCGGCAAGAACGCACGCCGACTGAGAGAGCATCACGTGGCATCACAGTGGAATCCGGTACGACATCCGGTACCAGAACTGAAGGTACCTTCCCGTCTGGGACGTCGTTCGAGACTACGATTAGGGCCACAACCGAGGAAGCCAGAACACTGGTGGGAAGCACAAGTTCGAAGATCTCCGAGAGGCTACAGAAAACGAAGGCACCGTCTGTAGCGTCAACAGCCAGAAGGAAAATAGAGATGGAAGCACGTGTAGAGTTAGCTCGACGGAAGCTAGACCAGGCACGAGCTGCGGCTGAATTGGCAAAGGCAGAACTGGAAATGGTTCAACTGGAAGAAGACGACGACGACTCCGTGATCAGCGTGTCAGTAAACCGAGAAGATATGGTGCAGAATTGGGTCAGCGATTCGACGGAAAGGCTGCCTAGGAATGTGTCAGAACCGGAGAAGCCCAGCAAAGCACAGACAGCCACGAAAATCGCCGCACCTTCTGCTGAAATTATGAACCTCGCTGAAACTCTAAGGAACGTCGTCAAGCTGTCAACAAAACATGCAGCACCACCTAGCTACATGTTCGATCTCCCACAGTTCAACGGGGACGCTAGCGAGTGGCTAGCCTTCAGAAGAGCATTTGAAGAGACAGCTGAGAACTTCTCTCCAATCCAGAACATGATAAGGCTGAGGAAGTCCATCAAGGGTGCTGCACAAGAGTCTGTAAAATGTCTGTTGTATTCTGACACTACACCTGAAGAAATCATCGAAGCACTGCGTCGGCAATACGGAAGACCTGATGGACTAGTGCTGGCAGAGATGGAGAAACTGAAGAGGCTGCCAAAGATGACGGAGAGCGCTCAAGACGTGTGCGAATTTGCATGTCGAGTGAGCAATATCGTGGCAACAGTGAAGAGTTTGAAAAAGCCTCAGTATCTCCAGTCGCCGGAAATGCTCAAGACGATAGTAGACAAAATGCCTGCGGTCATACGGTTCCGGTGGTTTGACTTTACGGCAGACACGGAAGATTCAGACTTACTCCAGCTGAGCAGGTTCCTGAACAGGGAGGCAGACCGGTGCAGTCAATATGCACTGCAAGAAGCTGTAACCAAAAGCCAAGGATGGAAGAGAGAAGTCACCCATGCCGCAGTGGAACAAAGAGAATATAAGGAAAATTGTCTACACTGTCAAGGAAACCATCGCTTGCACCAATGTAAGAAGTTTACGGAAGCCTCAATCAAGGAGCGCTGGAAGATCGCAACAAGTAGCAACCTATGCTTCAAATGTTTGCAAGGTCGACATCGGAAACAAGACTGCCAGAAGCCAGGATGCAGAGTATGCAGAAGATGGCACCATGAGCTTCTGCATGAATATCGGCAACCTGAAGGATTAAAGAAAGAACCGGATTGCAAGGAGGTAACCAACAACGTGCTCCAGGTCAACACGGCGAAAACTAAGAAGGCATACTTGAAAATGGTACCAGTGGAAATTTACGGGCCAAAAGGAAGCGCCAAGGTTTTGGCTCTGTTAGATGAAGGGTCAACGGTGACACTGGTGGACTCATCCGTAGCCGAACAACTGGGGCTACAGGGACCTCGAGAGCAACTCACCGTAGAAACAGTTGGAGGAAAGTTGCTGTCGAACAAGAGATCGATGAAGCTCAACATGAAAGTTCGAGGAGTTCATCAGACACGGAAAAGGACTGTCACCGGGGCAAGAACCATGGACGAACTTCACCTGACACCTCAAGCAGTAGACAAAGAGAAGGTCAAAATGTACCCTCACTTGCAAAAGATGGCAGAGCAACTTTGTTACGAGGAAGAACGGCCGAAGGTTCTCATCGGGCAAGACAACTGGGAGTTGATTGTCTCCAGGGGAACACGCAAAGGGAAGAAGAATCAGCCCGTCGCATCACTCACCTATCTAGGATGGGTACTACATGGATGCGACTCGGGGGCAACTACAACATCGGTCAACTTCGTAACCTGCGCGCACGTCTTGGCCCGAGACAAAGAATCGTCAGATAACTCCGAGTCTACGGCCAACCAGTTAAAAGGCAAAGAGAAGACGCCGTACAAAGCCACAGACTTCAAGAAGGAAGATTCTACGTGGAGAAAATCTTCAAGGAAAAAGAAGAAAAAGAAGTCTCAAGATAACTCGATGAAAGAAGTCACAGAGAATGTTCTTCGAACAATAGGCCAGAAAGAGTGCTACAGGGAAGATATCACTGCGCTCACGAAGGGGAGGCCCCCTGAGACGTCCAAGAGGAAGAGGATCGACGCGATGACAGCAAAGGACCTACCAAAAGAGAGGCATCGCTTCAGAGAACCGCCTTCATCGAGAGCGGCTGCCGACTACTTTGGCCCCACTGTTGTCAAGGTGGGTCGACGGCGTAAGAAGCGAAGGAGAAACTTGTTCCGGCGAGAAGACTGCCTGTCGCGCCTACACTGTGGCGGTGCAGTCCTCGCTGTGGGTTCCACGCTACGTAGCGAGACATCACCGAGAGGAGCAGTGGTCCACACCTACCACGCCCGAGATGGCGGAACGCAGAACGCCGAGGTCCGCACTAATGGTGGAATTCTGCGGCGGCAAGGCCGTGCTGTCGGTGCCTCCATGGAGCGGCGACGGCGGCTGTCCCAGAAGTCGAGCCTTCAAGCGACGGCGGCGTCGACACGACAAGTGACGGGCCTCCGACCAGTGAGATCGCCGAGCCAGAGGATGGTGCTGGCGCCGCACGAAGGGGAGGATGTTGGCGATCGACATATGTACTTATAGGCTTGTTTTTAGTAGTTTTTATGAGACTTTGCTAAAATTGTAATTTGGTTAAAAATAACGGTAGATTTTGTGATAAGTTAGGGTTATGTCAATAGGACTAGGTAGGGCACACCTAATAAATATAGTTTCGGTTTACTTTCAGTCGAATGTTAGGTAGGGTGTCTACTTATTTACCTAACTTTAGGAAAATATTGGAAATTTAGATAGTTTTTACGAAAATGATACGATTATAAGCTAAGGTACCCCCCGAGATGTTATGTTTATTTATAGACCTGGTCGTGGGCTACATTTCGAGTGGTCATTCGTTAGCCTACGACCAGGAATGGAAAACTTATGGTCAAAAAAGTGACTAATCGGTAGTGAAAATTAACCGAAAAGAGGGCCCAGAATACGAGGCTCTCTTTAAGGTAAAGGTAAGGGGGTACCTTAGCGATCTCGATTTTGTTCGGAGCATGCTCTTCTCAGCGGCTCCAGTACAAGAAGGAAAACGAAGAAAAATATAAGGAAGACTCAAGCAACCAGCGTTTCACTACCCCGCTCCCTACTCCCCTTCAAGGTCCGCCCAAGAGGATCTCGTCGAGCGAACGTCGGGATCACGTCGAGTTATCGTCGGGCCCACGTCGTGTCAGCGCCGAGTCGTCGCCAAGGGCACGTCGGGTGTCACTTCGGTGTTCACGTCGGGGGTCACGTCGGTGGTCGTCGGTGGTCACGCCGGGGGTCACGTCGGTGGTCACGCTGGTGGTCACGCCGGTGGTCACGCCGGGGGTCACGTCGGTGGTCACGCCGGTGGTCACGCTGGTGGTCACGTCGGTGGTCACGCTGGTGGTCACGCCGGTGGTCACGCCGGTGGTCACGTCGGTGGTCACGCCGGTGGTCACGTTGGGGGTCACGCCGGGGATCACACCAGAAGACAAGGTCAAGTCAAGATCACCCAAGGTCAAGTTCACATCCAGGACGAATTCGAGGATTGTCCCACAGCGGTCGCAAAGTGAACCCAGGGACGAGTCTACCAGCGCCCGTCGGAACGAGAGGGCACGTACTCAAGAGACCTACTTACAACAGGTCTCTCCCCCTCTCGCTGCCGGCAGACCAGGCTCGTCAAACGCATAGCGGTCGGTCACATACGGCCGGTCCGCGACAATAGGTAAGCACATAATATAGCAAAACGCCTCTTTGTCAGAAACTATAATATTAAAACTCAGCAAAATAAGCAAGTGCCACCTAAATAAATTTAGTTTTAACAAACTGTGTCAATATTGCAAATCTATACTGTCATGTAATTCCAAGTGGGTTACCTAGATTAGTTTTTAATTTATATACTTGTTTATGTCCGCACATAATATATTTCGAAACTGATTGAACGAGATATTGAGATGTGAATTGTGACAGTCACATATAACAGCCGTATTTCAAACATTTACTCAAGTCATGACTTGAGTAAATGTAATTTGAGTTTTGATGTAGTTTGAGTAAATATATTATGTGCGGACATAAACAAGTATATAAATTAAAAACTAATCTAGGTAACCCACTTGGAATTACATGACAGTATAGATTTGTACATGACAGTATAGTATAGTTGTTTCACAACATTCACTTCCGCGAGTCAAAAAGCTGTATTATTTTTATTTAAATTGGGAAAATAAATGTTAATTATACGTTACTTTTACATACTTTTACACATAAAATAGAACATACAGTTTTATATACCTACATATAGTTTTGTTAAAAAAAATCTTAACAATAAACAAAACTTATTGATTAGGTAAACGGGTAACTCACGTGTAATGAGGTCGGTCAATCCGACTCGAGTTTCCCTAATCAATATGTGTAACAACCACGTTAATTTTAATACTAAAATAAACAAAACTCATAGTTTTAGTGGGTACTCGTCGTTTTTTTTATAGTATAGAGGGACGAGACGAGCAGGACATGTGCCTGATAGTAAGCAACATGCCTCCCACGTAACATCACAGTGACACGCAGTTTAATATTAGCAATTAGTTCTTGGCAATCTTTATCTTTGTTATTCTAGGCTACAGTTACTTATTTACTTTGCATTCCAAATATTGGTACTATCTTACTATCCATAAAGTCGTTTCGTTATAGTTTTTTTTTAAATTATTGATATGCTTATGCTTTGCCACAATCTCGCCAAATATCAGAGCACGGTTTATATTTTTTTAACTATTTTAGGTTAACAAAGTTTACACTTAACCGCCATCTCGCCTGATGTTAATCGACAGTGCCGTAAACCTAAAAGAAACCCCCACTCAGGCAATGCATTCAACAGCCTAGACATTCTTATCACAAAAATAAAGTCAAACCGCTTTGTTCGAGTCTTTGGAACGTCCACAACAGTGACTACTAATTGGTCTAAGATCCGGCTGCAACATCTCTACGTTCATCGCGTATTTAATCAAATTCACATTTGAACATACATTTATGATTAGGAGAATACATTGATCATAGGTTGCCAGTCTATAAGTGGCCGCAAGTAATTTTAAATAAATTACCAAAATATTAGCTGTTTACACCTGGCTGCGAAGTAGTTGCGGCCGAGTGTGCAACGGCACCCATCGATTTTCGAATTCTTTACATACATTGCTATGATGTGGATGATATTTTATTTAAAAAACAAGTGAACGAAATTGTTTTTGGAAAATTAGTTAACACTAATTTAATTAAAATTACTTGCGGCCACTTATAGACTGGCAACCTATGATCAATGTATTCTCCTAATCATAAATGTATGTTCAAATGTGAATTTGATTAAATACGCGATGAACGTATAGATGTTGCAGCCGGATCTCGTACTAAATGGAGCAAAGTCACGGGTTGACTTAAAATCACTAAATAGAACTAAAATGATCACACTTTGATTGCTACGACGACGACCAACAATCCAAACAACAACTGATTATAAATTATTTTGAAATACGCCATCAGAATTGACACCATCATGACAAACCTGTTTATTTCTCAACCATAGGTCAAATCATCGCGGACATTAGCTCAGCTATTATCAAGTACTAATTAATTCCGTATTCATAATATTTCGAGCAACTAGAAAGTTAGACTTATTTAATGAACATCTATATATAGAAACCAGATATGCTAGTTTAATTACGTTGTGTTTGTATCTCACTTAAACATTAGGTCATCATAGTAAGCAAAGAATTAAGTCATTGTACTCGATCTGGCCATTGAGATGAGATACTTTCTCTAGCTATTGTTGGTCATATTTCTCGGATAAATGCGTTATAGGCAAGCGTGTTGCTTACCATCAGGCGCATGTCTTTTTCGTCCCATCACTATATTATAAAGAAATAAATTTGTTCGTGATGTTTTTTTAATAAAATTGTTGCTAAGGTTACGCTTCAGTGCCATCTTAGGGCTCCCGCAGATAACCACGAATTCGCATCGAATCGGAAATATCTGCGAATTCGCACGAATGCATCACAAGAACTTCTGATTTGATTGGCATCGCGCATTCTTCCGATATTACGTCATACTGGTCATAGTGGTGTCACCACCATTTTAGTCAGCTCTGACACAGAAGAAAAGAAAGACGCTCTTCAAATGAAGATATGCTCATTCTAAACTAATCAAAAAAGTGGCCAAGTGCGAGTTGGACTCGCCCATGAAGGGTTCCGTTGCAGCAAGCAACATAATATACATAGTACACATAGTTTTTTTTAGTTCGTTGGAACTTTGATCGAAGTTTTAATAATAATGTATTTATGACGTACTAAAAAAAACTACTCATCAGATCGAGTTCAAACCAATTTTCGTTGGTAGTTTGCATGGTAATGTACATCATATATTTTTTTTAGTTTTTTCATTCTCTTGCTTTAGAAGTTAGAGGGGGGGGGACACACATTTTACCACTTTGGAAGTGTCTCTTGCGCAAATTATTCAGTGTAGACAAAAACTATGTTAGAAACATCAACATCATTTTTGAAGACCTATCGATAGACATCCCACACGTGTAGGTTTGATGAAAAAAAAAATTTTGAGTTTCAGTTCTAAGTATGGGGGTAACCCTATTTTTTTTTTTTTGTATAAATCTAAATGCAGTTCACAGAATACATCTACTTACCAAGTTTCAATAGTGTAGTTCTCATAGTTTCGGCAAAAAGTGGCTGTGACATACGGACGGACAGACACAGACTGACAGACAGACATGACGAATCTATAAGCCGTTTTTACGTTTTACGGAACCCTAAAACATATCTTCTTCTATTCTCGACTACATAATACTTGCGAGTAAAATAGTTCCTATCAAGATTCATAATCGTAAAATGTGTATGAAACCAAAATCATTTTTTCTTTCAAATCTACTTAACAACAACAGTAGGAAGTACAACAATCTTTTTTCGATCCATGTTACGCTTCCGAAAAACACGTTCAATACGGCTGACTACCGTTGAAGATATGGTTACCCTAACCAACGGTTTGCCGCACGAATTCGCATCGCAAGTTCCACCGATGCGGCGTCGCATCGCATCGCAGTTTTGTGTGGGAGCCCTTACTAAGGTTCCGGTTTAGAATCAACCCCATTTAGGTACTGACCGTGGTAAAGACCAAGCCATATATGTGATTGGAACAAAACTGAGCAGGCTGGTGAAAGAGGGCATTTAACACTCATAAACTGTTGCTTCAAGTAGCGCTCTAAGTGATTATGCTCTCATGCATGCATTGCTCCCAAGTTATGTGCCCTAAATCTCAGTTTAAGGTGGCCTTTGTTGTGAGACTTATCTATTGCTGTCTCTTTCTATTTTACCCATAAACATTGTGTTCCTCAAATACTTACTTACACAGAAAAAGGATTGTTGTAGGTGGACTGAAAAGATTTGAGTGATAGTTCAAGGCCAATGCCACATTCACGTCACTTTTTCTAATACGGTAATACTCGTATCTCGGACTTACCAATCGATAGTCTTCGCGTTAGTCGGGGTATTTTTTTTTAATTATAAATATTGTTGAGTTTGTGTAGTCGAGACTTCTCTTTTTGTTTTTTGGACAACTTTACTAAAGATACATCGAAGTTGCATACGTAAAACGATTCAACGAGGAATACACCCAACCTTGTCGTAAACTGAACAATGACAGTGTAAGTGTAACAGTGTAGTGTGAGAGGGCAAATGAAGAACTGCGTACCTCTGATTTCGCGTACAACGGGTTAGTGTAAGTCGGGGTACTACTGTACTTAAACGTGCATGGCCTTGACGAGATTCGAACCCACGTCACCCTTGTGGCAAATGACCGTTCTAAGTTGCCACTGCTTCAAATTACAACGAAACAAAGATTTGGACAGAGTTCAAAGTGGACATAAAAAGCAACATATTTTTTGCTATTTATAGCTGGCGTTACACGACTCTATAACGTTACTGCTACATAATTATACTTTAGTTATAAGTAGGACAAATGTAATCACCACCTACTACAATTACATACTTTGTCACATTATTAAAACTAGCAGCGCCTTGCGGCGTTACTCGCGCCTTATTGAATATCTTGTTCATATTGTAATATATAAAATCAAGTCAAATCATGTTTGTACCCAAGGAACTCATCACCAAATCAAGCGATACTCACGAATGTTGTCATTTTAGTGGGTTTCAGTCCAACCTGTGAGATAGGTTAGTTTTTATTTCGATAAATGATTTTCACGAAAGTTGACATTTCAGTGTGATTTAGTCTATCTAACCTGAGAGATAGGATAGTTTTTGTTTCGATTAATGGTCTCAATAATTTATAATTAACAATAAATTGATTACTAACGTTCGTGTATCGTAAATTAAAATCGCCCTAAGCCAATCACGATAACTACAGCTATCTGTCAGTAAAAGTCCTGTTAAAATCGGTCAAGTCATTTCAAAGACGGGACAAACAGACAGACAGATAAGGTCTGCACTGGTCCGGCACAAGGTCCGACTTATACGACTCGGCTACTACCCGACAAATAAAATACACAAAAATTTGGTCTTTATGCTATGCATGTTAAGATACAGATTAAATTGGCAGCACAAATTAGCGGACCGCTCGCTGACAGCCGTTTGCTAATTTATGTTGACAATGTAATCTACATTTCAACAGGCTTTGCATAAAGCCCATATTTGAGTGTATTTCATTGCTCGGGTGGGAGCGGAGTTGTATAAGTGAGCGCAGACCTATCACTCACATAAAAGTCAAAGAGAAAGAAAATAAAAAATGTATTATACTTACATATTTTCTTAGAAGCTGTTATTTTTAATTACTTACCTACAGACTTTTCAATTCTATTTAAATGCATCTTAAACTACCTGTCCCTGCCATTACGCATATACATATTATAATAACAGATATGTTTGTCAAGGAAACAGTAAAGTGTGATGATGCTTTTAGTGGTTATGGTCTGCTGGGTTTCCGCAGCGACATCCTTTTTATTTCCCAGTGCATTTGCCATTCTTTTGTTTCTCTAAGGACTATAAAACCGCGCTCATATAAAAATGGAAATTGTCACATTGGCTTTTCTGTTAAGATGCACCATTACCAGGATATTGTTGGGGGGATTCTTCTAACTATTGTTACTAGTATTCAAAACTCGACCGTAGAACAATTATTAGTTTATCAATTTGATCACACATTTTATTTTACACAGATTCACACACACATACACAGATTTTATTTTTACTTTTATAGGTTTACACTTGACCGCCACGCCATCTCGCCTGATGTTAAGCGAGAATGCGGTCTACGATGGAACGTACGTTTACCTAGAAGAAAAGGCTTAGCTCGGATTCAAAGATCATTAATTGAAATAAAAACTCTTCTATGTCTCAAGTTGGATGAAATAGCATACGGTGTTTTGACTAAAATCGGTTAAGTAGTTTAGGAATTATTAGATCCATCGCGGACAAACAACGTGACGCGCGTAATTATGTGAAGTTTCAAACTGACTGAGTAATTTTTGTAAAAAGGCTTATTTTAAAAGGATTTTTTTTTAATGGATATCAATGTTCATATTCTGCAATTAGATCGTGTGGGATGCATTGGCTGTAGTTGGCTCTCCAAAACTGCGGAGCATGTACCTAATCATCGATAAAAATCAATGGATGTGCCATGAGCATCTTGAAATTGTTAACAAATTGCGTCTCTGTTTGTAGCGTGAGTGGTTTACAACTACCAATCTACTTGACCCCTAGAACGATAGTGGCGAGGTATGTTTCAGTTCTGCTTATTTTGGTTGCTGACTACGAATAACGATAGGTGTCGACTACAATCGACTAAAACGGAAAGATGCTCGAATGCTGCGAAAGATGAAGCTCACTCTCCCGAACGATAATTCCGTGCGCCTTGAAGGTTGGGAGGGCACATCTGTAGTCTAAATCTATGTACCTAATAGCCACTACTTTCATAATCGTTTACTAGTAGGGGCTGTGATCTTACCACAAATCAGAATTTTACCTAATCTACAAAATACCGTATTGTATCTGTCGAGACAATTTCAATAAAGAACTAAAGCAAAGGTTTTGGCAATCAGAGTTCCAACATTTTTTTGGGATGTGAGTACGTCGCACAACGTGCATTATTATTATGTAAATACCTCCATGTTTTTTTAATTAATAGTATTTAGTTACGGGAGGAGCAGGACATGTGCCTAATGGTTAGCAAACACGCCCGCCCATAACAACATCATATCGCACCTAACGTAATAAAATGTAATTAGAGGGTAAATAAAATAAAAATGTTACATGGAGTAGGATTTACACGTTAAATTGAATTGGAGTTAAGGTGAACTAACTCATTTTGTCTTCGTATTTTGCCTTATGTATCAGATATTAACTTTTTTTTTTCTTAGTTTTACGAGGCGATTATGGCTGAGATGTTCACAAATTTGGGAAAAGTCACCCCACTGTTTTTTAGTAATAAGTTTACGATTGACCACCGTCTCGTTTCGTGTTAAGTGGTACAGTCTACGGTGGAAGGCGATTCACTCTAAGTTGTATCTCAAGTTGAAATAAAATGTTCATGTGATTTTTATGCAAAACTCCTTTTCGTAACCATTTCATCTAACAATGTACCCTACGTTCCTTTTTGTAACCATTTCATCTATCAATGTACCCTACGTTCCTTTTCGTAACCATTACATCTATCAATGTACCCTTCGTTCCTTTTCGTAACGATTACATTTATCAATGTACCCTACGTTCCTTTTCGTAACCATTTCATCTATCAATGTATGCTACTAAAATATTATTTTTTACTTTTTACAGGAGTATAAGCCCCCAGTCGTACAGGCCCGATAGCCGCGGCAAGCGTGGAGTGTTCCACCTGTACAACATGCTGACCTGTGCCAACGGGTGTGATCCGTTATCCTACAAGGGATATGGTTGCTACTGCGGATTCCTCGGCGAAGGTCGCCCTACTGATGGCATTGATAGGTATGTTTTACTAAGCTAGTTAAATCAATCGGAAACAGTTTTCCGAATATTATTGGATATGTATGCCGTGTAAGCATCAAGTAACACAATTTACATATACCAGAAAATATCCACATCATTCTGAAACATATCATCGGTCTAGTCTCCTTGCCTTAGGTTGTATTCCCACCCAGGAAATAATCTATATATATAAAAGTGAAAGGTCACTCATCAAGGAATCTCAGAAACTACAAATGCTAGGAATCTGAAATTTTGCATGGAGGTCCCTTTTAGCACGTAGGCGCTCGCTAACACGGGGTTTTGCGAAATTCGATCCCTAAGAGGGTGAAACAAGGGATGAACGGTTGTATGAAAATATTGTATGAAACGTGATTTTCAAAGTTATCAAATTTTGTATCTAGACACTTGACACGAAGCAATTAAATGCATGTTCTATCAATTTTGTAATTTCGAACTGTACGGGGGTGAAATTGGGGTTGAAATGAGGGATGAATGTCAATATGGAAGTTCCCAACCGTTAAAGATAAAACCATGACACTCTGTATATAGACACTTGACAAGAACGAAACTAATATTTGTTCTAGCCATTTTGTAATTTCGAACTGTACGGGGTGAAATTGGGGTTGAGATGGTGGATGAATGTCAACATGGAAGATCCCAACCGTTGAAGATAAAACCATGAAACTGAATATAGACACCTGACACTAAGCAAACGAATGTTTGTTCTAGCAATTTAGTAATTTCGAACTGTATAGGGATGAAATTGGGGTTGAAATGGGGGATGAATGTCAATATGGAAGTTCCCAATCGTTGAAGATAAAACTATGAAACTCTTTATATAGGCACTTGGCACAAAGCTAATAAATGTTTGTTCTAGCAATTTATTTTTTCGAACTGTATGGGGATGAAATTGAAGTTGAAAAGGGGGACGAATGTCTCTTACCCTTTCACACCTAAACAACTGAACCGATTTTGATGAAATTGTTTTATTATGAGCTGTTTTTAGTAACCGTAAATGTGTCTGGGTATAAAAATAGGTACTGCCTGAGTTACCTTAGTAGGTATTTATTGCGCGCGGACGAAGTCGCGGGTAACAGCTAGTTTATGAATAAATTTGGGTATACTTTGGGTATTTAAACGAAAAAACACATCGTTGAAAAACTTATGTAAATTCCTGTGTAAGAAGGCCATTTATGTCTTCTAAAAAATAAACTACTAACTTTAAAATCACTTAAAGTTGTAATTTTTTAAGTAAACAGGAAATTCTTCTAATATTGATGTGCTAATGGATAATGATGCGTACAGTAAATAAAATAGAATGAAAAACATAGCTAGGCTAATCGAGCTGCGAACATGCGCGCGCACTCGCCTTGAAGAAGATCGCCGGACGCGATCGAAACTCGAGTCGGACTGTTCTGACTATTTTATACGTGAGTTACCCGTGTATTTGTTTAAAATGTGTAATAACCACGTTAGTTTTCATACTAAAATAGCTAGGCTACACCTATAATACAGGTGCCATCTATGGATTTAATTTTTTTACCAACTTTTTGTATTGCCAGGAAACGTCGATTTGAAACATTGGCACAAAAAGGCTTCCTTAATTATACCAGTTGCATACCTTCAAAAATGTTGGTTTCTTTATTTTTTTTTAACAAAATGATATTACTTAGACGATGGACTCGTACATTTTTACAGAACAATAAGATAATTAAGTATGTTAAGTGTAGACATCCTTCCTGTTCATATTGTTAAGCTATCTACGAATGAAGGGATTTATAATGTACTCATAGGTACAGTAGATTCTGTATTTTTTTTAAACAAGATAGAGAGACGGGACGTCTAATGCCCCTCCCTGACGGTAAACAACACGCTCCCCATAGCACATTTGCACGCAGATAATTGTGGTTTCATTCTTTTTTGTTTAGTGTTTTTTGTGTAAAAGAGTAACAAACATCCATCAATCAATCAATCAAACATCCTTCACGGTCACCTGTATATGTTATGTACCTTTAATGTTAGTATGATATCCTCTAGACTTAGACTCTAGAGCGTTAGAATAAAATTAAATTGATTGATGATATTTGAATTCTACTACTCCTGTCAATATTATAAATGTCAATGTTTGGATGTTTGTTGCTCAATCACGTCGTAACGTATAAAAGCGGATCGGTTTGAAATTTGAAACAGTTAGATTATAATTTGCAAATACACATACAAATTTGGAACACAACTTTTAATCCCGGAAAAAAATGGAACGAGAACTACACCGGTAAAACCGTGCGTGCAGTGCTGCTAGTTACCTGCAAAAGATAAATGCAAAAGTTTGGATGCTTGTAGCTCAATCACGTCGGAACGTCCAAACATATCGGGTGGAAATTTAGAACTCAGATATAATTATAGTCCGGAATAATACAGCGGCTTTTCGCGAGTATAACTGCGGGGCACTGCTAGTATATAAATATTGTTTACGGGCTCTGTCGCGTATGAATTAGCTAGCGGTCCACTCCGGCTTTGCCCGTGGTACATAATATTTAGCGTATAGTACTCAGGGATCACGTACGTATTCAACGGTGAAATATATTTTTAAATCGGTCCAGTAGTTCCTAAGATTAGCGCGTTCAAACACAAAACAAAATTGGCAGTCATAGGAACTGCCGACAGAAGTGAAAAATTATAACTGAGAATTTGATAGCTTACTTTGGAAACTACACGTTTGAAACCGGAGGAAACTTGTCATTCCCGAGCGTGACGCTAGAACACACATTCACAGCCCACGAAAAATCTGTCTGTGGTGCATCAAAAGATGTTTTTTCTTCAAAAAAATCCTTCAGCTTCTCAGACTCTTCTAAGAATAGTTGATTCTTAGAATCCTCACAAACATAACATAAACACATGTTAATATATTTTGTTGTCACGCAGATGCTGTCAGATGCACGATAAATGCTACGAGAACATCTACTGTCCACTGTATACGGTGTACTTCCAGCCTTACTACTGGAAGTGTTGGCACGGGGAGCCGCTATGCGCGCTGGAGAACTATCACACGCAGGGCCAGCTCGTCAATGGGTGCGCGGGCCGCCTGTGCGAGTGCGATAGGTGAGCATCTTCATATATTTGTAATTTATAAAGTAGTGGTAAGACTCTTGGCAGAGTCCGCCTGGGGAAGTACCACACCTTTGCCAGTTATTCTACCGCCAAGCAGTAATGTGCAAATATTACTGTGTTCCGGTTCGAAGGACAATGTGGGTGACGAAAGCAGTGCAGTGCTAGGTAATGATTTGGACTCTTCATGTTCCAATAGCTGCGTATCACTGTGCTGTTATGTGGTAGGCATGTTGCTTACCATCAGGCATATATCCTGCTCGTCTCGTCACTCTTTATTTTAAAAAAATGTGTCTTGGTGTTTCTATGTATAATTAGAATGTATTTAAAACTATATATAAGTATCATATCTGGCCGCTATAGTACAAGCTTTGCTTAATTTCAGGTCAGATAATGTTGTGTGTGAATTGTCCACCAATATTTATTTATTCATTTATATTACCTCGTCGCATGTACAGACCAACATCTATCATTGGTCAATGGCCATAGTCCCGAGTTTACCCGAAGATTTTTTACCATTCCCGAGCGCGACGCTAGAATTCAATTCACAGCCCACGAAAATTTTGTCTGTGGAGCGTGTGAAGTTTTCACTTCAAAATTAAAAAGTGTAGCGTTGTGTAGTGTATGTAGTATTTTAGTTTTACTTAATTGTTGCTATATAAAAACTTAAGTTGATTTCAATAATTTCAACTTTTCAGGCAATTCGCGATGTGTGTGAAGCGTTACTCCTGCCCACGAGGACGAGCCCTGTGCCGATCGTCGCCGCTCCGGCTACTGCAGAACATACTGATGTTCAAATAAACTAATCTATTCATAAATACCAATAAAACATGTACATAATAAATTATATGACGTCAATATCGCCGTTTTTTTTGTGCTATTTCGTATTTGTGGTCTAATTTGCATTTGTAATGGGATTTGCTTTTAAATTAATGTCAGGTTTAGTTGGATAGTGGAAAATCCCGATCTTTTTATAGATAGTTTAGTATTTTGCGATTAGGCTATCCACACACTGACCAAGCATCGTAGTGCGTGTTCAATCGTTGTATGTAAGTATCTCAGTTTGTATAGAAAACACACCGAAAATGCATCCACGCGCGTTCATGCAAATCACCCACCTACATGCAGAGAAACATGGGACCCCGCGCGTGGATGCGGGCGAGACGCAAGGTATAACACACTGAGTCCCGCAGTGCCGTGCGTGGCTTTGGAAGGCCATGGCGTGTGCTTGAATGAAATGAGTCAGAGCCTCTGTGAATCCACAAAACGCAACAAGGCGCGTGAGTGTGTGAGAAACCCGCACGATGATGCAGTCACGCGCGTAGATGCATCGACATGCAACATGCAGCGTGGTGCGTGTCAGTGTGTGGATCGCCTTAACTTGATTTAAAGCCATCGGCTTTATTGGAGTAGAACGCGCTTATATTTCCTCGTCTCTATTTTTTTCTTCTCCAGTAGGTATGTATAATAAAATATTTGGCATTTATTTATTTAAATTTATAAAAATTTAGATGATGCTAACAGTCATAATCTTAATAAAGTGTCATAATTCTAATATAGCTGTACATACATCTACACCGATTTTATTGTTTCTTTTTTTTAAGAAAACGCATATATTTAGTACAAGGTAAACTCTGTGCCAACCCAAAAGTATATTATGTAAACTCTTTGTGAAAAAAACGTCTTTAGATAAATATATAGAAAATCCTCATTGACAAACCTAAAATAAAAGAGTTCACATAAAAAAAGCAATAAATTTAGTATAGAATATTGCGATAGCTGGTGGCAAACAACGTTTTAATTCATTTGTTTGTTTGTTAATTTGTTGGATGATATTATGCAATGGGCATTAAAAATACATACCCAAATATACCCATTATAACCTTCAATTTTCGTCCTTCTACCACCAACTCCATTTTAATAGCAAATAGGCAATTTAAAAATTCTTAGTAAAATATTTTTCTGGTCAAAAAAGTAAAAAATAAAAATTACACATGTATGAAAAACGGGTTTATGATCCATAGCGTATAATGAAAATAGGTACTTGTAATATTTTACACAAACAGGAAAACTAATTTAAAATAATTTTGATATACCGTTCATTTTGATCCTTAATCTCCAGAAAGGCGAACATTTCTCCAAAACGACTGTAATGAACTTCCTTATTAAAAATCAGGCAGCGAAATTACGAGGTGAAGGTCGATTACAGCTTAGAAATAATCTCATTCCTGCAATATTAAATGTAATCGGCTAAGTATCAGCTCGAGGCTCTGGAATCGATCGAGAAACGTGCCAAAAGGCTCATGGGCAATGACAATCTTGTTGCGAAAAACTTCAAAACCTTGAACATCGCTAGGTAACAAAATTACTAACTTATCGGTTTTTTATCGGATACACTTTGGCGAGTGTGCCACTGATCTGCATTATTTAATACCACATTGCCCATTTTTCTATCGGACTGTTCATAGCTTGTGAAAACGACATTGTTTCATGGTACCAAAGATACGAACGAAAAGATTTGATTCTACTTTTTAGGGTTCCGTAAAACGTAAAAACGGAACCCTTATAGATTCGTCATGTCTGTCTGTCTGTCTGTCTGTCTGTCTGTCTGTCTGTCTGTCTGTCTGTCTGTCCGTCCGTTTGTCACAGCCACTTTTTGCCGAAACTATGAGAACTACACTGTTGAAAGTTGGTGAGTAGATGTATTCTGTGAACCGCATTAGGATTAAAACAAAAAAATTTAAAAAAAAGAAAAATTAGGGTTGCCCCCCATACTGAGAACTGAAACTCAAAAATTTTTTTTTTACCTACACGTGTGGGGTGTCTATCGATAGGTCTTCAAAAATGATGTTAAGGTTTCTAAAATCATTTTCCTCTACACTGAATAATTTGCGCGAGAGACACTTCCAAAGTCGTAAAATGTGTGTCCCCCCCCCCTCTAACTTCTAAAGTACGAGAATGAAAAATCTAAAAAAAATATATGTTGTACATTACCATGTAAACTACCAACGAAAATTAGTTTGAGCTCGATCTGATGAGTACTTTTTTTTAAGTACGTCATAAATACACTATTATTGAAACTTCAATCAAAGTTACAACGAACTACAAGAACTATGTGTACTATGTATATTATGTTACTTGCTGCAACGGAACCCTTCATGGGCGACTCCAACTCGCACTTGACCACTTTTTTTTAGAACGTCAAGGCTGTGGAATACGTCGCCTGACGCCTGAGTGGGTTTCTCCCGTTGGTTACAATCTTTGTGTCTTCAAATCGAGAGTGAATCGGCTTCTTCTAGGTAAGCACGCTTCATCGTAGACTGCATCATCGCTTAACACCAATCACAAAAAAAAAATGTCAGTCATAGGAACTGCCGATAGAAGTGAAAACTTATAACTCAGAATTTGATAGCTTACCTTGGAAACTACACGGGTGTAACCGGAGGGCGTGGCCCCGCCATCTTGGCATGGCCATCTAGAAATGCGTCAGCATTTCCCGTTGGCTCACACATTTCTAGATGGTCATGTCATGATGGCGAGGCCACGCCCTTTCAGCATTTCCCACTGGCTGACGTATTTCTAGATGGGCAATAGCCATGGTCCCGAGTTTACCCGAAGTTTTCTTATCATACCCGAGCGTGACGAATGAATTCAATTCACAGCCCACGAAAAATCGGTTTAGGCGCGCCTAAAGAAGTTTTCACTTCAAAAATACTGATTGGTCGAACATGAGTAAAACAATTTTTGAATTGGAAACGAAAAAGACGTGTTGAGTACCTACTAGCCGTGTACTTTTAGGTGGCGGAAAATGTCATGGGTTTCGCGTCATCGACATGCTAATGGCGGGCGACGGCGGTGGCATAAGGGCGTAGCGTCGGAGCGGTGGCGGAGCAGCGGAGCGCTTTTTGGGTGAAATCTCTGTAGTAAAAATTATAAGCTATGTAAAGTCTAGTCAACAAGTGCTTTTTGGCAAAACACAACATTATTAGGTATCATACAATCGGAAAGCCATCTAGATAGTTTTTGAGAAAATGCTAAGCACGTTGGCAAAAATTGCAATAGTTATCGATGCAATGCGACGCCGCATCGGAGCAATTCGCCATCGTAAGTTCCTCCGATGCGGTGTCGCATCGCATCGCATTGCATCGCATCGCAGTTTTATGTGGGAGCCCTTAGCCAAAATGTCAAAAACTATTTGAGATAATTCCAATTTGAAAAAAGAAGAGTTTCCTAAAAATAGTCCGGACTCTTGGAACTGTAGGACAAAAAATTCAAAAGACAATGTCCATTTTTGACCCGCCAAAATAGTTGTCGTGCAGACATATGAGTTATATATTAAAAAATCGGTGATTTTTTGTTGTACTCGTGTGCGAAGTTATATAACTTTCTAACATTGCAAAATAAAATAATGAAAAAAAAAAAATGAAAAATGAAAATTTATTTCACACAGAGAGAAACTAACACATACATTATAAAAAAATTAAAGTCTAACTTACATAGATATACGAGGGTCAAACTGAAAGTTCTTAGAAAATCAAAAACTGATTACATTAGCCAGTTATTAGTTTTATTATATCTTTTCAAAATATTATACACGTCAATACACCGCTGCATGCGATGGAACCACTGGGAAAAGCACTTTGCCCACTCGTCCTTAGGGGTCTCTTCAATGGCATCGCGATACGCAGCCACCGCTTCTTCAGCATTCATAAACCGCTTTCCTTTAAGTTTTTCTTTAATTTTTGAAAATAAATAAAAATCACAAGGCGCGAGGTCGGGGCTATACGGCGGGTGACCCAGTAATTCAACGTTTGATGTCGCCAAATAGTCGATCGTTCGTTTGGCGGTGTGCGATGAGGCGTTGTCGTGGTGAAGGAGGATCCTACTGCGAGGTCGTTTCTCTCGAACTTTTTCCAAGACAAGTGGCAAACAATTGGTAGTGTACCATTCTGCAGAAACTGTTTTTTGATCCTCTAACACAATTGTTGCGAAATGACCTATCCTTCCAAAGAACGAGGCCACCATTTTTTTCCCCGCACTTCGATCTCTCTTCACTTTAGTTGGCAACTCCTCGAAAGGAAACACCCACTGAGCAGATTGTCTTTTGGTTTCAGGATCATAACAGTAAATCCAGCTTTCGTCACCTGTTAGTATGTCGAACACAGCATTTGAGTCACCTCCGTTAAATCTTTCAATCATTTTACGGCACCAATCCACACGATGGAGTTTTTGAGCCTCAGTCAAATTATGAGGTATCCACCGGGCGCAAAGCTTCCTGACCGCTAAATGTTCGTGTAGGATTTTGTGCACTTGATTCATACCGATGCCTAAGCTTGTCCGAATCTGCTGATAGGTCACTCTTTTGTCAGTCTCTATCATACGCCGCACAACACAGATGTTATCTTCAGTCGTCGCCGTAGAAGGCCGTCCCTCACGTAAATCATCAGTGAGATTAGTGCGACCACGTTTAAACTCATTAAACCAGTTGTAAACAGTCGCACGAGATGGGGCTTCATCGTGAAAGGCCAATCGTAGTCTATCATAACTTTCTTGTTGACTTAAATGACATCGAAAGTCATAAAAAATCATTGCACGAAAATTTTCTCGTGTTAAATTCATGTTGATGTGACACAGACAATTTTCAATTTGCCGCCAAATCGTAAAACAAATGACAAATGAATGAAGTAAGTATATACTCAGTAATATTGGCAAAGAGTTCTATTTTCAAATTATAGAATTATTTTTTTATTATATTGTTTATAAGTGGCCAGTTCTAAGAACTTTCAGTTTGACCCTCGTACCTAGTCCGTCCGTACGTGTGGTACAAGAATTTTCGGTGGACCCCAAACTAAGCACATAGCTTGTATCTTGAGGTCCGAGTGCTTAGATACAGTGTTCTGTGTAAGAATGCAACAGTTACCATATATTCGAATTCAGAATCGTTACCCTATTATTAAATAATTAATTATATTACTAGATACTACAGTGGAGTAATTAAAAGAAGTGCTAAAAATACAGTTTAACATTTTTAAAATCGTGTATGAGTGTCTGAAGGACCAAATTACAAGAAATAATTACCACCGCCTTACTCAGTACCGTGTCCACTTGTCGCTGTACATGCCGTGGAACAAACTTTCAGTCTCGTGGTATGACATTCTTAGGAGTAAGTCCCTTACGTTTTTTTTAAAAGAATACAGAGGTAGGTCATGTTGGTCTTTCTTTAGCTTTCTACAGATATTGTTATACACACAAGGAAAAGAGTAAATTGGGCTTCGCTTAGCGATCAGGGAGTTGACCCGCGGCACTGGGATCCTGCGTGAGAGTGCACGCTTGTCCTTTAGTATGCTAAAGTCTGGGCGAGATCTCAAACTTCCGTGAGTCTTCGAGGCAGCATAATACAGAAAGAGTTGTCGGACACGGAGCACTTTAAACTCGTTAAAAAGTAGATCCGTAGGAAATCGGAAGGGCTTTGATAATAAAGAAATAATTTGCATTTGTTTAAATTAAACCTACCATTTACCAACAAAGCTGACTTGGAAAATATTGCAATAACGAAACGGTACTTGCGTTTCGTTTTAGTCATCCGCATTAGATTGAAATTGAATATGGATGTTATGTATATCAATTTATTTCACAATGTCGTTTATTTACTACTTTTACATATTTAAATAACGATATGTATAAATACGGCGACAAAAAAACTATCAAAGCTTTTTATAGCAATGTAAACGAGGAAGAAGGTGGCATGCAATTGTGAAACGAAACGTTTTCACCAAATCCAAATAGGTAAAAGATCAATGTCAAAATTGACAAATTGTCAAATCAAAAAAAAGTAAACAAGCAAAATGCATGGTTTTCTTCTTGTTTTCTAAGCGGTGTAATATTAATGCATTATTCACCACAACAAACTTCGATTACCAGATCAAATGTTTCAATGACGGAATTTATATTGGTTTTAACAAAACTGAGAATTATGTGATTCAGTGCTCCTTATTAACTGTGACTATGTGACTGTCTCAAAGAGGCCGGCAAAACATTCCAGAAACGGATTCTATTATCTACACTGATTTAAGTAATTTTTTAGTAAACAATGATAGGATGAGCGATACATGTGCCTGATGGTAAGCAAAAAAACATGCTTGCCTATAACAAGACAGTGTCATAAATTAATGGAACATGAAGACAAGTCCAAATCATCAGACCTAGCCCTGCACTTAGTTAGTTTAAGCCTTGTATAGCCTATGATAATTCCATCCGATAACTATTTTATGGTAATCAGTTGGTAGTTAGAAGTACTATTATTCCTATTTATTCTGATAAGAAATATGTTTTGAAAGATAATACCACAGTTCTTTCTTTTATTTTCTGTTCTAATCTGAAAGAAAACATAGTTCTAATATATTTTGCCAGTTAACATAACCTTACTTTTGGTTTAACTGTAACTCATTTTACGTTCTATTAGTGCTGTCAAAAAGAAAATAAACGGTTGGATCTACTATTGACACTATTCATTTCTACGCACTTTCAGTATCAAAAAAAGATTTGCAGGTTTTTCAATGTATGGGACGTGGACATTGTCCTTTCTCAAAGGGTTGAAAATACGCCGAAAACGTTTTTTTCTTTCTAACGGCTAAACTAATAAAATTCGACCTAAAAAGCACTTGTTGACTTAACAAGTGACATTTGTACAACATTACTACTGATTAATGGCACTAAAATTCTCAGTTATGAGTTTTTACGTCTATTGGTAGCCCTATGACTGCCAAAAGACCCATAAGCAAAATCTCACTTGTCAGTAAAAGACTCAACTTGAAATCTGAACATTGCCTATTATTATTGGTGGACAACTCACACACAACACCACCTGAACCCAAACTAAGCAAAGCTTGTACTATGGCGGCCAGGTAACTGATAATAATACTAAGTTACAAGTTTATTGGTCTTTATCTTATACATATCGGAGACTGTGCATTTCTGCATGATTTTATACCACCTTGCCCTTTTTTTCTATTGAACTGCGTGTAGGTCCGGAAATTGATTCCGTTTCATGCTTGACTTTCCAAATAGTCAAAAGAAGAGGCTTGACTCCACTTTAGTAAAATAATCCAAACCAAAAAAATCTTTGGCCAAATTTAATAAAGCAATGCAGCTAAACATTGATATGCGTTGCCTAAGTTTGTATTACCAAATGGATATTATAATCTTTGAAATGTTTAACACTAGAGTGAATCGTTTTCTTCGTTAGAGTGAATCGGTTAGCGCGTTCGTTGACAGCATCGTCGTTTATCATCAGGCAAGTTGGCAATCAAGAGCAAACATATTCTAATGAAAAAACATGGTTTATGTTTTTTTTTTTTTTAATATTGAGTGACGGGATGAGCAGGTCATGTGCCTGATGATAAGCAACATGCCTGCCACATAACAACACAGTGACACGCAGCTATTGGAACATGAAGATTCCAAATCATTACCTAGCACTGCACTGCGCTCGTCACCCAGAGATCTAAGTTGTTATATCTCTAAGCCCTGTAATTTGTCCTTTTGTCCTTTCAAAAGTTATTAATTACAATGAGTACGTACCGTTTCCAGTTGAGTACATCAAGTATCGTTCTACGTAACCTACAATATATACGTCAGACGTACCATTACCAAAATTTCCAAAAGAGTAAGCAGATAACATCGATACTTTCGCTAGCACAATACTTTTGTTATAATTTATAAAAATAAATTCAAGCACGACTGCCCATGGAACTGTGCCATCTTAGATTAATTAAGGTATAGTTTCCACGAGCGAGTTTCTCTTCTTGACGTCAGCATGTTCTTAATAAATTGTACTTTATAAAAACAAACTAATAAGGAGAGCAACAAGATACATGCGTGTTAATGCTCAATGCTCATTACTCGATATTATAGTGCTATAAATCATCCCATGATTAAGTCGTAGAGATTTATATCAAATAATAATGTTGTATTGTACATCTATATACATATATTATATAAAAGCAAAAGGTCACTTATCACGAAATCTCAGAAACAACAAATGCTAGGAGTCTGAAATTTTACAGGGCAGTGCCTTTTAGCACGTAGGCGTTCGCTAAGACAGGGTTTTGCGAAATTCAATCCCTAAGAGGATAAAATAGAGGATGACAGTTTTACGTAAAAGCTGGGCTAACCCTTAGGGCTAGAAACTTAAAACTTCACACACGTATTTCTCCTATCATGTAGGGATCTAAAAAGAAAGGATTTATCAAAATTCCATCCCCAATGGGTTGCAACCTTGCAACAGGGAATAAAATTTTTAAAGGATGATTTAGGTAAACGCTTAGATTTTACGCCAAAGACTCACAAAATGCGAGCGAAGCCGACGGCAAAAGCTAGTATTGTATAAAGTACAAAAAAGTTACTAACAGCAGCAAATATTTTTAAACAATCGATATAAGTAATACTAACTTGTATGTAGGTTAGGAATTCCTTTGTATAAGAACATATCTAAGCCTGCCAAATATTTACCATTTTTCTACCCGGTGAAACGCATTGTGGAGACACTCACAATTACTCAAATGTTATTGTAGTGTCTACGCTCGAAATATTTTTAATGGCTTCTCATGAGATAACTCAGTTGTGCTTGTTATATGGCTGGGCATTCTAGAGTTTTCATTTAATTTCATCCAATATAATATTTCACTAAAGACTCTTTGCACACTCTACCTGGAGCAGTATCACACTTTTGAGAACTATTCTACCGTCAAGCAGTGAAGTACATACATTACTGTTTTCCAGTTTGAAGTTTGAAGGGCAATGTGAAATTACCGGGCATAGAGATAAAACATCGTATATATCTGGGCGACGAGAGCAGTGCAGTGCAAGATAATGATTTGGATTCTTCATGTTTCAATAGCAGCGTATCACTGAGCTGTTATGGGCAGGCATGTTGCTTACCATTAGCCACATGTCCTGCTCGTCTCGTCACTCCATACCATAAAGAAAAGATAATGTAAAAAGAACTTTCATTTTAACAATTTAGATAACCCTATATCCATCATCATTCTGGTCCCTTTTCCAGCCGAATGGACGCGATACTTGATCTCGATCCTAATTTTATATTGAGATGTACCTACCTATTCTGTCTGAAAATCACTCTTTTAGAATGTATGGCAGTCAATGTTTTACTGGAGAAAGAAAAATTACTGTAAAGAGAAGAAAATTGACGAAACACTACGTACATTAAATATAAAATAAAAAAAATTGCCAGTCATAGGAACTGCCGATAGAAGTGAAAACTTATAACTCAGAATTTGATAGCTTACCTTGGAAACTACACGGGTGTAACCGGAGGGTGTGGCCTCGCCATCTTGGCAGGGCCATCTAGAAATGCGTCTGCATTTCTCATTGGCTGATGCGTTTCTAAATGACCATGCCATGATGGCCTGTCGACGCCTTTTCAGCATTGCCCATCGGCTGACGTATTTCTAGATGACCAATAGCCATGGTCCCGAGTTTACCCGAAGCTTTCTTATCATACCCGAGCGTGATGAATGAATTTAATTCACAGCCCACGAAAAATCTGTCTGTTTGTAGGCGCACCTAGCCTAAAGAAGTTTTCACTTCAAAAACTTTTTGTCGTGACGTTTGCAAGAAATAAAATAATCCTTCGTAACCTACGCTTCCGTAACGGCTTGATTTTATATTTTAATTCGGTATAATAAATGAAATATGAATAGTAGTATTTTCATCCTTTTTTGTATTTTTTGTATCCTTCTGCCTCCATTCTCTATTTATATTCCCGATTTTATAGTACTAGCAGCGTCCCGCGGATTTGTCCGCGTAGGTCTCGTTCCCGTTTTTCCCTTTATTTCCCCGGCATAAAAATGTGTGTGTCCATGTGTTCTTCCAAACGAATATTATCTATGTTCCAAATTTAGCCCGATCGGTTCAGGCGTTACGACGTAATTGAGCAAATAAAGTGGCCAAGTGCGAGTTGGACTCGCCCATGAAGGGTTCCGTTGCAGCAAGTAACATAATATACATAGTACACATAATTCTTGTAGTTCGTTGTAACCTTGATCGAAGTTTCAATAATAGTGTATTTATGACGTACCAAAAAAAAATTACTCATCAGATCGAGTTCAAACCAATTTTCGTTGGTAGTTTACATGGTAATGTACATAATATTTTTTTTTTAGATTTTCCATTGTCTTACTTTAGAAGTTACAGGGGGGGGGGACACATTTTACCACTTTGGAAGTGTCTCTCGCGCAAATTATTCAGTGTAGACGAAAATGAATTTTTGAAGACCTATCGATAGACACACGTGTAGGTATGATGAAAAAAAAATTTTTGAGTTTCAGTTCTCAGTATGGGGGGCAACCCTAATTTTTCTTTTTTTACAATTTTTTTGTTCAAATCTTAATGCGGTTCACAGAATACATCTACTTACCAAGTTTCAACAGTGTAGTTCTCATAGTTTTGGCAAAAAGTGGCTGTGACATACGGACGGACAGACAGACAGATAGACAGACAGACAGACATGACGAATTTATAAGGGTTCCGTTTTTACGTTTTACGGAACCCTAAAAACATCCCAACACCCAACATTGACATTTATATCAATGTTTTGACATTTGACAAAACTAGCGTTGCGTAGCTTTGTCTACACGAAGCTTGAAGTGCAAACTTGCTAGCTTGCTATCCTAGCTTGAAAAACTAGCCTCGTGTAGCTCGGGAGTGACGGTATGCCATTTAGATGAAGTGTGATACTTAGTCATCTAGAAGTTACAGCTGGTCTAGTCGGGAGCTGTGTCGAAAGAATCTTGTAATAAGGTACATTAATAGATTTATAAAACTTTTGATGTAACATTGTTTGTACTCATGTAGTATCTGTTTACTGTATGTATTAATTATTTGTTATTTTGTCTTTGACAAAGCCCTTTTACAGCAGCATTTGATTGACGAGGCTCTTTTACAGCCGCTTTATTCATTTTGACATTGTTATTTTATCTTATTAAGTACAAGGATTCTTTGCCTTTTTGTTAATGACTTTACCAAGTGTTCTTATGAATTTATGGTTCGAATAAATTAATTGAATTGAGAACGGTGACTGCAGATCCGGAGCACCCGAATTCAAATCCCACACGCACCACTGTCTTTTCGAAGTCGTGCGCGTAATGCCGCTAACTTAGAAACGGTGAGGGAAAACATCGTGAGGAAACCGACATGTAACCACTGGCTAAACGGCGCGAGCTAAGTACTTACTCGTTCGGGTCCTCCTGGGTGTACTAAAATCACAAGGCCGCCGGCCGTTTGCCCGAGTTGACGTGCGAACGAACGCCGAGTGCGCGCATAAATAATGTCGCGGCGTTATTGTATTGTGAATGGCTGCAATCTGCAATAGCAAGAAACTAAAATGTAGAAGTAATTTATCTTATTTTAAATTGCCGAAACAGGAAGCAAGGGAAGTGTTTTTATTGTTAATATTTATTTTTGAGCTAAATTTTGGTAGGTTTCAAATTTCAATCGAACAGAATATAGAAACAGTAGTGTGTAATATGTATAATATTTATTTTGAATAGATACAGTAGAGGTTATGCATACACATTATTTTGTCTGAAATACCTTTTACCCCATATTTATTATGTCTCATTATGTTTAATAAAAATTTTGACGAGATACTTTTTTTAATATTCATGTACATAATATAACGGTTTTACATAAAAATAAAACCGATATTATGTGCCGAGAACGGAAAACATACAGCATTATTTGAAGAAGAAGCAGTATGTATACTTATCTTAATAATCTGTGGTCGACGTCTATATCATAGACAATTAGCTTCATCTTGACGCCACCAGAGGGCGCCACAGGCGCGCCACCAGCAAGGGCACTCGGCGGTGCGATCTTTGGGATTCATAGCGTTGTATACTTTCGCCACGAGTGGTCGGAATTATAACATTGTAACAATTATCATTTATTGGATAACTATTGTAAAAATTTTAATATGTGTTTATATAATACACGAAATTCGACTGAAATCTCAACGGAGTGAGATTTTCGAAGTACCCGTGAGCCGTGAGTGAAACGGATAATTCATCCAGCGAAGAAAAATGGAAAATCTTCTGTGTGGTAAAAGGTGAGATCGGCCGATCCCAGAATCGAGGTCTTATACATGCAGGTCAGTCTTCATTCATTTATATGCATTTTATCAAAAGTGACCAATTGGCTCACTAGTGCGAATTTTACCTGATACTAAATGTATGTTTTTGACCAATATATCGAAAAAATGTCGATCTTCCACGCTTGGTTGCGGAGACCTTGCGTTCGAAGGGTCGTGCCAGTCTTTACTGGACGACTTCCTTCTGGTGCAGTTCCGAGTAACGTTTCTAAGTTGCGAAAACCGTGAAATATTACTATATCTAGATACTTTTTTTAATATTCATGTACATAATGAATGATACTAATTTGTTCATTTATTCGACGGTATGAAAACAACTTACAACTACCTACATTGTATAACCAAAATAAACTTCAGTATCAATTGACTATAAAACGTACCTACTTAAAAAAAAGCTATAGAATGTTTAACCGAATTCAAAGAAGGAGGCGGTTCTGGGCTTAATTTTTATTGGATGTAAGCATAGCTGGGCATTAACTCGTTAATCCGTTAATCGTTAATTAACGAAGTTAACATTTTGATTAACGGATTAACTTTTAAGTTAACTTTTAAAAATGTTAACGGACATGTTAACTTCCGTTAACTATGCAGAAGTCCGTTAATCGTTAATCCAATGCTTACTATTTACCGCACGGCACCTTGGCGCGGCGCAAAAAACAGGTTCAGACAAGTATGAAACGAAAAGTGCTGGGCGCAGTGTATATGTGTCGGGTTCCTGCAATTTTGGCAGGATTGAGGCGTCATTTTAGCCTGTGGCATGATCGGTTGACGTTATATGAAAACAAATATAATTTTGTTATCATAAGTCATATTTCCGATAATCTCGAATTCTTTTTGGCTGAAAATTTAAGCATAGACATACTCGAATTTGACTGACGTTTACAATTTAGTTGAATATTTCACACATCCCTAGTAAACCAAGTAGATTATAGTAATCCATAGCTAGTGGGGAACTCCAATCGATAAATTCAATCATACTTTTTCGATCGTTTATCTGTATTGTAACTTTCTTTTAATAAAATCGGTGGTAGTTCATTTCAACTAACCAAAGAGAAGTTAAAGAAAATGAACAAATCAATGTATAAGAATGAAGAAATGGAGGTATACAATGAAAATTCCAGTGTTTAACATCTTACCAATATTATAAATGGCAATTTTTGGATGTTGTAATGTTTGTTGTTTCATCACGTCAGAACGTCTGGCAACGGGAAAGGATTGGGTTGAAATTTGGAAAACAGCCCTCAAACGCTGCAGTTGAACGTCTGCTATCCACGGGTAAAGACATTTAAACACCAAAGGGAGCCTCGCTTTCAGACGAGAACTTCGACATGTTAATGTTCATGAGGGGAAATAGATACCTATGCGCATTATGCCCGACGATTAAATTACACATTAAATTAAGTTAAATAAAAAAAAATTGGCAGTCATAGAACCTGGCGATAGAAGTGAAAACTTATAACTCAGAATTTGATAGATTACCCGAGATTATCGTACCCGAGCGTGACGCTAGAATTCAATTCACAGCCCACGAAAAATCTGTCTCGGCGCGCCTAAAGAAGTTTTCACTTCAATAATAAAACCAAACTCTACGAGGACATTGATTGCGACGTCAAGGCACGCATCTCAGCAGCCTGGGCTAAATGGCGTGAGGTGACTGGTGTCATTTGTGACCCCAAAATGCCGGTTAAGTTGAAAGGACAGGTCTATAAATCCATCATTAGGCCTGTTCTTTTGTATGGCAGTGAAACTTTTTTTGTTTTGTTTATGGGGACCGAGTCACCTTCGTCCGTGGGGAAGCACCTAGATATTGAAACCTCACACGTGGTCCCTGGGTGGTGCTAATCAGGTGACAAATTACCGGTGGTAGGCTTCGGCCGTGGTTGGTGACCACCCACTAGACTAAGTCACGACGCCAAGCGGCCTAGCCGTGTTCCGTCGTGTTGTCTAGTGACACCATTAAGGGAAAACGGGTCAGAACAGTTGCTGCACAACTGCAAGACCGGTCTGTCACACACCAATACTGTACATCGGGAAGCTAGTCATGGAGGGTAGCGGGATCCGAGGCACGGTTTGCCGCACCGACCGCAGATAGTTGGGGGCCCAAGTAGTGAGCTAGCCACTCATGAAAGGCTGCCCCGCCATCTAGCGAAAAATCCCGGGATGCGCTATCCTGCCGGTTGGCGACCGGATGACAAGGCCAGATAGACATCCCCGGGGGGGCTCGGGCGTCCCCGCAGTCTCCAGGCTAGCTCCCCACTGGTGTATTCGTGTTGTGTGTTGTGACCAATGGTCAGTAGTGTGTGGCCTCGTTCTACTGCCGTTTTCCCACCGATTTCCTCTCCAAAAAACTATGAACAAAGTCAAAAAAAGAAACAAGGTTAAAGAGCGGCTGCACGCCTTGTCAGTCAAAGTGCACCTCACTAATATTCGAGGTCTGCACTCAAATCTCACTGCAGTCCACCATCACCTCGAGACTGAGCAGCCGACACTCTTGTTTCTTACGGAGACGCAGATAGGTTGTCCGTCGGACGTGGCGTACCTAACGTATCCAGGCTATACGCTGGAGCACAAATTCCGGCGTCGTGCTGGAGTATGCCTGTACGCCCGTGACGACATCTGCTGTCGGCGTCTCCGTAACCTTGAGGACACTAGATTTTCTGTTCTTTGGGCACTAATGGACACAGGCATAGACAAAATTATCTACGCCTGTGTGTATCGGTCGCACAGCGGAGATCTGGAGACGACTAGGCTCACGGAGTATTTAAGTGAGGCGGCGGACGCGGCTCAACAGAAGTACCCTTCGGCCCAATTAGTGTTACTGGGGGATTTCAACGGCCATCATAAGGAATGGCTGTACCCATACCGGGACACTGATCACGCTGGGCAGGAAACGAGAAAGCTAGCTTTATCGTTAGACCTAACCCAGCTGGTCCAAGAGGCCACAAGAGTACCCGACGTTGAGTCGCATACACCTTATTGCTTAGACCTTCTGCTGACAACTGATCCAGACCGTTATTCGGTGGCGGTATCGTCGCCGTTAGGCAGCTCCGACCACTGTCTGGTGAAATCTGTATCTGTCTACCATCCGCCTGATCCCAGCCCTAGAGGCAACCGGCGGTTGTGGCGATACAAGTCAGCAGATTGGGATGAGATGCGCTCTTTCTTTGCGTCATACCCATGGCAGTCATTGTGCTTCGCTTCTGGTGATCCCTCAGTCTGCGCGGATGCTGTGACTAATGCAATACGAACGGCTATGGAATATTTCATTCCATACTCCGACATCTCATTATCCAGCAAAGCTCGCCCTTGGTTTGGTCCTCAATGTAAAAGTGCTGAAGCATTTAAACATGAGGCCTACCTAGCCTGGGTTGATGCTCGACAGCGTAAGGCAAGGGACATACACCAGAAGAAGAAGGCGTTCAACAAGGCTGCTAAGGCATGCAAAAAGGTTCTTCAGAGGGCTCGGTTTGACCACATTAGTCGAATAGGGAACAAACTAGCTTCGTACCCAGCGGGCAGCAAAGCGTTTTGGTCCCTAGCTAAATCGGTCGAATCGAACTTCTGCCGCTCCTCACTACCTCCAATGCTGAAACCTGATGGGACACTGGCTCACACTGCAACGGAGAAAGCAAACTTGTTTGCAACTCAGTTTGCGGAATCTTCGCGTCTAGATGCTGGTAGCGCGACACCTCCTACTCAACCTGGCTGTTCGACTTTTATGTCAGAGATACGCATTCGCCAAAAGGAGGTTCGCAAAGTGCTACGCAATCTGGACGTGAATAAAGCCAGTGGCCCAGATGGTATTCCTGCTCTAGTATTGAAGGCTTGTGCGCCTGAGTTGTCACCGATATTGACACGCCTATTTAGACTCTCTCTCCAAACTGGGCTAGTACCGAAGTCTTGGAAGCTTGCCAATGTGCAACCTGTGCCCAAAAAAGGTAGTCGTGCTGACCCTGTCAACTACAGGCCCATCTCAGTCACGTCCATACTCTGCAAGACTATGGAACGTGTCTTAAACCACAGGCTCCTGACGTACCTAGAATCGAACGACCTCCTCAGTGACCAGCAATACGGGTTTCGCCGAAACCGGTCCACCGGGGATATTCTAGCGTACGTCACTCACATCTGGAGTGAAGCTATTGAGAAACACGGGGAAGCACTTGCAGTCTCCCTGGATATCTCGAAGGCTTTCGACAGGGTTTGGCATGATGGCCTTATAAGCAAGCTTTCTAGTTATGGTTTGTCTTCTGGGTTCATTGCTTGGATATCGGACTTCTTGAGGGATCGATCCATACGAGTCGTCATTGATGGCTGCTCGTCGGATCAAATGGGTATCAATGCCGGAGTCCCACAAGGGTCGGTACTCTCTGCGACGCTCTTCCTGCTACATATCAACGATCTGTTGAAGCCCGGTATCTATGGGTACGCAGATGATAGCACCGTTGTAGAGAGTTACATATCTAGCGCGAGAGCCACTGGGCAGCAAACTCAGGTACTGAGAGAGAGTCTGATCGAGCGTTTGGGCTTGACCCTTGACGCGGTGTCCAAATGGGGCGATGCCAATCTGGTCAAGTTCAACGAGAGTAAGACGCAGGCGTGTCTGTTCTCCGCTAAAAGGAGTCCTTTCCAACTGACTCCAACTTTTAGAGGTGTATCCGTGCCGGTCTCTGACCGTCTTGAACTTTTGGGCGTTACTTTGACCTCTACGCTCAACTTTGGCTCGTTTATCGAGTCCAAGGCTAAACTTGCTGCCAAAAAACTTGGTGTCCTCTCAAAGGTGCGAAGGTACTTCAAGTCTGAACAGTTGCTTACACTATATCAAGCACAGATTCGCTCCTGTATGGAGTACTGTTCGCACCTTTGGGATGGATCGGCTAAGTATCAGCTGGAGGCTCTGGAATCGATCGAGAGACGTGCCAAAAGGCTCATAGGCAACGACACTCTTGTGCGAAAAAGACTTCAAAGTCTTGAACATCGCCGAAAAATTGCTAGCTTATCGGTTTTTTATCGGATACACTTCGGAGAGTGTGCGACTGATTTGCATGATCTGATACCACCTTGTCCTTTTTTCTATCGGAATGCTCGTAGCTCGAAAAAGCGACATCGTTTCATGGTTGATGTTCCAAAGACACGAACGAAGAGATTCGACTCTACTTTTGTGATAAGAACGTCTAAGCTGTGGAATACGTTGCCTGAGTGGGTTTTCCCCGATGGTTACAATCTTTGTGTCTTCAAATCGAGAGTGAATCGGTTTTATCTAGGTAAACACGCTCCATCGTAGACCGTATCGTCGCTTAACATCAGGCGAGATGGCGGTCAAGTGTAAACCTATAGAAGTTAAAAAAAAAAAAAAAAAAGAAACGTGGCCGATGCTTGAACGACATAAGCAAGAGTTGCGCGTCACGGAGATGAATATGCTGCGGTGGATGTGTGGAGTGACGCGGAAGGACCGCATCAGGAACTCTCGCATCCGCGGCAGCCTTCATGTCCGTGACATAGCAGACAAAATGCAAGAGAGTCGCTTGCGTTGGTACGGCCACGTTTTACGTAGACCGACAAGTCACGTGGTAAACAAATGTCTCGCCATGCCGCCTCCGCCGGGACCCGGTAGAAGGGCCCAAGAGAGGCTGGCTTGACGTCGTAAGAGATGATATGCGTGTCAATGGTCTCACAGTGAGGGATGCCGAAGATCGTGCGAAGTGGAAAAGTAGAAGTAGGAAAGCGGACCCCGGGCTCCGAAGCGAAAGCTTCGGATGTAACCGGGATTTAACGCTGGGATGATGATGATGATGAATAAAACTAAACTCTACAAGTATTTGGTTTTTTCCTAGCCTGTTAACTTCCAGAACCTAAACCAACAGGTTTTATAAGTTCACTAACGCAACGATATAAAAATCCAATACGCATATTAACGGATTAACGATTAACGTTAACTTCCGTTAATTCTTACGAAATGTAACGCTTTAACGTTTAACGAAGTTAACTTTTTTTTTAACGGATTAACGATTAACGAAGTTAACTATTTGATTAACGGTGCCCAGCTATGGATGTAAGTATGTTTCGCGATAGCTCAGCTAATTGTGAACCATTTTTTAACCCCCGACTAAAACCTTTTTTAGTCGGGGGTTAAAAAATGGTTCACATGTTCTATGTTTGACGTCGATTTTTTTAAAAAGGTTTATTTTTGTGCGGTGGTTCTTAGCTATGTTTGGTTAATATCGATTCAAAATGCCCCCCTCCACAAAATCGCGGACAAAATATTTCTTCACAACCTACCTCTATATGGCCATATATGGGTATCAAATGAATGGGCTTCTCTAATGGAGTACTGTAGTGGTAGGACTAATAGCAGAGTCCGCCTGAGGAAGTACCACACCTTTGTCAGTTCTTCTACCGCCAAGCAGTAATGTGCAAACATTACTGTGTTCCGATTTGAAGGGCAATGTTTCCAGTGAAATTACAGGGCTTAGAGATATAACATCTTAGATCTCTGGGTGACGAGCGCATTGTAGTGCCAGGTAATGATTTGGACTCTTCATGTTCCAATAGCTGCGTGTCACTGTGCTGTTATGTGACATGCATGTTTCTTATCATCAGGCACATGTGCTGCTCATCTCGTCACTCTTTATTTTAAAAAAACACAGTAACGTTTGCACATTACTGCTTCGCGGTAGAATAACTGGCAAAGGTGTGGTCCTTCCCCAGGCGGACTCTGTCAAGAGTCTTACCACTACTACCACCTACCACCATTTCGTACAACCCTAGCACGTTTGGTCAATGACGTAAGCAGACGACAAGTCACACGGTGCGCACGGCATTTACAACTCTGCGGGGGTGTGTTAAGGTGTATTTTTGCATACAAGTAACAGTAGGTAAGTAGTATACGACAGTTTAGGTTATTATCGTGTAGGTATTTGCACTTTTGTATGGAAGTGATGCATCTGTTACGAAGTAACTATTTTCTGATCTGTGATGTAACTAGAATACTTCGAGGTCATGTTTCATCCACCACTGGGCCAGCGTGGTGGATTATGGCCTTGACTATCTCCGTGCGAGAGCAGGCCCCAAGTCCCAGCAGTGGAAACATTTAAGGGGCTGTTTATGTGTATGTGTTGAAATAGTGTGTTGTGTCACTCACTATGTAATTCGGATAATAATTTACGTGGTAGATGTACGTTTGCTGGGTCAACTAGTTGTAGAGTTGTACCATAAAAGTACTGCGTGTCTACTCTTGTGTATGCTGTTGATGAAATGATAAAAACATCCATGTACTATAATGTTTGGAAATACCTTTAGAAGTGCTTGTCTAGTCGCTTGTTCTTCAAAGTCGATTTGAATGACTAGATGGAACAAACAAATTACATTTTACGCATTCCAAGTAGTCATACATAGATAGATATATTGAACTTAATAAGTAAACAAAGTTACAAAAACTTAATAAAATAAAGTAACAATTGGCGACCTTATCGCTAAAAGCGATCTCTTCCAGGCAACCGCTGGATATTAAAATATGCCGTTTTATTTCTGTAAACTGTATTATTATCATATAGAATAATGCTCTCAATGTTCAAACGCTGGACGTTGGCAAAATTGCGGTGATACGTACCTTCTATTCCCGAATGGAAGCCATTAGAAAAAAGAAGGAGAGAAGAATGCATTGTTGGAGAAGGTTGTTTTATAAACATGATGTTAATATGTATCTGAACAAATACATTATTTATCACAAATATATATTTTGAACAAAATTGCCAATTTTTTGATTTTAATGAATATTTTAGGAAATATCGTAGTTAAACATAACGTAACAAAATAATAGACCACTTTATTGTGGACACGTGGTCCAATGATGTTTCTTAGCGTTCTCTTCCAGCTGAGGTTCCTCGACACGATGTAGCCACAGAGGCGGAACCGCGGCCATCACTAGCCGCGGTCGTGAGGGCGAACCTCTCGCACTCGACGATCTTAGCCAAGACGCTCAACAATGAGAGGTAATGTGAATTGGAAAAACGAGAGGAGGCCATTACATGTCACTCATCCAATGACGTGAAAGTGGACATGGGAGCGATCTTAAAGACGCCCTTGACACGCATCCTGTTTCCACTGGAGGGTCTGGAGTGTCGGACGCTTAGGGCGCTCCGGCACCGCACCTAGGGATATGGTTTCCCGAGGTCGTGACGCGTCACTGGTTTTTAATGCATCACTGGAACCAAATGCGGTGGTTCGGACGTCTCCCATGAGGTGTCCCCGCAAAAGGCGGCGGCAATGGCAGATCGAGTCACAGTCGAATGCGATAGCGGTCCTGAGACTGCTGCCAACCCACGGCTGGAAAAACCTGTCGTAGGTATGGGTTTTGATCGGTAAGGTTGCCATATCCGTACGTAATATCGATCCCGACATATCCCACTATGTCAATGCGTGACCATGGGATCCAAAACTTGCGGTCCAAGCAATTCGGTCAGGGGGGAGTTGCACGGCGTAAACTATGCCAGCGCGACCGAGACGTGCCGCGATGAACCGTGGCCGTAGAGGAGAGACCCCGGCTGAAGAGGAATACCGGTATAACGGTGCGCCGCTCTCCTTGCCCACTGCGGCCTTGCGTGGTCGTTAACGTATGATGGTGGATGCGGTGGGGCTGTAGGGTATGAAGAGTGCCGATATATCGGTGAGCTGCTGTCCCCGTCCTCTTCAGCCGGATGATGGTAGGCATTAGTCCCGCCGCCTGATGCAAAGGGTGTCTAGACGTGAGGATGTCTGGCACCGACGAGGCAGTTGGTTACCGAGGTGATCACGTCGTGCATTATCCCGCGGCGGGCTTGCAGAAGAGTGCGAGAGCAAACCCGTGTCCACGGCAAAGGTTTTAGTCGGTACCACTCATGTCGAAACTGACACAAATCGACCATTACCTTCAAGCGGAATGGTATAATGCATTGCCTCCACATAAAATGGCACCATTTGCTTTTTAATTTCAAAATAATACAATTTCTCGTTAAGGAGTCATTTACTGTAACTATCACTAAAGCACAGGGGCAAACATTTAAGCGCCTAGGAATCGATCCACGCCAAGACGGTTTTTCATACGGACAACTACTTAGATATCTGTTGCGTTATCAAGATCATCAGGTAACAGATATAACCAATTTGTTCTTCTACCGTAAGAAATAAAAACTAAAAATATCATATACACAGAACTACTTTAAAATACCTGCACTATAAACACATTTTAGTATATCCCAGTACGTTCACCTAGCGTTCCTTCATTATTTTCTATTATCATTATATTATATATCACTAAGAGAACTTAGTGATCATAGCTTTTTAAAGCAATGTAAATTTTAGTAGGGATTTTCCTCAAATAGACGCGGGTGAAACCGCGGGTCTCAGCTAGTGTTAAATAACTTTAATTATTTATTTCATCAACACATCACAATCATTTAATTTTTATGAAAACTCATATTCTATCATTTATTGGCCTATTTCAAAAAGTGTGGCAACTATCCCACATTTACCCTATCTTAATATATATAAATCTCCTGTCACGATGTTTGTCTGCGATGGATTCCTAAACTACATAACCGATTTTAAATTAAATTGGCACACCGCGAGCAGTCTGGTCCAACTTGAGAGATAGGATAGTTATTATTTCGATTAATAGTCTTTAGATGACAATATCCGAGCGCAGCCGGAATGGGCCGCTAGTGTATGTATAAATATCATGTTTTACTAAAGGATATACAATAATATGAAATTTATATAAATTAACGATTTAAATAAGAGGAACGACTTATCACGTAGGCAGATAGATCTGATTTACCAGTTGTTTGAAAACTGCAACTGATGGAGCTGTCTAGTAATAATATAGCCTTTTAGATCTCTTATATCTTAGTTTATGAAAATAGCAAAAAGAAGAGATGATAGCACGCCGCCTTGTGGGACACCGGCATCTTCGAGGTGAATACGTAGTCGGCGTACATAGATGTAGAACTAGGCGGATTTTTTTTCTTAGTACCTAGTCAGTCATACATGTAGATCTAAGTGTATGACTAGATGGAACAAAAAAATAATATTTTACGTATTCCAAGTAGTCTAGTAGTAGAACTAGGTGTTTTTTTTCTTTTTCATCATACATGTAGAACTAAGTTGACTAGATGGAACAAGTCACTTTTTGAAGTGAAAATTTCTGGTGCGCCACAGACAGATTTTTCGTTAGCTGTGAATTGAATTCTAGCGTCACGCTCGGGAATGATAAGAAATCTTCGGGTTAACACGGGACCATGGCCATTCGGCATCTAGAAATACGTCAGCATTTCCCATTGGCCACGCCCTCCGGTTTCACCCGTGAGGTTTCCAAAGTAAACTATCAAATTGTGAGTAAAAAGTTTTCATTCTTTTTTTTTTCTTTATTCCTCGTCCTAAGAAGTCTAACTTTAACGTCTAACGTTAAAGTCTAGCCAACCAGCATCAGCTCATCATTATCATCTACAAAAATTCAGACTGCATGGACAGTTTCTACCAGCCATGTTATTTATGACAGTTATTCAACTCGTCCACTGTGTCGCATTCGGCCAGGTATTCGAAGTGATTTCGGAGTTCTAATGCTTTGGCTATATTAGCGGGCTACGGCGAATATTCGTATTGAAGCGATGAATGTGGCCGGTTACGTCGGGTCATCGCGTAGTATTCAGGTGAAGACGATGCATCGCATCAACTCGACACAAATCTTCTTAATGTAGACAAGAACATCGTCAATGCCCGAATACGATGTTTTTGTCACGCCAACACGATACGAATCTTCGCCCGCTAATGTAGCCGAAGCATAACTGAAAGTCCTCGGGATTTTGAATTTAGTCCGGATTTGGACAAAAAGTAAACTTCATCAGACGAGACATCTCAAGTTTACCGTCCATCGATATAAATCAAAAGATGTGCCCTGACCACCTCGAAATTGTTAACAGACTACGTCTCTATTACATCTCTATTGGTTTACAACTACCAATCTACTTGACCCCTAGAATCGCTAGCGGCGAGATATGTTCTACTTGTTTTGGTTGTTGACAACAAATAGCGATAACTAGGTATAAACGTCCGTCATTCACCACATCCTACAATCGACAAAAAGGCAAAGAGTGGGGTCACTCTTCCCAACGATAACATAATTCCGTGCGCCTGAAGTTTGGGAGAGCACATCCATTTATTTATATCGATGCTACCGTCGATATACAATGAGCTTCTAATGCTTCAGCTACATTAGCGGGTGAAGATTTGTGTCGAGTTGACGCGATGCATCGTTTTCGCCCGAATACTACGCGAAAACAAGATGTACCCCCGGCCACATTCATCGCGTTAACACGAATATTCGCCGTAGCCTGCTAATGTAGCTAAAGCATAACCAATCGGCAATCGCTGCCAGTCTTGACACTATTGATCACCGAGACAACTTCAACCCTCAGACCAACTTTACTAGTAGTGGTAGGAGTGGTAGGTTTAGTAGTGGTAGGACTCTTGGCAGAGAGACCTTGGGCCACCTGGAGAAGTACCACACCTTTGCCAGTTATTCTACCACCAAGCAGTAATGTAAAATCATTACTGTGTTCCGGTTTGAAGACCAATGTTTGCAGAGAAATTACAGAGCTTAGAGATATAACATCTTAGAGATATAACGTCTCCGGGTGACGAGCGCAGTGCTAGGTAATGATTCATGTTTCAATAGCTGCATGTCACTGTGCTGTTATGTGGCAGGCATGTTGCTTACAATCAGGCACATGTCCTGCTAGTCGCGTCACTCTAGGTATGCTCTAAAAAATCGTCTTTCTAACCACCAAACTCTTAAATTGTATTTCTAAATATTACTCGGGCTGACAATAATTGTTATCTACGATATAAGCGACGAAGATTTCAATACTGCTTTGACTTTACTCAAAAACTTAACAGCTTTTGGGCTAGCGTAATGTTGACAAAATATTCGAAGTATGAATGAATGAATAAATGAAAATTCTTTATTGTTCACAACTTAAAAAATAACACATATAATATTGGAAAACAGTAAATCTTGTGAAACAGCTGGCGGCCTTATCGCTGAAAGCGATTTCTTCCAGGCAACCTTGGGGTGGACAAAATGATGGAGAAACTAAAAGCGTGGTGCGCAACAAAGACTATTACTACGAGATAAACGTACATTCTAATAACATTACACACAAATACTTAGCTACACAATATTATAATACACTAATAAATAAAACTAATCATATATATACATAATAAACATACATACTAACTAACAAGATGATAAATACCTAAATAAAAGACAAATAACTGAACGGTAACAGCAATAAAGAATACCAAGTAATCTAATCCTTGAAGTGATCACGGAAGCGAAAAAGTAATATTATTATTACTAGTTTACAAATAAGCCATTTTTCAAACATTACGTCACATGAAAAAAAAAAAATAATAATAATGAAAAACTTACAATTACAGAGGTTGTAGCTTTGACATGTATAATTCTTTTACGTGATCTTTAAAGACAGGCAACGACTGCAATTTTCTAATACAGACTGGCAGATCGTTCCATAACAGAACAGCCTGAAAGGCAAAGGACTTGCCATAAAAGGTTTCAGAACGAGCAGAAGGGGCCATCAGGGTCAGGTTAGTTTTTGATCTTAGTGGAAGAGAATGACAATCCTGTAGAAAAGTAAACCGCTCTTTAAGGTAACGCGGTGTGCAGGGGTTAAATAAAATGTTGTACAGAAGAGAAAGAATGTGTGCATTACGACGTTGGCGAATTGGTAACCACTTGAGTTTAGCGCGAAATCGGGAAACGTGATCATATTTGCGTAATCCAAATATGAATCTAATGCAATAATTTTGAAGGCGCTCAAGTTTATTAAGCTGGTCCTCTCTCAGATCAAGAAAACAGACGTCAGCATAGTCCAAGATGGGGAGCAGGAGAGATTGTGCGAGTGCAACTTTAGTGGCAGTGGGTAAAAAGTTTCGTAAACGCCTGAGTGAGGCACCTGATGCAAAAATCTTGCTGCTAATCGTCTTAATGTGGCTGTCCCAAGATAGAGTTCGATCTAATGTTATACCAAGATTTCTAACTGAGTCACTGAATGGTATCACAATGCCGTTAAACATAACGTTGGGAATTGTAGTCCAATCAATTCTGGAGATCCAGTACGAACTGCCCACTACTATAGCCTGTGATTTTTCGGGATTGACATCCAGTCCAAAAGACTTGCTCCATTTGTGGATAGAAGATAAATCGGAATTTGTTTTTGAAATGGCTAATGAAAGTTCGAGAAATGAAGCGTGTGTATAAATTTGGAGATCGTCTGCGTAAAGGTGGTAGGAAGAAGTAATGTGTTTAGAAATAGTGTTTTTGAAAATAGCAAAAAGAAGAGGAGATAAGACACCGCCTTGAGGGACACCAGCAGTTGTATTACACCAAGAAGAAAAGGTATCTTCTAGGCGAATCCGTTGCCGGCGTCCTTGTAGATAACTACGAAACCAATCGATTACCGGTGGAGATATGTTAAGTGAGCGTAGTACTGCTAGTAAAATGTCGAAATTGACGGCGTTGAAAGCATTACTGAAGTCTAACAGAGCTAGAACAGTAAGCTTGCCGTCATCCATCCCCAGGCGAATATCGTCGGTGACTTTAATAAGCGCAGACACAGTGCTATGCCCTGTAGTACCTGTAGTACCTGAAGTACCCACTTCTTTATCGATAAATAGTGATAGGTTACTAGCACTTGTTGCGAATCGCCGTGGATCGAATCTTTAATCTTTTGGTCGTTATTCTAACTTTTGTTGAATGATGAAATTAATTTTCTAATGTCACACTCGAAAATTGATTACATAGTCATTATGTACAGTACGTCTGTACAATAAGTAGTAGTTGTCATTACGACTGAGGATAGGACAGTACCTAAATATGAAAATAACAGTAAAATGATCTGGTATCAATAGTAAAATCTTCCTAAAGTCTTCAACTTTTGTCGGACCTAAGTGGTAAGAATCACAATATTTACTAACTCATAATAATCTAGTCAACAAGTTTAAAAACATGCTAATAGAAATAAAACTCCTAGAAACATGTGAGATACCTCATTGAATTCGGAATGACGTCTAGAAAATATATTTTTAAAGGGTTATTAGCACATGATATGTTTTTTAAATTATTATATGTTTAAATCATTATATGTTTTTTAAATCGTATTATTATTTATATATTTTAAATAAATAGTAACGAGACGAACAGGACATGTGCCTGATGGTAAGAAACATGCCTGCCGCATAACAGCACAATGACACGCAGCTATTGGAAAATGAAGAGTCTAAATCATTACCTAGCACCACACTGCGCTCGCCACCCAGAGACCTAAGATGCCCTATGCCCTGTAATTTTTCTGGAAACATTTCCCTTCAAACCGGAATACGGTAATGTTTGCACATTACTGCTTGCCGGTAGAATATCTGGCAAAGGTGTGGTACTTCTCCAGGCGGACTTTACTAAGAGTCCTACCACTACAAAGTATTTTAGAAAAGGAAATCATTAATTAAGAAATTATGAAATTCGTGAAAGCTATCATTGCCCCTATTCAATAGACAAATAAATATTTTTAATAAATAATTTCCTTGTGTGTCAACATTAACAATTTGGTATAGGTAAACAAATAATATTAACCATTATAAATCTTCAAAAATTTTAAAATAATAGAAAAACAACCATAAGTCTCTATTTGTTGCAAATTATTTAAACAATTGAAATAATAAAAAAACAATATTTAAAAAAATATGTCACCTATGCAACAAGATAGTAAAAAAAATGTTTAAATCCCAAGATAGCCTAGTTTTTCCATAAATAATTTCGTAACAAATGGCGATTTTTTTTCTTCTTCTAATGTTAATTAATACCTATATTAGATGCAAAAACAGCAATGGTAAGATATTACTAAAAGAAACTATTATACATTTCATTTTTTGTTGATATGAAACAAATCATAACTACCAAAGTAATAAACTTTAATTAAAAAAAAACATTATTCTATGAAGTACTTAAATGAGAAGAGCTCCACGAAGCGAAAAATTGATTTACCAATTATTTAAACTTTTACGCCGTAATTTATAAAAACGATACCGTAAAGAGATTAGTTAATTAACATTGATATAACTTTATGAAAACTCAACATATTTTATATATTTTACCAAGTTTTTGTATATATTTTGTTTTGTATCTAGATTACACTATTTATTTTTCAAATTTTTAAATTGTTGTTTAATACTGTAAAATCAATATTTTAGATGATAATATGCCAGCTTGTTATATGGGGCGTCTATACCGTGGCGACCTCGAAAAGCTTCATAAATGAGTGTAAATAATAATTATAGAGTTCTAGGAGTTACGATTTTATATTTGAAATTTTCTCTTCTTTCAGGATTTTCTTTTAAATTCTCTTAAGTATCATGAGTTGAGAAAATATTAAAGAATAACCAAATACCTTATTTTTGTAATCTTATTTTGTTAATAACTATTGCAATTTTTTATGTGCTTAATAAACCGTTATTATAATTTTTTCTAGTCCTTCTTCTGAATCGAATGAGGTATCGCACATGTTTCTAGGAGCTTTATTTCTATTTAGCACGTTTTTTAACTTGTTGACTACACTAAATTAGCCAGCGCGTAACCGCTACTCGCCTGATAAAAAAAAATTATGACGTATATCATAGACCAAAATAAAGTGTCCAAGTGCGAGTCGGACTCGCCCATGAAGGGTTCCGTTGCAGCAAGTAACATAATAAATATAGTACACAAACATAGTTCTTGTAGTTCGTTGTAACTTTGATCGAAGTTGTAATAAAATTGTGTTTATGACGTACTTAAAAACACTACTTACCCGGTCGAATTCAAACCAATTTTCGGTGAAATATGCATGGTAATTGTACATCATATATATGTTTTAGTTTTATCCTTCTTTACTTTAGCAGTTACAGGGGACGGGGGGACGACATTTCACCACTTTGGAAGTGTCTCTAACGCAAACTATTCAGCTTAGAAAAAAATGATATGGAATACCTCACATTATTTTTTATATTATTTTTAAAGACTTATCCTTAGACACGCCACACGTATGGGTTGGTGAAAAAATTTTTTTTGAGTTTCAGTTCTGTGTATGGGGGGCACCCCCAAATTTATTGTTTTTTTTGTATTTTAATATAAAAATCTAAATTCGGTTCACAGAATACATCTATTAACCCAATTTCAACACTATAGTTATTACAGTTTTGGAAAAAAATGGCTGTGACATACGGACGGACAGACAGACATGACGAATCTATAAGGGTTCCGATGTTACGTTTTACGGATCCCTAAAAAGCCCTCGAATTATACTACCTACAAGAGAGTATAAGCATAGCGCTCAGTACTCAGTACTTCTCACAAGTATTATTAAGACACGGCCATATCACACCCCTGGGCAAGTGCGGGTCGTTTTCTTTGTGATTTTTAATATTTTCTATTATATTACAGATTACAGATGGCATCCCTCAAGCTAACTTTTTTCTTGGCTCTATTAATAATAACTCTTTTGGCGACCCAAATATCCGGCAAATGCCACTGCAAACACAAGTCCAAGTCCCATAAAAAAAAACATTGTAGTGGGAAAAAAAGTTCAGATTCCTCGTACTCGTACTACTACCCGTACAGTTATTATTCATATTACTATCCTTATTATTATTATTGGTACGGTTGATGTTGAAGAAATATAATTAAATATATGAATTTGATGAGTCGTTTTATTCTGTGTTTTCTACAAATAGCTCTAACGGAAAATATGGAATTCACCTAACATTATATTCTATCTAGACAAGAACTTTGCCTATGCCCGAATACGATGTTTTTGTCGCGCCAACACGATACGAATCTTCGTACGCTAATGTAGTCGTATTCGTGCATAGGCAATGTTCTTCTCTACACTAAGGCGGCCGAAGATTCGTGTCGAGTTGACGCGATGCATCGTCTTCGCCCGAATACTACGCGATAACGATAACACGATGTACTCGGCCACATTCATCGCGTTAACACGAATATTCGCCGTAGATGCCGTAGTCGCTAATATAGCCGAAGCATAACCAATCGGCAATCGTTGCCAGTCTTGACAAGCAGTAATGTGCAAATATTTCTGTGTTCCGGTTTGAAGAGCTATGTTTCCAGAGAAATTACAGGGCTTAGAGATATAACATCTTAGATCTCTGGGTGACGAGCGCAGTGCAGAGCTAGGTTATGATTTGTACTTTCATGTTTCAATAGCTGCATGTCAGTGTGCTGTTATGTGGCAGGCATGTTGCTTACAATCAGGCACATCTCCTGCTAGTCTCGTCACTCTAGGTATGCTCTAAAAAAATCCTCTTTCTAACCACCAAACTCTTAAATTGTATTTCTAAATATTACTCGGGCTGACAATAATTGTTATCTGCGATATAAGCGACGAAGATTTCAATACTGCTTTGACTTTACTCAAAAACTTAACAGCTTTTGGGCTAGCGTAATGTTGACAAAATATTCGAAGTACCCACTTCTTTATCGATAAATAGTGATAGGTTACTAGCACTTGTTGCGAATCGCCGTGGATCGAATCTTTAATCTTTTGGTCGTTATTCTAACTTTTGTTGAATGATGAAATTAATTATCTAATGTCACACTCGAAAATTGATTACATAGTCATTATGTACAGTACGTCTGTACAATAAGTAGTAGTTGTCATTACGACTGAGGATAGGACAGTACCTAAATATGAAAATAACAGTAAAATGATCTGGTATCAATAGTAAAATCTTCCTAAAGTCTTCAACTTTTGTTGGACCTAAGTGGTAAGAATCACAATATTTACTAACTCATAATAGTCTAATCAATAAGTTCAAAAACGTGCTAATAGAAATAAAGGTTCTAGAAACATGTGCGATACCTCATTGAATTCGGAATGACGTCTAGAAAAAATATTTTTAAAGGGTTTATTAGCATTTTAAACAAATACACGGGTAACTCACGTATAAAATAGTCAGAACAGTCCGACTCGAGTTTCGATCGCATCCGGCGATCTTCTTCAAGGCGAGCGCACTCGAGCGCATGTTCGCAGCTCGATTAGCACTGATTTTTAGCACATCGAAAATTGCGATAGTCATTATCAAAATAAGATTACAAAAACAGGTATTTTGAAAAATTACAAAATTAAAACAACTAAAATTATTACAAAATACAAATTACAGAAATTTTGAAAAAATATCAAAAATATCAAAAAATAAATTGAATCTACCCTCAAATGTTTTGAGGTTTGACAAAACAAATCGTAAGTGAAGCTTTACATTAATCATTTTTCGCGGCAGCAGTATAAAAAAAACTATGAACTAGTGAAATCAATTAATAGAATTTGTATTAAAATGACCCGCAACTGACGAATCAAGAGATTTTTAAAAAAGATCTTGAAAAAGGAGGAAATTTCCAATATAAATTCCTAATTCCTAGAACTTTATCTTTACTATTTATGCCCTTTTTGTAACGCTGAAAGAAGAGCTCCGCTAGGTCGCTTTTAGACGCGTCGTCTAAAAAGCTGGCATATCATCGAAAACATTTATTTTACAGTATTAAACTTCAATTTAAACATTTGAAAAAAAAATTGTGTAATTTAGATACTTAAACATACAAAACCTCGGTAAAAGAAAAAAAATGACGATTTTTCATAAAGTTATGCCATTAATTAACTAATCTTTTTCCGATTTATGTTATTATAAATTACGGCATAAAAGTTTAAATAATTGGTCTATAATTTTTTCGCTTCGTAAAGCTCTTCTCATTTAAGTCTTACTATTGCTGTTTTTGCATCTAATATAGGTATTAATTAACATTAGACTAACAAAAACGTCATTTGTTAAGAGATTGTTCATGGAAAAACCGGGCTATCTTGGGATTTCAACATTTTTTTTTTACCATCTTATTGCATAGGTTAAATAATGTTTTTTTTGTAAAAAAAAACGTTTTTATTATATATTATTTTTAAATAAAGAGTAACGAGACGAGCAGGACATGTACCTGATGGTAAGCAACATGCCTGCCACATAACAGTACAATGACACGCAGTTATTGGAGCATGAAGAGTCCAAATCATTACCTAGCACCGCACTGCGCTCGTCACCCAAAGGTCACCTAACCTCGTCACCTAAGATATTTTCTATGCCCTGTAATTTCTCTGGAAACATTAGCACATTACTGCTTGCCGGTAGAATATCTGACAAAGGTGTGGTACTTCTCCAGGCGGACTCTGCTAAGAGTCCTACTACTACAAAGTATTTCAGTAAAGTAAATCATTAATTAAGAAATTGTTGTATTCGTAAAAGCTATCATTGCCCCTATTCAATAGATTAACAGAGAAATATTTTTTTAATAAATAATTTCCTTGCGTGGCATCTTTAACAATTTGGTATAGGTAAACAAATAATAGTACAGTATAATAATAGTACAAATAGCGATTTTTTTTCTTCTAATGTTAACTAATACCTGTATTAGATGCAAAACAGCAATGGTAAGATATTACTAAAAAAAACTATGTTAAATTTCATTTTTTGTTGATATAAAACAAATCATAACTACCAAAGTAATAAACTTTAATAAAATAAATCCATTATTCTATGAAGTACCTACTTAAATGAGAAGAGCTCCACGAAGCGAAAAATTGATATACCAATTATTTAAACCTTAATGCCGTATTTATAATAAAGTAGCCAAGTGCGAGTTGGACTCGCCCATGAAGGGTTCCGTTGCAGCAAGTAACATAACATACATAGTACACATAGTTCTTGTAGTTCATTGTATCTTTGATCGAAGTTTCAATAACAGTATTTTATGACGTACTAAAAAAAAACTACTCATCAGATCGAGTTCAAACTAATTTTCGTTGGTAGTTTACATGGTAATGTACATCATATATTTTTTTTAGATTTTTCATTATCTTACTTTAGAAGTTAGAGGGGGGGGGACACACATTTTACCACTTTGGAAGTGTCTCTTGCGCAAACTATTCAGTGTAAACGAAAATGATTTTAGAAACCTCAACATCATTTTTAAAGACCTATCGATAGACATCCCACACGTGTAGGTTTGATGAAAAAAAAATTTTTGAGTTTCAGTTCTCAGTATGGGGGGCAACCCTAATTTTTCTTTTTTTTAAATTGTTTTGTTCAAATCTTAATGCGGTTCACAGAATACATCTACTTACCAAGTTTCAACAGTGTAGTTCTCATAGTTTCGGCAAAAAGTGGCTGTGACATACGGACGGACAGACAGACAGACAGACAGACAGACAGACAGACAGACAGACAGACAGACAGACAGACATGACGAATCTATAAGGGTTCCGTTTTTACGTTTTACGGAACCCTAAAAACGATACCGTAAAGAGATTAGTTAATTAACATTGATATAACTTTATGAAAACTCAACATATTTTATATCTTTTACCAAGTTTTTATATGTTTAAGTATCTAGATTACACTATATATTTTTCAAATTTTTAAATTGTTATTTAATACTGTAAAATCAATATTTTAGATGATAATATGCCAGCTTGTTATAAATATGACGCGTCTATATCGTAGCGACCTCGAAAAGCTTTACTTTCAGCGGTAAAAAATGAGTGTAAATAATAATTATAGTGTTCTAGGAGTTACGACTTTATATTTGAAATTTCCTCTTCTTTCAGAATTTTTTTAAAATTCTCTTATGTTTAATTAGTTGAGAAATTATTAAAGAATAACTAAATACCTGCTTTTTAGGGTTCCGTAAAACGTAAAAACGGAACCCTTATAGATTCGTCATGTCTGTCTGTCTGTCTGTCTGTCTGTCTGTCTGTCTGTCTGTCCGTCCGTATGTCACAGCCACTTTTTGCCGAAACTATGAGAACTACACTGTTGAAACTTGGTAAGTAGATGTATTCTGTAAACCGCATTAAGATTTTTACAAAAGTTTAAAAAAAAAAACAAAAATTAGGGGTGCCCCTCATACTGAGAACTGAAACTCAAAAATTTTTTTTTCATCAAACCTACACGTGTGGGGTGTCTATCGATAGGTCTTTGAAAATGATGTTGAGGTTTCTAATATAATTTTTGTCTACACTGAATAATTTGCACGAGAGACGCTTCCAAAGTGGAAAAATGTGTGTCCCCCCCCCCCTCTAACTTCTAAAGTAAGAGAATGAAAAAACTAAAAAAAATATATGATGTACATTACCATGAAAACTACCAACGAAAATTAGTTTGAACTCGATCTGGTGAGTAGTTTTTTTTAGTACGTCATAAATACACTATTATTAAAACTTCGATCAAAGTTACAACGAACTACAAGAACTATGTATATTATGTTACTTGCTGCAACGGAACCCTTCATGGGCGAGTCTAACTCGCACTTGGCTACTTTATTGTAATCTTATTTTGTTTATAACTATTGCAATTTTTAGGGTTCCGTAAAACGTAAAAACGGAACCCTTATAGATTCGTCATGTCTGTCTGTCTGTCTGTCTGTCTGTCTGTCTGTCTGTCTGTCTGTCTGTCTGTCCGTCCGTATGTCACAGCCACTTTTTGCCGAAACTATGAAAACTACACTGTTGAAACTTGGTAAGTAGATGTATTCTGTAAACCGCATTAAGATTTTTACAAAAGTTTAAAAAAAAAACAAAAATTAGGGGTGCCCCTCATACTGAGAACTGAAACTCAAAAATTTTTTTTTCATCAAACCTACACGTGTGGGGTGTCTATCGATAGGTCTTTGAAAATGATGTTGAGGTTTCTAATATAATTTTTGTCTACACTGAATAATTTGCACGAGAGACGCTTCCAAAGTGGAAAAATGTGTGTCCCCCCCCCCTCTAACTTCTAAAGTAAAAGAATGAAAAAACTAAAAAAAATATATGATGTACATTACCATGAAAACTACCAACGAAAATTAGTTTGAACTCGATCTGGTGAGTAGTTTTTTTTAGTACGTCATAAATACACTATTATTAAAACTTCGATCAAAGTTACAACGAACTACAAGAACTATGTATATTATGTTACTTGCTGCAACGGAACCCTTCATGGGCGAGTCCAACTCGCACTTGGCTACTTTATTGTAATCTTATTTTGTTTTTAACTATTGCAATTTTTATGTGCTAATAAACCGTTACTATCATTTTTTCTAGTCCTTCTTCTGAATCGAATGAAGTATCGCACATGTTTCTAGGAGCTTTATTTCTATTTAGCACGTTTTTTAACTTGTTGACTACACTAAATTAACCAGCGCGTAACCGCTACTCGCCTGATAGAAAGAAAAATGATGACGTGTATCATAGACCAAAATAAAGTGGCCAAGTGCGAGTCGGACTCGCCCATGAAGGGTCCCGTTGCAGCAAGTAACATAATATACATAGTACACATAGTTCTTGTAGTTTGTTGTAACTTTGATCGAAGTTGTAATAAAATTGTATTTATGACGTAGGTACTAAAAAACACTACTTACCCGGTCGAATTAAAACCAATTTTCGGTGAAAGTTTGCATGGTTTGTACATCATGTATATGTTTTAGTTTATCCGTCTTTACTTCAGAAGTTACAGGGGGGGGGGGACATCTTACCACTTTGGAAGTGTCTCTAACGCAAACTATTCAGTTTAGAAAAAAATTAAATGGGATACCTCAACATTATTTTTGAATACCTATCCATTGACGCCCCACACGTATGGGTTGGTGAAAAAAATTTTTTTGAGTTTCAGTTCTACGTTTGGGGGCACCCCCAAAATTTATTGTTTTTTTGGATTTTAATATAAAAATCTAAATTCGGTTCACAGAATACATCTACTTACCAAATTTCAACAGTATAGTTATTACAGTTTTGGAAAACAATGGCTGTGACATACCTACGGATGGACAGACAGACATGACGAATCTATAAGGGTTCCGTTGTTACGTTTTACGGATCCCTAAAAAGCCCTCGAATTATACTACCTACAAGAGAGTATAAGCATAGCGCTCAGTACTTAGTGCTCAGTACTTCTCACAAATATAAAGACACGGCCATATCACACCCCTGGGCAAGTGCAGGTCGTTTTCTTTGTGATTTTTAATATTTTCTATTATATTACAGATTACAGATGGCATCCCTCAAGCTAACTTTTTTCTTGGCTCTATTAATAATAACTCTTTTGGCGACCCAAGTATCCGGCAAATGCCACTGCAAACACAAGTCCAAGTCCCATAAAAAAAAACATTGTAGTGGAAAAAAAAAATCAGATTCCTCGTACTCGTACTACTACCCGTACAATTATTATTCATATTACTATCCTTATTATTATTATTGGTACGGTTGATGTTGAAGATTTGTAATTAAATATGTGAGTTTGATGAGTCGTTTTATTCTGTTTTTTCTACAAATAGCTCTAACCGAAAATATGAAATTCACCTAACATTATATTCTATCCTGTCAAGTCTAGTTCTCAATGGAACCACAGGTGAAGTTAATGTTTTGATTTGTTGGAATTAAATGAAATTTACTAGGCACTAGCGGTGCGCCCCGGCTTCATCATCATCATCAGCCGCAAGACGTCCATTGCTGAACAAATGCCTCCTAGGTTTCCACAACGAACGGTCCCGCGCAACCTGCAACCAGTGGTTTCCAGCGACCTTTGTGAGGTCATCTGTCCATCTAGTGGGAGACCGTCCAATACTGCGTCTTCCGGTTCGTGGTCGCCACCCGAAAACCTTTCTTCCCCATCGCCCCGGCTTCGCACGGGTCCAAAGCTGATACATACTAAATATACTAATACAAATTTAATAGTTATTGTGGGTTATTTCTAAGAGATAGACATATTTATATTTTTATTTTATTTATTCATTTGTTTCACTACAGACCATAAAAAATACAAATTAATAATAGTTTTGTTACGTCAAAAAATAATAAGAACTAAATCAAATTAAATAAACGAAGAGAAAAATACACAAAAAAAGTTGAGAGGTGTCAAGGGACACCCGGATGGAACGAAGTTCTTGTCGATTTATTATTATAGTAGCATTTCAGTCGAATTTAGTCGCTACTGATTTTAGTGTAGGGTATTAGCATCAGTAAGAATCAGAGTACCTACCTACTCAGTCTGAATTTAGTACTCTAGGTAGCTAGGTCTTTCGAACCAATCATACTATCAGTTCATTACACGCAACGTAACGTACTACGTCTGAACTACGTACGACGTAACGTGTAATCCCTGATGAATGGAACAGTTTCGTGACTGATGCCTGAAACTAAATATAGTAGGATGAAACCTATTGTAAATGGAAGAGAATATGACAAAAGTGAATGAAAATCGTCAAATAACTGTATTTCGGGTTTATTTTGCGGTTCTGAATGATTACTTTACATACATTCTCAGGAAAAAAAAGAACAAAATTATCGTACCGGTAGTGACCTCTCCAGATTTTCTATGACACTAGAGTAGGATACAATCCACAGCTGAATTTAATTTTGAGTTCTGCGCCACCTATTGGTGATTGTAGGAACTTTGATGTGCAAGTCGATTCGGGCAATGGTCGTGTGGTACTTCAATTTAAAATTAAATTCAAATACACGACTAAATTTTATAAGAAGCTATGACTACGTCGACTATTAGGAAACCGCCACACAGATTTCCATAAAATTTATATGGAAATATCTCAAGTATTTTGTACCAACCAAATGAAAAAAAAAACATCAAAATCGAATCTCAATTAGCGGAGCTATCGCGTAAGATACGTACCAAAATATAGAACGGCGTTGAGATCATTCTCCTATTTTAAAGCCGGTAAAAAAATTAATTATATTGTCACATAAGCGAAAATTTGATAATTAAATTAGTGTTGGTCTAGCCTCAAACCAAATACTCATAGGCTTAGTTGTGCAACTAAGTATATTAATGTGCAATAGAATTTTGTTTTCGTCATCGTTTGTTAGAAAATACTTAGATACAAATTAAATGCGTTGATAAAGAGGGATCCTTTATAAAAACTACTAGCAGCGCCTCGCGGTGTTACCCGCGAAGGTCCCGTTCCCGTTGTTCCCGTGTTTTTCCGGGATAAAAAGTAACCTATGTGTGCTTCCAGACTATAATCTATCTGTGTTCCGAATTTCAGCCCGATCCGTTCATACCTTAGGACGTGATTGAGCAACAAACATCCAAACATCCAAATATCCAAACATCCATACATTGACATTTATAATATTAGTAGGATAGTAGGATATTAGTAGGATTATTCTCAGGAAAAAAAGAACAAAAAGAGTTTTGCGGGAACTATCGGGATTCGATCCGGGGTATCCCAACTTCACAGGTGACACCTTACCATTTGCGCCAATCGGTCATTGATCGCAATGGTGAAATTTGTTATCGTATTCTAATTCTGTCACGTGACAGGGCACAAAACGTTACAACTTTTTCGTGAGAATTTTTTCCGTCTAGCTCCCTTTCATAACGCGCGATAAGGAACTTCGTTCCAACTTTCAACGCTATCTTAATCTAAATTGGGTCTATATGGGGTGGCATAACATTTTTTGTCCTATTTTCGGTAGGCATAACGTTTTTAGGACTAATGATAATTTACCATAACAACTAAACGCATAACTGTCTACGCATAATGTTAACTAGCATAACCATATATAACATAACGATAACTTAGCATAATGTTTAAACGCATAGCCATATATAGCATACAGATAACTTAGTATAATGTTTCGACGCATAACTATAAATAGCATAATGGTTAAAGGCACACATTGAGAAAAGCATAACAATACCTAAACATACTGATCAACGGCATAAACTTTAAACGCCTAACTAAAAAACAAGTGTAAAGAGCGGACATAAATAAAATACGTGGGTGTGTGAAATGCGGGTGGGTACTTCGACAACAATATTTATTATTCGTAATGTAGGTATCTACTAATTTAATGGAATATCTATGCAGGACTATGCAGTAGTATAACAATTTTTGTACCAATTTATGTAGACATAACGTTTTTAGGACTTAAAAACCTACATACACCTAAGACATATGGTGCACTTTTTGACTCCGGGTGGGCTCCCGCCAGAAGCTCTTCGGTCAGCCCTGAGTGTTGCTTCTCCATACTCGGCCTGCACTCCACTACGGAGGTCGCCGGCTCGCTTCGCTCGCCACCTCCCCCCTTCGCTACGCTTGGCCTCGCATGGATCGCTCCACTCAGGACCTCCCTTGAGCTTCTGGCTCCCGCATTTTTTAAATACACTCTAGGGGTAGTAGCGACAAGACTAGGTGGAGTCGGGGTGCTCCGAGTCGGATCTGGACCCTATATAACCTGGTTATATATTACGTAGCACAACAAATAATTAAAAAATGCCTAAATGCGTCTGAGCAACAGTCGAATTGAATGTAGCACAATAGATTTTTATGATTAAAACACATAACGCCAAAAAACAATTATGCAAAAGTTACATTATGACACTGTATGTTATGCTACATTCATTATGACAAAGTAAATTAGGAAAAAAAAATTATGCGATTTAAACGGCACCTTAAAAAAAATAGAACAAATAAAAAAATGCTTAAAAACTATTATGCGTCTCATCAATAGTCGAATAAAATGTAGTACAATAGATCGATATGCTTAAAACACATGACGCCAAAAAATGATTATGCGAAAGTTACATTATGACACTATACATTATGCTACATTCATTATGACAAAGTAAATTAGGAACAAAAAGTTATGCGTTCTAATAGGCTCCCTCTAAATTTCGGTTTAGATCCGGAGTGCTCAATGTGCAGTCTGGTCCAATACTGCATCATTGAGCAGCCCAGATCCATCCGCCAGGCGAATAGCTGCAGGTAGTTGTTACGACTGCCCCACACCCGGCGCATCAGGCGCATCAGGGCGCATCAGGGGCATCAGGGGCATCAGGGGCATCAGGGCCATCAGGGGCATCAGCGGCATCAGGCGCATCTGAGGCATCAGGCGCATCAGGGGCGCAACCCGCTTGCGCATGATCGCTGCAAACCCATCCACATGTGCGTCTGCAAACATCCCCGACGCGCTACAGTGGCGCGGCAGCCACAACAGTGAACTAAAGGCGTTGTTGTATTGGACACGCAGGGCGTTACATGACTTCTTTATGTATTTGACCCATAGGCTGCACGTGTAAAAATATTGACAGTAGGCTCTAAATAAATTAACCTGTACTTGCGATGGAGATCGAGCAAACCTACGAGCCAGCATTTTGCCCCTGATATACAACGCCCTGCGCCCTTTCCATGTCAACGTCATCTGCGAGTGAGTCGGTGACCCAGTGACCCAGATACTTAAATTGCGGAACTTGTTTCAAGACACTGTCGCCTAATAAAACCGGAGGGACTGCGTCATACATTTTCGTTCTGATAGCTGATGGCTGATGCTGTTCACAAAAACACCATCAATCGAACAGCCGACACGGGCATCGCTGAGTCTATGAATCAGGCGGTCTATGTATATATTGAAGAGGCTTGGTGATTTCAGTTCTCCTTATCTTGCACCGCCCTCCAGTCTGTACACGTCCGACAGTGACTCCGACCACCTCACAAAATTGCTCTGACGGCCGTACCAATACTTTAAGAGTGAAATTAATAAAACGGGGAGGTCCGTATCGCTCACCAGCTTTTATCACAACCTGTCGTACGCCACCAGACCAAAAGCCTTGGATAAATCTAGGAAGCAGGCAGAGACAGGTGTGTCTCTCTCTGTGTAGTACTGAATGGTGTACTTGAGATGCAATAAAGCCTTCAGTCGACAACCCTGGTCTAAACCCAAACTGAGCATCATGTAACTTTAGATGTAAACGTAAATGCTTGTCAATCATATCATCCACCACCTTGGCAATTATAGTTGTGAGCGATATAGACCTATGGTTTCCCTATCATTGCGTCAGGCACACAAAAAGTGAAGAACATGGCGAGCACCCTTGGGAGATGAAAATCTGCATGTTGCAAGTGCTTATTACTTAGGGAATCACGACCTGGGGATTTTCCTTGCTTCATTCGTACTTTACAATTGCGCCTTTGTAAGTTCCCTGGCGAGGAAGTGTAAACGGTTAACTTTACTTATGAGGTGTTTTTTTACTATTATAGGTTAGCACTTGACCACCACCCCACCTGATGTTAAGCGACGATGCGATCTACGATGGAGAGTGCTTACCTAGAAGAAACCGATTCACTCTCGATTTGAAGACACCACGATTGTAACTATCAGGGAAAACCCACTCAGGCAAAGCATTCCACAATCTAGACGTTCTTATCATAAACGTGGAGCCAAATCTCTTCGTTCGTGTTTTTGGAACGTCGACCATGAAACGATGTCGCTTTTTTGAGATACGATAAGTCCGATAGAAGGAGGGGCAAGATGGTATTAGATCATGTAAATCAGTTGCACACTACGTTTCCGCGAATTCCGAGATGAGATGAGTTTAATATCGAGGTTTGGTTTGTTGCATTACGAGTATAAGTTTTAATAGCTTTGTATACTTTATTTTTCTGAAAGCTCACATTTTTGAGTTTACATTTGTAAACTCAACAATGATGAGCTTGTTAGTATCTGTTTTTAAGGGTTCCGTAAAACGTAAAAACGGAACCCATAAGGGTTCCGTTTTTAATAATAAAATAATCTATAAAGATTCGTCATGTTTGTCTGTCTGTCTGTCTGTCCATCCGTATGTCACAGCCACTTTTTGCCGAAACTATGAAAACTACACTATTGAAACTTGGTAAGTAGATGTATTCTGTGAACCGCATTAAGATAAAAAAAATAATAATAATAGGGTTGTCCTAGGGGGCATTATCTAGAACTAAAACTCAAAAATTGTTAATAATAATAATAGGGTTGTCCTAGGGGGCATTATTTAGAACTAAAACTCAAAAATTGTTTTTTCATCAAACTAACACGTGTGGTGTGTCTATCGATAGGTCTTTAAAAATGATTTTAAGGTTTCTAATATATTTTTTGTCTACACTGAATAATTAGCGCGAGAGACACTTCCAAAGTGGTAAAATGTGTATCCCCCCCCCCCCCCCTCTAACTTCTAAAATAAAAAAAATAAAAAACTAAAAAAATATATGATGTAAAAAAATTAGACAGCTACCATCTCCTTAGTATGATCTCAAATCAAGTCAAGTTTCATTTGAATTGAATCAGCAGTTTTGGCGTGATGAGAGTTCCCTATACAGAAAGACAGACAGACAGACATGAAAGAAAAAAATACAGTATCGACTATGGAGTGCCGCCAAAATTTTTTTTTTCAAAATATCTTCAATGTGCAGAATTCGACCCGCTACAGTTTTATTTTAAGTATAGATTTCAGCGTCATCGCTGGAGCGACTCCAAATTTTATTCAACCTATCCAAAATGGAACAGGACTTTACCCGGAATATATGGGGAAAATTAGAATAAAAAACGGATATCTCAACGTTATCGTCCCAATAGATATATCTTATATACAACCGCACCTCTCTAATATTAACTCTGTTTTAGGTACTTTTAAATTTTTATGTAGACAAGTAGATTTCATGGAGGCTTCTGAATGCTATAACGTGGTTGAACCTCTAGGTGTTTTTGCTTGAGAAATTTTAGCCTAGGTGCACACCTAGACGACACCTAGGCGCCACTCGGCGACGAAGAAAAATTAACATGAACGCACGGTAATATCACTGTATAAAGAAATACCTACTACTAGTAGTTCATCGTATTTGATCTTGGGAGAAACGCCGATAATGTCTAGACAAGGGTGGGGTCGTCGCAAATAAAAATGCTAAATTAAATCTACATTTTATGGACTCAAAATTAGGAAATACATATTGATTAACAAATATTATGATAACGTGGATATTATGATTCGAGTTTGGACTCGTTTTATTCGTCTAAATAAGTACTTTCTCGCTAGATGGTGACCAGGATCTGATAATGAAGCTGGAAGATGGCTATAGGAACTCAGTTATTAAACAACATAGCCCGATGGAGTTTGGGCTCGTTTAATTTGAATAAAAAACGTTGAGAGTCAGTCTTTGGCCGCTAAAAAAAGACGACGCCACTAGTCCATACAAAAGTACCGAAACCCCTTTGTGACGTCGAGTGATGCCGAATTTAATATAACCCGTCTATCGCCGGCGCAAAGGTGCATAGAACTTTCGACAAGCAGTAGAGGCAGTTTAGGTAAAAAGAAAAGTTGACGCAGAGCCACGTGTATAAGCAATTTCATAAGTTTAGGATCTGCGTGTACAATTTATCTAAATGTTCGTCTTTGTCTGCAATATCTTCATGCATGAATGGAACCCCAAGTCCAAGCGTATCTATGGTATCTATTAAATCAACTAAAACATCAGCTCAAGCATGTAATGTGTTGGTTATTTTTTTACTGTAAGTTACGTGTTTAAATTTAAATAAATAAATAAATATCCCACGGCTGAGTAAGAAAGTTATCACACGTGAACACCTTCTAAGTACAAGTACTCGTACCTAAGTGATACGTATGTGACACCGCCATTGTTTGACTTATATCTTGACGTCTCCCACGAGATGACCTGACCGTATTCCGAGGTCATCTGACTTAATTATAATAATTATTTACCTCTCGTTTCGAAACTACGTTTGTTTTCACTTGTTTGTTGACTAATATTAGTATTTCTCAAACCGTTGACCAGACCTTGTACAGAAGGTCTGTGACTACTGTATAGGAGTAGATTAAAAGTTCTTAATTATATTAGTTCATTCTGGCAGATTTTATACTAGCTGGCAGTTTATATTTAGACCAAATCAGTTTTAGTGGATAGGAGGTAGACCAAAAAATGTGCAATTAGATTATTTTTTGACATTTCTTGCTATGGTTACTGCCGTGGATGAACTTTGTTCCGAGGGGTCCACAGAAAACCCCATCACAACTATTAATAATTTAAATAAAGTGGCCAAGTGCGAGTTGGACTCGCCCATGAAGGGTTCCGTTGCAGCAAGTAACATAATATACATAGTAGGTACACATAGTTTTTTTAGTTCGTTGTAACTTTGATCGCAGTTTTAATAAAAGTATATGACGTACTAAAAAAAACTACTCATCAGATCGAGTTCAAACCAATTTTCGTTGTTAGTTTGCATGGTAATGTACATCATATATATATATATTTTTTTATTATTCTCTTACTTTAGAAGTTAGAGGGAGGAGGACACACATTTTACCACTTTGGAAGTGTCTCTCGCGCAAATTATTCAGTGTAGACAAAAATTATATTAGAAACCTCAACATTATTTTTGAAAACCTACCGATAGACACCCCACAAGTGTAGGTTTGATGAAAAAAAAATTTTTGAGTTTCAGTTCTCAGTATGGGGGGCAACCCTATTTTTTTTTTCTTTTTGTACAAATCTTAGGTAATGAGGTTCACAGTGTTCATTCAAAATAAACATGTTTCTCTAATCTATGCATTCAACCGGAAGAGGTCAAATAATATTTAATCTGTTTTCAATTTTTATATCATCTGTCAAGATTCTCAGCCCTTTCTCTTTCGGGCGGGCGCTCAGCCGAGACGGTTGTCTCCGACATTCAAGTAATTCAAAGTCAATCATAAGTGTCATTATTTAACCTCAAGCCGGGCAGGTAATCCTCTACTTAGTCTGTGAGGTAATCAGCCGGACGGTTGTTCCGGTAGTCAGTCAATAACTTATTATTCATCATATTTGTCCACGAGGCCCTCGGCCGGGACGGTTGGGTCAAATCGGCTCAATTCTTAGTGTTAAGTTCAGGCTTGTAAGCCAAATGATCAAAGGACGGTTGCGTCCAACTTTAGTTCAATAAACCAGTAAAGTGTTAAATACGATTCCAGTGTTTTCAATTAGTATCACATCAGATCAGTCAGATCAACATAGTCTAGGTCCAGTTCAGGATCCAACATCTTCATTTATCATCAGCCACCACCGCGTGGACCGGACCGTGCACGCTGTCAACCGACAGCCGATCGCCGCTTCGAACCCGCCGGTCATCGCACGGTCGGGTTGCGCACACACAGAATACATCTACTTACCAAGTTTCAACAGTGTAGTTCTCATAGTTTCGGCAAAAAGTGGCTGTGACATACGGACGGACAGACAGACAGACAGACATGACGAATCTGTAAGGGTTCCGTTTTTACGTTTTACGAACCCTAAAATGTATATGTTTGTGTACTTATGTGCACACGCATGGAGATAATAGGTACGTACTCCTTATTTTTAATCCTCGTGCTACGAAGTGTACTTCAACCATAGAATAGGTAATCATGGTGTTCAACGCAGAGAAATATTAACCTGAATGACTATCTAACTTTAGGGCCTAGGTTTTCCGTGATGGTATACGCGCACATCGTATTTTTAAAATTTTTTTTAAGTAAAGAGTGGCGAAACGAGCAGGACATGAGCCTGATGGTAAGCAACATGCCTCCCACATAACAGCACAGTGACACACAGCTATTGGAATATGAAGAGTCCAAATCATTACCTAGCACTGCACTGCGCTCGCCACCCAGCGATCTAAGTTGTTATATCTCTAAGCCCTGTAATTTCTCTAAAAACATTCCCCTTCAAACCGGAACACAGTAATGTTTGCACATTACTGCTTGGCGGTAGAATAACTGGCAAAGGTGCGGTCCTTTCTCAGGCGGACTCTGTCAAGAGTCCTACCATTATTTAAGCACATAATTTTTCCCTAAAGCGCCAAACGAATTATATATTCGAAAATGTGGTAATTGATAAAAAAATATAAATAACCTGGCGATTACGGTGGCCTAGTTACAAACCTAAATCATTACCTACCTAACATTGATAGTAAGTACATAGTCCTTCCACTGCTATTTCTCCTTTCTAACGTCCATACAAGTATTCAATATTATTCGGGCAGACATTATTATCTTGGTCCTTTAACGACACAAGCGTCAAAGCTAATTATCTCAATAATTTGATAATTCTTAGGCTCGCGTAAGTTTTGACAAAATATTCGAAGTACTTAGGTACCTACTTTTTTAACAGTAGGTAATAAGAAATTAAATAGATTTACACTTGACCGTCACGTTGTCGCGAACAACCGTCGCTTGAAACATTTATCTCTTGGTCGTTATTCTGATTTTTACCAGAAATGACGAAATTAATTGTCTAATGTCACACTCCAAAATCGATTACATAGTTCTGTAATAAAAGTAGTGGTTGATCAAAAGTTGCGGCTTGTCGACTTTAGACTGAAGATAGGATAGTACCTAAATATGAAAATATCAGTGTAATTATCTGGTAGTAATAGTAGTCTTCCAAAAGTATTTTAACTTTTTGGACCTAAGTGGTAAGATTCACAATATTTACTACTTTTTAAGTCAAAACTAGCCAGCGTGTAACCGCTTCTCGCCTGATGGAAAGAAATGATGACATGTGAGATAGACCAAAACAATCTCTAGAATCACCTTAGTCCAGTAACTTAGTCGCCTGAAGGTATGGAGTCAACATCATCAACAGCCCACTAAACGTTCCCACTGCTGGGACTCGGGGCCTTCTCTCGCAAGGAGAGAGTTAAGGCCATAATCCACCACGCTGGCCCAGTGCGGGTTGGCGGATGACACATGACTTCGAAAGATTCTAGGTACATGTCGGTTTCCTCACGATGTTTTCCTTCACCGTTTTAAGTTAGCGGCATTACGCACATGACTTCGAAAAGACAGTGGTGCGTGTGGGGTTTGAACCCGGGGTCTCCGGATCGGCAGCCGCCGTTCTCCCGACTAGACCACCGTAACTTATGTATGGATTTTATGTATGAAAGTATGGAGTAGTATGCGTAAAATCCGGTAGTTCTGATTTTTTGCAGACTTGTTTATGATGTTGGCCTAATGATTAATCCAAGTGTGTGACCTCGAGCGACGAACGCAACTTGGTAAAAATCGAAAAAAACGCGAAAAAATCGTTTATTTTTCAAATTTTGGCAATTATAACCCTAAACGACTAATTTTTGAAAAAACTGTCTCAGGACGTTTATAAAGTAGACTAAATTTGCTACAATATGTTACTATAATTGTTTTTTGACAAAGTTGCGTTCGGGGCTCGAGGTCACAAACTTGGATTAATCATTACGCCAACATCATAAACAATTCTGCAAAAAATCAGATCTACCGGATTTAACGCATACGGTGATGTATAAAGTTACTGGACTACCTACCTACAAGAGAGAATAAGCATAGCGCTGAGTACTCAGTGCTTTCTCTCACAAGTATAAACACACGGCCATATCACCACCCTGGGCAAGTGCGGGTCATTTTCTTTGGAACTTTTAATATTTTCCATTACATTACAGATGGGATGCCTCAAGCTAACTTTTTTCTTGGCTCTATTAATAATAGCTCTTTTTGCGAGCCAAGTCTCCAGCAAAGTTCGCTGCCAGACCAGAAGAGATGACAGCAGTAAAGTAGACTGTGTAGCATACGGATGGCCATATAGTTACTACTACCCGTATTACTGGTATTATCCATATTACTACAATACCAGTACCACTTACAGTTATCCATACTCGTATTACTACTATCCTTATTATTATTGGTACGGTTGAATGAAGAAATATCATTAAAAATGTGAGTTTGATGAGTGGTTTTATTCTGTGTTTTCTACAAATAGCTATATCAATAAAGTGGCCAAGTGCGAGTTGGACTCGCCCATGAAGGGTTCCGTTGCAGCAAGTAACATAAATATACATAGTACACATAGTTCTTATAGTTCGTTGTAACTTTAATCGAAGTTTTAATAATAGTGTATTTATGACGTACTAAAAAAAACTACTCATCAGATCGAGTTCAAACCAATTTTCGTTGGTAGTTTGCATGGTAATGTACATCATATATTTTTTTTAGTTTTTTCATTCTATTACTTTAGAAGTTAGAGGGGGGGGACACACATTTTACCACTTTGGAAGTGTCTCTCGCGCAGATTATTCAGAGTAGACAAAATTTATATTAGAAACATTTACATAATTTTTGAAGACCTATCGATAAATAAATACCCCACAAGTGTAGGTTTGAAGAAAAAAAAAATTTTTGAGTTTCAGTTCTCACTTCAGTATGGGGGGGCAACCCTAATTTTTCTTTTAAGCTATTGCATAGCTTTTATCGCGGGCCTGGAGACCGATTGTTACTAATGGTGCATCTCTTTCTTATGTTCACAAAAAAAGAGGGAGGGAAGACTGTCACGCCGTCCTCCCCACTCGGTCATTCGACTTTCAATCTTATGGTTTTACATTTACAGTCTAAATGCTCTTAGCAGTGTTGCCAACTTAACGGATTTCCCGTGATACGTAGTTGATTTGAGTACGTAGAGAACGGGAAAATAACTTTCTAACGGCTATTATCATAGCATATTTTGGAATAGGTATATCAATGAAGCAATAATGTCAGCGTAAAAGCTCACTAGCTCACTATTTAATCAATTTTAGGGATTTTTAATTTAACTTAAGTTTAGGGATAAATATTTTGAGTAGATGGAACACTGATTTCGAGACGTTTAAAATTTTTGGATGTACATGAATGTCAATGTCACTAAATATGAATAAACAAAAAACAAAGTGCCATAAAAGCAAAATATAGTGAAAAAGCTGAAAATCTTCATGTTCCAAGAAGCGTGCTATAATTGAGATGTTTTGGCTTAACAATATGGAATCTGGATTTACTAAAGGGAATAGGTAGTTCCAATTAACCAAAGAAGGCAAACTTTTTTGCAATCAAGAAACAAAGACTTTTGTAGTTCAGAATAATTCATGAACGTGAAAACATCTTTGTAAGTACAGTTTTACGTTTAATACTATTTACCTCTGTATAATACATAAAGCAGCCTAGTACATAAATATGTAATAGATGATTTTCGGCTTAGAACTTCATCTTTAACACTGTTTACAAAGTTAGGTTATGTGCGTAAAATATAATAAGCGTTTGTTTGCTTGTTTCAGATGCTGTTGGATATGTCCAAATAAAAAGAGATCTAAATGTGTGTACTGTCAAGTGTCGCGTATGTCCTGAACACAATAAAATATGAAACAGCCTTGGATATGGGATAAGGAGCAGCTTCATCTGAAAATACCTGTGCCTATGATAAATCTGTGGAAGAAGCTACAGCCAAAGGCTGCGGACAGGAACTATGTTTTCATATTGCAAAAGAGAGCAATCCATGGTTTATATTATAATTTATCAGCTAGAGAATCAGTACGGGAGATTTTCACCACATAACAACTTTAGTATGATAGCAATGAAGGGATCATTGTACATATATTTATCAATGTATAATGTATGTAAGAAAAAATCAAAGTCAATGGCAGAAATTAAATCTGAATCCTAAAGCACACCATAAACACAAAATTGTATTATACCTTAGTTATTTTATCTTATTATGTACACAGATTCTTTGATTTTTTGTGAATGACGTTACCACATGTTCTTATATAATGATGTAATAATCTTAATATATATAAATCTCCTGTCACGATGTTTGTCCGCGATGGATTCCTAAACTACTTAACCGATTTTAAATTAAATTGGCACACCGTGAGCAGTCTGGTCTAACTTGAGAGATAGGATAGTTTTTATTTCGACTAATAGTCTTTAAATGATAATATCCGAGCGCAGCCGGAATGGGCCGCTAGTAAACTAATAAAAATAATCTTATGTTAGTGAATTAGACTGGCGAGCGAATTAGAAGCCATGAGCTTAGTGGGTATAGTAGCTCTGCCTGCGAAGCCGAGGGTTGTGGGTTCGATTCCCACCCAGTGCAGTAATGTGCAAACATTACTGTGTTCCGGTTTGAAGGGCAATGTTTCCAGTGAAATTACAGGGCATACAGATAATACATCTTATATCTCTGGGTGACGAGCGCAGTGCAGTGCTGCAGGTAATAATTTGGACTCTTCATGTTCCAAAAGCAGCGTGTCACTGTGCTGTTATGTGGTTATCTTATTATGTACTGTGACATTATTTCGTCACATAGGTCATTTTTTCGTTATTAGGTCGATAATATCTTAGAATTCCGACTCGGACGCTATAATACGTATTTTGTCTCGGAACTGTGATTTGACAGGTGACGATGACAACAGAAACTATTTCGAATAGAATGGAAATGTCACTGTCAGACGGGTTTGATCTATGGTACAGTTGATTAGTTCGGCACTTGCCCGTCGGCGCTTCGCGTCGACGGAGCGATTCATTTTTTCAACATCTTGGAAGAAGTCGGCCTTGTGTTTTTATATCCGGAGATATCGGAGTCAAGCTGATGGATTTTCCCATAGTAATTTGGAAAAAAGAATTCTTATAAAAGTACGTGAGTTTAACGAACCCATATTTTAGATTTTTTGTGAAGGTGCGTTCTTGGATTTTTTCGAACAAGTGTATTTTTAATTGTTTCAGTGAGAAGCCCTTATTTTCAAAAATAGGCAATGTACTCATTGCTTTGGAAGCAATATAGGACGTGTCGTCATCCTTTTTCTCCAGGAAACGGTGAGTTTCACATTTTTGTAAAAGAAAAGCACGCGCCCAGTGACGCCATATTTTTTTTTCGATCAGATTGCTAAAGACAATTATCATTGTCCCCAGCCTAGTATGAAAGGCGTTTCCTGTTTGGATTCCTGCTTTGGCTCTTGTTTGGGCTGCTGTCTGGCTTTCCGAATGGATTAGCTGTGATTTTCCGGTACTTCTCTTCTTGCCTGCCGAGGTCATGTACCGCGTGCAAGAATAACATTTTATTTATACCGCGTGGAATAGTCCCGTAGGGCGTTACCCGTTTATTTTCCCTATGTAGTATTTCCTTTCTAATTACTACATAGATCGTACTAATATTTTTCTATGGACCTATATTAAAAAGGCCATAAGTACTTATACTATGGTAACCTAATTACCAATTAGTTTTTGAACAAATAACTTTAACACATATATTTCCCTTCAGGAAAGATGTTTCGGTGTTCACTTTAGTATCTAATATGACTTAATTCCACGGCCCCGCCCGTCTTTTTCAACATTCCTCGTGATAGCGGCTGGCTGAAGAATGATAAGGTCAGATAAGAAACATTTTTTAAGCTTCTAATAGGTAAATTTTAACCTATTAGATTATGTAAAACAATTTTATTGCAACTTGAATTAATGGTTTAAATAGATAGATTAAATTCTAATAACTAACCTACTTTCTACTTGAAATAAGAAATTATTTGTACAACGACATGGACTTTAGAAGCTAAATTATTAAATAATTGTAGTATAGCATAAGCGATAACCCACCTTTGGCTTTTCAAATAACATCAAACAATAAATATTATTCAAATTATATATATGGTTTTACTTTATAGAATAATATAGCCCCCAAGGCTCTCGATTAAAAGTACCAATAAGGCTCACCGTAACCATCTATCCGTTAGCAAATTTTTTTATTAACAGAAGGAAGACTGGCGCTCGAAATAAACTTATAAATATGTTTTCCTAGAACCTTTCTATACGTGGTAAGTATTTTTCTGCACCATTGGCATTTTACAATCACTTTTATTTACCACAACCTAATAATCTCATTACAATTGGCGCTTGCGTTTAGGGACTTTGAAAAAGGCTTGTTATCGCTTATAAACATAATTAATTCAAGTTGCTATTTCATATTCTATTCTATTGTATTTTTAATATGTACTACTGATGTTACATTATTGTGTGCTTTTTCCAACATTCTAGGAACACATTATGTCATAACATTCTATGTACTTTTGTTATTTTCACCAAACTGAAGGATAAAATAGGTCTGCTGTTACCAGATGCTATTTTTTATTGCAAATACTTTGTAAAAGCTTTATAGATACAATATTAAGTTGTTTTGATAAACTTATATTATAGAAGAGAAGTTAGCTCATAGCTTGTGACAATATTTACCTCACTGTAAATCAACAAAGAATTTGTAAAGGTATAAAGATTTGACTTCATAAACATTACTTATATTGATAAAAAATAATTTCATTACAGAAAAGCATCTTGCTGTAATTTTCTGCGATTGCATATTTGAACATTTACTGAAAGTAATAATACTTAGTTTACATTTTGAAAACATACATTGTTTATTGTTACATACTTTGTTTACTTACCAATTTATGATAATATTATAAGCTACTTTGCTTGACATGCTGTTATAATTAAAAATATAAATCTATTGTTAGATATTATTGTAAATCAAGTTGCATAAAAATTGATCTACCTGTTTCAACTTTAAAGTTATTTACAATCGGACAAAACTTTTGAACTTTAATTAATTTTGAAACTTTAAATTACATTAAACTTATAACCAGTTGAAGATAATTTGGAATACTAGGGTTTCACTCGGATTCACTTGTTCCTGTGGATTAGTTTTTGGATGACAATTTTGTTATTGACTTTCAACTATTTTCTGAGGTGAGTTTTGGATTGTTTTTGAATATTGTTTGTTGGAGTTTGTGTCATAATGGACAAGAGTGTACAGTTTCCACCTTGTGACGGAGAAGTCTCTCCTCATGCTATTGCCAGTCCATCGGTATTACAATGTGTTGAGGAAACGGTTGTTTCTGCTCAGAATCCATTGGATGAGAACTTACATGCATTTTTACCAGACCAAGTACCTTACAACAGTACTCATACACAGACATTACCTTCTGTGAATACTCAATTAATGAAACATTTACCTTCAACGACTAAACTTCCAGATTTGAAGAGGAGTGGAATACTTTTTGATGGAACCACATGTGTTCGAGAATTTATTACTCGAGTAGAGGAATATTTCTTGTTTAGGAATTTTGATTAACATGTTTTGGTTAGCTGTTTTATGGACTTGCTTACAGGAGTCGCTACTAAATGGTATAGAGGTGTTAGGCCACAAGTTATTTCATGGTCTTCTCTCAAGCTTGCTTTGTTGAAGCGTTTCGATTCTTCAGATTATGATTACCATCTGAACCAAGAATTAACTTCCCGTTATCAGAGGAATAAGGAGTCACTTCCTGATTTTATTACTGATGTGATGGATATGTCCCGTCGTTTATGTAACCCTCTTTCAGAAACTACTTTGATTACTCTAGTGAAACATCATATGTTACCTGTTTATCAACCTTTCATAGTCGGGCACCCCGTAGAAACTCTTGATGTACTTATCTTTAAGCATAAGTACATCAAGAGTTTCTAAGGAAGTAGAAGCTTTGATTCAAAGGAATAAAGTCAGTAAAGATAAACCTCGCTTTAATGCTGTAGAAATTAAACCTAAAGAAATGCTTTGTTTGAAATGTCAATCAACAGAACATACATATAGGAATTGTAAGACCATACCTGGTCCCATATGTTTTAAATGCCATAAGTTGGGCGTAACTATTAAAACTTGTGACGTTTGTCGTTTGGATAAAACCCCTTTCAATAATTCAAAAAACTAGTTGAGCATCGGGCTCGAGTTTTTGAAGAAATTCGTAGGAACCCGATGAAGATAGTAGATGATAAATATAGATCAGATAAAAATTGTAAATTCAATAATAATCTAAAGCCTAATAATCAAACTTGTAAACAAGAATTTTCAGAATGGCTTAAATATTTGAAAGCTTTCTTTTCCAATTATCGAATTGCTCCTGTGTTAGTAGTCAATAAGAAAGACACTAGACCCTTTTTAAAATTTTCTATTGATAATGAAAAATTTAGTGGACTTTTGGATAGCGGATCCAGTTCATGTGTTCTTGGCGCAGGCCAACATATTAAATTTTCTCGTTTAGGCTATACCATTTTCCCTAACGATAGTTCAGCATTTACCGCTGATGGTTCAGCTCGTAAAGTTATAGGAACTATGAATTTGCCCGTTGTTATAGACAATGTTTGTAAACTTGTTAAATTTTTAATAATACCATCTTTTGACTTACCATTTATTCTAGGATTTGACTTTTGGTTAAAGTTTGATTTAGCTAAAGACTTATGGAGGAATATTGAGTATGTACGTCATGATAAACCTCAAGTCTGTGCTGTAACTTCTGCAGTTAATCTTACTCCTTCTGAGAAATTTCAGTTAGATGAAACTATAGCTTTGTTTGAAGATATTTCTTATGAGAAAAAAGGTTTAGGACTTACAACCTTAGTAGAACATAAAATTTGTACTAATGGTGAACCATTTAAAAGTATATATTGGCCTTTGAGTCCTGCTAAACAAAAAGAACTTTATGATGAAGTGAAAGTTTTACTAAAAGAAGAAATTATTCAATCTTCTAAATCTCCTTGGTGTTCTCCCGTCTTGGCTGTTGAAAAGAAGGATGGCGGAACTAGACTATGCTTAGACTCTAGACGTTTAAATTCTATTACTGTTAAAGATTCTTACCCTTTACCATACCCTTCTAGGATACTAGATAGCCTTCGAGGATGTAAATACAAATCGACTATCGATCTTTCTAAAGCTTTCTTGCAAATAAAGTTAGATAAATCTTCTCGTGAGAAGACAGCATTTGTAGTACCTGGAAAAGGACTATTTGAATTTGTCAGAATGCCATTTGGTTTGACAAATGCACCTGCTGAACTCCAAAGACTTGTAGATAAACTATTCGGTCCTGAATTTGATGGCTATTTGTATTGTTACTTAGATGATATAATCCTGATAGATTCCCTATTTACAGACCATATTGATCATTTGCGTAGGATACACAAGATACTTAAAGATGCTGGTTTGACTGTTAATTTGAAAAAGTGTGAATTCTGTAAAGAAAAACTTAAATATCTTGGATACGTTGTAGATAATCAAGGATTACATACTGATCCTTCTAAATTACTTGCTATTGAAAATTTTCCTCGTCCTGAAACTATAAAACAACTTAGAAGTTTCCTTGGATTGTGCTCATATTATCGTAGATTCATTGATAAATTTGCTAATATTGCCTCACCTTTAACTAAATTAACTTCAGGTAGTAAAAAGTGTAAAAATAGCTTTGTTTGGAATGATGAAGCTGAAGAAGCTTTTATAAGTTTAAAGAAAGCATTAATATTTTCCCCTGTTTTACAGTGCCCTAATTTTCAAAAACCTTATTACTTAGATTGTGACGCTAGTGGCGTTGGAATTGGAAGTGTCTTAAGTCAAGCGGATGATGATGATAATCAACACCCTATTGCTTATTATTCTCGGTCTCTTAACAAATGTGAACGTAATTATAGTACCACAGAACGTGAACTTTTGGCAGTTTTAGATTCAATTGAACATTTTAGACCTTATGTCGAAGGAATGAAATTTACCGTTGTAACTGATCATGCTAGTTTAAAATGGCTTATGAAACTTAATAATCCTAGTGGAAGATTAGCACGTTGGGCTGCTAGAATATCTCAGTTTACTTTTGATATTTTACATAAAAAAGGTTCTTTACATAAAGTACCTGATGCATTGTCTAGAATTCAGATAGATTCAATATTTGTTTCCCCAGTTGATATTATTAATCCTGATGATGAAATAGAAGACCCCTGGTATAGAAAAATCTTTATTAATTGTCAGAAATTTCCCACAAAAATAAGAAATTATAGAGTTGAAAACAATACTTTGTATAGATTTTGTAAAAATAAATTTGATGTTGATAGTCGCTTGAATTGGAAAATAGTCATTCCCAAAGAACATATTATGGATACTATTCGTTCAAATCATGATGATGTTAATTCAAGTCACCTTGGAATTCATAAAACTTTAGGAAAATTAAAACAACATTATTTTTGGAAAGGAATGTTTGGAGACATACAGAAATACATTTCTTCCTGTGATATATGTAAAGCTTATAAACATTCAACTTTAGCTCCCTGTGGTAAAATGGTTAATCCTAAAATTGTAGATAGACCAATGCAAATGCTCTCTGTCGATATAATTGGAATTTTGCCCAAGTCATACTCTGGACACCGATATATTTTAAGCGTTGTAGATGTTTTTACTAAATATTGTTGGATTTTTCCTATGATAAATGCAACTTCTCGTGTTATCAGTAAACTCTTTGAGAAGGAGATTTTCCTAAAATTTGGAGTACCTAAAATTTTGGTGGCAGATAATGGTAGCCAATTTATTTCCAAAATGTTTGTAGACTTTTTGAAAAGCTTTAATATTACAAAGATATTTTATAACTGTCTTTATACACCTCAAAATAACCCTATAGAAAGGTATAATAAGACAATAGAAACATGCATTTCATGTTTTGTTAAAAGCGATCATAGAACGTGGTCTAAATTTTTACCCAATGTTCAGTTAGCTTTGAATAACAGTATTAGTCTGGTGACAGAATTTACCCCTAATTTCCTGATGTTTGGAAGAGAACTTATATTTGATGCTTCATTGCACCATATTAGTAATTCTTTTGATAATTTAAATCAACTCGAGTTTGGTACTCGTGATTCTTTTGCTATTTCATTAAATTCACTTGGTGAAATATTTAATAAAGTTCAAGCTAGTCTTTTGAAAGCTTATAAGCGAAACGCTACCTATTATAATAAAGGGCGTCGAGCAATTACTTTTGAGGTGGGAGATTTGGTTTGGCGTAGAAGTTTTGTGCAATCTAGTGCACCTGCATATTTTTCAGCTAAATTAGCACCTAAGTTTATTAAGTGTGAAATTGTTCAGAAAATTTCTCCTAATGTCTATGTTCTGAAAGAAATAAATAAAACCACAACTGGACGTTATCATATAAAAGATATAATTAAATATTAACTTCATTTTTATAACATTGTTCTTCAATTCTAATTACATACTTTCTATATAACATTTAAAACTTGTTTAGTTTAATTCTTGATACCATGTTTGGGGACCCCCTGTATATGTTGATGAATGAGATATGAAGTATGTAAGGTTAGGGGAGTGAAGATGATTTTTGAAAGGAAACTCAACACATTCTATTAAAGATTTAATACTATACATTCTTTTAAACTCAAAAATGTTAACTTAGGTGAATATAACATTTTGGATTTTGTTTAAAAATAATTTTGACAAATTAAAACTTTTATTTGAATATTTCTAATTAAACACTAATTGCCATTCCGCAATGACCTAATTACCTTACTTCAAAAGATCTTATTCTGTTAATATATTAGGAGATCTTTGCATTTTCAGCAATATCTTATGGTCTCTTGTATATTTTGTACATTTAAAGTTAGAAGCCTTAACTTTAACTTTTTATTTGAGTTAAAAGTTTCTAAACTTAACTTTTTTATAAGGAACTTATTTTCATTCCTTAATAGTAGTGTTTGTCATCGCTATTTGTGAATATTTGACAAATAGACTTTTGATATTTAGAACACTATAGCTTTTAGTAGTTATGTACTTATAGATAACTCTAATTTTTAGATCCTTAATTTTATAAGACCATTTGAGTCATATGTACTTGTAAGTAGATTTAGTCTAGTATTTAAAATACGGATTTGACATTTCACCGGATTTACTTCATGGACTTTACTCTGCTTTTACAATGGTTTATAGGGACATTTACCAAGCGTTGGTTGGACCCGACACTTGTGGATTTTGTTGACTTTGACCATTGTTCTAGTCACACATTTTTGGCAAACTAGTGGTGTTTCGCGACCACTACTGCTTGCTATTGGACTTTTCAAGTTGGAAGATACTATTATAAGTGTATTCTTCGATTGAAAATTTTTGTTCCTCTTCAACTTTTTGTTTTGAAAGGAAACTTTTTTGTAGCTCTGTTCGACACGTTTGTTTGTAGTCTTGCTCAACGCGTTTGTTCGTAACTTTGCTCACCATTTTTTGATATTGTGTTAGTGAACGGAAAATCGGAGATAGGGATGCGCCGGTCACTACATAATTTTTGTATTTGCCTTTGCAAATATGCTTGTTCTTTGTGCATCGAAAAATCGATTGGTGTTGCCTCGGTCACAAAAACAATTTTTGGTTTTGCTCTTTATAGCAAACATATTTTTGGGCATATGATAGTGAACGGAAAATCGGAGATGGAGGTGTGCCGGTCACTACATATTGTGCTTCCTTCACTTTCAGTGGGAATTGTTCTCAATTTCTGAAATTGAAATAGATGTCTTTTAGAGATCTTATCTACATGTTCAACTCAGTATATTGGTGCTGAATTGAAATTCATTAAAATGAGCTTTTAAATAAGCTTGTTAATATTATGCTTTAATAGACAGTGGCCAAGGTTGCTTAACTGTTCTAAAAGTGAAGTTTTTTTTATAAACTTTAGATTGTGGGTGTTTAGTGTCAAAGAGACAGTGGCCATGGTGCTTAACTGGTCTATTGACGGCGTTTTCTTTTGTAAAATTGCGTTTATTGAAGTGGTAGTTGAGTAGACAGTGGCCATGGAGCTTAACTGATCTGATGACGGTGTTTCTTTTATAAATTTTTGATGTTAACAGGTCAAGGAGACAGCGGCCATGGTTGCCTAGCTGATCTAAAAGACGGAGTTGTTATTTTGTATTTATTGGTGATGGAAGTCGATTAGACAGCGGCCTTATTTCTGCTTAACTGTTCTATTGACTTAGTAATCTTTAATTTCTTATAGTAATTAAATTCTTTTAGACAATTTTGTTTAGTCCTAATTGTTTTTGACTTACAAAATTGTAATGGATTTATTCTATTTTTCTTTAAAACAACATTTCATTCTTAAGACATTTGATATTTGTCTTACTTCTAGTTTAGATAGATACATTTATCTCCTTTTATTTTGTTGTTTGATGATTTTTGGGTTAGTCTCAAAAATAAAAGAAACTTTAATTCTTTTATTTTTTTTTGGGAAAGTATGTATTGTGACATTATTTCGTCACATAGGTAATTTTTTCGTTATTAAGTCGATAATATCTTAGAATTCCGACTCGGACGCTATAATACGTATTTTGTCTCGGAACTGTGATTTGACAGGTGACGATGACAACAGAAACTATTTCGAATAGAATGGAAATGTCACTGTCAGACGGGTTTGATCTATGGTACAGTTGATTAGTTCGGCACTTGCCCGTCGGCGCTTCGCGTCGACGGAGCGATTCATTTTTTCAACATCTTGGAAGAAGTCGGCCTTGTGTTTTTATATCCGGAGATATCGGAGTCAAGCTGATGGATTTTCCCATAGTAATTTGGAAAAAAGAATTCTTATAAAAGTACGTGAGTTTAACGAACCCATATTTTAGATTTTTTGTGAAGGTGCGTTCTTGGATTTTTTCGAACAAGTGTCTTTTTAATTGTTTCAGTGAGAAGCCCTTATTTTCAAAAATAGGCAATGTACTCATTGCTTTGGAAGCAATATAGGACGTGTCGTCATCCTTTTTCTCCAGGAAACGGTGAGTTTCACATTTTTGTAAAAGAAAAGCACGCGCCCAGTGACGCCATATTTTTTTTTCGATCAGATTGCTAAAGACAATTATCATTGTCCCCAGCCTAGTATGAAAGGCGTTTCCTGTTTGGATTCCTGCTTTGGCTCCTGTTTGGGCTGCTGTCTGGCTTTCCGAATGGATTAGCTGTGATTTTCCGGTACTTCTCTTCTTGCCTGCCGAGGTCATGTACCGCGTGCAAGAATAACATTTTATTTATACCGCGTGGAATAGTCCCGTAGGGCGTTACCCGTTTATTTTCCCTATGTAGTATTTCCTTTCTAATTACTACATAGATCGTACTAATATTTTTCTATGGACCTATATTAAAAAGGCCATAAGTACTTATACTATGGTAACCTAATTACCAATTAGTTTTTGAACAAATAACTTTAACACATATATTTCCCTTCAGGAAAGATGTTTCGGTGTTCACTTTAGTATCTAATATGACTTAATTCCACGGCCCCGCCCGTCTTTTTCAACATTCCTCGTGATAGCGGCTGGCTGAAGAATGATAAGGTCAGATAAGAAACATTTTTTAAGCTTCTAATAGGTAAATTTTAACCTATTAGATTATGTAAAACAATTTTATTGCAACTTGAATTAATGGTTTAAATAGATAGATTAAATTCTAATAACTAACCTACTTTCTACTTGAAATAAGAAATTATTTGTACAACGACATGGACTTTAGAAGCTAAATTATTAAATAATTGTAGTATAGCATAAGCGATAACCCACCTTTGGCTTTTCAAATAACATCAAACAATAAATATTATTCAAATTATATATATGGTTTTACTTTATAGAATAATATAGCCCCCAAGGCTCTCGATTAAAAGTACCAATAAGGCTCACCGTAACCATCTATCCGTTAGCAAATTTTTTTTTTAACAGAAGGAAGACTGGCGCTCGAAATAAACTTACAAATATGTTTTCCTAGAACCTTTCTATACGTGGTAAGTATTTTTCTTCACCATTGGCATTTTACAATCACTTTTATTTATCACCACTGTAATAACTTCATTACAGTACACAGATTCTTTGATTTTTTGTGAATGACGTTACCACATGTTCTTATGGATTTATGGTTCGAATAAATGAATTGAATTGAACAGGAAAATAAAAAAAATTAAACATTAACAGTTGTATAATGAAGTTATAATAAACTAATAAAAATAATCTTATGTTAGTGAATTAGACTGGCGAGCGAATTAGAAGCCATGAGCTTAGTGGGTATAGTAGCTCTGCCTGCGAAGCCGAGGGTTGTGGGTTCGATTCCCACCCAGTGCAGTAATGTGCAAATATTACTGTGTTCCGGTTTGAAGGGCAATGTTTCCAGTGAAATTACAGGGCATACAGATAATACATCTCATATCTCTGGGTGACGAGCGCAGTGCAGTGCTGCAGGTAATAATTTGGACTCTTCATGTTCCAAAAGCAGCGTGTCACTGTGCTGTTATGTGGCAGGCATGTTGCTTACCATCAGGCACATATCCTGCTCGTTTATAATATAGAGTGATGAGTCACATTATAAAAAAAATATGTTTGCACTGTGGCTGGGTGTTTCTTCATATTTTATCTATCTATATAAATATCAATCAATCAATGCCACTTTTCATTGTTAGTAAACTCCACCTAAATGGCTGGACCGATTTGAATGTTTTTTTTGTATATATTTGGGTAGGACCCTGGAAGGTTTAGATTCACAAATCAGCTCGGCAGATGGCGCTGCAGTTGATATCTAGGTTATTATTCGAGCGAAGCCGGAGCGGGCCGCTAGTCTTCTATAAATATAAAAGCGAAAGGTCACTCATCAAGGAATCTCAGAAACTACAAATGCTAGGAATCTGAAATGTTGTATGGAGGTCCCTTTTAGCACGTAGGCGCTCACTAAGACGGGGTTTTGCGAAATTCAACCCCTAAGAGAGTGAAACAAGGATGAACTGTTGTATGAAAATTCGTGATTTTCAAAGTTATCAAATTTTGTCTCTAGATACCTGATACGAAGCACTTAAATGTTTGTTTTATCAATTTTGTGATTTCGACTGTATGGGGTGAAATTGAGGTTGAAATGGGGGATGAATGTCAATATGAAAATTCCCAACCGTTGAAGATAAAACCATGAAACTCTGTATAATATATAGACACTTGACACGAAGCAAATAAATGTTTGTTCTAGCAATTTTGTAATTTCGACCTGTATGGGGATGAAATTGGAGTTGAAATGGGGGACGAATGTATCTTACGCTTTCACATCTAAACAACAGAACCGATTTTGATGAAATTGTATTATTACCTTAATATTTATTTTGCACAGACGAAGTTGCGGGTAAAGCTAGTAGCAAGTATGTATTTAAAACTGTATAAGTATTATATCAGCTATCTGGCCGCCATAGTACAAGCTTTGCTTAGTTTGGGGTCAGATTTTCATGTGTGTGAATAGTCCACCAATATTTATTTAGTTAGTGTGATTAATTTTAAGAGAAGTATATGACAGTATGAAGATGTAAGAGAGTTTGTTTGACTCATTTGATTTTGAGATTGTTTTGAATAATTGCTGTAAATAAGAAATATTTTGTACTTAATCTCTTTGTATAACTTAACCTTAATGTAAATAAGTAGCATTTTGTATTAAATCTTTTGTAGAAATTTTACCTTAATGAGTTTATATTATTTTGTACTCAACCTTTCCAGCATTATGACATAGAATAGATTGATTATGATAAAAACAAATGTGATTCAGACTCAACATTATCCCAAAAATACTGTCGAAATCAAATTTAAAAAAATGTAATTGCATAAGTTGATAAAAAATGCATGCAATAGCTTTACCGCGGCAGTCCCCGAGTGCCACACGTCTTTTTTTTTTAATTTTTTTGTAAAAATCTTATTGCGGTTCACAGAATACATCTACTTACCAAGTTTCAATAGTGTAGTTCTCATAGTTTTGGCAAAAATTGGCTGTGGCGGTATACGGACGGACAGACAGACAGACATGACGAATCTATAAGGGTTCCGTTTTTACGTTTTACGGAACCCTAAAAATTATGGAATTCACCTATCATATCCTATATATCACCACATTCTATTCTACCTTGTCAAATCTGGTTCTCAACGGCACCTTTAAGTGGAGTTAATGTTTTAATTTGTTAGAATAAATTGATAAGAAGTCAATCAGAAAATCAGAGCGGGTCGATAAAGTGTGACATTGTGTCATAAGGGGAAGGAGGAGTCCCAAATTTGGCGAGGTTAAATTTTTCAAAATACAACATTTTACATCTAAGTGTTACAACACTAAATTTAAACTAAAATGTGAAAATGTGTGAGGTCACACCAGTAGGTGGAGGGTCTCACAAATGTGACCAGAAAGAAAGGCCAGAACGGGGAAGGGGTTAAAAATCATGAAATTCGTGTGACGTAATTTATGGGTGGCCCTTAACCACACATTAGTATCTTTCCCTAGCTTTTTCTTCTGTGGAAAGGATTGGAGAGGCTTCTTATGCCAAAGAGGCAACATACAAACGTGACCAAAGAAAAATATGGACATCCAGTGCCTACTTCACTAGAATGCAATGTAATAAATATACTTAATAATTATTACAAGTTTTGTTGTACAAATGTTTATTAAAACTAATTATATAAACTAGTGAATAAGTATGCATAGGTACTGTTTAGACTACAGGCCCGTGAACAAAATTTACGGGTCAAATGAAGCACCAGGAGATCTATGTAGGATGATAGAAGGGTATCATCATCATCATCATCACCAGCCGCAAGACGTCCACTGCTGAACAAAGGCCTCCCCCTAGATTTCCACAACGAACGGTCCCGCGCAACCTGCTACCAGCGGTTTCCAGCGACCTTTGTGAGGTCATCTGTCCATCTAGTGGGAGGCCGTCCAACACTGCGTCTTCCGGTTCGTGGTCGCCACTCGAGAACCTTTCTTCCCCATCGGTTGTCAGTTCTGCGCGCGATGTGGCCTGCCCATTGCCACTTCAGCTTGCTTACTCTTTGAGCTACGTCGGCCACTTTCGTTTTTTTGCGAATATTTGCGTAAGTGTGGCTTCTGTACTAATATTTATTCTGTGCCTGCGTCTTCTGCGGCAGCCCAAAGTTCGGTAGGCACTAAAACCAAAGCAACAGTTATGGGTCCCTTTTTATTTCTAAAAAATGTGATGATGTTAATCCACTACTCAGCAGGTCTGCTACGAAAACAAACTCCGAATGATCGGATCCGACCGACAGCTGAATCGGATTGTAGCCTACCGCGAAAAACATTCGAATCGATACATCTCGGTCGGAAGTTATAGACTTAGGTCGGATGAGGGTCAGATCGAACGAAACGGCCGATCCTATCAACCGACAGATTGTCTTTCAAGGTAGGAAACGTCCATAAGTTCGGTCTTTATATCGTTTATCGGACTTCGTAGTAGGCCTGCTGTTAATACTTTTTTACCACACCTTTTCCTGTCACTTGTCTTCACATTTCTTGGCAATTTGTCCTCTCCTGCTCTCCATTCCATTTATGCATTTAATATGTCATGCTTTTAAAACATTTATATGATCTATCTACAGATCATGTCAGTTAACGTTCTAAAAGTTTGACTACTCACCGCTAGATGGCGCCGTAACAACAACAATGTTTTTCTGAATCACGGTATCGAAGTTTATATTGAAACTAGGGGACCTTTTGTATGAAGACGTCAATTTTAACTCTGGTCTCCCTTCAACACGTATAAATCTTTCGCCTTTTACTAAAGATTTCCGTGGAGGGGGACACTCTAATGAGTCTATGAACAGTTTTTAGAGACTTTGTTACGGCAAAGTTTGATAATTAAAGAGCATAATTAATTTACCTTGGGGTAGAAGAAGAGAAGAACAAGTTACTTTGTTTATGTGTTCGAGTCGGCTTTGAAACTTTGAAAATGTCGACAAGTCCACATGTCCCTAAACGATAAAATTAAATGTAGATACTTAGGATTTACATTTTTTGTCATGTAGCCATGTAGGCACGTTCCGTCCACCGGCACCGGGGGGCGGGGGGTCTACCGCCTAACGAAAAACGCTTTGGCATTGTCTCTTTCATTTCAAGCGAGAAGAAAAGAGACAGCAATGTCGAAGCGTTTTTCGTTAGGCGGTAGATCCTCTGGTCCACTACCTAGCTTAGATAAATAATTTTATTAACCGACTTCCAAAAAGGAGAATGTTCGCAACTCAATTCTGTAAATTCTGTTGTTTATTATTGTTATGTATGTTACGCGATAGCTCCGCTAATTGTGATTCGATTAAGATGATTGACGGCATAGATCGTAGAACCCAAGATGGGCCCTCCCAAACTTCAGGGCGCACGCAATCATGTCAACGTTGGGAAGAGTGAGCTCACTCTTTCCGTTCTAGTCAGGACGCGATGGACGCCGGACGTTTTTAGCTATCACTATTCGTTGTCAACAACCAAAATAAGTAGAACCACAGCAAATCTCGCCGCTAGCGATTATAGGGGTCAAGTAGATTGGTTGTTTGTAAGCCGCTTACGATACACAAAGCCACGCAGTTTATTACCAATTACAAGGTGCTCCGGGCGCATCTATTGATATATTTATATGGATGATTGACGGTAGAAAATATGTACATTTTATTGTATCGATGAGGCGGTGAAATATCTACAAAAAACTGAAATTTACAAAAATCTTTATTGCTGTTTGTAGGTAAGATAAGATAATACAAAACATTTTAAAAGTTGCCCCATACAAACTGGCCTCTGCGAGAGGCATGCAATATGTCTGGCAAGACAATTTGTTAGTCTTAATTTTTAAATAAAAACAAAAAAAATTTTTTAAATAATAGTCAGCTGATTAAAGTCTTCTTCTTCCTCATCTTCTATTAATTTAGTCGAGTGTCTGTATTTAATTTTCATTTGAAGATAAAATCATGATTTAATAGATGGTCATGGTCATGGCCACGCGTAGTTTCCAAGGTGAGCTGAGCTATCAAATTCTGAGTTACTAGTTTTCACTTCTATAGACAGTTCCTATGACTGCCAATTATTTTTTCTAACTAGCCGCTCTATAGACTCCAAACTGAACTTTGAGCCAAACTGAACTTTATCAATTGAGTTCTTTTTATAACATAGGTATGTATTTATTCCTTGAATTAGAAGAAAAGGAACATAGGAATAATTAGTTAGTTAAATAAAGAATAATTATTGTGACAATCCATCAATACAACACATAAAACTTACGAGATTAAATTGGTATCGCAAAATATTTTCGTATTTCGTAAGAATGAAGAATCCAATTACCAAACAAAACCAATAACACTAAAAGATTCTAAACATCTCATGTTTACAATGTCGACAGTCGACATGGCGGTCAATATTGCGACAGAGGCTTCCGAAGGCGAAGACCAAACATTTACTGAAGATGTTTGACCTAGCCATGAAGTATTCATTACACAAACTGCCTAAATATGTCTACACACATCATCATCAACAGCCCACTAAATGTTCCCACTGCTGTTTCCACTGCTGGGACTGGGGGCCTTCTCTCGCAAGGAGAGAGTCAAGGCCATAATCCACCACGCTGGCCCAGTGCGGGTTGGTGGATGACACATGACTTCGAAAGATTCTAGGTACATAGTTTCCTGACGATGTTTTCCTTCACGGTTTTTTAAGTTAGCGGCATTACGCACATGACTTCGAAAAGTCAGTGGTGCGTGTGGGGTTTGAACCCGGGGTCTCCGGATCGGCAGGCGCCGTTCTCCCGACTAGACCAGCCATAACTTATATAACTAACATAACTTATATAACTAACTGTAACTTATATAACATGTCTATACAAATAAATGAAATTGATGTGTCTGAGTGTAATATTAAAATTACAGTTTTTACTACATGAATATAGACGGTAGGTACATAGGTATACGGAAATAACATTTTTTACAATTTTTGTTTGTCTGTCCATCTGTTTGTCTATCCGTTTGTTCTGGATAATCTGCGAAACGACTGGACCGATTATGACGGGGCTTCAACTATAATATTAGATACCTGAGTTTCTACTTACGCTTACTTGAGGAAAATAAACAAAAGGATGGTAATTGCACTGTTCCCAACCGTTCCCAGATAATATGTTCGTGAGAGATTAGAGATGGTCGTTTTTGTAAAAACGTTTTGAGGCATCGATGCCAGGTTACGAAGCCGGCATCCGATGCCGAATGTATTGAAAAACGGATGCCAGCGACACCCGATGCGATGCGAACACCGATGCGTGAGTGCGAGCGAGTATCACCAGTTGACCGGCAACGGAAAAACGCACGGTGGCGACAGCGCACGGCGCGGCGGCATCGGCACCACAAACCGAACGAAGACTGACTCAAAGTGTAGCTTGCTCTCTCACTCTCGCTGCATTCGGAGAATGTGCGAGGAAGACAACATAACAATGGAGCGCGGCGAGGCAAACACTTACGGAATTATCATTACTAAAAGCGACATCGAGGTAGGCGTAAGAGTACCACTACAAGACTACAACAGAATTTCAATGATTTTTGTTACTTTGCCTTTTATTTAAATGTTTTATATCATGTAATGTGTAGATATGAGTACATACTTATGTTTTGTGGCATAATTTAATAGGTATTTCTCACAAAGATCGACGGGATAGGCACTACATAAAATATGACACTTCTGTCTTTTTCTATATTCTCAAGCCCCAATGTACTTTACAAAGGAGATAGAATATATCTTATATATAAAATTCTCGTGTCACAGTGTTTGTTTCCTTACTCCTCCGAAACGGCTTTACTGATTTTAACCAAATTTTATATGCATATTCTGTAGGTATGAGAATCGGCTACTAGCTATTTTTCATACCCCTAAGTGACAAGGGTTGTTCACTAAGGCAAAACAACGTTTGCGGGGTCAGCTAGTTATTATATAAAATAAATAGGTACTTTTAGTTTATATTTTATATAATAAAAAGTGCTAAAGTGCGCTCATGTCTCTTCTTGTGAGCGCGACATCTATGGTGGTCCAGATGTCGATGTCGCACTATTGGTAAGAATAGCGCCACTTGACAAGGTGTAAGTTTGTTTATGTTTTGATTTTTTCATTAGGTCTGAAATTTTAAGTACCTATGCTTGATTGATTTTGCAAGTCGACACTTGGTTGTGCAAGTCGACAGTTCTGTGCTTCTCTGTGTTACGTACATACGTCTGTGATCATGCCCCGACGGGAAAGACTAGCAAATAGGGATGGGCCGAATGTGGTTTGAACCGAATACGAACTTCGGCCGAACATTCGGTAAAAATGAAAAATTCGGCCGAAGTTCGGCCGAACTTCGGTTCAATTTCGCCGCGCTTTTTCGTGCTGTGACTAGTTTACGCACTTGCTGCAAATATTGCTAGATATGCCCCGCCCGCACTCCGCGCTTCCCCGCGGGGCCGTTAGCCAACTAGTCATTTGTAAAGACGTCACCTTAAATTAATTGTTTTACGTGATTTTTGTTGGTTTGATTGACAGATTTTGTCATTATTTGTTTGTTACTTTGTTGTGAAGACGACTGGAAGAAAAAAATCAAGTGTTTCGACATTTTATTAAGAAACAGACGACCAAAACAAAAGATCGATTAAGAAAGAAAGATTTCTAAGGCTGGTTTGGTTAGTAAGAAGAGCGGTTTAATTTTGTGTTTTGTTTGATTAAGTGCCAAAGATTTTTGAGACTAGTAGTTAAAAAGACCAATTTTAGTTTTTTGTTCATCACGTATGATTACTTTTTCTAATTCAAATAAATGGCTATGAGTATATCCGACTTATTTTATTTCACTGTTACTACAGATATGTTTTTTCATTAATTTATATTATGATAGTGCAAGTATATTTAGTGCAGAATGTTCGGCATTTTAACCGAAATTCGGCCGAATGACGAAGTTCGGTTTAAGCGGCCGAAGTTCGGTTAAACCGAATGTAAAACGAATTTCGGCCCATCCCTACTAGCAAATCCTTATTGGGACCACTTCGATAAAAAAGATGCCACTATCGGGATTTGTAAATACTGTAGCCAGTGTATCAGCTACAAATCGACGACAGGAAATTTAAGGTCTCACTTAAAAAAAAGCACCCACATATTCTGTTAAACTTAAATGATACTACGATAATGCCACCACCGCCGCTATCACAAGAATCGCTACCACAACCTTCACAACGTAGGACTCGTCTTTCTAGTTCCAAATTAGAAAAATTGGTTTTTCTTAATGTATATTCTGATTGTGTCAAAAACAAAGAATAATATAAAAAATTGTTTTATATTTTCATCTTTTATTCTAGTTATTAAAATTAAACACTAAAAAAATATGTATTTAGGTTAAGGCCGTACAAAGTGATGGTTGTATTTGAAAAATAAAAACGATTTCGAGCAACGATGTCGTTGTCGTAACGTTAAACGTATCTAATAGCCAACCAAAGTTATCATAATGGCACCGTTGTTACAAGCAGTTATTTGATCATATCGCATCGATCGCTGCCCGGCATCGATGCCAAAAAAAACGATGCCGGCAACGGATGCGGCTTAATTATTAACGATGCGCATCGTTGACAAAATTTAACGAAAACGCCCATCTCTATGAGAGATGTTAACATGCGTTGCTCGACCGCGCTTTTTACATACCATCATTTCTGATTACCTACTTTGTGTGCAACTATTAGCGTCCCGGTTCAAAGGGCAATGTTTCGATAGAAATTACAGAGATAAATCAACTTTATCTCTCTGGGCAACACAGTGCTAGCTAGTGTTTTGGAGCCTTTCTTGTGCATTCGGGTAATAACACTGCTCTAGTAAGGGACGGAAGTATAAATTTAATTTAATTATCATCATAATTATTATAAAAATATATAAATAACACCTAGATCGATACTTTTCAAACAAACGCTTCATCTGAAGTGAGGCAAAAAGCAGATTGATTCGTAGGTAAGCAGTATGTACTTCGCCAAACAAAACTTTAATGTCGTGGAGTATATACAGCGAAACAGACCATCATAACGCTTTTAATTGTCGGAAACGCATGCACTAGCGCTGAGCCTTGACAACTGATGGTAGTTTCGAAATAACTGAGCCAATATGACTCACTATGATTTTGCCTCACTTTTCTTGCGCGGACACGGTTTCTAAGTGATATTATTCTATGATATCTACATTAATCTAAACTAATATTATAAAGCTGAAGAGTTTGTTTGTTTGAAAGCAAGGATCTCGGGAACTACTGGTTCGAATTGAAAGATTCTTACTCTGTTGGATAATCCATTTATCGAGGAAGGCTATAGGTAGGCTATTAAACATTACCCTACTATCAACAGGAGCGGAGCATGAATGAAAAATGTAACAATAAAGTAGCCAAGTGCGAGTTGGACTCGCCCATGAAGGGTTCCGTTGCAGCAAGTAACATTATATACATAGTACACATAGTTCTTGTAGTTCGTTGTAACTTTGATCGAAGTTTCAATTATAGTGTATTTATGACGTACTAAAAAAAAACTACTCATCAGATCGAGTTCAAACTAATTTTCGTTGGTAGTTTGCATGGTAATGTACATCATATATTTTTTTTAGATTTTTCATTCTCTTACTTTAGAAGTTAGAGGGGGGGGGGACACACATTTTACCACTTTGGAAGTGTCTCTCGCGCAAAGTATTCAGTGTAGACGAAAACTATTTTAGCAACCTTACCATCATTTTTGAAGACCTATCGATAGACACCACACACGTTTAGGTTTGATGAAAAAAAATATTTTGAGTTTCAGTTCTCAGTATGGGGGCCAACCCTAATTTTTCTTTTTTTAAATTTTTTCTGTTCAAATCTTAATGCGGTTCACAGAATACATCTACTTACCAAGTTTCAACAGTCTAGTTCTCATAGTTTCGGCAAAAAGTGGCTGTGACATACGGACGGACAGACAGACAGACAGACAGACAGACAGACAGACAGACAGACATGACGAATCTATAAGGGTTCCGTTTTTACGTTTTACGGAACCCTAAAAACGCGAAAAATATTGTTTTTTGAGAGCTTTCGTTGCGTGACAGCATGTGTTTTAAAGGTTGCGTCATTAGAACCGAATTTGTTCAAAATTTGAATTGGTACGACCAATTTTCGATAGATGGCGCAGCAACGCGCACGTGGTTCAGTTAGTAAAGCTGAAGAGCTTGTTAGTTTGAACGCGCTAGCTCTATAACTATTAGACCGATTTCAAAACTTCTCTCACCTTTGGATAAATGTACCTTCGTGATCCCTGAGTGCAATAGGTTATATTTGTACCAAGGACAACCTACGCGCCCCGCTAGTTGTTATACAAAATGCAATAAAACAAGTAAAATAATAATAAATCATTATATTATTCTGCCAAGCAGCCAACAGTAAGAAAATAAACAATATACATTTTTAAACTTTCACGATTTTAACTCATATTGAAAATATAACACAGGAGTTTTTCGAAATCTAAGTTATTATTTAAATACCTCGTAACAGCTCTTTATCATGTGACGCTTTGGCGACCGCTTTCAAGACGTCTACTCTCTTTCTACGAAAACGTAATTTCGAAATAAACTCGCGACTTTCCAACTCCGATTCTACTTCGATCCGTCATTTTGTCCGTTTAAATGTTCTATGTCTACTCTAAAAATTAGAGTATGCTTAGAACATTTAAATGACAAACAATGTCAATATTGAGATTCGACTCTACTTTTGTGATAAGAACGTCTAAGCTGTGGAATACGTTGCCTGAGTGGGTTTTCCCCGATGGTTACAATCTTTGTGTCTTCAAATCGAGAGTGAATCGGTTTTATTTAGGTAAACACGCTCCATCGTAGACCGCATCGTCGCTTAACATCAGGCGAGATGGCGGTCAAGTGTAAACCTATAGAAGTTAAAAAAAAAAAAAAAAAAAAAAAAATGTTGTATCGGACGAAACGAAGTAGAACGAAGATAGGAAAGTCGCGAGTATTTTTTTTCGAAATTACGTTTTCGTAGAAATAGAGTAGACGTCCAGGGGGTCTACCGCCTAACGAAAAACGCTTTGACGCTTTGGCATTGCCGTCTCTTTCAATTAAAGCGAGAAGAAAAGAGACAGCAATGTCAAAGCATCAAAGCGTCAAAGCGTTTTTCGTTAGGCGGTAGAAGCGCGGGTCTGTAATTATCCCGTCAAACAAGTTTGCATACTTTAATGATATCCCGTCTCGTAATGACGAACGAATGTGGGGTTTTCGAGGACACTTCACTTATTAATAATAATTAAATATTGGTGGACATTAAACACACAACACCATCTGACCCCCAAACTAAGCAAAGCTTGTGCTATAGAAGAAAGATTGTTGATGTTTAAAAGATTGTCTTTTGAAAGACGTAGAAGGGCATTTTCACAAAAATGCAACCGACTAGAACGGAAAGAGTGAGCTCACTCTTCCCGACGATGACATGTTAAGTTAAGCCTTAAGTTTGGGAGGGCACATCTTATGGTTTATATCGATGGGTTTACAGGGCGATATTTTTTTTTACACACAACACCATCTGACCCCAAACTAAGCAAAGCTTGTATGATGGCGGCCAGATAGCTGATATAATACATATATAGTTTAAATACATACTCGTACTTATTATACATAGAAACACCCAGACACAGTGCAAACATTTGAATTCATCACACAAATCATTTGCACTGGGTGGGAATCAAACCCACGACCCTCGGCTTCGCAGGCAGAGCTACTGCCAACTAAGCCACGAGGGCAGTCTTCTCAACTTCGCTCAACTATAAATTTAAAAAAAACCAACCGTTGCAACGCTGTCGAAACGCCGAGGTAATTAAATAATAATTTAGATTCCTGTGTAAGATTTTCAATATAAATAATATACTATTTTACAATGGCGGTTTGTTTGTATTTTATAAGTGTTTGCAAAAATATACATTACTCTACAAAAATTTTGCGCCACCGATGATGTTGACAGGTCGGCCCTTGTACTTCTTGGAAACGTCAGACTCGATCTGTAAACAAAGTAAATCAAATCTTAACCTATACAAACAAAATTAAAGTTTCTGTTTGTAATACCTATTGAAATAACTGCTTTTTACTACGTGAATATGAATAAATAAATATGAATGTATAGACGGTACATTTATATTCGACGGTCTATTCCAGCTAATATCCAAAATTGCTGAACCAATTTTGACGAGGTTTTCGTTACAGAATATCTGATGTTCTAATACATAAGATAGGGTGGGTACTCTTACTAAGGCCGATTTACATCGGACGAGCGAATGCTAATTCTATCCCCACTGTATCAAATTCATTTGGTGTAAACAAACGTAGAGCATTCTTTCGTTGTTTTGTTTGCGTTCGCAAAGATTCTATGGAATATCTAATATGGAAAACGCTAAGAACGATGTATCGTTTACACTAAAAGATCGAGAAATAATGCTCTTGTTCCAGCTCTAGCTCTATGCTCGTTCAGTTTAAATCGGCCTCTAGAGGAAAATAAACAGGGTTCCGTTATATAAACAAAAAAACCTCGCTTAAAACTCGCGTGAAACCGCAGCCATAGCTAGTACGTATAATATAACTAGCAGCACCACGCGGCGTAGTTCCTGTTCCCGTTATTTTCTCGGGATAAAAAGTAGCCTATTTGTTCTTCCAGACTACGATCTATGTTCCACATTTCAGCCCCATCCGTTCATAAGTTACGACGTGATCGAATAACAAACATGCAAACATTGAAATTTATAATATTAGTAGGGTAACACTTAATGACTTACGATGATTACTATCGTACAGTGAAATGTTCATTTTAAACTTTGAAAATGTTGACGATAAGTAACCTCTTCGTTTTTTTTTTCAAGTAATTGAATTGTAAATTGTAAATTTATGAATAACTAGCTGTACCCTGTTTGTGAGTTAGATTAGTTAGAAGAACTCTGACTCAATTCGTTAGCAGCACTCATTTTAAGACAAATTCTATTAATTTATTTCACTAGTTCATAGTTTTTTTTTTATACTGTCGCCGCATAAAATGGTTAGTTGATAAACCTTCACGTATGATTTGTTTTGTCATAACTCCCTCGAATCTACCCTCAAAATTTTTGAGGGTAGATTCAATTTATTTTTTTTGTTTTTTACATGAAGACTCATATCCGGAGCTGAACCCACATGGGTACGCCGCTTGTCGGGTTTAAGAGATCAAATCGCGAAGGTGTATAAACTAGTATTATCTACGTAAGCTTACGTTTCGCTGCAGCTCCTTGGTGGCGGCGGTCAGTTTGTCGAGGCGCGGGCGCAGGTCGGCGGCGCGCGCGCCGGCCGCCGCGCGCTGCTCCTGCGCGCGCGCAGACAGACGCGACATCTTCTCGCACACCACCAGCTTCTGCTTCAGTTGACCGGTGAGCACGTCAACGTACCTGTAACATTATATTATACTCTTATAATGCTTAACATTTTTGTGTACAATAATTATTATTATAATACAGTGCAGTTTTTTTTTTATTTGAAAAATTTCACCTCCACGGACTACTAGGTCCATGACTTTTCTTAACGTTTTATACATTATTTAATTTTTTTGTTATTTTCCTTTGTCTAATGCAGGAAGAGTTAAATATTAGATCAGACTTCTAAAAAAAACATGCATCTACATATTTATAACCTAAACTTCAGAGCAGTTTATGTTTATTAAGTTTAGCTTCACGTTATCCAGATAGTTGTGTGGCGGTAGCAGCCTCACGACCGCAGCTAGTATAGCGAGACTTTTAACTATAAGAACCCTTCCTTTAGAACTAACTTCAACAAAAATACACTATGAACTGGTGACCCTGACGTGACACCTTTATAAATACCTTACCATACCTTCTAAGCTGGTAGCCCCGACGTGATACTTTTATCCGCTTGATGCACCGAGATTTGATTTTGTGTACTATATTACACGAAGTGACGATAACCAACAAACTTAACTATGCGGTCGGGTTTTTAGCGAGATTGATTTTTTCGTGTTGTTATTTGGACATGTTTCCTGTGACCCTGTCCTTCGCGCCTGATGATCTGAGGAAGAAGGATCCACTGACCGTGGCGAGTGCTTGACGTTGTGCAGATGGTTGGGCGTCGTTAGCAGCCTCGCTGCCGCAGCTTGTGCCACCAGATTGGCCGCTGTCATACTTAAGATTCTCTCCGATACTTATCGGTTACCTACTTAGGTTAAATTTGTGTTGTATTTTGCTTTTGGATCTCAGGGAGAGAGACTTTTAGCTATAAAAACCCTTCCTAAAGAACAAACCTCAACCATACACTGTAAACTGGTAACCCCGTCGTGGTACCTTTATCTGCTTGATGCACCGAGGTTTGATTTCGTGTACTATATTACACGAAGTGACGATAACCAACAAACTTAACTTTGCGGTCGGGTTTTTAGCGAGATTGATTTTTTCGTGTTGTTATTTGGACATGTTTTCTGTGACCCTCTTCTTCGCGCCTGAAGATCTGAGGAAGAAGGATCCACTGACCGTGGCGAGTGCTTGACGTTGTGCAGATGGTTGTGCGGGGGCAGCAGCCTCGCTGCCGCGTCGTGCACGGCCGCCGCTAGCGCCGCCAGTGTGGCCGCGCTCTCTTCGGGCAGCTGGTGCATCGCTGAGAACACGTTCTCACGAGCCTGCTGCTCTTCGTATAGACGCATCTTTATGAACGACTCCAGCTGAAAATCAGAACAAATCATTGAAATAAGCAACGTAATAACAATTTCGTAGTGGTAGATTATGAAGGTCTAAAAGTACAAGTTCGCGCTGAGACCGCGACAGGAGACCGTGACCGGCGACGTGTCGCGGTCTCGGCACGAACTGGCGCCCATACAATTCCATAGTATGAAATGCCTGTCGCGGTCTCAGCGCAAACTTGTACCTTAAGACTAATTAAGATGAATCAACGCTTCTGATTGGTAGTGACCTTGCCACTACCAATCAAAAGGGTTTCCAGTATTCTGGTGGTGTTACGACGTTAAAGATAGTGATAGGACTCTTTTCAGATTCTACCAGAGGGGAAGTGCCACACTTATGAAATTTCTTCTACCGCCAAACAGTAATATCAAACTAGGCTATGCAGCAGAAGCCACTTGAAGCCAACTGCTACATGTAAGAAAAAACGCATAATTTATTTCAGCGTGTCAAATTTAAGCTTCGTTACGCGCACATTGTAAAAGAAATCAAATATTATGTATAAATCTCGTTTTGTCCGATCATTCGTGCAAAGTAGTGCACGTCACACGGATATTCGGCTAATCACAGCGCGGCATATTACCTCGTCCTGCGTCCCCGCTGATGAGTTGCGAATGTAGGCGAGATTCGTATTATCGCTGATCAACAGGGTATCTCATCTGTGGTTGAGGTAGTGATGTGCTACCGTTTGCTACACGTTGAGGTAGGGATGTGCTACAGTTTGCTACACAATCGAATATTTATTTATTTGATAGATTATTTTTTTCAATTCAATTCATTTATTCGAAACATAAATTCATAAGAACACTTGGTAACGTCATTAACAAAAAGGCATAAGAATCCGTGTACATAATAAGATAAAAAAACAATGTCAAAATGAATAAAGCTGTAAAGGAGCCTCGTCAATCAAATGCAGCTGTAAAAAGGCTTTGTCAAAGACAAAATAACAAATAATTAATACATACAGTATACAGATACTACATGAGTACAATGTTCCATCAAAAGTTTTATAAATCTATTACTTTACCTTATTACAAGATTCTAGTTTCAACACAGTTCTCTTCCATACGTTACTATCTTTAACAAAGTCATCTATATTATAATATGCCTTGCTCAATATGTAGCTTTTTATTTCATTTTTAAACTTTGTTTCATTAAGACCTTCGACTTGTGCAGGGATTGCATTATAGAAGCGAATACCATTACATTTGAAAGAGTTATTTGTTTTCTGAAGTCTGCACTTAGGAAATACAATTTTGTGCTTATGGTGCGCTTTTGGATTCAGATCAGTTAGTTTCTTCAGTCGACTTCGATTTTTTCTTACATACATTATACATTCATAAATATACAATGAAGGGACTGTTAATATGTTTATAGTTTTGAAAATCTCCCGTACTGAATCTCTAGCTGATAAATTATATAGACCACGGATTGCTCTCTTTTGCAATATGAAAACTGAGTTTCTGTTCGCAGCTGAACCCCATAATAAAATCGCGTAGGACATAATGCTATGAAAATAGCCAAAATAAACAAGCCTAGCTGTTGCGACGTCCGATATTTTTTTAATTTGACGAACAGCGTGGGCAGCTGAACTAAGTCGGTCAGCCAGTGTCTCTATGTGAGGACCCCATTGAAGCTTTGAATCTACTGAAATACCCAGAAATCGAGTAGATTGTACAGGTTCGATGAGTTCATCTTTCAGTCTTATATCAAGTTTACCGCACATTACATTGCAGAGTGAGAATTTTATACATTTCGTTTTAGTTGGATTAAGTACTAGATTATTTGCATCAAACCATTTGTACGCAATGTCTAAAATTACGTTAATTTCTGTGAAATCGTTTATTCCTCTCTTCACTTTGAATAGAAGTGATGTATCATCGGCGAACATAACTATTTCTATATTTTTATGTTTCTTTATCATGAAAGGTAGATCATTTATGTAAATAAGAAACAGGAAAGGTCCAAGTATGGAACCTTGTGGTACACTCATTCTTATAGGCGACTCATTTGATTGCACACCGTCAACATCGACTATCTGTACACGGTCTTTAAGATAAGATATGAAGAAATAAAATTTAGAGCTGGTTTCGATACCCCATAGAACTGCAGTTTCTACAAAAGAGTTTCATGATGAACACAGTCGAAAGCTTTTGATAAGTCACAAAATACTCCTAGAACGTCATGATGGTCTTCCCAGGCTTTCAATATATAATTGGTTAGTTCAATACCTGCATCGGTAGTGGAACGTTCTTTTGTAAATCCAAATTGGTTACTATGTAAAAGGTTATTAATATTAAAGTAAGACAAAAGTTGCTTGAGAACTAGTTTCTCGAATATTTTGCTGATCCAGGGCAAAACCTTCTGACGTTGGAGTTGAATCTTCTGACCTTAAACTTATTCAACTCTCTCCTACACACCACACTCGCACGAATGACACACTATTAGACTTGATAATTGCCTCAGACGAGAATCTGTTATCTACGCATGGCCAAATAGAGGTCCCTGGTATTTCTCACCATGATCTGATTTATGCATCGGTTAGAATTCGCACCCCCAAGCCGAAACCGGTGGTGATGCGGCAAAGGAACTTTGCCCGAATGGATCTGGATCAATTGGATCGGGATGCTGATGAAGTAAACTGGATGGAGATTGTATCATGTAACACTATCAATGGGAAGATAGATTTCTTGTCGTCGAAAATTATTTGCCTCTTTGACCACCACGCTCCAACCCGTACGGTAAGAATTAGACATAGAGCTTCCCCTTGGATGTCTGATTCTATCCGAAAAGCGATGGCAAAGAGGAATAGTGCGTTTCGCAAGTTTAAAAAAGAACGATCGGAGCTAAACTGGGACCAATACAAGAGACTAAGAAATCGTTGTAACCTTTTGTGCCGCAATGCCAAACGACATTACATAGCTGACCAAATAGAATCCGCCAGCCCGGGTGGAATCTGGAAATTTCTCCGATCAATTGGTGTGGGTAAAGTTAAATCGCCCGGTTGCGCGGTCCCATTCGAGTTAAACGTCCTTAACAACCATTTCGCTTCCTGTGATACCCTTGACGCTAATACTAAAGTCAATACCCTTAAAGTCATTGCTGAAGCACCTTCGCTGAATACAGACTCTTTCAACTTCTCTCCTGTCAGTCAAGATATTGTCCAGAAAACTTTTCTTAGTCTCAAATCTAAAGCTATTGGTTGTGATGATATTGGTCGCAGTATGTTATCGTACATTTTGAAGCACATCCTCCCAGCCGTTACTCATATTATAAACTTCTCACTGAGTCATGGTCAATTTCCACATCAATGGCGCAAAGCTCACATTATTCCACTTCCCAAGGTTAATAATGCGGAATTGCTTAATCAGTTTCGGCCAATCTCTATACTGCCATTTCTGTCAAAGATAATTGAATCAGTAGTTCACAAGCAAGTAACTGAATTCATGTCTAAAGCTCAGTTACTAAATCCTAATCAGTCTGGTTTCAGATCGGGACATAGCACTACCACTGCCTTATTGAAGGTCACTGAGGACATACGACAGGCTATGGACAATGGTCAGGTTACTGTCCTTGTTCTAATTGATTTTAGCAATGCGTTCAATGTCGTCGACCATGATCTACTGCTAGGTGTTCTACGTCGTATGTGTTTCTCGGATACTGCAGTTTCCTGGTTTGCTTCGTATTTGGGGGGTCGGCAGCAGGCGATTCGAGCCAATCAATCACTATCCGACTGGTGTGAGTTGACTTCGGGAGTCCCACAGGGTGGTATTTTGTCACCATTGCTCTTTTCCTCGTTCATTGATATGCTCTCCACCTTATTAAATTGTCGATACCACTTCTACGCGGATGATCTGCAGCTATACGTCCACACCGATGTACGAGAATTGGAATCAGCTGTCGCTTCCCTAAATGCGAACCTTCTCCAGCTCTTATCATGGTCCTCGAGCTTCGGTGTCCCAGTCAATCCGAGTAAGTGCCAAGCTATCATCGTGGGGAGTTCACGCCGCCTCAGCAGTGTTAATCTCAATATCATAACGCCATTGAAATACAATGGCTGTGCGATCCCTTTTTCCACCACAGTTAAAGACCTGGGAATCTTGCTTGATTCAAATTTTACGTGGATACCTCAGATAACAGAAGTTTCCCGCAAATTCTATGCTTCTCTGCATTCAGTAATTCATCTTAAAAGTTTCTTACCCATTAAAACAAAAATCGCATTGGTATATAGTCTTCTCTTGCCAATTATTGATTACGCCGACATTTCCTACCTTGACCTGACTGAAGAACTGCTGAATAAGCTAGAAAGACTTTTGAACACTTGCATACGCTTCATCTTTGGGCTTAGGAAGTATGATCATGTGTCGGAGTACCGTGCTAAACTTAAATGGCTTAAGATTAGGGAGAGACGTCACGCAAGGATCCTCGGCTTACTGTATTCAATTTTAAATGACCCCAAGACTCCTACATATCTAAAAGAACTCGTGGCTTATTTTTCTGACACCAGGATCAACCCTTCAAGGGGCAATAGTGTCTTGCGCCTTAATTGTCCTAGCCATAGCACTTCATTTGCTAGCAACTCATTTAGAATCACAGCGGTGCGACTCTGGAACGAGCTCCCACTGGACATTCGTCAGGCCCCGTCCAAGGATATTTTCAGAAGGCATGTGCGTGAGCACTATTTGAAGGAGCCATCACCTTAGCTAGTCACTCATATGTAGTAATTTATCGATACCTATGTTATTTTTTATTTTATTTTATTTTTTAGTATGTGTATTTATTTAAAATTGTATCTATATAAATATATATACATACATAATATGTATTTATATATTCCTATATATACTATGTATTTTTTTTTTATCAATATTTTCTTGTATTACGTATTCATAATATTTATGTGTATAAGTATTTAACAGCGTGTTTAAATGTTGATCTTTTAAAATATTTCCCACATTCTTGTGTGTTTAAAAATATTTTTAGTTTTTACTGCTTAAATTTGCCTACATTACATTAATATTCTACTCAGCGGGTAGCTGGTAGAAAATGCGCCTTAGCATTAAGCTTTCCGTTTGTACATAATTTTTTTGTTATTGTGCAATAAATATTAAATAAATAAATAAAACCGAGACGGGTCTGTAGTTTCCATGTTCGTTTTTGTCTCCAGATTTAAACAAGGGTATCACTTTACTATACTTCATCATGTCAGGAAATGTGCCATTTTTGATACATTCGTTAAATAATTCTGCTAAATATGGGGCAATGTTATTAATTATCCCCTCAAGTACCTTAACAGATAACCCCCATAAGTCCTCTGTATTCTTAACTTTAATGTCTTTGAACGTTTTTAGTATTGCAGTGGCAGTAACATGATGAAACTCAAATGTAGATGAAGGACAATCAACATTTTCTGTCAACATTTCCTCTGCAAGAGAGGGAGACGAAGTTAGGTGTTTAGTTGTCTCTAAGGGAATATCAGCAAAATAAGGCCTGAAAGCATCTACAATGTCCGATTGTTTTGTAGTGACATTTTCGCCAACCCGAACTGCGCGCATCATTTCACGACTTTTAGTTTTACCAGACTCCTTGTTTATTATCTTCCACGTGCTTTTTATCATGTTGTTGGAGTTTTTAATTTGATCCCGAATGAATATTGCTTTTGCTCGAATACACAAATTTCTAAAAATATTTGAATACCTCTTAACATAGACTTTTGTTGCATCGTCGTTGCAGTATGTCTATAGTTTATATAAATTGTAAAGATTGTTTCGACTTTTAATAAGTCCTGGTGTTGCCCATTCGGCAAACTTCGGTTTTGCGTTAATATTAATTAATTTGGTATGAAAAATATTATTATAATGTGTACTCAGCATTTTAAAAAACTCAGAATAATTACGATTAGGATCATCAATAGTCATGTCGAAAAAATTGTTCGAAAAATGATTAGATATTGCGGTATTTAAAGCTGACATACGGGACAATGTAATGGGTCTAACAAGCACTTTCTCTTCCGCCCTTTTCATACAGGCAGGAAGAGAAATGCTCAAGCCCCTATGGTCCGAACGCAAACAATCTAGGACTTCAGAATGAATGTATTCACAGTTTACAAAAACATTATCAATGCAGGTTGCAGAACAACCTTTCTTAGTTACTGCGACCCTTGTGGGTTCCGTGAACACTTTTGTCAAATTAAACGATTGGCATAACATTAATATATTGCTCTTATTACGAGATTCCGAAAGTATGTCTGTGTTGAAGTCTCCACACATCACTTTTGATTGATTTGATTTCTTTGTAGTGGTAGGACTCTTAGCAGAGTTCGCCTGGGGAAGTACCACACCTTTGCCAGTTATTCTACCGCCAAGCAGTAATGTGCAAACATTACTGTGTTCCGGTTTGAAGGGTAATGTTTCCAGAGAAATTACAGGGCTTATAGATATAACAACTTAGATCTCTGGGTGACGAGCGCAGTGCGGTGCTAGGTAATGATTTGGGCTCTTCATGTTCCAATAGCTGCGTGTCACTGTACTGTTATGTGGCAGACATGTTGCTTACCATCAGGCACATGTCCTGCTCGTCTCGTCATTCTTTATTGAAAAAAAAAAAGATTTTTCTAAAAGAAAATTGTATAGATAGTACAAAATTGTAGTAAAATTCTATAGAAAGTTGTATAGATAAGTACCTCGACGAGTTGATCGACGCACTGGTTCCTCGTGGCGGGGTTGTCGAGCAGTGTCAGCGCGTCCCTGCCCCGCGCCGCGCCGCCCCCCACCCCCGCCGCCTCCACCACGATGCCGGCCGCGGAGAGCGATATGTCCGCGATCTCGGCTGAGATATCCTACGACATAAGATACACATTTTGTAACATTTGAAATGAAAACGTCGTTTGTAAAAAAAAAGCTTTCTTCGTATGTAAAATAGATAAGCCTGGTTCCTACGACACAGGTTACAGGTTACAAGACACAGGTAGTGTGGGTACCAGTGTACAATTGTTTTAAATGCTTTTGTGTATTGTAAATTAAGTAGATTATTAGTTCTGAACCAAATTAATAAATTTAATTTCATTCAAATTTCATATCATTTCATTTTTCGTGGGCTGTAAATTGAGCTCAAGCGTCTCGCTCGTAAATAAATAAATATTGGTGGACAATTCACACACAACACCATCTGACCCCGAACTAAGCAAAGCTTGTACTATGGCGGCCAGATAGCTGATATAATTACTTCTATAGTTTTAAATACATACTTATTTTACATAGAAATGAAAGAAATCTTGGGGTGAACGCGGGACCAAGACCATGGCTAGAAGCGTGGACACCTAGTCTAGTCCTAGTCTAGCCATGCTTAAAAGACTTATTTAGATGATGACAATGCTTTGAAGATTTATTCCTGATTAACAGCGCCCTCTGGTTTCAACCGCGTAGTTTCCAAAGTGAGCTATCAAATTCTGAGTCAAAAGTTTTCACTTCTATCGGCAGTCCCTGTAACTGCCAAATTTTTTTACTACTAGCTTTACCCTGCGCGCGTTGCTCTGCCACCTGTCGAAAATTGGTTGTACCAACTCAGAAATCTTTTTGAGCTCATGCACAACTTCGCTACAGATCATCACAAATAATCAAATAGGTACATAGTTTACGATTCAATAAAAGACATGGGATTCAATAAAGAGCGAATGGCGACGAATTGTGGAGCAGAATTGAATTGTAGAATTGTGGGTCATTGACGAGGGAAAATGACGACCACGACCACTCTGCCAAGAGTGTACGGACTAAGAAGAAGAAAGGACATACAGACAAACATTAATCCTATCCTTCTAATAGTATAAATGTCAATGTATGGATGTTTGTTGCTCAATCACGTCCTAACGTATGAACGGATATGGCTGAAATTTGGAACACATATAGATTATAGTCTGGAAGAACACATATGCTACTTTTTATCCCGGAAAAACAACGGGAACAACGGGAACGGGAACTTCGCGGGTAACACCGCGGGGTACTGCTAGTTTTATATACATAGAAGATACACGAGAATTGTTCGTTTAAAGGTATTAGAAGACACAGTTATGAACAACCACAATAGCTTAAAACAATAGTCTCACGATATTGGTATCAGCAGCGGCTTCTAGGTTCCCCCAGTCGATTTCAGCGGGCGCGTCGCCGTCGCCGAAGTCGATGGCCCCGATCGCCCCCGTGTCAAGAGAACCGAAGTCGATCTCCCCGCCGTCGCCGAAGTCTATCTGAAAAGAAGTAAGTACTGGGATTGGTATATGCGACGTATTTTTGAAGTGAAAACTTCTTTTGGCACGCCACAGACATATTTTTCGTGGGCTGTGAAATTCTAGCGTCACGATCGGGAATGATAAGAAATCTTCGGGTAAATGCGTTAGCATTTCCCATGCTCATGGCTACGCCCTCCGGTTTCACCCGCGAGTTTCCAAACTGAGCTATCAAATTCTGAGTTATAAGTTTTCACTTCTATCGGCAGTTCCTGTGACTGCCAATTTTTTTTGGAACGAAGTTCCTCGCAGCAGGCTTTTATAAGCAGGCGGAGATAGGGATTTTAATACGCGACCGAACTGCAAACAATGTGAGACTACTACCGCAAGAAAAATATAAAACGGAAGTGACGCGTAAAAACCTAAAAACTGCCCGTGACCAGAGTTGCCGACTTTATTTTTCAGATGATCGTACCTGATGATAATGTAATAAAATTAAGCAATATTTTTTTTGCAAATTGTTTTGCTTTTATATTATTCGAAAGAATTTCTTTCCTACCAGCGCTTCTACCGCCTAACTAAATCGGCTATCGCTTTCCTAATGCTGTCTCTATCATTTCAAGCAAAAAGAAAAGAGAGAGAAACATCAAAGCGATGACATTTTTCGTTCGGCGGTAGACCCCCTGGTGTCCCATGACACTACATCTTTTGTTAGCGTTGTCGCAGGAAAAAGCGTAATAGTATGGCATAAGTAGCTGCTACTGAAGATGCTGCCAGTAAAAAGCGATTGGAATTCCATCAATCGATTCGGTTCATCAGTTCATTGCCATCACAGTACCAGGATTCTAGCGCTGAATTCACTTGGTATACTTTAGTTTAACATAACCAACCCACTAAACGTTCTCACTGCTGGAACTCGGGGACTTTCTCGCTTAAGGAGAGTCAAAGCTATCAACCACATTGTCCCAGTGCTGTTTAGTAGATGATACGTGACCTTGAGACATTCCAAGAATAAGCGTTCACTTGGCTCACCTCAAGTGATCCTCATACATGGTGAAATAGCCCTTAACGCTTTTTAGTACCTCTTTCTTACTAAGCACTTTCTTCCTAGCATACCAATTGTTTTAAATGATGGAAATGGCATGTGACTTGTCATAAAAGTCCCACAAAAACATTATTTTTAAAGGAATTTACAACCGTAACAAGAGTAGAGATTAAGTTTACCTGGTCCCCCGCACCTTGTTCATCATCGTCCAACTGGATTAGCACTGGGTCAGGCTCCACACTCAACGGGGGCTCACCATAACTCCACTCATACACCGTAGTGTTGCCATGTTCCACCACATATTGTAACAGAGGAAGCACTTCTGTGACTCTCTCTCCTAAAATGTATTTGGAATAGGCAGAGTATAGCTGTATGGCTGGGCGTAGAGGTTTCAGAGATTTGGCTATCTGAAAATTAAAGAATAGTTCAATACACGCGCAATAATAGCGCAGGCATCACTTAATTTATGGTCAGTAACTAGGCCTTGGAACTGACACATTCACCTCACGCGTCGGGCAAATAGGCGAGACGACTGAAAAAAACTAATTAGTCCGTCAGTTAGAACTTGAAATCGTCCACTTGAAAACAATAACGGTCGCGCGGGAATTCGACACTTATTACGTCAGCCAGTTTCCATAATCTCTGCCTGACAAACTAATTTGAATGGTGTATTTTTGATCCTGTCGTCATCCCGATTAAATTTTTCTTGTGCACCCTTAATTATTACATTCTCTGTCTGATCAATCAAAGTTAAACAAACACAAAAAAAGGAGTTGTTGATACTTATTTAGATCTATTAATTCAAATAAATTACAATTTAAAAAAAATTATATTATGTTATTAATCTAGTTACTGCTGTTGTTATGTTGTTAGTATCTTGTCTCGTCTCACCTTGTCATACATATCGGGGAGCTCCTGTAGCCTGTCCACTAGCTCCTTCTTGATCCTGTCCCCTTGTATGCCGAGCTGCTTGCATTGTGCGAGGAACTCGGCTTTCATGGAAGCTTCATTCTTTATATAGTCTGCTTGCTTCTTTTCACACTCCTGCAGATATACAGCGGTTAAGATTATTATTTTGTTATACTGTATAATATTTACTTTAAACATTTTCTAAAATAAATCTTACTTTTACTAATAAAATATAAAATAAAAAGTATTACATGTCTGGCTTCCATAGTGAGAGCTTTGTTTAGTTTGGGGTTAGATGGTGCTGTTGTGAGAAATGTACACCATAATTATTTATTAATTTTGACTATCCTTAGTGTAATCATAATAATTATTATTTTTTGTAACAAGATGAATATTTTAAATAGATAAAATTAAACAAAGTGTTTCATAAACTAAATAAAAATATATTTATTTATGTAATTGCAATGAAGATAATTTACACAATATAAAATATATGTGTTGGTCCTGAACTAGGTTGTATCTGTTGCCTATATCTCAGACCCAACATGTTTCCATGGTACACAAAGTGTGTGTGTACTTCAGTGTGCATGCAAGAAGTTCTACTACTCATGCAGTTACAGCCCTTTTCGTGTTTAGTAGTGGTAGGACTCTTAGCAGAGTCTGCCTGGGGAAGTACCACACCTTTGCCAGTTATTCTACCGCCAAGCAGTAATGTGCAAACATTACTGTGTTCCGGTTTGAAGGGCAATGATTCCAGATAAATTACGGGGCTTAGAGATATAACATCTTAGATCTCTGGGTGACGAGCGCAGTGCAGTGCTAGGTAATGATTTTGACTCTGCATGTTTCAATAGCTTGGTGTCACTGTGCTGTTATGTGGCAGGCATGTTGCTTACCATCAGGCACATGACCTGCTCGTCTCGTCATTCTATGCAATAAAAAAAAAAAACCTCACATTTGTGGGTTGGATGTGCACTCCGCCACCACAATTTACACCTATGGTTTTTATTTTTTATATTTATCAGTTATTTTGACGATGTAAAATAACTAAGGTATTATGTACTTACAGCTTGTAACTGCTCTTCTTTAGCAATTTGTTTTTTCAAGCCCGGTATCTCGTAGTTCACATTTCTAACTAACATTTGTGAAGCCTCTGCTAAATAAAGATTTTCTTTCTCATAATTCCTCACAACATCCTGCCAGTCCTTCATACGTTGTGACCCGTACCTTCCAAAGAGGTTCTTAGAATCTGCTTCGGTCTCTTTCAAAATTTCTATGATTTTAACGCAGTGAAAGTAATTGATGTAGCTACCGAATAGCAAAGCAGCAATGCCGTCGTGGACTGGCATATCTTGTATGGCATTGTTTATCTTCTCTCTTACAGCTAAAATACTTTTCTGCCATTCTTTGTTAACGTGTCTTCGACTGATGAGCCAGTCCTGCAGCTTCCCTATGTTTATGTCGATTGGAATGTTACTTTCCTAGAATTAAATAAATTAATAGAATATGAGCTGCTACTACATTTCTTGTTACCAGTCTTTCAGAGTATACTTACATCCATGTTGATGTCTACTTAATTTAAAATAAACGAAATGGTATGAATTAGTGCGATCACGTTCAAAACAAAATTTAATTATTTTGACAGGTAGGAAAAGCAACAGCTGCGACGACGTGTCTAGCTGTCAAGTTGTGTCAACAAAAATACTGCCAGTTGAGTTGTACAAAAATTACCTTTAAACATCGACCGCGAACTTTAGGTGTATAATTTGTCTGAGGCCGTGAGGAATTAGAAAGCCCTATCTCACACCCTATTTAATATCCAATCTTTACATAATTTGCCCTATCATCGTTTAACTTTGTATCAATTATTTTTCTCGTATAAAAACGACTCGGGTAATATTTTTACTGATTCGGGCTAGACACTCGATATTGATATAGTCGGGCGAAGGGCATGGATACCGGTATTCGCGATTAACGAAAAAACCGCTGATACCGGACTATTTAAGGCAATTTTGAAAACCGGCGTTGAAATTGCCGGTTTTTCGGTATTTTGGATAAAAAATTAAATTCATGATTGAAATCCTTAAAGCGGCTCTAGATTACGAAAATAACAAATATCTTATTATATTTTATAATTGTAAACTTCAGGGACAGTAGTTTACGTTTTCTTTTCATAGTTTCACAATATAAAAAACCGATTTTAAACCTAATAGACGAATAAATGCGTGTAGAGTAGTACAAGACTATGTTTTGTGTTCAATTTTTATTTCTACTTATATTTTTAAATGGCAATCGGTCAATGTGTGCTTGCAAGCAGGTAGGCGGGCGCGGACGTACCTTTGAGTGAGCCGCTGCACTAACAGCGAGCTGAATGTTGGGGAGATTATTTTCACATCCATAAAGCAAAATAATGTAATTTTAATTTTAAGTTAAAGCAGTTAAAGTTAAAACTTTAAAACAACAAGGCACCTGGCGAAGACGGAATTACGACTGAGCTTCTGAGAGTGGGTGGAAAACCGGTATTTCAAGTCCATAAGCTATTCGACTCCGTCATACTTGACGGTAATACGCCAGAAGCGTGGAGCAAAAGTGTGGTGGTGCTCTTCTTCAAAAAGGGTGACAACACCTCGTTAAAGAATTATAGACCCATCTCACTTCTGAGCTACGTTTATACTACGTTTCCGAGGGTAATAACGAATCGTCTCGCACGCAGGTTTGACGACTTCCAGCAACCCGAACAAGCCGGTTTCCGAAAAGACTACAGTACTATTATATAAATATGTAGGTAGGAGCGGAGCTAGTGACCACAACGGTGGTTAAATGCGCACTGATTTATTCCGGTAAGGAAGTGGCGGTCGCAGCCGCCACCACGCATGTATAGCTATGTACGTACATATATTGTGTATGCCTATACAACAAGTACCATAGACCACATCCTTACGCTTCGGCAGATTATACAGAAAACCGAGGAATATAATAGTCCATTATGTATAGCATATGTGGACTATGGAAACGCCTTCGATTCCACCGAGACCTGGGCAGTGCTTCAGTCTCTCCAGCGATGCCACATCGACTATCGCTATATCGAAGTGTTGAAGTGCATTTACAGCAAAGTCGTAATGTCTATCCGATTACAGGACCAGTGCACAAAACATATCCGGCTACAGAAAGGCGTAAGACAAGGAGATGTTATATCGAAACTGTTCACCGCCACGCTGGAAGATGTTTTCAAGCTACTCGACATTAACGGATATGGCATCAACATCAACGGCAAATGCATCACTCACCTTCGGTTTGCCGACACAATATAATAATACCGAATAGTCACGGCGGCCGGCATGCCGGCAACATAGTGGCGGAGTTGCTGGAGGACCTCGCTGCTATGCTCAGGGACCTCAGCAGAGAATCCCAACAGGTGGATCTGAGGATGAAATGAAATGAAGTTGTCGAAGTTGTTGACGAATAGTTCTAGCTGGATCAAAAGATCCAATTAGGTAGATCCAACTTCAACAAAGAGGTCCAGCGAAGAATCCAACTCGGATGGGCAGCGTTCGAAAAACTTCGGCACATATTTGAGTCCAAAATACCCCAATGCCTGAAGACGAAAGTCTTCAATCAGTGCGTGTTGCCAGTGATGGCTAATGGAACAGAGACGTAAGTTGCACAGCGAGCTATGCAGAGAGCTATGCTCGGAGTCTCTTTGCGCGACAGAATCCGTAATGAGGATATTCGCAAAAGAACGAAAGTAGCCGACATAGCTCGAAGAGTAGCTAAGCTGAAGTGGCAATGGGCAGGCCACATCGCTCGCAGAACTGATAACCGATGGGGAAGAAAGGTTCTCGAGTGGCGTTCACGAACCGGAAGACGCAGTGTTGGACGGCCTCCTACTAGATGGACAGATGACCTCCAAAGGTCGCTGGAAACCGCTGGTTGTTGGTTGCGCAGGACCGTTCATTGTGTAAATCTAGGGGGGACATAGGCCATGTTCAGCAGTAGACGTCTTGCGGCTGATGAGGAATACTTTATAGTAGTGTTGTCACCTGTATTTGTTTGTAGTATATTTCACTATAGTATTATTTTAATACTGGGATTTGAGTCTAAATATGTGTCATATAAAAGAACAAGTATCTGATCATTCAAAGGAATGGGTATAACTGATAAAATTTTGTGTAGAGGGCGCCGGTGGGATACCATTCACTTCTACCCGCCATCTCAAAAGAGTTTTAGAGGGGTTGGCGCTATAAGTAGATGGAGCTAAGCCGTTGAAGAGCATTCCTTTGTGAAATTTTATATGGGAAAGATCGAACAGTTGTCAATATAAATTCTTACATTTATTTAATTGGTTTACTTTTACTTAATTGATAACAGTAGTAAGAACTAAAAAATATCGAGAAAAGAACTGAGAATGTACATTTATCTAGTAATAATAGTCTTTGTTGTGCACCATGCTTTATGTTCTCTTAGTTTTTCGTCCACCCCAAGGTTGCCTGGAAAACAAATCGCTTTCAGCAATAAGGCTGCCAGTTATTCCACTAGTTTTACTGTATTCCTATATTTTATGTACTATTTTAAGGTGTGAACAATAAAGAGTCATTCATTAATTCAATATAAGTTATGTTGATTTTAAAAATATTGTTTTCTTGTAAAGCATTGTTTATTATAATTTTGCTACATTAATTCAGTCTAAAACAATGTCACATGGTACATGGAGGATTTTTTTATTGCTATTTTAATAGTTGAAGTAAATACCGAAAATTTACCGAAAAACCGGGATCCCGGTTTTAAAAATATGAATACCGAAAAAATACCGGTATTGTCAGAAGTCCAATACCGCCATGCTCTAGTCGGGCGGGCTTGGCTGAACCCATTGAATTAATAATATATTATAACTGCGTGAGGACCGGGCCAACCGAACGACAAAATGGCACCACCACGTTGGCGTTGGTCCTAAAATTATTGTTTAGGGCCAGTGTGACTCAGTTCACAGAGGTCAGTGCGCAGAATGAACGAGTATTTGCTGGTCATTGAAATGCCTAATTGTGTGGTAAAATGCTACAAAAACTACAATACATAAGTTAAAAAAAGAAAGATGGGAAATCGTGTTATGGGTAAGTAATCTTAATTTACTTTTGACTCTGTTAGATTAATATGTTAATAACCATACATTTTTAAAGCGATAAGTATTTATTTTACTAGGTACGGAATTCCACACAATGGCCGTCATTAAACGCGTGAAGCCGCGCGCCTTGTACTAACGTGCATTTTGCTGTTTCATTGTTTTCGAATTTAGTGCAAGTGGTTTTGAATTTCGGGGTTTAATAATTAAACAATACGTAACATTATGTTTAATCTACACTTAGGTATATTACAAAAAAAATTCGTACCTTTGAATTTTTATGTTTGTTATGAATGGGTTTCGAAACTAATGAACCGATTTGAAAAACCTGAAAACACTGAACATACCTACATTAATTAAAAAATTGGCAGTCATAGGAACTGCCGATAGAAGTGAAAACTTATAACTTAGAATTTGTTAGCTTACCTTGGAAACTACACGGGTGTAACCGGAGGGCGTGGCCTGGGCATCATGGGATGACCATCTAGAAATGCGTCAGCGTTTCCCATTGGCTGACGCATTTCTAGATGCCCATGCCATGATGGCCAGGCCACGGCCTTTCAGCATTTCCCATTGGCTGACGCACTTCTAGATGGGCAATGGGCATGGTCCCGAGTTTACCCGAAGATTTCTTATCATACCCGAGCGTGACGGTAGCATTCAGTTCACAGCCCACAAAAATCTGTCTAGGCGCGCCTAAAGAAGTTTTCACTTCAAAAACTTTTTACCGTCTTTCCAATTCAACAAAACATGTGTTGTAAACTTATGAATATTTGAGAAACTATTTTGAATATCAGGGTAGTGATTCTAAATGCGATTCCGAATGGTTCGGAATCGGAATGACAATCCCTGTCTCTGTCATGCCAAACAGTTAGGACAAAGACCGAGAGATGAGATTGCGTGTCGGATGCAACCGAATGGATTTAGAATCGCTACGCTGTACAGTTGTATATGTTGTGCGTTTAGAATTTTCACAGAAACTTTAAAGACATTTATCATCTATTCAGTCGCTTTTCGGTTGTCGGTGTGCACCGTTAGTAAAATTAAATTAATACAATTGCAAGTATAAATAAAAAATAGGCAGGCATAGGCACTGCCGATGGAAGTGAAAACTCATTACTTAGAATTTAATAGCTTACTTTGGAAATTGCAGACATGCGGTAATGCTGACGCATTTCAAGATGGCCAATGGGAAAGGCTGACGCATCTCTAGATGACCAATGGCCCTGCTCCCGAGTTTACCCGGAGATTTCTTATCTTTCCCGAGCGCGACGCTAGAATTCAATTCACAACCCACAAAAAATCTATCTCTAGCGCGCCATAAGATGTTTTCCTTTCAAAAACATGTAAATAATGTAATATAACGTTTTTTTTATACAATGTTACGTCGTCTTGTGTCGTCAACGCGGCACTTACACAGTTCGTATGATTTATGACAGATGTCGCTGTTTTTGCTTGTATTAGGAAGTTTTCTATAAAATGTTTAGTAGGGCGCATCCTTCCTTTTGAAATCATTGGTTCATCCAAAATACGAATTTCGTAAAAGTATCTAACAGAATGAAACGTTAGAGGCACCTCTAGCAAAATTGAGAACAGTCCATGACCAGCAGCACCCCGTAGTTTCACCCGCGTAGTTCTCAATCCCATTATTATTCCGGGATACAAAATAGCCTATGTGTTATTCCAGGTCATTATCTACCTATCTATTTAATTTCATCCAAATCTCTTTCCTAGTTTTTGCGTGAAAGTGTAACATACTTATATACTTCAATTAATATTTTTAAATAAAAAGAGTACAATTGAAGTAAGATAGGTATGTTCGCTTTCTAAAACCGTCTTATTCACAAAGATGTGTAATAACCTAATAACCACGTTAGTTTTCAAAGCCATCATGATCACCCTCTCTAATAATAGTCGTCCACTGTTATTAAATATAGGCATAGATATCCCAGCATAGATCGCCACATAGTATGGTCTTCTGTTGATCGCTGCCGCTTGCTGCCAGCAGTTTGCTGCGTTTCGTAGGTTTTCGATTCATCTGGCTGCAAGGCCCATTTTACGGTTGCGAAGACGTGGTCACTACTTTAGAGAAAGCTTATTGATTCGATAAAATTATATTGGCCACCATAGTTCTTCCTGGTCATCAGATAAAGAGCCAATATGGTAATTTCTGATTTTTAACCAACTCCCAAAAAGGAGGAAGTTATCAATTCGATCACCATGTTTTGACCTTTCTTGGGTTTTGGCCTCCATCTCGCCTGATGTTAAGCGACGATGCGGTCTACGATGGAGTGTGTTTACCTAGAAGAAACAGATTCACTCTTGATTTGAAGATACAAAGATTTTAATTACCGGGAAAACCTACTCAGGCAACGTATTTCATAGCCTTGACGTTCTTTTCACAAAAATAATGAGTTAATTAATTCGATGGACCAGGGTAGCGATTCTGAAACCATTCGGTTGCATCCGACACGGAATCTCATCTCTCGGTCTTTGTCATGCTAAGACAAAGACCGAGAGATGAGATTCCGTGTCGGATGCAACCGAATGGTTTCAGAATCGCTACCCAGGTGAGTATCCACGTTTTAGTTCTGTAGCGCAGGCAAAACGACGGGGTGTAATAGGTTGTATGTAAGTCCACGTGTATCTATGTGTGTGGCATCGTAGCTCCCAAACGGATGAACTGGTTTTTTTTGTTTGATTTAAAAATCAGTCGCGAGAATTCCTAATCCTACGTAATAAATGTCAATGTTTAGATGATTGTTGCTCAATCACGTTGTAGCGTCTGAACGGATTGGGCTGTAATTTGGAACATGGATAGATATATAGTCTGGAAGAACACATAGCCTATATTTTATCCCGAAAAAACGAGAAAAATGGGAATGGGAACTACGCTGGTAAAATCTCGGGGTGCAGCTGGTTAATTTTATATTAAAAAACAAAGCAAGAAAAAAATGTTTTATCAGTAGATTCAGTGCATTCCTTAGAACAAAGAATAATAATTTGTCTGAGGTGCATGCTCCGTTTCTTAGTAATTTACGCATCGATCAAAGTAGAACTTCCAAACATGTAGGTAAGTAGGTATCCTTATCTCTCGGTCACATTTATTTGTCCGATAAGCCTGCATACGAATATTAGTGTCATTGATTGACACATAACAAAGATTCTAGTCGAAAACATTGACGAAAAAACTTATTTTCCTGTTAAGTAAAATATTATTTAGGTTTGTTGTTCGTTTTAGAATGAGATTAACTGTGCAAATGTGGATATAACGTAAAATTTAAATGGATTCGATCACCAGTTTTCCAGAGTAAGTAACTGCACGAAGAATACCTAACTATTTCAACTCACACGAGTATTAAAATAAATCTATACCTACCTATACTATACCCATCCATACTCTTTGACAGTGTAATTGTTACTGTGTATTATATGATCTGCAATATATTTGTAAAATAGAATTCAGCCAAAGTTTTTATCATCTTCCTTGAGGAGATGAGTCCGTCAACCTCGGAAAGTAGATAGGTATCTATCTGATATAAAACACAAGGTCGAAAAACACTCTTTCCCTAGTGATCTTTTTTGCTCGAACTGAAACTTTTTATAGCAAGTCGTTTGTGAAATGAATTACCCGTGCACATCAGGCTCGCCTTCACTAAACACTTTCAAAACCAATGAAACAATTCTATTTGTTGAAAATGTAGGCTGTTGTTTGTCGATTTAATCAAATTGCTATTTTATTTTTTTAAATAAAGAGTGTTGAGACGAGCTGGACATTTGCCTGATGGTAATCAACATGCCTGCCACATAACAGCACAGTAACACGCAGCTATTGGGACATGAAGAGTCCAAATTATTACCTAGAACGGCACTCGTCACCCAGATATCTAAGATGTTATATTCGCTGGAAACATTGCCCTTCAAACCGGAACACAGTAATGTTTGCACATTACTGCTTGGCGGTAGAATAACTGGCGAAGGTGTGGTACTTCCCCAGGCGGACTCTGCTAAAAGTCCTAACACCATAAAAACATGTTATAGACTACAGGCCCGTGAACAAAATGTATGGGTCAAAAGGGGGGTTGCACCCTATCTGCAACTGTACTTAGTTGGACAGCTTACAAGTGACGACATTGTGCTGAATCTTATTACTTTATACCCTTCTATCATCCTACGTAGTTCTCCTGGTGGTTCATTTGAAATCTGCTTGTAGTCAATAATATTAATATATAATAATCAATTTGACCAATGGTGTCGTCAATGTTTCATTTCGATTGAAAGTATTTTTTTTATTAGGGTTCCATAAAACGGAACCCTTATAGATTCGCAATGTATGTCTGTCTGTCCGTATGTCACAGCCACTTTTTTCCGAAACTATAAGAACTATAGGTACTGTTAAAACTTGGTAAGTAGATGTATTCTGTAAACCACAATAAGATTTTTACACAAAAATAAAAAAAAACAATAAATTTTGGGGTGCCCCATACCTAGAACTAAAACTCAATTTCTTTTTCATCAAACCCTTACGTGTGGTGTGTCTATGGGTATTGTAGGTCTCCAACAATGATGGTGTGGTTTCTAAAATCATTTTTTTCTATACTAAGTAGTGGTGAAATGTGTGTCCCCCCCCCCCCCTCATGTAACTTTTGAACTAAGAGAACGATAAAACTAACACTGTGTCTAGGTATTTCTTTAAGTGTAATCAGTATGTATTTAAAACTATATAAGTATTAGCTATCTGGCTGGCATAGTACAAACTTTGGTTAGTTTGGGGTTTGGGGTCAGAAGGTGTGAATTGTCCACCATTATTAAAAAAATAATTATGTACATTATCATGCAAACTTCCACTGAAAATTGGTTTGAACTCTTTTTTTTTAGTAGGTAAGTACGTCTTAAATATCCGATTAATAAAAAGTCGATCAAAGTTACAACGAAGTACAAGAACATATTTATTATGTTACTTCAATCAATCACAATCAATAATCAATAAAAAGGCTTGTTCGCATTATTAAAGGCTTGTTCGCACTAGGCTAGTATATTAGTCTAGTAGCGAATAATTTAGTGACTAAACGTGTCTGAACACTGTAAATTTAGTCGAGTAGTTTAGGAAATGATTTAGTAGTCAAGTCGATCCATTTTGTTCTATTTTCAACAGGTGAGTAGCGAGCCTATGCGAACAAGCCTTTAGCTAGTAGATTGTTAAAAAATCGTTCGCACCTTGATTTAGTACAGTTTGAAAGTGAGTAGCGTTTTGTAACGTGAATGCCTACAACAAATTGCCTACAACGCAATAAAATTAATTAATGATTTAACTAATGGTAATGGCTATTTTGAACTGTAGGCACTGGTGGCAGCCTTGGTTCCGGCAGAGCATGGGGTGCAAAGAATCTCCGGCAGATGCCCCGCCACCAAACCCCACGACTCGACCTGGCAACTTATAATGCACGGACGCTGAGGGCTGACGAAAAGATTGTGGAGTTGGAAGAAGAAGTGGACAAGTTGCGCTGGGATATTATAGGGTTATCCGAAGTCCGAAGACAGGGCGAGGGCAGGATAACCCTCGATTCCGGCAACTTGTTCTACTACCGGGAGGGAGATCAACAATCCCAAGGGGGTGTCGGGTTTATCGTCCGCAAGTCTCTTGTTAACAACGTGATAATGATCGAGAGTGTGTCGAACAGGGTTGTATACCTTGTACTTAAAATTACCGACCGATACTCATTGAAGGTAATACAGGTATACGCACCGACCTCGACACATCCCGACGAAGAGGTGGAGGCCATGTATGAGGACATCTCCAAAGCCATACATGTCTCGCCAACACATTTCACAGTTGTGATGGGAGACTTGAACGCGAAACTGGGGAAACGTAGCGGTGATGAGTTGAGAGTAGGGCAATTCGGATATGGGCAGCGGAACCCAAGAGGGCAACGTCTAGCTGATTTCTTGGAAAGGGAGAGCCTCTTTATGATGAACTCCTTTTTCAAGAAACAGCCACAACGAAAATGGACATGGATTAGCCCAGATGGTTCCACAAAAAATGAGATCGACTTCATTATGACGACTAAACGGCAAATATTCAGCGATGTCTCTGTGATCAGTAAGGTCAAAACCGGCAGCGATCACCGTATGGTAAGAGGCACGCTGAATCTAAACATTAAGTTCGAAAGGTCACGTCTAATGAAGTCCACGCTCCGACCAAGTTCTGCTCAAATTGAGAATCCCGATAACTTTCAACTCGAACTTCAAAACCGCTTCGAGTCCCTAAATGAGTGCGTAACGGCGGATGAAATTAATGACAGGCTAGTGGAAACTGTTCACGCGGTTGGCAGAAAATTCTACAAGAGCCGACGCCAAAATAGAACACAAAAACTCTCCGATCATACTCTGAATCTCATGGCGGTTAGGCGAGGTATGCGGTTGCAGTCTTCGGTAGACATGACGGTCTACAGACGGCTCAATAGACAGATTTCTACTTGTGTGCGACGCGACATACGCTGCTACAATACTATGAGTATTGAAGAAGCGATTAAGCGGAACAAAGGCTCGAAAGTGTTCGCAAGAAATCTGTCTCTTGGGCAAAGTCAATTGACCAAATTGAAAACCGATGATGGCAACGTCACCTCGTCGAAGCCCGAGATTTTAGAGGAGATCGAGAAGTTCTATGAACAGTTATACACCTCTGCGCAAGCACAACCTGTCGTTAATATGGCTAAAGACCCCAGAGCCAAGCTGACCCGACACTTTACCGAAGATATCCCGGAAGTCAGCCTGTACGAGATTAGGATGGCCCTCAAGCAACTTAAAAACAACAAGGCACCTGGCGACGACGGAATTACGACTGAGCTTCTGAGAGCGGGTGGAAAACCGGTACTTAAAGTCCTCCAGAAGCTGTTCGACTCCGTCATACTTGACGGTAATACGCCAGAAGCGTGGAGCAGAAGTGTGGTGGTGCTCTTCTTCAAAAAAGGTGACAACACCTTGTTGAAGAATTACAGACCCATCTCACTTCTGAGCCACGTTTATAAGTTGTTTTCGAGGGTAATCACGAATCGTCTCGCACGCAGGTTTGACGACTTCCAGCCACCCGAACAAGCCGGTTTCCGAAAAGGCTATAGTACCATAGACCACATCCATACGCTTCGGCAGATTATACAGAAAACCGAGGAGTATAATCGGCCACTATGTATAGCGTATGTGGACTATGAGAAAGCCTTCGATTCCATCGAGACCTGGGCAGTGCTTCAGTCTCTCCAGCGATGCCGCATGGACTATCGCTATATCGAAGTGTTGAAGTGTATTTACAGCAAAGCCACAATGTCTGTTCGATTACAGGACCAGTGCACAAAACATATCCAGCTACAGAAAGGCGTGAGGCAGGGAGATGTTATATCTCCGAAACTGTTCACTGCCGCGCTGGAAGATGTTTTCAAGTTACTGGACTGGAACGGACATGGCATCAATATCAACGGCGAATGTATCACTCACCTTCGGTTTGCCGACGACATAGTCATTGTGGCGGAGTCGCTGGAGGACCTCGGTGCTATGCTCAGAGACCTCAGTAGAGTATCCCAACAGGTAGGTTTGAGGATGAATATGGACAAGACAAAGGTCATGTCAAATGTTCATGTCTCACCTGTACCGGTTATTGTTGGGAATACCACACTCGAAGTTGTTGACGAATACGTCTACCTGGGTCAAAAGATCCAATTAGGTAGATCCAACTTCGACAAAGAGGTCCAGCGAAGGATCCAACTCGGATGGGCAGCGTTCGGGAAACTACGGCACATCTTGGAGTCCAAAATACCCCAATGCTTGAAGACGAAAGTCTTCAATCAGTGCGTGTTGCCAGTGATGACTTACGGAACTGAGACGTGGTCCTTAACTGTGGGCCTCATAACAAAGCTCAAAGTCACACAGCGAGCTATGGAGAGAGCGATGCTCGGAGTCTCTTTGCGCGACAGAATCCGGAATGAGGATATTCGCAAAAGAACGAAAGTAGCCGACATAGCTCGAAGAGTAGCTAAGCTGAAGTGGCAATGGGCAGGCCACATCGCTCGCAGAACTGACAACCGATGGGGAAGAAAGGTTCTCGAGTGGCGACCACGAACCGGAAGACGCAGTGTTGGACGGCCTCCCACTAGATGGACAGATGACCTCACAAAGGTCGCTGGAAACCGCTGGTTGCAGGTTGCACAGGACCGTTCGTTGTGGAAATCTAGGGGGGAGGCCTATGTCCAACAGTGGACGTCTTGCGGCTGATGAATGAATGGCTATTTTAGACGAGGTGAATGAGGAAATGTGTGTGATCAGTAAAAGAAGGTATGCTACAGACATTCGTAATATATATTATAAACTGCACTGCTGCCTATACACACTGGGCCAGTGCAGGCCAACGCCAGTGTGTGGAAAGTCGTTTTGTGATGACTCGCGTCGCTCGCCTCGCTGGCCGAGTGACGGCAAGTGGCCAGTGTATATAGGGCTGTTTTGTCTCGACTCTTCTCTCGTGACCGGTGTTGGTTTTTGTGCACAAAACAAATGCGCTCGGCGAGTAGCGTCCTGTTCTCCTATTGGCCTACCGCGCTTTTGCCAGCGCTGGGCCAGTGTGTGGATCACGTGTGGATGCTACGTTTTGTCTCGTGCCGTTTTGTCGGCGCTCGCGTTGGCCTGCGCTGGGCCAGTGTGTGGATGCTACGTAAAAATTTCAAGTTATTTTTTCTCTCCAGTGTAATTCGACAGGTTCGGACCTGTTTAGTCGGTGAACCAATGAGCGCACCGTTCGCAAGCTCGCAACGAACGCATGGTGGGGGTGCTACTCGCTACTCGCCCTTTAAAAATATAACAAAATGGATCGACTCGACTAAATAACTTATTTAAGCTGCCTATACACACTGGGCCAGTGGAGGCCAACGCGAGTGTCGACAAAACGGCACGAGACAAAACCTAGCGTCCACACACTGGGCCAGTGGAGGCCAACGCGAGAGCCGACAAAACGGCACGAGACAAAACGTACCATCCACACACTGGCCCAGTGCAGGCAAAAACGAAGTAGGCCAATAGGAGAACAGGACGCTACTCGCCGAGCGCCTTTGTTTTGTGCACAAAAACCGACACCGGTCACGAGAGACGAGTCGAGACAAAACAGCCCTATACACACTGGCCACTTGCCGTCACTCGGCCAGCGAGGCGAGCGACGCGAGTCATCACAAAACGACCCTCCACACACTGGCGTTGGCTTCCACTCGGCCAGTATGTATAGGCAGCTTAAACTACTCGACAAAATTTTCAGTGTTCATAATGCGAACAAGCCGTGATGGTCAGTGCACAGAACATATTTATTACTCGGTCAGTGGTACTGAACCCTTAGTAGTAGTAGTCTGACTCGCAGTTGAGCGATTAATTAAGATAAGTCGACTTAGTCGACCACATGTCTTATTACAATAACAAACATGGCGCCCAAGTACTAATCACAAATCACAACAAGTAAATCTTACTGTTTGTTGTTTGATGTACCTAAATAAGTTTTGATTGGCTATCAGGCTGACAGTCTGCTTGAAAAGCAAACACAATCTTAATACTTATCTGCAACAAAGCATAAGCCATTAATAAACAGTCAATACACCTGTACGATGAAACGATTAATTCGAACTAATATTTATTTGTTTTCTTATTATTGTAAAACGCTATAAAAAGATATCTAGTGCACTTGTCTTGCTTTCTCTTTACGCTCGATCGGACTTCAAACGTTCAAGCTTCAAGCCAAAGAATCAAGAAGTTATTGTTTTATCCGCCTTGTGATCGTGTATACCTAGCCTAGGCTTTACGTCAAGATTTGACTGATTTGACACTATCAAACGTCAAAATTCAAATTAATTTTGCAATGATACTGGAATTGTTCGTCGATGTCTTGACGTTGTATTTGTTTTGGATATTTTCGATTCCGGCAAACCTTGAAGAAAAAATCCCGAAACAGGTCATAAAAGCCATTAAGCACTTCATTAACTTTCTGTATTTTTTCCCATGGTTACTTTTTTTATTCTTATACGTCCTGAAGTGTGCTGGCGATGCGTTTATGTTTCTATTTCCACAAAACTTAATTCCTTGTTTTTGTGTAAATTAAAATCATCTCCCGGAAACGTTTAAACTTACACCCACAAATAGCTGACATTGAACTTTGTAAACAGGTATTTTTATTATGCTTATTAAAAACGCTACTTTACTACTAGATAAAGCTTAGGTCTGTGTTCTAAAGTATATTGTAACTTCTATCCACAGTGACCACTGCGGTCCTAGCACATCCACAGGATCTGACGAGGGTGTTATATCTGTGGATATTTCACGAGACGTACTCGAGGACTCTTTCGCAGAGATGACCAACACACCCATCTCACCAGATCTAATCATGTAAGTTTGTCAATAATTCAAATTCATATAATATATTTAGGTAAATACTAGCTGCCACCCATTTGGGTTGAAAAATGAAATCAAACTTATATTTTGAAGTCAACAGTATTATTTATTATAATATTATGTTCCCAAATATCTTAGCAAGAGTGGAATGATTTTGAAATAAAATAACTATTTAGTAAACCTAGATTTATTAGGAATTAAATTACAGCTATAAAATATAGCTGCTTAATCCCATTAATTATGTGGTTTATTTATTTAATTATAGAATCTTATAGGTACTTAATTAATTTATATTTTTGGTGAAAGGTGATTGTGAGAAATTGCCAAGCTATAATATAAGGCTTACACCAGCCACATTTGCCTATAATTATCTGGAGAACTGTGAACTCAGAAAATCATCACGAAATTGGTGAAGGGTTAAAGGTGCAGTGGTTTGGAAGATTACCGCTTAGCTAAAAAGATAATTGGCAGAATTATTTTGCTACCTTCATTTTATGAATAACTAGCTGTGCCCCGCGGTTTCACCCGCGTCTATTTGAGGAAAATCCATACTAAAATATCCATTGCTGGCCACTTTATTACGTTTTACGGAACCCTAAAAATACGTAAATAAGCAACAATGCATTGTTGTAGAACAAATTTGATTACTTCAAATGTAGACACGCACCGTAACAGACTTCAACGACCAAAGAGAATTTAAATTCACGGAACTAAAGCTCTCGAAGAGAAATATTTTTCCCCGTTTTCTTTACATTCTTCACTCATACTCCGTACCTATTGATAGTAGCGTAATGTTATATAGCCTTCCTCGATAAATGGAGTATCCAACAAAAAAAGAATCTTTCCAGTAGTTTCCGAGATCCTAGCGTTCAAACAAACAAACTCTTCAGCTTTATAATATTAGTATAGATTTTTGGGAATTTGTGATAGATAGTTTGCGGTTTTTGATTAATTTTAGCTCTCAACAGTCTTTTGAATAGTTTTCAGAATATTCTGCCAATAATTTGTCATACTGTTCAAAGCTAATAACATTTTGTCAATAGCAGAATGCATGCTGAGGGACGCAAGAAATATGTTTAGTGCTTAATTGTCATAAATCAAACTGCCGGCGAATATCCATGTATATTATTTTGTAATCTTATGAAACATAAAAGTGTGTGGCAGTCTGGCAGTGCGCATACTTATTTGGTTTCTGAGATAGTAACCTAAGGTCATTGTAACATCACAGTAAAATATTTTTCTGTTTTGAGAGATCTTTAAGTAAGATAGATCTGTGTATAAATAATGTTTGACTTTCATTTGGTTATTCTGATATTAGATTCTCATATTTGCTTGTGTCCTTAGTTCTCTATTTTCATACAAATTGTTTAAATTGTGTTACCAAAATTTTTTGTTGAAAAATTGCCGCAAGGACACAACACTGTTTTACCAACCAAATGACATCATAGGATAAAAAAAAATTAATAATATATTACTTAAATACTAAGCAGAATGAATATATTGAGATCAATTTTGTAAAATTACAATATAAACAGAATTAAACTAGAAACTTAACTAGTTTTAAGTTAAGTAAATTAGTTTGGCGGAATATGTATTCAAGGAAATGAAATCTGAATGTTAAGTGATTGTAGTATCAACTCTAGTACCAAACAATAATTTGTGTGGTATAGAGCTGTGAAGTGGATGTCTTTCTTGGAAGGAAATAAGTAAATGATTTATTGTGGTTTGTGTACTAAATACTTCTTTTTTGTAAATACTTTTTTTGCAGAAAAAAAAACTTTACTATAAAATTCAATGAATTTGTAACATCATATTAAACAAAGTCTAAACTCCTTATTTCTTTTGAACATAGCTAAACTAGTGACTATAAATAGCTGCATCCTGCTGTGTAACTTTAATGAGATAAAAAGTAGTTGATCTGATAATCCAGATGATGAATGATGATCCAGGACACGTCTTGGCATACCCAGCCTAAAAAATTCCACCTGGAAAGTTCATGACGAAAACTTGGCTATTTTGTTAGAACATCCTGGTACAAAACAAGACCCAAACAGCCAAGTAGAAACTTTTCAGGACACCATCTATACGTACTTCTCTGAGCACTATCCACCATCAACTTATTATGCTCGAAATAACAAGGAAAATACGTTCAAAATGAAATTGCGGAGGAAGAAAAGAGAACTAATAAAACGTCTTCGTGTAGCTAAAACCATGGGCGACAACCATCTAAGTCACCAACTGTCCAGGGCTCTAAGATCAATCCTTAAATTAATACAAGGAATATTGCTACAAATCAGTAAAAATCGTGATAATTTTTACAGAGCTAAACACGAAGTAGACTTTGATAAAAACCCTTTTCAATACTCGAAAAATATTTTCAGAGAACAAAATGGAAAGCTTATCTTGACTAATGAGCAAATTTACAATCACTTTAAAAGCACATACGAAGTGCCTAAACGCGGGAGCTCGTACGTAGTACCAAACATCCAAAGACCTAATGATCCTCTAACAAACTTTCAAAGCACTCCACCTAGTGAAGAGGAAGTAAACTATCAAATTAAGAAGAAAACTACTAAATCAGCTCCAGGCCCTGATGGCATTCCTTACATAGTGTATAAAAAGTGTCCATCAGTTCGTAAACATATCTTAAATATATTCAGTAAGATCTGGTCAGGAAAGCAAATCCCAAAATCATTTGGAAGAGCAATTTTTGTCCTGATTCCTAAAATGAAAGAAGTAACTCATCCAAAAGACACCAGACCGATAGCCCTAACCAATACAATTTCTATAATTTTTTCAGTATATTGCAAACAAAAATGACCACATTTATGGCTAGCAATAGGTATTTCAGGCCCAACCACCAGAAAGGCTTCTTGTCTGGTATTTCTGGATGCCTGGAACACAATACATTACTAGCGGAAAGTTTGAAAGATGCCAGAACACATGAGAGACAAATAACAGTCTGCTGGATAGACCTAGAGAACGCATTTGGTTCCGTGCAGCATGAACTTATGTTATTTGCCCTAAAATGGTATAACTTTCCTGCTGTAATTATTGACATAATTAATTCATATTATAATCACTTAAAATTTGTTATAGCAGTAAACAAAGAATACTCAAAACCACTTAAATATAATGTGGGACTATTCCAAGGGTGCTGCTTATCACCAATAGTATTTAATATAGTTATAAATATTCTAGTAGATAAATTAATATCCCTTGAGAAGAAATGGGGCTACCGGTTTAAAATCAACAATAAGTACACTGAGTCAATTTTAGCCTTTGCGGACGACCTTGCAATACTTACACGAAATCCCAAACAGTGTCAACAATTGTTGAATGATGTTGATGAGTTCTGTACATGGACGGAGGGAATGAGGGCAAAACCAAGTAAATGTCATTGTTTATGTCTGGGTAGACGAGATACCAAATATACTTCTTACGATCCGGGACTCTCCATAAGTGGCCAAAGAGTTGCCACAATTGCAGAGGCAGTGCCTTTCAAATTTCTTGGTAGAAAGATAGACTACAAAGGACGTACACCATCATTAGAGGTAGTTGTTGGAAATTTCATGAATGACCTCAATGAGGTAGACCAACAGCCTATCAGCAATATCAAAAAAGCATGGATATATGACAACTATCTCACATCACGTCTCACTTGGCCTTTCCTAGTATATGACATCGGTAAAACCCTCCTCGCAAAACTAGATGCTAATGTCATAAAGATATTGAAGTCATGGTTTGGACTGGCACATCCGGCTGATCCCTCTACTCTATTTAGGGATCACAATAGTTTTGGCCTGAAACTAAAAAAACCATCCGAACTCTACAAACACCTAAGAGTTACAAAAACGCATGTTTTGGGAAAGTCGAAAGACGAATAAATCGCATCTCTCCCAAAAGACAAAAGCGCTTCGGACCTTGAATCTAGACTTCAATTCCACAAACAATTTATGGCAGGTGCGCAAGTAAATACAGCTGGGTTGGGTGCGAGAAAGAAAAGGGAAGACCGAGACATGGTAAAAACCTTTCTACAACAAGACGAAAATGATAGTTACAAAGTGCACGCTATGAATTTAGAAATGCAAAGTGAGTGGTTAACCATAGGTGAGTTTTGTATCCCATTAGCTCTAAAGTGGCGCACCTTGCTATATGACTGGTCTCCTGCCTTATTAAAATTTTATCTGAACGCTTTCCAAATGACCCTCCCTGACCAGAGTAACTTGGTAAGGTGGGGAAAAGCCTCTGAAAAATGTTGCTATACTTGTGGTGAGGCGATATGTACAGCAAGGCACATATTGGTGGGATGCAAGGTGCTCCTTAATAGGGGTCATTACTCACAGCGCCATGACAGAGTACTTGAAATCATATGTGAAGTCGTAAGCCTTCCGGTAGCTAGAGCCCAAAAGGGATTGACGATGAACAAAAGACAAATTAACTTTCTAAAAGAGGGCTCAACTTCAAACTCCAAGAACAAGCCTTACTCAATCCTGGGTTCAGCACCTGATTGGACTATTTTAATGGACACGTATGAAAAGCACTACAAAATCCCAGAGGATGTGGGTGTTTCGTCATCCAGACCGGACATTTTCCTTTTTTCTAGGGCTACGAAACGCATAGTCCTGGTAGAACTTACCGTACCGTGGGAAACTAATATACCTAAAGACCACGTGATGAAACAGAATAAGTATTACGACCTACAAAATGAATTAACAAAAAATGGCTATGTAGTTAATTTATACGCTGTAGAAGTAGGAGCGAGAGGTATACCAGCAAAATCTCTCTATAACCTGCTTAAAGACCTTGAATTGTCCAGAAGTGCAGTAAGTTCTATACTAGAACGAGTATCTAAAGCTGCACTAGTAGGGTCATATCGGATTTGGCTGGGCAGGGAGAGAAATACGAGTAGTGAAGGTGAGTGTTGACGTACGTCAATATAAGGGGCCCCTTTTAAACCTACGCCCGAGTCACAAGTCTTGGGGTCTACTCGAGATTTCTCTCTCTGTCACACGATGCACCCGGCACCCGCACGGTGAATCCATGGAATGCTAAGAAGTACGTCTCAATCATACTGAAATGGTTGAATGAGTTTAAATGACACCTGATATACAAGTTGTATATTTGAGTAATATACATGTTCTCATCTGAACATATCTGTATTAGATACAGTAAAGGTAACAAACAAGTGCCAAAAACTAGCTAAGTGTGACTTGTGCATAGTATAAAGTTGCAACTGAATGGAGTAAAGTTATGTTAATACTGGTTATATAGTCGGTAGATAACTCTCTGTATGAGGGAGTTACTCTCAGTCAGTAAGATTTTTTGTGCTCTTTTGTTACTATTATTATATTTCAAACATTACCATCTATACTATAATATTACTAGCGGCCCGTTCCGGCTTCGCTCGGACATAACCTAGACACTGTCTGCAGCGCCATCTGCCGGGCTTATTTGTGAATTTAAACCATCTTCAAATACACACACAAAAAAAAAACATTCAAATCGGTCCCGTCGTTTAGGAGTTCACTGTCAAATGATTAATTTACTAAAATGGCTATAAAAAACTGGGGTTGGTGATAAAAGGGTAAAAATTTAGGGTTGTATGTATTTTTAACGCCACATTATAAAAAAATAAAAACAAAAAAAATTTACCAAAAATTTAAAAAAAATGTTTGGGGTGAACAACCCCTAACACTTAGGAGTATGAAAAATAGCTAGTAGCCGATTCTCAGACCTACTGAATATGCATATAAAATTTGGTGAAAATTAGTAAAGCCGTTTCGGAGGAGTAAGGAAACAAACACTGTGACACGAGAATTTTATATATAAGATAAAGCTGAAAAGTTTAGATGTTTGAACGTGCTAATCTCAGGAACTACTGGACTCATTTGAAAAAATCTTTCACCATTTAATATGTAGGTACGTGATCCCTGAGTGCTATGGGGTCTATTTTGACTGATATTACAATTTTATTACTGTTCTACAAGTCAAGAATGATGTATTTTTTCTCTAAAAACTGCTGTGACTTATTGATGACGAAGTTTCATAGTTGTGAGGTCATAGGTTCGAATCCTGTCTACGACTCATGAGTATATTTCTAAGTGCAGATGTTCCTACAAGCTCATCACCACTTACTTTAATTGCGGAAAATATTGCGGGGAAACCGACATGTTCTATCTAATACGTTTATAGTTTGAAGAAATACGAAGACTCTCGAAGACATGTGCCTTCCATCAACTTGCACTTGGTCAACGTAGTAGATCATGATTTTTAAACATTTTTTTACAGGTTTACACTAGACCGCCATCTCGCCTGATATTAAGCGACGATGCGATGTACGATGGAGCGTAAACCAAACCTAGAAAAAACAATTCACTCCAGATTTAAATACACAAAGATTGTGACCCACCAGGAAAAACTCATTTCGGCAACGCATTCCACAGCCTAGACTTTCTTACGAAAATAGAGTCAAACCTCTTTGTTCGAGTCTTTGGATCGTCGGCCATGAAACTACATCGCCTTGGCTCTCCCTTTGTGATAGAAAGCGCCGAGTCCTAACAGTAGGAACGAAAAGGTAGTAAGTAAGTAGTGGTAGGACTCTTGGCAGAGTCCGCCTGGGGAAGCACCACACCTTTGCCAGTTATTCTACCGCCAAGCAGTAAAGTGCATACATTACTGTGTTCCGGTTTCAAGGGCAATGTTTCTAGATAAATTACAGGGCTTAGAGATATAACATCTTAGATCTCTGGGTGACGAGCGCAGTGCAGTGCTAGGTAATGATTTGGACTCTTCATGTTCCAATAGCTGCTTGTCACTGTGCTGTTATGTGGCAGGTATGTTGCTTACTCTATATACTGTATAAAAAAAATTAGAAAAGTTAGCTGCTTCCGCTATGCTAATTCTACAAGTAAAATAATTGCCTAGTAATTGTAAATATTATTTGCAGATCATCGGAGACGAACGCAGACAATGAAGAGTCTTCGAAACTAACCCTAGCATACGAGAGGCTGTTTGAAATACCAAAGACTATTGTAGAACGATTTTCAGAGCACGTCAAATACTTAGACATCAGTCACAATAAGATTACGTAAGTTGGTATTTAGAATATTTTTTACTTTTTATATCTTTATAGCGAATAGAGCGACGAGACGAGCAGGACATGTGCCTGATGGTAAGCAACATGCCTGCCATATAACAGCACAGTGACATGCAGCTATTGGAACACGAAGAGTCCAAATAATTACCTATCACTGCCTTTTACCTGAGCATTTTTGTAGTGGTAGGACTTGGCAGAGTCTGCCTGGGGAAGGACCACACCTTTGCCAGTTATTCTACCGCCAAGCAGTAATGTGCAAACATTACTGTGTTTCGGTTTGAAGGAGAATGTTTCCAGAGAAATTACAGGGCTTAGAGATATAACAACTTAGATCTCTGGGTGACGAGCGCAGTGCAGTGCTAGGTAATGATTTGGACTCTTCATGTTCTAATAGCTGCGTGTCACTGTGCTGTTATGTGGCAGGCATGTTGCTTACCATCAGGCACATGTCCTGCTCGTCTCGTCACTCTTTATTTAAAAAAAAAAAATATTGTACCGACGTGATTGAGCAACAAACATCTAAATATGATATTTTTATGTTTGTTGCTATTTAAAATATCCAAACGTTCGTATTTATAATATTAGTAGTACAAAAGACAAATTAACTTTATAAAAGAGGGTTCAACTTCAAACTCCAAGAGCAAGCCTTACTCAATCCTGGGTTTAGCACCTGATTGGACTATTTTAATGGATACGTATGAAAAGCACTATAAAATCCCAGAGGATGTGGGTGTTTCGTCATCCAGACCGGACATTTTCCTTTTTTCTAGGGCTACAAAACGCATAGTCCTGGTAGAACTTACCGTACCGTGGGAAACTAATATACCTAAAGACCACGCGATGAAACAAAATAAGTATTACGACCTTCAAAATGAATTAACAAAAAATGGCTATGTAGTTAATTTATATGCTGTAGAAGTAGGAGCGAGAGGTATACCAGCAAAATCACTCTATAACCGGCTTAAAAACCTTGGATTGTCCAGAAGTGCAGTAAGTTCTATACTAGAACGAGTATCTAAAGCTGCACTAGTAGGATCACATCGGATTTGGCTGGGCAGGGAGAGAAATACGAGTAGTGAGTGTTGACGTACGTCAATATAAGGGGCCCCTTTTAAACCTACAGCCCGAGTCACAAGTCTTGGGGTCTATTCGAGATTTCTCTCTCTGCCACACGATGGACCCGGCACCCGCACGGTGAATCCATGGAATGCTAAGAAGTTCGTCTCTTAAGATTCCAAAGTATGCTCAAATTGTTTTCCAAATGATTGAACCATTCAGCCGTTCTGACATGATTGACCAACAGACTTTCTCATTTATGATGTTAGTAGGGTAAAAGATAATACTTATACCCATCATTTCTTCTTCAAAACAAAGCCAATCTTTCTTTGTTATGTATTCTTATCTTTTTGTGCTATATATTTTGTATTGTGTTCTCTGTGTAAAATATGGGTATAAATAAGTGCTTTTTTCTAGGGTGAATTAACTACAGTAGGTATTTAATGCCCAGGATAGTTATTATCATAATGATAAAAGGTAATGACTACGTACAAATCGACGGTGGAAAGGAGAAACCCTTTAAGCGACAATTTTAGAATTTTACAGGAGAGCCAATCAAAGTTTTTATTTTCCGAAAAAAAATCATAAAAATATACTGTTTGAAATTAGAGGGCCAGGAAAAAAAATAGTTTCTTTATTTTTTATTTACCATCTACCAACAATCTTACGAAAGTAGGCTAGCATGGTAAGAAGATTTATGTGTCGCTTAATTATTTTATAGCAAATACAGCGCAAGGAAAAACGCATTAAATAACAGTTCAGTATTAAGAAGAACACCAGGAAAAACACTTTAAACGACAAGCTGTGCATGACATAACTAGTAGGAAAAACGCCTGAAGCGTATCGAGCATAAGATACAGAGTTATGGAAAAACGAGTTAACGAACAAAACTATACTATGTCAAGTAATGGAAGAACACGATAAGCGATAGCGATGTATTAATGCAATATTATTTTTTTAAGTTAAGTCCCTGCTTTGTTTCTCAAAGATACCAAACAGAAACAAAAATATTGAGATAGAACAAGTGTTTTTTTATTGTTTTGTAAGCTTACTGGTACAGATGAGTTTTGATGTGGATTGCCGACTTAGAAACAAATGTTTCTAAGTCGGCAAAAAGCTGCTTCTGAAGGAGAACTACTTACCGGAAAACATGATAGTTTTGTTGAGAAATTTCTTAGATGGAAACAATTTTTTACCGTGAGCAGCTTTACCTACAAATAGCTGGCGTAGCTATGGAAAGTCTTGGACGTCTATTCTATTTCTACGAAAACGTAATTTCGAAAAAACACTCGTGACTTTCTTGCGCTCGTTCTTCTTCGTTTCATCCGATACAACATTGTTTGACGTTTAAATGTTCTAAGCATACTCTAATTAGAGTAGACTTAGAACATTTAAACGGACAAAACGACGGATCGATGTAGAATCGGAGTTGAAAAGTCGCGAGTTTATTTCGAAATTACGTTTTCGTAGAAATAGAGTAGACGTCCCGTGGTAGGTAACAGTGATAACTAACATTTGGACAGAGTCTAGGGAAAAAATGCTAACTTTCAATCAGCAGCAATTTATATGTGGATAAGACACATGGACAATGTTTTCTGCATCTTAAACCAAGACAGACGAAAAACTTGTTTTTGGAGCATCTCAACTTGATTTGTGATCAACATTGATAGATCAGCATTAGGTTAACATTTTATTTCGAGGTAGATTGATCTCTACCGTTTTGGACGTGAGAGTGGCAGTTAAATCTGATGGTTGGTTGTCTCACTCTGTCTATAGAATACTCACGCACACTGACCGGTATTTGCACGCTACGTCACATCACCACCATCTTTGCCAATTACAGTCGGTGTAGAAATCTTTTTTGGATAGAACGAACACCCTCTATGACGAATAAGGTGAGGACATTGTTAAATGAGTATTCTATTAAAACTGTGTAGTGTGTATACCTGTATATTCCCTTATCCAAGATGACGAGACATATATCAGGATGCCGAAAGACTTCATTCATTTCAGACTCTAGGTGTGTATGAGGTAGATTGCAGCTGTTCTTATAGGTATCGGTCAAACAAAGCATACAATTGCTGAAAGAATCAATGAATACATGGCCGCTGTAAAATAAAATCTAGACTAGACCAGTTCTCTCCACCGAACGTCATTAGTATGCGAGAATAGTTTGGGAAGCCTCAAAAATAAAAATAAAAATATTATAATCTTATCCGGTTTTCCGTTATTGGCATCGTGCATCGTCGTCCTGTCATAAATAAATCTATGCATCGCAGAATGAGTTTAGAGAAAGCTGTTGATACGATCAGTTTTGTGTATCATGGTAGTAACTCTGCGATTTTTGAAGACCAAATGAGGGTAGATCGAGATCACCTCATTTCATAATGAGACTACCCGCAATTGTTTGTCTTCGGTTGTGACGCTGCCGAGACGTTAAAATAATTAAAAAAATATTTAGATCGTGACTAGGTCCTATTTAATGTTAACATAGAACAATCAAGCTTTCGTTTCTATATTGCAAACTTACTTTCAACTTAATTCCAACTTCAATATTAGAGACTTTAACAACTATAAATGACTTCTGTATAAAATATTTCTAATCATGAATACCCATTTCAGTCTTATGACTTAATCAACTTGACTTGACCGAAATCTTCAAAACAAAAGTAGAATTAAATGATTAATAGAAACACTAAACTCAGATAGGTACTATCAAAACGTAAGTTTCAGATGATTTGAAGTTGCTTCTTGTGATACACGAGTAAATCGCTTCAAATATCCTCAATATCTGTTTATGCTAACTTATCGACATCAACGACGTGGGGTAATGTAACATAATGTTCATCGTGGGACAGTTTTGATATAGCAAAACTATCACAGTTTTTTGTCAAATCTTTGTAATTCGTCTGGGTTATTTATACTCAATTCTTGTAAAAAAAAATTATAATTTGTGGCGTTAGAGCTCCGTTTATCGGTATAATTTATTCTTCAGAATTAGGTAACATGATGTTCCTGGGAACAACTTGGCATTGTGTTGTTGTGGCCAAGCGTGTTGTCATATCATCAGACGCATGTCTTACTCGTCCCGTTACTCCATAGTAAATGTAAAAAATATTGCTGCTATTTACTTTAATTCAGTGTGAAATGAAATTTATTTGGTTCTGAAACACAATTACTTTAAAAAACAGGTAATTATCTACATAATGTTTATAAAGGAATTTAGACAAATGTTCGCCGGTACCCGCAATAAGGCAACTTGTATTGTATTTTAATTGTTTGTACCTAATAAGTAAATTTGTACATACCAAATTATAAATAAACAAAAAAAAAGTATTTCAGGTACCTGAGTCAATTTCCGATAACTTATTTTGCAGTGCAATGAAACCTGATGTGCATGAACGATGGTTCACCGATGAATGAAGCGCCACGACAATTGACATTTCCTTAAATGAGTGACGCCACTGACATAAAAATTACGTAAATTCATTACTTGTAACGTCATGTCTTGTTTATAATTAACAATTTAAATACACTATGTCATAAACAATTATTACTCTAACCGACTATCGTCTTCATTTGTGAAGTCAGCAAAAGTAAATGAATCGACATTTCGGAAACAAAAATTGATGTCGTTTAATTTAAATATTTATGTGGGTTTTTTGGACGTGTTTATTTCAACCGACACCACTGCTTTTTCCAGTGTTTGTCAAAACAATTTAAATCCATAACATCATATAACAAGCAAATAGGAAAAACACCTCAACTCCATCACATAGTTGAAAGGTAAGCAAGGAAAAAAGAGTGTAGCGACTGGACACACACGCAACAGGAGTAAGCAAAAACACATTAAGTGTATTCACTGGTATTTCCTGTGACGAAGAAAAACAATTTAAGGGACCTATGCTATTCGAAACAGAAAAGGAAAAACACATGAAACAACAATCTGACCATTCAGTCGGTACTTCAAGCGGTAAATGAACCCAAATTTCTGTAATTTCATGTCACTTCATTTGGCGTCCAAACAAAATCAGCCTAAAAAGGCTATTACTTGAAGCGACATCAAAGTGGTCAGATCGCTACAAAACCAACGCTGAACGCAACGCAAAAAAAACGCTGATTTCAAATATGTATATAACTCATTTTCGACCAACGTGTCGCTTCAAGTGTTTCTCCTTTCCACCGTCGAAATGTATATCCAGATAAGAGTAGGTAACAACCACCAACCATCCATGTCTAATGAAGGTTTACTTATCTGACACTCATTAGTTAGGTATATGTGAGACGAACTTAGCATTCCATGGATTCACCGTGCGTGTGCCGGGTCCATCGTATGGCAGAGAGAGAAATCCCGAGTAGAACCCGAGACTTGTGACACGGGTGTAAGGCTTAAGGGGCCTTTCCGACGTACATCAATACTCAACTTCACTACTCGTGCTTCTCTCCCTGAGTCCCTGACCAGCCAAATCTGATATGAACCAACTAGTGCAGCTTTAGATACTCGTTCTAGTATAGAACATAAATATAGTGTACCAACTCAGAAACATTCTTTGGCTCATACACAACAACTTTGTTATAGATCGTCGCATGATCAATCATACAGACAAACATTCATTTTTATATTTTTCTATTTGAAAAATATCAAAAATGAAAAAATAAAATAATAATCAGATGTAGAAGTGTGTGTGCCCATGCACGTTCATATATGTACGCACACAAGAAGTTATACTTACTTCTATAATTTTTAAGAATAACTAATTATTTTTCTGCGCTAGCCCTAGGCTAGTTGGCAAGTCTAGGCTAATAGCAGGGTTGGAAAAAAAACTGTTTTTTTTAAATTTTATAAAACAAACAGTTCAAAATGTTTTAAACAAGTGTTTTTTTTGTTTTTTATGTTTTTTTTATACATTTTAGTTTGGTCCATTAATTTCATTTCAAATAGGCGCCATATTTATTGATTTATAGGTTTATAGGCTAGATACTTTCAAATTTGCAAAATGGTTATTGGTTACACAGTTGTTTTGTGTTGCGTGCGTACCTATATCTAATCTGTACTAAAGGGTTTAGATTCACCTGTGTCTTCTAACTAATGTTCATTTTTAACAGGGGAAACCCATTGTTATAGATACCGTTTTTAAGAGTTCAATGGGGAAACTACAATATTTCTATTTTAATACGGGAAATACCCTACTAGTCCATTTAATTACTTTCTTTCGACGGTCGACATTAGGGACTTTCCTAACAGGACCGACGGGGAATTACCTATTAATTCTAGAGGTATACATTGAAGTGTCTTTCTTTGTAATATTTCTTTTCAAAAACTCATAATTTCTTTTGTGAGTAGGTACCAAAAAATAAAATAAATGGCATATACTCAACTGGTTTTATGTCAATCTATTTCGAGCCCTAAATATTAATTTATTTTCCTTCAAAAAGTAGTTTTAAACATTGTTTTTTTCTTTATGTTTTAAACACTGTTTAATACTTGTTTTAATCTTTGTTTTTAAACATGTGATTAAAAACACTGTTTAAATTCAAACTGTTTTAAACACTGATTTAAACATGTGTTTAAAACAACTTGTTTTAATCATGCCAACCCTGGCTAATAGTCTAGTCAACAAGTTTTAGGTCAACATTTTTTCGCCTTCTATCATTATGATTGAGGTGTCATTCGATTCGGAATGGAATCTACATATTTTTTGAGAAAATTCCAATTCCGCTCGCAAAGAAAGTTGAAGAAAAAAAAAAAGTTGCTAGAAACAAATACTAAAAATAAAACAAATGTTTAAATAAATATTTTAAATATTTATTCCCCATACAACAAACTTGATTTTTTACCGTTTCTTGCTCGATTAGTCCGTCCCAAGCAAACTAGATAGAGCCACTAGTAGAATAATACGCGCTATCGACTTCGTCGTAAGAATCATAAGGTAAAATCAAAATTTTAGTGAAACTTTTTGGATGAAAGCCTGTCTTTGGAAACTGCGAAAGTCTATGTGTACGGAATTCGGAATACACCCAAAGGTGTTTTCGCCGTTTATTTGCTAATGGTACGGAACCCTTCGTGCGGGAGTCCCACTCGCACTTGGCCGGTTTTATTTTACTTCGCAGCATTACGCACATGATTTCGAAAGGCATTGGTAGCCCATGAGGCTCGAACCAACTGGCTCTGGATCGGGGGTTGTCGTTTTCCCGACTAGACCAGCCGTAACTTAAAATATGAAACTTAACTTTCAGGAACCTAGACGCGCTAGTGTACTTCAAACACTTGACTTCGCTGATCGCTGACCACAACCCCATCACTGAGAACTGCGTGTTGCCGCCCTTGCCTAACCTCGAATTGTTGTGGTAAGTCATTGTTGTTTTTATCAATCAATTAGTGATTCATATCTTGGCAAAATCTATTTACAATAATATTTTCATCGATATAAATCAAAAGATGTGCCCTGAGCCTCTTGAAATTGATAACAAACTGGGTCTCGGTGTGTAGCGTGAGTGGTTTACTACCAATCTACTTGACCCCTAGAATCGCTAGGTATGTTGTGGTTATACTTTTTTTTTTTGTTGTTAACAACGAATAATAGTGATAGGTATAAACGTCTGGCGTTCACCGCTTCCTACGAGGGTCAAACTGAAAGTTCTTAGAAAATCAAAAACTGATTACATTAGCCAGTTATTAGTTTTATTATATCTTTTCAAAATATTGTCCATTCACGTCAATACACCGCTGCATGCGATGGAACCACTGGGAAAAGCACTTTGCCCACTCGTCCTTAGGGGTCTCTTCAATGGCATCGCGATACGCAGCCACCGCTTCTTCAGCATTCATAAACCGCTTTCCTTTAAGTTTTTCTTTAATTTTTGAAAATAAATAAAAATCACAAGGCGCGAGGTCGGGGCTATACGGCGGGTGACCCAGTAATTCAACGTTTGATGTCGCCAAATAGTCGATCGTTCGCTTGGCGGTGTGCGATGAGGCGTTGTCGTGGTGAAGGAGGATCCTACTGCGAGGTCGTTTCTCTCGAACTTTTTCCAAGACAAGTGGCAAACAATTGGTAGTGTACCATTCTGCAGAAACTGTTTTTTGATCCTCTAACACAATTGTTGCGAAATGACCTATCCTTCCAAAGAACGAGGCCACCATTTTTTTCCCCGCGCTTCGATCTCTCTTCACTTTAGTTGGCATCTCCTCGAAAGGAAACACCCACTGAGCAGATTGTCTTTTGGTTTCAGGATCATAACAGTAAATCCAGCTTTCGTCACCTGTTAGTATGTCGAACACAGCATTTGAGTCACCTCCGTTAAATCTTTCAATCATTTTACGGCACCAATCCACACGATGGAGTTTTTGAGCCTCAGTCAAATTATGAGGTATCCACCGGGCGCAAAGCTTCCTGACCGCTAAATGTTCGTGTAGGATTTTGTGCACTTGACTCATACCGATGCCTAAGCTTGTCCGAATCTGCTGATAGGTCACTCTTTTGTCAGTCTCTATCATACGCCGCACAACACAGATGTTATCTTCAGTCGTCGCCGTAGAAGGCCGTCCCTCATTAAACCAGTTGTAAACAGTCGCACGAGATGGGGCTTCATCGTGAAAGGCCAATCGTAGTCTATCATAACTTTCTTGTTGACTTAAATGACATCGAAAGTCATAAAAAATCATTGCACGAAAATTTTCTCGTGTTAAATTCATGTTGACGTGACACAGACAATTTTCAATTTGCCGCCAAATCGTAAAACAAATGACAAATGAATGAAGTATATACTCAGTAATATTGGCAAAGAGTTCTATTTTCAAATTATAGAATTGTTTTTTTATTACATTGTTTATAAGTGGCCAGTTCTAAGAACTTTCAGTTTGACCCTCGTACAACCGACTGGATCGGAAAGAATATACAACAGAACACTGCCTTTTTTAATTAGTAAAGGAGTGTCATGTGACATGACTGTGTCTGATGGTAAGCAACACCCTATAAAATCCCTGTAATTTCTTTGGAAACTTTGCCCTTCAAACTGGAACACAGTGATGTTTGCACATTACTGCTTGCCGGTAGAATAACTGGTCGAGGTGTGCTAAGTCCAATCCAAATCCAAAATTGTGCCTGGGTGTTTCTATGTATAATAAGTATGCGTTTAAAACTGTGTAAGTATTATATCAGCTATCTGGCCGCCATCGTACAAGCTTTGCTTAGTTTGGGGTCAGATTGTGTTGTGTGTGAATTGTCCACCAATATTTATTTAAAAAAAAAAACCCAATCTAAGTGCTAACCAAAGTACAAAATCAAGATCAAAGTCAAGTCTACGTCAAACAGCAAAGATCGCTGGATAATTTGATGATAGTATTTATTGTACGCGCTTTTCTTCGAAATAAAAGTTAAGTAAAAAAATGTGTGTGCTTAAGACCGCACGGCAGCAGTGAAAACTAAAATAAGAAATACCTATTAAAACAATTGAATAATATTATTAATCTATATATATAAAAATCAATGCCACTTTTCGTTGTCATTGAACTCCTCCTAAACGGCTGGACCGATTTGAATGATTTTGTTTGTATACGTTTGGGTGGGGCCCTGGAAGGTTTAGATTCACAAATCAGCCCGGCAGATGGCGCTGCAGTTGATATCTAGGTTATTATTCGAGCGAAGCCGGAGCGGGGCGCTAGTTTAAAATAAAAATGATTCCATACATGTATGTACATTGAACATAGTAAACACTGCGACACGACATTGACAGCAGACAGACAGCAGCAGCTGAGTATCTTTCTCGCTCAGGCACACTGCGGTCCCGACTTCACCCGAACGTATCTTTCACTTACGAACGTGACGATGAGTTTCATTCTCAGCCTACGAAAAATTCTGTGTGTGGTGCGTTTTCACTTTCGAAAGAAGTTTTCACTTCAAAAATGAATTTCAGTAATTTTAAATCACGTTATAAAATATAATGTTACAGGGTAAACCATTGCAAAATCTCATCCCTGTTCCCATGGGTGGGCAAACTGAAGGAGTCCTGCCCAAATCTGCAGTACTTGTGTCTCATGGGCAACCCCGCCGCGCCCAGCTACTTCAATGGAGGTACTTTCTACGAGTACCTGCAGTACAGGTAAGACAACCTACCCTCATTTGGACTCCAAAAATCGCAGGATTGTCACCTTAAGGGCGTACCCCGAGCAAATGACCTTGAGTATTTCTTACCTTATCGCACACCGCAAGATCTTTCTGTTGCTCTTGCAACAGAGAAACAGTAGGATTTGTCGCTGTTTTACGCTCAAATTTTTGTTGAATAAACTGTTTATAAAATCAGATTTTGGTCTTTTGAAAAAAATAAAACTACCAAATTGTTCGTAATGGAATTACGTATCCGTTGGTGTAAGTACAAAATCAAAATAATGGACGATTTTTGAGATGCATGACAACTACAATTATTAAATTTTTTCTAGGTTTCGTTGTGAGGCGATTATTTAAACAATAAGTTCTGTGTCTGGGTGTTTCTATGTATAATAAGTATGTATTTAAAACTATATAAGTATAATATCAGCTATCTGGCCACCATCGTACAAGCTTTGCTTAGTTTGGGGTCAAATGGTGTTGTGTGTGAATTGTCCACCAATATTATTAACAAAAAAATAAAACTACCATTTTGAAGCCAAGAAGTTGTAGAAATTTAAGGTATTTTTTACCAGTTGATATTTGTTTTGGCTAATGAGTAGATAGCTCTTAAAACTGGACAAAAAACTCGTTTTGCTGGGGGACGCACCTTAACGCACGAAATTAACTGTTGCTCTCTATATTTCTATCTATTTAGGTGCCAAAAGGTAGGACTCATAGCTCATAGCAGAGTCCGCCTGGGGAAGGACCACACCTTTGCCAGTTATTCTACCGCCAAGCAGTAAAATGCAAATTTTATTGTGTTCCGGTTTGAAGGGCAATGTTTCTAGAGAAATTACAGGGCTTAGAGATATAACAACTTAGATCTCTGGGTGGCGAGCGCAGTGCAGTGCTAGGTAATGATTTGGACTATTCATATTCCAATAGCTGCGTGTCACTGTGCTGTCATGTGGCAGGTATGTTGCTTACCATCAGGCACATGTCCAGCTAGTCTCGTCACTTTATTTAAAAAGAATAAAAATAAAGTAGCCAAGTGCGAGTTGGACTCGCCCATGAAGGGTTCCGTTCCAGCAAGTAACATAATATACATAGTACACATAGTTCTTGTAGTTCGTTGTAACTTCGATCGAAGTTTTAATAATAGTGTATTTATGACGTACTAAAAAAAACTACACATCAGATCGAGTTCAAACTAATTTTCGTTGGTAGTTTTCATGGTAATGTACATCATATATTTTTTTTAGTTTTTTCATTCTCTTACTTTAGAAGTTAGAGGGGGGGGGGGGGACACACATTTTACCACTTTGGAAGCGTCTCTCGCGCAAGTTATTCAGTGTAGACAAAAATGATATTAGAAACCTCAACATCATTTATGAAGACCTATCGATAGACACCCCACACGTGTAGGATTGATGAAAAAAAAAATTTTGTAGTTCTCATAGTCATGTCTGTCTGTCTGTCTGTCTGTCTGTCCGTCCGTATGTCACAGCCACTTTTTGCCGAAACTATGAGAACTACACTGTTGAAACTTGGTAGGTATATGTATTCTGTGAACCGCATTAAGATTTGAACAAAAAAAAATTAAAAAAAAAGAAAAATTAGGGTTGCCCCCCATACTGAGAACTGAAACTCAAAACATTTTTTTTCATCATACCTACACGTGTGGGGTGTCTATCTATAGGTCTTCAAAAATGATATTGAGGTTTCTAAAATCATTTTTGTCTACACTGAATAATTTGCGCAAGAGACACTTCCAAAGTGGTAAAATGTGTGTCCCCCCCCTCTAACTTCTAAAGTAAGAGAATGAAAAATGTAAAAAAATATATAATGTACATTACCATGTAAACTACCAACGAAAATTAGTTTGAATTCGATCTGATGAGTAGTTTTTTTTTTGGACCTCATAAATACACTATTATTGAAACTTCGATCAAAGTTACAAGGAACTACAAGAACTATGTGTACTATGTATATTATGTTACTTGCTGCAACGGAACCCTTCATGGGCGAGTCCAACTCGCACTTGACCACTTTATTTTTTAGTTATAAATAACACCCAGTTAAAACTTCAAATTGCCTAAAATACATTTTTATACATTTTGCGAAACTTTCTTGAACACGTCTGGCAATGTTTAAGCCCCGACTAAATCGTATGGTTTCTTATTTTTTTTATTCTTTAAATAGTATAAAAAAATAAGATACCATACGATTTAAATAAACATTAATTTATTAAACAAAATAATAAACATTTAAGAATTGTATATTGCCTCAATTTTTTTTTTTAAATCATGTTGCCCTGCCGTCATCCAGATAATTATGCACCTCCGTGTCCTCCGTGTATGTATGACAGTAGAAGTATGTGACAAGTTTTCAGTTTGCAAACTGAAAACTAAATAACAACCAAATAACAAAATAAATTACCCTACCCAAAATTTGCTACCAGCTCTCAGAATATACGTATATTGACAATGATTAACTCACAAACTATTTATTTTAAACCGAAAATCATAAAATCATTTAGATTTGATCAATCCGACCGCACTGAAAATACGCCAATTTCCAATCTGCCAGAATTATATTTCAGGAAGGAAGAAAATTTGAAATTATGGACATAGATATATTTTATATTTTGGAATAGCACATAGGCTACTTTTAACACGCACTACGCGGTTAAAACCGCGGGGTGCTGTTAATTAAATATTAATTTAGAGGGCGATTAAGTCCTGTATAATGTTTTCATTTTCAATATAGGTCACAATATATCATCCATCGATATAAACCAATAGATGTGTCCTGAGCACCTTGAAATTTGTAATAAACTTCGTGTCTGTGTGTGGCGTAAGTGGTTTAAGTGGTTTACACAGCCAATCTACTTGACCCCTAGAATCGCTAGCGACGAGGTATGCTGTGATTCTACTTATTTTGGTTGTTGACATCGAATGGTGATAGGTAAAAGCGTCCGGCGTCCACCGTTTCCTGCAACCGACTAGAACGGAAAGAGTGAGCTCATGAGTGAGTGCCTGAAGTTTGGGACATCTAGTGGTTTATCATCATGGTGGACATCGATGGTATCACCCTGTTCTATACCGGAAACTAATTATTAAACTATAAATCTTTCAGGCTCTTCGTGATTTCCCAGTTCCCATCGCTAAACCACCTGGACGACCGCAAGGTGACCGAGGACCAACGGACCGAGGCTCTGAGACTCTACAAACGCCCCCTGGTGGAGAGACTGGTCAAACCAGGTGGGGGAGGATTCTCGCAGTTCATGAACAGCTCTGTCTCGTGGAGTGGGGTTCAGAACAAGCTGTCAGCTCTCTGGGGGAAGAAGGATGAACGGAACTTAATGATATAGGGCAGGGATGTTACGGAGCTTCGACTCCGACTCCGTTAAGTCTGATCTACCGATTATTATTACACCTTCGGTTCCGACTTTGGCTCCGAAACTTCTAAAACGGAGGTTTTAATCGGAGGTAAGGTGTATAAATATCTGAGATAATCCCTTATTGAGGTGGAAAGTAAACGGAAATACAAAACCCCTTAAATAAATGAATTGTCCGCCAATGCTTATCGTGTCCACGAGTTTGACAAAATAATGTTTTATTCGTCCACAATGAAAATATCTCTCATGCCACCACTTCAGATCCTGCCTCCAACTTCGGTTCCGACTCCGATAAATCAAATTTAAAAACTCCGACTCCGCCTTCGGTTCCGATAAAATGACCTCCGTTACATCTTACATCCCTGATATAGGGGTAAGAGTGAGATAATAGTTGTGTAAGCTGTAATGGTAGATTACTATTTATTTATACACCAAGAAAGGAAACAGAAAATTACATTAATTGTGAACTAGTGGGACAATTGGCGGCTTTATTGCTGAAGGCGATCTCTTCCAGGCAACTTTAGGATGGAAAATAATAGGGTCAATAGAAATTTAAATGGTTGTGGAATATGATCAGTAAAAGTTGTTCAAAATGATGTATAGTTTTAGTGTAGACGTAAAACGATACAAAACGAACTACCAATCAAAAGCGTTGTAATTGTTATCTTAACATACTTATAACGTAACTAAGTTTGTTTGGTCGCCAGTCTGTCCATTTTCTTTTTATACCATGTAAAGCCAAATAGAATTATAACTCAGATTACTGTTCTAGAATTTCTTATGAAGCCGTGTGATTCTACTATTTACTTAGAGTAGTTATATGTATTGATATATATAACCAGAGTTAGGAAGTAGATCTGTTTTTTTTATTATTTAATCAAAATAATTACAATTACCAAATGTAGTGCCAATTAGCGAAAATGTGTGATAACATGTGACATTGTGACCAGATATTTATGTACAATATTTTCATACAAATGAAATAAGTGTTATGTATATCTTTCGAAGCATATTTACTAATAATAATATATAATAATATAATATTTAGAGACTTAAGAAAATACACGCATTTTGCTACTAACCTATAAAAAACTGGTAATATCTTTACATTTGTATCGAAACGAAAAAACAAGAGTAAGAATTGAATGTACACACTGACGGTAAAATATAGATGTGGGATAATATGGGATAATGTTATGCCATTTTTTGAGATTTGTAGCAAAAGTTTAGGAACAGACGCGGTTTAGTGATAAATACATCCTACTAATATTATAAATGACAATGTTTGGATGTAATTTGTTGGTCAATAACCTCGGGACTACGGATAGGGTTGAAATTTGGAACAATATCAAATCAAAATTAGTTATATTTGTCAGAATATTGTCACAAATGTACTGTTACAAACAAAACGTTTATAACACAGATTTATAGTCTGGAATAGCATATAGGCTTTTATCGCAGCAAAATACCGGGAACGGTAACTGCGCGGGCAAAATTGCCCTACTACGAGTAGTTAATAATAATAATGATTTTCGTGCATTTGTATGTGTTCAGATATTTAATGATTAGTAAGATAAGTATATGCAATAATGGCCGTGGGATTTACCTGATATAAATTTAATAAGTTATTTTCTCTCTGATTGATTATGGTCTTATTCGTAAATGTGTAATAAGAGATATTTAAGTTGTAAAATGTCGGTAGAAAAGGCCAGCTGAAGCAACTACCATTGATTCTGTTAAAAAAAGTTTAGAGAATATGTTGATATAATAACATCAGTAGAGATGGTGACAAAGGGAAAGCCCAAAGTTTACTCAGCAGTAGAGGCGACTTGAGGGCCACTGTCATAGGTCCCTATAAAAAAACGTGCACCGAACGAAACGATTTACGTAGATCAAAATGTAGGTAAACTTAAGGTAGTTAAAAGATCAGGGTAGTGATTCTGAAACCATTCGGTTGCATCCGACACGGAATCTCATCTCTCGGTCTTTGTCATGCTAAACAGATAAGACAAAGACCGAGAGATAAGATTCCGTGTCGGATGCAACCGAATGGTTTCTGAATCGCTACCCAGAACATGACATTACACTACATTGCACATAACACTATCAAAATCAACTTATTAGATATTTATGAATAAGCCAATTTATAGGGATCCTGCCTTTTCGCAGAAAATTATTTGGCCGATTATCACTTGCCAACCAACGGTTCGCCTATTTTTCACTTTGACAACTAACGATTGGCAAATTTTTGTATGACAACGTTTCATTTAGCAGAATTATTGTTAAGCTGTTGCTGTTTTTTGTTTATCTGATAAGTTTGGCAAATGATTATTCGGCGAAATAAAATTTTGCGAAACGTTAGTTGGCACGTGATAATCGAACAAATAATTTTCTGCGAAAAGGCAGATAACCCAATTTATACTATAAACCCATACATATAGGGTTTTATGTGACTTCGCACAATACGTTACATAAAGCTACATCGGTACTGTATAGTACAAATTTATTATATTGTGACGGTAAAACGCACTATGTGCTAGGAATAATTTCCTTTTATTATTTAAAATACAAAGTTTGCTTTGTAATTTCGTGTACCTCAATTAAGGATGTGTTAATTATACATTTTGATTTTATTTGTACTATTGGGTGCAATACCTTTATTAATAATTACTTTATATTGTATGTTAAAGCGACCCATATATTAAAAATTATCCTTTATATTATATCTTTGTATTCAGTTGGTGTGCTTACATGACTTGTACTTGCCATGAATTGTGACGTACTTGTTTCTAACAAAGTTCGAGTCATATTAGTTATTAAGATTATACACGATTTAAATTATTTAGAAATAAAATTTTGTACTTGTCACTTTGTGGAATTTCATTACATACCTTGCCAGTATCAAGAGTAATTTCTAAAATAAGCTAATTTTTATCATGATGATTTAAAAAAAAAATACAAGTTTCTTCTCAAAGTATAAATAAATTAATGTCTGTCCGAATATTTTCTATGCTAAACGATAAAAACGAAGTAACTCTGTCTTTGTACAAAATTATTGCACATAAATTGCTGAATAAATTACTATGAATTTTGCTGGCTGGCTGCGCAGAAACGTTTTTAAGGTCTCTTTGGTGGCAGTGTACGAAGACCATCCGAAAGTTCAACCTACAGATGGCCATCAGGGACAGAAATGCAGCCGTAGTGGAGGCTCTGGGCCGGGAGGAGCCGGCATAGGCAAAGACTCGATGTCGAGTCGATTACTAGCGGAATCCCAACCGGTAGTGATCGGTTCAACAGACGAGCTCTAGTATTAGGTTTAAAGTGTACCCAACTCCCCTCTTATTTTCCTCTTCTTCTGATTATCCAAGAAATATGTAAAAATATATAAGATTTGAAATGACAAAAGTCACGGACCCCGGAGTCTGTGGAGTGGCAAATTAAAAAATAAGTATTTATACATGACCGAACTTTCCCCTTCCACGTCAGTTTTGGGTCAACTTGTTTGCCAGCCACTATAACAAATAATATTTGTAATTAGGTAAGGTTATAAAAAACTAAAATATCTGTACTCTTTCGGTATTTTTTATTCACAAGTCTTAGATATTTTAAATTCCCAAGTCTAAGATATCGTAGTGTTTCTTCCACGCCGTGAGGTCGACCCGCGGTATGGACGCGCCGTCGCCGCACCAGAGCTTGGGGTTGGAGGGTGACTCCACCTCGAAGGGCCGGCTCTGCACGTGTTGGACGTCTGTGTTGTCGCAGATGAGGCGCGCCATCGACGCTTTCTTTATCTCTTTCAGTTGATCTGAAAACAGTGAAAGGAGAAACTTATTTTGGTGCACCGCACAGATTTTTCGTGGGCTGTGAATTGAATTCTAGCGTCACACTCGGGAATGATTAGAAATCTTCGGGTGAACTCGGGACCATTGGCCATCTAGAAATGCGACAGCATTTCCCATTTCATGCTGATGTATTTCTAAATGGCCATGCTCATGGCCACGCCCTCCGGTTTCACACGCGTAGTTTCCAACGTGAGCTATAAAATTCTGAGTTAGGTATAAGTTTATCGGCAGTTCCTACGACTGCCATTTTTTTTAAATATAAAGTGACGAGACGAGCTGGACATGTGCCTCATGGTAAGCAATATGCCTGCCCATAACAGCGCAGTGACAGGAAGCTATTGGAACATGAGTCCTAATTACCTAATACTGCACTGCGCTCGTCACCCAGAGATATTTTTTTTTATCTCCATGCCTTGTAAGTTCACTGGAGACATTGCCGTTCAAACCGGTACACGGGGATAGTTTCACATTACGACTTGGCGGTAGAATAACTGGCAAAGGTGCGGTACTTCTCCAGGCGGACTGCAAATCTTACCACTACAAAAAACTACCACGACGTCAAGCTACATACTACATTGCACCACGCTGGCTCAGTGCGACACCATTGGTAGATAGATAAACTCTTTATTGTATTTAACAAGTACCTAAACATAATAACAAAAAATATACAACATTTTTAAAAAAGGTAAAGTCTTTTACCTGGCGAGAAAGAATGCGGCATCTCCCCATTATCGTAGAAGAACCGGTCCCCGACCCTGGTGCGGTAGAACTGCTCCGCCACGATGCAGTGGAAGGTGTGTCCGAGCAGCGAGCCTTGCACGCCCCGCTCCATGGCTCCCCCCACGAACAGGTCGATGTCGTCCACTGACTCGTATAGCTGGGATAGCGCTGCGATACGCTGGGTTACATAAGAAAACTTGAAGTTAGAAAGGAATCTGGGAGTCATCAAAGCATAAGCAACCCACAAAATGTGCCCACTGCTCGGACTCAGGGAACTTTCACACTAGCAGAGTGTTAGGCCACAATCCACCTCGCTGGCCAAGTCGGGTTGGCGGATGACGCATTACCTCGAAAGATTGTAGGAACATACCTATTGGTTTTCCTCACATGTTTTATTTCACCGTTTTTTTAAAGTTACAAGTTAAAGCACTACGCGTCAAGTCAAGTAAAAGCCGGGTCACACAGGCGATCCGATAGCGATAGCGATCCTATAGCGAGACGATATTTTTTGTAATGTTCGAATTTGTATGCAACCTGACACACAGCAAGCGGGCGCGATTCCATACTCGGTATCGGATCGCTATCGCTACCGGATCGCCTCTGTGTGACCCGGCCTTAAGTCAAGTGACTTCGAAAAGACAGTGGTGCGCCTGCGATTCGAACCTGGGGCTTGGGATCGGCAGTTGCCGTTCTCTCGACTAGACCAGTATGTGATATGGTCCGATACTTCCAAGTTAAGGCCGCCGGATTCGGCTGAAATTTAAACCGGACTGGACCGAACATTTCAGACGTGAGTTACCCTTGAATTACTTAATTAATATGTAATAACTGTGTTAGTTTTATACTAACAAAGGTTGGCTTTCTACCTACTAGGTACTATGCTCGAAAACTTGCCCGAGCTACGACGAGATCATATTATGTTGACCCATAAAAGTGTCTTTCCAACTTACGTCTTGAGGTACTTCTGCAGCCAAATCTTGGAATGTTCTCGCTTTTGTCAAACCGCAGATTTCTCTGAAAAAGGGGCATATGATTGTAACTTTCTTGTACTGGTCCCACGCATAATATTGTTTACGACACTAGAAATTAAGGTAACTTGGAGCCCCCTCTTAATATTTTACTTCTTGTATAATTGTTGTATATAACAAAAGAAGAAGTCTAAGTTTTTTATAGATTTCCTAACTTTGTCAACTTCTTACACAGGGCTAGTTTATCAATCTTATTACATACCTACTTATTTAATTTTCTCCGAAAGAACAATCACCTTTCAATTTAAATTTAAAATTAAACTCAGACTTATGACTACACTAGCTGAAAGTTGGTCGTACCAATTCAAATTTTGAACAAATTCGTTACTTTAGGTTCTAATGACGCAACCTTTAACATATGACAAATGCTGTCACGCAACGAAAGCTCTCTAAAAGCAATATTTTTCCCCCGTTTTTGTTACATTTTTCATTCATGCTCGGCTCCTGTTGATAGTAGCGTAATGTTAAATAGCCTATAGCCTTCCTCGATAAATGGACTATCCTAAAAAGAAAAAATCTTTCAATTCGGACCAGTAGTTCCAGAGATCCTTGCGTTCAAACAAACATACAAACAAACAAACACTTCAGCTTTATAATATTTATGACTACATTTCAAAAGTGTCGTGAAGTCATCTAAATACATTGTTACAATGAGACAGCGAAGTTTCGGAGTAAACAAAAATCATCGATGGATGCAAATTTTAGATTTTAAAAACGCTTAGAAAAACGCTTTTTCGATTTATACATACTAACCTAACCTAACCACCTCTAAAGTAAGACCTACAAAAAAAAAAATCATTAAATCGATTCAAACTTGGCGGAGCTATCGAGTAACATAATTATATACAGTGAAATTATGGGGCATAGAGATAAAACATCTTAGGTATATCTCTGGAGGACGAGCGCAGTACAGTGCTAGGTAATGATTTAGACTCTTCGTGTTCCAATAGCTGTGTGTCACTCTACTGTTATGGGCAGGCATATTACATACCATCAGGCACATGTCCTGCTCGTCTCGTCACTCTATTCTATAAAAAATACAACGGAATTGAGAAAGGAGGAGGCTCCTTTCTTGAAGTTGGTTTAAACTTCACTTACCTATAGTCATTATAAGACGCCAGACCATGGTCCCTCCCCCTCTGTATGTCCATGGCGATGAGGTCCATACCCCACTTGTTGTACGACTTAAACAGGTGGTTAGTGATCTCTTGTGAGCAGTGACTGTCGCACTCCGCTGCGGGCTGAGCTAGAATCCCTCGCATCAGGTCGTCTAGGGACTCCGGGGTGGACTCGAGTAAACTTGGGTTGAAGTAGTGATCGCTGTACCTGGGAAGTACAGTTTGTATAAGTATAATTCAGTAAATATACCACACAAGAAAAGATGTGGTGTCACGAGACACCATGTTTGTAGAAACGATGTTTCTTCGGGTAATGGAGAGAGACCAAGATTTAGTCTCACATTTTTTCAGTTCGGTCGCACAGCAAAATCTCCTATCAAAACCCGTTATCTCCTCGAAGCGTGCCGTAAATAAGTTATCTCTGCTTATTTAAGACTCCCCGCAGACTACAGACTTTCTACCGGCCGTATCTCTATCGTCTATCGTATTTCTGTCTATGTATACTGGCCTCGTGGCTTAGTAGTTAGTAACTCTGCCTGCGAAGCCGAGGGTCGTGGGTTCGATTCCCACCCAGTGTAAATATTTGTGATGAATTCAAATATTTGTACTGTGTCTGGGTGTTTCTATGTATTAGTATGTATTTAAAAACTATATAAGTATTATATCAGCATTGCTTAGTTTGGGGTCAGATGGTGTTATGTGTGAATTGTCCACCATAATGGGACCCTTAATTTGCGTTTTTACATTAAATGATAAAGATATATACACAGGTACGACGAGCTGACGAGTGTCGGTGTCGTTTTCATCGCAGTGTGAAAACGCCCAGTGTCCGCAATAAATCAATAAAATTCCAAGAAATCAGTCCAACTACAAGTAACAGATAAAGTACCTACTTCTACAAATTTTCCTGTACTAATCTGTGGAAAAAAACATTTATTATAGTAAGATATTTCGGTAAAGAACCTCATAAGGTGTACTTTAGTGACAAACTGATTACATCAGTTCGGTTTTCAACAACAGTCATCGTGTAAGATAGTAAAAAAAATTGGCAGTCCCTATGACTGCCAATTTTTTTTACTATCTTGGTTACTTATATTTTCAATTTTAGTACCTACTAAACAGCACAACATAGCTGAAGCTACAGAGATTCTGCTATTTCACATCTCGGTGATGCGAATTCATAAGATTTCACGTACCAAGAAAGCGTCTGCGCACTTCTCGCTCTTCTGCTCCCAAAGACCCACTTGACTGATTGTAGGTACGACTTTCCTTCCTTCGCCGTTTAGTAGCACGACTGCTCAGTTCAGCGCAATGGGAACCCGTTATTGTCTTTCTTTGCATCCTGCTCTGCCCTTTGATGTTTGTATAACTCTATCTCGTTTTGTGCGATCATTCGTGGAAAGTAGTGCACGTCACACGGATATTCGGCTAATCACAAGCGCGGTATTGTACCTCGTCCTGCGACCTCGCTGGTGAGTTGTGAATGTAGGCGAGATTCGTATCATCGCCGATCAACATGGTATCTGATCTGTGGCTGCTCCGCTGTCGTACCGACGCTACGCCCTACGCCGCCACAATGGAATGTCGGTGACACAAACCCATACGATTGTTCACTACCAAAATGTGCACAGCGCGGCTAAATATGGTTTTGCTTAGTTTTTAGCGGTTACTTTGTTAACTTGGTTTGTACTACTACTACAGTTACTACGAGGGTCACACTGAAATTTCTTAGAAAATCAAAAACTGATTACATTAGCCAGTTATTAGTTTTATTATATATTTTCAAAATATTGTCCATGCACGTCAATACACCGCTGCATGCGATGGAACCACTGGGAAAAGCACTTTGCCCACTCGTCCTTAGGGGTCTCTTCAATGGCATCGCGATACGCAGCCACCGCTTCTTCAGCATTCATAAACCGCTTTCCTTTAAGTTTTTCTTTAATTTTTGAAAATAAATAAAAATCACAAGGCGCGAGGTCGGGGCTATACGGCGGGTGACCCAGTAATTCAACGTTTGATGTCGCCAAATAGTCGATCGTTCGCTTGGCGGTGTGCGATGAGGCGTTGTCGTGGTGAAGGAGGATCCTACTGCGAGGTCGTTTCTCTCGAACTTTTTCCAAGACAAGTGGCAAACAATTGGTAGTGTACCATTCTGCAGAAACTGTTTTTTGATCCTCTAACACAATTGTTGCGAAATGACCTATCCTTCCAAAGAACGAGGCCACCATTTTTTCCCCGCACTTCGATCTCTCTTCACTTTAGTTGGCAACTCCTCGAAAGGAAACACCCACTGAGCAGATTGTCTTTTGGTTTCAGGATCATAACAGTAAATCCAGCTTTCGTCACCTGTTAGTATGTCGAACACAGCATTTGAGTCACCTCCGTTAAATCTTTCAATCATTTTACGGCACCAATCCACACTATGGAGTTTTTGAGCCTCAGTCAAATTATGAGGTATCCACCGGGCGCAAAGCTTCCTGACCGCTAAATGTTCGTGTAGGATTTTGTGCACTTGACTCATACCGATGCCTAAGCTTGTCCGAATCTGCTGATAGGTCACTCTTTTGTCAGTCTCTATCATACGCCGCACAACACAGATGTTATCTTCAGTCGTCGTCGTAGAAGGCCGTCCCTCACGTAAATCATCAGTGAGATTAGTGCGACCACGTTTAAACTCATTAAACCAGTTGTAAACAGTCGCACGAGATGGGGCTTCATCGTGAAAGGCCAATCGTAGTCTATCATAACTTTTTTGTTGACTTAAATGACATCGAAAGTCATAAAAAATCATTGCACGAAAATTTTCTCGTGTTAAATTCATGTTGACGTGACACAGACAATTTTCAATTTGCCGCCAAATCGTAAAACAAATGACAAATGAATGAAGTATATACTCAGTAATATTGGCAAAGAGTTCTTTTTTAAAATTATAGAATTATTTTTTTATTATATTGTTTATAAGTGGCCAGTTCTAAGAACTTTCAGTTTGACCCTCGTATTGTATATACATAGTTGTATATTGTACCTGTATTGTGTACTGTTGTTTACTGTTTGTTAAGTACTTGTTTTTTAACTGACTTCATATTACCTAATTTATATTGGGGTTGAATCAAATCTCGCGAATCTCGCAACTTCCTAAAGGTGGTAGGGAAAGTGGAATATTCACGTCACTTACCGAATTAAATTATTATCCATCGTTTATTTTGTAGAGTCCGCCTGGGGAAGTACCACACCTTTTTGAAGTGAAAACTTCTTTTGGCGCGCCGAGGACAGATTTTTCGTGGGCAGTGAATCGAATTCTAGCATCACGCTCGGGCATGATAAGAAATCTTCGGGTAATCTCGGGACCTTGGCCACTGCCCGTCTAGAAATGCGTCAGCATTTCTCATTGGCTGGCGCATTTCTAGATGACCATGCTCATGGCTACGCCCTCCTGTTTCACCCGCGTAGTTCCGAAATCGAATCCTGAGTTATAAGTTTTCACTTCTAATGCAGTCCCTATGACTGCCAATGTTTTTTCCCGTTATTCTACCGCCAAGCAATAATGTAGGTACAAAAAAATATCTGTGTTTCAGTTTGAAGGGTAATGTTTCGAGATAAATTATTGGGCACTGGAGATAAATCATCTTATTTCTCTGGGTGAAAAGCGAGCAATGATGCTAGTGCTAGGTAATGATTTGGACTCTTCCTATTCCAAAAACTGCGTGACACTGTGCTGTTATCGGCAGGCGTGTTGGTATCATTGGCCATCAGGCATATATACAAAAATCTATGTCCTGCTCGTCCAATCACTCTATAGGTTCTATGACAAACAGGCTTAGGATTTTGAAATGAAATGAAAAATGAAAGTGAAATGAACTGAAAGAAATTAATTTATTAAAGTTACTACTGGTTTAGTCGGAAGGACGGCAACTGCTGATCCGGAGTCCCTGGTTCGAATCCCACGTAATGCCACGAACTTAAATACGGGAAGGAAAACATCGTGAGGAAACATACATTATGTGCTTAGAATCTTTCGAGGTCATGCGTCATCCACCAACACGCACTGCTCCAGTGTTGTGTATGAGTGGAAACATTTAGTACAGGGGATAGAATCGCGCGGCTTGCGCTTATTGAAACGCTTTTTAATAAGATTTAAAAATAAAACAATTTATTCTCGGCACAAAATTCCTACTAAACCTACTAATATTATAAATGCCAATGTTTGGATGTTTGTTGCTCAATCACGACGCGTCTGATCGGATCAAGCTGAAAGGACATTGTTCAAACTGGGCTATCCGTGGACAACATGTTGTTAATAATTTGATTTTGTCAAAAAATCCATTTATTTTTGTAATGAATTATCATGCATTACTATAGTACCCAGATTAATAAACTAAAAGTTCATTATATAAGTATTTAATCTTCATTTCTGACTTCTCAACCAATTAGATTGCCAGTATTAAAGCTTTTAACTGTTGTCGAATTTTTTCTCGATTAATATCGATTTCTGTCAATCTATAGAAAAACTCATATGCTAACAATTATCAGTTGTTCGCTTTAGGACAGATTCGCTTTATGACAGATTTGCTTTACGGCAGAATCGCTTTATGACAGATTCGCTTTACGGCAGAAATTGTACAGTTAAGTACACTAAATAGTGCCTAAGTAAAAAAGGTATAGGTTTTTGTAGTGGTAGGACTTTTAGCAGAGTCCGCCTGGGGTAGTACCACACCTTTGCCAGATATTCTACCGCCAAGCAGCAATGTGTAAGCGTTACTGTGTTCCGGTAAATGTAAATGTGAGGTAAATGTGATCTGCCGATCCGGCAGATCACATTTGGCATTTATAGAAAAAAAAAGACATACCTACATTTATAGAAAAAAAGACTCATTGTACAGAGCTAGAAAGGCTTTCTTGAATTTGGATAGAACTACTTGTAAAAATCTAATAGACCTTAAGTTGCCTGATCATCTAGTGGACAATTTTTCAACTTATCAATTCTCATCATCTCAATTAATCAACTTGTTTGATGATGGGACTGTAGAAAAAATGTTGTTTTTTTACACCATTAGCTATAAGCAATATAAAGTATATAAGGGCTATTACGGCGACGGCACCTTCAAAGTTGCTCCTAGGCTCTTCTATCAATTATATACTTTACACATTAATGCTTCACAAAACGATGATACCGTAAATTTTGTTCCCTTGATTTATATACTCCTGCCGAACAAAATGCAAGCCACTTATGAAAGACTTTTTACTATATTACGTGATAAATTTTCACTAAATACAAATGCGATTACGAGATGGCAGTAATTCAAGCAGTTAATGTCGTTTATCCTAATGCCAAAGTAACTGGTTGTTACTTCCACTATTGGAAAGCACTTTCGAAAAAAAGCAAAAGTGTGGGTCTCAAGGATATTGCTAGTGGAGACCGTATTACGCGAATGTATATGCAACTGGCATTGTTACCACCAATTATGATTCCCGAAGGCATCTTAACCATGCATGAATTAAATAGCAATTCTGAGGAATGTACTGCGTTCAGGGACTACTTCTCAAAACAATGGATTGGATTAATGACTACTGATAAATTCAGTTGCTACAAAGAAATATTCCGAACGAATAACCCAGTTGAAGGGTGGCATGGCCGCCAAAAACAGAATTCCTGTCAAGCCGCCGTAGTAGGTACCTATCGATTCATACAGTTACTTAAAAAGGAAGCCCAGTATCAAGACGGAAGTTTCAGAAGGATAGAAACCTTTTGTAAAGGTAAACAGCGTGGTTTAAAGTTAAAGGATGGAGAAAGATATTAAAATTAACCTGATTATTACTAGTGCACTGAAAAACGAAATTACCGTGTTGGAATGCTTAGAACGCTTGTGCAGGGTTAATTTAATACATTGACTTGAACGTGGCAAGAAGCCTTTGTTTAAAAAAAAATATCAATAAATGGTTCAATGAATTATTGTCGAGTTGTCTGTACTTTTGCCTTAAAGCGAATCTGTCATAAAGCAAATCTGTCATAAAGCGAATCTGTCCTAAAGCGAACAACTGACAATTATACGTGAAATAAACAATTGATATCGTATTTAAGTTGTTTTCAAGCAACACTGTTAGCTTTTTTTTGTGTAATGGTTTTTGATCGCACCTGCTTTCACTTCACAACGCCACAAAAAGCAAAATCATCTACTTTGGCAGTTCTCCCACCGCCGCGCCGGCGAGAAAACGAGTAGCTATCGACTATTTTCTCGCTCAAGAAACGTATAATAGATATACATTCTGTGTATCTAAATAAAAGAGATGCATATACAAATAGTTGATCGCTGACTGTTCACACTGCCGGCGAGCACTCGCTTCACTAGTTCGTCGCTGAGCGACAAGATCTATGAAAGATAACACTCGCTAAGCGATTAACACGCCGAGAGAGCAACCAGCGGTTCATTTCTCTACAGTGCAGATCTGAAAGTATACGTTTTTTTACGCCAAGGGAGTGATGCGAGTAATCGCTCACCTCACTCGCATAGAGCCGAGCTACACAACTACACACTCACTCGGAGTGAGTGAGTCACTCCCCGCGGCTCGCCAACTCGTTTTTAATTCTAGCTTTACTCGTTCATCGTTGCCAGGGAGACAACTGCCTAATGCTGAATAATATAAATATAGTAAAAAATAATTCCGTAGAGCAGTATTAATAATCATCTACTCGTTTTAACCACTAACTTGTGAATATTTTCGTTATTATTTTAATCAATGGCCACCATAATAGAATAGCATCGATTTTATACACACGATCACTATCGATTTTTTTAGATCGATTTTAAGATATTTTTTACAATGTCAGCACTGAATACGTCGATACCAAAATACGTAGTTGTCAGCTGTTTGTTTATGTTTTGTTGTGTCATTTGTTTCGTACTTGAAAATAGTGTTATGATGTGTTTTTGGTTGATGAAAATGCATTCTTAGGACCCTAGCAGGCCCTCGGAAATCGATGGCATCCTCCAGTAATGACTCTGGTCCTCCGATGGTACAAAATGTTGTAGTTTTGTTCAAAAATAACCTCGTCAACGTTCGCATTACTTACAGGAAATACGAGTATGCGTAAGTAGTTTTTCTGCTACTACCAAAAGATAATATTCTGATATCAACTGATACAAGATATCAAGTTTAAAATAATATATGATATCAGTGACAGTTTATGTCCACGTTTAGCCCAAAGTCCCTTATAAATGAACAATGTCCTTTGGAACACAGATACATAATAGTCTGGAAGAACACATAGGCTACTTTTTATCCCGAAAAACAAAACGGGAACGGGAACTACACGTTTAAAACCACGGGCCGGTGCTAGTATTCAATATATTTCACAAATTACAAATATTTATGTAGCTAACTACCTATACAACTAAATATGTGTATCAATTCGCTACCTATGTTATCGTGAACGCAACTTTTTCAAAGGTAACAGTGAGTGCGCATTCACAGAGATTTACTACGATAACATGGCCTGCCCCTCCAAATTATTGTTTTAATGTGTGTACTGTGTAGTCACATCCTTACGAAAAAGTTTGAATGTAGTTGTAATTATTCGTATGTAGTTGTAATTAGTCGAGCAACAAATCCATAGATTTGCTAGCTCGACTAGGTGTTTGACGGCACTAGCAGCACGCACACATGCGTGGTGGTGCGTTGTAAATACTTTCACAAATACTTTCAAACGTTTTGAATTCTGGAGGGGCGGGTCATGTTATCGTAGTAAATCTCAACGATTCTATCGGTATCTCTCTTTCCGGTCACAGTTTCGATAATGTTATAATCACAGAGTCGATAAATAATTAAAGATCCCCGTTCGCGTAAAGCCCCTGGTACCGGCGGCGTTGTAATAATTTGGCTATCGGCCCCAATACTCTTACGTTCCACAAGTACACCGCATCACAGAATACATTCTTGATGGTTTCAATAAGGAACTGACTTCGGTCATAGCCGCATCCTGTTCCTCTCAGAATACAGTCGTGGTTATTCTCGACATTACGAAGGTCTTCGACAGAGTGTCGCATAACGGGCTGCTATTCTACTTAACCAGCTCGGTACTCGGTATACCAGATTGTCTTGTGAGCATAGTTCAAGAATATCTCGCTGGTCGAAGACGCTGGATTGTCTTCTCTCCTATCGACTGAAGAGTTCCACAGGGTTCCGCGACGTCTTCTATCCCCTTTTTGCTCGGAGAGACAGCCCTCTTTGCCGATGACAAATTTTGACACGATGATAGCTCCGTCAACTTCGCCAGCGACGTAGATGACCTGAATCAGGATCTATCAGTAGATCTACTTATTAAATTTCGTCTATAATAATAAGTCAACAACGCAAAGACGCAGTGCAATCCAAAAACCAAATTTGGTATATTAACTCTATATTATACCGGCTACAAGTCGGTAGGTGCTAGATCCTCCCCGCTAAAGCCATAATATAATAGGGCACCCCTTTCTGGGATGCCAGGTTGTTCTTTCTTTCTATTTCCCGACCGGCGATAGCCCAAATCTGAGGTATCGTCTACCTATGCGCTAGTCGTCGTATGAGATGTAGTACTCGATATGTATGGTTATATCAGGTTATTTAAAGCCCCTGCACCTTTTAAGCTAGTCCAAAGTTCGTTTAGCAGTAGGGGCAACCAGAAACAATACATAGCTTGGAAGATATAATATGAAACTACCGGCCCGTTCCGGCTTCGCTCGTTAATTGTAATAAAAACTTAAAATTGTTTAAGAAGTAGTTAAGGTGTCCACCGTGGACAAACATGAAGACTCATATTTTACATATTTAGTAAGAAGATAATTCCGACAGTGGCGTACGGCGTTGCGCATGGCTAAAATGAATTACAAACTTTTAGAAGTGCGGCGGCCCACTTTTAGCTAACTTTTTCACAATGTGGCCCATGGTTCCCAAAAGGTTGCCGACCCCTGATTTAGTGGGCTGCTTATGCTATTATGCAAAACATGACTACGTACTTGTACAAATAAGCCGCTTGGTAGGTAGCGGGGCACGCCATGATGTCGTCCGGAATGACGGTGTGCAGGAAGCGGAAAGCGGCCGCGCCGAAAGCGTTGATGACGCCGGCATTGACGCCGTCGCTGTAGTCGTGGCTGTACAACCCTGACGGCGAGATGCGGTAGTACCGGAGGTAGCTCTCCCCTGGAATGACATAATAAGGCGTCTTTTTTGCTCTTTATTGAAGTGAAAACTTCTTTTGGCGCGCCTAGGCAGATTTTTCGTGGGCTGTGAAATGAATTCTAGCGTCACGCTCGGATATGATAAGAAATCTTCGGGTAAACTCGGGACCATAGCCATTGGCTATCTAGAAATGCGTCATCCAATGGAAAATGATAAAAGGGCGTGGCCTGCCCATCATGACATGGCCATCTAGAAATGCTTCAGCCAATGGGAAATGCTGGTGCATTTCTAGATGGTCATGCCATGATGACCAGGCCACACCCTCCGGTTACACCCGTGTTGTTTCTAGTTTCCAAAGTGAGCTACCAAATTCTGAGTTATAGGTTTTCACTTCTATCGGCAGTTCCTATGACTGCCAATTTTTTTATATTTAACAACTCCACATACTCCGGAGTCTGTGACCTTTGTAATTTGTGTATTTTTTTTACACATATCTTGGATTAGGAGAAGTAAAGGAAATAGAGTGAGTAACATTTTCAAGCTAATTCTGGCGCTCTTTAGTCTGATTTTACTATTTTCTACGTCGCCTCCTGTAACGTTACAAATTGGCTACAATATGTGTTAGCAATATTAGTAATATATGTAAGTTCTTATTGAAAGAATAGTAAGAATATCGAAATGCACTCTATGGCAAACCTACAATTCCGGGTAGGGTTGGTATATAGTCTGTGGCTTGATCGTTTTGGCGGGAAACAATCAAGCTCTTGTTTTTGGCTCGTAAAACAGGTTAACACAGATTACAGAAATAAAACCAGATGGAGCACGCAGAACAGAGCTACTGAAGCAGACAAAGGAAATACAAACGCCGAAGCAAATACAAACTCCAGTCAGTATGAAACGGACTTCCGTGTTGTACGGGCGTCCCGTGTGGTTTTAAGTTTTGTTTTAAAATATGCCGTCATGTGTCTTCAAACATTGCAAACAATGTTCCCAAAAACAAAAAAAGGAAAGAGGAATATAATTTCATAGGAAAAATTGAATATTTTTACTGTTATTTATATAATTTAGGCGATTTCATTTTGGTGATGAATGGAACACAACACCTCAACGAAAATAGGTTAGTGTGACGATACTAAATGGAAATTATTTTCCCTGAATTTTGGGTAAAATATAGATTATATATTTTTTAGATACTCGTACACCAAATTATTGATGGGCATTGTATTATTCAATTTAATTTAATTTCAAATTTAATTTTGGTAAATGTTAAATTTGTAAAATGAGTAATTTATGACATAAAAATGTACAAAAAACAAAATCATTAATACATCATAAAATCATCATTTGTTTGTGTATTTATTTATTTCGTTAGTTGCACCACTGCCCAAAATATTACAAATTTTGTTTCCTCATGAATCAAAAGGTTATATGGAAGAGATCGCTTTTAGCGACAAGATCGCCTTTTGTGCCCATTTTGTTTTGTTATTATATGTGTTACTTCTTGTTAACTTTGTTTATGGTGCCAATAAAGTGTTTTGTATTATATTGTAATGTCATTCGATAGGTATATTATCTAAGTGAAACGGTGGCTATATATAATTGGTTATAAAATGATGGTTTATAAAATAAAACATTTGTTGAAGGAAGATATTTTTGAAGTTAATATTATGCATAACGTTGTTTGTAAAATGAAATATTTTTAAATTGTAAAGTTTTTTAATATTATACGGTTACTTGATTTTAAAGTCTTGTTTTGTCAAAAAAAAAGGTGCGTAATAAGTGAACTGTTAAAATGATTATTGTGTTAGTTTTTTTTTTTTTTGTTGTTTGGACCTATAATATACAGGTAGCCTATATGCATTTTATCAAAAATAGCTTGGTGGTAAAGATGGTTGTTTTAATTTTTGTTTAACCTATCTAAGCGAGTAAATTACACTAATTTTATTATTTACGATTCAAGTTAATTTCTAGTTTCATGCAAAATCAAAATTCTTTTCTTCATAGAATGGAAATAGTAGTAACAAGAAATCCTTGCATAATCGGTGTAATAATTTTAATATTTTAAAATATCAATTGATGTGTTTATTATACGTGAAGATTTCCCAAGCTAAGACAACAATAGTGGGACTTTTTTCTTAAGACTGACAACATTATACAAGTAATTTGGAACGTTGATTTGACAATGTTACGTCAATATGACTAATTACGGGCCTCACAGTGTTGTTCACGAAGGTTCCATCTGTGTTTATTTCTGTAATCTGTGCAGGTTAATAAGAAAATATTATGCAGCAGCAAGTCCAAGCGAAAGGTTTAAATTAAAAGTACTAGTAAACCGATAAACATCTAAATAAAAGTGATAATTGTACATCTGTTACTGAATTTAAGGTACTGTAAAGCGTTTTCTTCAATTTTGTAATATTTTACAAAATTTACTACTTCAGCTGCACAAGGCAGCTGTGAATAAGTTGGTATGATGAAGGATTGATTTCGAAATATAATGCTGTATACTGATCATAGCTGTTTTATTTATGGACTAATTGTCTTCTTAATGTAGAATAAATTAGGTACTTAACATATGTAAATGTACATTTTATCCCTATTTTCATTCCAAAATCACCACTTTTCATAGGAGACATGTGGATACCTACATACCAAATTTTCATACAACTAATATCTTTTCAATCGTGTCCTTACGATAAAGCATATTTTTTCGTTACAATAGTAATATTCTTTATGTATTTATTTCACTTTAAACGTGTAAAAATTCAGTTTTTCTAAAATCTTATTTATTTACTTCATGTCATAATACTTCAAACATCATTCGTCGCTAAGCAACCTCTACATTCTTCATAAGGTTGTATAGTTTTTAGTTCGAATTATCTCTGGCCGTTAATTATAAAAATGAACTGTTCTCTCATTCTAGACTTGAAACACTGAAAGTTTTCATGTTAAATCTAGTAGATTGAGTTGGGCAGTTAAGATTTGGCTTCCAAGAGAGGAACATCAAGATGCCTTGAAGAAGTGGGTAATATCTGGAGAACTTGAAAGACTGCTGAACGCTGAACCTACCGCTCATGGATGATACTACTGTGACATTCCCTGCTGTGGGATGCTGAACGCTGAACCTGCTCCAGGCTGCTGAACCTGCGAGCCATTCCCTGCTGTGGGATGCTGAACGCTGTACCGGCTCCAGGCTGCTGAACCTGCGAGCCATTCCCTGCTGTGGGATGCTGAACGCTGAACCTGCTCCAGGCTGCTGAAACTGCGAGCCATTCCCTGCTGCGGACTACTAATCCTGCTGCGGACTACTGAACCTGCTGCGGACTACTGAACCTGCTGCGGGCTACTGAACTCGCGAGCCTTTCCCTGCTGCAAGACACTGAACCCTCTCAGCCACTGAGTCCTCTCAGCCACTGAACCCTCTTAGTTCTTTTTATTCTTTTACACTCTTTTCTTAATTTCACTTTACTTTTTCTTACTCCATTTTCTCATTTTTCTTAAATATACTTGTATTTATTAACTGTTTATTATTTCCCCTTTTACCTATCTCCCACCTAATACCTTTTATGTTCACTAACGTGACACTCCTCCGGAGTCAGAGCCTTAAGGCTTAAGATGCAAATTATATACCTGCCAGGGTGCTGATTCATAACGCAGTCGGAATTATTCCGGCACAGAATAACGAACTCTATTCTGTCATTATAAACGGATAAAACAAAGACTGAGAGGTTTGATTTAGTGTCAATCCGATTGTGTTGTGAATCAAGGTACTGAGACAAAGATAGTTCTCATTTTCGCCAACTGTGGTGTCATTGTTTCATTATGTCAAATTTCTCTAACAAAATTCAAGATCTTTTAAAATTCTATTTGGATATTGACTCGCCTCGTCGGCTTTAATTTAAAAAATAGTTAATGCTGATGACTGTGTCGAAAATATACTATTCTAATCAATCCTTCAGCAGGTAGTGAGACGAACTTCTTAGCATTACGTGGATTAACCGAGCGGGTGCCGGGTTCATCGTGTGGCAGAGAGAGAAATCCCGAGTAGATCCCGAGACTTGTGACTCGGGTGTAGGTTTAAGGGGCCCCTTTTTGTTGTACCAAATTTTTTTTATCCACAAAAATGTACGAGTAGATCATCAAACTTCCGTAGTGGGAGGTTGTGACGTCACGTCTTCGTAAAAATCGAGCAATGACGTCACTCGATACTTCTAAGGTTCTAAGCACTATCTTATAGTAGTGCCTAATCTTTTGTTTGTGAAACAAAAAATAACTAACAGATTAATATTTTTTTTATGATCTAATTGACGAACTTATTCGTTTTTTTAGTTGTCATGCGTATTGTTGAGATTGTATATTTGCAAATAAAATGAGTTGAAACCGCCGACGTTTTACCAAAGTTGAGTGGCAGCCATTCCTGGTAGGTGATGTGCTGCAACTCTGCGACGACCACTCTTCTGGTCTCCTGGTAGATCTTCTCGTCGCTCCACAGCGGGTTGAGGCTGCTGAGCACGTCTGCCACTCGGTTGTGCTCCCGAAGAAGAAGGGTGTGCAGCATGGCTAGCGTCGGAGTCTGGTTTATCCTACCATCTCCTGTAACGTGTCATTTCTTGAATGATTATACAAAATACAAAATACAAAAATATTTATTTTACACTATAAAAAGTAAACAAAGTTTCGATATGAACCCATTGGCTCCGAACTAGTCGTAACTGTATTTCGGAAGACAATGGCTCCTGCCAAGGTTAATTTGAAAATAAATGTATAACTGTGTATGTGTGTGTGAGGGTGTGTGAGTGAGAGGGTGTATGTGTGTGTGTGTGTGTGTATGCATGTGTGTGTGTGTGTATGTATGTGTATATGTGTGTGTATGTAAATGTGTGAGGATTGTTGTTTTATGGTTTTAAATTTATACTTGCTTATGCCAACGATATTTAAACAGTCAATGCTTAAAGCGCAGTTTTTTGTGGTATAAAAGGACGAGACGAACTGAACACGTGCCTGATGGTAAGCAACATGCTACATAACAGCACAGCAACAAGCAGCTATTGGAACACGAAGAGTCCAAATTATTACCTAGCACTGCACTGTGCTCGTCACCCAGAGGTCTAAGATATTATATCTCTAAGCCCTGTAATTTCTCTGAAAACATTGCTCTTCAACTGGAACACAGTGATGTTTTCACATTAGTGGTTGGCGGTAGAATAACTGGCAAAGGTATGGGGTACTTTTCGACTCTGTAATGAGTCTTACCACTGCAAAATGTTGATAATAGGAATTTATAAGGTACTATTATGTGAACTAACTAGCGGTCGTCGGCTTCGCCCGTGGTACATAATCTACCTATAGCACGCAGGGATCAGGTACATCTACATATACAACGGTGAAAGATTTTTTAAATCGGTCCAGTAGTTCCTGAGATGAGCGCGGCAAACAAAAAATGGTTGTCTGTAAAGTCGGTTTACTGACGATAGTTAAACGTGACAACGTCTTAAGAAATCAGTATGCTGATAGCGCGAGTAGTGATACCGCTCGACTCGGCGGGTGGCGCCCTCAGCGCTCAGCTTCGTCCGCATGGCACTGACGACGAACTAACGGTAACGTTACATGACGTCATGTTTTGCGGGCGTGCAGCCGGCTTCACCGAATTATAAGACGTTGTCACGTCAAAAACTCTTCGCCTACTTCAACTTACTTTACTTACCTTTACTTTCAAGTTTCGGCTGGTCTAGTCGGGAGACTCTGGGTGCACAACCACGCGCACCGCAAAACCACGCGCACCACTGTCTTTTCGAAGTAATGTACGTAATGCCACTAACTGGAAACGGCGAAGGAAAACATCGTGAGGAAACTGACATGTACCTAGAATCTTTCGAAGTCATGTGTCGTCCACCAACCTGCACTAGGCCAGCGTGATGGATTATGGCCTTGACTCTCTCCTTGCGAGAGAAGGGCCCGAGTCTCAGCATTGGGAACATTTAGTGGGCTGCCTATGCTGTATACTTTACCGGCTAAATAACAAGGATCAGAGGAGTTCCTCAGCAGACACACGGCCGCCTTGTCTTCCACAGAGGGCAGATACCCCCTCGCGCCCCCTCCCCTCGTCTCCTCTCTCAGCCTGCCCCCCTTCTTGCTGCGAAGCTTCATGGCCAGCTTCTTGTCGCAGCCGTAGAGCTGGGAGCCGTCGAGGTAGCTTGTGACGGTGTTCATCTATAAACATACAGTAGTGCCAACCCAAATTTCAAAAGAAGCTATCACTACTTTGTTCAGGGGGTCTACCGCCTAACGAAAACGCTTTGACATTGCCGCCTCTTTCATTTCAAGCGAGAAGAAAAGAGACAGCAATGTCAAAGCATCAAAGCGTTTTTGTTAGGCGGTAGACCCCCTGGTACTTAAATGAAAGCAAATTTTAGTTTTCTGTTTATGTTAATACATATTTCAAAAACGGCCTCACCGATTTCGATAAAACCTTATTCTGGGTAGCGATTCTAAATGCAATCCGAATGGTTCAAAATCGGAATGACAATCCCTGTCTCTGTCATGCTAAACTGATTAGACAAAAACTTAGAGATGAGATTCCGTGTCGGATGCAACCTAATGTATTCAGAATCGCTACCCTGAACTACTTACGATCTACCAAACAAAAAAGAATAGACATAAAAGAGACATCAAATATTATCAAAATAGGTTTAGAATTGGCGGGGCTTTCCCGTAACATGCATACAAAAAAAAAACAACCGAATGGCTCAACGGTCTTCGCCTGATGTTGTTTGTTCTCTCTTTATTTTCGCCTTAAATTACAGAGATGGCAATAGCAAAGCTGGCTGACTTTTGTTTGACATAAAAAAATTGGCAGTCATAGGAACTGCCGATAGAAGTGAAAACTTATAACTCAGAATTTGACCGGAGGGTGTGGTCTAATCATCATGGCATGACCATCTAGAAATGCGCCAGCATTTCCCATTGGCTGACGCATTTCTAGATGGCCATGCCATGATGGGCAGGCCACGCCCTTTTAGCATTTCCCATTGGATGACGCATTTAGATAGCCGATAGCTATGGTCCCGAGTTTACCCGAAGATTTCTTATCATATCCGAGCGTGACGGTAGTATTCATTTCACAGCCCACGAAAAATCTGTCTAGGCGCGCCAAAAGAAGTTTTCACTTCAAAAGTACAATTTTATTTGGGTCACTCAAAAGAGACGATAGGTACTATTATATTCAGCGATTGACATTATTAAATATACTTTTCGTCGCCGAGATAAGTGGGTATCTTAACTGTGCAGTTCTGATATCCAGGATTACACCAAGTAATTCTCAACATGGTCAATCATACTTATTTCATCAGTTATTTCGCGTGAACTTTGGAATCTCTTGACGTGTGTGTAGGTAAATATTCCGATAACTTTATTTTATAAGCTCCTCGTCGGTAGATGATTACGATCACAACAATCATACGGTTAGTCACATTTTACCTATATGCAGCAATCGTTAGTGATTGAGTACCTAAATGGAAAAACATAAATATTATCATCATCATAATTGGTCTATTTTGTTCTACTACTGTACGAAGGATTCCCCCGTGATACGCCACATCCTTGGTAACAGTTTTCCAGCCATTGTCGGTTTCCTTCCATATATTGCCACTCTATTGAGTTTCAGGGTATCTAATGGTATGTTTTCCCATTCACAGTCTGCATTCTAGGACACTGGTGTAGTCGGAAGAACGGCAACTTTGGCTGGGGCTTTGGGCCTCCGTCCAAATAGTGGGATTTAAACAATATAATGCAATAAAGCGCATCACCGTTTTCGAAGACACGTGCGTAACTTAAAAATGATGAAGCAAATTGCGTGAGGAAACCTGCGTGTCGGAGAAGATTTAACTCTTCGCAGACAGGTGAAGTCTGCCAACCCTGAACTTAGCTAGCCTGATGGACTATAGCCTAATTCTGCCTACTGGTTTAGAGGGAGACCCGTGTCTCAGCAGTGGGGACTCTACAGTACCTACTCTAGGACGCTTCTAACTCAACGGTTATTAGTACCGACGAAATACATGACCAGCCTACTGCCTTATAAGCTGGCTAATACATGGAGTTATGTCGACAGCCTTGATAAAAGAAACAGAGGAATGTAGTTCGTGATTAGGCTTAAGTTAGGGCCAACTGGCCTTGATACAAGATAGGAATACGCAGAACGCCTACACAAATTTAATAGGGTTGCGTTGTAAATCATCAATATGAAATTCTGACAATTCACGAAACACAATCAGCTGTTCCAAACATGTTATCGCACCGTGATGGCCTAGTGACCAGAACTTCCGAATTTTAGTTTCTTTGCTCATATTTCAAAAACCACCACACTGATTTCGATAAAATATATAAATGATACGGGACCACCTCTGAATTATGATCTACCAATGAAAATCGATTCAAAAAATTGGTGTCGCTATCGTGTAACATACATAGGTACCTACAATACAATAAATACAAAACATTATATTGGCACCATAAAGTTGACAATAAGTAACACATAAAATAATAAAAAATAATCGGCACGAAAGGCGATCTTATCGCTAAAAGCGATCTCTTCCAGATAACCTTTGCTTCATAAGGAAACTAGATTTGTAAGAATATGGGCAGTGGTGCGACTAACAATACATACTTACATACAAAAAAAATACAACAGAATTGAGAACATCCTCCCTTTTTTAAATCGGTTAATATTAGTACATGTGTTCTGTGTAACCCAGTAGAAGTAATTTTATGAAGATGAAGCACCAATCCGGCTAAATTAAACAAGGCCGCTATTTTCTGACGACGATTGTACATTACATCTCTAATTTACAAGGAAATAAAAAACCAAATTAATAAAAGAAACATAACTATCAATTATATTCGCGCCCATTCTACTCTATCCGCTGGACTACATGCTACGAACAATCGTGTAATATAAAATTGTAATTAGTAAAACCGTGTGTTCAGTTGACCATAATGTAATCCGTATCCGCAGACAAACTTCTCTTAGGCCGTATCTGATGACAGTCTTTTGTTTTTGTGAAAACTTTTTTTCACCGTGTTGAGAACTGATTACAAACCATCATCAACAGCCCACTAAACGTTCCCACTGCTGGGACTCGGGGCCTTCTCTCGCAAGGAGAGAGTTAAGACCATAATCCACCACGCTGGCCCAGTGCGGGTTGGCGGATGACACATGACTTCGAAAGATTCTAGGTACATGTCGGTTTCCTCACGATGTTTTCCTTCACAGTTTTAAGTTAGCGGCATTACGCACTTGACTTCGAAAAGACACTGGTGCGTGTGGGGTTTGAACCCAGGGTCTCCGGATCGGCAGCCGCCGTTCTCTCGACTAGACCAGCCGTAACTTCAACAACAAACCACCCGAATTTACAAACCATACCGATATCAAAATCGATATTGTATGTAATCGGTAGTTCCTATGACTGCCTATTTTAAAAGTATAGATGCGGGACGAGCAGGACACGTGCTTGATGGTAAGCAACATGCCAACATGTCATATGCCTGCCCATAACAACACTATAACAATAAGTTTATTCGAATGATTGAATTTAAGTAAAAAATTTAGTAGGTTCATAACATTTTCGTAGGTATTGTATTGTCATATTTTTGTAATTTCTTTTTAATTTTCTTAATTTTTAATTTTTACACACTACTCGATATGTTTACTTAAAATAGTCAAAAAAGAATTTCAATCTGATGCCAAAAATTATCGGAAATGTAGTTTTTTTAAATACCTATCTAGTATAACATAAAACAACAACCCCCCAAATAACATTTGGGGTTTTTAGACGAATCTAAAGATACCTCAATTGGTCGTGCTAACTCAGCTTCTTCTTTGGCTGATGCACAACCACTTTGCCAAAGATCATTACATAATCAAATGCTTATCGTCATTTACGATTCTAAAAGGACATACAGACAAACATTCATTTTTATATATATTGATGTAAGTATCTAATAGTTTGCATTTTAGTTGCTGAATTACGTCGACCGAATTTAAAGTATCAAGCTGAAATTTAGAACGTAGATAGATTTGAGTATGGGATATCACCTACATTCTTATTTTGTAAGCTAACAAAGTACAAAACAGCTCTATAAAAAATAATGCCCTGGAAATATTAGCGAATTTCTATCGTTTTTAAGTTTATGGTATACGACGATAGTCACGAAAGCATAGCACGTGCTTTGCACAAAAGCAAAGCAAAAAACAGAAATTCGCAATTACTTCCAGGGCATTGTTTTTTGTAAAGGTAGCGGTTCGCGCCGCGACCGCGACGCGAGACCGCGACCGGAGACCGCGACAGGCACTTGACACTATAGAATTGTATGGATACCAGTTGGCGCTGAGACCGCGACAGGAGACCGAGACAGGTCGCGGTCGCGGTCGCGGCGCGAACTGGCACCCATACAATTCCATAGTGGCAAGTGCCTGTCTTGGTCTCCGGTCGCGGTCTCCGGTCGCGGTCTCGTGTCGCGGTCTCCGCGCGAACTTGTACCTTAAATAAAGCTGTTTTTACTTTGTCAGATACAAGGTAAGGAGATAAGTGTTATCCCAAGCTCAACTTTGCCTACGTTCAAAATTTCAGCTAGATCCTTTCAATTCTGTCGACGTAATAATTCAACAACAAAAATGCAAACTTTATTTTTTTGTAGAGCTGTATTTAGAGTTATAATGTATACACTTTCAATTTAAAGGCTCTACGCTCAGTAACAACCTGTTTCCATTTATGTTTGTCATTTAGTCCTATACCCCTATACCTATCCATCATGTGCGTCACTCATAGATATAGGTATATAGGTACATAGGTATAGGTATATATTTGCTCAAATTCATGGTAGGTACACCTGCATCTTTTCCGTTTTATCAGGTACCTAATCGCTTTTATTTTGTTTATCTTTTCCTGTATGAATTACTGCTAACAAAACAGTTTGACATTGTCCATCTACGATAGTATTTTTTGAATATTTTAGAATTACAGGCGGGGATTTTATTAGGTATGAAAAGAAACTAAATTGCAATGAAAACTTCACTACCTACATATAAAAAATATGCCCTAACAGGGTCAATGCTCAGCTTATTTTGTCAGCTTTGTATTATTATGCAATAAATGATTGATTGATTGATTGATTGAAAACTAACAACCCTTCAAATGCTAAGCACATACGAATCAAATACACATGTGTACTTAGATTTAGGCTATGTATGTAGATTCAAGAGCAATATGAATATAATAATACACAAATAGAATACAAAAGAGCAATAAATAGACTAGAAAGGACACCGAATGGTAAAATAAATCAATGAAGACAAAACGACGGAGACACTGCAAAGTGCAAAATCAGGCTCAGATCGGATGGGGCAAGCAAGAGAAATAGAAGGATGCCTTTAATTAGTGAAATAGTGCACAGTTTCGTCGTGGATGCAACTTTGTTCAGAAACTAAACTCTAAAAGTTATTTTGGTAAGTACTATATATTTTTTCAAGAAAAAGAGAACAGTACAAATATATATAAATAAATAAATATTGGTGGACAATTCACACAAAACACCATCTGACCCCAAACTAAGCAAAGCTTGTGTGATGGCGGCCAAATAGCTGATATAATACTTGTATAGTTTTAAATACATACTTATTATACATAGAAACATCCAGACACAGTGCAAACATTTGAATTCATCACACAAACATTTGCACTGGGTGGGAATCGAACCCACGACCCTCGGCTTCGCAGGCAGAGCTACTACCAACTAAGCCACGAAGCCAGTCAAACAAAAGCTTATATACATGTTTCCTTACTTGTTCAGCGTATCCCAAGCTGCAGTCGTCCCTGGGAGTCGTGATGCTCCTGACGAAGTTGATACACTTGACGCCATGCTGCCGGTAGAAGCGGTCGTCTTCAGGGACGCAGATCGGGATGCACTTGTCGTTCATCAGCTCCTGCGGGAGTACGTCCTGCCCGCTGCCGAGGCAACACTGAATGCCACCTTCATCTATAAATATATTAAGAGCTAAATACACTCCAAGGTTTACGGCTGTAGTAACTTAAGGCTGGACAAGGAAGTTCCTCCCACGAAGGCATAGATGAGGGTTCAGTGGCCGAGACCTTTCTAGGTCAACGGACGTCATCTTTGACCACACTCTCGCTTACTATCAGAAGAGTTGGTGATCAAACGCGGACCTATAAGCGATAAAAAAAACCTGGTCGCCCACGGTGCAGATAAGAGAAATCCCGTGGTGGGGCTTTCCCTCCAAGCAGACGATGATAAGCCCAGGCGGAAGTGTATCTACATAAAATATGCGTAAAGACGGAATCGGAAGAAACGGCACGCATCCACGAAAAAAATTAAGAGTAAAGCAGTAAAGCTGAAGCTTTACTTCGTATTTTTAGCGTGAAGAGTAACAAATATTAATTCATCAATCCAACAGACATAAATCATTATATCCATCTATTCTATCCTCTGAAATGTATACTACCGTCACCATTATCATTATCAACCTGTATCGCCTACTGCAGGGTAAATGCGGTCTGACCTTTGCGCCGTTGATCTCTGTGCAGAGCCAATTTTATCTACGTAAATCTTGTGATGAATCTGACGTCTTCAAACCATCTGACTGGTGGTCTGCCAAGGAAACGTTTATCGGCGATCAGTAGCCAACCTGTCAGAGATATACTCCACCTGCCTTCACCTCGTTTGATCATGGTTCTGCTCAGAGCCATTTGAGTCACCTAACAGGGTTACTCACATTAGTAAGCTTTGTTCTTCGTCTTAATTCCGTATTTTGTACCTACTCGGTCTCTCAAACTGATAAAATATATATAGGATGTATCAAATTTGTACCTAGATGTAGTTCTGTTTTGTAAACGATACAGTTTTTGAGCTTCCACGCAGGTACCTATTCATTCTATAATGACTAATGACACGGGTTATGATAACGATATATATTTTCATAGGCATTTAATAAAATCTTATTGAGATTTTTTAAGTTCAACATGTTCCCAAACAGAACAACACAATTTAGTAATCTACACCTAAGTTCGACTATCCAAACCGGCTCCGAAAGAGCACAGCAGAGGTCAGCTACGGAAAAAGCCGCAGCCAATCGGCTAAGTATCAGCTTGAGGCTCTGGAATCGATCGAAAGGCGTGACAAAAGGCTCATAGGCAAAGACACTCTAGTGCGGAAAAGACTTCAAAGTCTTGAACACCGCCGCAAAATTGCTAGCCTATCGGTTTTTTATCGGATTCACTTCGGAGAGTGTGCAACTGATTTGCATGACCTAATTCAACCTTGCCCTATTTTCTATCGGACTTCTCGTAGCTCGAAGAGGCGGCATCGTTCGTTCCAAAGACACGAACGAAGAGATTTGACTCTACTTTAGTGATAAGAACGTCTAGGCTGTGGATTGAGTTGCCTGAGTGGGTTTTTCCTGATAGTTATAATCTTGGTGTCTTCAAATCGAGAGTGAATCGGTTTCTTCTAGGTAAACACGCTCCATCGTAGACCCCATCGTCGCTTTACATCAAGGGAGATGGCGGTCAAAATAAAAAAAAATAAAACTTACAATCTACACAAGCAAAGTAATTAATGTTAGGTACTGCATATTTTTAGTATAGCATATTTCTGTAGTTGTAACAATTACCAAAATTTCGCTATCTGATAGCGAAAAGGGGTGAAAATTCTTTCCATATAACCCATTTTTACTTACAACTCTACTTACAAATTTTTCGTCATTGTTGTAATATTTTTTAGTTCACGCTGTGTACACATATTTTAAGTATACGATTTGGAACTGTACCTATTATTTTATAACTTTGTTCATTTAATTTAATTGTATACTGTTTTGTGTACCTTAACAATAAATAAATAAATACATTTTTAACTTTTAATATCTGTCACCGTAAAATTGTAACTACCATCAGTTTATAACCTAACGACGATAGATTAATTATTAAACTCACGTGTTTTATGATAAACTGATGATTATTACAACTTAATTACGGGTAAATTACGGGTCACACAGAGGCGATCCAAAAGCGATAGCGATCCGATAGCGAGACGATATTTTTTGTAATATTCAAATTTGTATGCAACCTGACACACAGAAAGCGGGCGCGATCCCATACTCGGTATCGGATCGCTCTCGCTATCGGATCGCTATCGCTACCGGATCGCCTCTGTGTGACCCGGCCTTTACGGTAACATAAATATACACACGAGCTAGTTGACAGATAAAATTTTGTAAGTAATTTCAAAATTAATGTTTTTTTTTTCAGTTCAAAAAAGACATAAAACTTGGTCTGGTCATCTCTATACCCTACGCCTTAGCACCGTTGACCCTAATCCTATTAAGTGCAATTTTATGAAAATAGAAAGAGTCGACTGAAAGATGGGTTTTGTATGATGTGTCTACCAATATGTAGTGTAAAATGTTTAAACTCGGTTACGGGAATATTGACATCTTCGTCTTCTCGTTACCACGTCCGTTGTGCCGCTGCAGAAACGTCGATGTAACTAAGAAAATTGGCAATTATAGGGACTGTCGATAGAGGTGAAAACTTATAACTCAGAATTTTATAGCTTACTTTGGAAACTACGCGGATGAAACAGGAGGGCGTAGCCATGAGCACGGCGATCTAGAAATGCTGGCGCGTTTCTAGATGGCCAATGGGAAATGCTGACGCATTTCTAGATGGCCAATCGCCATGGTCCCGAGTTTACCCGAAGATTTCTTATCATTCCCGAGCGTGACGCTAGAATTCAATTCACAGCCCACGAAAAATCTGTCTATGGCGCGCCAAAAGAAGTCTTCACTTCAATAATCATTTGTATCGCGATTAAGTCCTTTGTGATATTTTCAATATGTCTACCTGTGACCTCCATAACCTGGAATACTATATCATGTGTAACGAACTGCCCCCACTGCATGTTGAGGTTGGTCATGACGCGGCTGGAGACAGGCCGGTCTTCGAAGAGGTGGGTGGACAGAGTGCGAGCATTGGGAAGCGCTCGTCCACTCTTCGATACTGGCATCGCGTAGATTCCTGCAAATAAAAAAACCCATTCATTACCGAAGTAAACATAGCTTGTACGTACTATAGGAGCAATATATAGTATTTGCATAATTGTAAATATATACTTATTAAAACTAAATAGTAAATCAAAAATAGATGGTATATTCGTACCTCGGGATTTAGATCTCAATTCGTTGGGAGTGGGACGGATATTTCGGAAGTTTCGTTATTGTTGAAGACAATAATATGAATGACAAAGTATAGTACAGTACTAGATTCTCCACAAGAAGCCAATTAATGTTTTTTCTAGCAATTTTGTAATTTCAAACTGTTCGAGGATGGAATGGGGTATGAAAATGTATACCTAAAAGCCGGGTCACACAGAGGCGATCCGATAGCGATAGCGATCCGATAGCGAGACGATATTTTTTTTAATGTTCGAATTTGTATGCAACCTGACACACAGCAAGCGGGCGCGATCCCATACTCGGTATCGGATCGCTATCGCTATCGGATCGCTATCGCTACCGGATCGCCTCTGTATGACCCGGCCTTTAGTTCGTCATTGTTGAAGACTTTGAATCATGAAACTTTGTATCTACACTTGATACGAAGTCAATAAATATTTGTACTAGCAATTTTGTAACTTTGCACTGTACGGGGATAAAATAGGGGTTGAAATGAAGGTTGGGAAATGACACATAACCTCAGAATATTCCAGAAACATCTTGGCTTCCTCACGATGTTTTCCTTCGTCGTTTTTAAGTTAGCAGCATTACGCACACATAAATTTGAAAAGACAGTGGTCCGCTTAGATCGAACTCTGGATCGGCTATTGTCGTTCACCCCACTAGACCAGCCGTAACTTATAATAGTAATACCACAGTACGATAATTAAATGAGCATACCATCGGCGTATCGTGGCGCCGCTATCCTAGTAAACGGAGCTCCCCGTCTACCCCACTCAGGTTTCCTCGGGTTGTTGCACGTCCCATCAATGCTGCGGTACTTGGAGTCCCCACAGCTGGGCGTAGTCTGCCAGGTCGTGCACTCCTTGACGCGGATCGCTTGGTGCTCGAGGAACGACATAAACGTGTTTGGAGTTACGCCACTGCTGCAAAATAATACCTATTAACTAGTATTTGCTGTTGCGTTACGCTAGCAAATGTGTGGAGACTTTTTTTTTGCACCATAAATTAATTAAGTGAGCTTGATGTTAAGCAACACGCCTGCCCATAACCGTACACATCCAGCTCTTTGAACTTGACGAGTCCAAATCACACCTAACATTGCGCTCGTCGCTCAGAGATCATCTTTTAGGCCTGTAGTTTCTCTGAAAACATGAAAACAGTGCCCGTCAAACCGGAATAGGTATGTTATGTTATGTCGGACTCGACACTACGGATGGACTAAAACCTCCACGAGGTTCCACCAGGTGGCAACGCAGGCCCGCTTTCGCATTCTTCTGCGAACGCGCCATGGTTTGCACAGCCAGACCAAGGATGGATCTGCCTTTGTCGAAAGTGGGGGGATCACTTAGGCGTAGTCATGAGCCACAAGACTGTGTCAAAAGGGCGTGAGTGCGTTTTAATTAATGGCTTAGCTAAGTTCTGGACCCAGCCCAGGGGGAGGGAGATCATGACCTCAGGACTCCCCCCTGGATTCACTCTTGCTTCAGACCTTCCTATATGGGACACCCCGTGTAAACACACTGTTTTGGTAACAACTTACCTGCTACACACCTTCAGTTGTAGCAGCTTAGTAGCAGTGAGTAGCTCGTGCGACAGCTCGGAAGCCTTCCTGACGTCTGCCGGCAGCTTGGCCGTGAAGAAATGCATCATGGCGGGCGTGGAAGCTTCTAGACTGACGCCATTACGGACAAGCTCGTCCCCGCGCTTTTTTTTCGAGCGCGCCAACTCTCGACCGCATTTCACGCTTTCGGATACCAACTCTGATGTTATTGGGCCGTCTTCCTCTAAATACAAAATATGATAAGTATACATAATTGCTTAGTGTATAAGCATAATTTGATAAATAAATAAATAGTCGCAAACATTCTTTAACGCAGTATCATTCAGCCCCAAAATAAGAGAAGCTTGTGTCTATTACGGAAGTCAGATAACTGAATTAATATCTACTTAGTATATACGTATAGGTCATCCACCAACTCGCACTAGGCCAGCGCGGTGGATTATGGCCCTGACTCTCTCCTTCTGAGAAAAGACCCTGAGTCCCAGCAATAACATTTAGTGGGCTGCTGTTTATGCTATATTCGTATAGGTAATTAGCAGAGCCCCGCAGTTTCACCCGCGCAGTTCCCGCTCCTGTTATCTACTCTTACTTCTTCAGGTAAGTAAATACTTTATGTTCTTCCAGACTATAATCTAACTGTGTTCCAAGTTTCAACCCAGTCCGTTCTTACGTTATTAACACGTTTGCTGCGGGGCCATTTTTCGTAGACTTTCAACTAGTGCGTATGAGGTCTTTTCGAGGCAAAATTGACCTTCCTTGCAGTGCGTATGGGACCTTTTGTGCCTCACAAAATTGTTTCTAAGAATACCTTAAACATTATGTTCATTTGTAAGAGTAATTGCTTGAAAATTTACCAATATTCACTTAAAGAGTTGTTAAAGTTGAATCCAGCTTCGCCCACAGTTATGACATTTAGGTATTGAGTAAATGAAAATTATATATATGACATCTGTTCTGCCTCACATCGCATTGAAATAAAGTTCTATTAGTGTCTCGACTAGTGTTGTGAATAGAGAAAGTTGCAGTTGCGATATTAAAATAATTTATGTAATAAGATTGATTAATATGTTTTTCATTAAAACCGGTCAAATAGAAAGATTTTTTACGAATTGGACACGAAATACACGAACAATATTTGTTTTGTTTTTGCTTCCTTACTACTTTTTACACAAGTCTTAATTTATCGTAGCAACCTACACGGCTCTTTCGTTGACCATTTCGTTAATTTCGTTGAAATTGTAAGGAAGAACAATACGACCCTTTAATTAGTCTCAAAACTGTATTTTTGCTACGATCTTGCTCGAGATGATAGCTTTCTTTATCTCTATAAGTAAGTGTACTATACGAATATCCTTCAGGAGTATACGATTTATAGTAATAGTTTGACTCCATATATGTATATGTATGTGGTTTATTTTTTATGTATTGGTGCAATTTAAGTCGTCACGGTATCATAGATTTATCAATTATCATAATTTTTCTAGGACGAAACACTTGTTAAAATCGAGAATTCAACATATATTTGGGGAATTTTATATAACTTATCCCCAGTATCAATTTATAAGTCGCAGAAACAACAAATTAATAAATGTAATAAAAAATCTGTCCCTGAAAATTGCTGAGCACATGTACTAATTTCTATACAATATTGACTTGTTAGACCAATAGTCGTTAACAACGCCTAGATCGATAATTTTCAAACAAAAACTTCATCCAAAGTGAGACAAAAAGCAAATTTATTTCGGCGTAAGCAGTATGTACTGAAGTTCACGAAACAAAACTTTAATGTCGTGTAGTATGCACAGCGAAGGACCACACAAACCATCATAATTGTCGCAGATGCATCCACTAGCGCTGGACCTTGACAACCGAATGATGGTAGTTTCGAACGGACTGAGCCAATATGGCTCACTATGATTTGCCTCACTTTTCTTGCGCGGACCCGGTTTCTATGAACGTATCGATACGCAACAAACATCTAAACATTTATAATATTAGCAGAATGTAAGCCTAGGTTTCGGGGCGAGGCCTTTTAACGAGGCATTTTCAGAATGACAGATTTAAGACAAGAAAACTCTGTATTAAACGCCACAAGAGAGGAGTATCATGATGAAAAATATAGAGGAAAAAAATAATGAATTATGTTTTCAAAACACAAAAACATGAGTACCTAAACAGCGATATAAATTTGAAATTGGAGTTCTCAACTAAAAGAGGAGACATTTGAGATCAAAGTGGCTAGTACGACAAACCACAAATTTCATACCTATTAGGTATGTAGTAATAAATGGTTGAAAAATCTACCAAGTCATTTAATAAACTTTTGGTGGAAAAACATACATAAATATATTTTGACCCAAAAATCAGTTTTATTTTTCGACGTAATCTCCTTTGAGTGCTATGCACTTTGCCCAACGTTTCTCGAGTTTGTTAATCCCTTCCAAAAAATAAGATTTCTCAAGGTCTTCAAAGTAGGCATTTGTTCGAGCGATAATTTTCTCATTCGAATCAAATCTCTTTCCACCGAGCCATTTCACAGAAAGTAGTCGCTGGTAGCCAAGTCTGGAGAATACGCTGGATGTGGCAACATTTCGTATCTCAATTCGTAAAATTTTGCCATTGCGACTACGCACGTATATGGAATGTCTTTGCATTGTCTTGGTGGAAGAGCACTTTTTTCTTCGCCAAATGTGGTCGTTTTGATTTTACATCTAGGTCGAACCGGTCCAATAAGTTAGCGTAATTTTCACCATTAAAATTAATAGTTTTACCCTTTTTGAGGTAATCGATGTGGATGTGGACCACTTGCGTCCCAAAAAACTGTAGCCATAACTTTGTTCGTCGATAGACAGAAAATGCAAAAAGTCACAGACTTATTCACCTGCCCTCGTATCGTTATTAATTTTCTAAAACATAACATTACCTACAGACAAACAACATGACGTATTTACCTACGCCACTTGTGGGGCAATTGAGAACTTTTTTTTTTTTAAATTCTAAAAGTAGGTTCTTCATTCTGTGTTTTTTTAGCACTTCAAAATGGGTGTTGGAAATGCTCAATCCCAAAACGAAAAAACTTTAAAAAAACATACCGACATAAAATATATACATACTTATATATTTATACTAGCTGACCCCGCAAACGTTGTTTTGCCATATAAATAAAGGTATGAAAAATAGCTAGTAGCCGATTCTCAGACCTACTGAATATGCATATAAATTTTGGTTAAAATCAGTAAAGCCGTTTCGGAGGAGTAAGGAAACAAACACTGTGACACGTGAATTTTATATATAAGATATACTCACCGATTTCATGCGTTTTCAATATATTTTTGCCAATTTTGGTCGATGATAATATTGGACAAATAGTTGGCAAAAGGTCCTCCGTCAAAAAGTCCCATCCAGAAAAAGAACAACCACTACCGTTCACAAACAATAAACTTGCCATTATAAAAAATACGACACTCTTGTAATCACGTAAAAACCTTTTCACTTCCATCGTTTAACACTGGCAGGTTTGCATTCAATAATTAGCAAAAAAAATTGCATAAAAACTTTTTAATTCTACTTAGTGGCTCTTGGATGTAATCATTTTCCCGCCAGTGACGTTGCTTTTTTTTAACTCAAAAATAAAAAATTGTTTATTTAATAACTTGTAGTTTTAGATGTTTGTTATTCTTTTGTTTATGATAAAATTCAAATATGCGTCACGTTAGCTGCAGGTTGAAAATAAAATTAGTTAGGTTAGTACCGAAGGGCCTTGTAATCGTGTCACATAGGTTACGCCAATATCACGAAACGTAACAATTTCCACTAAGATAGAGCACGATTATGTCAATTATCTGAATATCTTTCACAAGTGTGTCTGTTACTCAATGTTCTTGACATTTCATGGTTATTGTGTGAGGTTGTATTCCTTACTCTAAGGTGTGAGGTAATTACCTACATTGAGAATTTAACTTGTAATTATAAGGAGGTTTCAGTATTCTGTAGTAAACTCTTTGCAGAGTCCGCCTAGGGAAGTATCCACATCCACACCTTTGCCAGTTATATTATCGCTAAGTCATAATATGTAAGCATTATTGAGTTCCAGTTTGAACGGTAATGCTTCGAGATGAATTACAAGACAATGAGATAAACACTATTAACACTATAAATGCGCAAGTTTGGATGATTGTTGCGCAATCATCAATCAGCTGTTGTCGATGCAGCTGAATGGATCGGGTTGAACGTTCTATTATTTTAATATTATTCTAGTTATGATATTAATATAGGTACGTTATGGTCTGGAAAACTACAAGCTACTTTTTATCACCAGAACGCAGCTGAGGTAGCAGCAAGTTATCTTATATATTTCGATGACGATTACAGTGCAGTGCTAGGCAGAAGACTAGTTGAAATAGCTGCGTGGCACTGTACTATTATGGGCAGTGCTGTTTGCTATCATGCGCATGTCGTGCTCGCCTCGTAACTTTTTTTTTAATTCTTTGCTTCCATAGAAAATTGGAGAAAATAGGAAAACCCTGGGGGTAGAGCTAGAAGTAGCCGGATCCGCCTTATCCGCTCACATCTTTAATTTATGGTCCCAAGTTATGTAAAATTCGATCAAGATTGCAACAAAATCACCATTTTCAACGCGTATTATCCCACGTTAATAATGTTGATGTACCTATTATTACGAGATATCGCAGCATTTTTTTTAGGTTTTTATAATATCTTTATTAATTCTAAGTCAATAAACTGCATGACAGTAAACAATAATTTAACATATATATTATATGTATAATACCTATCTAAATACGTAAATAAAATTGCTCAATAACTAAAAACTTTCCTGCTGTAATTATTGACATAATTAATTCATATTATAATCACTTAAAATTTGTTATAGCAGTAAACAAAGAATACTCAAAACCACTTAAATATAATGTGGGACTATTCCAAGGGTGCTGCTTATCACCAATAGTATTTAATATAGTTATAAATATTCTAGTAGATAAATTAATATCCCGTGAGAAGAAATGGGGCTACCGGTTTAAAATCAACAATAAGTACACTGAGTCAATTTTAGCCTTTGCGGACGACCTTGCAATACTTACACGAAATCCCAAACAGTGTCAACAATTGTTGAATGATGTTGATGAGTTCTGTACATGGACGGAGGGAATGAGGGCAAAACCAAGTAAATGTCATTGTTTATGTCTGGGTAGACGAGATACCAAATATACTTCTTACGATCCGGGACTCTCCATAAGTGGCCAAAGAGTTGCCACAATTGCAGAGGCAGTGCCTTTCAAATTTCTTGGTAGAAAGATAGACTACAAAGGACGTACACCATCATTAGAGGTAGTTGTTGGAAATTTCATGAATGACCTCAATAAGGTAGACCAACAGCCTATCAGCAATACCAAAAAAGCATGGATATATGACAACTATCTCACATCACGTCTCACTTGGCCTTTCCTAGTATATGACATCGGTAAAACCCTCCTCGCAAAACTAGATGCTAATGTCATAAAGATATTGAAGTCATGGTTTGGATTGGCACATCCGGCTGATCCCTCTACTCTATTTAGGGATCACAATAGTTTTGGCCTGAAACTAAAAAAAACATCCGAACTCTACAAACACCTAAGAGTTACAAAAACGCATGTTTTGGGAAAGTCGAAAGACGAATTAATCGCATCTCTCCCAAAAGACAAAAGCGCTTCGGACCTTGAATCTAGACTTCAATTCCACAAACAATTTATGGCAGGTGCGCAAGTAAATACAGCTGGGTTGGGTGCGAGAAAGAAAAGGGAAGACCGAGACATGGTAAAAACCTTTCTACAACAAGACGAAAATGATAGTTACAAAGTGCACGCTATGAATTTAGAAATGCAAAGTGAGTGGTTAACCATAGGTGAGTTTTGTATCCCATTAGCTCTAAAGTGGCGCACCTTGCTATATGACTGGTCTCCTGCCTTATTAAAATTTTATCTGAACGCTTTCCAAATGACCCTCCCTGACCAGAGTAACTTGGTAAGGTGGGGAAAAGCCTCTGAAAAATGTTGCTATACTTGTGGTGAGGCGATATGTACAGCAAGGCACATATTGGTGGGATGCAAGGTGCTCCTTAATAGGGGTCATTACTCACAGCGCCATGACAGAGTACTTGAAATCATACGTGAAGCCGTAAGCCTTTCGGTAGCTAGAGCCCAAAAGGGATTGACGATGAACAAAAGACAAATTAACTTTGTAAAAGAGGGCTCAACTTCAAACTCCAAGAACAAGCCTTACTCAATCCTGGGTTCAGCACCTGATTGGACTATTTTAATGGACACGTATGAAAAGCACTACAAAATCCCAGAGGATGTGGGTCAATATTTTCTAATAAAAGAACATTACAACTGAACAGTCGGGATCCATTATTATTCGACATACATACAATGTAATTGTTCAATGGATCCCGACTGTTCATTTGTAATGTTCTTTTATTAGAAAATATTGTATATATTTCAATAGTATTAATACAATAACATATTATAGAATTCTAGACCACCAGAAATCTAAATGCTTGTTTTATTCTTTTCAGTTTTTTTTAGTATGCGAGTACGTAGTTTGGTTCACTTTTTACGCAGTCGGGTTTTTGAGTTTTTAAATTATATTTTTTATTACTATCGGACTTCTCGTAGCTCGAAGAAGCGGCACCGTTTCGTGGTTGATATTCCAAAGACACGGACGAAGAGGTTTGACTCTACTTTTGAGATAAGAACGTCTAGGCTGTGGAATGAGCTGCCGGAGTGGGTTTTTCCTGATAGTTATAATCTTGGTGTCTTCAAATCGAGAGTGAATTGGTTTCTTATAGGTAAACACGCTCCATCGTAGACCGCATCGTCGCTTCACATCAGGCGAGATCGCGGTCAAGTGTAAACATATAAATGTTCAAAAAATGACATAAAAAAAATTTCAACAACTTAGTCGTTGCGGTGTGATTGAACAACAAACATCCAAACTGTCGCATTTACAAAGCACCAGCAGCGTTCCGTGGTTTTACCCACGTATTTCCTGTCAAAAATATAGGTAAGTACCTACCATTATAATTAGTTCAACAAGTAGATTATGAAAAAAAGTGGCCAAGTGCGAGTTGGACTCGCCCATGAAGAGTTCCGTTGCAGCAAGTAACATAATATACATAGTACACGTAGTTCTTGTAGTTCGTTGTAAGTTTGATCGAAGTTTCAATAATAGTATTTATGACGTACTTACTAAAAAAAGACTACTCATCAGATCGAGTTCAAACTAATTTTCGTTGGTAGTTTACATGGTAGTGTACATCATATATTTTTTTTAGATTTTTCATTCTCTTACTTTAGAAGTTAGAGGGGGGGGACACATTTTACCACTTTGGAAGTGTCTCTCGCGCAAATTATTCAGTGTAGACGAAAATGATGTTAGATCCCAGAGTATGTGGGAGTGGCTACTTTAAAAAAAAGTCGAAGGAAGGGCACTGTGTCCCTCGACACGCGCTTCTACCGCCTAACGAAAAACGCTTTGACGCTTTGATGCTTTGACATTGCTGTCTCTTTTCTTATCGCTTGAAATGAAAGAGACGGCAGTGCCAAAGCGTCAAAGCGTTTTTCGTTAGGCGGTAGACCCCCCGGTACCAGTACACTCAACACAAACGTAATTGATGATTAAACGAACTTACCTGTAAGTGAAGTTCTATCATAATTATACGAAGAGCTTTGTCCGAAGAGATTAGCATAGATTACATGTAGTAACACATATCGTGTCGCCATTCCGCACTATAGTTGAGGGTAGATACTCATTTTGAAAAATGAAGGTATTGTTGAAATTAGCCTGGTCTTTGCCTGCCCTACCGACGGTCGTCATTTAGTTCAGAGCGTAGAACACATTGTTTTACATATACGTATAAGTAGTATAGATATAGAGTATACACATGCCATTTAGCCACAACAATAAAAACATTGTTTTTTATTGGTGAGCAGAAGGGTACTACCCTTCTGCTTATTTGTAAATCTTTGGTAAGGGAAAGGGTGGGTGGGATGCTAATCTCTTCGGACAAAGCTCTTCGTATAATTATGATAGAACTTCACTTACAGGTAAGTTCGTTTAATCATCAATTATACTCGAGCTTTGTCCTCGAGATTAGCATAGATTACATGTAGATGTTGAGAGTTAGATAGATTGCATGTGGGTACCTATTTCGAGTTAGTAGGAATATGAACTTACATAATAATTATATAAGTATCCGATAAATTAAATGTACTTTCCATTGAAAGGATATATTGTCTCCTTTTAAAGAAATCATATAAACTTAAACAAAAAGCAAAGTCAAAGTCAAAGTTAAAGTCAAAGCTAGATGCTTTCAGCTATCTGGTAACTGGTAAATTCCTGTCTTACCAGTAATTAATTATAAGATGGTAACTAGATCTTGTTACATATATGTATTTATATTCAACCGAATCACTAATAATACCTGTTGAAAATGACAAAGCAGAGTTATTTTGCTGATTTATTATTCTACTGTAAAATTTACCAAATTAGTTTGAGCTTATTAGAAGTGACAGCGTGCCTGGTGCTGTGGGCTTTAAAAGTACTATTATTGATGCCACAGCTATCTAAAGTGGACTTAATCCACCTACTCAAAGTCTGTGAGGTTACTGATATATGAGGTCTTCTTAACCCTATAAATAAATAATCATTATTGATAAATAAACATTATTTATGTAACAACGCAATGTACATACATGCAGGGCACAATTCTGGATGGTCATGAAAAAAGGGTAATATCAGTTCCGGTTGGGTTGCACCAGCCCGGGATGTTTTGATTAAGGTTAACGTAACAAAAATAAGGGCAATTAACAGTAAGATTCCATAATCTTAATGTTTACTAAATTACTCAAAAATTCCATATCTTTATGTTTATTTATTTATTTATTTAATTAGGCGTACATAACAGATTACAGTTAATGTTAAATAACAGATAAATTATAATATTGTGATGTTCTAAACTGTTATCCAAAGCATGCACACACAACTTAACTAGAATATTGAGGCAGTCACTAAATTAAATACATACAATATAAATCAATAACTTTAACTTAACTCATACCTACATGCAACTAAAACTATAACATAACTAAAATATGTAAACGCAACCAAGAAATACTTTATAATTTGAAAACTTTATAATAATGAAAATCGACTTTAGCGAACATATGGCGTAAATACTATCTTCCTAAGTTCATTTTTAAATTTATACATTTTGTTATGAAATACATCAATTGTGTCGTGGTATTTTTTATGAATTTCGTTATATTGGCGACACATTCTCACTATAGGGTTATAAAATGACGTATTATTGGTGTAAACCTGCAACGAAAAAATCCTAGCATGATAGTCGCGGGCTCTAGGGGTGATGTTAATGTTGATACTGGAGAGAAGAGTGGGGGAGTCTATATGAGCATGCAATATCTTAAAGAGGCAGACAAATTCATTATAAGCACGTCTAGATTCAAGAGTTTGCATTTTAAATTTAGCAAGTTTGTCGGGATAAGATTGCAATTGGCGCCGCAGCCCCTGCCTGTAGCACAGTATGGTTAAGCACTTGCTCTGTACTCGTTCTATACGCCTCTTATGCACTTCGTAATGTGGTGACCATACAACAGAATTATATTCTAGAACACTCCGTACTAGGGCATAGTACAGATTTAAAAAACTTGTAGGTTTTTTAAATTTATTCGTAATCCGAGAAATAAAGCCCAGGAGTTTAGTGCTCTTACTAATTATATGATCATAATGATTGCGAAACGTCATTTTCTCATCCAACAAAATGCCAAGATCCTTTACAACAGTCTTTCTTTCTAACATATTATTTTGAATTTTATAATTGAACAGTATTTTATTAACTTTAGTTGTGAACGTTATCATTACACATTTATTAATATTTAAAACCATACGATTAACTTCACACCATCTGTAAATAACATCTAGATCAGACTGAAGGATCTCCGCGTCTCTGATATTGTTGATTTGAGAAAAGACTTTAAGGTCGTCTGCGTATAATAGACAGGGGTTATTAAGCTTGTCTACAAGGTCGTTGATAAAAGCGATAAAAAGCAAAGGCCCAAGATGAGAACCTTGGGGTACTCCAGATGTTATTAATACAGGTGTAGACAAGAAGCCCCTGATTGCAACCAGCTGACTACGTCTAGTAAGATATGACTCTATCCACCTCAACAAACTACCATGAATTCCGAACTGAGACGATAATTTGCGAATTAACATTTTATGGCTGACCTTGTCGAAAGCTTTAGAAAAGTCATGATTATGTTGATTTTTTACAAAGTCTGTTACTCTGTGTGCAGTGGTAAAGGCAAATAGTGTGACTAACTTTTTAAAAGTGATTGCTAGATTTAATTTGGATACCAGGTAGCAATGTCTCTAAAGGTATAATTGAGTACCTTTGTCGTATCCCAAGTTGAGTTGTATTTGGGCACAGGAGGTCGCAGCCTAAATATGCCTTTAAATCTTTTAACCGTTTAACTCTGTCATCAGTACCTATATTTAGGGTTATAAATAAAGAAAGAGCTGATCTATCGCTGTTTAAAGTCCCGTATTGGGCACCAGATTCATATAGTTTTTTAAAGAAGTATATAATATTCAGAATTGATGCTTCATAGATATCGAAGTTTTTGTCACTACAAAAGTTATACCATTTTATAAAACAAGTGTCGTATTGTTTTATAAAATTATTTTGGTTTCTGTGTATAGAAATGTCTGACGGCGAAGCTAACATGATGAAGACTGATGACGGAGTCACACATCCTCTCAGGGGGGACGTTTCGATAATATTCTGGCAACCAGGGTTTCTCTTTTAATGTAGGTACATCTCGGTTGCTACAATGAGAGACAATAACATTACAGACAATGAGAGACAAAAATTATGGGTTCTGAAACTAAGAGGCTTCTGAAAGGTAGATACCACAGTATCTACTTTGTATATATATTATTTAAACTCGTAGTTTAGTAGTTCAGAGGGGAACAACGAGGATACTAGACGCATTGTCATCAATAATGTTTCTTTATGTTTTAATAAGACAGCAAACGCTGGAAAGCCATAATAGAAGACATTTGATCAGGAAACCGTGAATGTGTCAATCGCATAAGCATCTGCGTCCCTTTGCAAAGATTTATAATCTGTCACATTTGCGATTTAATCTACTGCCAAAAATTACATGTGGATAACCAAACTGATTTACATTTGAAAAATCTTTTGAAAGGCATAGTCTGACAATTCCCATTTGATATCTGGGTGAATAAGTCGTGACTCTGCGTCTGCTACACTGTTGTCACCCAACACAATATATGATGCGAATGCCACAATATTGCAGGTTTCGCACCGTTGCCAAAGTTATTTAGCACATTTAGTAAGAAGAAGAATTCGAACACCACCCATGTGATTAATATAAATTAAATATGATATGACTGTGGTGCTATCAATTCGCAGGAGTATATTTGGCAAGTTCTCTATGATTTTGCAAAAATGTTCAACCCTCTTTGGGTTGAACGCGGCAAGCAATTCTAGATAATTAACGTGACTCGAGTGTTCTGAATAAGACCATATTCCACTCGCTCGTTCCTCGCCAAATGCTACGCCCCACCCCGTAGTTGAGGAATCACTATACATTTCTAAACAAAAGTCATTTTGTTTAATTTCATTTATAGGTTGGTCTAACGCATCGTGCGTCAACCGTAACCCATCATTGTAAGTTCGGTAAAACTGTCGATGGTATGTTCCTATAATTGTCGTCATGTAATAGGTTTAAATATTTACATCTTTCGAGTTCCTTTGTATGAAGCCAGCCGTATGCTACTGCTGAAAAGGTGAGGTAGGTAAGTAAGCCAACTAACGTGCGAAATCTCTTGTCTTACAAAGTGAGATTTTGAAGAAAAAATAAATAATTTAGATTTTTTTTTTTTTTTTTGTAAACCAACGTCTAAAGAGGAAGAGTTTGTTATAAACTCTAAGGATTTCCAGAATTTGATGGAAAAAAATCTCTTGTCGGTATTAACAATAAATTCTAAAGCTTCAAGAAGTGTTCTCGTGTCCTGCATGTTTTGTAAACATTCATTGTAGCTGGAGGACATTAACAAACCATAGTCCTAATTACAATATATAGTATAGTATCTATATAATTTTATACTCGTTTAAATCCAAAAGATCTGAGTAAGCGGATCATAGGCTTCATAATTTTTGTGAACACTAATGGCGCAGTGTTGCGACCCAATGGTAAAATATTGAATTCATATAGTTTTCCCAAATTATAATGAATTAGGTAGCCAATATTCATCTTTGAGGTCTAAGTACCTACTCATGACGCAATCTTTAGATACAAGTTTCAAAGCCGTTCTTAAATCCTCTAATTTAAAATGCTTTGTATTTCGAACTTTACTTAGGGCTTTTTGTATTTTATAAATCTGTTCTTGCCGTTTGATTTCAGAATCAAAAATACTGGAGATAAAAACTGTCCTTCGCATGGCTGACACTCCGAGATGGTGCCAAAAGTGAGAAGGTCATTTATAGATTGTTCGAATTGAATTCGTTCAGTTTCTGAATATAGTTTACTTATTTACTCTTAGGAACCTTACGTTGGACCGCTGAACAAGAAAATTGTATTTTCTAATTTTTTATCCACGATAATAAGAGGCATATCACGAGGAAAATAAGTGACCATTGTTTATAAAAGTTGGATAATCCACAAGCGGACTGTACCAGTGTCGGTGTTACCGGTGCGCGCGAGGCGGCGCGCGCGGAGCCGCTGGCGGGGGCGGCGGGGGGCGCGAGCGGCGGCGGTGCGCGGTGGCGCGAGCGGCGGTGGCGGCGCGAGTGGACGCGACGACTGCCTGTAGTAGTTCTCGGGCCGCGTGCTGCGAGCAGGCTCCTTCATCCTCGATGCTCCTTTCTGCCTGTGACTCGGGAGAGGAGCTCGCCAGTTTTTAGATCTTTTTAAAGGTTATACAGAATAAAGTTTTGTAGTGTGACTAAGTCTTGGTATCGGATGTCACATAGCAACTTGCTTGCATCTATTCGTAAGTAATTTTACGAGGGTAATTTTTCTTGTTTCCGCAGACAAGAGGATGGGGAGAGCCTCTTCTTAGCAAGAAGTAGCTATAGTAGCAGTTTGTTTCTGTCTAGTTTTGATACCTTGGTTTCTTTAAAAAACCGTGTCTGAGATCGCGGTCTTTACCTCCGCGTTCAAATTTTAAGTCAGGTGCATAGATTAAGGTAAGATTCTCTGACAGTAGGTACTTAGATAAGTTATTTTCTCGTTTCTTTTGATAACCCAGATGTAACTATGTCTTGTAGGCGTACCTACTGCAAGATCAGACTGTATGCCTTTGATGGATCTTCTCCCAATACCTACCAACAGCAGTTCTGGTTAAAGAATTTTTATTTCTCAGCAAGAAACTTTACATTTCACTTATGCGAGAAACAACTTAAAATTAGTATAACAAAATCACTGCTTCGACTTCTACGTAGGTAGGTATCTAGTGGGTGACAAATACAAATGCAAAACAAAATTAACAAACAAAAAATCAAAAATGATCCCAATAAATAGGCCAGAAAAGGCACCCACCGATTATTAATTTATAGTTAGTTTATCATTTAAGTCGTAATAGAACCACTAACACAATAGTTGTATTTAAACGTTAGATTATCAGTTTAATCTAACAAAAATCTTAGCCTTATTTCTAGAACACACAATGCAGGTAAACAACTATTTTTAATCTAACAAAGAAAAAATCCTAATTTTACCCCTATTACAAAACACAACGCCGGTAAGCAACTTTGTATATAAATAATCTAACATTCAAAAATTCAACCTTTTTTACAAAACACAATGTGGGTAAAGAACTATTTATTTTAATAAATGTTCGCTACGCGTTGTCAACAGGCGAGCAAGGTGCAAAACCGGTATTCGACTTGCAAAAGAATCAATCGAGATGAGCGTAGAAAACAGACCACAGTGTAGGTAGTAATAAATATGTAGTAAGACGTAATTTTTTTTTTTTTTTTTGCTTATGTTCACTTTATTTTTTTAAGAGCGTAAGGTCATTCAATATGTGAACTTTTAGTCTATTCTTAAAGATTTCTAATGAATTTGCATTTTTCACCTCTTTAGGTATCTTATTATAAACTTGTACTCCCGCGTAACTCACACATCGTTCACCGTGGACTGTCCGTACTTTTGGTAGTAAAATATGATCTTTATTACGACAACTTCTAGCTCGAACCTGGTGAACTTTTGTAAATTTTATATTTTTTATGTGAATTTCTTTGTTTAGAATTTTTCTTATAAAAATACAGGTACAGTAGTTATACAATTGTTTAATATTCATATATTTAGTTTCTTTGTAAATAATTTCGGTTGGAGTTAAATAATCAAGATTAAAAAGCATTTTTATTAGTTTATTTTGAGTAATTTGTAAGTCTTTAAGAATAGTTTTAGGTGCACTACCCCAAATTTCTATCAGATATACAAGATGGGGTTTGACTAACGAATTGTATACCGTGTGGCGAGTTGATCGAGGTAAACATCGGACAAATTCACGCAATGAAGCTAACAAGGAAGATAGTTTTGAACGAACGTAATCAATGTGTATGTTCCAGTGTAAGTAGCTATCGAGTCGTAAGCCAAGATACTTTTCTGATTGTTTTTGACTAATTATTTCAAGGCCAACTGTGAGAGGTTGATGGGGAGGTATTTTCTTATTTTTGGCTTTGAAAATGACATAGCTTGTTTTAGCTGCGTTTATTGTAAGTAAATTTTTTTGAAACCAGTTTATTAATATATTTAAATCGTGCTGAGCTTGGCTTATAATTTCATGTATCGAAGTCCCAAAATAGAAAAGGCTCGTATCGTCAGCATATAATGATACGTGGCGGAGCACTAAAATGTGAATGACGACCGTCGGTAGGGCAGTCAAAGACCAGGCTAATTTCAACAATACCTTCATTTTTTATAATGAGTATCTACCCTCAACTATAGTGCGGAATGGCGACACGATATGTGTTACTACATGTAATCTATGCTAATCTCGAGGACAAAGCTCGAGTATAATCACAGCTGCAACGTAATTGCTAATAATTCTTGACATCTAAATAACATTTATGAATAAATGAATATGAATACAACTCCTGGGATGTGGCTTCGATGATCTGATTTGCTCACCAGGGGGGTGATAATAAGGGTGGGTGACTTCGTGACAAACAGCAGGAGGTATCAGCTGGATATTTGTGGTGTATTTTGTACAATGGTGTCACTGCAGCACAAATTACAGCAGAATCGTCTCTTTTTTAAGAATTTTGGTTCGGAAAAAAAATGCTTTTCTCTTATATACTCGTACCTCGTACTGAGTATCTACTTAAGAACTTGGTATCAGGTACTTTAAAATTAGTAGGATAAACATGTGATAAAGTTATTTTAGGTAAAACTTCCACGTTCCAAGTTAAGTGTTCCGTTTTCACGCATGCAAATTCGTACCGAACGAACAAAAACTGAAAGAGAGTATACTATTTACAATGTTCTTACTATATTTATTATGTATGTTTAGTACTAAGGAGGCTAGTGCACGATGTGGAAAGGTTCTAAAATAAAATATACATAACATATAATGTGATAACATTAATTTATTTTAACGAAAATTTATTTTTACAAAAATATTTAAATATACTTAACATTATTTCATAACTCAGACACCCGTTATCATTTATCACACATTCAATGCAAGTTCTTTTTAACCCTGCATTAACATTACCTTTAATAAGTTATAATACTCCGTTCACCTATTCTTAGCATAAAATATTAGGAAATATGGCGTCAAAATACATCAATTGAAAGCCTCCACGAATTTATTGATCTACTCATGTCGCTTAAATATTTCAATGATGTAATAGGGACTTTATTTTTAACCCTCGATGTCAAAAGAGGAATGTACTAATGAATGGACCCATTTTAGAGCGTTTTTTTAGTGATCAAGGTAAAATTTGTATCGGGATCGTTTAAAATTACTAATTTGTCTCTGCTCAATGTTATATGACAGATCCACCAATCATAAACTGTCCTATGTGACAAAGTAGAATTTACAAATGTATTTTCAATAATGCGTAGTGATTGGTCGATAGTCCGCCGATGTTGTTACCTTGCAAGTCAGGCAACGACAGACTTTGCGTAACATTTTTTTACAACAAATATTAATTTCTTGCTTCACCACTGCAAGCTGAACCCTAACTTTTTTAGATTTACTATCGTTCTGAACACGTGGTCCCACAATCGGCTGCTCACTCCAAAAGCTGAAAAAGAAAAAAAAACTAATAAGTAGGTACAAAGCATGGTGGTAGAATTTAGAAAGAGTCATTGGCGTGGAACATCCTATGGCATCCCTAGTACCTTTCGCCGGAAGACGATAATTATAAACCACCTATGATCTGAATAAATTTTGAGGATATTTTGAGGATTTTTTGAGGATTATCTACTTGCTAAGTTCATGGACTAATACATGTATTCTTACTCGTAGTTAGATACCTACCTAGAACAGAGTATTTTGCATTAAGTACCTATAATTTTTAATTTTGTCAATGGCGAACTTCTCGAAACATTTAAAACATATCACAAAACTGTAAATACTTCTACTAAATCCATAAATATGTATATATTTGAATAGGTACTGATATTTGTGTGTGTGCTCACTTGTGTAAAATTGTGAATTTGGAAAGGGATTATTTCCTAAGGTTTTCCGAATAAGTCTGGATGATAAGCCCGCTGATAAGGTCGCCCATTGCTACTCTGTTTTTGAAGTTTTGTACTTACATTTTATTGTTTTATTTTCAAATTAAGTGCAATAAAGAGTTAATCTATCAACCTGATGTAATCTAGGCCGAGTTCGGTCACAGCAATTTCGTTGGCATAATTATTTTAGTAAATGCGTTACAAGCCTTATCTTATGTACCCAATTTTAACAGTAATTGTTCGGAAACGATAGTAGGATTAGATCAGAATAATACAATTAAACCGTTTTTTCTCCGTTTATCTATTAATTAATTACGAGTTATCTATAAAACTAGGGCTTAATAAAATACCATCATCTTGCCTGATGTTCAGTGACGATGCAGTCTATAATGGAACGTTCTTGCCAAGAAGAAGCCGATTCACTCTCTATTTTGAAGACACCAAGTAACTATCGGGAAAAACCCACTCCGGCTACACAGCCTAGACGTTCTTATCACAAAAATAGAGTCAAACCTCTTCGATCGAATCTATGGAACGTCTTATTCACAGAGAAGGCGTGAAGGTGTGAAGTATTATTACCTTTGTCATGGTTGATGAAGTGGTGGTTGGAGTGGTACCGTTTCATGGCGTACAGGTAGGTCCCGTCTGCCGGGGAGCCGTGGTGCACGTAAAAATGTATCAAGTCGTACGCCAGGTAGCCTGCAAGCAAATACATCCGTCATCCATCTAAACGATTGTCAATGCGGAAATATTATTTCAGCCAATAAAAATAAATCTAAGTATACTATAATATTATAAAGCTGAAGAGTTTGATTGTTTGAACGCAAGGATCTCGGAAACTATTGGTCCGTATTGAAAGATTCTTTCTCTGTTGGATAGTTCATTTATCGAGGAAGGCTATATATAACACTAGCTGTTACCCGCGACTTCGTCCGCGCGAAATAAATACTAAGGTAACTCAGCCAGTACCTATTTGTAAACCCAGACACGGTTACTAAAAACAGCTTATAATAAAACAATTTCATCAAAATCGGTTCAGCTGTTTAGATGTGATAGCGAAAAGAAACATTCGTCCCCCTTTTCAATCCCAATTTCATCCTCGTTCAGTTCGAAATTACAAAATTGCTAAAACAAAGATTTATTTGCTTCGTGTCAAGTGCCTATATACATAGTTTCATGGTTTTATGTTCAACGATTGGGAACTTCCATATTGACATTCATCCCCCATTTCAACCCCGTACAATTCGAAATTACAACATTGCTGGAACAAACATTCGTTTGCTTCGTGTCAAGTGTCTATATACAGAGCTTTCATGGTTTTATCTTCAACGGTTGGGTCAAAGTCAAAGTCAAAGTTCTTTATTCATAAATTTACAATTTACACGTCAATTTTAAAAACAAAAAAGAGCATACAAAGAGTATAAATTTTTAAAGTTTAAATTTAACATTTTATTGTACGATAATGAGTATCGTACAAATAAGTGTCAACCATTAAAATATAGGTAATATGTATTTATTACAATTGTAATGAATAATGTCATTATTTTTACAACTTTATTGTAAGTTTACCATCACTATTTAAAAAATCGCTGTAACTATAAAAAGTTTGATCGATAAGCCAGCTTTTTAATCGGTTCTTGAAGCTGCCCAAACTTGGGGCTGATTTAACTATTTTAGGAAGAATGTTATAAACTTCCGGTCCCATAATGTGAGTCAGCTTTTCCGATCTTGTGAGGGAGTGTGGTATACTATCCAGCTTGTCAGCGTTGCGTATATTGCAAGAATGTCTCTCTCCTCGTGTGTTGTATGAGTCTAAGTTATTTCTGACATACACAGCCACTTGGTAGATCAAGATTGCAGGCAACGTAAGTATGCCAAGCTCTTTGAAATATGGTCTAACGGATGTGCATTGCGACACACCCACGATGGCACGTACGGCACGTTTTTGGGCGCGGAACGCACGTTCCCAGTCGGCAGCGCGCGCGTATAGTTCGGCGCCGTACTGTAACCGAGAATGCACCGTGGCGAAGTAACACGAACGAGACACATCCGCAGACACCACTCGGGACACCCACCCGTCTTAGTGCAAAGCACGCACTGCTTACTTTAGCACACATCTTGTCGATGTGGTGTTCCCAAGTCATGCAGCGGTCAATCTCGAACCCCAGAAATGTTGTATTTTGTACCTGCTCAATCCGGACGCCGTCAAGCAAGACTTTTAACGGTTTTGTATAGTGGCCCGACAGACAAAAGTGAATAAAATGAGTCTTTTTTGAGTTTACCATAAAACCGTTGGCACAAAACCACGTGTTTAATTAATTAATTATAGTATTTAATTTATCTTCCAATTCCTCTATTGAAAGGGCGGTTACTATGGCAGCCACATCATCCGCATACATGAATATGTCTGCCCCCTTTACGGCGTCAGGGAGATCATTCAATAGGAGAGAAAACATGATGTTTGAAACTGACGAACCCTGCGGTACTCCCATAGATGAAGACAATGGGTCTGATTTATTATCGCCATCGCCAGCATCCACCACTTGCGAGCGGCCTCGTAACATGTCAGTCAACACAGCGTATGATTCCCCAGCTATCCCATAGTGTTTCAATTTTAACGCTAAGGTCTCATGGTCCGCGACGTCGAAGGCCTTCGTTAAATCACAGCACAAGACAGCCACTTGCTGTTTGCGTTCACGAGCAGCCAACACACCACGAACCACTTCACGCGTTAGAGAAGTCGTAGACCTTCCTTCGCGGTATGCGTATTGTTGTTCACACAGCGCCTCAGTTTCCGATAGGTAGGCCACTAGTCGTGAACTCAAGCCATTTTCGAACACTTTGGCTATTGCTGGTATAATCGATACCGGTCTATATCCATCAATGTCGTCCCTTTTACCTTTGCCTTTAAATATCGGGGACACTTTTGATATTTTCAGAGGTGACGGGTACGAGCCTTCCCTAAGACACTTATTAAACAGTGTGGCGAGAACTGGAGCTAGGGGCAAAATTGCTAGTTTTATTAGCTCCATCGACACACCGTATATGTCTTTTGACTTTTTTGGGGGTATTCTACAGGAGACTATGCGGAATACTTCATCAGCCGAGAATCTGGTCAATCTGAGAGAACGGTCAGTTGGCTGACGTGCTGATGCTAAAATTTTACTGACGGTAGCAGCATCGGCTTTAGGAGCTCCATATTGGAACTTCCATATTGACATTCATCCCCCATTTCAACCCCAATTTCATCCCCGTACTGTTCGAAATTACAAAATTGCTAAAACAAACATTCGTTTGCTTCGTTTTGAGTGTCTATAAACAGAGCTTCATGGTTTTATCTTCAGCGGTTGGAAACTTACATATTGACATTCATCCCCATTTTAACCCCAATTCCACCCCGTACAGTTCGAAATTACAAAATTGATAGAACAAACATTTAATTGCTTCGTGTCAAGTGTCTAGGTACAAAATTTGATAACTTTGAAAATGACGAATTTTCATACAACCGTTCATCCCTTGTTTCACCCTCTTAGGGGTTGAATTTCGCAAAATCCCCTCTTAGCGAGCGCCTACGTACTAAAAGGGACCTCCATGCAAAATTTCAGATTCCTAGCATTTGTAGTTTCTGAGATTTCTTGATGAGTGACCTTTCGCTTTTATATATATAGAAGATTACGCTACTATCAACAGGAGCAGAACATGAACGAAAAATGTAACAGAAACACTTCACTTGTAAGCTGTCCAACTAAGGACAATCGAAGAGAAGAGAAACCCCCCCTGGGTTGCAACCCTTGATCATTCTCCTTGTCGCAAGATTTTTGTACGGTGTTGCAGAATAATAAATTAGAAGAGGATCGATTTTTGAAGACAGGAGACGATTTTTGAAAAATCACAAAATCCGTTTGGTAGTTTTAAAGATCTAAGCATACATGGGGACTGACAGACGCGTGAAGTGACTTTATTTTATACCTGGTTTACATTATTCCAGTCCAGCGACTGAATCCAGCGCTGGATTGCTTACTAGAATAATGTAACCCGGCACTGGAAAGCATTGGCACTGGATTGGTGCTTTACAGTGCCGGTTTCCATTTTTGCAGTAAGCAATCCAGCGCTGGATGCGATAGCTGGACTGGTATAATGTAAACCGGGTATTATACTATGTTTATCTATTCTATGACTATGTAGTGATTCATTATTTGCCAATTAATGGTGCCAAAACGTCAACGTAATTAAAAAATGCTTATGCTTTATCTAAAAAATAATTAGTTAGATAGCGATTAAATCATGTGTAAAGTTTTCTATGTGAGTTCAAACCGCTTTAGTAAAAACTATAATTATATTGAATAAAAACAAAACAACTTATAAATCATATTAAAAATAAAAAATGTTTGGACATTGAATCAAACTTGCAATTTAGGTAACCCCTGTAACCTAAATTGCAAGCACAGTCTAAATTTATACCAAACAAGGCAGGTGTGCCAGCCAGGTGTATATAGATAATTTTTATCTACAATTGCGTATCTACTCGTAGTGTTTTTTGTGTGCACAGAGTGGGCTTTTACAAGGATTCAGTGCCGTTACGATTGTGGTGCTAGCGATGCGTAGGCACTGAGCATAGACCATAAATGTTAATGCTTACTAGGATATCGGTATATCCATGTTATAAGGTAAAAAAATCGGTTGTCTGTAAAGTTACTGACGATAGTTGAACGTGACTACTTCAACTCCAAGCCTTAAATGGAACGCCTCAGAGCGAGGTAACGCCGCATGACGTCATGCGGCGAGGTAACGCCACATGACGTCATGTTTTTCGTGCGTGCAGCCGGCTTCATCGAATTATAAGACGTTGTCACGTCAAAAAGAATCAAAAACATAGTAGGTAACACGAAGACAAAAATAACAGATTTACGAATCTGTCATTGTGAAAATGTATATCATACGGTCCAACTGTTTTTGACAGTGAGTTGGGCAAATTTTTTTTAAGTCATTGTTGGTACCTACTTAGTTACCTATACTAGTATTATAAAGCTGAAGAGGTATTTTGTATGAACGCGCTAATCTTAGGAACTACTGGACCGATTTCAAATCCCTGCAGGCCTACTACGAAGTCCGATAAACGATATATCGGCCGAACTTATGGACTTTTCCTACCTCGAAAGACAATCTGTCGGTTGATCGGATCGGCCGTTTCGTTCGATTCGACCCTCATCCTACCTAAGTCTATAACTTCCGACCGAGATGTATCGATCTGACTGTTTTTCGTGTCAGGCTACAATCCGATTCAGCTGTCGGTCGGATCCGATCATTCGGAGTTTGTTTTCGTAGTAGACCTGCTGGTTATCCCTGATGATATGGTGATCCCTGATTATTATAGACTATGCCTATAGGCTATAGGTACCTATATAAAACCTGGATGGATCGCTAGTCTACACTATTTTTAAAATCATTGTTTGTGTCGTCTTTAAATCATTTTAGACAACTTTACAGATTTTGAGAATTCTGCGATTACGAATACCTAGATAACAATTTAAAAGAGTTCTGCGTTCCTGATAAAGACGAAGCAAGAGCAAATACCGTCTAGGCCAGCGTCTAGCTGAGCATTATAAACATTATTTTGTTCCGGTTTGAAGAGCAATGTTTCCAGTGATATTACAAGGCATAGAGATAAAACATCTTATATCTCGCTCTATAGTAAATGATTTGGACTATTCAAGTTCCAATAGCTGCGTTTCACTGTATATTTATGCATATTGCTTACAATCAGGTACAGCAGGTCTACTACGAAAACAAACTCCGAATGATCGGGTGCGACCGACAGCTGAATCGGATTGTACCCTACCATGAAAAACACTCGGATCGATACATCTCGGTCGGAAGTTATAGACTTAGGTCGGATGATGGTCGAATCGAACGAAACGGCCGATCCTGTCAACCGACAGATTGTCTTTCGAGTTAGGAAAAGTCCATAAGATCGGCCGATATACCGTTTATCGGACATCGTAGTAGGCCTGCAGAACATGTACCTCGTCTCGTGCGTGCACGTCACGTCACTCTATAGGTACTAAGGTAACTGTGGCAATTTAACGCCCACCTAACTTCAAATATTATTTTTAATATGTATTTTTTTAAATGTATTGTTATGAGAAATTTAAATGTATTGTTATTGTTATGAGAAAATTTAACATATTCTTCTGATTTGAGAGATGATTGTTAAGACGTGTAATTATATAAAATATCCATGCTAATAAGATCATTTAAAACCCTTGTCTTGGGCGTTTTTAAAAATACTGTGTTTATTGGCGCCCACTCGCTAAATTAGATGATGCACGCGAAAATAATTATCTGGTGTGCTTAAAATAACCATTATTAAACATAAAAATTATACATAGATTTCTTTATTAGATTTAATAAACTTATAAAATTAATATTTATCTTAAAAACTTAGACAATTTTGAACAAGCATCTAGTAACCTGAAACTTCTAATTTTAATATTTTTTCACAAAACTTCTTAAGTTCTGAGATGAACAAATCAAAAAGACAGCACAGTCACTGTTTATGTACAAAATAATGATAATTATTTTAACATACATTGGGCGTTATTAAACAACAACAGACAATTAGCGCCCTAAGGCTGTAGGAATATGATGCCTGCCGATGATAGTCGTTATTATTATACAACTCTTTCAGTGAATTGACTTTAGCTTTAATTCCTTCTTCTCCTGTCTATGATTTTCCTCTTATTATAGTACTCCAAATACAAGGCGGTGACATTTTGATAATGCTTAATGGAGGGCCAATAGCGCCCACATAGGTTAATAGCGCCCAGCACTTGTTTGACTGGGCGTTAATACCAGAGTTTGAGTTGTTGCTATCGACCGGTTTTGCATTAAATTTTACAACTTCTTTTCAAAATATAAACAAGATATAAACAATAATAATCCACTCAATAGCATAAATATAAAAGTAAACGAAAATGAACACTAAAACTACTGGAATTGTACAATTTTGTGGAGGATTTTTAATAATAGTTCCGTCTGAGACTTACTGAAGGAAATAATTTTTTGTAGTTCGGGCATTATTAGAAATAGGGCGTTAATCGCCATACCTATCTTATAAAACATACCGCCTACTAAATGTTCTCACTGCTGGGATTCGGGGCGATCGCGCGATAATCCACCACGCTGACCCAGTACGGGTTAGTGGAGGATTCATGACCTCAAAAGATTTTAGGAACACTTAGGTTTTCTCACGATATTTTGCGTCACCGTTTTTAAGTTAGCGGCCTTACGCACATAACTTCTAAAAGACAGCGTTGCGCGTGGGATTCGAATCGAAGGCTCCGGATCGGCTGACTTCTATCACAATCTATAGAAACAATCTTCTATCACAATCAAATACAAACGTTCGACGAAGCTGTCTAGTCGGGGCAATCGTGTGGGGCGTGCGGGGTGAGACGCGGGAAGCGCATTGCTTACATTACAATGGTAGTATTGCAGGAGCGCGACTCAGGGCTGACGTCTTCCGTATGTTTTAATTTTATTTTGCGGCCACGTTTTTGTTGTTTGCGACAACCCTACCAGTGTCTAGACATTATCGGCGTTTCTCCCAAGATCAAAAGCAATGAATTACTGGTAGTATTTCTTTATCGTCTGTAGAGGGATGATGATAACATACCTACTACTGGCTTGGGTGCGCGTGCGCAGAACTCTTTTTTAATTTGCATGATATTTGTTTAGGTTTTTGAGGGGTTTTTGTTGATACGATGTTCACTTTTTAACTTAACTAAAATGTCTTGAGAACTGTCTAACCTTGCTATAAAAGGGTGAATGTCTTTATGTGTAATAATTATTTTGTTGTTGTGTGTTTGAACTAAGAAAAAATATATACTTATTATGGTAATGAGCGAGTGTTTCAACTGATAGATATAAATTGCCCTAGCAATAGAGGCCATAATGTGTCGGTTTACAACGACTTTGAACATATTGTATTGATTTTATTTTTAAATCATTGTCCCGGCAATCGAAGCCACTACCTACGATTCAATAAGCGGACTCACTATCAACTAAACCTCGACGCCAGTCTAGAACTAATTACGTGTTTAAATACTAATTTATCCTGTTAGGTACACCTATTACTCGTAACAGGATAAATTACATGCTACTTATTTGTTTAAATGATTTTAATGTAACAGCCTACTTGTTTCCGCAATAAATAGATTTATGAAATAATTACCTCTGCTTGCACAGGTAAATTGGTCAAACTTAGCAAGAAAAATGCTCGTTAGAACGTACCAATTGTAACAAAAGTGAGACTGTTATTTTGTATTTGAAATGATACTTAAAAATTCTTAACGTCGTGTTTAAAAAACTCTTTCTTTTTAGACTGAAGTTTGCTTAAAATATAACTAGTTTATCATAATGTTAGTCACTAATTCATATTTAATAACATATTGTTTGTTTTAATAGGTATTATAATGTTTGTGAACTTTCCACGTTTGCCTAGAACAGATAGCTCTTAGCGAGAAGCCGGCCAATTGTTACACAATTTTAAAGGTTTTTCGTAATAAGTTTTAAGAGTTGCGGTGGCTCTGCGGCTCGGTTGTACCATCTGCGAACGTCACAGCTGCGTCTGTGGGGCCAAAGTCGAAGGTAACGGCCACCACGGCCTCAGTTGTACTCGATGCGTGGGTCGCAGACCGAGACATCATGCTATCAACGATATCCTGAGGCGGGCTCTTGTGTCGGCAGAGATACCCAGCATCTTGGAACCCGCTGGACTATCGCGCTCGGACGGCAATCGACCTGATGGCCTTACTTTGATCCCATGACAGAGAGGACGCTGTCTCGTGTCGGATGCAACGTGTGTAAGCACGTTTGCATCCTGCCATCTCGCCGCTACCAAGCAAAGTGCCGGCGCAGGAGCGGAGGCGGCTGCCAGAGCCAAGCACCTCAAATACTCGTGTTTGGGGTCGGCGTATGATTTCGTCCCGTTTGCCGTTGAGACTGCGGGGCCGTGGTGTGCAGAGGCTCGAAAGTTTGTGCTGGACCTCGGACGTCGTTTGCGTGACAGAGGGCGCGATTCCCGGGCAGGCTGGTATCTGGTTCAGCGGATTTCCATGGCGATTTAACGGGGGAATGCGGCCAGTATTTTGGGGACCTTTGAGTGACACTCGGCGCGTGGGTGAGTTTTTATTTGACAGTAACATGATTTATCATGTTACGTGTTTTTTTATTAATGTATTTTTTTGTGACGACTTTGTATTATTAATAATAATTTGACTCTTGTTTTCATAAGTGTTTGTTTTATTTAAATGCAATAAAGTGTTTTTATCTGTCTAGTTTTTGGCTCGCATAAATGTTTAAAAAAACGGCTAGTTTTGACCTAGCCATGAATAATATCTTAATAGGTAATATAATACCGATACATATATGTTCCGTATAATCGGGCAACATTAAAAATCATAGCGGATCTATGGTTTGACAGCCGGCTGTGAAGTGACTTTTTTCTTTTTCGCTGGATCGACAATGACGGGTTGTTTTTTCTAATCTGGTTTAAATCGTTAATATTGTGCGGGAATACGTATTAACGGGAATATATCGCTACGGGATTAGTGCTGGACTATTTGTGTGAAAGTGGGCTACTGGATTGGCCCTTTTCTCCAACGCCGGATCGTGGAACGCGGAATCGTAGTGCCGGTGGACTATTGCTGGGACGGGAAGTCTGGAGCTGTCTGGTTTGGTTTCCTTATTCCCGTGTTTCCGTTCCCTATTCCTAACAACCAAACAGGGCTTTGGACGACGCCGGGAACCCTAGGTAAGTGTCTAACCTGTTAAAGTGTGGGGGTAAAAAAATCGGTATAACGGCATTTATAATTGTTTTAATCCTGCTATGGGCCCCAGGACGATATTTCGGGATAAATATTGAACATTTTTTGGTAGACAGAGCGCGGTTAGCCGTAAATACCCCTCTTTTGTTTTTAGTTTTCTGGGAAAAGATATCAGGTAGGCCAGATATTTGGGGGTTCCCAGTTTATAATTTCTCCCCAAACTGTCGGGAAATTGGTATTAAGTGGTATCCGGTTTTTTAGGTTGCGGATATATTTGTTGTGACATTGTCCGAACTTTAGGCTAATTTAAAATTTAAATTTAAATTTAAAATGGCTTCGGATTTGGCCAACCAGCTCCGGTGGTTTGAATCCTTACAAGGATTGGTCGGCCGGAGAGACCGGGAGGAGGCGCTGCTAAACAGGGCAGAACAGCTCGACAGGCGCCTGGAGGTCGCTGAGAGGAGCGCAGGATCGCTGCGGGATGCAAGGCCGTCTCCACCTGAGGAGCAGATGGAGAGGATCGAGGCGGACATGCGGCGCATCCTGGATGTGTACGACGAGGTCTCCGAAAGGGTTCGCCAGCTGGAGAGGTCTCGTCAGGGAAGGGCGAACTCGGGACCCGTCATCAGGAATGCGGGTTCGGGTGTAGTGGGACGCCTTCCCACCCTGGACTTGCCCAGGTTCACAGGTAACCTGCGAGAGTGGAGCGGCTTCCGGAGTATGTTCGCCTCTCTCGTAGATTCACGCACCGACTTGACGAGGGCGGAGAAACTGGCGTATCTCCGCACGTCACTGGAGGGTGAGGCACTCTCCCTGATCCAGCACCTGGAGCTGGACGACGACAACTTCGGCACGGCGATGGAGTTGCTGGAGACGAGGTTCCAAAACCCTCGGCTCCTCGCCGACGCTCACGTGTTCCAAATACTGGGGCTGCCGAAGGTGACTGAGAGGTCTCAGTTGAGGCCGCTAATCCTCACGCCCGTGAAGGTGGCGTACAACGCCTTGCGCAGCTTGGGACTGCCAGTAGAACACTGGTCGTTTCTACTGGTCCACATTCTGCTGGGCAAGGTGCCGCTGGAGTTGCGCGCCCGGTTCGAGCGGGAAAGGGGCCTTCACGGCGACCCGAAGGTCTTCCCCACGTTTGAGGAGCTGCTTCGGGTCCTGGAGTGGGAGGCGAGGATGGTCGAGTCGGCGCCGCAGGAGGCGCAGCCCGCCGCTTCAGCTCGTGGCCCTGCCGGAACAGGACCGCGACCTACCAATTCCCGCACTCAGGGTGGGGTGAAGCGGACGGCGACGGTGACGAGTGCGTCGGAACAGGAGTGCCCGAACTGTGGCCAGCCTCACGCGCTGGTGCAGTGTCCGGCCCTGCTTGCGCGGACGACTTCCGAACGACGAGGGATCGTTCGGCGGTTGCGTCGGTGCTACGGGTGCCTGGGGGGTCATTTGTACAATGACTGCCCCACGGCACGGCCGTGTCCTGGGTGTGGGGGACCACACCATCAGCTCTTGTGCACCATGAGCGATGGTGCTGGTCGACAGCCCTCAGGGAGGGGGCCCTCCACGGGCGGGGGCGCTCCCACGCGGAGCCACGCATTGTACAACAATGAAGTGGCTACAGCGTGGAGCACACCCCCTCCACCCCAACTCCCGGCAGCACCGGGCAGCCCAACAAGGGGCGTCCTACACGTGGCTCGGTCACCGACCTCACAGCCCGCGCGGACGCGGGCGAACTGGAGAGGTGGAGGGGTGATACCGGAGTCACCACGGGGGCCACCTCCCCAGCGTTATCCTTCTCCGCCGCTGGATCCGCGATTAATGCAATGGAGGGCGTACACGCCTCCCCTCCATGAGCATCCGAGGCTGGACTACCACCCGCCCTACTTTAGGTACGGCAGGGCAGCTGGATATGCCCCCCCTCCGATGGCCCTTTGCACTCGGCAGCCATACTGGGCTGGGCCCGGTAGTCCGACGGGTTCGGACGGGCCTCGGAGGGATTGACTAGCCTCCGTTCCCTTGGCACAGGATCAACCGGTGGTCCTGCTGCCCACCCTCTGGTTAAGGGTTTGGGGTCCAAGAGGCGACTACGTCCGGATACGAGCGCTCTTGGACACAGGGTCCCAGGGGTGCATTTTAACAACCCGGGTTGCTCATCGCCTGGGCCTGGCTAGGTTTCCGTCACCGACTCCGTTGCGAGGAGTCGGGAACACAGAGGTGAGGTTGGCTGGACAGACCCGCCTCTCCTTCTCGTCCGTACATTCCTATTCGGAAAGGATTGCGGTCAGGGCCACCGTCATGGATTCGGTTGTCGGTTGGCTTCCTCAGGCGGACATAGATCCGGATCTTTTGTCCTGTACTAAGGGTCTCAGGTTGGCGGATCCCCGCTTCGGGATGGCGGGTCCGGTAGACCTTTTGTTGGGTTCTGATGTACTGGGTTACATCATGAACGGCAAGCCTAGACTGCTGGATCAGTCTTCGCTGATGGCGCTGCCCACCATCTACGGGAACGCCATTTTGGGAATGGTGGATGAGTGGCAGCAGACGAATCAGGCTTCTTTTACGGGAACGGCCCTCGCTCAGATCATGCAGAGGTTCTGGGAGATCGAAGAGCCGCCTACCGTGTCTCGGCTGGATCCCGAGCACGTGGAGTGTGAGAACTTTTATCAGGCTCACACTCGGAGAATGGTTTCTGGGCGATTGGAGACTAGGCTGCCTTTCCGGGATAACCCCCCGCGTCTGGGCCAGTCTCGATCATTGGCCGAGAAAAGGCTCAGGTCCATGGAGCGACGCATGGCTCGAGATCCTGTACTTCGGGAAAAGTACATCGAGTTCATGAGGGAGTATGAGGCACTGGGCCACATGTCTCCGGCTCGCGACGACTGGTCGACCATGGACCACTACTTTTTGCCTCATCACGCTGTTTTGTAAGCGTCGACAGGCAAACTCAGGACGGTGTTCGATGGATCCGCTCCGACTTCGACAGGAGTGTCACTGAACCAGTGCCTCCACGCTGGACCGAAGTTACATCGGGATATTGTAGACATCATCCTGAATTTCCGTAGGCATCAGGTGGTGTTGGGAGCGGACATCCGTATGATGTTCCGACAAACGGTCATACACCCCGAGGACAGGAGGTTCCAGTTGATCCTCTGGCGGGAAAGTCCTCAGGACCCTATGATGGTGTATGAGTTGAACACCAACACCTATGGGTTGAGATCAAGCCCCTTCATTGCGATCCGCTCACTGCTGGAGTTGGCGGAGCAAGAACGGGCTCGGTACCCACGTGCAGCCGCAGTTCTGGAACGCGACCTGTACGTGGACGACGTTTGCACTGGTGCGCAGACGGTGGAGGAAGCTCTGTTGCTCCGGGATGAGCTTACAGAGCTTCTCGCATCTGGAGGCTATGAGCTTCGGAAATGGCTCTCTAACGACCCCAACGTCCTGGCTGGTATCCCGGACGATCACCAGCAGGATCCGGGGCTCTTCGAGGAAGGTGACGATCCGCACGGGATTGCGGTTCTGGGCATGCAGTATCAACCGGTTGCTGACATCTTCACCTTTCGGGTGGCACTGGAAGCCACACGCGCGTGGACAAAACGGACGGTTTTGTCCACCATCGCCAGGATGTTTGACCCAAACGGTTGGATCAGTCCGGTTCTGTTCGCAGCCAAGTGTCTGTTACAGCGACTTTGGACTCTGAAGGTCTCATGGGACGACCCCCTGGTTGGAGACTCGCTTAACACTTGGCTTCGTTTAATATCTGACCTCGAAACGGTCAATCGAGTGGCGTTGCCCCGTCGCATTCTGCCACCAGGCTGTAGCCGGATCAGCCTGCACGGGTTCTGTGATGCGTCCGAGCTGGGCTATGCCGCATCTGTGTACTTGCGTACAGTTGACGCTGGAGGCCACGTCAATGTCACGCTCTTATTGGGGAAGAGCAAGGTAGCTCCTATCAGGACACGACTCACCATTCCGAAACTGGAATTGAGCGGAGCCACATTACTTGCTCGGCTGCTCAAGCATGTATATCAGGAACTGTCCACCTCGATAGACATCCGGAATGTCTATGCGTGGTCCGACAGTCAGGTCGTGCTTGCCTGGGTAAGAGCAGCCCCTCACACTTTGGAGACCTTTGTGGGAAATCGGGTTTCCCAAATCCAAAACATTGGACTGGACATTGTTTGGAGACATGTCCCGGGTGAGTTGAACCCCGCTGACTGTGCTTCGCGCGGCTGTTCCGCGCCGGAGCTAGTTGATCACCCCTTATGGTGGGGTCCGGACTGGCTGCGGGAGCCAGAAGCTTCCTGGCCAGCTCTCGGCGCGGACTCGGAGCGAGCGGAGCTGCCCGGAGTCCGCGTGCATGCGATTGTGGCGGAAGTGCCCCCAGACCCTGACTGGTTGACGGGTCGTTACAGCAAGCTGGATAAGTTGTTGGGGGTAACTAGCTGGATTAAACGCTTCATCCACAACTGTCGTCACCCTCGTCAGAGGAGGAGTGACCAGATCGCCACTGTGGAGGAGCGTCGGAGTTCCTTGCTGCACCTCATTCGGCTGGTGCAGGGTGAGAGGTTTCCGACGGAACTTGAGGCGCTGCGCTGCGGACGCGCTCGCTTGAAGGGTGCGGTCGCTAAGTTGAACCCTTTCACAGATCAGGATGGTCTTCTGCGCGTAGGAGGTCGGCTCCCGAAAGCCAACCTGCCGTACGGCAGCAGGCACCCCCTGTTGCTACCGAAAGGAGGTCCTCTGGTGGACCTGCTGATCACCGATCGGCATATCGGTAACGCGCACGCTGGATGTGGCGCGCTTCTCGCTGTGTTGCAGCGTGAATTCTGGATCTTGTCGGCTCGCAGGGCGGTCCGAAAGGTGCTGTTTAGATGTGTCCCTTGTTATAGGCTCAAGGCGTCTACCATGCAGCCCATGATGGGAGATCTTCCTCCGGATAGGATTTCTCCCTCGAGGCCGTTCGACGGCGTCGGAACGGACTTCGCTGGGCCCTTCTCGGTCAAGTCATCGACGTTGCGTAACGCCAAGGTCGTTAAAGCCTACCTGTGCGTCTTTGTGTGTTTGGCCACCAAAGCAGTCCACCTGGAGCTGGTCTCTGCGCTGTCTACGGAGGCCTTTGTCGCGGCGCTGGATCGCTTTGTAGCGCGAAGAGGAGTACCCTCTTTAATACGTTCGGACAATGGCACAAATTATCGAGGGGCGGCGAATTATTTACGCGAAGTTAATAATTTTTTAAATTCTGGTAATAATAGTTTAGGTCTGGCTCTCGCCCAGCGGGGAATCAGCTGGCAATTTAGTGTGCCGGCCTGTCCTCACTGGGGAGGAATTTTTGAGGCTGCGGTGAAGTCTGCTAAAACCCATCTCCGCCGTGTCATCGGGGAGACCGTGTTAACTTGGGAAGAGTTAGTCACGGTACTATGCCGCGTGGAGGCAGTTCTCAATTCCCGTCCTCTCTGTCCAATCTCGCCTGACCCTAACGATCTAGAAGTCTTGACGCCGGGTCACTTCTTGATCGGTCAGCCTTTAACCGCGTTGCCGGAGTATCCCTGGAAGGATGAGCGCCCCGGACGGCTGTCCCGTTTTCAGTTATTGCAGCAAATAAGTCAAGACTTCTGGAGGCGCTGGTCGGCCGAGTACTTGCATCTGTTGCAACAACGGGTAAAATGGACAGATAGGACGGAGGCCCCTCGGGAAGGGGACTTAGTATTATTAAAAGAGGCACATTTGGCCCCCCTACTCTGGCGTAGGGGACGTATTTTAAAATTGATATCTGGTACTGATGGCACACCCCGCGTGGCGGAGATTCTGGTTTCTGGTTCCAGACTTCAGCACGCGGTGTCCTCTCTGGCACGCCTGCCTCTTTATTAGATATACGTATTTTTCATGGTTAAAATTTTATTTAATTTTATTGCTATTTTTGGTAAAGGTTTTTTTTTTTGGTTTGATTTCCACTTTCGGGTCAAAGTTGGGAATTTCGTTTTTATTTGAGGTCTGGATACTGCTAAATACTAGTTACTAAATACTAGTTACTAAATACTGGTTTTCTAAAATTGAACAGGAGTTCAATTGGTCGGGGGTTTTGTTCCGTATAATCGGGCAACATTAAAAATCATAGCGGATCTATGGTTTGACAGCCGGCTGTGAAGTGACTTTTTTCTTTTTCGCTGGATCGACAATGACGGGTTGTTTTTTCTAATCTGGTTTAAATCGTTAATATTGTGCGGGAATACGTATTAACGGGAATATATCGCTACGGGATTAGTGCTGGACTATTTGTGTGAAAGTGGGCTACTGGATTGGCCCTTTTCTCCAACGCCGGATCGTGGAACGCGGAATCGTAGTGCCGGTGGACTATTGCTGGGACGGGAAGTCTGGAGCTGTCTGGTTTGGTTTCCTTATTCCCGTGTTTCCGTTCCCTATTCCTAACAACCAAACAGGGCTTTGGACGACGCCGGGAACCCTAGGTAAGTGTCTAACCTGTTAAAGTGTGGGGGTAAAAAAATCGGTATAACGGCATTTATAATTGTTTTAATCCTGCTATGGGCCCCAGGACGATATTTCGGGATAAATATTGAACAATATAAATTACGCGTCACATTGGTTGTCCGCGATTGACACCTAAACTACTTAACTGATTTCAATTTGTATATCTTGTGCTGTTTGTTTAATATAACTTGAAAGACAGCATGACTTTTATTTCGATTAGGTAATAATGGTCTTTGAAACACATTTGCTCGTTAAGAGTCTGAAATATGAGACGGCTTATTTCACCTATTTCAGTATCGTCATGTATCTCATTACGTGCTTGTTCGGTAATGTAATGTAAGACGCACGTACGTAAGACGCACGGTTTATCAAAATGTTCCGTCTAAAAAAACAGATTTTTTTTCAATCTTAGCAAATAGTTTTTATTTCAGAAAAGTAGTCTACATTTTATGAATAAAATTAACTTTTGGATTTAAAAAATAATAAAATAAAGAAATATTTAAATAAATAATATTTAATCTATCTGTAACAAAACACAAAAATATTAATTTACTTTGTTAGTAATAATAACTGGTTTTGTGCCTTTGCTTTAAAAAAAAAGCACTGAAGCGTGCGCATCGCTAATTTGTGAACAAGTAAAAAATATTCCGCGCGCTTTTTCTTTTCGCTGTATTGTTTTTATTTGAAAATGACGACAGAGTTTTATTTATTTCCTCGCAAATATGTTATAAAACGTGCGCTTTGATAATTACCGCACATCTATCATAATGTACCTACTATTATGACAATATGCAAGCGAAGCCGGAAAGGGCCGATAGTATTAGATAGGTAAGTCTAACTAACTGCGTTAGAATACGGCGGTAGTGTTTTGGACTTTTAGAAATCAATAAGGTAACAATTTCAAAAAACTTATAGATATTTCGTATTTTTTGCGTCACGTTTGTACTTATTGGTTATTCTGCGATTAATAACGACTGTTTATTCTATGAGATAACGATTATTGAATGATAACTAGGGTTGTTCCCCTCACTGTTTTACCTATACTTATGTACCTACCTAATTCACGGGCGCAACTAAATCTGTGGTGTAATTTTTTTTATAACATATTTGCTCGTAAAGGGTCTCCTATTTCACCAATTTCTGTATCGTAATGTATCTCATTACGTACTTATGCGGTAATGTATAATGTGAAACGCATCCTACCACTAAGGAATAATAGCGTCGAGTCTGATACCTTACTCTTGAAGAATATAATCAATGGTTCTAGTACTAATTAGTATTATTTTAAGCCTATGTTGTCCCAATACTGGGCAAAGGCCTCCCTGTCTTCCTTCTGTCTAGGTCGTCCCGCCGCCGCGTTGCCTCTTTGGCCGGCTATCGTCATTTGCGATTGGTCTTCCGCTGAAGGGTAATTTTATCCTAAAGATCGTCCGTTAGTACAGTTATAAATTTGTCTTTGTGCGGGGGCAGCCCTAGATAAAACAGGGGGAAATTCTGCCTATAACGATTCCTTTTCATTTCTCAGGCAGAATGACACATCGATTCGTAAAACATTATCTTATCGTATTATATCCGAATGTGTTTATCTTTAGGCGATCCTACATAACAAATATTTAACACACGTAATCTGGCTGATAAATTACTGTCTTGCTAGAATTTGAATTTGTCATGTTAAAATTCAAAGAAAATTTAGCAACAAATATTATTTTTACTTATTTGGTTCGCACTAGCTTCTGCTGGTGACCTCGGTTTGAAATTGAAATATAGGTAACTGTAGCTCCGAAACTGTGATTTTTTTTCAGGATAATAAGGAATAAACGATATTGGGGCGGGTTTCTAGTGTAATACAAACATGCGCGGCTCCGGAGGGGGGGGGGGGTCACGGGGGATATGACATATCATATACATTAGAATAAAAATCTAAAAAAAATCAAAATGTCTAATAGTAGGTACATAGACTATTTTTAAACGCGGGAAAACAACTGAAACGTCAACTACACGGGTAAAATCGTGGGGCGCTACTAGTAAAGTCTTTTTTACTCGAGTTTTTACCTACTCGTGACACCCCCCCCCCCCCAAAATCTGAGGCTGCGTACTGGTGACACCCCCCCAAATTCGAGGCTGGGACCGCGCCTGAATACTAATATGTATTAATTACTTGTAGCATTCCAGACTAGCGAAGGAAACTGATTGTTTTATGCCTTTTATCCGACAAAGAAGTTACATTTATTAGTAGTTAGTTGCAATGTTTAGTAAAAATGTTGGCTAGGTCGTTTCGTAACGGTGTCGGTGTGCGCGCGCGCAGCATCGATATAATAAACTAATTGATGTGCCTTCTCTCTCTCTCTCAAACTTCAGGCGCGCGGAATTATGCCATCGTTGGGAAGAGTGAGCTCACTCTTTCCGATCTCGTCGATTACAGGAAACGGTGAGCGCCGGACGTTTTTACCTATCACTATTCGTTGTCAACAACCAAAATAAGTAGAACCACAGCGTATCTCGCTGCTAGCGATTCTAGGGAGCAAGTACATTAGTTATGTGTAAATCACTTACGCTACTCACGGAGACACAGTTTATTAACAGTTTCAAGTTCCTCAGGGCACATCCATTGATTTATATCGATGGCCCACGGTGCGCGTGTGTGAGCGCTTCTTAAAAATTGGTTGTCATAACTTTTCCATAACGTGCCAAAACATTTAGGTAACCTAAAAAACTTACCAGTTAAGCCGCCGACCAGCTTGATTGAAGGGTAAGAGACGACTAGAGAGATAGCAGAATAGATGGCGGAAGCGATCGCTGCCGCTGCCAACGGCGGAAAAACTTGCCGATACCCGTCAAACGGCACCTGTGGGACATACGAAATAATTATAGAGTATACAATAGTAGGTACAGAAATGCGACCGTAGTCACAGATCAGAAAATAGTTACCGTAGTGGAGGCTCTGAGCCGGGAGGAGGCGGCTTAGGCAAATGACAATCAGGCAACGACTCGATGTCGAGTCGATTAGTAGCGGAATCCCAACCGGCAGTGATCGGCTCTACAGACGAGCACTAGAATTAGTTTGGAAATGTACCAAACTCTACCCCCCCCCCCTTTTTTCCTTTTCTTCTCCTAATCCAAGAAATGTGTAAAAAAAAGAGAATTGTATTCACAAAGATCACGGACCCCGGAGTCTATGAAGTGGCTAATTTAAAAAATGAAATGAAAATGAAATGAAAATGAAATGAAAATGAAATGAAAATGAAATGAAAATGAAATGAAAATGAAATGAAAATGAAATGAAAATGAAATGAAAATGAAATGAAAATGAAATGAAAATGAAATGAAAATGAAATGAAAATGAAATGAAAATGAAATGAAAATGAAATGAAAATGAAATGAAAATGAAATGAAAATGAAATGAAAATGAAATGAAAATGAAATGAAAATGAAATGAAAATGAAATGAAAATGAAATGAAAATGAAATGAAAATGAAATGAAAATGAAATGAAAATGAAATGAAAATGAAATGAAAATGAAATGAAAATGAAATGAAAATGAAATGAAAATGAAATGAAAATGAAATGAAAATGAAATGAAAATGAAATGAAAATGAAATGAAAATGAAATGAAAATGAAATGAAAATGAAATGAAAATGAAATGAAAATGAAATGAAAATGAAATGAAAATGAAATGAAAATGAAATGAAAATGAAATGAAAATGAAATGAAAATGAAATGAAAATGAAATGAAAATGAAATGAAAATGAAATGAAAATGAAATGAAAATGAAATGAAAATGAAATGAAAATGAAATGAAAATGAAATGAAAATGAAATGAAAATGAAATGAAAATGAAATGAAAATGAAATGAAAATGAAATGAAAATGAAATGAAAATGAAATGAAAATGAAATGAAAATGAAATGAAAATGAAATGAAAATGAAATGAAAATGAAATGAAAATGAAATGAAAATGAAATGAAAATGAAATGAAAATGAAATGAAAATGAAATGAAAATGAAATGAAAATGAAATGAAATGAAAATGAAATGAAAATGAAATGAAAATGAAATGAAAATGAAATGAAAATGAAATGAAAATGAAATGAAAATGAAATGAAAATGAAATGAAAATGAAATGAAAATGAAATGAAAATGAAATGAAAATGAAATGAAAATGAAATGAAAATGAAATGAAAATGAAATGAAAATGAAATGAAAATGAAATGAAAATGAAATGAAAATGAAATGAAAATGAAATGAAAATGAAATGAAAATGAAATGAAAATGAAATGAAAATGAAATGAAAATGAAATGAAAATGAAATGAAAATGAAATGAAAATGAAATGAAAATGAAATGAAAATGAAATGAAAATGAAATGAAAATGAAATGAAAATGAAATGAAAATGAAATGAAAATGAAATGAAAATGAAATGAAAATGAAATGAAAATGAAATGAAAATGAAATGAAAATGAAATGAAAATGAAATGAAAATGAAATGAAAATGAAATGAAAATGAAATGAAAATGAAATGAAAATGAAATGAAAATGAAATGAAAATGAAATGAAAATGAAATGAAAATGAAATGAAAATGAAATGAAAATGAAATGAAAATGAAATGAAAATGAAATGAAAATGAAATGAAAATGAAAATTTATTTTCGTTAACAAACGGTGCTTATCAATTCAATCAATATCTTAATCAGTAATTTCAATCCAGATGGAGAAGCATTGTCACCCAAGCTAGGAGTTAACCTGTGTGATGGCGTGACAATATCCTCCGCCGGAAGAGTAGAGATTTGTGTAATTGCTGCATTAGAGAAACAATGATGACAAAAGAATAACAAAAATATAAATATTTTTATAAATAACCAACGCTACCTATTTCCTGTTAACAGACAAATAAGTAAAGCAATCTGTTTGTGTGCGTAATGTGTGTGAGGGTGTGTGTGTGTGAGTGCGTGTGGAGTGTGTGTGTTTGGGTGACACCAACTGGTCTATCTACCATGGAGTTTTCAAAATATCCTCAGTTTCTTCATAGTTTTGCTGAAGCAACCAATGTTTTATGACAGTTTAAAACAATTTAAAAAATAGTATGCAATAGTGTAAATGTAACTGCACCCCGCGGTTGTATCCCCGTAGTTCACGTTTCCATTATTTTCTCGTGATAAAAAGTAGCCCATGTGCTACCTATTGCAGAATATAGTTTAACTGTGTTCCAAATTTCAAACCGATCCGTTCAGACGTTCCGACGTGATTGAGCAACGAACATCACAGAAAACAAACAGGAAACTAGGAATATCTACCGTATGCGCAACTCGCACTTGACCAGTTTAAACGCTGAGTTTGCAAATTACGTATAGAGCAAGAACAAAAGCTTTACACCGAAAGCACAGTGGGTCTAGCGCATAACGAAAAATGTCATCGCTTTGATGTTTCTCTCTCTTTTCTTTTCGCTTGAAATGATAGAGACAGGATTAGCAAGGCGATAGGCGATTTAGTTAGGCGGTACAAGCGCCGGTCTGATAGCTCCTGCCTTGTCGTTCTTGTGGAAGTGTCATACTTTTGTCGCGGCACATAACTTTGTTTCCATAGCTAACATACACCTCATCTGCTTACGATTGGTAGATACAAAGGAACCGTGCGGAAAAACCTGATCTATAATTATTACCTATTTTTGATCTAAGCGCTGTACCTTATGATGTATGCCGTGTATGATGAAGTGCAGTTTCATCATGAAGATGGAGCTGCCAGGGTCGAGGTGGAAGACCCAGCGATGTAGGGTGTACTCCAGGGCGGTCCACAGCAGCCCCCCCTGTGCCAAGTGGAGGAGGAACCCAGGAACCGACAGTTGCTCTGATACGCATGAGTCTGGAACAATTACAAAACAATGATCTGTTATCTATTCTATGACAATGAGAAAGTTGATAAAAAGTAATAGCCACGGACATCGGGTAATGGGGTTATAGCCTCTTTAACTAAGTAAAATTCCGTAATCTTCATTATTACCAACTACCAGCCCTGCGATTTTACCCGCGTAGTTCCCATTCCCATTATTTTCCAGTTAAAAGTAGCCTATGTCATATGTGTTCTTCCAGACTTTAATCTTTTATAGTAGTGGTAGGACTTTTTTGGTAGTGGTAGGACTCTTGACAGAGTCCGCCTGGGGAAGGACCACACCTTTGCCAGTTATTCTACCGCCAAGCAGTAATGTGCTCAAACATTACTGTGTTCCGGTTTGAAGGGCAATGTTTCCGGAGAAATTACAGGGCTTAGAGATTATAACACCTTAGATCTCTGGGTGACGAGCGCAGTGCAGTGCTAGGTAATGATTTGGACTCTTCATGTTCCAATAGCTGCGTGTCACTACGCTGTTATGTGGCAGGCATGTTGCTTACCATCAGGCACATGTCCTGATCGTCTCGTCACTCTTTATTTAAAAAAAAAAAATGTGTTCTAAATTTCAGCCCGATTCGTTACTACGTTACGAGGTTACGACGTGAACAAACATCAAAATATCCAAACATTGACATTTATAATATTAGTAGGAAAGTAGGATTTATAAAACTGAAGTGTCTGATAGTTTGAATACGAAATATTATTCTTTATCTGATTGTCAGAATTACGGGCAAGACTATAATATAACATTGATGAGTGAGCATTGTGCACGCAAATTTTAATAATATGAACATGACATACATAAGTAGAGTAGGCAGTAGGCATGCTGACTTAATAATCTTTTTAGTTCGTCAGTTAGATTGTTAAAAGATAATGTACACGTACTTTTATTCTATTTTGTTTCTTTTGCATTACAAACAAAAATGACGAAGATCCAATGCTTTGAAGTTTTGAGTGACGTCATTTCGTTGTACGACTGTTACGTCATGTTACGCGTAGACATGACATCACAACAATGGTATATTTTTGAACCAGTCATCCACGTGTAGAAACTGGTGTATTTCAAGAAAGACCTTTCGAGAACCTCTTTCCGCCATCAACCCGCACTTGACCAGGGTGGTGGATTATGGCCTAGACTCTCGTCTCGTGAGAGGAGATCCCTAATCCTAGCTGTGGGAACATAAAGTAGGCACTTGATTCTCTCTTGAGACTTGTTGTGTTGCAAAATGTTTGAAATACGACGGGCAGAAGTCGATCCAATTTTGGTTTGCTTATATCAAGAAGCATGGATTTCACGTGTTTATTTTAAACAACGTAGATGCAAGGGCAGACCCAAGGGGGATCATAGGGTTTATGACCCCCACTGGCGCCAAAACTGTATCCGCTCTTGCGTAGATGAGCATCGATAAGTAATATTTGTCTAAAACTGTCCGGATAAGAATCGAAATAAAAAGTTCATCGGATGTAAAAGGTTCGTGTTTAACAAGGACACATCACACGAAACGATGCAATAGGTAATAGTAGATTTATATTCGTGGGGTGTAATAAAACGCGCCCTTGTTCTGCGAGGCAGTAAACTGGACTCGGGGAATGCTTAATTGCCGAGGTGTAAACCACGCCCGTACTCAACGTAAGAGCTAGAACGATGCTCCTGGGGCTACATTCATTTTGTAGTTATGGGACTCTTTGTAGAGTCCGCCTGGGGAAGTACCACCAAATGAAAAGGATTAAAATGGTTCTTGTGGATTATCTCTAAAAACTTCTCGAATGGCGACCACGAACCGGCAGATGTAGGACGGCCGGCCACACGATGGACCGATGATATTGTCTCGTTCGGGGGAAGGCGATGGATGGAGGCGGCACAAGACCGGTCATTGTGCAAAACATTGGGGGATGCCTATTTCCAGCAGTGGAAGTCTGCAGGCTGCAAACGAGATGACGATCCCTAAACGATAGACATAATTATTATCGTGAACTTTTCTGTAGACCTTTTTAAGGTGTAGGTAGGTATGCCTGCATTATTATGATTTATCTCGTAATTCTAGTAGGGTTCAGCAAGTGCAGCGTTTGATATGTAAGAACATTGCGTGCAATGCGTGGGCAAAAAAAAATCAAACAGCGGGAAGCGACTTTGTTTTGGACCGCAACCGCAGGTTAACATCTAGCGAGATGTCAGTCAAGTGTTAAAACTACGAAAGTTAAAAAACTGCCAGAAACATTTTTGTGTTTGTATTGGTAACTGACTAACTGAGCGAAACATCGAAGTTACGCGACACTTCATGTAAAAGTCTTCCCAAAAACAGACAAAACAAATAATAACACAGAAATTAAAAAAAAAAAGCGAGAAAATTACAAATAGGTACTTAACGGCTTGTTTTCTTTTCTATCTAAGGGCTCACACACAAAACTGCGATGTGATGCGATGCGACGACGCGCCGCATCGGAGCAATTCGCCATCGCAAGTTCCTCCGATACGGCGTCGCATCGCATCGAATCGCATCGCATCGCAGTTTTGTGTGGGAGCCCTAACAAAGATAAAATACATACATTTAAAAATAAAGTTGAAGTGTCTGTTTGAAATTCCTAATTACTTAACAGTTTTTTTCACAAAATAAGTATTATTATGCAAACTAAGCAAATAAGTTTGTACTGAGGAAGCCAGATAAAAAACAGAACTAATTGATTGAAATGTTTACAGGCAAAACCATGAAGCTCAGCTAGTCTTCAATTAATAGAGGCCTCATATTACAGTATAATCCAAGGATAACAAATAAACATGAAAAGATATGCAAGTCGTTGATAAAGAATACTGTCCATACGTGACTACGATAAGTAGGCACCGCTGATAGCCGGAGTTAATGATTCACGATGGAGAAATGCAAACATCGTGCAACCTATTCATTGATTGCACGATTACATTTGGTAAGTTTATTTTATTTTATTCAAGATTATTTTGTTGTTGGATGATTGCTTGGTTTCGGGTCGAGGTTTTCCATCCTTGAGGACTGGTTCAATAGGGCGCATGGAGTTGCGGTGTGAGATTCGGGAACCTCCATGTGATGCATCCTGGAGATAAGCCAAGAACTTCCCTTGGTGGGATTTTGATAAGTTAAAGAATAGGGTACCGGATTGGGTCAAAAATACACCATTCTAACATGGACGTATAAAAAAAGTCGGACGTAGTCTCGCTAAAACAAAAACTGTTTCCCTAGAGTCGGCCACATTTGCACGTGTGTGTTGTCAGGTAGTCACTGATAGGGTGACAAGCACACATATACACAAGTAGCGCGTGTAATGACCCACTGATGTGTGCGTGTCAGCCTGTATGTGACAGCGCACACGTGCATATTATGTGGTCGACTCGATGGACTCAGTTTTTGTTCTAGCGAGACTACCTCCGACTTTTTTTATACGTCTATGCATTCTAATTAGTCCGTCAGCTAGATCATCAAAAAATATGGGGCACGTATTTTTGTCCTTTAAAAATATTAGAAATCGACAAAGATATCCAACAAAGATAGATAGATAGATCATCCAACTTCGAGAGTGGGGGGGTCGCGACGTCACTCGTGGGTAAAAATCGTACCCACGAGTGACGTCATGCGAAACTTCTAAGCGCTGTGTCTTCGTAATTTTTTGTTTGTAAAACAAAAGAAAAAAATCGTTTTTTTTTAAGATTCTACCCTATCACCATCCCGACGAGACCAGCAGTTCTACTACGAAGTCCGTTAAAAATCGGATGATTACATATGTCTTACTCTGTTTTGCGCCCGTCAAAATCGGATGGGTACATATGTCTTACTCTTTTTTGCGCCCTTAAAGATCGGATGATTACATATGTCTTACAAAACCGGTTTCGATTTTTTTCTGCTTTCGGACCTTATTTTGTTCAGGCAAAGGTTTATTTTCCCATAACTATTGTATTGATATATTACCTATTGAATAGGGCTTTAAAATGAGACCCATAACGGCATTCACGCGGAACAAATTTCTCGAAATATCGGCAGTTTAAACCGGCCGGTCCGGGCGCCATGACGCCCGCGCGTGATTTACGACGTAGTTCAGTGAAGTGCTGATTATTTGTGTAAATTAGTGTGTTTCGTGATTATATATTGGTAAGTGGCTTATTTTAATACATTTTAGGGCCCTTTAGCTATCTGTTTTACTATTAAAATGTAAATAATGCTTTTTAGATTTTTGACACCAAAGATCGGAATGAGCCATATGACTTACGAAAATGGCGGCCATTTTTCAATTGTCGTTCCTCACATTTTGCCTAATTGAGTATAGATTATTTTAATTATCGGTTCTACTAGTATTTTAATAAGATTCCTGAATATATTTTCTATCGATCGGTATATAAATATAATGCCTAAATACCTAAATCGTACCACACGAAATGTTTTAAAAAACCGGTCCGAAACGGCACGCAATTTTTGTTCTATTAGGTATTTTCAAAGTCGAAAATATCAAAATATAAGTATGAAAGCATATACTTTGTAGTTTCGATTTATAAGGGGTAGATATCACTGTTTATAAAAATCATAACAACCTATACATAAAACAATATACTTTCTTCACAAACACCCACTTTTTCAAAAGTGTAACTTTTTTCGACTGCGGGTGTAAAGAAAAATCTGTGTAAAATTAAGTAAAAATATAATACAGAACAATTATATATCGTTTTGTAGCTTATTTCAATAGCTTTATGATAAAGTAGCTCAAAGCATCCTAGATCGAACTAATCGATCACTAGGTATAAAAAAATGCGCATGGTGCGCACGCCGCGCGCAGAAAAGTGCGCGGTTCAAACCCCGCCGATCCGAGGGTGTTTTTGAATTTCTTAGTACCTCCGATTTGTAAAGGACTTGAATTTCTAAGTACCTCCGATTTCGAAGGGTTAAACTATAAATCGGCTGAACTTATGGGCGTTTCCTACCACGAAACATAATCGGTCGGTTGATCGGATCGGGCGTTTCGTTCATTCCGACCGACATAGATTTGACAGTTTTTGTGTCGTAAACCTTACTCCGAAAGCATTTAATTCGAACGATAATTTGAGTTTGAGAAGTGTTTCATCGTTAAAATTCACGATATCAAATCACTTGTCGTGCGACTATCATTTGAAGTTTGAAGCTTGTATCTTTAAAAATTGACTGAAGTTGTGTCTTGTGTGAAAGGAAAGCAAATCAAAGTTATAAATGTCACTAGAAACGTTTTGGGCCATTCTGGAAGAAGATTAAGAGACGATTCACACGGCGCGGCTGCCAAACGCGCCCGCGCGCGGGCGCGGCAGATTTCCATATAAAATTGAATTCAATTCACACGACGCGGTTTACGGCCGCGGCGGCTGCGGCAGCCGCGCGGCGCCCGCGTGGCTGCGCGGGATTCTTGCGCAGTAGCTTTCCGGAGCAGAAACCGCGAAAACCTGCGGTCTCGTGAGTATTGAAACAAAACCGTCGCGCGGCGCGGCACCGCGCGCGGCCGGGGTTGGCAGCCGCGTCGTGTGAACCGGGCCTTAGAAAGCAGGTTAAATCGTCTGCGCAGACAACAACAACGCAGACGCATTCCCAAGCCTCTACACACAAACTTAATACCGGACAACGAGTTTATTGTAGCCCATTAGCCGATATTCATATTTCGAAACTCCCAAAACCCGAATGTGTCAACACTATAATTGTGCTCTCGTGAACCCAAAAGGCACTTAAGCACTATTGTGATCGTAATATTGAACCCAACGTACAATTTCTACTAAACATTTCACTTTTGTTGATAATATTTTAATCGCGTAGGTTATTTTCAACAACCACTCGAAAATACACACTTGTGTCACAGCATAAAAACTATTTGGCTGCATTTGATAAAATACAGTCAAGTTTACGTGAGAATGATTGTGTTTGGACCTTGCTCTTGAGTTGAGAAAGTAACATAAAAACAAACTGATTTATTGTTTATTTTGGTTGACCATAATACCCCGTTTACATTATTCCAGTCCAGCGACCGAATCCAGCACTGGATTGCTTACTGGAATAATGGAAACCGGCGCTGGAAAGCATCAATCCAGTGCCAATGCATTCCAGTGCCGGTTTACATTATTCCAGTAAGCAATCCAGCGCTGGATTCGACCGCTGGACTGGAATAATGTAAACCGGGTTATAAGGTACCTACGTCTTTTTTTACGTAATGGCACTTAGTGTTTTTTGTATTTGTCATGACACAGTTGAAATATCGAAATCATGCATGTTAAGTGACTTTTCAGAAATAAAATACTAAAACTGAAGTAAACATAAGGTTTTCTTCGCATCGCATCGCATCTAGAAGTCCATTGGGGGCTGGAAAGATTCGGGAAGGTTGCTTGGCTGATATTTTGATACTCCGTAAGGACGCTCATGAACTGACGAGCGTGAGTCCGAGGATTCGACGTAGGGCCACTTGAAGACTTCTAACCAACTTTTTGTGTTTCGGGGAAATTTGCCACCGACCGGCGGTTTGGGCGAAGGAGAACGTGACGAGAGACATCGGCGGCGTATTTAGGTGGGTCGTACATTTGGCCTGCCGAGAGAGGGCCAAGGTTCCTCAGATGTAGAGACATTCGTCTCCACTCAATGGTCAGTCCTAGAGGTGGGCCATTGGTGTGCTGGCGAGCCAGAGATAGGGCTAACCACAGAAATTTAAATAATGAGTATTATTTAGATTTATATGGGACTAACGCTCAAAACATGCTCATGACAAAGGTTGAAACGCAGCAGAATTCGCGGAAGATTACGAAATCGTTGCTGTGTTTCTACCGTAAGAGACCAAGATGGACCCACGTCCTTTACAACAAAAACGTGCAACTAACTTCAGTAAGTCTAATTTAGGATATGTAAACTCTTTAAATTTAGGTTTCAGCTATAAGTAAAACCTCAAATATCGTAGTACCTGGAAAATATTGCTATCAGTCCTATGTATCGATGTTGTTAAATGTTTTGTTTCTAACGTATATTAATAGCTTCCTGCATTTTTGTGGTCAACTAAATAATGTAGTTTTTATTGTGTCAGGTCGTATCGCGTCTTGGTGTAGTGTGCTGTATTGTATTGTATAGTAAATTTATTGTTCTCAGTATGAAATTTGAGTTAAATGAACTGAAATTTAATCAATAATTGTTATGGCAGAACTGTTAGGTTGAACTAGTTTTAATAGTGGACGATTTGCAGAGTCCGCCTTGGAAAGACTGGGGAAGTACCACCTTTGCCAGTTATACTGTCGCCAAACAGTAATGCGAAAACATCACTGCGTTCCAGTTTGAAAGGCAATGTTTCCAGTGATATTAAAGGGCATAGAGGGCATAAAAGATCTTATATCTCTGGGTGATGAGCGCCGTGCAGTGCTAGGGAATGATTTGGATTCTTCATGTTTCAATAGCTGCGTGTCACTTTGCTGTTAAGGGCAGGCATGTTGCTTACCGTCACGCACATGGCATGCTCGTCTCGTCACTCTACATAAAATTAAGTAGGTAAATACTACGTCATTTTTATAGTCATTGAATTATTTTCTAAACTTAAGATGCCGCTAACTTTGCTACACGAATTTTATCATGGTAGTAGTGCTTGCTACCTTTTTAACTGCGGATGCTAAAACGACGGGGTGCTGTAAAGGTGCGCTTACACGAGGGCAATAATTGCTCGGCAACACGAATGGACCGATCTGGAGCAATTCATGGAGCAATTTCAATAAATTGCGGCATTATTTCGGCGATATTGCTTCTAATTGCTTCAGATATTTCATATTGCTCAATGTCGCAGATACGAATTGACGAATATCCAATGGGCTTGGAAATTCCTAGCAATTTTTGTATATATCTCATTCGCACTTGTTTGTTTTGCGGCTTGCCGTCTTGCTTCCGCGGGGAGAGCGAGAGGTCGGGTGGCGCTACAAGCCGCCGCAGCAAGAACAATGTCGTCCATAGCAAGCAAATTCTGAAATGCTCGTGTAGGACAGTATTGCCTAGTTGATGAAGTTGCGCCATATCGCTCAATATTGTATTGCGCACTATTGATGCTTGTTGCCGTTGCCGTAAATTGCTTGATGTAGTCGTGACGTCATAGTTGACGAGTATTGACTGGAATTTGCTCAATTCTAGTTGCCCGTATAAGCCTTAAGTTTGACGTACTCTTATGTGTGTGGGTGGAATCATAGCTGTTGAAACATTTTTTTCATTGATTATATAGGTGAATTAGGCGGGAGTGTTCTTAGCTATATTTCATTAAAATCGGATCAGCCGTTCCAAACTTATCAGTTTTTTTGGTGCCGCTGGCTGCGGTACGAATCTTAGACGCATTATGGATATTTGATTTACTTTCAAACATAGGTACGTGTTATGTATACTTGTGGAATTATTTGAATTACGTAGACGTGAACCAATATGGAGCGTAGACACACCCCGGACACTCGGCCTAAACTCCAAACAAACGGTGAAGTCGACATACCTACACTCACACAACTGCGCATATGTCGTTCGAACACATTTACGCATGTGTGCGTGTCATCTAGGGTTACTAAATTATTTTATGGAATAGCTGTGACCCGTGAGTTCACCTGCCTGTGGCTTACAATCTTGTGTTGGATCTTTAATGTAGGTAAATATAACTTTCATCAACAATCAGAAGGGAGAAGATTTAAAACAAAATAGGAGATAATAAAGGTACCTACCATGTACGAATTGATTTTTAGTTAAGTACACTTACCCAAAGAGAAAACTTTATTCTAACAACGAAAGCCGCAGTTTAAAAACAACAAGTTTAATAATTTCGTCACAGGACTTCAGTGTTGGCGCGTACTTCTAACCAGAATAGCTTAACACAGTTTATAAAAATGATTCAATCTTTGTAGAAATTCTTATGAAATTAAAAATCTCTTATTCTTGTTTCGTATAATAGACGAAAAATTTGGTACCATTTTGTTAAATAATGCAGCATGATGGTCGTATTCTCATAGAAAATTATCGTCCGATATAATATTTTTAGGAACCAGAAGTGGTTTCATATTTTTAAAACAACAATTAACAAATCACACCAGTTTCTATTATCAAATTATGAATTATTACACAAAATCACAGTAATTACTAAAATAATAAATCTTTATATCTTAAGCACGTCCAACCCAGACAAGCGTCCCTCCAAAAAGAAAAGAAGATCAAGATTCCAGAAAAGAAGTTAGGTTCCAAGGAGGCGGCAGCTATCTTCATAAAACCTCTTTAGTTGCGTCACATCATGTTTGGCTCCGCCCTCTGCCTAGGTGAAGTTCCTAACACGGCCTCTCCTGATGCAGCGTCGTCCTCGACCGCTCGATCACGAATGGATGGATGGTCCTGGGACAGAACCACTGTTTATTTCTTCGTGGCCATCGTGATCTGGAATACGACATAAGTAAAAGCACAGTTCTAACACTCCTTAGATGTTGATTTGAAGAGTTGAATAAGATTTTATCAACAATCACAAGATCACAACTGTTACCATCCACTCCTAACAGTCACGATATGACAAAATAAAAAGTTGGTGATAAGCTGGTAGTTTTTGGTTTAGTCATGTTTAAGACTAGTTGTAATCGCCACATGATATCCGACCACTCGTTGGTTGCACTCGATGCGAACCAAGTTTAGTAAAGGTACACAGTAACGTTCGACTCGGTCGTACCTGACCTTGAGTTATGCTACAACTAGTGGAATAGGTAATTAGAAGCACTGAGGTCATGGATATCTGAATCAGAATTAGAAACATAGTAGTGGATAGATCTCACCAAAGTTACTATTTTAAACGCGTCGTTGAGATGATCCTTAACATCTGCGAAGGCAAGGTTCGAGACATCACCGCGTGATGTTGCTGAACCTGTGCTAGCCCGGCCTGTTCCCCAGCGCCAGGCTCTACCGCAGCGACGCCACACGGAGGCTCTGGCGCAGCGACGCCACACGGAGGCTCTGGCGCAGCGACGCCACACGGAGGCTCTGGCGCAGCGACGCCACACGGAGGCTCTGGCGCAGCGACGCCACACGGAGGCTCTGCCGCAGCAACGCCACACGGAGGCTCTGCCGCAGCAACGCCACACGGAGACTCTGCCGCAGCAACGCCACACGGAGGCTCTGCCGCAGCAACGCCACACGGAGACTCTGCCGCAGCAACGCCACACGGAGGCTCTGCCGCAGCAACGCCATACGGAGATTCTGCTGCAGTGACGCCTCACGGACGCTCTGCCGCAGCAAAGCTACACACATTACGTCACACGCCATAGGTTGCTGCACACTGCAAGCGCACGTGGACCGGCTCATGCCATAGGTAGCTGCCCGAGAGCAAGCGCGCATAGCCACACACATTACGTCACACGCCATAGGTAGCTGCACACTGCAAGCGAACGTGGACCGGCTCATGTCATAGGTAGCTGCCCGAAAGCAAGCGCACATAGCCACACACATTACGTCACACGCCATAGGTAGCTGCACACTGCAAGCGCACGTGGACCGGCTCATGCCATAGGTAGCTGCCCGAGAGCAAGCGCGCATAGCCACACACATTACGTCACACGCCATAGGTAGCTGCACACTGCAAGCGCACGTGGACCGGCTCATGTCATAGGTAGCTGCCCGAAAGCAAGCGCACATAGCCACACACATTACGTCACACGCCATAGGTAGCTGCACACTGCAAGCGCACGTGGACCGGCTCATGTCATAGGTAGCTGCCCGAAAGCAAGCGCACATAGCCACACACATTACGTCACACGCCATAGGTAGCTGCACACTGCAAGCGCACGTGGACCGGCTCATGTCATAGGTAGCTGCCCGAGAGCAAGCGCACATAGCCACACGATGATACTGCACACGTCTTGACGGCGACCCTTCACCGGCACCGCCACATGGAACGACGTGCTCCGCAGCCACTTGGGTTCGTTGTCCATAAGACCCTGCAACAGTTCAAGTCATGAAGCAAGGTTTCAATGATCGTGTAGTACTCTTTGATCCCGAAGTCTTAACTTCACTTAGCTCTTATATCTCCCTGACCAACACAAATTTAAAATTCAAAACTTTGAGAATGTTTTCTGTTCTCATTTACGCAACAATCCTGCTGTTGCCGATTAACTTCAAGTAACCCTGATCCTGTAGTACGCTATTTATCTTGAACATCGCCCCAAACAAACTTTTATCGTAACATCTACAATGCTAGTAGTTTTAACACTGTAATTGTCAAATTGTGTAAGCCCAGCGCGGCTCCTGCGAACAAATATGCATTACCTACAACAGGTCTAGATTCTTCGATAAAATTCAGAAATTATTCAATAACAGGGATAATCTATTTCATTCCTCTTTTAAAAACGATGATTTAATAGACTTGTTATCGCCCAAGCGAGACACATCTGTGAGCCACTACCAACTCCGGTGAGCTTTTGATGTCACCAATTTGGTTATAAACCGGGGTGGTTATTTGGTTCAATACATCCGTGCCTATTGAAATTAGCACACTAGTTTTTCTGAGGGTACTCGTACCACAAAAAAAGTCTATCTCCAATGAAGTTTTTGGAAAGGTCAAGAATATCGTAATCAAATAATCAAATCAAATAAAATAAAAAGTACCTATCGCAAGACGACTTTAACACTTGGCTGCCGATTCAACTCATCAAATGACACGAGGACACGTGTCTGTTTTGCTTTTTAACGTTGAGAAATAAAAGTCAATGTAAATAAAGCAGTACGCTTTGACCAGTATATCGATTAAATACGTCAACCGGTATCTCATCTCCGTAAGCAGCGAGATTTTACTTATCTAGGCATTGATACGAAACATTTGATGTAGGTACCCTGAGCACCATGAAATCGGTAATAAACTGTGTCTATGTCTGTAGCGTAAGAGGTTTACACTTATATAGATTGGTGGATCTACTAGACCCCTAGTATCGCTAGCGATGCTGTGGTTCTACTTATTTTGATCATTGACAACGAATAGTGATAAGTAAAAACGTCCGGCAGTGACCGATTCCTCCATCCGAAAAGAAAGGAAAGAGTGAGCTCGCTATCTAGGCATTTCGTGACAAAAATGACTTGGTTCGGTGTCTTAGAGTCAGTGCGACGCTTAACATAGCGTTAATTAATCGTGTAACAGACCCTTTTTTACAATTCGTACACATGAACGGTGAAATGTTAGACAATTTATAAATGTTGATTTTATATCCGCATTCATTATTTTAGGTCAACAAGATTGTATGTTGTAGATGACCAACAATACAATTTGTAACATTGGACTGAAACCTGCGCGCTGTGGAGATAGTTACGTGTGAGTGAAAGTTTACGTGATCAGAACAGATTTTCACAGAAGCGGGTCAATTCGGGAATATTTCACAGATCATTTTAGGCTTTATATTGGTTTAACAAAATAAATTCAGCTAACTCGTTATGTTAGAATTGGCAACAAACATCGCAGCCTGACCTCGTAGGTCAGTAATTCTCCAAATAACGATATGGCGTTTTGAAGTCATTCGATAGACCTCTAACAATATTAAGGCATGGTAAATAGGGCAAATTGATGAGTAAGTACACGGTATTTTAAACAAATTGTCAGCGACATTGAATTTTTCGGGGAAACTGACCGAAATTCAGTCTTAAAATTGGACCAAGTGCGATTATCGGCAATCCAATCGTTTAACCATGCATCCTCCTTAAGATACTTTCCAATCCGCGACTACCACTCGTGGTCGCTCCAACGATTGAGGTCACATCCATGGTCTATCTCCGCGCACTAAACATCAAAATCGTGAACGTTCGGATCAAAATTTGAAATGTAGCAACGACTAGGTTTCGATACAGCAAAGAAGATAGTGCATTCAAGGCTCAATACGCACTGTTATCAGTATAAGTTGGAACGGACTCACCAAACTTGCTGAGCTTGCCATCTACGACCAGTGGCGTAGAAACCTGGCGTTCCGGCGTTGGACGTGCTTTAGATGCGTATGCCGAAGTCGTTAATCTATCCTCTAGTGTGTTTAATCTAACCATACAATTGTATCTAGAACATAATTACATGTGCTATTTTCTCGAGATCGGGTTTGAGGTCTATGTGTCTTTAGACCGAGAAGCTCGATCCGACATAATAAAAACAAATTTACTTACGTATGTTAACAAAAATAAAATGAAGAGATATACGCACACAAAGATGGTAGGCACAGAACACATTTTTACAATGAAAAAGTGAAAAACAAAAGGGTGCGGTGATAGCCAGCAGATACGTGAGCGGTTTTCGAATCCCACTTCTGATTTTAGGAACCAGAAGTGGTTTCATATTTTTAAAACAACAATTAACAAATCACACCAGTTTCTATTATCAAATTATGAATTATTACACAAAATCACAGTAATTACTAAAATAATAAATCTTTATATCTTAAGCACGTCCAACCCAGACAAGCGTCCCTCCAAAAAGAAAAGAAGATCAAGATTCCAGAAAAGAAGTTAGGTTCCAAGGAGGCGGCAGCTATCTTCATAAAACCTCTTTAGTTGCGTCACATCATGTTTGGCTCCGCCCTCTGCCTAGGTGAAGTTCCTAACAATATAATAACCCTTCGTTGAGTCCGCCTCGCGTCCGCGAGGGGGAGGAAGCTTGAAATTGGCGGGGGGTGGGGAGTGTCCGTTCTATCTATATTATCTATTAGACCAATCACTGGATAGGTATTAAATAATCTTTGGTATTTAGGGTATTATAATGTATTAGGTATCTAATATTGTGGTCCTGTGATCGAGTGACGCTTCTTGTCATGGCCATCTAGATTTCCGCGGGAACGATTGTCAAAGATAAAAAAAGGTTTAAAATAAAAAAAAAATACAATTTTTTTGTATTTTTTTGATTTGAAAGTAGGTAATACTTGGTTAATTCTCTCGGTTCATTCTGAAACCTCCAGTAGGGTTCGGCTCCCACTTTTTTGAGATTTATTTTTTAGCAGTTCATATCTGAGCATTTTCCCTGATCTACAACAACAAGTTAGTTTACGAACTAACTATTCATCGACCCTCTTATTTGATCAGAAGATAAGCCGTGATAAGCAGATGAAGGTCGCTAGGTATCTAATCTCAGTGGACGCCATTGACATGTAACCGTAACGTTAGCGTACGGTTACATTTACGGTTTAGTTAGCTAAACCTGATAGAAACTGCAAAGCACGCTTATAAAAAAAAATGGTTGTCTGTAAAGTCGGTTTACTGACGATGGTTAAACGTGACAACGTCTTAAGAAATCAGTACGCTGATAGCGCGAGTTGTGATACCGCTCGACTCGGCGGGTGGCGCCCTCAGCGCTCAGCTTCGTCCGCATGGCACGAACGACGAACTAACGGTAACGGTAACGTTACATGACGTCATGTTTTGCGGGCGTGCAGCCGGCTTCACCGAATTATAAGACGTTATCACGTCAAAAACAAAACAATCAACAATGTTGCATCCAAAGAGTTTACACGTTTCCTTTACCCAGTTATACTACATCTACGGTTAGACCGTTCATACTTTTCACCAAAATACATTTATTTCTAACTAGCGGCCCGCTCCGGCTTCGCTCGAATAATAACCTAGATATCAACTGCAGCGCCATCTGCCGTAGCCTATGTTACTCGGGAATAATGTAGCTTTCCAAAGGTGAAAGAATTTTTGAAATCGGTCCAGTAGTTTCGGAGCCTATTCATTACAAACAAATATTTCCTCTTTATAATATTGAGTATAGACGAATGAAGAAATCAAAAATTGCCTTTCCGAGAGCTTGGTCGACGCGACGCGTGACCAAAATGATGGCGTTTATTTCTCCCAACGTATTACCTAACCTAAGTGTTGCCATTCAGCGTAGTAAAGCCAACATCATAATGGGCACGCTTCCGACTGGAAGTGGGACCTTCATTCGTCTATGGATAATTCAGACGTGCTTAGTGTAAGTAGTTAGAGTTATCGTTAAACCAAATAATTTTGTAGAGATGTAAGACAACAACATCTTTTGTATTCTTTCGTTGGTCTATCTGTTACGTATATTGAGTTACGCTACTTACGTCGGAGTAAAATTTTCTGACGGTCAGCGTACTTTATCAGAATTTGAGTTACTTACACTCAAAGTTTGACCTAATTTTTGAAGTGAAAACTTCTTTAGGCGCGCCTAAACAGATTTTTCGTGGCCTGTGAGTTGAATTCATTCGTCACGCTCGGGTATGATAAGAAAGCTTCGGGTAAACTCGGGACCATGGCTATTGGCCATCTAGAAATACGTCAGCCAATGGGAAATGCTGAAAAGGCGTGGACAGGTCATCATGACATAGCCATCTAGAAACGCATCAGCCAATGGGAAATGCTGACACATTTCTAGATGGCCATGCCAAGATGGCGAGGCCACGCCCTCCGGTTACACCCGTGTAGTTTCTAAGGTAAGCCATCAAATTCTGAGTATAAGTTTTCACTTCTATCGGCAGTTCCTATGACTGCCAATTTTTTTTTCTTATTTTGAGTCGTACTTACCTCAGTAGTGAGGATCCCTTCACGTCCTAAAAACCATGTTATAAAACATTTTTTACAAGCTTTTAGTATGAAATTTTGCGTAAGGTAAATAAGATGACTAAAGGAACTTCGCAATAAAATGACACTACCCCATCGCGCTGTTCTGTACCATCGCGTATGGGTTAATTCGATTCGTCTTGACGAATACCTACTTTGTTGCTAGATGGTAACGAAGGTTATGGAGCTGGCAGATAGCTATTAATAAATTTTTTGTTATTTTCTTAGTAACAAAAAAAGGTTGTTTTAAAAAGTTTTGTTTTTAAATAAAGTTTCTTTACCTCCACAAGCAACTGTGTCCATAAACGCAGAGTATCCGAGGTACAATATAACAGGCACCCAGAACATAGGCACGAGGTACCACGGCGTGTAAGATATGGCCTCTAGCAGCGGATGATGGAAAATTCTGCATTGTCGGTACACTGCGCTGTTCACCCACTCACGGTAGTGTGGGACCACTCGCTCTAGCTGGCTGAGGATTGGCTGCGACCAGTCTAAGCGACCCTGAAATTAAAAAAAAAACAGTCAAACAAATAAAAATGAATATCGATTTTTATCCGACTGAAAGAAGTTTGACTGAATGTTTTTCGCGCTGCGTCTACGCTAGGAGAGCCAAGCACGAGCGGAGCACAATACGGTGTTTGACAATGTTAAAAATATAGCATAATTTATGATCATCCTATCATTAATCCTAATGTGTTATCATTAAATAAACATATTTCACTCTATTTTGGAATATATAGTGTGTATATTTTGTATAATACGCCGATGAAAATTTTACAAATACTGAATTATAATCTGCGACGTAAACGCTGTTTCTAGGCACGTGACGCGCGTGACGTCACCTGCCAGTAAATATTCAATCTACAGCAAACGGGTTCTTTGAGAACACTGATTTGTTTACTGGCACGTGACGTCACGCGCGTCACGTGACCAGAAACAGCGTTTTTGGCGGGGGTTTTGAACTTTTTACTTTAAACATTTATTTTTAATGGTAAAACAGTGAATCTTGCGGAAATATTCATGTAGTATGGTAATCAAAAATCATTTAAACGGTTTTACAAATTTAGTCAAATACCGTATTCGTCTAGCGCAGCGCGCGCGTTCGAGGCTTGTAAGTCGGTCTACACTAGACGAAGTGTGTTCGGCTCGTGCTCCGCTCGTGCTCGGCTCTCCTAGCGTAGACGCAGCTTTATATGTTTGTTAATTTCTTTATGCCCACGTATCTTCCAAACGATTTTGGCAAATGAAAGAAGTCATGAAAAATAAAGATATACCAACCTCTGAAAAAGGAAAAATTATGAACATTTGCATAACACCATTCCTCTCTTACGGTAGCCAAACATGGGCTCTTACAAACAAACATATGAAGAAGCTAGAAGTGTGTCAAAACTCTAAGCAGCGGAGTGCTCTACAAATAAAATTAAAAGACAGAGTAAGATTAGAAGTCATCAGAGAAAGAACAAAGGTAGTTCCCATAGCAAAGACCATTAGTAAATTAAAATAGAGATGGACAGGTCACATGGTAAGAGGCATACAAAAGTGGTCTCAAAAGGTGACTTATTGGTATCCTCGAGGAGAAAAAAGGAAAAGAGGGAGACACACATACGCAGGTGGGAGGATGATCTGAAACGGACAGCGGGAACCACATGGACGAGGAAAGCGGGTAACAGAGAAGAATGGAAAAACTTGGAGGAGGCCTATGTCGAAAGACAAACTGGAGAATAAATAATTATAAAATGAGAATAAATATGTTTACTGATATATTGTTAATATTCCAGAAATAAAGGCTATCTTTATCTTTATCTTATCTTCCAAACAGCTGGACGGATTTTGACAATTATAATATCGTTGGATTCTTCTCAATCACCCAAGTGTCTTTAGATAAAATAATATAATGTTTTTTATCTGTTGATTTTCGCAGTCGGGTTTTTTAAATTAAAGTTATTATTCTAAATATTAAAACGTGAAGCAAAAATTTTGTACCCCTATTTACAAAAATTGCGAGGACGTGATACGAAATTTCTCACACTGTTAGTTTACTAGAGCGCCCTGAGGGTTTACCCGCTAAGTTATTTTTTATTAATTTTTTAGCCATTCCCGTTATTTTCCCGTGACAAAAAGTAGATGTAAAAAGTAAAAGACGAAAAGTGTGTTCCAGATTATAATATAACTGTGTTTCAAATTTCAACCCGATCTGTTCAGACATTCCGACGTGAATGAGCAACAAACACCCAAACTTTGTCATTTAAAATATTAGTAGGATACTATTTCGAACTGTAGGTATGGGGCGCTCATCATTCTAATACATACCTACCTACTTACCTACTACAACTAAATTTACTTTGTGGAATTTCAATGGGTTTCAATTACCTAATGTAGTGAAAAAGTAGTAGGTATCTTTAAAATTTTACCTATTGTATTGTCTTGTGGATACCTATTGTACGCTGTTGTATGCAAATAAACATATCTTTACATTTTAACAACATAACATTTGAATTTTGAAATCACGTAATTAAATTAATATTTACCTAATAACTACTAGTCTAGTAATACCTTATACGAGTATTAAGAGAGTGGTAGTACCTATGTACCCAGCAATGGGATAAGAAAATATGATGATTAAAATGTTTTGAAGCATTGTGATTTTAGACATTGGACCAAATAAGTATAGTTTTTATTTGAAAACCGATTTAAGTGAAAATCTATAAAAATATTTAATATCTAATAGGTATGTAATGGTATCATGATGTTTGTTCCCAGTTAGGGGCCTGCGGTATTCGCTACCGCTGTGGGTAGCGGTAAATACCGCGCGGGTTTCGCACGGGTTTCGCGCGGGTTTCGCGCGGGTTTCGCGCGGGTTTCGCGCGGGTTTCGCGCGGGTTTCGCGCGGGTTTCGCGCGGATTTCGCGCGGGTTTCGCGTGGGTTTCGCGTGGTATTTTGTACGTTCCGCCTGGGTACGCGGTATTTTTGGTGTGAACAGAAATATTACCGCGTACCCATTCGGGCTTCGCTATCGCAGGCGGCAGCGACTACCGCTCCGGTGTGAACAGGCCTTAACTCTTCACCATGTCAACTGATATTCATAATATTTGCATTTATTACTGTGTCCCGGTTTGAAGGGCAATGTTTCCAGAGACATTACAGGGCTTAGAGATATAATATCTGAATAATATAATATCTAGCGCAGTGCAGTGCTAGGTAATGATTTGGACTCTTCGTGGTCCAATAGCTGCGTGTCATTGTGCTGTTTGTTATGTGGCAGGCATGTTGTTTACCATCAGGTAGGTACATGACCTCCTCATCTCGTCACTCTATATTATAAAAAAAATACATCAATTTATACCGTTGTCGTTCGTATTACAATTTATATCGATTAGTCGTATTTTATATGTTTTTTTTAATGTATATAATAGAGTGACGAGACGAGCAGGACATGTGCCTAAAGGTAAGCAACATGCCTGCTACATAACAGCACAGTGACACGCAGCTATTGAAAACACGAAGAGTCCTCATAATTCCCTAACACTGCACTGCGCTCGTCACCGAGAGATACAAAATGTTTTATCTCTATGCCCTGTAATTTCACTGGATACATTGCCCTTCAAAACGAAACACAGTAACGTTTGCACATTAGGTACTGCTTGGCGGTAGAATAACTGGCAAAGGTGTGGTACTTCCCCAGACGGACTCTGCAAAGACTCCTACCACCTACTAATAATACCAATGTCAATATCCGAATAAAGCAGAACGGGCTGTTAGTAAACAATAAAAAGAAAAGATCGAAAGCGGTCTTAGTCTATAGTTTTTATCGAATTATCCATAATTGTGTCCTTGTACACTTATTTGTTTTAAACGTAAACGTCAGGGCTTCCAAACTACTTAGTAAAATGACCACAATCTCGTCTCCTTCATCGATGTCCCCGATAAATCAACCACTTGACGTGTACATACTGAATGCAAACTACCTGCCCAAGACTGCTGGATCCATTAAACAAATTGGTCTTAAACTATCTGACGACAAGTGATATTAACGAGGTTACCTACACCGCAGCACTTGGACAAAAAGGGGCGTATTTCAGTCTTCATATAAACATATGTATTAATCAAATTATCCAACAAAATTGATTTCGATTTGAAGACACCAAGATTGTAACTATCGGGGAATACCCACTCAGACATAGACATAGACATTTATATCACAAAAGTAGAGTCAAACCTCTTCGTTCTAGTAATTCGAACGGCAACCATGAAACAATGTCGTTTTTTCGAGCTCCGAGCAGTCCTTCAGAAAAGAAAGGGTAGCATTAGATCAAGCAGACCTGTTGCATACTCTCCGAAATGTACCCGATTAAAGTTCAGGCGATGTTGAAGACTTTGTAGTTTTTTTTCGAACATGGGTGCCGTTGCCTACAAACCTGTTATCGCCTATCTCAATGGTTTCCAAAGCCTCCAGCTGGCAATTTGCCGACCCATCCCAAACACGCGAACTAGTACTCCACACAAGAGCGATCCTGTGTTTGGTATAACATGAGCAACTGTTCAGACCAGCGCTTCTACCGCCTAACTAAATCGGCTATCGCTTTGCTAATGCTGTCTCTATCATTTCAAGCGAAAAGAAAAGAGAGAGAAACATCAAAGCGATGCCATTTTTCGTTCGGCGTTAGACCCCCCGGACGTCTACTCTCTTTCTAGGAAAAACGTAATTTCGAAATAAACTCGCGACTTTTTTTATTTTTTTTATCATTTATAGGTTTACACTTGACCACCGTCTCGCCTGGTGTTAAGCGACGATGCGGTCTAAGATGGAGCGTGCTTACCTAGAAGAAACCGATTCACTCTCGATTTGAAGACACCAAGATTATAACCATCGGGAAAAACCCACTCAGGCAACTCATTCCACAGTCTAGACGTTCTTATCACAAAAGTAGAGTCAAACCTCTTTGTTCGTGTCTTTGGAACATCAACCATGAAACGATGCCGCTTCTTCGAGCTACGAGAAGTCCGATAGAAAACTACTTTCCTATTCCGGTTCTACTTCGTTTCATCCGATCGAACATTGTTTGACGTTTACCTAAATATTCTAAACCTATGTTTTAGGCCAGTTGTCCACGTAGCTGCACGACATCCGCACGATTTCGACAATTGTCGGATGCAAGACGAATGCTTGCATCTTGCGTACAAATAATGAAGTCTGTGTCCACGAAACGACAACGACACGACAGCCGCACGTCTTGCGTTTGTTCGTAGGATGCATGCATTGGACAAAAGACGCGTGCGTGGACAGTAGGCCTTAGAGTTAGCTTAGAACATTTAAACGGACGAAACGACGGATCGAAGTAGAACCGGAGTAGGAAAGTCACCTGTTTATTACGAAATTACGTTTTTCGTAGAAAGAGAGTAGTCGTCCTGAAGTACTTTCGCACCTTTGAGAGGACATCTAGTTTTTTGGCAGTTAAATTAGCCTTGGACTCGATTACTCTGTAGTGGTAGGACAAGTAGTGGACAAGTAGGACTGTAGTGGCAAGCAGTAATGTGCAAACATTCATTATCTTTGTGTGCCTGCAAAGCTGCGGGTCGTGGGTTCGATCCCCACCCAGTGCAAATATTTGTGTGTTGAATTCAAATGTTTGCACTGTGTCTGGGTATTTCTATGTATAATAAGTATGTATTTAAAACTATATTGGGGTCAGATGGTGTTGTGTGTGAATTGTCCACCAATATTTATTTTTTTATTATTTATTTATTTACTTAGGAATTTTACTTTAAAAAAAATGTTATATATTTATTTATTAATGTGTTCCGGTTGGAAGGGGAATGTTTCCAGAGAAATTACAGGACTTAGAGATATAACATCTTAGATCTCTGGGTGACGAGCGCAGTGCAGTGCTAGGTAATGATTTAAACTCTTCATGTTCCAATAGCTGTGTCACTGTGCTGTTTTGTGGCAGGCATGTTGCTTACCATCAGGCACATGTCCTGTTCGCATTTTAAAATGCTATGAATGAATCAATTGTAATCGAACTGAAGTATGCCGAGTTAAATAATTAAATATTATTGACTACTAAATAGTAACTAATAGATAATTTCAACTACTTGTGCAGTACAAAATAATGTAGTAAATGTAACATCAAATAAATAATTACTATTTTGAGAAAGCATGTAGGTACAATATATTTTGAAGCCAAAATTTATTTTAGCGCGCCAAAGACAGATTTTACGTGGGCTGTCTGGAATGATAAGAAATCTTCGGGTAAACTCGGGACCATAGCCATTGGCCATCTAGAAATGCCTCAGCTTTTCCCATTGGCCATTTAAAAATGCGTCAGCATTTCTAGATGGCCATGCTCATAGCCACGGCCTCCGGTTTTACACGCGTAGTTTCCAAAGTAAGCAATCAAATTCTGAGTTATAAGTTACCACTTCTATCGGCAGTGCCTATGATTTTTTTTCATGAATTTTGAATAGTATATTTATTTGTTTCCTTTAACATATACCCTGATGCTACTATAATTTAATGCATTTGGGCGGACACTTTTTCATGTACACAGAACTCCTTACCGCAATCGGTCAACTCTCCATATTTTCACGTCATACTGTTATTGTTAAAACCATGGCTAAATTAAACTCAAAGTTTAAAACTTAGGTTAAAAACAGTAAAATTGAATACAAGTGAAAAACCGAAATACCATAATAATAAGTGATTCTAGTGACCGAGAAGTTTATTTGATTTAAGGTGGGATGAAAAATTACGTGCTGCACTCGAGTGCAAAGATTTTTCACCTTGTGCCCTTTTGATTCCCTTGCTACGCTCAGGATTCTAATTTTTGAACCACTCGCTGCGCTCGTGATTCAATTATAGAATCCTTCACTTGCTCGGTCATCAAAATTGAGCATGCGGTTATTTTTAACCGTGTGCCACTTTGCACTCTTGTACAACAAATAACTATTGTCTGCTGACAATAACTTGACTTAGATATTATAAAAAGTAAAATCCAGTAAAAATAAAAAAAGAATAGAAGCCAGTAAAAATAAAATGTAACTTTGCAACAAATTTCCGATCCAAGTTTCCTTGTTAATGAGGCTTAGGATCACTTACTGAGCATAAAACCACAAAATGCTGACAGATTCAGGATGAGCTTCAAGCATCATCTTGAATTAAAGTTTTTGGCCGGCTCGGAAACTATGCACTAAGGCCAAAACTATTGAAATCGTTATAGTAGAAAATAAAATTTTGCATCTTTTGTTGCCAACATTTTTTTCTGAAAAACGTATCGTTTACGATTTATGTCTCATTTAATGAACCGGTTTTTCTTTTGCGACAGATAACTCTTGAAATATTAGATTAATGAATAAAACGCTTCTATTCTTTTTTAATTTAAAGAACAGTTTATTTTCTACAACTTTTGCGTCAAACTTTTTTTTCTAAAGTCCATATGTTTTGAGTAGGTAATTATAAGACGTTTGAATTCTGTTATTCTGCCAAAAATATAATAAATTAATGAAATGTATCAACATGAACAATATGGTGGTTATTAGCCGATGAAAACTCTGTTTTTGTAAGAAAGAAACTGATACTGAGTCTAATTAAGCCAACATTAGACGAGGCGAGAGTAACGTATTATACGTATATATATATATATATATATATGTGTGTGTGTATGTGTTATTGAAGTGAAAACTTCTTTTGGCGCGCCTAGACAGATATTTCGTGGGCTGTGAATTGAATTTTACCGTCACGCTCGGGTATGATAAGAAATCTTCGGGTTACCTCGGGACCATAGCCATTGGCCATCTAGAAATGCGTCAGCCTATGGAAAATGCCAAAAGGGCGTGGCCTGCCCATCATAGCATGGTCATCTAGAAATGCGTCAGCATTTCCCATTGGCTGACGCATTTCTAGATGGTCATGCCATTATGTACAGGCCACACCCTCCGGTTACACCCGTGTAGTTTCCAAAGTAAGCTATCAAATTCAGAGTTGATAAGTTTTCACTTCTTTCGGCAGTTCCTATGACTGCCAATCCTTTGATGCAATCCAAATCCTATGACTGCAGTTCCTATGAATTTTTAAGCTATTGCATAGCTTTTTAAGCTATTACATAGCTTTTATCGCGGGCCTGGAGACCGATTGTTGCTAATGGTGCATCTCTTTCTTATGTTCACAAAAAAAGAGGGAGGGAAGACTGTCACGCCGTCCTCCCCACTCGGTCATTCGACTTTCAATCTTATGCTTTTACATTTACAGACTAAATGCTCTTAGCAGTGTTGCCAACTTAACGGATTTCCCGTGATACGTAGTGGATTTGAGTACGTAGAGAACGGGCAAATAACTTTCTAACGGCTATTATCATAGCATATTTTGGAATAGGTATATCAATGAAGCAATAATGTCAGCGTAAAAGCTCACTAGCTCACTATTTAATCAATTTTAGGGATTTTTAATTTAACTTAAGTTTAGGGATAAATATTTTGAGTAGATGGAACACTGATTTCGCGAAAAAAAAAAAATTAGACGTTTAAAATTTTTGGATGTACATGAATGTCAATTTGTCAATGTCACTAAATATGAATAAACAAAAAACAAAGTGCCTTAACAGCAAAATATAGTGAAAAAGCTGAAAATCTTCATGTTCCAAGAAGCGTGCTATAATTGAGATGTTTTGGCTTAACAATATGGAATCTGGATTTACTAAAGGGAATAGGTAGTTCCAATTTACCAAAGAAGGCAAACTTTTTTGCAATCAAGAAACAAAGACTTTTGTAGTTCAGAATAATTCATGAACGTGAAAACATCTTTGTAAGTACAGTTTTACGTTTAATACCTACTATTTACCTATGTATAATACATAAAGCAGCCTAGTACATAAATATGTAATAGATGATTTTCGGCTTAGAACTTCATCTTTAACACTGTTTACAAAGTTAGGTTATGTGCGTAAAATATAATAAGCGTTTGTTTGCTTGTTTCAGATTTTCAAGATTATTTTATGCGATGATGTTGTTGGATATGTCCAAATAAAAAGAGATCTAAATGTGTGTACTGTCAAGTGTCGCGTATGTCCTGAACACAATAAAATATGATACAGCCTTGGATATGGGATAAGGAGCAGCTTCATCTGAAAATACCTGTGCCTATGATAAATCTGTGGAAGAAGCTACAGACAAAGGCTGCGGACAGGAACTATGTTTTCATATTGCAAAAGAAAGCAATCCATGGTTTATATAATTTATCAGCTAGAGAATCAGTACGGGAGATTTTCACCACATAACAACTTTAGTATGATAGCAATGAAGGGATCATTGTACATATATTTATCAATGTATAATGTATGTAAGAAAAAATCAAAGTCAATGGCAGAAATTAAATCTGAATCCTAAAGCACACCATAAACACAAAATTGTATTTCCTACGCTTCTATATTTTTGCAATCCCTGCACAACCTCTCAATGAAATCAAGTTTAAAAATGAAATAAAAACCTATTGAGCAAGGCAACAAAGTCAAGTGTTAGTCAAAGTTAAAGATAACATATGGAAGAGAAATGTGTTGAAATTGGAATCTTGTAGTAAGGTAAAATAGTAGATTTATAAAACTTTTGGTGTAACATTGTTTGTACTCAATCATGTACTTAGTATACTGTATAAATATTGGTGGACAATTCACACACAATTCACTGCTTTAAATTGCTGAGGCTCCTTTACAGCTGCTTATATTAATTTTTACCTTAGTTATTTTATCTTATTATGTACACAGATTCTTTGATTTTTTGTGAATGACGTTACCACATGTTCTCATGGATTTATGGTTCGAATAAATGAATTGAATTGAACAGGAAAATAAAAAAAATTAAACATTAACAGTTGTATAATGAAGTAATAATAAACTAATAAAAATAATCTTATGTTAGTGAATTAGACTGGCGAGCGAATTAGAAGCCATGAGCTTAGTGGGTATAGTAGCTCTGCCTGCGAAGCTGAGGGTTGTGGGTTCGATTCCCACCCAGTGCAGTAATGTGCAAACATTACAGTGTTCCGGTTTGAAGGGCAATGTTTCCAGTGAAATTACAGGGCATACAGATAATACATCTTATATCTCTGGGTGACGAGCGCAGTGCAGTGCTGCAGGTAATAATTTGGACTCTTCATGTTCCAAAAGCAGCGTGTCACTGTGCTGTTATGTGGCAGGCATGTTGCTTACCATCAGGCACATGTCCTGCTCGTTTATAATATAGAGTGATGAGTCACATTATAAAAAAAATATGTTTGCACTGTGGCTGGGTGTTTCTTCATATTTTATCTATCTATATAAATATAAATCAATGCCACTTTTCATTGTTAGTAAACTCCTCCTAAATGGCTGGACCGATTTGAATGTTTTTTTTGTATATATTTGGGTAGGACCCTGGAAGGTTTAGATTCACAAATCAGCTCGGCAGATGGCGCTGCAGTTGATATCTAGGTTATTATTCGAGCGAAGCCGGAGCAGGCCGCTAGTCTTCTATAAATACAAAAGCGAAAGGTCACTCATCAAGGAATCTCAGAAACTACAAATGCTAGGAATCTGAAATTTTGTATGGAGGTCCCTTTTAGCACGTAGGCGCTCACTAAGACGGGGTTTTGCGAAATTCAACCCCTAAGAGAGTGAAACAAGGATGAACTGTTGTATGAAAATTTGTGATTTTCAAAGTTATCAAATTTTGTCTCTAGATACCTGATACGAAGCACTTAAATGTTTGTTTTATCAATTTTGTGATTTCAAACTGTATGGGGTGAAATCGGGGTTGAAATAGGGGATGAATGTCAATATGAAAATTCCCAACCGTTGAAGATAAAACCATGAAACTCTGTATAATATTTAGACACTTGACACGAAGCAAATAAATGTTTGTTCTAGCAATTTTGTAATTTCGACCTGTATGGGGATGAAATTGGAGTTGAAATAGGCGACGATTGTATCTTACGCTTTCACATCTAAACAACAGAACCGATTTTGATGAAATTGTATTATTAGAGAGACAAACTTCTTAGCATTCCATGGATTCACCGTGCGGGTGCCGGGTCCATCGTGTGGCAGAGAGAGAAATCTCGAATAGACCCCAAGACTTGTGACTCGGGCTGTAGGTTTAAAAGGGGCCCCTTATATTGACGTACGTCAACACTCACCTTCACTACTCGTATTTCTCTCCCTGCCCAGCCAAATCCGATATGATCCTACTAGTGCAGCTTTAGATACTCGTTCTAGTATAGAACTTACTGCACTTCTGGACAATCCAAGGTCTTTAAGCAGGTTATAGAGAGATTTTGCTGGTATACCTCTCGCTCCTACTTCTACAGCGTATAAATTAACTACATAGCCATTTTTTGTTAATTTATTTTGTAGGTGGTAATACTTATTTTGTTTCATCGCGTGGTCTTTAGGTATATTAGTTTCCCACGGTACGGTAAGTTCTACCAGGACTATGCGTTTCGTAGCCCTAGAAAAAAGGAAAATGTCCGGTCTGGATGACGAAACACCCACATCCTCTGGGATTTTGTAGTGCTTTTCATACATGTCCATTAAAATAGTCCAATCAGGTGTTGAACCCAGGATTGAATAAGGCTTGTTCTTGGAGTTTGAAGTTGAGCCCTCTTTTACAAAGTTAATTTGTCTTTTGTTTATCGTATATATTTAATCGTTAATATTTATTTTGCACAGACGAAGTTGCGGGAAAGCTAGTAGCAAGTATGTATTTAAAACTGTATAAGTATTATATCAGCTATCTGGCCGCCATAGTACAAGCTTTGCTTAGTTTGGGGTCAGATTTTCATGTGTGTGAATAGTCCACCAATATTTATTTAGTTAGTGTGATTAATTTTAAGAGAAGTATATGACAGTATGATGATGTAAGAGAGTTTGTTTGACTCATTTGATTTTGAGATTGTTTTGAATAATTGCTGTAAATAAGTGATATTTTGTACTTAATCTCTTTGTATAACTTTAACCTTAATGTAAATAAGTAGCATTTTGTATTAAATCTTTTGTAGAAATTTTACCTTAATGAGTTTATATTATTTTGTACTCAACCTTTCCAGCATTATGACATAGAATAGATTGATTATGATAAAAACAAATGTGACTCAGACTCAACATTATCCCAAAAATACTGTAGAAATTAAATTTAAAAAAATATAATTGCATAAGTTGATAAAAAATGCATGCAATAGCTTTACCGCGGCAGTCCCCGAGTGCCACACGTCTTTTTTTAGATATTTCAGAAATATATTCTAAAGTTGACCAAAAAAAACGCCTATTTTTAACCGACTTTAAAAAAAAAGTAGGTTTTCAATTCGACCGTATATTTTTTTTTTTTTTACTGGCCTGTTACCTAAATTGTTTTTTTTTATCACATAATAAATAGTTTCTCGTTGTAACTGAATGCTGTTGATTTTGTAAATCAGTGTTGTCCAAGTAGTACAAGCAAATGATTTTACTTACTTTCAAAATCATTTGCACGCCAGAAATGGTAGAGTGTAAGGAAACACCGTTTGATGGTTACACCTTCTCTACCTACCTTCTTGGCAAATAAATAAATATTTCATTTCTTTACAGATAAGCTAGTATTACGCATTCATGACGCCAACTGACAAGATTTCAACCATCGAAAAAGCATCTAAAGGTACAAGTTGGCGCTGAGACCGCGACGCGAGACCGCGACACGAGACCGCGACCGGAGACCGCGACAGGCACTTGACACTATGGAATTGTATGGGCGCCAGTTCGCGCCGAAACCGCGACAGGAGACCGAGACAGGTCGCGGTCGCGGTCTCGGCGCGAACTGACGCGCATACAATTACATAGTGTTAAGTGCCTGTCGCGGTCTCGTGTCGCGGTCTCGCGTCGCGGTCTCAGCGCGAACGCTCGTCTCTGCTAAGCCACCGCTCCAACGCTACGCCGCATTATTACGTCGGTGCTGCAAAACTTTAAAATTTTCCTATTCCAAATAATGCTCTTCGCGCCTAAAGAAGTTTTCATTTCTAAAAATCTGTGTCAGGATCAATATTACAATTAAATGTTATCCCAGTTTTTTATAGTTTAGAATGACGAGACGAGCAGGACATGTGCCTGATGGTAAGCACCATGCCTGCCACATAACAGCACAGTAACACGCAGCTATTGAAACACGAAGAGTCCAAATCATGACCTGCAGCACTGCACCGCGCTCGTCACCCAGAAATATCAGATGTTTTATCTCTATGCCCTGTAATTTAACTGGAAACACTGCCCTTCAAACCGGAACACAGTAATGTTTGCACATTACTGCTTGGCGGTAGAATAACTGGCAAAAGTGTGGTACTTCCCCAGGCGGACCTGCAAAGCGTCCTTCCACTACAATGTAGATTGGAGTATGACGAGTGACGAGAGCAGCAATCATCTCGAATCAAGCTCATATTCGCGCCCAAACAAATCGATTTGAATGACGACAACCACGACAACAAACTATATTAATTTGTTGAAACCATACGGAGTGACGTGACACTTGTCACGATGACTGTCATTCTTTATTCGCGTTTATTACCTTCATTTGTATCTTCACAAACATTGTTATCAAATCTTATACCTTTAAACGAGCAATTCTTGTATATACCTACCCATATACATATAGAATCAGAATCTCGGAAACGGCTCGAACGATTTTGATGAAATGATGTATGCAGGGGGTTTCGGGAACGATAAATCGATCTAACTAGGTTTCATTAAAAAAAAACGCATATTATGCGCGTTTTTAGACAATGAAAAACTGTCACATTAGACATTAGAATGCGAAGGTAAATTTCGCCGCGTGGCGCGACAGCATAATAGCTCAGACGGAAGTCGGGCGGTCATGGTGGTTACGAATTAGTAGCTGCGGGTTCGAATCCTGACACGGCTTCTCTTATTTCATCCCACCTTAAATCAAATAAACTTCTCGGTCGCTAGAATCACTTATTATTATGGTATTTCGGTTTTTCACTTGTATTCAATTTTACTGTTTTTAACCTAAGTTTTAAACTTTGAGTTTAATTTAGCCATGGTTTTAACAAAAACAATATGACGTGAAAATATGGAGGGTTGACCGATTGAGGTAAGGAGTTCTGTGTTCATGAAAAAGTGTCCGCCCAAATGCATTAAATTATAGTAGCATCAGGGTACATGTTAAAGGAAACAAATAAATGTACTATTCAAAATTCATGAAAAAAAAAAAATTGGCAGTCATAGGCACTGCCGATAGAAGTGGTAACTTATAACTCAGAATTTGATTGCTTACTTTGGAAACTACGCGTGTGAAACCGGAGGCCGTGGCTATGAGCATGGCCATCTAGAAATGCTGACGCATTTTTAAATGGGCAATGGGAAAGTCTGAGGCATTTCTAGATGGCCAATGGCTATGGTCCCGAGTTTACCTACCCGAAGATTTCTTATCATCCCAGACAGCCCACGAAAAATCTGTCTTTGGCGCGCCAAAAGAAATTTTGGCTTCAAAATATATTGTACCTACATGGTTCCTCAAAATAACCTTTTTTTTAAAAAAAAATAATTATTTGATGTTACATTTACTACATTATTTTGTACTGCACAAGTAGTTGAAATTATCTATTACCTAGTTACTATTTAGTAGTCAATAATATTTAATTATTTAACTCGGCAACTCGGCATACTTCAGTTCGATTACAATTGATTTATTCATAGCATTTTAAAATGTTTTGCCATTTGAAATAACATTATTTACCTCTATCCTCCATACGTGAAAAGAAAATTGCGCGCAAAGCATTAAAAAAAAGTACACCAAGGAGGTTCCGAGTATAGATAGTGCAATCCACGAAGACGCGCCCCACTATTCCTCCTAACCGTTTATAGTGTATGTGTGCAAGCTTCCGTCAATGTTTGAGTGTTATCGGTACACACCAATTACCTATGAATGCACACGCACACTACAATGACTGGAGAATGGTTCACGACTGACGCTCGTAGCAAACGCGATTGGCGGAGAAAAAAATTGGTGGGGCGCGTCTTCGTGGATTGCACTATCTGTAGAGGCGTGATGTAGAGGCAAAGAAAAACGATAAAAATAGTAGGTACTACAACAGGCGGACTTATCGCTGAAAGCGCTTTCAGGCAACTCTTTTCATATGAAACAAAGAAATTAGCAGTCATTGGGACTGCCGATAGAATTGAAAACTTATAACTTAATATCATAGCTGGGCATTAACTCGTTAATCCGTTAATCGTTAATTAACGAAGTTAACATTTTGATTAACGGGTTAACTTTTAAGTTAACTTTTAAAAATGTTAACGGACACGTTAACTTCCGTTAACTATGCAGAAGTCCGTTAATCGTTAATCCCATGCTTACTATTTACCGCACGGCACCTCAGCGCGGCGCGAAAAACAGGTTCAGACAAGTATGAAACGAAAAGTGCTGAGCGCAGTGTGACCATATGTGGCAGGTTCCTGCAATTTTGGCAGGATTGCGGCGTTATTTTAGCATGTGGCATGATCGGTTGACGTTATATGAAGACTGGCAGTTTTTTGGAGTATTGGTGGATCCAAAATATTTTTGTTATCATAAGTCATATTTCCGATAATGGCCACCTCGAGTTCTTTTTGGCTGAAAATTTGAGCATAGACAAATAGACATAGTCGAAGTTGACTGACGTTTTCAATTTAGTTGAATATTTCTCACACATCCCTAGTAAACCCAGTAGATTATAGTAATCCATAGCTAGTGGGGAACTCCCCGATAAATTCAATCATACTTTTTTGATCGTTTATTTCAATTGTCTGCGTTGTAACTTTCTTTTAATAAAATCGGTGGTAGTTCATTTCAACTAACCACAGAAAAGTTAAATGAAATGAACAAATATAATATATGTATAAGGGTGAAGAAATAGTTATATACAATGAAAATTCCAATGTTTAACATCTTACTAATATTATAAAGGGCAATTTTTGGATGTTGTAATGTTTGTTGTGTCATCACGTCAGAACGTCTGGGAACGGGAACGGATTGGGTTTAAATTTGGAAAACAGCCCTCAAACGCTGTAGTTGAACGTCTGTTATCCACGACAAAAAAACATTTTACAAACATTTTAAAGACAAAAGAAAGGTAAAGACATTTTAACACCAAAGCGAGCTTCGGTTTCAGACGAGAACTTCGACATGTTAATGTTCATGAAGGGAAATAGATACCTATGCACATTTTGCCCGACGATTAAATTACACATTAAATTAAATAAATAATAAAACCAATTATAGGTACAAGTATTTGGTTTTTTCCTAACCTGTTAACTTCCAGAACCTAAACCAACAGGTTTTATAAGTTCACTAACGCAACGATATAAAAATCCAATAAGCATATTAACGGATTAACGATTAACGTTAACTTCCGTTAATTCTTACGATTTCGTAAGAATTAACGGAAGTTAACGTTAAAGCGTTACATTTGTAACGCTTTAACGTTTAACGAAGCCAACTTTTTTTTATAGCGGATTAACGATTAACGAAGTTAACTTTTTGATTAACGGTGCCCAGCTATGCTTAATACTTTAGTACTAAGTGCTATAATTAGTAAGCCAATAATAAGCATGGGTGAGCCACCTAAATACACTGCTGTAATGAGACAGCGAGGTTTCGAAACAGACGAAAATATCATCGAAGTAATTTTTTTTGGAATTTAAACTTTTGGTGGTGCGCCGCACACAGATTTTTCGTGGGCTGTGAATTAAATAAAGTAGCCAAGTGCGAGTTGGACTCCCATGAAGGGTTCCGTTGCAGCAAGTAACGTAATATAAATAGTACACATAGTTCTTGTAGTTCGTTGTAACTTTAATCGAAGTTTCAATTATAGTGTATTTATGACGTACTCAAAAAAACTACTCATCAGATCGAGTTCAAACCAATTTTCGTTGGTAGTTTACATGGTAATGTACATCATATATATTTTTTTGATTTTTCATTCTCTTACTTTAGAAGTTAGAGAGGGGGGGGGGAAACATTTTACGACTTTGGAAGTGTCTCTCGCGCAAATTATTCAATGTAGACGAAAATGATTTTAGAAACCTCAACATCATTTTTGAAGACCGCTATCGATAGACACCTCACGCGTGTAGGTTTGATGAAAAAAACATTTTTGAGTTTCAGTTCTCAGTATGGGAGGCAGCCCTAATTCTTCTTTTATTTTTTTTGTTCAAATCTTAATGCGGTTCACAGAATACATCTACTTACCAAGTTCCAACAGTGTAGTTCTCATAGTTTCGCCAAAAAGTGGCTGTGACATACCGACGGACAGACAGACAGACAGACAGACATGACGAATCTATAAGGGTTCAGTTTTTACGTTTTACGGAACCCTAAAAAGCGTCACGCTCGTAAATATCTTCGGGTGAACTCGGGACATGTGTTGTCATGTTTCAAACCATGGGCATCTAAGTAGTCGAGATGGTCATGCTTAGAAGACTTATTTAGACGACAATGCTTTGAATATTTATTCCAGACTAGCAGTGCCCTCCGGTTTCACCCGCGAGCTATCAAGTTCTGAGTTATAAGTTTTCACTTCTATCGATAATCCAATTTTTGTTTTTGTTGTAGATTTTTCAAAAGGAGCTCGATGACTGGCCTCGTGGCTTAGTGGGTAGTAAGTCTGCCTGCGAAGCAGAGGGTTGTGGGTTCGATTCCCACCCAGTGTAAATATTTGTGTGATGAATTCAAATGTTTGCACTGTGTCTGGGTGTTTTATGTATAACTAGCTGACCCCGCAAACGTTGTTTTGCCATATAAATAAAGGTATGAGAAATAGCTTGTAGCCGATTCTCAGACCTACTGAATATGCATATAAATTTTGGTTAAAATCAGTAAAGCCGTTTCGGAGGAGTAAGGAAACAAACACTGTGACACGAGAATTTTATATATAAGATAAGTATGTATTTAAAACTATACAAGTATTAAATCAGCTATCTGGCCGCCATCATACAAGCTTTGCTTAGTTTGGGGTCAGATGGTGTTGTGTGTGATTTGTTCACCAATATTTATTTATTTATTTATTATTATCTAAGTATTTCGACAATACAAGACTGTTAAGTAATCATAGAGTATTTGCTTTTGAGAGGCCGGTTTGCATATTTTTTTACGTTTATATGTTCACAATTGACCACCATCTCGCCTGATGTTAAGCAACGATACGGTCCATGATGGAGCGTGCTTACTTAGAAGAAATCGAAACCGATTCACTCTCGATTTGAAGACACCTATAATGTAACTATGAGAAAAATTTTAATTAATAGAAGTATTCCTAATACCAAACTGCGACTGTGAGTGCGAGTGCGAGTGAGTAATCGCGACTGATTACTATGCACTCGCAATAATCAAACAGTGTCCACACGTGTTTACTACTAATCATTCAACACCTGCACTACTCACTCGCACTCGCATTAATCAAAATGAAAACAGGCCTTTAAACTCATGAGTTCAAGTTGACACAGATGTGAAAATAAATGTAGGTATCCCCGTTTGTTTTATCTACTATATGTATAAAAATCAATGCCACTTTTCGTTGTTAGTGAACTCCTCCTAAACGGGTGGACCGATTTGATTTATTTTTTGTACACGTTTAGGTAGGGCCCTGGAAGGTTTAGATTCACAAATCAGCCCGGCAGATGGCGCTGCAGTTGGTATCTAGGTTATTATCCGAGCGAAGCCGGTACGGGCCGCTAGTTATGTTATATCTTATTCATGCGCGGCTCCAGGGGGGGGGTCACGGGGGACATGACCCCCCCCAAAACCATATACCAGGCCACTCAGAAAGTTTTGCAAAATAAAGTTTTTACGTATAAGACACTTGTAATTATTTTGAAAACTTCGATTATTTAAAAGTATAAATACAACTGTTCGATTTTCAAATTTCCCTCCGCATTTTTATGAGAGCCAATTTTTTTTTTGTTTTATAAAAAAATAGATCTGCATCGAGAACATTTTCGTGCTATGATTTTTTACGATTTCAAATGTGGCAAAACCTGACGAGTCATTTGATCGACTTCGAATTGGTTTTATGGATGAAGGACCTTCAAAAGCAACCTTCTACCTATCAAAATCTACCGCTGGTATAGCGAGTTCAAACGCGGTCGTTTTACTTTGGGGGATGAACAAAGGAGTGGTCGTCCTACGACGGCTGTCACCGAAGAAAGTGTGCTGGCAGTGAAAAATTTAATACAAGAAAACAGACGCATTACGTACGAAGAGATTCAGCATACTCTGCAGATTGGTTCAGGAAGTGTTCACAAGATTTTGCACGAGCACCTTCGTGTAAGGAGGATAGTTTCCCGCTGGATGCCGCACAACCTCACCTAAGCTCAGAAGCAGGCCCGTGTGGATTGGTGCCGTAATATGATACAAAAATTTGATGCAGGCTCGTCACGGCGCGTTTACGACATTGTGACAGGTGACGAATCCTGGATTTATCAATACGATCCAGAAACAAAGCAGTCGACAGTTTGGCTGTTTCAAAATGAACCAACACCTACGAAAGTGAAGCGATAGAGGAGCGCAAGGAACATTTTGATCGCTAGTTTCTTCACTTTGACGGGGTACCTAATTTCAATTCCACTTCGAGACCAAAGCAGTATCAACGCCGAATGGTCCAGCATAAAATGCTTGCCAGATCTGCAATGAGAAACAAGCGACCGAACACCGGGCTCCGCGGGGTCCGTCTTCACCACGACAACGCGCCCGCGCACTCTGCAATCAAAACGAGGGACTTCCTGGACTCCACACCGGTCAGAGTCTTGGGGCGCCTCCTTACAGTCCTGATTTGGCTCCGTGTGATTTTTTTTATTCCCTAAAATTAAAAATCACCTCAAAGGGATACAGTTTTCATCGCCGGTAGACGCGCTAACAGCGTTTGAGAAGGCCGTGGAAGAGGTGTCTGCGGAGGACTGGAAAAAATGTTTTGAAAATTGGTTCAGACGCATGAAACTTTGTATAGAGGCTGGTGAAGAGTTCTTTGAAAAGATTTAGTACTTAATTTTTTTTTCATACAAGTTAGTTTTTTAGTTTCTCAAAACTTTCTGAGTGTCCCATGTACATTCGATTAAAAATCCAAAAAAAATCAAAATGTCTAGTAGTACATAAACTATTTTTAAACGCGGGAAAACAACTGGAGCGTCAACTACGCGGGTAAAATCGTGGGGAGCTACTAGTAAAGTCTTTTTTACTCGATTTATTGTATTTCTACTCGTGACCCCCCCCCCCCCCAAATCTGAGGCTGCGTACTGGTGACCCCCCCCCAAAATTCGAGGCTGGGACCGCGCCTGATCTTATTACGTTACTGAACATTTACATTTTATTTATTCTGCCTCTGTTGAGGCGTAATTATGAGACATTTTTCTGATCAGAAATGAACACTTAGCAAATTCAAGGGAAGGTAAACGAAAACTTAAAAAAAAAGGGTTTTTTTTCATGTTGTTTTGTTAATGGCTAATATCTTGCTGGTAGATGGGTCTCAGGACTGTGCTCGTCTATATCACCACTCGACCAAAACCTCGTGAATGTCAAAAAAGACAAGCTCAGCCAGTCCATTGAGTCAGTTCACGAGGCTACCACACTGTGGGATGATAATTAGTTGATCATAGTCCCAACAGTCCTGTCGATAAACGACCTTATAGCGAAAACCTTGACCAACATCTTCAGCTCACCTTTATTTTGGTTTAGCTTCATAATTCCGCCAATGTCACGTGGCTTTCTAAATGGCATTGACGGAATTATGAAGAAACACAGTGAAAGATGGTACACCGTCAAGCGAGGAGATTGGTGCTAATATTTTGAAAGGCTTTCGCTAGACGATTAGGTCAAAATCAAATGTAGAAGTAGGCACTTCCCAACACAGTAATAATGCCTTTACGCACCGTACACCGTGAAGGGACACGGCAGGTGTGTCGGGCTCGACACCATGACGACGACAGACATGGTGACTCTACCGACTTAAAGACCCCCACAGATTTCTCCTGCATGACCTTGACCCCCGAGTCAACGACGAGAGACGGGAGTGCGCAAAGTGAGCACTCCCGTCAACGACCCTGACCCTTGCCACCGCCCTTGCACCGGAAATCAGCGGCGCGTCACCTCCTCGCCCTATAAGCCCTATCCCTAGGAGGGGTGTCGGACGGCGTCGTCAAGAGCTCCCTCAGTCTGTTTTTCTAACTTGCTGGTAGCTTGGATCCCGTCCCGCTGCCAGCGGCTCTCTAACTTAGGTTCTAATAATGTTTTTGTGCAATAATTGTGTAAAAATATAAACTTATAGAGTTGAAATAAAACACCGAGGTAGTAATAAAAGAATCACCGAGGTTTTTAGTAACGCTATCAAAATACAGTTTGGTGTAAATAACTGTGCAATAATGCATGTAGTGGGGGAAGGTAGTAACTTTGGACGTTTATTACTTTTTTAATTAACTCACAGCCTTTGCCAAGGAAAGTGCAGGCGTGCGACCGCTGTTCGTTTAGCACTCAATGCCAAAGGCGGAAGCGACAGGCTACCATCCGACAAATAAACTACACTCAAATATGGACTTTATGCCTTGTATGTTAAGATACAGTTTACATTGGCAACACAAATTAGCATACCGCTCGCTGACAGCCGTCTGCTAATTTATGTTGCCGATGTAATCTATACCTTAATCAGGATGACATGAAGCCCATATTTGAGTGTATCCTATTTGTCGGGTGGGAGCGGATTCGCGTCGGACTGGACTGACCTTATCAAACGTGAGTTATCAATGAATTAATAAAAGAATGTAACACGTTTGTTTTCAAACTAAGTATAGTTTACTAATTGAATTAAAATTAGATAAACAATTTCAAATATCTGTGTGATGAGATAATGCAGTGCTACACAGTACTTTGGACTCTTGGTGTTCAAACAGCTGCATGTCACTGTGCTGTTATAGGCAGGTGTTATACTTATTAACAGCTGAAACAACTGAACTGAACGCGTTCATAATTGACTCTTTTTATACGAAAGTTGATCAAAATAATAAATACATTGCCTCCTTTTCAGTTTGTTATACCCGTTCTGCGTTAAGTACTTTGGTTACATAAAAATATTTAATGATAATATAAGTAAATCACAATGTTTGAACATTTGTTTCTCAATCACGTGGTAACGTTTAAACGGATCCGGTTGAAAGGACATTGATCATTTATAATTCAGTCCAGTTAGAATATAGTCTAGAAGAAAACAAATCAATAAATAATTTTGTACTGGGTTTTTTTTTCTAAATTTCAACCCGTTCCGTTCGGAAGTCCTGACGTGATTGAGCAACAAACATCCAAATTTAAACATTATAATATTTTATATTTTATTATTGTAATTATAATCGAAGGATTTCGAAAAAAGTAACGATATATTGATTAAGAACAAAGTCCCGAAGTTCACGTGATCGGCTCCGGTAGCCTTACCCTAGTACTTAACTATTCACTATCGATTCTGCAGTTAAGTAATTACATATCACGGTGTGTCATGCCTAGGAATCAATAAAATGAATGTTCAATGTCAATGATTTTGTTACTTGTTTGTAGGTAGCCCACTAAATGTTCCCACTGCTGGGACTCGAGACCTTCCCTCGCAAAGAGGGATTCAAGACCGTAATCCACCACGCGGGCCAATAGCGGGTTGGTGGATGACGCATGACCTCGAAAAACTTTAGTTACATGTCGGTTTTCTCACCATGTTTTCCTTCACCGTTTTAAGCTAGTGAAATTACGTACGTATGTCTCCGAAATGACAGTGGTGCGCTTAGAAGCCGGGGCACCGATTCTGCAGTCGCCGTTCTCCCGACTAACCCAGCCGTAACTTAACTGTATTCTGGCTGGTACCCCACTCGTAATTTAGAAATCGTTTCAAATTTTAGTCATCTAAATATTATTATCAGTAGTCGTGTCTATTCTCCGCAAAAAGCAGGGCCAGATCAACCCTTAGGATAATTAGACTTCTGCCTAGGGCCCGAAGATCAGGGGTGCGTGGCTCGGGAACCTCCACGTGGTGCACCCGAAGCATCACACAACAACTTGCCTCGGTGGCATCTCGTTGTGTGATGGCGAATCCCGGCCGGGGCTGGGAACTTCTACACGCGCTTCCAACCCCCCCTTGAGCAGTGCGTGTAGAGGTTGGGGAGAGGAACTGGAAGACTTGGGAAGGTTACTTGGCTGACATAACGGCCAAGTAAAATTCCTAAGTCTTCCAGATTATGGTCCTCCACGAGCACTCTGATTAGCAGAGTGCTCAGTGGAAGGACAAGGGCCGCCTAAAGAGTAACCCACTCTGGGTTCGCACCCCGTCTCCACAGGAAAGCCTGGGGCATTGGATGCTTAGGGCCGACCGACGCCTCACCTAGGGAAGGGCTTCGAGGAGGTGACGCGCCGCTGATTTCCGGTGCGTCACTAGAGCCAAATGCGGGGTACTAACGCCCCCCGCGATGCGGGTCCGCAAGGACAGTGGCAGGTGGGTCAGGGTCGTTGTTGTAATATCTATTTTTTTCCTTTGGTTTATCAATTTTCATTTGAATCACTGTCGAAACTTTCTTCATTTTCACTGATTGGAACCCCTTCTCGCGTGTAGGGCTCCTCCAGCTTTTTCCAGACCTCTCTATCGTTTGCTTTTGTTCTTCATTTCGTTTCCTGCTATAGCTTGTATTTCATCTATCCATCTTTTTCTAGGCCGTCCTTTTTTTCTTTTTCCTAAGGGCCCTTCCCATAGTGTCGTTTTTAAAGTCCACCTCTTATCTTTATATCTCGCCAAATGACCTGTCCACCGCCACTTCTGTTTTAAAGCAAAATGTAAGACGTCTACAAGTTTCGTCTTTCGTCTTATGTGTTTGCTTTTTACTCTAATGTATTCGTCTAATTTTTAGTACACTCCTCTCCATTGCTTTTTGACAGGCTACTATTTTTTACTTTTGTATTATACGTCCATGTTTGGCACCCATATGTGAGAGTACAAGTATACAAGTAGGGAGTATACAAGTGTCCAAAACAGTATTAGTATAAATAGGTAATAAAATGATGTGATGAATATGACGATACTGCCAGTAATGTGAAATTACAGGGCATTTGGAGACAAAACATCTTATATCGCTGGGTGACGTGTGCAGTCCAGGGCTAGGTATGATTTGGACTTTTCAAGTTCCAATATACCTATATAAGTTACGGCTGGTCTAGTCGGGAGAACGACGACTCCCGATTCGGAGACCCCGGGTTCAAACCCCACGCGCATCACTGTCTTTTCCAAGTCACGTGCGTATGGATTATGGCCCTGACTCTCTCCTTGCGAGAGAACGCCCCGAGTCCCAGCCGTGGGAACATTTAGTGGGATGTTTATGTGAGTTTCCAATAGCTCTCTGTCACTGTGCTGTTATGGGCAGGCATGTTGCTTACCACCATGCACATGTCCTGCACGTCTCGTAACAAAAAAGTTTCTGAGAGAGACAAAACTCTCACACATTAAGAAGATACGATATTTGATGAGCTTTTATTTGTTTCAGATCTTATAATAAGTAAACATTTGTTATGTAATTTTAAAACATCTGACATCTGAATGTACCTACCTACTTATTATGTTGATATGAGGAACGTTAAGTTTAGCTCTAATTCAGTGTTTTTCTGATTACGATATGGGTAAGTAAAAACTATATTGATAACATATATTATTAAAATAAGAAAAAAGTACGCATCTATGGAACCTCTTTACTCTTTATGGTTTTATCCCCATCGCAGTGGAGACGCTGGGCAGTTGAGGCATTGAAGCACCCTCGCTTCAATAGCTCTCCCTAGCTAGTTAATAACTGTACAAAAGCATTCAAATAAATTATTGAACTAAATTGGTTTGATTTTTTTTTTCAGTTTTGACTAAACAATTCTTGTACATAATCATCAAGCGGTTTATTTAATCCAGCCTTGTCTTTAAGAGCTATATTTTTTGTGTGTTTTCTTTGTTTCGTAATATTTTTAGAGCTCTCACCACTTGAAACACACGATTTATTGCATAAAATAAACTTGACAACAAGTTGAACTTCGTAGGGAACCAAAAAAAAAATGTTTTAAGTGGATAGATAATCAACGACAAATAAGGGGTTCGACCTCGCATCTGTAGCAAAGATATATTGACTACTAGCTGTTACCCGCGACTTCGTCCGCGCGAAATAAATACTAAGGTAACTCAGGCAGTACCTATTTTTATACCCAGACGCATTTACGGTTACTAAAACAGCTTATAATAAGACATTCATCCCCCATTTCAACCCCAATTTCACCCCCGTACAGTTCGAAATTACGAAATTGATAGAACAAACATTTATTTGCTTCATGTCAAGTGTCTAGATACAAAATTTGATAACTTTGAAAGTCACGAATTTTCATACAACCGTTCATCCCTTGTTTCACCCTCTTAGGGGTGGAATTTCGCAAAACCGTGTCTTAGCGAGCGCCTACGTGCTGAAAGGGACCTCCTCCATGCAAAATTTCAGATTCCTAGCATTTGTAGTTTCTGAGATTCCTTGATGCACTGACCTTTCGCTTTTGTATTATAATAATAATAATATTATTACCGAATCTAGTTTACCCCATACCTGCCTACCCCCATATCGGCCCTATAAAAACGGTCGCGCACTGGGGCTCGCTCTCATTCCCTGCATAGCCCTCAGACGTGCTGGTTCTCATTGAGTCACTAAGTGTCTTAGCATCGCAACTATTTTCTGATCTGTGGTCTTACTTTTACTTGTAATCGAAGTAGCATAAATCGCGTTCGGTTTAGTAATATATTTCCGTAGATTTGTGTGATCACTATTTTTAAAAAAGTTAACTAACTTAGGTTCGATAATATCAGAACCGGGATTCTTTCTCAACTGCCCACTGTCTTGTATATTTGATCGAAGTAAAAGTAAGGTTAGAATCGAAATAGAAAAATGGCAGATTTGGAATGTCGTCTCATTAGCTACGGTAATCTCGATGGAAGGATTGAGAACCGGCTTTTATCTCCGCTTTGAGGAGCACTCTGGAAGTGATCTTATTTAGGCTTTCAGTGTTGGACGAGCGATCTGCGGCAGAGCCTCCTTGAGGCGCCTCTGCGGCAGAGCTTCCTTGTGGCATCTCTGCGGCAGAGCTTTCTTGTGGCGTCGCTGCGGCAGAGCCTCCATGAGGCATCGCTGTGGCCGAGCCTCCTTGAGGCGTCGCTGCGGCGGAGCCTCCATGAGGCGTCGCTGTGGCCGAGCCTCCTCGAGGCGTCGCTGAGGCTGAGCCTCCTTGGGGCGTTGCTGCGGCAGAGCCTCCTTGAGGCGTCTCTGCGGCGGAGCCTCCCTGAGGCGTCTCTGCGGCAGAGCTTCCTTGTGGCGTCGCTGCGGCAGTTCCTGGCGCTCGGGAACAGGCCGGGCTAGCACAGGTTCAGCTGGCCGCAGCACCACCACACGGCGAGGCTTCAAGCCTTGCCCCCGCAGATGTTACGAGGCGTCTCATTTACGCGCCTAAAGCAGTACCTTCGGTGAGATCTATCCATTACTATGTCTCAAGTCTTGATCCAAAAATTATAACATCAGTGTAACAACAGTGATTAAGTGAGTCTCGCGCGATCGGAAAACCTGTGTGACTACAAAGAGCACCCTGCTCGTGTGGGATTATCCCCAAAAGGCGAATTACTGTCTTGGTTACGTGAATCGACTGGTATCAACTGTACTTGATAGTCTCAAATTTGAACTTAAAACGCTTTTCTTAGTGAAAGTAATTTTCTCTAGTGCCAGTGCTTCAAATAACCACTTCAATAACCGCTCACGGCTAGAGTGAACGTTTCCTCATTCCGTGGTTACTAGTGTGCATTTCAAGAAAACTAGTCTCTTCACTGTTATAATCTCAATCAACCAGGATATGAGGATAGATTCTGACAAAAAGTGAGTAAAATTTGAAGGTAGTTGATGAAAGTTTGGGTTGTCCAGTTCGACAAATCGACAAACCTATTGCAATAAGATGAGGGTAGATCTAAAAGAAACTGTTCTCGCCAATGACGCAAACAAAACTTACTCTCATGTCAATTAAAGTCAAAACCTGTTCTTTTTGCTAGAAGCCAATTCACAATAGTTTTGCTTTGCGAAATGTAAACAACGTGAAGTTTTTCTGTGATAACGTCAGTAATCCAGAAACATAGTCACTACGTGGCGTAACTGTCAATGTCCTAATCGATAACTGGTGGTTCGTACATTCCTTTAGTTTTGACGTCTGGTTTTGAACATTTTGACGATGAACGAAAACTGATATTTAGCGTTTAGATGAGGTAAGGTGGCCAAATGATGAATTAAAGTGGTGAAATAACTCTTGGCATAAAACAGGGTCAGGTGCGGCCGAGACTTGATAAGAGTCAAAGTCTTGCTGAATCTCCAGATCCTAAAGCACTTAAAAGGAGGTACGGTGGAACTGAGATAGGATTTGCGAGTGATCTCTTCACAGAATCACGAAGCTAGCGTCTGCGATAGCTTCTTGCTTCGTGCCCAATACAGTTTATCGGAAGTAGTGTCTAAGTCTCCTCTCGCATGTTTGAGTTATTCGTAAGTCTACATGCGTCTGTTAAATTTGATGTCTATTCATTTATCTCGTCTGTTCATTGTGGTTTAATGCATATATGGGAATGACTGCAGCATGCCTTTATATGTATTTCACCGTTACAACTGATTGGAGTTTGAAACTTAAAGATTTCTTAAAAACTTTCAAGAAGAAGTATCGTGAATGCGATTTGATAGCTCCAAGTTTTTGCTTGACTTCACACTCTGATTACTATCTTTCTCTTTAAAACTGAAACCTTTGTTTCATGAAATGCGGTGACACTGAGAATAACGAGGAGTCTACTGCAGCTGGTGTGCCACTGTTGAATGCCGGTGACCCGCCGCCAGCCTGCATCATCTGCCGCGGGCGACTTCGTGTTCGTCAACGAGACGGCACAGTCGACGGGCAAAGACTCCGGGATGCGCGGCCTTTAAGAGGTCCTGCGCACGCTTCCACCGCACACCACCGCTACGAGCTGCAGGCGGGCAGGCGAGCAGCAGGCGGCGGCCCAACATGGTGCTGGGGCGCGGCGAGTGGACCCCGGACACGTGCAGCGCTGTTCTTAGAGATGATTTGCGGTTTGAGGTGGGCACTATGTGCTTTACTTCCCGTTTCAAAGGTCTGAGGGGGCACTATGTGCTTTACTTCCCGTTTCAAAGGTCTGAGGGGGCACTATGTGCTTTACTTCCCTTTTCAAAGAGATTGAGGTGGGCCCACTGGGCTGTACTTCCCTTTGTTAGAGCAGTATGGATAGAGGTGGATTCGGCCGAATTGTACTTCCCTACTGTGTAGTTGTGTTATGTCGGTGATATTCATTTTCTGTATCGTTGAATATTACGATGATAACGTACTGCTATGTTAACCGTTTCATATACGAGTTAACATAACCTGGGTGTTGTGCGTGTGCCTTAAATTGCGCAGTTTAAGTCATTTGTACAAAACCCGCTTTTCTTTTTATTCTACTCTACGCTACTCTACTCTACGCTACTCTACTCTACGCTACTCTACTCTACACTACACTACTCTACACTACGCTACTCTACTCTATACTTTTTAGAACATGGTGCTTTAAGTACGTTTTTATATTGCAGAGGGTGAACTCTTGGTTGCCAAGGATGTGGCTGGGAGTGATACGCCTCCGTTGGGAGATGAAGCGGTCGAGGACGCCTCGCCGTCAGGAACGGCCGTATTACCGAATCTAGTTTACCCCATACCTGCCTACCCCCATATCGGCCCTATAAAAACGGTCGCGCACTGGGGCTCGCTCTCATTCCCTGCATAGCCCTCAGACGTGCTGGTCCTCATTGAGTCACTAAGTGTCTTAGCATCGCAACTATTTTCTGATCTGTGGTCTTACTTTTACTTGTAATCGAAGTAGCATAAATCGCGTTCGGTTTAGTAATATATTTCCGTAGATTTGTGTGATCACTATTTTTAAAAAAGTTAACTAACTTAGGTTCGATAATAATATAATATAATAGCGGCCTACTTTTTACCCGACTGCGCAACGCAAAGTGTTTATCAGTCTATGTGTGTGTGTGTGTGTAAGTACCTATGTTCCTTTAAAACACTAGCGGTTAAAGACCAAACGACTAGGCCGATTTTTATGATTCACACGTCAATCGATTCCTCTTAGTCCGGTCTAATAAAATAACATAATAACTGAACAGTCGGGATCCATTGAACAATTACATTGTATGTCGAATAATAAATAATGGGTCCCGACTGTTCAGTTGTTATGTTCCTTTATTTGGGTACTAGCGGCCCGTTCCGGCTTTGCTCGGAGCCTATGACACTCAGCAATAATGTGGCTTTCTATTGGTGAAAGAATTTAAAAAATCGGTTTAGTAGATCCCGAGATTACCCCTTACAATTTAACAAACACACAAACTTTACTTCTTTATAATATTAGTAAAGATATTTTATTTTATTCAATAGTATTAATTCACCAGATAACATATTATAGAATTTTAGACCACCAGAAATGTAAGTGCTTGTTTTATTCTTTTCAGTTTTTTAGTACCTGTGAAAGTACGTAGTTTGGTTCACTTTTTACGCAGTCGGGTTTTTTGAGTTTTGAAATAAAATAATTATTAAATAATATTGTAAGATTTTTTTCTGATTCTAATTTTGCTATCTCAAAATTATTTTTAATTATAATGTTTGCAATCAAATGTGTAAATTTAGACATTTGTGTGATTAGACCACTTTAAACATTCCTCTGTTAACATATTTAGCGTACTTTTTGCGCATAATAAAGAAAATTTTACTAGATTTAGATTATCTATCTATACTTATAATAAAACTGTAGCGGGTCGCATTCTGTACATTGAAGATATTTTGAAAAAAAAAATTCGGTGGTACTCCATAGTCGATACTGATTGCGAAACTGCATTTTTTTTCTTTCATGTCTGTCTGTCTTTCTGAATATGGAACTCTCATCACGCCGAAACTACTGATTCAATTCAAATGAAACTTGACATGATTTAAGATCATACTAAGGAGATGGTAGCTGTCTACTTTTAATCCCAAAATTCTGCACGGTTTTCTTGCAGAAAGGGGTGAAAGTCAGAATGTGTATTTGGTTGTAACTCATGTTTGCGTTGTTCAATTTCGTTAACTCTTATTTTGTTAGAAAGAACACATTTTTAATATATAGTCCCATCAACATTTTAACATTATTGGTCGTGTGGTTCGGAAATAATATACAAATTAAATAATAACGGTAAAAATAAGTTCGGTATATAATAACTTCTAAGTAACCTGTGACACTGTAAACAACAGGACGTCTACTCTAATTCAACGAAAACGTAATTTCGAAAAAAACTCGCGATTTTCCAACTCCGATTCTACTTCGATCCGTCGTTTTGTCCGTTTAAATGTTTTAAGCCTACTCTAATTAGAGTATGCGTAGAACATTTAAACGTCAAATAATGTCGTATCGGACGAAACGAAGTAGAACGAGAGTAGGAAAGTCGCGAGTTTTTGACGAAATTTCGTTTTCGAAGAAACAGAGCGTCTTTTCTTCGAAATCAAATTTCTTCGAAAACGAAATTTCGTTCATCCAATCCAGGGATGTAATCCAGGGATCCAGTCCAGGTCATTTTATCGGAACCGAAGGCGGAGACGGAGTTTTAAAATTTGATTTATCGGAGTCGGAACCGAAGTCGTAGGCATAGGCAGGATTAGAAGTGGTGACAGGAGAGACATTTTTATTGGATATATTTTTTGCCAAACACGTGGACACGATAAACATTGAAGAGCAATTGATTTAGGAAGTTCGGATTTTCTATTTCCATTTACTATCCACCACAATAAGGGATTATCTCCAATATTTATACACCTTACCTCCGATTATAACCTCCGCTTTAAAAGTTTCGGAGCCGAAGTCGGAACCGAAGGTCTAATAGTAATTGGAAGTTCCGACTAATCGAAGTCGGATTCGAAGCTCATCCCTGGTACACACACCGCGCTCAAATCCGCCGTCCGTCACAGAGTAAGATCCCAGAGCTGCCAGACGTCACCTATTTTCTGATGAATGAAATGTGGATGATTAATCACTTAACAACTGTACCTTCATTACCCCATATCTCAAAATTGGCCGTCTACGCAAGTTAGCGAGTAAGCATGTGTTCTTAGTACTTACTAACTCTACTTAATCATCCACATTTCATTCATCAGAAAATAGGTGACGTCTGGCAGCTCTGAGATCTTGGACTATCATCATCGTCAGGTGAACCTGACATTGGAAACATTAGAAAGGTATTGTCATAATATGACAATACCTTTCTTATGTTTTTCCACATTAACTACAGATGGTAGCTCATGGTACGAAACACGATCTGATATTTATTAGAAAATGTGTAATGTAGTATTTGTTGTTGTAGCGGCGATATAAATACATCATCTGTGAAAATTACAACTGTCTAGTTATCACCGTTCTTGAGATACAGTCTGGTGACACACGGACGGACGAACGTACGAACAGCGAAGTCACAGTAATAGGGTCCTGTTTTTACCATGTACATATATTATATGGAAAACAGGTAGGCGGTTTTTTGAATATTAACAAAAACTGGATGACAAGATGTTCAAGCCCACTACCAGTTGGAAGCGTGCCCAGCATGCTGGCGGCAGTACCACGCTGAATAGCAATGTTTATGCGTTGGGCCAAATAAACGTCAGCATTTTGGTCACGCGTTGCGTCGGTCTAGCGCTCGGAAAGGCTTTTGAAGGTGAGGTGAGTTCCCGGCCTTCACAGGCACGATGTCTCAACCCCAAAAGGCCTAAATATAAAGCCACTACCGAGGGTTGCATATTTCCGCCGTTTGAGACGCTCAGCTAAATTAGCCGCTGCACTGGCTCTACCACGTGTCTCTGGAAGATGTGATGGTGCCAGAGTATCGACGCAAGCTGCATCTCACACTAGGGGCTGACTCAACTTCTAAGGCACTAAAGTCATCCCGTCAGGTCTTTTGCCATCGTCACGCGTAAGACCACTCCGGTTTGAGTACTTATGGCTGGGACAATGGCGGTGGAAAAAGTCAAAGTTTTGTGGATGAATTGTCCACCATTATCTATTTATTTATCTGGACGATGTAGTCATAGCTTCTTAAATTAGTCGAGTGAACTTTTGACGTGATAACGTCTTATAATTCGGTGAAGCACGCCCGCAAAACATGACGTCATGTAACGTTACCGTTAGTTCGTCGTCAGTGCCATGCGGGCGAAGCTGAGCGCTGAGGGCGCCACCCGCCGAGTCGAGCGGTATCACTACTCGCGCTATCAGCGTACTGATTTCTTAAGACGTCACGTTTAACTATCTCGTCAGTAAACCGACTTTACAGACAACCATTTTTTACTTGACTAGAAGTTAGTTAGTTGACGTGAAATGATAATAATTGAAGTCAGTTTTTGTTCTTTCGGATATTATAAACTTAGTGATTAACAAGCTTCAGCGACCAAAGCAGACCGTTGTTTTTCCAAAATTGAATAAAATGTTATCTTACTACTAAGTATTATATTCTGAATATTATGTAAAGGTATGATTTGGTTGAAATATGGACCCTAACGAAACAAATATTAACAACAGAACGACATTACCAATTAGATTGACATTTGAAACACACATGGCTTAGAGTCTAAAATATCACATCGGCTAATAAGTCTATCACCTATTAAATAATTAGGTAAGTATCAGATCACGTACATCAGCTACATACTCTTCGTAACGTATCCTATAAAATCCTACAAACTTAACACTGCGGCTATGTTCGATACTCCACAACCTTACTACGAGTATGTTTGATGTTGCTAAAAATATAAAATATGAAGTTGCTCAACTCGAATATTTATATTTTTGTGTGGAAAAACAAATTCACTCTGTTTGTGTAATGGCCACCCATCCAAATATTTTTACGTAAGTACTAATAAGGTCGCAAGATCAACGTACGTACAACGAAGTAGCGGGTTCAGCTAGTATTAAAATAAAATACAACTTACCTAAATAGCACTATTATCACTACTTAACGTAAATATTCGATTAATTGATTGGCCTCATGGCTTAGTGGATAGTAACTCTGCTTGCGAAGCCGAGGGTCGTTGGGTTCGATTCCCACCCAGTGCAAATATTTGTGTGATGAATTCAAATATTTGTACTGTGTCTGGGTGTTACCTAATAAGTATGTATTTACAACTTTATAATTATTATAATATTATCAGCTGTTTGGCGGCCATATTACAAGCTTTGCTTAGTTTGGGGTCAGATGGTGTTGTGTGTGAATTGTCCATCAATATTTCTTATTTATTTACTATATAAAACTTATTTTAAAGATGTTATTTATTGTTTTTTTTTCAAACATTTTTTTTCTGAAACATAGCTCCTTATGCGGATGTTTTTTATTAACAAATGAACATTACACATTATTTGTCGTATTTAAAAATATAGGAACGTTTAATAATTTTACTTTCCTCGCCTTATTTATAGTTGCGATAATTTCTCGTCGGAAAACGAGCAAACGTAGTTTCGAGGATATCTTTTTAAAATGGTTCCCATTCGGAGTTGAATCTTTTATTCAAATTAAAATAGGACCAACTTATAATTTTTCGAAAAAACAGTTGGAATACAGAAAAAAACCATTGACTCATTGAATCATTGACAGACGGACGGGCGCTTAACATCAGAAGAGACGGTGGTCAAGACCGAACTTATAGTTAAAACACACACTTAAAGAAATACATAGAGCCGAACAATTATTTTTTTTTTGTTATGTATTTATAAACTATTTAAGTATTATATCAGCTATTTGGCCGCTATAGTACAAGCTTTGCTTAGTTTGGGGTCAGATGGTGTTGTGTGTGAATTGTCTATATTTATATATAATTTTTTTTTGTATGTATGTTACTCGATAGCGCCGCCAATTGTGAACCTACATATTTCGATGGTTCTTTATTTGTTTGGTAGAAAATAGTTCAGAGGTCCATATACATTTTATCGATATCAGTGTAGCGGTTACGGAAATTTGAACAAAAAATAACTAATATTTAGTTTCGTTTCCTCGATGACTTAGTGATTGCTTTCTATTGAATTTGGTGGTATGCCTGAATTTAATTTTAAATTAAAAGTCGGTTTTCCTTTTTTCCGAGAACATAAATTATTTATAGCTCAATGACATCAGAATACCGGAACAGACCGGGTTAAAATTTAGAACATAGATAAATATATTATATACCCTGGAATAAATGGCACATAGGTTATTTTTCATCACGAGAAAGTTTAAATTGAAAAAAAATATCTTCACGCATATTATTTACCTCCAATTCTTCCAAAAACGCAATCTCCTTCAAATCTCTCGTATCCTCGTCTTTGGTGAGTATCCTACCGTTCTCACTGACACCTGTTAGATTAACGTCTTTTAGCACTTCACCCACTTTCATATCATTCAGCATATGATACGCACTAGTACTGTGTCCGTATTTCAGCATGGCACTTTTGATACTCTTGTCTTTATAATGTTTTAACGTGTTCACACCGCCGGGGTGGTCACGTAGGAACTTTTTTAAGTCATAAAAATTGCCGTCGAAATTTACGGGGAAGGACGAATCCATGGTGGACGCGAGTGGTTCGTCACGTCGACTGAAAGCGACTGAAGTGTTATCAAACGGACTGTAGGTGCAGCCCCATTGATACCAAAATGTGTTCCGGACACTTCACTTCGTATACGTTTTGATAGTACGATATTTTTACGTTTTACATGCGTCGTTCGCTGAAATGTATTACGTAAGCACTGCGTTCCTAAGGTTTTGAGTGCTATCCCTCAGGTAGGTTTTGCCATAACAGTCCACAGTTAAAACGTTTACTGCGCAAGTAAAATCATAATTTTTCATCTGGTGCGGCGGTGGGCCAGAATGCGCCTCCAATGATATTTCCGCCAGTGCGTGGCAGGTCTTTCTAAACCCACCAGCACTAGAATAGATTAAAAATTGCTATTAATTTGTGGAAACATAATGTTTACATTTTTTTTATATCGTTAGAATGACCTTGAACCCAACATCCTAAGGTTTGATTCGCCTCGGGATCTGCCAAGCAGGAAATGAGAAATAAAGCAGGAAAAACGGAAGGCCGATATCGACCTGAACCGCACTAGAAAGTATTTTTAGTAGTTCATCTGGATTCACATTCGAGAGCGAGCCGGACAGCACGTCCCTGTTAACCTAAATTGTTTAAATTTATTTCGAATAGTTTGGCTATGAAAAGCGCAAGAAATCCAATTGTCGTCTCGCCATTACCACAAGTGCCGCATACAAAAATATTCGCAGTGAAACCTGGAATTCAGTGACATAAAATATTTGAAGATCGGACAATATTTGGCCGAGTTATAAGCAAGAAACCTCAAGCTGACAGGAGACTTGGTATGGTTCCGAGACCTTTCACAACAAACGCTGCTCAAACAAGATCTGTAACCAGATTCTTTATAGGTTCTCGATAAAGCGCCCTTTAGCGCCCTATCACTGGACACCAGTCTCAGATCTTTGCCGTGCATAGGTGGGAAGCTACGAAGGAAAACACCGGAGAATCCCCTAAACGTCATCCCGATCCCGGAACAAGAGAGCTCAACCGAGTACCAGTCTGCACGCAGGACGTCAAGGCCAACTTGGAGACTCCAAGATCGGCGAAATCTGAAGAAAACCGGGCTAGTTGTAAGCAATTGAAGTTTGTAAAATCTAGGTCATTATTGAATAATTCTAAATTTAAAAATTGAAACGTATAACCGATATAATTTTTATAATAATCAAATTGCGCATTTGAAGCCAGAATGTTTGATGGTAAATTCAGAATCCTAAGCCCACTAATAGCACAGTTAGTAATTAATTTATCCCAGAAGGGAATTACCAACGACCGCAAGATAAAATTGTAAACATTGCAGGAATTCCATTGTTCTCAGACCTAGAAACGGTCAAGAGTGAACCGGGCCTTCAATAATTAATTTAACTACTTTGTACAAAAAACAGAGAAAAAAATCCTGCTCTTTAAATACTGATATCAGGAAGAGGGCACGGCACCGACCCTTTCCCAGTGTTTAAATTTTTGATAAACATTTTCTTTCCCAATTTAAGAGCTTATTTGCCACGGCGGCCATCTTGAAAAACTTCAATTCAAGATAACTTGGAAACGGTTGGCCCTACCAGAAATTTGCATAGAATATTTTGTAACTTAAACGTCAATTTCTATAAGATTACCTACTTTTCATCCTCCAATTCCCCCCACCTCCCCGGAAAAATCAAAATTTAGTTTCAACATCAGTCGACAATATCTCCCGAAGAAACCGGCACAGATAAAATTAACAAAGAAATTCGACCTTTCGAAGCCCGTATTAATCGAAATCATTGGTTTTTACTTTGAAATTGTAACATTTTCAAAAAATTGCATAGTACTATACCCGTCATCACGGGCATTATTTCAAATTATTTCAAATTGCTGTATCTCGGGAACGGAGCATCGGATTCGAAATCTAAAAACGGTTTCGGAGTCTACGCCACCGTCCGCTTCATTTGCGTTGGATTAAATCCCTCCCTTCCTCCTCGCTGCACCCCCTCCCCTCTCAACAACTATATTTTATATGTAATCTTATAACACTATTAAAATATTTACATAAATATACACACACTCTTACAGGCCATCATTACTACCGCAGTCACTCGAGTCTCCTTACGATAATTATCATCATCAACAACACTACAAAATTATATCTCAGGAACGATACGTCGGATCAAAAATCGGTAAACTGTTTTGAGCTCGGCGTCACCACCCGCACCCCCTGCACTACTCCAGCCTCCTAAGTTTTAAATTTTATTTTGTTATTGTTAGTTTTTTCTCCAATTCCTACCCTCTATTACTCCGCGTCAGCACCGACCGCCGCCGGCCGCTCGCCGCCGGCCCCCGCCCGCACCCCGCACCCCCCCACCATTTATTCATACGATAATGTAAATTTCTATTCTGGTTTCTTTGAATGGAGTGTTAGATCTCAAGCGTGGGAAACCCCATTGAATCAATTAATTTTATCTTTCCTTTTTGGATAAATATTATTATAGATCATTATCATCATAATAAGCCACATCAGCCCATATAGTAACTCCGGAACGGGACGTCGTATTCGGAAACCGAAAACGGTGTTAGAACCTGTAGGTCTATCCGAAGCGAACAAGCACCACTAGTTTCATTAAAATCACCCCGCCCCCCTCCTTATTTTCTTGGAAGAAAATAAATATAATAAATTAAATCATATAATTTAAACTCAGGATATTGCCCATTACTGACAGTCACACAAGTTGAACAACTCACTTACATTGCACATTTTCCTCACACACATTAACTTCACCATTAATCTATAACTCGTACTTTAGCCCATTCACACATACAATCGTCGAATTATTCAGTTTATTATCTATATTCAAATACCCATAATATCATATATTATTATAATAAGTCGAAGTGATTTTATGGGCCGCGCAGGGATGTCTTCTACATGCAATGCTTGCGGTAAGAAAATACTGTCTCTTCATTATATGGAATGTTCAAAATGCAATCAGACTTTTGACCTGCAATGTATTAATCTGTCGACCGGGATCTTCGAGAAGTTAAGTGAAGAGGAACGACAAACCTGGACCTGCCCAACCTGCATCTGTGCAAAGCCGAAATTGGGTGATGTCAGTACTCCCATTCGTACACTCAATAACACTTTCACTAATAATGTCAACACGACACGCGGAATTCGTGGTACCAAATTCACTCCGCCTCCTGCAGGTTCGCAAATTGTCCACGAACCTACTCCATCTGACATGCTAAGTGAGATTCGGCTTATGAGGCAAGATATCTTGGATGTCAAAGCACAACTTCTTTGTGTTACCACCACTTTGTCGCAGAAGATGGAAGAATTTGACCGGAGGTTGGAACAGAAAGATATTGAAATTAACACTCTTAAAGCATCATTAACCGAGATGAAACTTACTGCCAACATGCAAGATCAATACTTTTTGAGAAACGAAGTGGAAATAATTGGAATCCCTGAGACGAGTAATGAAAGTCTTACCCATATTGTTATGACTACGTCTCAAAAATTGGGAATCGATTTACAGATGGCCGATATTGATGACGTGCACAGAGCTGGGCCGAAACAATCGAAATCCCCTTTAACCGACGAATCAAGACCGAGACCTATTGTGGTCAAGCTTGTACGTAAGACCAAAAGGGACGATATTCTGGCTGCTGCCAAAGTTAGGCGGAACTTAACATCAGAAGACATCGTACCCGGTTTAAGGTCAAACGTCTATTTTAACGAAAGACTGTCCAATCGTAATCGTCAGTTATTTCGGGAAGCTAAAAAACGCTGCAAGATGTACGGTTTCTCATTCTGCTGGGTTCGGAACGGGTGCACATACATTCGCAAAGAAGCCTGCACCAAGGATAAAAAGTTTCCCGCCCACGCAATCCGCGCTGAAGAGGACATCGTTAAATTCATCGGGCCTAGTCTTGAAATTATCTAAAACTAGTCAGACTCCGTCACGGCGTATGTACTCTTGTCGCCTCTTATTTATCATCATCCTTCATGGTTTAATGAATAGCTCTATTCCTATTCTGAATTTCATTAGTTTTGTGCATGCATTATTAATATTCCTATTTTTGTTATTATTTTGTCATACATTTAGCAGGGTTCCATCCCTTATTCTTTATTGCGTATACAGTATCATTACATATCCTTGTTACATAACATATTACTCTCAACACATTTACACTCTTGAAGAGATCTATTTTCTTCTTAAAATAAACATCACAAGTCTTAGGGCACTCAACTTTGCACTTGCTTATAGAAACATTAAACATTCTTCATGTGGCGCTTTTGAAGTAGTTATTACCGTCTCCTATAAATCTGGATATTTTGGACCACCATGGCCATCATAGATACTTTTACTGAAATTGATAACTCTCTCAATATTACGTGCCACATAAAGAATTCAGCGGAGGAGTGTAAAAATATTTTAGGCAATCACAACTTAAAAGTCCTCACATTTAATGTTAGAAGTTTGTCAAAAAATTTAGATGGTTTTGAAGTAATTCTGAAACGAACAGGTCTGGATTTTGATATTATAATTTTGACAGAATGCTGGCTTAATGATAGTACTGTAATAGGCCAATTGGACGGCTATATTAGTTACTCTTCAACGAAATTTATTAATCACGCCGGTGGTGTGGTTGCATATGTCAGGAACTGCTGGACGCCAACTTTTTCCGAACCAGATTTGCAGGACGCCAATTGTGTTCTTGTCTGTGTCCCTAATGTAACTACTGTTTTGGGCATATATCGATCGCCATCTTTTAAAAATACCGATACTTTTGTCAAATCCCTCGAGCAAATAGTTGCTAATATGCCAGCCAGTCCTTGCTGTGTCGTGACTGGTGACATAAACATAGATTTACTTAATCCAGACATCAGTTCCGATTACCTGTGTTTGATGTCTCAGCTGGGATTTCTACAAGCTGTTGACAAACCGACTAGGAAGAAGGCTTGTTTGGATCACATCTTTTGCAAAGCATCGATCGAGGCGGAATCCATAGTCTGCTCTTCAAGTGTGACGGATCATTATATGGCTATGATTGGTTTTCGAAACGTCTGTCGTAAATCGAACCCACCTAAAACTCGCTTGCTGTTTGACTACCGCGGCCTTGAGATTAAACTAAGCAGCGTGGACTGGTCTCCAGTCTTGCAGGAGTCTTGCCCAAACAAGGCTTCGGAATTATTCGTAACTGTCTTAAGGGCCGCAATAGACCATAATACTAAGTCAGTAAAAGTAAGCCGATCTAGGAACATCCTTAAACCGTGGATGACAGCGGGTTTGATAAGATGCTCTAGGCACCGGGACAGACTGCATTTGGATGTCCGGGAAAATCCAGAAGACAAAGTTAAGCTACATATCTTTAGACGGTATAGAAATTATTACAACGAATTACTGCGAAAGCTGAAGAATCAGTACAATAGTGATGATCTAGAATCAAATAAGAACAACCCTGGAAAACTGTGGAAAACAATTAACCGAATAACCTATTCTAAGCGGGTAAAGTCAAACGCTGAAGACCTTTGCAGGTCGACGGATAATGAGAGGGATCCATTAAATTTTTGTAACGATTTCTTTGCTTCCGTTGGCCAGCGCCTGGCTAACCAACTTTTAGAAAACTCTCCTGACTCCCAGGCGTCACTTGCCTCTAAAGTGAGCATTCCATCTTTATCTGCTAATTCATTTTTCTTGGCCCCTACCATCGAGAGCGACGTGGAATGCTTGATTGGGGAGTTAAAGTGCAACAGCGCACCGGGGCTGGATGGCATTTCAAACAATTTGATCAAACGTGTAAAGAAATTTGTTGTAGAACCGCTCACTCATGTTTACAACTTGAGTCTGTCCACCGGTATTTTCCCAAGCATCTGGAAAACTGCGCTTGTAACACCCATTCACAAAGGTGGTGATACCAATAGTCCGAACAATTACCGCCCTATTTCTCTTTTGAGTTCCTTCTCTAAGATGCTGGAGAAAATTGTCAATAAACAATTAGTGAAATTCATACACTCTCATAATTTATTAACAGATCGGCAGTTCGGCTTCAGACATGGGAAATCTACAGAACACGCAGTGTCACTTTTGACAGAGATAGTGGCCTCTCATTTAGACAAAGGCTTGCCTTGCCTGGGTATCTTCTTGGACTTGGCAAAGGCCTTCGACACCGTATCAATCCCAATCCTTTTGAGGAAGTTGGAGTGCTTCGGAGTTAGGGGTATTTGCCATGACTGGTTTCGAAGCTACTTGACGGATAGAATCCAGCACACGCGCGTGGGGAGCCGTGTGAGCGATGCCAAGCCAGTTTCGTTTGGAGTGCCACAGGGCAGTATTCTTGGGCCAACACTTTTCTTGTTGTACATAAATGACATTGCCTCGATTCTCTCTAGCAGCGCGGACACCATACTTTATGCCGATGATACTGTCATTTTGTTTCATGACAAATCCTGGGACTCTCTGTTTGCTACTGCACAGCTGGGCATCACCCGCGTCGCGGCATGGTTAAAACAAAATCTACTGACACTCAATGTTTCGAAAACTCACTTGATTTGTTTTCATAACACCGCGGCTTCAGGCCCCCGTTCTGTCCCCGACATTCTTGTTCATTTATGTCAACCCCCATACGATTCGTGTGCTTCAAATGAGTCTCGGCGTTGTAGCAGGGTAAAAAAAGTAAAAAGCACTCGGTACTTGGGAATAGAAATAGACGAGAGACTGACATTTAAGGAGCACCTTGAAATGACGGCTAAAAGGACTAGAAAACTCATTTACATAATGAAACTCCTTCGTGATGTAGCAAATCCTCAACTTCTCAAGACTATATATTGGGCCCTTTGTCAGTCCGTCCTAACCTACTGTATTACAGTATGGGGGGGTGCAGCTTCGTCGAACATTATTCGTCTTGAACGAGCCCAACGGGCTGTTCTGAAAACAATGCTTGGGAAACATTTTAGATTCCCGACAAGCCTTTTACTGGCGGAAGCTCAGGTTCTGAGTGTTCGGAGGCTTTATATACTTAAAACAGCTCTATCCGCTCATAAAGAAATTTTAAATTCAGATAGCTACAGGTCATTATCAGGTAAAAGAATTTTTAGATTGCCCTTACCTGCTTTTAAAACGCGACTCGCACGCCGCTTTAGTCTATACATGAAGCCATGGTTATATAATAAACTGGATAAATTGTATGGTATCCATGGTCTCACTTATTATGAGCTGAAATCAAAAGTTACAAAGCAACTTCTCCAATGGTCTTTTGAGGATACGGAAAGCTTCCTGAAGAGAATTTGGTGAGCAACGGGATTAGACACCACTCACACCCACACATACACCCTCACACACACACACACACACACACACCCTCTTATACACTTACACACTCACTCATACGCCCATTCTCATATCGTTTTATGATTGTAATCGATGTCAGTCCCGGGCTATGTATTTTTATATTTTTATTTTTAAGTTTATAATTGTATCTCGATTGTAAGTTAAATCACTCGTGTGCCGTCAGTGACGAACCTCATGTGAATCCTAAAATTAAAACTACCCACAGGACAAGCCTAGCTTAGTGTGGGTGTTTTTGAAATTATGGGCATCTTGTATTGAACTGATAGATAAGATGTTTCTGTACTTCCTATAATTGTTTGTTATTTTGGTTGAAATAAATTTGATTTGATTTGATTTGATTTGATAGTGATGGGACAGAGAAAAATAAGCGGATATCGAAAATTAAACAGAATTATCGTAAAAGAATTGAAAACTGTTTTTATTTACTTAACATTTTTGGTTGCGTTTCCAGGAATATTTTTTTATTTTCTTAAATGTTTTTGCTAGGTCGTAGCACCCTACACAATTTCTTCGTTTAGCGCTCATCTTGAGGACATGGTCATTGGACATTGTCCTTAGGTTTTACTTGATTGTCTGAAATGATTTTTTTTTCTTAATTTGATGTTAAAATGTTAAAAGTTATAAATATAAACACTAATGTTAAAAATTAAAATGTAAAAGTTTAGATGTATTTATGTTTGCTTTTCTTTCACGAAAAAATTACTGAACGGATTTAGATTACACTTTACAGTAATAAAAGTAAAAAATTAATTAAACCATAAAATGTGGAAAGATGTTCACAGATGCTTGGCAGATACTATAATACTAAAAGCAAAGAAATAATTTAAGAATAATAATTTTCAAAAATAATGGTATTACAAAAAAAATCCTCACGTCGCCGTCGTTATGAGTCTAAAGCTTTGGTCTGGTGATCATGACGCACAACGCTGCGGTATGCGGTATGCGTTGCCGGACACTCAATCATATGAAAAACGTCGAGTATGTTCTCTTGTTCCGTCGCAGTATGCGTCAGCGGCGAGGGGCAAGCGCGGTGACGTGGGGAGGTGTACTCCCGCACAGCGCGGCGTCATTCTCGGTTCAACGCTGCGGTGTGCGGTGTGCGTCACGGGCCAATATGGAATTTTTCGAAGACAATTTAATAGAATTAGTTCGCAACTATCCTTCTTTATATAAAAATAAAGACAAAAAACATAAAAGTTTGATAGAAATTTGCATGTTTGATAAAAAATTACAGAAAAATTGTTCATGTTCACGTCTACCTTGGTAGCTGCGGCAAAATCAACTGAACACCTCTCCGCAGGGACGCTAAATGCTGCGTCGTGACGGTGCGTTGCGGCGCACACCGCAGCGTTGTGCGTCGTGATCACCAGACCAAAGCTTAAGGCTGCTATGTTGATATGTATAGGTAGTAAACAAAACTTACCGCTTGTGGTTCGTTTTCCGTGCACATTTGTTTCCCAATTCTTTTTATTTTTCTTGGTAGAAAATATTTCTTCACTACTGTCACTATCGCTGTCAATAACTGCTGGGCAAATAACTCTATTTTCCAATATTTGTATTTTTCTTTTATTGTTTGCCATCGTTGATCACACGCTACATCAGATTAGTTAGAAAGCACAACACTAAATGGCGAGACGCGCGCTCTGTGCGGTAGGGGGTCGCTAGCTGCCTGATAGGAGGGCGGGCCGAAATAGGCCCACTGCCGCACTCAGCAGATGTTTTTCACCCTCAGTGCGTGGTAGGTCGATAAAAGCCTGCCGTTAAATTTTGATGGGCAACACCTAAAATTTTGACCACGAGATGAAATATATATTTGTCTCTGTTGAATTTTTACAAACACCTGAGATAATCGTTTCGCACAAGCGAGAGGGTCATAGGTTTCTTCGTCCACACCAGCTGAAGTCCCGCGGGGGTCCGAAATCGGCCTGATACGCAGTGAACGTGTTAATATTATAAATACGAAAGTTTGGATTAAATTTGTTTAGGTTAATTTTTTATGTAGTGGTAGGACTCTTGGCAGAGTCCGCCTGGGGAAGGACCACACCATTGCCAGTTATGTTAAATGAAAAATGTTCACGCACTTTTATTTATATTGAAAACTGTCCCCCAAAGTCTGAAACTTTTTGTTCTGTTGTACAGTACATGTTAATTTATTAGGATAAAGAAGCTTCTCATGGTTTGGGAAGGGATTAAACTCTTCCTGTTATATCAGTCTGTAGTATTAAATTGATGACTAACGATTGAAAATGAGGCATAATTAAAAACCATCGTTATTGAAGAGCGACATTTTGCCTTTATATTTGATATTTTAGCGTGCTGTTTAAAAGAATTGTGTAATGTGTACTATGTATTTAAAATTTTCATGTTTGATTTCTACCCGACTGAAAGGGTTATGTTTTTCGCGCGTATCTTGTATGTTTGTAAATTTCTTTATTCCCACGGATCTTCTAAACGGCTGGTTGGATAATGGCAATTAAGATATGTATCGTTAGATTCTTCTCAATCACCCTAGTGTCCTTGGATAGATATGTTTTTGAACCGTTGATTTTTTGCAGTCTGGTTTTTTTTTAGATTAAATTTATTTTAGGAAATCTAATTACGTAAACTTTTAAATTTTGTAGGAGGCCCTGAAGATGAGTGGAGGCGGTGCCATGAGTCCGAACGCACGGAACTGGAGTTCGGCTACGCAGATACCTTATGACCCACCGGTAACGTTTACTACATATATTACCTACTTACCTTGCTTGGCTTATCAACGAACATACCCGGAGTGGGCCAGCGTGGTGATTTTGTAGTGGTAGGACTCTTAGCAGAGTCCGCCTGGGGAAGTACCACACCTTTGCCATTTATTCTACCGCCAAGCAGTAATGTGCAAACATTACTGTGTTCCGGTTTGAAGGGTAATGTTTCCAGAGAAATTACAGGGCTTAGAGATATAACAACTTAGATCTCTGGGTGACGAGCGCAGTGCAGTCCTAGGTACTGATTTGGACTCTTCATGTTCCAATAGCTGCGTGTTACTGTGCTGTTATGTGGCAGGCATGTTGCTTACCATCAGGCACATGTCCTGCTCGTCTCGTCACTCTTTGTTTAAAAAAAAATGCTTGCCTGTAAAGTCGGTTTACTGACGATAGAACGTGACAACGTCTTAAGCAAATACTGATGGAATGGTAGCATTTTTCAAAAGAAAATTTTAATTTCATTTGTTTAATAGATTTGTATGTAAAAAGTAATCAGTAGAATTTAGTCATTTTCAATCAAAACAATGCAAAAAAGCTTTTAGATGCCGGGGATCGAACCCGGGGCATTTCACATGCAAAGCGAACGCTCTACCACTGAGCTACATCCTCGCTTGAACTACTGGTCGAAATAATTAATACAACTGTAACAAGGTAACGACCGACGGTCGTTACCTTCCAAGGTAACGCTACATGACGTCATGTTTTGCGGGCGTGCAGCCGGCTTCATCGAATTATAAGACGTTATCACGTCAAAAATACTTATGCTCATTATCTCAGATCACCAACATTCTGAGTTATTTTTTATAGAAGATACATAACAGATAATTAAATCTATTAATCTATCTAACCTTGGACTATAATATACTAACAGCACCCCCGAATTTTATCCGCGTTGTTTCCGATTCGGTATTTTACCTGAAAATGTACCTATATAGGTACCTACTATTCCAGATCCATAAGCTATATCTGCCGTTTTATTATAGTTCTACCGTTCCAACATGATAGAGCAACAAATATCTAAACTTTAAGATTTGTAAATTAATTTAAATTAATACATTAAATTAAAATTTGAAAAAACCCAACGCAACGCATAAGTCACACGTAGGTATGTTTCCATGTTTAGCAGAAACCTTTTTTTATGTGAGGGAAATACATTTACGTATCCCCACCGTGTACCCAACTCCCTCTTGGCCGCATCGCCGTTGGCTTGGAGCCCAAAGTCCTGACGAGCGGCCCCACCGCGGGTTCCTCTTAGCTTCATCGTGGAAGGTAAGCAAATACCTAAGCTGATATAATAGTCTAAAGGTACAAGTTCGCGCGGAGACCGCGACACGAGACCGCGACAGGAAACCGAGACCGGAGACCGCGACAGGCACTTGACACTATGGAATTGTATGGACGCCAGTTCGCGCTGAGACCGCGACAGGAGACCGAGACAGGTCGCGGTCGCGGTCGCGGCGCGAACTGGCACCCATACAATTCCATAGTGTCAAGTGCCTGTCTTGGTCTCCGGTCGCGGTCTCCGGTCGCGGTCTCGCGTCGCGGTCGCGGCGCGAACTTGTACCTTAAGCTTTGTAACGCAGCGAAAAGTATAAGTTCGCGCTGAGACCACGATGCGAGACCGCGACAGAGACGTCTTGACATTATAGAATTGTATGGGCGTCAGTTCGCGCCGACACCGCGGCAGAAGACCGAGACAGGTTGCAGTCGCGGTCTCGGCGCGCACTGACATCCATACAATTCCATAATGTAAAGTGCCTGTCGCGGTCTCCGGTCGCGGTCTCCTGTCGCGGTCTCGTGTCGCGGTCTCCGCGCGAACTTGTACCTTAACAAAAGAGCTATAAATTTGAAACGGCTGAACGCATTTTGATGGAACTAAGAACTCTCCCAACTAATTCACATATCAAACAACAAAAACAAAATCCAAATTGGTCCATCCATTCGGGCTACAGGCAGACACACAAACTCGCACGCACACTCAGAGATGCGTCAAACTTGTAACACCAGTTTGTTAGATCAATTTGGAAACAAGGACGTTTAAAAAAAGTCGGACAGAGCCCACCCTGAGACAAGACTGAGGCACTCAAATCACCCAAAATGGCGGCGGATATTCATGTGTGGAACGAATTCTGGGTTGCCACGTTAACCAAATTTACACCACAAAAAACAAGTACCTAATCAGTAAATTATTTCATTTCTTAATCATTTTGCTGGTCCATCCTAGAGAATTAGAGCATTTAGGCATTGTCATAATATATGTCATTAACTTCGAAATGCTTACTGCACTTCGAACGACACACTGACACTGATATTTGGGATCCAATTGTTTTCACAATAACAATTTTTAACCGTTTCGATCCAGTCGTTTCTTCGTCGTCGTTTTCGTTTGCTTTATTTTCTTTTGGAAATCTAGCACACAGAATATTAAAATACGTAGTGACAATGGCAACCAAAATGTGCGCTATACAAAATAAGAAACAACTAGTAGAGAAAACCATTTAATCATTTTAATAGTTCAAAATAAAAATGTAATATAGTAAACTTAGGCTCGGGCACAGACTGCGGTCCCATTTCACCTAAACGAATCTTTTACTTCCAAACGTGACGATGAGCTTCATTTACATCTCTGACGAAAAATTCTGTGTGGTGCGCTAAAACAAGTTTTCGCTTCAATAATATAATTATATATCAACTATCTCAATACAAAAATGTGCCCTCCCAAACTTCAGGGCGCACGGAATCATGTTATCGTTGGGAAGAGTGAGCTCACTTTTTCCGTTCTAGTCGGTTGCAGGAAGCGGTGGACGCCGGACGTTTTTGAAGTGAAAACTTCTTTAGGCGCGCCTAGACAGATTTTTCGTGGGCTGTGAATTGAATTAATTCGTCACGCTTGGGTATGATAAGAAAGCTTCGGGTAAACTCGGGACCATGGCTATTGGCCATCTAGAAATACGTCAGCCTGTGGGAAATGGTGAAAAAGTGTGGACAGGTCATCATGGTATGGCCATCTAGAAACGCTGACGCATGGGGCAATGGGAAATGCTGACGCATTTCTAGATGGCCATGCCAAGATGGCGAGGCCACGCCCTCCGTTTACACCCGTGTAGTTTTCAAGGTATGCTATCAAATTCTGAGTTATAAGTTTTCACTTCTATCGGCAGTTCCTATGACTGCCAATTTTTTTTTTCTATCATTATTCGTTATCCACAACCAAAATAAGTAGAACCACAGCATATCTTGCCGCTAGCGATTCTAGGAGTCAAGTACCTAGGTTGTTTGTAAACTACTTACGATACACACAGAGACGCAGTTTATTACCAATTTCAAGGTGCTCAGGTCACATCTGTTGGTTTATATCGATGTTATATGGATTATTAAGTTACGGCTGGTCTAGACGGGAGAACGGCGACTGCCGATCCGAAGTTCAAATCCTAGGCGCACCACTGTATTTTCGAATTCGTATGCATAATGCCGCTTACTTAAAAAACGCCGAACGAAAACATCGTGAGGAAAACGACATGTACTTATCTAGATGGCCTTGACTTTCTGCTTGCGAGAGAAGACCCCGAGTGAACATTTAGTGGGCTGCTTATAATATGCTATTGATATAATTTACGAGTACTTACCATATATTTTGGGTAATTATCACACGGTAATATTGGCAACACTGGTCTTGGGATTCCCTATTTTGTGTTAGGAAATAAATATTTGTTTTAATATTTAAAATGGGGAAATAAGTGATTAAATTATTCAATCACATAAGAAACATGATTCCTGGAGGTTTATTGCGTTGGTCACTACGGCTTTTACAGGATTTCAAGGCGCAGGACGTTCTGTGTCAAGATTTGTTTTTATCGCGAAACGTGTTGGCTGCCCGAGTTTTGCGCGCATAATGGCCGACTAGTGTGCGAATGTGTGCGTGTTATCCTGTATGTGACAGAGCTCTGGCCGACTCAATATGACACAACTTGTTCGTTAGCCAGACTCTGTTCGACTTTTTTTAAACGTCCTTGTTTGGAAACTACACGATGGAGGGTGTGGCCATGACCATGGCCATCTAGATATATACGCCACTCAGCCAAATTGTGGGCTTTTCTTCTCCAGCTTTTGCCACCTGAATATGATACTTAAATATCGTCATTCAATCGAGTTCCAGGGCGTCCAGTATTACTTTTGCCAGTTCGCGGTCTCCACTCTAGGACACTCCTACCCCAACGGTTACCGGTCCTATGACAGACATAACCAGCCTACTCCTACGTCTGCTTGCTAGTATGTATTTAATTAGTGGTAGGACTCTGCCAAGAGTCTGCCTTTGCCAGTTATTCTACCGCCAAGCAGTAACATGCAGTACATTTCACAGAGGACATGCCCCCCCCCCCCCCAAAGTCGTATACGTTACATTAAAATGGGGCGTATTTTTTACTCGATTTATTGTATTTATACTCGTGAGCTCCCGCAAAATCTGAGGCTCTGTACTGGTGACCCCTTCCAAAATTCGATGCTGGGACCGCACCTGTATTAAGGTAACTGAGACAGTGCTTACTTGTACACCTATACAAATTTACAAATAAACAGCGTACATATTAAAACATTTTCATACAATTTCATCAAAATCAGTTCAGCGTTAAATCGTAACAGACAGATTCTTTCAAATTTATAATATTATACATTTATAATGTGATATAATTTGGATTTCAGGTTTTTAGTTTCAACGGTTTTATCTTCAACATTGCCGAACTTCCATGTAAACTCTGTGCCCTCATTTACACGCCTTCAACTCTTTTTCTGTGATAAAAAGTAACCCTTGTCCTTTCCTGAGTCTAGTCTATCTGCGTAACAAATCGCATCAAAATTGGTTCTGTGGTTTAGACGTTAAAGCGTAACAGATAAAGAGAATTACTTTCATATTTATAATATTAGTATGTGTTTAGTATTATACCAGAAATACCGACCTGGGGCCCATTAGCAAGTCTTTCAAACATTCATAAATGCCGAATACCGATTTTAACGTTACTTCCTAATTGCAAACCAAGTTAACCACTTACCTATTGTTCCCGTCGTCGTCCAAAGTCCAGTTTGGTCGAAGGAATAAGGGAAGTGGACAAAAAAGGAATGTGGAACCCAAACCGGACGATCTCCAGGCGAACTCCGGTCCAGAATTCCCAGAACGATCCTGCGTTCTGGAAACGGCCAATCCAGTAGCCCCTTCACGAGTAAATAGTCCAGCACTAATCCCGTAGCGATATGTTCCCGTCAATACGCATTCCCGCACAATATTAACGCTTTAAACCCGAAAAAACACCAGTTAGAAAAAACAACGAGTCACTCGAACGATACCGGCGTAACGAGACGTCACTTGTCAGCCGCTGTCAAACCATAGATCCGCTATGATTTTAATGTTGCCCGATTATACGGAACAGTATGGATATCAAGTATCTAGTTGCAAAATTTCATGGTTTAATTTCAACAATGACGAACATCCATCTAAACTTTCATCCCCTAATTCATCCCTGTACAGTTCGAAAATACAAAATTGCTAGAACAAACTTTTATTAGCTTCGCTCCAAGTGTCACAAAGTTTCATGGTTTTATCTTCAACAATGCCACAATGACGAACTTCTACATAGAACTTTCATCCCCCATCTGAACCCCGATTTCATCCCCGTACAGTTCAAAATTACAAAATTGCTTGAATGAATATATATTTGCTTCGCGTCAAGTGTCCAGATACGAAGTTTCATGGTTTTCTCTTAAACAATTACGAACTTTCATAAAACTGTCATTCCCCATTTTACAAACAAACACATTTGACAAGCTTCCAAGACTTCGGTACTTGTCCAGTTTCGAGAAAGAGTTTATACAGGCGCGTCAGTATTGGAGACAACTCAGGCGCACAAGCCTTCAACACTACGGCAGGAATACCATCTGGGCCACTAGCTTTATTCACGTCCAGATTGCGTAGCACTTTGCGAACCTCTATTTGGCGAAAATGTATGTTTGACATAGAAGTCGGACAACCAGGTGAAGTAGGAGGTGTCGCGCTTCCAGCATCTAGACGCGAAGATTCCGCAAACTGAGATGCAAACAAGTTTGCCTTCTCCATTGCGGTGTGAGCCAGTGTCCCATCAGGTTTCAGCATTGGAGGTAGTGAGGGGCGGCAGAAGTTCGATTCGACCGATTTAGCTAGGGACCAAAACGCTTTGCTGCCCGCAGGGTACGAAGCTAGTTTGTTCCCTATTCGACTAATGTGGTCAAAACGAGCCCTCTGAAGAACCTTTTTGCATGCCTTAGCAGCCTTGTTGAACGCTTTCTTCTTCTGGTGTATGTCCCTTGCCTTACGCTGTCGAGCATCAACCCAGGCTAGGTAGGCCTCATGTTTAAATGCTTCAGCACTTTTACATTGAGGACCAAACCAAGGGCGAGCTTTGCTGGATAATGCCACGTCGGAGTAAGGAATGAAATATTCAATGATTGAAAGTTTGGATTAAATTTGTTTAGGTTAAATTTTTATGTAGTGGTAGGACTCTTGGCAGAGTCCGCCTAGGGAAGGACCACACCATTGCCAGTTATTCTACCGCAATCCGCCCATCGACACTGCGGCAGGAGACCGAGACAGGTCGCAGTCGCGGTCTCGGCGCGAACTGACGCCCATACAATTCTATAATGTCAAGTGCCCGTCGCGGTCTCCGGTCGCGGTCTCCTGTCGCGGTCTCGTGTCGCGGTCTCCGCGCGAACTTGTACCTTAATAAAACAAGAGCTATAAATTTGAAACGGCTGAACGGATTTTGATGGAACTAAGAACACTCCCAACTAATTCACATATCAAACAACAAAAACAAAATCCAAATTGGTTCATCCATTCGGGAGCTACGATGCTACAGGCAGACACACAAACTCGCACGCACACTCAGAGATGCGTCAAACTTGTAACACCAGTTTGTTAGATCAATTTGGAAACTACACGATGGAGGGTGTGGCCATGACCATGGCCATCTAGATCATTTGAGTATACGCGAAGATTTCTTCAAAAAAATCTGTATGTGTTGCCCCAAAAGAAGCGTTCACTTCAAAAACACTACGGAAACAAATGACAAATGCACAGAAGAAGGAAGCCATTAGATTTTAATATAGAGTATGAATAGTGAATACAAAGTGTATTGTGCCTCTCGTTATCTTCAGCACTGGAGTCATCCCTAAGTAGGTACTTATAGCACTACCTACAACACAGTTGTTCAGAGTGCACCATACCTATTCATAACTATGCAAAAAGCTTGCCATCCTACTATTATATCCTATACTTAGGTAGTTTGTATCCCAGGAAAACAACAGGAAAGCGAATTACGTGGGTAAAACCGCGGGGCGTTACTAATCTGTACCTATATATAAAAATCAATGCCACTTTTCGTTGTTATTGAACTCCTCCTAAACGGCTGGACCGATTTGAATGATTTTTTTTTATACGTTTGGGTAGGGCCCTGGAAGGTTTAGATTCACAAATCAGCCCGGCAGATGGCGCTGCAGTTGATATCTAGGTTATTATTCGAGCGAAGCCGGAGCGGGCCGCTAGTAATATCAATATTTATTTAGAAACTACGCCTACGTGGAATACAAAAGAAGTTACATCGCCATAATCACCAGCCCATCCTAGTCCACGCCTCTCCCGTCATATTTATATACGCCACTCGGCCATATTGTGGGCTTTTCTTCTCCAGCCTTTGCCACCTGAATATGATACTTAAATATCGTCATTCAATCGAGTTCCAGGGCGTCCAGTATTACTTTTGCCAGTTCGCGGTCTCCACTCTAGGACACTTCTACCCCAACGGTTACCGGTCCTATGACAGACATAACCAGCCTACTCCTACGTCTGCTTGCTAGTATGTATTTAATTAGTGGTAGGACTCTGCCAAGAGTCTGCCTTTGCCAGTTATTCTACCGCCAAGCAGTAACATGCAGTACATTTCACAGAGGACATGCCCCCCCCCCCCCCCAAAGTCGTATACGTTACATTAAAATGGGGCGTATTTTTTACTCGATTTATTGTATTTATACTCGCAAAATCTGAGGCTCTGTACTGGTGACCCCCTCCAAAATTCGATGCTGGGACCGCACCTGTATTAAGGTAACTGAGACAGTGCTTACTTGTACACCTATACAAATTTACAAATAAACAGCGTACATATTAAAACATTTTCATACAACTTCACCAAAATCAGTTCAGCGTTAAATCGTAACAGACAGATTCTTTCAAATTTATAATATACATTTATAATATGATATAATATGGATTTCAGGTGTTTAGTTTCAACGGTTTTATCTTCAACATTGCCGAACTTCCATGTAAACTCTGTGTCCTCATTTACACCCCTTCAACTCTTTTTCTGTGATAAAAAGTCACCCTTGTCCTTTCCTGAGTCTAGTCTATCTGCGTAACAAATTGCATCAAAATTGGTTCTGTGGTTTAGACGTTAAAGCGTAACAGATAAAGAGAATTACTTTCATATTTATAATATTAGTATGGATATCAAGTGTCTAGTTGCAAAATTTAATGTTTTAATTTCAACAATGACGAACATCCATCTAAACTTTCATCCCCTAATTCATCCCTGTACAGTTCGAAAATACAAAATTGCTAGAACAAACTTTTATTAGCTTCGCTCCAAGTGTCACAAAGTTTCATGGTTTTATCTTCAAGAATGCCACAATGACGAACTTCTACATAGAACTTTCATCCCCCATCTGAACCCCGATTTGATCCCCGTACAGTTCAAAATTACAAAATTGCTTGAACGAATATTTATTTGCTTCGCGTCAAGTGTCCAGATACGAAGTTTCATGGTTTTCTCTTAAACAATTACGAACTTTCATAAAAACTGTCATTCCCCATTAACCCCTATTTCATCCCCGTACAGTTTGAAATGACAAAATTGCTAGAACAAACATTTATTGGCTTCACGTCATACGTCAAGATACGAAGTTTCATCTTCAACAATGACGAGCTTCCACATAAAACGTTCATCCCCCATTTAAACCCCTTCAACCCTTTTTCCATAATAAAAAGTGGCGTATGTCCTTTTTTGGGATCTAGTCCATCTGTGTACCAAATTTCAATAAAATCAGTCCAGTGGATTTCATGCTTACAAGCAATGGAAGTAACTTTGAAAATTACGGTATTTACATACAATCGTCCATCCTTTATTTCACCCTCTTAGGGGTTGAATTTCGCAAACCTCGTCTTAGCGAGCACTTACGTGCTAAAAGGCATCTCCATGTGACCTGTGAGTGACCTTTCGCATTTACAACATGTGATGGACCTCCTTTCTATTCTTTGTATTGAACCAGAAAGTTAGTAGTTAATACATTATGAAATATTGAACGTACCAATGTACCTTGAGTCTTGAGTAGGTCATGATACTATCAACCCACCTCGTATTCCCAAAAGCTGTGCCTGGTATGGAGGGAGACGTATGAGGAAACTCAGGTGGACTCGTTCAGGTTAGCGCTGATTAGGATTACGTACTTAGATTTATCAGCGCCTCATCTCATTTTATGTAAATCATATATCGTATAGCTGAGCTCATGAGTTATTTGAATATATGGGTACCCTTTATTATTATACTCATGTAATGAGATGGATCTACCTCATAGGTGCTATTTGTCTGATGTGTCACAAGTTCCTGCCTAGTCCTGTACATAGGCTCCCAGCTACTTCAGCGTAATAGTCTCTAGAAGACCTTGTGTAGCGATTGTATTGGCCTTTACAATAACTAACATGGACCTGAGAGCTATTTTGGAGCTCGGAAAGACGGTAACCAATAAGCTAAGTTTAGCCCTCGCAGATATTGTGACTATCGCTATGTGTGAGCGCCGCGATACTGCAACGGATTAAGCAAGCCCTAGTCTGCCAAAAACATCGATTTCCTTCAGTCACGATGATGCGGTAGCTAATAAATTAAGGTTAGTGATTGTTAATATCGAGACAATTATTTAGATTAGATAGATAATGACAGATACTGTTAGCTTTGCTGGACTGACAAGACAAATCACCGGAATGAAATCTCAATTACCTAATGATATAAAAACTGAAGATAACAATGAATTACAAAAATATATATAGATTAAAGTTTATATTTTCTATATATTTCAGTATATAAAAAATGATCCTTGATGATAAACTTTGTAAAAAACCTCTAATTACATAATATTTATCACGGAGTATGCCTACAAGGGAAACCAGACAAATATAAACGCTCCTTGGATTCTCGAAGGCGGTGAGGAAACGAGAGCATTGCCAAAATACGAGTATAGCGACTATTCTCTCATACTATATAATTATCTATATAGACTATATATCTCAGCATTCTAATCTAAAAACAGTTAATTTCACAGAAAAACGCATAAGGAATTTTTAGGTTTCCGTAGCCAAATGGCAAAAAACGGGACCTTTATAGATTCTATATCTGTCCGTATGTCACAGCCACTTTTCCCGAAACTATAATAACTATAGGTATACTGTTGAAACTTGGTGAGTACATAGATGAACCGCATTAAGATTTTCACATAAAAATAGAAAGAAAAAAACAATATCTCTTGTGACTCATACATAGAACAGAAACTCAAAAAAAAAAACATCAAAACCTTACGTGTGGATAGATCTTTAAACATGATATTGAGGTTTCTTATTTTGTTTTTTCTAAACTGAATAGTTTGCGCGTGAGACTCTTCCAAACTGGTGAAATGTGTGCCCCTGTAACCTCTAAAATAATCTCATATTTTGACAAAACTAAAAAAAAAGGATTGTGTACATTCATGAACGTATAAAAAAAGTCAGACGTAGTCTCGCTAAAACAAAAACTGTGTCATCAGAATCGGCCACATTTGCACGTGTGCGTTGTGGGTCTATATGTGGTAAGCATAACAATTTTTGTACTAATTTAAGTTGGCATAACGTTTTTAGGACTAATCATAATTTACCATAACAACTAAACGCATAACTGTTTTGCATAAGCTTAACTAGCATAACCATATATGGCATAACGCTAACTTAGCATAATGTTTAAACGCATAACCATTTATAGCATAAAGAAAACTTAGCATAACGTTTTGACGCATAACCATAAATCGCATAATGTTTAAAGGTACACTTTGAGGTTTAATGAGGTAAAGGTTTAATTGAGAAAAGCATAACAATACTTAAACATAATGACCAACGGCATAAACTTTAAACGCCTAACTAAAAAGCGGACTGTAGCAGCATTATTTAAATAAAATACATACATGTAATATGCGGGTGGGTACTTTGACAACAGCATTTATTATTCGTAATGTAGGTAGTAATGTAGGCATAACGTTTTTAGGACTTAAACACCTGTCCTACGTACACCTAAGACATATGGTGCACTTTTTGACTCCGGGTGGGCCCCCCCACCCAGAGTCAAAAAGTGCCAGAAGCTCAAGAGAGGTCCTGAGTGGAGCGAGCCATGCGAGGCCAAGCGCAGCGAAGGGGGGAGGTGGCGAGCGAAGCGAGACGGCGACCTCCGTAGTGGAGCGCAGGTCGAGTATGGAGAAGCGACACCAGCCTTCTTTCGTATATCGTCACTCCATCTGATCTCAGGGCGTCCTACATTACGTTTGCCGATTCGCGGTCTCCACTCCAAAACCCGTCCACCCCAACGGTTATCGGCTCTGCGACAGATGTGACCGGCCCATTGCCACTTCAGTTAACTGATACGGTGAGCTATGTCGGTGACTTTAGTTCGCTGACGAATTACTTCATTACGAATGCAATCCCTCAGAGAAACTCCAAGCATAGCTCGTTCCATATCTCGCGACTTTGAGCTTTCGGACCATTTTGACTGTCGGTGTCCACGTCTCAGCACCGTAGGTCATAACGGGTAGGACGCACTGGTTGTACACTTTTGTTTTGAGACTTTGCGGGATGGGTGACGAGAAGACTCGACCAAGTTTGCCAAACGCTGCCCAGCCCAACTGGATTCTTCTCATGGCCTCACTCTCATCTACTTCAGCATCATCTCAGCTACATCTACCTAGTTCGAGCATCTGCCCTAAGTAGACATATCACCGAACAATTTCGAGAGTGGTTCCATTTACGGCACTCGGCCCCGGAGCAACGAACTCGTTGCACATGACTTTGGTTTTATCCAAATTCATCCGAAGGCCGATGCGTTGAGAAGCGTTAGCCAGGCTGTCCAGCATCCACTGCATATCCTCCAGTGACTTTGCCATTATGACGATGTCGTCAACAAATCGTAGGTGAGAGATGTATTTATTGATGTTTAGGCCATGTCCAACTCAATCTAGCATCTTAAACATATCCTCTAGTGCGTTTGAGAAAAAAATCGGGGAAATAACATCCCCTTGCCTCACGTCTCGATGCAGAGGAATATGTTTTGTCTGCTGATCTTGGACACCTCATCACCTCGATGTATCGCCAATCATTTTATCTATTTTAAGTGGTATTGCATCGAAAACTGTCCAAAACTGTCGCGATAAATGCGTATTATGGGTATGTATACCCCATATTAAGCTATGGGATAATATTTTGGGGAAACTCTGTTGAAGTGCAGTCCATATTTGTACTTCAAAAAAGGTGTCTTCGCAACATATTTCGAATGAAAAATACTGACACTTTACGAGAGGTATTTAGAAGCAATCATTTTTTAACTTTAACCAGTATATACATTTTAGAATTATGCACGTTTGTTCAAAACAACAAACAAATTTATTTCAACGACAAATCGACTCGTTCAGATAATCTACGCACAAAACACAAATATAATTTATGTGTACATCAAATTAACAACACAGTATACGAAAAAAGTGCATTCGCAAGTGCCATTAAGATCTTCAATCACTTACCACTAAACCTGAAAACCATAACGGGTAATGCATTTAAAAACAGTCTTAAAAAATGGTTGATCTCTGAAGCATATTATGATCTCAAAGAATATTTTAATAACGCAAACATAGTATAAATAGTAAAAATCAATCACTCTTTGTTCCAAAAGATCGACTAATTTTGAAAAATTAGAATTGTAAATATATTTTTAATGTTGTATGTTGTTGGTATGTTGTTTTTATGCTGTTTTTTAATGTTGTAAAGAGTAATGAACATGTTTAATTTTATTTCAATAGTAAACGACCAAATATTATATTTAATTTTGTGTCGTAATGTTAATAAGAGTTTAAAATGTTAGATTAAGTAATTATTGTATTTTCTCAACGGTCCAAAATATTGTATGTTCGTAATGGACAAAACTGTTGGAACTTATAAAAATTATAACATCATATACCTACTCTGTACACAGTTTATACAATAAAGCATATTCTATTCTATTCTATCGACTTGGCATCGCTGTAAGGACTCCAGAACAGCCCAGGTTTCGACCGAGTCGAACGCCTTCTCATAGTCCACAAACGCTAAGCAAATTGGCCGATTGTACTCCTTTGTCTTTTGTACAATCTGCCGTACCGTGTGAATGTGGTCTATGGTGCTGTACCCACTTCGAAACCCGGCCTGTTCAGGAGGCTGAAACTCATCGAGTCTTCGGGCAAGACGACTCGTGATAACTCTCGAAAACAACTTATAGACATGGCTCAGAAGCGATATTGGTCGATAATTCTTCAAAAGGGTCTTATCTCCCTTTTTAAAGAATAGGATGACCATCGAAACTTCCACCGAAAATTGGTCTGGGCAAATCGTCATAAATACAGTATTAATAAAACATCGATCAAAGTTGCAACGAAGTAAGTACCTACAAGAATTTATATATTAGGTATGCTACTTGTTGCTGTGGAACCCTTCATGGGGAAGTCCAACTCGCACTTGGCCACTTATATTCACATATTCATTATCATGTTTTAATAAAGGTGTAAGTATACAAAAATTATGCCCTCCAGAACCTTGTCCGCAGATTGGAGCTTATAAAATGTCTAAAATAACTGGACAAGTAGGTAGGTAAAGGTTCTAACAAAAAAAACCCATAGGAACTGCCGATAGAAGTGAAAACTTATAAACTCAGAATTTGATAGCTTTGGAAACTATTCGGGTCAAACCGGAGGGCGTGGCATGAGCATGCGACGCATTTCTAGATAACCAATGGGAAATGATGACACATTTCTAGATGACCAATGGCCATGGTCCCGAGTTTACCTGAAGATTTCTTATCATTCCCGAGCGTGACGCTAGAATTCAATTCAAATCTGTCTGAGGCGTGTCAAAAGAAGTTTTCACTTCAAAAATCTCCGTTCATAACAATATACACAGATAACTTTGATTTCAGTAAATCGGCAGTCATAGGAACTGCCGATATAAGTGATAACTTATAACTCACAGCTCAGAATTTGATAGATCACTTTGGAAACTCCACGGGTGGAACCGGTGGGCGTGGCTATGAGCATGGTGCATGGCCATCTAGAAATGCTGACGTATTTCTAGATAGCCAATGCGAATGCTGACGTATTTCTAGATGGCAAATGGCCACGGCACAGATAAAAAGAGTTACGCCGTGGTCCCAAGTTGAACCGAAAAGTTCTTACCTTTCCCGAGCGTGACGCTAGAATTCAATTCACAGCCCACGAAAAACTTTCTGTGGCGCGCCAAAAGAAGTTATCACTTCGAAACCCGACTGCAAGAAATCAACAGGTAAAAAAGAAAATATAGGTAGGTACTTGATTGAGACGTGATTGAGCCGAATCTAACGATTCCAGTCCAGTGACCGAATCCAGCGCTGGATTGCTTACTGGAATAATGTAAACCGGCACTGGAAAGCATCAATCCAGTGTGCCAATGCTTTCCAGTGTCGGTTTACATAATACCCCGTTTACATGACTCCAGTCCAGTGACCGAATCCAGCGCTGGATTGCTTACTGGAATAATGGAGACTAGCACTGGAATGCATCAATCCATTGCCAGTGCATTCCAGTGCCGGTTTCCATTATTCCAGTAAGCAATCCAGCGCTGGATTCGGTCGCTGGACTGGAATAATGTACACCGGGTATTCATTATCAAAATCCATCCAGCCGTTTGGCAGATACGTGGGATAAAGAAATTTACAAATAATATATAAAAATTACAAGATACGCGCGAAAAACATAACCCTTCTTTCAGTCGGGTAATAAAATACATAGTTATGACACCTTCTTTCACCAAGTAGGTAAAAAGCACAGTCTTAAAAACTTTTTTTAATCTTACCTTGGAATCTTACTTAGGTACTTACTTAATTATATCTATTATATCTTACTTAGGTACTTACTTAGGTTAATTATATTACCTTGGATTCTGTAGTCGCGGACACCCTACGATAATTATTATATTTTAAGACAAGGTTCAAAATTATGGTAAACCTTAACTATAAATAGTAAATAACTGACTGTCTCTCATTTACTGACTTGTTCTCATTTGACTAATAATACGAGTATGTCTGGCATACATCATTAGATAACTCAGGACAAACGAAGTCGGGTCTTCCAACTAGTAGACTATGAATTCTTTGACGTAATCCTTATAAATAAATAATTGGCCACTCCTAATTGTTTTGCGACCGCTTGTTCATATTCGTGGTGCGTGATTATAATCGATCTATTTTTATGATTAAGGCCATTTCCATTTATTCTAATACCTAGGTATGTAATATTAATTTATGTGGTCTTTGGGAGTGCGTTTGATGCGTGAGTTATTATCCACTGATGATTCCTCTCGAATTTGTCCGGGTTAGAGTTTTAGAATAACAGATATAGAAATGTAACAGATATAGGTAAGTGTTAAACAGTAAACAGTACCTACCTACCATTGCGGTACTGATGTCGATCAAAACCCTATCCGGAGTCTAGAGGGTACCGGACTGGGTAAAAAATACACCATCCTATAATTAGTTCGTCAGCTAGATCATGGAAAAATATTGGACACGTATTTTTTGTTTTTTCATAATATTAAAAATCGTCAAAGATATAGACCATCAAACTTCGAGAGTCGGTCGGGGTCGCGACGTCACTCGTGAGTAAAAATCGCACTCACAAGTGACGTCACACGAAACTTCGAAGCGCTGTATCTTCGTCATTTTTAGGGTTCCGTAAAACGTAAAAACGGAACCCTTATAGATTCGTCATGTCTGTCTGTCTGTCTGTCTGTCTGTCCGTCCGTATGTCACAGCCACTTTTTGCCGAAACTATGAGTACTACACTGTTGAAACTTGGTAAGTAGATGTATTCTGTGAACCGCATTAAGATTTGAACAAAAAAAATTAAAAAAAAGAAAAATTAGGGTTGCCCCCCATACTGAGAACTGAAACTCAAAAATATTTTTTTCATCAAACCTACACGTGTAGGGTGTCTATCGATAGGTCTTCAAAAATGATGTTGAGGTTTCTAAAATCATTTTCGTCTACACTGAATAACTTGCGCGAGAGACACTTCCAAAGTGGTAAAATGTGTGTCCCCCCCCCTCTAACTTCTAAAGTAAGAGAATAAAAAATCTAAAAAAAATATATGATGTACATTACCATGTAAACTACCAACGAAAATTAGTTTGAACTCGATCTGATGAGTAGTTTTTTTTTAGTACGTCATAAATACACTATTATTGAAACTTCAAAACAAAGTTACAAGGAACTACAAGAACTATGTGTACTATGTATATTATGTTACTTGCTGCAACGGAACCCTTCATGGGCGAGTCCAACTCGCACTTGGCCACTTTATTTGTTTATGAAATAAATGAAAAAATATTTTTTGGCAATCTAACTAAAACGGGCTACTTAGTTTTTTTGAGGATTGTACCCTATTGTCTTAGCTTTGATATTGGTATCTTTTCTTTTTGCTTGCAATTATAGAGACAGCAATAGGTGTTACCTAAGCCAAAGCAGATTTAGTTAGGTGGTAGAGCCACGGGTCAGCGAATCCTTATTTTAAGGTCGTACCCCGAGCAAATGACCTTGAGTAAGTATGTCTTACCTCATCGCACACCGCAACGAAGAGCAAGAGAGAAACAGTAGTAGTTTATAAAATCAGATTTTGGTCTTTTGAAAAAATATTTCTACCAAAATGTTCGTAATGGAATTGTCTATCCGTTGGTGTAAGTACAAAATCCAAATAATGGCCGTTTTTCGAGTAGATGCATGATAATTACAAGTACTTATTTCTATTTTTTATGGTTTCGTTGTGAGGAGATTATTTAAACAATAAATTTCTTAACAAAAAAAAGTAAGTACCATTTTGAAGCCAAGAAAATGTCGAAATTTAATGTATTTTTTACCAGTTGATATTAGTTTTGGCTAATGAGTAGATAGCTCTGAAAACTGGACAAAAAACTGGTTTGCTGGGGGACGTCACTCGGGATAATGCTGCTGCCTTCCCTAGTGATACTGCAGGTAAGTAGCTCTCTACATCATTTGCGAAATGAGTATTTTGAGTCCGTCTGGGGAAGTACCACACCTTTGCCAGTAATTCTGCCAGCAAGCAGTAATGTGCCAACATTACTATGTTCCGGTTTGGAGGGTAATGTTTCCAGTGAAATTACAGGGTATAGATATAAAACATCTTATTCTGGGTGACGAGAGCAGTACAGAGCTAGGTAATGATTATTTGGACTCTTCATTTACCAATAGCTGCAAGTCACGGGGCTGTTATGTGGCAGGCATGTTTTTTACCATCAGGCACATGTCTTGCTCGTCGCTCTACTATACAAAATAACAACCTCCATAATGTGAATAGTCTTGCGGCCGTTTACACGAGGCTTGCGCGGTCGAGGAATTTGACAGGCGTTGAAGTTGCAGGTGTTGAAGTCTATAACAGATTATCGTCACATATTACCACAGAAATCTTAATAAAGGTAATTCTTATTTAGATTTCTGTGGATATTACCGATACATTTGTAATGATAATTTCGGCGCAATAGCCTGTAAAAAAATTTTTTCGAAATTTTTTTACTTGCAAAAACTGAAACCGAGTAATACTTAGTGTATCCTTGTAGTGGTAGGGCTCTTTGCAGAGTCCGTCTAGGGAAGTACCACACGTTTGCCTTTCTGCCACCAAGCAGTAGTGTGCAAACATTACTGTGTTCTGGTTTGAAGAGCAATTTTTCCAGAGAAATTACTGGGCATGGAGATAGTAATTATCTATGTATATAAAAATCAATGCCACTTTTCGTTGTTATTGAACTCCTCCTAAACGGCTGGACCTATTTGAATGATTTTTGAAGTGAAAACTTCTTTAGGCGCGCTATAGACAGAATTTTCGTGGGCTGTGAAATGGATTCATCAATCGTCACGCTTGGATATGATAATAGATCGGATCGGATCGGATCGGATATGAAATCTTCGGGTAAACTCGGTAAAAAACGGCCAGGTAGGTACCAGGGTAACAGAAACAGTAAAGAGTTTCGATTACCTACCTCCAACAGCCCAGCGTTTATCTCCAGATACCAGGACAACAGAAATATAAAAGAGTTGCGTTTGCCCCTAGGTACCAGTACCAGGGCAACAGAAACAGTAGAGTTGCAATATTCTGTATAATTACGTTGATATAAAACTAGATGGCGCAACCATCGATTTAGCTGGCGGTGTTGAAATTATGCGAATGTACATAGACCTACGATGGTTTACCAAATAATTAGTATTCTGACAAGGTGATAAATAAATTAGACAATTCAATTAAAAGTGAAAACATTTGAGTCACAAGTTTTCACTTCTATCGGCAGTTCCTATGACTGCCAATTTTCTTTTTTTGTATATATGTTTGGATAGGGCCCTGGAAGGTTTAGATTCACAAATCAGCCCGGCAGATGGCGCTGGAGTTGATATCTAGGCTATTATTCGAGCGAAGACGGAGCGGGCCGCTAGTATCTTATATTTCTGAGTGACGAACGCAGTTCTAGGAAATGGTTTGGTATCTGCATGATACAATAGCTACGTGTCACTGTACTGTTATGAGCAGGCATGTTGGTTACCATCAGGCATCATGTCCTGCTCGTCTTGTCACTCACTCTATCTCTATACTATAAAAAAATATAGGTACCTTTATACAATTATGCTCTGTGAGCCTAATATTTAAGCTGACATGATTATGATTGACATGACAATGATTATGACATCTAGTATTTTATATATTATTCATTATTGCTATATATTGCTAGATGATGACTATCTGACTCTCTGCGTGTTACGGTGGATCTTCGCTTGGGTTGCAAGGTGTACGAGCCGCACTGATATACCTGCGGTTCTATGGTAGAGGCAGAGGCCAATGGCTATCATGCGTTGAGTTGTCGTCGCTGCTTGGGAAGGCATCCTCGCCACCACGCTCTTAACGATATAATCCGTAGAGCATTTGTGTCGACCTGTCGACCAATGTATCCTGTGTGTTGAGCAAAGGTAATTGGATAACTAAATTTATTAATTTTTTATAAGTGAAAACTTCTTTAGGCGCGCTATAGACAGAATTTTCGTGGGCTGTGAAATGGATTAATCAATTGTCACGCTTGGATATGATAATGGATCGGATCGGATATGAAATCTTCGGGTAAACTCGGTAAAAACGGCCAGGTAGGTACCAGGGCAACAGAACCAGTAAAGAGTTTCGATTACCTACCCCCAACCTCCAACAGCCCAGCGTTTATCTCCAGACTAGCTGAACGCAAAACAATGACAAAAGTCTTTAACCAATGCGTGTTGCCAGTGATGGCTTATGGAACTGAGACGTGGTCCTTAACTGTGGGCCTCATAACAAAGCTCAAAGTCACACAGCGAGCTATGGAGAGAGCTATGCTCGGAGTCTCTTTGCGCGACAGAATCCGTAATGAGGATATTCGCAAAAGAACGAAAGTGGCCGACATAGCTCAAAGAGTAAGCAACCTGAAGTGGCAATGGGCAGGCCACATCGCCCGCAGAACTGACAACCGATGGGGAAGAAAGGTTCTCGAGTGGCGACCACGAACCGGAAGACGCAGTGTTGGACGGCCTCCCACTAGATGGACAGATGACCTAACAAAGGTCGCTGGAAACCGCTGGTTGCAGGTTGCGCGGGACCGTTCGTTGTGGAAATCTAGGGAGGAGGCCTATGTTCAGCAGTGGACGTCTTGCGGCTGATGATGATGATGATGATGATGAGCTGAACGCGCGTGCGTTGCTACGCCATCTATCGAAAATTGGGCGTACCAAATTTTGAACAAATTCGGTTAGCTTAGGTTCTAATGACGCAACCTTTACAATATGACATTATGCTGTCACGCAACGAAAGCTCTCAAAAACTAATATTTTTTCCCGTTTTTGTTACATTTTTCATTCATGCTCGGCTCCTGTTGATAGTAGCGTAATGTTAAAAAATAGCCTATAGCCTTCCTCGGTAAATGGACTATCCTACAAAGAAATAATCTTTCAATTCGAACCAGTAGTTCCAGAGATCCTTGCGTTCAAACAAACAAACAAACATACAAACAAACAAACAAACTCTTCAGCTTTATAATATTAAGTATAGATATAGATACCAGGACAACAGAAATATAAAAGAGTTGCGTTTGCCCCTAGGTACCAGTACCAGGGCAACAGCAAGTTTTCACTTCTATCGGCAGTTCCTATGCCTGCCAATTTTTTTTATTTATGTGTTTTGGTAGCGTTAGAAGCAGGGCTTTTTAAAGTAAAAACTTCTATTGGCGCACCACAGACAGATTTTTCGTGGGCTGTGAATTGAATTCCAGCGTCACGCTCGGGAATGATAAGACATTTTCGGGTGAACTCGGGACCATGGCCGTTGGCCATCTAGAAATGGGTCAGCATTTCCCATCAGCTATGTAGAAACCGGATTAGTCGGATTGACCGACCAATCCGACTCGATTTTCGTCCGTTGCGTCCGGTGGTCTTTTTCAAAGAGCATTTACTCGGATCGGATTGGCCGACCATTATATCACACGTGAGTTACCCGTTTTACCCAATAAATATGTGTAATAACCACGTTAATTTTAATACAACTTTTTTTCTTTTTGTTTGGGGAGGTGTCGTGGACCGGCCGTATGTGACCGACCGCTATGCGTTGACGAGCCTGGTCTGCCGGCAGCGAGAGGGGGAGAGACCTGTTGTAAGTAGGTCTCTTGAGTAGGTACGTGCCCTCTCGTTCCGACGGGCGCTGGTAGACTCGTCCCTGGGTTCACTTTGCGACCGCTGTGGGACAATCCTCGAACTCGTCCTGGATGTGCACCTGACTTGACCTTGGGTGACCTTGATCTTGACTTTACCCCCGGCGTGACACTCGGCGTGACTCCCAGCGTGACACTCGGTGCGACACTCGGCGTGACACTCAACTTGACACCCGACGTGCCCTTGGCGATGTCGGCGCAGGCGCCGCTCAGGGCTTCCCAGATAATAAAGCTGGGCGCCCCGAATATGGCGGCTGTTGATGACTCTGCCGGCTGCCGTTGTAAACAGCGCCGGACCGGCCGGTCGCGGTACCGGGAAGGGCGTTCCGCGGTCCGCGGCGGCGTCTCGGCGCTCGGTGGTGGCGGGGGACCCTCCCACTGCCCGATTCGCAGCTCGAGTCGGAGCCTGGGTGCGCGGGTCGTGTGGGTGGGCGCCGGCCGCACCCCGCAGACCCGGTGTTACCGGGACAGGTGCTGTCCCCGGGTTCGGGGAAGGCTGTGGGCTTTCTTCGCACCGCGGCGGCGGCCTGTGTGCCACCGCAGGAGAGAGCCCTCTTCGTTGCGATCTCAGCAGTCTTTTTCGCTTGCGCCTGCGACCTTCCTGGCCTGAGATAGCCAGGGGCGCAAGCGCTGGCGGAGCGGTCCGGGTTGGAGGGCCGACCGCGTGCCAAGCGCTATCGCGCGGCGCGGTGACTGCCCTCGTGCGGGGCGTGTCGACGCCTTGCTTTGGAGTTGGGCCCGGGGCGGTCCGCCCGGCTGTGAGGCCGGGACCGCCGGGGACCCGCGTTCCGTCTGGGATGACGTCACTGCCTGCGTCTCATGCGGGGGAAGAGGGCGCTCGCCAGGAACGGGAATTTTCCTGCGGCGCGCCTCTTCCCTAAAGACGCGGCATAGACAGCTGTTCGCCGCGTGATGCCCCCGGCAGTTGGCGCAGCTCAGGGCATTTTTGGCGCGGGGGCAGGCCGCGGACAGGCCGCTCCGCCGGACAGCCGTCTATGCCGCGTCGTCGCGTGTGTGAAGAGTGACGAAGGGTCCGAAAGTTGATTAAAAAACCGTCTATTTTTACTGGTCTTTAAATTTCTGGAATTATGGATTAGGAAACACTTTAAAAAAATGAATGAAATTGTTAAAGCTGTTCTCAGCTTACAGCATCACCAAAAAAGAAAAGGTTCATTTTTGTATAACTATAAGTATAGAGAAATATTTCTTGCTTTATATGGCAACAAAATTCTTATCACTATTTGAAACAAATTTAAACAAACAAAAAAATTCTTATTTATAACTCAGAATTTGATAGCTTACTTTGGAAACTACACGTGTGTAACTGGCGGGCGTGGCCTGGGCATCATGGCATGACCATCTAGAAATGCGTTAGCATTTCTTATTGGCTGATGCATTTCTAGATAGCCATGGTATTATGATGCCGAGGCCACGCCCTTTCAGCATTTCGCATTGGCTGACGCATTTCTAAATGGCCAATAGCCATAGTCCCGAGTTCACCCGAAGATTTCTTATCATTCCCGAGCGTGACGCTAGAATAAAATTCACAGCGCACGAAATATGCGCGCGCCTAATGAAGTTTTCACTTCAAAAATGAGTAAATGAAGTCAATATTTTACTGTTATTTCTGCACTGTGGCGCCGATTCCGCACAGAACGGCGCATGAGAACGGTCAAGACAGCGTTCAATGCTTACTTTGACAGAAATACCCAGCCTAAAAGAAACGATACCGCTAGAAGTCTTGAAACGCTCTTGAGGACAATGGGCTCAAACAGGTACAACTAAGGAGGCACTTCATATGCCGAAGTGTAAACAACGCACGCACGTAACCTAACACACGTTTTCCCGCCAAAATACTAGTAAGCACGAGGAGCTGCCAGTGTAGAGATAACAATTTTTTTTCTCCTCTTTTTCGTTTTCTTCAGCATGGAGCTACTTCATGCTATTTTGTTACAAAACCATTAAAACACCACAGTAAATTAACATTCATACATTTTTAATAGATTTTCCAGAGGAAATTGCATAATACTTAATAGGCGTAAAATTAAAGCTAAGATTATCACAGCTTCCCGTCTCTACAACGCTGTTTAAATACAGCAAACATGACTTAGTATATTCACTTTTATTTTTTAATTCATTTATTTGTAACAATAATTTATTTGAGGGATTTTAAACCATGTCCAGTCCAATGTTTTGGACTTGGGAAACCCGATTTCCCACAAAGGTCTCCAAGGTGTGAGGGGCTGCTCTTAACCAGGCAAGCACGACCTGACTGTCGGACCACGCATAGACATTCCGGATGTCTATCGAGGTGGACAGTTCCTGATATACATGCTTGAGCAGCCGAGCAAGTAATGTGGCTCCGCTCAATTCCAGTTTCGGAATGGTGAGTCGTGTCCTGATAGGAGCTACCTTGCTCTTCCCCAATAAGAGCGTGACATTAACGTGGCCTCCAGCGTCAACTGTACGCAAGTACACAGATGCGCCATAGCCCAGCTCGGACGCATCACAGAACCCGTGCAGGCTGATCCGGCTACAGCCTGGTGGCAGAATGCGACGGGGCAACGCCACTCGATTGACCGTTTCGAGGTCAGATATTAAACGAAGCCAAGTGTTAAGCGAGTCTCCGACCAGGGGGTCGTCCCAGGAGACCTTCAGAGTCCAAAGTCGCTGTAACAGACACTTGGCTGCGAACAGAACCGGACTGATCCAACCGTTTGGATCAAACATCCTGGCGATGGTGGACAAAACCGTCCGTTTTGTCCACGCGCGTGTGGCCTCCAGCGCCACCCGAAAGGTGAAGATGTCAGCAACCGGTTGATACTGCATGCCCAGAACCGCAATCCCGTGCGGATCGTCACCTTCCTCGAAGAGCCCCGGATCCTGCTGGTGATCGTCCGGGATACCAGCCAGGACGTTGGGGTCGTTAGAGAGCCATTTCCGAAGCTCATAGCCTCCAGATGCGAGAAGCTCTGTAAGCTCATCCCGGAGCAACAGAGCTTCCTCCACCGTCTGCGCGCCAGTGCAAACGTCGTCCACGTACAGGTCGCGCTCCAGAACTGCGGCTGCACGTGGGTACCGAGCCCGTTCTTGCTCCGCCAACTCCAGCAGTGAGCGGATCGCAATGAAGGGGCTTGATCTCAACCCATAGGTGTTGGTGTTCAACTCATACACCATCATAGGGTCCTGAGGACTTTCCCGCCAGAGGATCAACTGGAACCTCCTGTCCTCGGGGTGTATGACCGTTTGTCGGAACATCATACGGATGTCCGCTCCCATCACCACCTGATGCCTACGGAAATTCAGGATGATGTCTACAATATCCCGATGTAGCTTCGGTCCAGCGTGGAGGCACTGGTTCAGTGACACTCCTGTCGAAGTCGGAGCGGATCCATCGAACACCGTCCTGAGTTTGCCCGTCGACGCCTTCAAAACGGCGTGATGAGGCAAAAAGTAGTGGTCCATGGTCGACCAGTCGTCGCGAGCCGGAGACATGTGGCCCAGTGCCTCATACTCCCTCATGAACTCGATGTACTTTTCCCGAAGTACAGGATCTCGAGCCATGCGTCGCTCCATGGACCTGAGCCTTTTCTCGGCCAATGATCGAGACTGGCCCAGACGCGGGGGGTTATCCCGGAAAGGCAGCCTAGTCTCCAATCGCCCAGAAACCATTCTCCGAGTGTGAGCCTGATAAAAGTTCTCACACTCCACGTGCTCGGGATCCAGCCGAGACACGGTAGGCGGCTCTTCGATCTCCCAGAACCTCTGCATGATCTGAGCGAGGGCCGTTCCCGTAAAGGAAGCCTGATTCGACTGCTGCCACTCATCCACCATTCCCAAAATGGCGTTCCCGTAGATGGTGGGCAGCGCCATCAGCGAAGACTGGTCCAACAGTCTAGGCTTCCCGTTCATGATGTAACCCAGTACATCAGAACCCAACAAAAGATCTACCGGACCCGCCATCCCGAAGCGGGGATCCGCCAACCTGAGACCCTTAGTACAGGACAAAAGATCCGGATCTATGTCCGCCTGAGGAAGCCAACCGACAACCGAATCCATGACGGTAGCCCTGACCGCAATCCTTTCCGAATAGGAATGTACGGACGAGAAGGAGAGGCGGGTCTGTCCAGCCGACCGCACCTCTGTGTTCCCGACTCCCCGCAACGGAGTCGGTGACGGAAACCTAGCCAGGCCCAGGCGATGAGCAACCCGGGTTGTCAAAATGCACCCCTGGGACCCTGTGTCCAAGAGCGCTCGTATCCGGACGTAGTCGCCTCTTGGACCCCAAACCCTTAACCAGAGGGTGGGCAGCAGGACCACCGGTTGATCCTGTGCCAAGGGAACGGAGGCTAGTCATTCCCTCCGAGGCTCGTCCGAACCCGTCGGACTACAGGGCCCAGCCCAATATGGCTGCCGAGTGCAAAGGGCCATCGGAGGGGGGGCATATCCAGCTGCCCTGCCGTACCTAAAGTAGGGCGGGTGATAATCCAGCCTCGGGTGCTCATGGAGGGGAGGCGTGTACGCCCTCCATTCTATTGGTCGCGGATCCGGAGGCGGAGAAGGATAACGCTGGGGAGGTGGCCCCCGTGGTGACTCCTGTATCACCCTTCCACCTCTCCAGTTCGCCCGCGTCCGCGCGGGCTGTGAGGTCGGTGACCGAGCCGCGTGCAGGATGCCCCTTGTTGGGCTGCCCGGTGCTGCCGTGGGTTGGGGTGGAGGGGGTGTGCTCCACGCTGTAGCCACTTCATGGTTGTACAATGCGTGGCTCTGCGTGGGAGCGCCCCCGCCCGTGGAGGGCCCCCTCCCTGAGGGCTGTCGACCAGCACCATCGCTCCTGACGCACAAGAGCTGATGGTGTGGTCCCCCACACCCAGGACACGGCCGTGCCGTGGGGCAGTCATTGTACAGATGACCCCCCAGGCACCCGTAGCACCGACGCAACCGCCGAACGATCCCTCGTCGTTCGGAGGTCGTCCGCGCAAGCAGGGCCGGACACTGCACTAGCGCGTGGAGCTGGCCACAGTTCGGGCACTCCTGCTCCGACGCACTCGTCACCGTCGCCGTCCGCTTCACCGCACCCTGAGTGCGGGAATTGGTAGGTCGCGGTCCTGTTCCGGCAGGGCCACGAGCTGACGCGACGGGCGGTGCCTCCTGAGGCGCCGACTCTGCCATCCTCGCCTCCCACTCCAGGACCCGAAGTAACTCCTCAAACGTGGGGAAGACCTTCGGGTCACCGTGAAGGCCCCTTTCCCGCTCGAACCGGGCGCGCAACTCCAGCGGCACCTTGCCCAGCAGGATGTGGACCAGCAGGAACGACCAGTGTTCTACTGGCAGTCCCAAGCTGCGCAAGGCGTTGTACGCCACCTTCACGGGCGTGAGGATTAGTGGCCGCAACTGAGACCTTTCAGTCACCTTCGGCAGCCCCAGTATTTGTGACACGTGAGCGTCGGCGAGGAGCCGAGGATTTTGAAACCTCGTCTCCAGCAACTCCATCGCCGTGCCGAAGTTGTCGTCGTCCAGCTCCAGGTGCTGGACCAGGGAGAGTGCCTCACCCTCCAGTGACGTGCGGAGATAGGCCAGCTTCTCCGCCCTCGTCAAGTCCGTGCGTGAGTCCACGAGAGAGGCGAACATGCTCCGGAAGCCGCTCCACTCCCGCAGGTTCCCTGTAAACCTGGGCAAGTCCAGAGTGGGAAGGCGTCCCACTACACCCGAGCCCGCATCCCTGATGACGGGTCCCGAGCTCGCCCTTCCCTGACGAGACCTCTCCAGCTGGCGAACCCTTTCGGAGACCTCGTCGTAGACATCCAGGATGCGCCGCATGTCCGCCTCGATCCTCTCCATCTGCTCCTCAGGTGGAGACGGCCTTGCATCCCGCAGCGATCCTGCGCTCCTCTCAGCGACCTCCAGGCGCCTGTCGAGCTGTTCTGCCCTGTTTAGCAGCGCCTCCTCCCGGTCTCTCCGGCCGACCAATCCTTGCAAGGATTCGAACCACCGGAGCTGGTTGGCCAAATCCGAAGCCATTTTTAAATTTAAATTTAAACTTTAAATTAACCTAAGTTCGGACAATGTCACAACAAATATCAAAAACAACAATATATCCGCAACCTAAAAAACCGGATACCACTTAATACTAAATTTCCCGACAGTTTGGGGAGAAATTATAAACTGGGAACCCCCAAATATTCGGCTTACCCGGTATTTTTTGCCAGAAAATAAAAACAAAAAGGGAGTAATTACGGCCAACCACACTCTGCTTACCAAAAAATGTTTAGTATTATACCAGAAATACCGACCTGGGGCCCATTAGCAAGTCTTTCAAACATTCATAAATGCCGAATACCGATTTTAACGTTACTTCCTAATTGCAAACCAAGTTAACCACTTACCTATTGTTCCCGTCGTCGTCCAAAGTCCAGTTTGGTCGAAGGAATAAGGGAAGTGGACAAAAAAGGAATGTGGAACCCAAACCGGACGATCTCCAGGCGAACTCCGGTCCAGAATTCCCAGAACGATCCTGCGTTCTGGAAACGGCCAATCCAGTAGCCCCTTCACGAGTAAATAGTCCAGCACTAATCCCGTAGCGATATGTTCCCGTCAATACGCATTCCCGCACAATATTAACGCTTTAAACCCGAAAAAACACCAGTTAGAAAAAACAACGAGTCACTCGAACGATACCGGCGTAACGAGACGTCACTTGTCAGCCGCTGTCAAACCATAGATCCGCTATGATTTTAATGTTGCCCGATTATACGGAACAGTATGGATATCAAGTATCTAGTTGCAAAATTTCATGGTTTAATTTCAACAATGACGAACATCCATCTAAACTTTCATCCCCTAATTCATCCCTGTACAGTTCGAAAATACAAAATTGCTAGAACAAACTTTTATTAGCTTCGCTCCAAGTGTCACAAAGTTTCATGGTTTTATCTTCAACAATGCCACAATGACGAACTTCTACATAGAACTTTCATCCCCCATCTGAACCCCGATTTCATCCCCGTACAGTTCAAAATTACAAAATTGCTTGAATGAATATATATTTGCTTCGCGTCAAGTGTCCAGATACGAAGTTTCATGGTTTTCTCTTAAACAATTACGAACTTTCATAAAACTGTCATTCCCCATTTTACAAACAAACACATTTGACAAGCTTCCAAGACTTCGGTACTTGTCCAGTTTCGAGAAAGAGTTTATACAGGCGCGTCAGTATTGGAGACAACTCAGGCGCACAAGCCTTCAACACTACGGCAGGAATACCATCTGGGCCACTAGCTTTATTCACGTCCAGATTGCGTAGCACTTTGCGAACCTCTATTTGGCGAAAATGTATGTTTGACATAGAAGTCGGACAACCAGGTGAAGTAGGAGGTGTCGCGCTTCCAGCATCTAGACGCGAAGATTCCGCAAACTGAGATGCAAACAAGTTTGCCTTCTCCATTGCGGTGTGAGCCAGTGTCCCATCAGGTTTCAGCATTGGAGGTAGTGAGGGGCGGCAGAAGTTCGATTCGACCGATTTAGCTAGGGACCAAAACGCTTTGCTGCCCGCAGGGTACGAAGCTAGTTTGTTCCCTATTCGACTAATGTGGTCAAAACGAGCCCTCTGAAGAACCTTTTTGCATGCCTTAGCAGCCTTGTTGAACGCTTTCTTCTTCTGGTGTATGTCCCTTGCCTTACGCTGTCGAGCATCAACCCAGGCTAGGTAGGCCTCATGTTTAAATGCTTCAGCACTTTTACATTGAGGACCAAACCAAGGGCGAGCTTTGCTGGATAATGCCACGTCGGAGTAAGGAATGAAATATTCAATGATTGAAAGTTTGGATTAAATTTGTTTAGGTTAAATTTTTATGTAGTGGTAGGACTCTTGGCAGAGTCCGCCTAGGGAAGGACCACACCATTGCCAGTTATTCTACCGCAATCCGCCCATCGACACTGCGGCAGGAGACCGAGACAGGTCGCAGTCGCGGTCTCGGCGCGAACTGACGCCCATACAATTCTATAATGTCAAGTGCCCGTCGCGGTCTCCGGTCGCGGTCTCCTGTCGCGGTCTCGTGTCGCGGTCTCCGCGCGAACTTGTACCTTAATAAAACAAGAGCTATAAATTTGAAACGGCTGAACGGATTTTGATGGAACTAAGAACACTCCCAACTAATTCACATATCAAACAACAAAAACAAAATCCAAATTGGTTCATCCATTCGGGAGCTACGATGCTACAGGCAGACACACAAACTCGCACGCACACTCAGAGATGCGTCAAACTTGTAACACCAGTTTGTTAGATCAATTTGGAAACTACACGATGGAGGGTGTGGCCATGACCATGGCCATCTAGATCATTTGAGTATACGCGAAGATTTCTTCAAAAAAATCTGTATGTGTTGCCCCAAAAGAAGCGTTCACTTCAAAAACACTACGGAAACAAATGACAAATGCACAGAAGAAGGAAGCCATTAGATTTTAATATAGAGTATGAATAGTGAATACAAAGTGTATTGTGCCTCTCGTTATCTTCAGCACTGGAGTCATCCCTAAGTAGGTACTTATAGCACTACCTACAACACAGTTGTTCAGAGTGCACCATACCTATTCATAACTATGCAAAAAGCTTGCCATCCTACTATTATATCCTATACTTAGGTAGTTTGTATCCCAGGAAAACAACAGGAAAGCGAATTACGTGGGTAAAACCGCGGGGCGTTACTAATCTGTACCTATATATAAAAATCAATGCCACTTTTCGTTGTTATTGAACTCCTCCTAAACGGCTGGACCGATTTGAATGATTTTTTTTTATACGTTTGGGTAGGGCCCTGGAAGGTTTAGATTCACAAATCAGCCCGGCAGATGGCGCTGCAGTTGATATCTAGGTTATTATTCGAGCGAAGCCGGAGCGGGCCGCTAGTAATATCAATATTTATTTAGAAACTACGCCTACGTGGAATACAAAAGAAGTTACATCGCCATAATCACCAGCCCATCCTAGTCCACGCCTCTCCCGTCATATTTATATACGCCACTCGGCCATATTGTGGGCTTTTCTTCTCCAGCCTTTGCCACCTGAATATGATACTTAAATATCGTCATTCAATCGAGTTCCAGGGCGTCCAGTATTACTTTTGCCAGTTCGCGGTCTCCACTCTAGGACACTTCTACCCCAACGGTTACCGGTCCTATGACAGACATAACCAGCCTACTCCTACGTCTGCTTGCTAGTATGTATTTAATTAGTGGTAGGACTCTGCCAAGAGTCTGCCTTTGCCAGTTATTCTACCGCCAAGCAGTAACATGCAGTACATTTCACAGAGGACATGCCCCCCCCCCCCCCCCCAAAGTCGTATACGTTACATTAAAATGGGGCGTATTTTTTACTCGATTTATTGTATTTATACTCGCAAAATCTGAGGCTCTGTACTGGTGACCCCCTCCAAAATTCGATGCTGGGACCGCACCTGTATTAAGGTAACTGAGACAGTGCTTACTTGTACACCTATACAAATTTACAAATAAACAGCGTACATATTAAAACATTTTCATACAACTTCACCAAAATCAGTTCAGCGTTAAATCGTAACAGACAGATTCTTTCAAATTTATAATATACATTTATAATATGATATAATATGGATTTCAGGTGTTTAGTTTCAACGGTTTTATCTTCAACATTGCCGAACTTCCATGTAAACTCTGTGTCCTCATTTACACCCCTTCAACTCTTTTTCTGTGATAAAAAGTCACCCTTGTCCTTTCCTGAGTCTAGTCTATCTGCGTAACAAATTGCATCAAAATTGGTTCTGTGGTTTAGACGTTAAAGCGTAACAGATAAAGAGAATTACTTTCATATTTATAATATTAGTATGGATATCAAGTGTCTAGTTGCAAAATTTAATGTTTTAATTTCAACAATGACGAACATCCATCTAAACTTTCATCCCCTAATTCATCCCTGTACAGTTCGAAAATACAAAATTGCTAGAACAAACTTTTATTAGCTTCGCTCCAAGTGTCACAAAGTTTCATGGTTTTATCTTCAAGAATGCCACAATGACGAACTTCTACATAGAACTTTCATCCCCCATCTGAACCCCGATTTGATCCCCGTACAGTTCAAAATTACAAAATTGCTTGAACGAATATTTATTTGCTTCGCGTCAAGTGTCCAGATACGAAGATTCATGGTTTTCTCTTAAACAATTACGAACTTTCATAAAAACTGTCATTCCCCATTAACCCCTATTTCATCCCCGTACAGTTTGAAATGACAAAATTGCTAGAACAAACATTTATTGGCTTCACGTCATACGTCAAGATACGAAGTTTCATCTTCAACAATGACGAGCTTCCACATAAAACGTTCATCCCCCATTTAAACCCCTTCAACCCTTTTTCCATAATAAAAAGTGGCGTATGTCCTTTTTTGGGATCTAGTCCATCTGTGTACCAAATTTCAATAAAATCAGTCCAGTGGATTTCATGCTTACAAGCAATGGAAGTAACTTTGAAAATTACGGTATTTACATACAATCGTCCATCCTTTATTTCACCCTCTTAGGGGTTGAATTTCGCAAACCTCGTCTTAGCGAGCACTTACGTGCTAAAAGGCATCTCCATGTGACCTGTGAGTGACCTTTCGCATTTACAACATGTGATGGACCTCCTTTCTATTCTTTGTATTGAACCAGAAAGTTAGTAGTTAATACATTATGAAATATTGAACGTACCAATGTACCTTGAGTCTTGAGTAGGTCATGATACTATCAACCCACCTCGTATTCCCAAAAGCTGTGCCTGGTATGGAGGGAGACGTATGAGGAAACTCAGGTGGACTCGTTCAGGTTAGCGCTGATTAGGATTACGTACTTAGATTTATCAGCGCCTCATCTCATTTTATGTAAATCATATATCGTATAGCTGAGCTCATGAGTTATTTGAATATATGGGTACCCTTTATTATTATACTCATGTAATGAGATGGATCTACCTCATAGGTGCTATTTGTCTGATGTGTCACAAGTTCCTGCCTAGTCCTGTACATAGGCTCCCAGCTACTTCAGCGTAATAGTCTCTAGAAGACCTTGTGTAGCGATTGTATTGGCCTTTACAATAACTAACATGGACCTGAGAGCTATTTTGGAGCTCGGAAAGACGGTAACCAATAAGCTAAGTTTAGCCCTCGCAGATATTGTGACTATCGCTATGTGTGAGCGCCGCGATACTGCAACGGATTAAGCAAGCCCTAGTCTGCCAAAAACATCGATTTCCTTCAGTCACGATGATGCGGTAGCTAATAAATTAAGGTTAGTGATTGTTAATATCGAGACAATTATTTAGATTAGATAGATAATGACAGATACTGTTAGCTTTGCTGGACTGACAAGACAAATCACCGGAATGAAATCTCAATTACCTAATGATATAAAAACTGAAGATAACAATGAATTACAAAAATATATATAGATTAAAGTTTATATTTTCTATATATTTCAGTATATAAAAAATGATCCTTGATGATAAACTTTGTAAAAAACCTCTAATTACATAATATTTATCACGGAGTATGCCTACAAGGGAAACCAGACAAATATAAACGCTCCTTGGATTCTCGAAGGCGGTGAGGAAACGAGAGCATTGCCAAAATACGAGTATAGCGACTATTCTCTCATACTATATAATTATCTATATAGACTATATATCTCAGCATTCTAATCTAAAAACAGTTAATTTCACAGAAAAACGCATAAGGAATTTTTAGGTTTCCGTAGCCAAATGGCAAAAAACGGGACCTTTATAGATTCTATATCTGTCCGTATGTCACAGCCACTTTTCCCGAAACTATAATAACTATAGGTATACTGTTGAAACTTGGTGAGTACATAGATGAACCGCATTAAGATTTTCACATAAAAATAGAAAGAAAAAAACAATATCTCTTGTGACTCATACATAGAACAGAAACTCAAAAAAAAAAACATCAAAACCTTACGTGTGGATAGATCTTTAAACATGATATTGAGGTTTCTTATTTTGTTTTTTCTAAACTGAATAGTTTGCGCGTGAGACTCTTCCAAACTGGTGAAATGTGTGCCCCTGTAACCTCTAAAATAATCTCATATTTTGACAAAACTAAAAAAAAAGGATTGTGTACATTCATGAACGTATAAAAAAAGTCAGACGTAGTCTCGCTAAAACAAAAACTGTGTCATCAGAATCGGCCACATTTGCACGTGTGCGTTGTGGGTCTATATGTGGTAAGCATAACAATTTTTGTACTAATTTAAGTTGGCATAACGTTTTTAGGACTAATCATAATTTACCATAACAACTAAACGCATAACTGTTTTGCATAAGCTTAACTAGCATAACCATATATGGCATAACGCTAACTTAGCATAATGTTTAAACGCATAACCATTTATAGCATAAAGAAAACTTAGCATAACGTTTTGACGCATAACCATAAATCGCATAATGTTTAAAGGTACACTTTGAGGTTTAATGAGGTAAAGGTTTAATTGAGAAAAGCATAACAATACTTAAACATAATGACCAACGGCATAAACTTTAAACGCCTAACTAAAAAGCGGACTGTAGCAGCATTATTTAAATAAAATACATACATGTAATATGCGGGTGGGTACTTTGACAACAGCATTTATTATTCGTAATGTAGGTAGTAATGTAGGCATAACGTTTTTAGGACTTAAACACCTGTCCTACGTACACCTAAGACATATGGTGCACTTTTTGACTCCGGGTGGGCCCCCCCACCCAGAGTCAAAAAGTGCCAGAAGCTCAAGAGAGGTCCTGAGTGGAGCGAGCCATGCGAGGCCAAGCGCAGCGAAGGGGGGAGGTGGCGAGCGAAGCGAGACGGCGACCTCCGTAGTGGAGCGCAGGTCGAGTATGGAGAAGCGACACCAGCCTTCTTTCGTATATCGTCACTCCATCTGATCTCAGGGCGTCCTACATTACGTTTGCCGATTCGCGGTCTCCACTCCAAAACCCGTCCACCCCAACGGTTATCGGCTCTGCGACAGATGTGACCGGCCCATTGCCACTTCAGTTAACTGATACGGTGAGCTATGTCGGTGACTTTAGTTCGCTGACGAATTACTTCATTACGAATGCAATCCCTCAGAGAAACTCCAAGCATAGCTCGTTCCATATCTCGCGACTTTGAGCTTTCGGACCATTTTGACTGTCGGTGTCCACGTCTCAGCACCGTAGGTCATAACGGGTAGGACGCACTGGTTGTACACTTTTGTTTTGAGACTTTGCGGGATGGGTGACGAGAAGACTCGACCAAGTTTGCCAAACGCTGCCCAGCCCAACTGGATTCTTCTCATGGCCTCACTCTCATCTACTTCAGCATCATCTCAGCTACATCTACCTAGTTCGAGCATCTGCCCTAAGTAGACATATCACCGAACAATTTCGAGAGTGGTTCCATTTACGGCACTCGGCCCCGGAGCAACGAACTCGTTGCACATGACTTTGGTTTTATCCAAATTCATCCGAAGGCCGATGCGTTGAGAAGCGTTAGCCAGGCTGTCCAGCATCCACTGCATATCCTCCAGTGACTTTGCCATTATGACGATGTCGTCAACAAATCGTAGGTGAGAGATGTATTTATTGATGTTTAGGCCATGTCCAACTCAATCTAGCATCTTAAACATATCCTCTAGTGCGTTTGAGAAAAAAATCGGGGAAATAACATCCCCTTGCCTCACGTCTCGATGCAGAGGAATATGTTTTGTCTGCTGATCTTGGACACCTCATCACCTCGATGTATCGCCAATCATTTTATCTATTTTAAGTGGTATTGCATCGAAAACTGTCCAAAACTGTCGCGATAAATGCGTATTATGGGTATGTATACCCCATATTAAGCTATGGGATAATATTTTGGGGAAACTCTGTTGAAGTGCAGTCCATATTTGTACTTCAAAAAAGGTGTCTTCGCAACATATTTCGAATGAAAAATACTGACACTTTACGAGAGGTATTTAGAAGCAATCATTTTTTAACTTTAACCAGTATATACATTTTAGAATTATGCACGTTTGTTCAAAACAACAAACAAATTTATTTCAACGACAAATCGACTCGTTCAGATAATCTACGCACAAAACACAAATATAATTTATGTGTACATCAAATTAACAACACAGTATACGAAAAAAGTGCATTCGCAAGTGCCATTAAGATCTTCAATCACTTACCACTAAACCTGAAAACCATAACGGGTAATGCATTTAAAAACAGTCTTAAAAAATGGTTGATCTCTGAAGCATATTATGATCTCAAAGAATATTTTAATAACGCAAACATAGTATAAATAGTAAAAATCAATCACTCTTTGTTCCAAAAGATCGACTAATTTTGAAAAATTAGAATTGTAAATATATTTTTAATGTTGTATGTTGTTGGTATGTTGTTTTTATGCTGTTTTTTAATGTTGTAAAGAGTAATGAACATGTTTAATTTTATTTCAATAGTAAACGACCAAATATTATATTTAATTTTGTGTCGTAATGTTAATAAGAGTTTAAAATGTTAGATTAAGTAATTATTGTATTTTCTCAACGGTCCAAAATATTGTATGTTCGTAATGGACAAAACTGTTGGAACTTATAAAAATTATAACATCATATACCTACTCTGTACACAGTTTATACAATAAAGCATATTCTATTCTATTCTATCGACTTGGCATCGCTGTAAGGACTCCAGAACAGCCCAGGTTTCGACCGAGTCGAACGCCTTCTCATAGTCCACAAACGCTAAGCAAATTGGCCGATTGTACTCCTTTGTCTTTTGTACAATCTGCCGTACCGTGTGAATGTGGTCTATGGTGCTGTACCCACTTCGAAACCCGGCCTGTTCAGGAGGCTGAAACTCATCGAGTCTTCGGGCAAGACGACTCGTGATAACTCTCGAAAACAACTTATAGACATGGCTCAGAAGCGATATTGGTCGATAATTCTTCAAAAGGGTCTTATCTCCCTTTTTAAAGAATAGGATGACCATCGAAACTTCCACCGAAAATTGGTCTGGGCAAATCGTCATAAATACAGTATTAATAAAACATCGATCAAAGTTGCAACGAAGTAAGTACCTACAAGAATTTATATATTAGGTATGCTACTTGTTGCTGTGGAACCCTTCATGGGGAAGTCCAACTCGCACTTGGCCACTTATATTCACATATTCATTATCATGTTTTAATAAAGGTGTAAGTATACAAAAATTATGCCCTCCAGAACCTTGTCCGCAGATTGGAGCTTATAAAATGTCTAAAATAACTGGACAAGTAGGTAGGTAAAGGTTCTAACAAAAAAAACCCATAGGAACTGCCGATAGAAGTGAAAACTTATAAACTCAGAATTTGATAGCTTTGGAAACTATTCGGGTCAAACCGGAGGGCGTGGCATGAGCATGCGACGCATTTCTAGATAACCAATGGGAAATGATGACACATTTCTAGATGACCAATGGCCATGGTCCCGAGTTTACCCGAAGATTTCTTATCATTCCCGAGCGTGACGCTAGAATTCAATTCAAATCTGTCTGAGGCGTGTCAAAAGAAGTTTTCACTTCAAAAATCTCCGTTCATAACAATATACACAGATAACTTTGATTTCAGTAAATCGGCAGTCATAGGAACTGCCGATATAAGTGATAACTTATAACTCACAGCTCAGAATTTGATAGATCACTTTGGAAACTCCACGGGTGGAACCGGTGGGCGTGGCTATGAGCATGGTGCATGGCCATCTAGAAATGCTGACGTATTTCTAGATAGCCAATGCGAATGCTGACGTATTTCTAGATGGCAAATGGCCACGGCACAGATAAAAAGAGTTACGCCGTGGTCCCAAGTTGAACCGAAAAGTTCTTACCTTTCCCGAGCGTGACGCTAGAATTCAATTCACAGCCCACGAAAAACTTTCTGTGGCGCGCCAAAAGAAGTTATCACTTCGAAACCCGACTGCAAGAAATCAACAGGTAAAAAAGAAAATATAGGTAGGTACTTGATTGAGACGTGATTGAGCCGAATCTAACGATTCCAGTCCAGTGACCGAATCCAGCGCTGGATTGCTTACTGGAATAATGTAAACCGGCACTGGAAAGCATCAATCCAGTGTGCCAATGCTTTCCAGTGTCGGTTTACATAATACCCCGTTTACATGACTCCAGTCCAGTGACCGAATCCAGCGCTGGATTGCTTACTGGAATAATGGAGACTAGCACTGGAATGCATCAATCTATTGCCAGTGCATTCCAGTGCCGGTTTCCATTATTCCAGTAAGCAATCCAGCGCTGGATTCGGTCGCTGGACTGGAATAATGTACACCGGGTATTCATTATCAAAATCCATCCAGCCGTTTGGCAGATACGTGGGATAAAGAAATTTACAAATAATATATAAAAATTACAAGATACGCGCGAAAAACATAACCCTTCTTTCAGTCGGGTAATAAAATACATAGTTATGACACCTTCTTTCACCAAGTAGGTAAAAAGCACAGTCTTAAAAACTTTTTTTAATCTTACCTTGGAATCTTACTTAGGTACTTACTTAATTATATCTATTATATCTTACTTAGGTACTTACTTAGGTTAATTATATTACCTTGGATTCTGTAGTCGCGGACACCCTACGATAATTATTATATTTTAAGACAAGGTTCAAAATTATGGTAAACCTTAACTATAAATAGTAAATAACTGACTGTCTCTCATTTACTGACTTGTTCTCATTTGACTAATAATACGAGTATGTCTGGCATACATCATTAGATAACTCAGGACAAACGAAGTCGGGTCTTCCAACTAGTAGACTATGAATTCTTTGACGTAATCCTTATAAATAAATAATTGGCCACTCCTAATTGTTTTGCGACCGCTTGTTCATATTCGTGGTGCGTGATTATAATCGATCTATTTTTATGATTAAGGCCATTTCCATTTATTCTAATACCTAGGTATGTAATATTAATTTATGTGGTCTTTGGGAGTGCGTTTGATGCGTGAGTTATTATCCACTGATGATTCCTCTCGAATTTGTCCGGGTTAGAGTTTTAGAATAACAGATATAGAAATGTAACAGATATAGGTAAGTGTTAAACAGTAAACAGTACCTACCTACCATTGCGGTACTGATGTCGATCAAAACCCTATCCGGAGTCTAGAGGGTACCGGACTGGGTAAAAAATACACCATCCTATAATTAGTTCGTCAGCTAGATCATGGAAAAATATTGGACACGTATTTTTTGTTTTTTCATAATATTAAAAATCGTCAAAGATATAGACCATCAAACTTCGAGAGTGGGGGGTCGCGACGTCACTCGTGAGTAAAAATCGCACTCACAAGTGACGTCACACGAAACTTCGAAGCGCTGTATCTTCGTCATTTTTAGGGTTCCGTAAAACGTAAAAACGGAACCCTTATAGATTCGTCATGTCTGTCTGTCTGTCTGTCTGTCTGTCCGTCCGTATGTCACAGCCACTTTTTGCCGAAACTATGAGTACTACACTGTTGAAACTTGGTAAGTAGATGTATTCTGTGAACCGCATTAAGATTTGAACAAAAAAAATTAAAAAAAAGAAAAATTAGGGTTGCCCCCCATACTGAGAACTGAAACTCAAAAATATTTTTTTCATCAAACCTACACGTGTAGGGTGTCTATCGATAGGTCTTCAAAAATGATGTTGAGGTTTCTAAAATCATTTTCGTCTACACTGAATAACTTGCGCGAGAGACACTTCCAAAGTGGTAAAATGTGTGTCCCCCCCCCTCTAACTTCTAAAGTAAGAGAATAAAAAATCTAAAAAAAATATATGATGTACATTACCATGTAAACTACCAACGAAAATTAGTTTGAACTCGATCTGATGAGTAGTTTTTTTTTAGTACGTCATAAATACACTATTATTGAAACTTCAAAACAAAGTTACAAGGAACTACAAGAACTATGTGTACTATGTATATTATGTTACTTGCTGCAACGGAACCCTTCATGGGCGAGTCCAACTCGCACTTGGCCACTTTATTTGTTTATGAAATAAATGAAAAAATATTTTTTGGCAATCTAACTAAAACGGGCTACTTAGTTTTTTTGAGGATTGTACCCTATTGTCTTAGCTTTGATATTGGTATCTTTTCTTTTTGCTTGCAATTATAGAGACAGCAATAGGTGTTACCTAAGCCAAAGCAGATTTAGTTAGGTGGTAGAGCCACGGGTCAGCGAATCCTTATTTTAAGGTCGTACCCCGAGCAAATGACCTTGAGTAAGTATGTCTTACCTCATCGCACACCGCAACGAAGAGCAAGAGAGAAACAGTAGTAGTTTATAAAATCAGATTTTGGTCTTTTGAAAAAATATTTCTACCAAAATGTTCGTAATGGAATTGTCTATCCGTTGGTGTAAGTACAAAATCCAAATAATGGCCGTTTTTCGAGTAGATGCATGATAATTACAAGTACTTATTTCTATTTTTTATGGTTTCGTTGTGAGGAGATTATTTAAACAATAAATTTCTTAACAAAAAAAAGTAAGTACCATTTTGAAGCCAAGAAAATGTCGAAATTTAATGTATTTTTTACCAGTTGATATTAGTTTTGGCTAATGAGTAGATAGCTCTGAAAACTGGACAAAAAACTGGTTTGCTGGGGGACGTCACTCGGGATAATGCTGCTGCCTTCCCTAGTGATACTGCAGGTAAGTAGCTCTCTACATCATTTGCGAAATGAGTATTTTGAGTCCGTCTGGGGAAGTACCACACCTTTGCCAGTAATTCTGCCAGCAAGCAGTAATGTGCCAACATTACTATGTTCCGGTTTGGAGGGTAATGTTTCCAGTGAAATTACAGGGTATAGATATAAAACATCTTATTCTGGGTGACGAGAGCAGTACAGAGCTAGGTAATGATTATTTGGACTCTTCATTTACCAATAGCTGCAAGTCACGGGGCTGTTATGTGGCAGGCATGTTTTTTACCATCAGGCACATGTCTTGCTCGTCGCTCTACTATACAAAATAACAACCTCCATAATGTGAATAGTCTTGCGGCCGTTTACACGAGGCTTGCGCGGTCGAGGAATTTGACAGGCGTTGAAGTTGCAGGTGTTGAAGTCTATAACAGATTATCGTCACATATTACCACAGAAATCTTAATAAAGGTAATTCTTATTTAGATTTCTGTGGATATTACCGATACATTTGTAATGATAATTTCGGCGCAATAGCCTGTAAAAAAATTTTTTCGAAATTTTTTTACTTGCAAAAACTGAAACCGAGTAATACTTAGTGTATCCTTGTAGTGGTAGGGCTCTTTGCAGAGTCCGTCTAGGGAAGTACCACACGTTTGCCTTTCTGCCACCAAGCAGTAGTGTGCAAACATTACTGTGTTCTGGTTTGAAGAGCAATTTTTCCAGAGAAATTACTGGGCATGGAGATAGTAATTATCTATGTATATAAAAATCAATGCCACTTTTCGTTGTTATTGAACTCCTCCTAAACGGCTGGACCTATTTGAATGATTTTTGAAGTGAAAACTTCTTTAGGCGCGCTATAGACAGAATTTTCGTGGGCTGTGAAATGGATTCATCAATCGTCACGCTTGGATATGATAATAGATCGGATCGGATCGGATCGGATATGAAATCTTCGGGTAAACTCGGTAAAAAACGGCCAGGTAGGTACCAGGGTAACAGAAACAGTAAAGAGTTTCGATTACCTACCTCCAACAGCCCAGCGTTTATCTCCAGATACCAGGACAACAGAAATATAAAAGAGTTGCGTTTGCCCCTAGGTACCAGTACCAGGGCAACAGAAACAGTAGAGTTGCAATATTCTGTATAATTACGTTGATATAAAACTAGATGGCGCAACCATCGATTTAGCTGGCGGTGTTGAAATTATGCGAATGTACATAGACCTACGATGGTTTACCAAATAATTAGTATTCTGACAAGGTGATAAATAAATTAGACAATTCAATTAAAAGTGAAAACATTTGAGTCACAAGTTTTCACTTCTATCGGCAGTTCCTATGACTGCCAATTTTCTTTTTTTGTATATATGTTTGGATAGGGCCCTGGAAGGTTTAGATTCACAAATCAGCCCGGCAGATGGCGCTGGAGTTGATATCTAGGCTATTATTCGAGCGAAGACGGAGCGGGCCGCTAGTATCTTATATTTCTGAGTGACGAACGCAGTTCTAGGAAATGGTTTGGTATCTGCATGATACAATAGCTACGTGTCACTGTACTGTTATGAGCAGGCATGTTGGTTACCATCAGGCATCATGTCCTGCTCGTCTTGTCACTCACTCTATCTCTATACTATAAAAAAATATAGGTACCTTTATACAATTATGCTCTGTGAGCCTAATATTTAAGCTGACATGATTATGATTGACATGACAATGATTATGACATCTAGTATTTTATATATTATTCATTATTGCTATATATTGCTAGATGATGACTATCTGACTCTCTGCGTGTTACGGTGGATCTTCGCTTGGGTTGCAAGGTGTACGAGCCGCACTGATATACCTGCGGTTCTATGGTAGAGGCAGAGGCCAATGGCTATCATGCGTTGAGTTGTCGTCGCTGCTTGGGAAGGCATCCTCGCCACCACGCTCTTAACGATATAATCCGTAGAGCATTTGTGTCGACCTGTCGACCAATGTATCCTGTGTGTTGAGCAAAGGTAATTGGATAACTAAATTTATTAATTTTTTATAAGTGAAAACTTCTTTAGGCGCGCTATAGACAGAATTTTCGTGGGCTGTGAAATGGATTAATCAATTGTCACGCTTGGATATGATAATGGATCGGATCGGATATGAAATCTTCGGGTAAACTCGGTAAAAACGGCCAGGTAGGTACCAGGGCAACAGAACCAGTAAAGAGTTTCGATTACCTACCCCCAACCTCCAACAGCCCAGCGTTTATCTCCAGACTAGCTGAACGCAAAACAATGACAAAAGTCTTTAACCAATGCGTGTTGCCAGTGATGGCTTATGGAACTGAGACGTGGTCCTTAACTGTGGGCCTCATAACAAAGCTCAAAGTCACACAGCGAGCTATGGAGAGAGCTATGCTCGGAGTCTCTTTGCGCGACAGAATCCGTAATGAGGATATTCGCAAAAGAACGAAAGTGGCCGACATAGCTCAAAGAGTAAGCAACCTGAAGTGGCAATGGGCAGGCCACATCGCCCGCAGAACTGACAACCGATGGGGAAGAAAGGTTCTCGAGTGGCGACCACGAACCGGAAGACGCAGTGTTGGACGGCCTCCCACTAGATGGACAGATGACCTAACAAAGGTCGCTGGAAACCGCTGGTTGCAGGTTGCGCGGGACCGTTCGTTGTGGAAATCTAGGGAGGAGGCCTATGTTCAGCAGTGGACGTCTTGCGGCTGATGATGATGATGATGATGATGAGCTGAACGCGCGTGCGTTGCTACGCCATCTATCGAAAATTGGGCGTACCAAATTTTGAACAAATTCGGTTAGCTTAGGTTCTAATGACGCAACCTTTACAATATGACATTATGCTGTCACGCAACGAAAGCTCTCAAAAACTAATATTTTTTCCCGTTTTTGTTACATTTTTCATTCATGCTCGGCTCCTGTTGATAGTAGCGTAATGTTAAAAAATAGCCTATAGCCTTCCTCGGTAAATGGACTATCCTACAAAGAAATAATCTTTCAATTCGAACCAGTAGTTCCAGAGATCCTTGCGTTCAAACAAACAAACAAACATACAAACAAACAAACAAACTCTTCAGCTTTATAATATTAAGTATAGATATAGATACCAGGACAACAGAAATATAAAAGAGTTGCGTTTGCCCCTAGGTACCAGTACCAGGGCAACAGCAAGTTTTCACTTCTATCGGCAGTTCCTATGCCTGCCAATTTTTTTTATTTATGTGTTTTGGTAGCGTTAGAAGCAGGGCTTTTTAAAGTAAAAACTTCTATTGGCGCACCACAGACAGATTTTTCGTGGGCTGTGAATTGAATTCCAGCGTCACGCTCGGGAATGATAAGACATTTTCGGGTGAACTCGGGACCATGGCCGTTGGCCATCTAGAAATGGGTCAGCATTTCCCATCAGCTATGTAGAAACCGGATTAGTCGGATTGACCGACCAATCCGACTCGATTTTCGTCCGTTGCGTCCGGTGGTCTTTTTCAAAGAGCATTTACTCGGATCGGATTGGCCGACCATTATATCACACGTGAGTTACCCGTTTTACCCAATAAATATGTGTAATAACCACGTTAATTTTAATACAACTTTTTTTCTTTTTGTTTGGGGAGGTGTCGTGGACCGGCCGTATGTGACCGACCGCTATGCGTTGACGAGCCTGGTCTGCCGGCAGCGAGAGGGGGAGAGACCTGTTGTAAGTAGGTCTCTTGAGTAGGTACGTGCCCTCTCGTTCCGACGGGCGCTGGTAGACTCGTCCCTGGGTTCACTTTGCGACCGCTGTGGGACAATCCTCGAACTCGTCCTGGATGTGCACCTGACTTGACCTTGGGTGACCTTGATCTTGACTTTACCCCCGGCGTGACACTCGGCGTGACTCCCAGCGTGACACTCGGTGCGACACTCGGCGTGACACTCAACTTGACACCCGACGTGCCCTTGGCGATGTCGGCGCAGGCGCCGCTCAGGGCTTCCCAGATAATAAAGCTGGGCGCCCCGAATATGGCGGCTGTTGATGACTCTGCCGGCTGCCGTTGTAAACAGCGCCGGACCGGCCGGTCGCGGTACCGGGAAGGGCGTTCCGCGGTCCGCGGCGGCGTCTCGGCGCTCGGTGGTGGCGGGGGACCCTCCCACTGCCCGATTCGCAGCTCGAGTCGGAGCCTGGGTGCGCGGGTCGTGTGGGTGGGCGCCGGCCGCACCCCGCAGACCCGGTGTTACCGGGACAGGTGCTGTCCCCGGGTTCGGGGAAGGCTGTGGGCTTTCTTCGCACCGCGGCGGCGGCCTGTGTGCCACCGCAGGAGAGAGCCCTCTTCGTTGCGATCTCAGCAGTCTTTTTCGCTTGCGCCTGCGACCTTCCTGGCCTGAGATAGCCAGGGGCGCAAGCGCTGGCGGAGCGGTCCGGGTTGGAGGGCCGACCGCGTGCCAAGCGCTATCGCGCGGCGCGGTGACTGCCCTCGTGCGGGGCGTGTCGACGCCTTGCTTTGGAGTTGGGCCCGGGGCGGTCCGCCCGGCTGTGAGGCCGGGACCGCCGGGGACCCGCGTTCCGTCTGGGATGACGTCACTGCCTGCGTCTCATGCGGGGGAAGAGGGCGCTCGCCAGGAACGGGAATTTTCCTGCGGCGCGCCTCTTCCCTAAAGACGCGGCATAGACAGCTGTTCGCCGCGTGATGCCCCCGGCAGTTGGCGCAGCTCAGGGCATTTTTGGCGCGGGGGCAGGCCGCGGACAGGCCGCTCCGCCGGACAGCCGTCTATGCCGCGTCGTCGCGTGTGTGAAGAGTGACGAAGGGTCCGAAAGTTGATTAAAAAACCGTCTATTTTTACTGGTCTTTAAATTTCTGGAATTATGGATTAGGAAACACTTTAAAAAAATGAATGAAATTGTTAAAGCTGTTCTCAGCTTACAGCATCACCAAAAAAGAAAAGGTTCATTTTTGTATAACTATAAGTATAGAGAAATATTTCTTGCTTTATATGGCAACAAAATTCTTATCACTATTTGAAACAAATTTAAACAAACAAAAAAATTCTTATTTATAACTCAGAATTTGATAGCTTACTTTGGAAACTACACGTGTGTAACTGGCGGGCGTGGCCTGGGCATCATGGCATGACCATCTAGAAATGCGTTAGCATTTCTTATTGGCTGATGCATTTCTAGATAGCCATGGTATTATGATGCCGAGGCCACGCCCTTTCAGCATTTCGCATTGGCTGACGCATTTCTAAATGGCCAATAGCCATAGTCCCGAGTTCACCCGAAGATTTCTTATCATTCCCGAGCGTGACGCTAGAATAAAATTCACAGCGCACGAAATATGCGCGCGCCTAATGAAGTTTTCACTTCAAAAATGAGTAAATGAAGTCAATATTTTACTGTTATTTCTGCACTGTGGCGCCGATTCCGCACAGAACGGCGCATGAGAACGGTCAAGACAGCGTTCAATGCTTACTTTGACAGAAATACCCAGCCTAAAAGAAACGATACCGCTAGAAGTCTTGAAACGCTCTTGAGGACAATGGGCTCAAACAGGTACAACTAAGGAGGCACTTCATATGCCGAAGTGTAAACAACGCACGCACGTAACCTAACACACGTTTTCCCGCCAAAATACTAGTAAGCACGAGGAGCTGCCAGTGTAGAGATAACAATTTTTTTTCTCCTCTTTTTCGTTTTCTTCAGCATGGAGCTACTTCATGCTATTTTGTTACAAAACCATTAAAACACCACAGTAAATTAACATTCATACATTTTTAATAGATTTTCCAGAGGAAATTGCATAATACTTAATAGGCGTAAAATTAAAGCTAAGATTATCACAGCTTCCCGTCTCTACAACGCTGTTTAAATACAGCAAACATGACTTAGTATATTCACTTTTATTTTTTAATTCATTTATTTGTAACAATAATTTATTTGAGGGATTTTTTAATAATGATATCATTTTTGAGTCATCAAAAGACTTAAATGGACAACCTCCTTCACTGCATGCATTTTCTATGGATTGAATTCTCTGACAACTCATAGAAGTATAGCTTTTTCTGGCTCCTTCTAATCCATACATGTGCCTTATACCATACAAATATTTCTTCTCATCTCGTTCCCAGTTGTGACAACAGCTGTGACTCCCATTAGGATTCTGTTTGTATTCTGCTCTCCAAAAAGAAATAGCTTCTTCAACCGGCATTCCAATATCCTTCAAGAAAAGACTGTAGTAAAATCTTTGTGCGTGTGATAGTCTATGCTTCTTTCGAAGAGCCTGATGTAAGTTCACCATGCACGGTGGGAAATGCCTAAGTGTTTTATCAACATCTTTGTTAAGTAAAATTGGACCTAGATTGCTGTGTTTTGGAAAGAAATCTTGTTTTACTAAATGCAACAGTTCCATAATCCTAGGGTCACTTTTTATATCTTCTAAATTGGTGTTCAGCAGTCTGTGTTTTAAGTTGTTTCGGAAGAGTTCAATCAAGAATAGTTTCCATTTACCGCATGGTAAATACACAGTGCCATGTTCCAGTCTCACTTCTCTCTTTGCTATGAAATTCAGGCAGTGTCTAAAGTTAAATTTAATATTGTATAAGTCACAATCTTTTTGATGTTCTGTGGAAATATGATGTGCTAATTCTTTCAACATTAAATGTTGGCATAAACATTTCAGAGGTTCAACATGCGCAGGAATGTCTTCATATTTTTTTGTAGTTCTCAGTATTTTTTTTGCAAAACATCTCAGCTCATACGTGCCTAGAGACATTAATCTTCTTTTAAAGAGTTCTATTTCTCCACTAAGAATAAAGTGCGAAAACTCTGTATTACCTCCTAATATTGTCACCACACAGAGCATAAAGTGGCCGACGTTGTCATATACGCTACCTTCGATAACAAATTCATTGTAAGCACTATTATCACCCTTTAAAATTACTTTCAGGTAACCCAACCTTTTAACTATTATCGTTTCTATTAAATGAATAGGCATGTTGCCTTTTACAGCGCTGAGATAATAGAACGACATTTTAGTCCTACTTTAGCGTTAAATACGAGTCATATATACATTATATTCACTAATAAATATTTCATTTTTCTAATTTTCGGATTCACGACAACATTTCATCATTGTTTTGTTTACCATTTTCTTCCCATTTCCAATATTTCCATTGCTATAAGGTAGGTATAGGTACTCTTTCGTTTTTAAAATTGAATCTGAATCATCAAAAATGATTGAAAATGAATATTGGCAACAAGAATGCATTGACATTTGACAATAACAGTTTGACAGTATTGACACTGTCACCCGACAGTGACACACACGACTTTCTATTTCCAAGATTTCTGTGTTGTCTATTGAAAATTTGCATTTTTCTTTATGAATAGAACAATATCAGTAATACCTACTATCCAATATTCAGAATACTCAGAGTAATTTTAAAATCGAATACTATGTAAAGTATCCAAACACAAGGCATCCCTAGGAACCTAGGAAGACAACAACAGAATCTGAATGACAGAATGGTCAGAATGTCATAAAAAAAATTAAAGGGAAGCTTTGGTTTGTGACTTTGTGATGTGACGTGATTTTCTCTCCATGTTTCTATTTTCGGATTTCGTGTAAATCACTAAATCAGTGCAACAAAGACTAATAATCAAAACGCTCCATTACGTTCTTGTATATTTTCAAGTTGAATACCCAAGTTTGTGTCAAATATTCAAAATATAGGAATCTGCGTTGTTTGTCTGTGATGTACTTATGTTGGAATTTCACAAATAGCCGAGACGTTTTATGTCGGGGTCGTTTATAAAAATAACGTTGGGTTCTCGCTTCGGGTCAGGAGGGTCGGCCCCGTCTGCGTCGCGGCTCTCACGATGCCGCCCACCAAAACGCTACGTTTGTTGTTCTTCTTGTTTAGTAAGTTCAAAACATACTGATTTCCTATTTTTCATCGTTATAATTACAAACATAGAGTTTTGTGTTAGTAATACCTCCTAATTATTGTAACATCCTTATTTATCAGAGTACTGTGCGCTAAGTATGAGATGTCTAGCCGCATAGGGCTAAAATGGAATTGCATGTAATTTGTCTCCCAATTGATAATGCAAATATTTTTTTAATCATGTTTGATGACACAGTTTAATTGTTAAATTAAATGCTAACTTATCTAAATCCCACTTATTATTTTAGGTGTCCAAACATCGATAGCTGGTCCTCATCTCGATGAACCACCAAATCTTCCACCACGGCCGAAAGGAGGGGGTGTTACCACCAAATACTGTGAATTTTACAACAACACAGAGCCAACCTGTGACCCAGCAAACAATGCCACCTGCATCGCTAATGTTAAAACTGAAGAATGCCCACCAAAAGAGTCTGACAAGAGTGTCCACTGCTTTATACTCTGGCATTTTGATAACACTACAAACACAGCATTCCCCAAAGTTAAAGGCTGTTTTGTTGATACTGTGTCATGCGCTGATAGAGCTGCCAGCTGCCGCCTTCACAACACCAAGCTACCTCTCTTACACTGCTGCTGTGAAGGAGACATGTGTAACATGAATGCCACATTCCCTGGAATCGAAGCCGGTATGACCCAAACGGACTCACCAATTCAAAGAGTGCCCGCATCTCTTGTTCCCCATTCAGATGATGACACAAAGGCGGTCATAGCATACACTTTGACCCCTCTGTTTCTTTTGTTTGCGATATTAGTTGGTTGCTACTTGCTGTACAGAAAGCGTAAAGGAAGTTCGTTTGCTGAGCTTGCCAATGGGGAAGCATCTTTATCTCGCCCTCCTTCTGCAGGGGGATTGGAAAATGAGTCTGGGCATCTGGTTGGACAAGTAACACTGTGCGAAGTGAGAGCTCGAGGCAGGTTCGGAGCCGTGTGGAGAGCCAAGTTAGGGCAGAAAGATGTGGCTGTGAAGGTGTTCCCACTGCAAGATAAGCAGTCATGGGTGGCAGAGCAGGAGATCTACCGACTGGCGAGGATGGACCACCCAGACATTCTGCACTACATTGGTGTAGACAAAAAAGGAGATAATCTACAGGCAGAATATTGGCTCATTACTGCATACCATGAAAAGGTAAGTGTATTGTAGGCTACAAACCTTGTCCAATAGCATCTTTAGTAAATAAACATAACATAAACACTAGGGATGGGCCGAAATTCGTTTTACATTCGGTTTAACCGAACTTCGGCAGCTTGAACCGAACTTCGTCATTCGGCCGAATTTCGGTTGAAATGCCAAACATTCTGCTCTAAATATACTTGCACTATCATAATAGAAATTAATAAAAAACATATCTGTAGTAATAGTACTTTTGAATGAGCCCTCAATAGATGCCTGACGCAAGGATAACTCCATCAGTACACCCGTACTGATGGAGTTATCCTCAGTAGTCTTCGATGTTGAAGCACTAACGGAAAGCAGTATTGGATTAGGCGAATGAACAGGATGTTGTAATTGAGCATATTGTCTATCATGCTTTACGCGCATGTGGTTAGTGAGAGCAGAAGTAGACGCTTTACGGCCAATACCACCATGAGATATCAACGAACCACATACGACACATTTCACTTTGTTTTGGTCGTCTGTTCCTTTATAAAATGTCCAAACACTTGATTTTTTTCTTCCAGTCATGTTCAAAACAAAGTAACAAACAAATAACGATAAAATCTATCAATCATCGACTGGCCTTGTGGCTAAGTGGTTAGTAGCTCTGCCTGCGAAGCCGAGGGTCGTGGGTTCGATCCCCACCCAGTGGAAATATTTGTGTGATGAATTCAAATGTTTGCACTGTGTCTGGGTGTTTCTATGTATAATAAGTATGTATTTAAAACTATATAAGTATTATATCAGCTATCTGGCCGCCATCACACAAGCTTTGCTTAGTTTGGGGTCAGATGGTGTTGTGTGTGAATTGTCCACCAATATTTATTTATTTATCAAACCAACAAAAATCACGTAAAACAATTAATTTGCGTAATGTAAACAATAGTACGTCACAAGCTGGAGACGTCTTTACAAATGACTAGCTGGCTAATGGCCCCGCGGGGCAGCGCGGAGTGCGGACAGGGCATATCTAGCAATATTTGCAGCAAGTGCGTAAACAAGTCACAACACGAAAAAGCACGGCGAAATTGAACCGAAGTTCGGCCGAATTTTTCATTTTTACCGAATGTTCGGCCGAAGTTCGTATTCGGTTCAAACCACATTCGGCCCATCCCTAATAAACACTTAATAAACATAACATAATATTAACCAAATTAAATTGAATATTAGCCTCATGGCTTAGTGGGTAGTAACTCTGCCTGCGAAGCTGAGGGTTGTGGGTTTGATTCCCACCCAGTGCAAATATTTGTGTGATGAATTCAAATGTTTGCACTGTGTCTGGGTGTTTATATGTATATATAATAAGTATGTATTTACAACTATAAAAGTATTATATCAGCTATTTGACCGCCATATTACAAGCTTTCCTTAGTTTGGGGTCAGATGGTGTTGTATGTGACTTGTCCACCAATATTTATTTATTTAAATAGCTAAATTGATTTTAGATTATGATGATTTAAATCAATCTAGTGACCCTAGACAACTTTGATTTTCTAAAATGCAACTATATACACAACAATTGTATAAGTTAGACATAAACTACCCCTCTGCTTTCATTTTTAGTTTAGTTGTGTTAATTTTTGTGGGTCTTTGTTAAGGATTTCATGAATGTGTAGTTAAAACTAAAATAAGACTAGAAAAAAAAACACAGAAAAAGCCATGTATTTTCAGAAAGTTTCAAAATAATGTTCAAATATGCCACAGGTAGCGTTAATGTTTTTTTCATTGAAGATACGTGATGAGCATATATTATGTCAATGTTAATACATAATTCTCATAATTAGTTTTTTCCCTTTTGTCACTCATATCTGTTAGTATGAAAACACCTATCAATAAAAAAACACCTATGAATAACTGAGTTATCGAAGAAGATACATTGCAAAAAAAAATTGGTAATACATTAGTCGTAGCGGTGACAATTTTCCCTACCAGAAAGTGATTTACGTGGCTAAATAAGTCTTCACTTCAAAAATACAACGAAATATCGTCATTTACATTCAATTCACTCTTTTAACAACCCCCACAGGTCCTCAAATTAGAAGAAAACACACAGTTTTATTTGTTGACAGGGTTCTCTGTGCGACTACCTAAAGGCGCACACGCTGACCTGGGCGGAGGCGTGGCGCGTGGCTGCGTGCGTGGCTCGCGGCCTGGCGCATCTTCACGATGAGAGTGGCGGCAAACCGGCCGTGGCACACCGGGACTTCAAGTCCAAAAACGTTCTTTTAAAAGCAGACATGAGCGCTTGCATCGCAGACTTCGGCCTAGCTCTGGTCTTCATCGCGGGCCGCGGCTGCGGAGACGCCCACGGGCAAGTCGGCACCAGACGGTACATGGCCCCGGAAGTACTCGACGGAGCGATCAACTTTACGAAGGACGCCTTCTTGAGAATCGATATGTACGCTTGTGCGCTGGTGCTGTGGGAAATTGCTTCCAGGTGAGTGTGTTTGCGTTATTCTCTATACTAAGTACTTGTGTTTCTCAAATTAAATCACCTTTTTGAAGTGAAAACTTCTTTTCACCTAGACAGATTTTTCGTGGGCTTTGAATTGAATTGTAGCGTCACGCTCGGGTATGATAAGAAATCTTCGGGTAAACTCGGGACCATAGCCATTGGCCATCTAGAAATGCGTCAGACAATGGGAAATGCTGACGCATTTCTAGATGGTCATGCCGTGATGCCCAGGCCACACCCTCCGGTTACACCCGTGTAGTTTCCAAAGTAAGCTATCAAATTCTGAGTTATAAGTTTTCACTTCTTTCGGCAGTTCCTAGGACTGCCATATTTTTTTTATAGCAAAACTTTTTTTTTTGAAAAATATTACTTTTTTTCTACAAGAAACAACACATTTCTCCATAAACAACATTATTGATATTTTTCTCCAAAAAACGTCATTTTCCAGCATAATTCCGTTTTTTTTTAAAACCTATGGTAGTTATGGTAGTCCTTAGGTGGCTTCTACCGCCTTCCGAAGTTTGGGCTAATACAGAACGCTCAGGATGAGACGAACTTCTTAGCATTCCATGGATTCACCGTGCGGGTGCCGGGTCCATCGTGTGACAGAGAGAGAAATCTCGAGTAGACCCCAAAACTTGTGACTCGGGCCACACCCCGGACACTCGGCCTAAAATCTATACAGACGGTGCAGTTGACATACCTACACTCACACATCTCGCATATGTCGTTCGAACGCATTTACGCATGTGTGCGTGTCATCTATGTCGTGTCGCTGAGTGCTTCTCGCGTTCTTGCGGGGTAGGAAGCTTGAAACTGGCGGGGGGTGGGGAGTGTCCGTTCTATCTGTATTATCTATTCTATGCTCGGGCGTAGGTTTAAAAGGGGCCCCTTAGTGACGTACGTCAACACTCACCTTCACTACTCGTATTTCTCTCCCTGCCCAGCCAAATCCGAAACTATCTTTCTACGAATAACGTAATTTCGAAATAAACTCGCGACTTTCCTGCGTAGGTTCTACTTCTAAAACTTTAAACTTCGGTTTAAATGTACTCTAATTAGAGTAAGCTTAGAACATTTATACGTCAAACGTCAAATAATGTTCGATCGGACGAAACGTAGTAGAACCGGAATAGGAAAGTCGCGAGTTTATTTCGAAATTATTTTTTTCGTAGAAAGAGAGATTAGGACGTCCAGGACCCTACTGACCTAAACTTACTATACTTATGCACTATTGTGCATAACTTTATTGAGCATTCCTAAACTTTGCTGATGCACATGAAGCATACCAGAAAGCATCCGTTTTACTTACCTTAGTAAACACACAATTACTGCAGGTCTACTACGAAAACAAACTCCGAATGATCGGATCCGACCGGCAGCTGAAAAAAAACATTCGGATCGATACATCTCGGTCGGAAGTTTTGGATTTTGGTTGGATGAGAGTCGAATCGAACGAAACGGCCGATCCGATCAACCAACCGATTGTCTTTCGTGGTAGGAAACGTCCATAAGTTCGCCCGATATATCGTTTATCGGACTTCGTAGTAGACCTGCAGGGATGTGTAATGTTTTTTGTTGATGTTTTCAGCTCAACCCATAAGGTTTGTTGGAAGATATTCTTAGCCATCGTCTTTATGAACTAACACACTAACAAGCTGTTCATAATAATTTTATTTATTTCACAAAATAACTCATGGCTCTCATGTTTTTTAAAACCAAATAGGGTAAAAACGCTAACGATAAATAGAAGAATCAACTAATCACTAATTTTGTGATAAGGCCGTCTAGACTGTGAAATGCGTTGCCTGAATATCTTTTTCGTGGTGGTTACAATCTTGGTGTCTTGAAATCGAGAGTGAATCGGTTTCTTCTAGCTAAACACGCTCCGTCGTAGACCGCATCATCGCTTAACATCAGGCCAGATGGCGGTCAACTGTACCTAAACCTATAAATTGTTAAAAAAATACATTTAAGATTTTGACGTTAGTAATACATCCTTTTAAGATCAACTTCATCAATATTAATGAGACAGCAGACTTACAAGGCTGGGACTAGTATATGCGCCGGCGCATAGGAAACAAGCTCTTCTCGAATTATCAAACGTTTGGTACTACTTATCGTACAAAACTAAGACTTAAAGATGAAAACAACTTGTATAAGTATAGTGTTGTAAAACAGAAAATATCTAAATTCTTTCAAATAAAAATAATTTTGCTTTTGCAAATGACGCATAACCGTTGCCGTAACTGTATACGCGCACTAAATACCTAGTGTATACAAAGTATAGCTCGATACCACCTATACTTGTATAATGAATGTTAAGTATGTATATCTGTACAATTTTTTTTTATTGTGTCTTTTTTAATAATCGCGTACCGTTACAAAATTTTGGCGGATTAAGATTAATTAATAAAATAACAGGACACTGCCAACCGGGGGGTCTACCGCCTAAAATTGTATTTTAGCTTTGAAAATGCTCTGTTTTCTTTACGTTTGAAATTATAGAGACAGCAATAACAAAGCCGACGGAAGGGCGGGACGAAATATAGGTACGTCTGCCAGCCGCTGAACCTCCGCTTTTTAAATCTCTGATATCTTCGGAATATATGTTTCAGGGAAGAACTGGAAAGGGCTATTTTTATGTACACCCAAAGTATAAAACGTATTTAAATGGTGTCTGGTCAATAACATTTTTTTTGTAAAATGTAAAAAAATATAAAAATGGTTACTGTGGAAAACCTATAGCTTTTTTCGGCTTTTCTGTACGACATTTATGTATTGCAACTTTTCTCACAACCTTCCTCTTCAGTCACTGTATCTATTGCTCAAAACTGCATTATAATCCGTTTAGTAGTTTAAAAGATCTAACCGTACAGACAGCGAAAGCAACTTCACTTCGTACATTGTTATGATTAAGTAATTATGTAATGATTACCTAAGGGTGTTTTTAGATTACAAATACACTATGTCATTATTTATTTTTACACGGAGTTTTGTATTATTCTCGATACATTCTTCTGTTGTGCAAGGGGCGCACCAGAACCTGCCTCAAGTACTTCTCGGATGATTCACGTAAACAGATGTCCCCTCTTATCAATTACTATGAACTCTGCTATGAATAAGGCGACCATACGTTCACGTTGCGTGTTTACGTCGCTAGATTGTCGCTCTTTCTGTAATCCCATCGCTGTTCAGCTTCATCGACACTTTTCGATACCTGAAATTGTACCTAACGTTTTCAGTTTCAGGGTCGGTATTTCCAAAACAAAATAAATATTACAATTAATAAGTTTAAGGTGCGTCCCCCAGCAAAACGAGTTTTTTGTCCAGTTTTCAGAGCTATCTACTCATTAACCAAAACAAATATCAACTGGTAAAAAATACATTAAATTTCTACAACTACTCATATTTTTATAACTATTAATTTCTTGGCTTCAAAATGGTAATTTATTTTTTTTGTTAATGGACTTATTGTTTAAATAATCGCCTCACAACGAAACCATGATAAAATTAAATAATTGTAGTTGTCATGCATCTCCTAGGAAAACCTCCATTATTTTGATTTTGTACTTACACCAACGGATAGACAATTCCATTTCCAACGAACATTTCGGTAGAAATATTTTTTCAAAAGACCAAAATCTGATTTTATAAAGAGTGTATTCTAAAAATTGAGCGTAAAACAGCGGCAAATCCTACTGTTTCTCTCTTGCTCTTTCTTGCGGTGTGCGATAAGGTAAGAAATACTCAAGGTCATTTGCTCGGGGTACGCCCTTAAGTAAGCAGCGAGTTGTCTAATTGCGAAACCTCCTCCTTTTTTTAATTTGGCTAATGAATGTTTGTGGACATTTCACACACTTCATCAAACCCCAAATTTAGCAAAGCAGCTATAGTACGTACTATACTAGTAGACAGGAGCGGTCGCAACCTCAAATTTTAGCGGAGGGGTCTCCAATAACAATACAATATGTCTCAATATGCCGCGGTAAAAATAGCCTATGTACTATTCGATATTGCGTATGGATACGATTTGGGGCGGGTTTCATCTGCCACCCCGTACTTATCCTCCCTACAAACCGCGCCTGGCTATAACACTTAAATACAGTAGTAAATTCACACTTGTCTACAAGCAGACAAGCAGAATGGTCACCTTAGCTATGAATGGCCACTCGCGACCACAACAGGATACGCGTACGGAACGATACATTCCTAGGGCTCTATAAACCTAACGAGGGCTACAATGCTATAAATAACTTGCATGGCTGGGGTACGGAACGCGGGACTCTTACGATTCAATTCTGTGTTACAGGCAGAGTATGAATACCTACGTAAGATCGCCGTTGACGCCGCGTAAACTACCAAATGTATCGAAAATCATAATAAAATTAAATAAAATAAATCGTTAGCCTTTCAGAATTTTAGAATGCTAATATGTATTTTTTTTATATCTGCAGTAAAATGCAAATCAAAATCAATAAAAAGTGTCATGTTCCTAGTGAACTCTTCATCAATTAGTCAGCAGATGTTTACGAAAGTTGGCATTTATACATACATAGGTACATAATTATAATATGTAATTTGATCCAACTTGAGTGATAGGTTAGTTTTTATTTCGATTAATTGTCTTTAGATGACGCTAGCGGGCCGTTCCAGGACGTCTACTCTAATTCAACGAAAACGTAATTTCGAAATAAACTCGCGATTTTCCAACTCCGATTCTACTTCGATCCGTCGTTTTGTCCGTTTAAATGTTCTGAGCCTACTCTAATTAGAGTATGCTTAGAACATTTAAATGTCAAACAATGTTGTATCGGACGAAACGAAGTAGAACGAGAGAAGGAAAGTCGCGAGTTTTTTTTCGAAATTTCGGTTTCGTAGAAACAGAGTAGACGTCCAGCTTTGTTCGAATATTGTCTTAAATCGGTTATGTAGTTAAGGAGTCTATCGCGTACAAACAACGTGACGCATAATTTATATTTATAAGGAGACTAGCAACGCCGCGCGGTGTTACCCGCATAGTTAAAAAGTTCGGGCTAAAAGGAACGGGATAAAAAGTTCTTCCAGTATCTACCGTATTCCAAATTTCAGCCCGATCCGTTTATACGTTACGTGATTAAACAACATACACCCAAACGTTGATACCCTACCATCCTACTAATATTATAAATGTCAATGTTTGGATGTTTGTTGCTCAATCACATCGTAACGTCTGAACGGATCGGGCTGAAATTTGGAACATAGATAAAGTTAGAGTCTAGAAGAACACAGCACTAGTGGCAAGTTTTATCCCAAAAAAATAACGGGAACGGTAACTACGCGGGTGAAACCGCGGGGCGCTGCTAGTTTATAATATTAGTAAGATTGTTATCCGAGCGAAGCCGGAAGGGGCCGCTACAAAAATAAGATTAATAGTCTGAACATACCTACGGAGATGTAATTGATATGTGTGCCCATAAGTAACGTAACCGGCGCCGGCGCAGGCGCCGCGCCGGTCGCGACGCTACGTCATCAAGTTTATCTGCCGAGCTTGTGTTGTAATGTTGTAAACGATCACATCGGCGGACTTGTGATAAGCTGAAATGGTAAATGTTTTTAGCTATTTGATCATTTTAATTAGGATCTATAAAAAGATTTTATTTCGTCGAAAGGGCGAATAACTTTGTTACGCATACCAGAAAAATGACATTCAATGTACAATTAAACGGCGGCTTTGTCACTAATTTTCTTCCAAGCAACAATGCGGTATTAGCAGCATAAGCAACACATTATATGTCCGACTAATGGGACTCGGTGTCTTCTCTCGCAAGGAAAGGATTAAAGCCATAATCCAGTGCGGGTTGGGAATATTCCGGGTTTCTTACGATGGTTTCCTTCATCGTTAGTTAACTGTATTACGTACATGACTTCGAAAAGACGGTGGTGCGCGGCGCGTCAGATTCAAATCAGGGGTTCCGGATCGGCAGTCGCCGTTCTCCCGACTAGACCAGCCGTAACTTAGTTAAATAGGTTGTTTATGAATATAATGTACTGTAGGCATTGAACTCTTAAAATGACAGTAGTCATTTGTTTCAAAATTTTAATCATTTTTGTGGTAATATTTTCATCAGTAAAAACCTAAAAACATCTTTTAACCAACTGTGACTTTAAGAAAGGAGGAAGTTCTCAATTTGGTTTAATGTGTTTTTCGTATGTAGATATGTATGTCATACAATAGCTTCGCCAATCGATTTTGATGTTTTTTTTGGTAGATTATACTTCAGAGACGGTCCCATAAAAGTTTTACCAAAATCGGTTTTTTGAAATATCAACAAAAATCAAAAATTTGGTTACCTTGAAGACGTATTCGTAAATCATACCTTTAGTTCATCATGTAAATGAAAGCACCAGATTGACTAAGCTTTGCTCGGATTAATCACGAATAAAACGATATTTCAAACAACATAAATATAAAACAAATAGATTTATCAACAACAACTTTGCTAAATATGATCACATGATCAAATGTTTATGTAGTTTATGATTATATTATAACGGATTTCATTCATTTTTGTATACATAGATTGCTCGATTAAAGGTATTACATTTTTTTTATGGGAAGTAAAATGTAGTAAAACTCGTTTTTCCAGATGCACCGAGGGCGGTATAGAGGCGGCGGCGCAGTACCGCCTGCCCCTGGAGGAGGAGGTGGGCTCGCACCCCGGCCTCGAGGAGATGCAGGAGGCGGTGGTGCAGAGGAAGATGCGGCCGCACATACCGCACCACTGGAAGAACCATCCCGTGAGTTATACGATATACGATACAAGATGGTAGAACTGGAGAAGTTCAGTCTTTTAGGATCTAATAGGCTTGTTTCCACTAAGAATGAATCGGATGGATTAGAGTTTCTTACTATTGAATAAGATATAGAGATTTAAAAAATGAAACAGTTTATCATATTAGGTAAAGATTCTTAATATTTTTAGAAAAGAAAATCTTAAAAAATAGGCATTGAGTCACGTGACAGTAAACGCCAATCAGAAAATGTGACGTCACGCCGTGCTAAATATCACTTGACATTACTAATGTTGTTGACATTTTCATAGAACAAATATTATTATTTTTTTATTTTCGCCATGGATACTAGTTCTTCAGCCGCTTTACTGAACTAGTTTGTTAATTGTTTTACCACTATTCTTAAGGAAAATTAGCAGTTTTTTTTTACATTTGCATTACTAAGATTATACTGTGTCAAATACTTTCATCAAAATGATCTTCACAAAAATACATTCTTGATTTCGTGGACATCATTCTTCCTCGCAAGCGTTTGCCGCTTTTTTCGTATTTGTGGATCGTTTGGAACATAGATGAATAATTTGTTTGGCGTATTTATACTTGTGCTTGTACACTGGGGCACTATGCAGCTCTTGTAATACGAGGGATTCATTTTAAATTAAAAACATTGACAACGCCCTTACACAAACACATATGTTTGCCACGGCGTGACATCATTCATCATTTCATCAAGTCATCATTCGTCAGGTAGATTATAGAAAATTATGGGACACGGAGTTTTGTTACATCAAATTATTCAAAATCGACAAAGGGGCATTAAAGTATTACATGGTATTACATAAGAACTAAAGGGAAGCGGGGGGGGGGGGTGCTTTGCTTATTTTTGATGACATGTGGTGCGTGTGATGGTGATAACGTCGGCAATAGTTTTTTTTTACACAGTTGTGGTACAATATTACGGTATATGGTAGTTATTCAGTGGAATAGGTACCGATGTTTACGTAAGCATGCGTAAGAGGTTTGCTTACTTTTGAAGACGAGGGGGAAGGGTGGTCGATAATTGTAATAAATTTGCATATGTAATACTAGCAGCGCCCCGCGGTGCTACCCGCGAAGATCCCGTTCCCGTTGTTTTCCGGGATAAAAAGTAGCCTATGTGTTCTTCCAGACTATAATCTATCTGTGTTCCAAATTTCAGCCCGATCCGTTCATACGTTAGGACGTGATTGAGCAACAAACATCCATACATTCACATTTATAATATTAGTAGGATTTGAACGGCCCCACAGATACAGATAGATCATCAAACTTCCTAAGTGGGCGATTGTGATGTGTTCGTAAACATAATAGAAAGAAGACATACTTGAAAGAGTGACGTCACTTCTAAGCACTGTACTTCGTCATTTCTTGTTTGTGAAACAAAAGAAGAAATATGTGTACAATATATTTAATAATCTATCTGATGGAACAATTCGTTTTTTTTTTTGGTCATGGTGACCAATATTATATAATAGGCTATTCAAATTAAGTAGTTTACAGTCTAAATTAATTTTTGTCCGTCAGGGCCTGGCCGTGATATGCGACACGATGGAGGAGTGCTGGGACCACGACGCGGAGGCGCGGCTGTCGGCGTCGTGCGTGCTCGAGCGGATCGTGGCGCAGCGGGCCGCGCCCCCCGCCGCGCCGGGCCTCGCCCCGCCCGCGCCCGACACCACCCCGCTTCTCATCCACGAGCTGGCCGGCGCCTGCTGACGCGGCCGACCCCGGCCCACGGTCGAACTGCCCCTCATTGAACTCTGACGTGAGTGCTACTTCTAAGAAAACTGACCTACATTAGACCAGTTCAAAACCCCATTAAACATACATTTATAGGCATGGTATACCTTCCCAAATGAAAATACGAAAAAAAAACATTCGAGCTAAAATCTCGACCGCAAAGTTAAGTTTGTTGGTTTTCGTCATTTGGTGAAGTATAATTACCTCAGTGTATCAAGTGATAAAGTGATATGTGAACCTTCTTCAAGGCATTGCAAAGTTGCAAACAACGCTGAGGACATTGTAACAAACATTTGCCCCTGATATGTGAAAGTTCACCAGGGTACTGATTCACAACTCAATGCGAACGATTTAGAATGATAATCCTTGTCGCTGTCATTCTAAATGGATGAGACAGACTGAGAGGTTTGATTCCGTAGCGAGATGAGTCATAATAATCAATTATGATTAGACATGTGTCAAAAATGCTACTCCAGAGCATTTAACAATATCCATCTTTGTCTCCCGAAAAAAAGGATTATTATCCCTTTAGAACAAAGTACAAGAAAAGAGGTAGTTTTTCTTGCTAAGCATTGTTTAAGTTATTTTCTAATTACGTTATAAAAGAATTTGTTTGTATGACTAAGTTGTAGTGTTTTTGTGAAATACAGGTTCCTGATACTTCCTCTCACTAAAATAGTAATATTTGATAAAGTTATACACAGTTAGATAATAGTTGGATAATGCACATTCATTGTAAACATTGTGCTATAAAAAGGGTGGTTGTTGTCGAAATGCAATATCATTTGAATAATGAAGGTCGTTTTGACAAGGAATAGTTTAAAATGGGTATCTTCAAACTCCTCTCCGGGCAAGTAGAGGTGGGATTGGAACCTACTACTTTGATTGTGTGGAATTGGATGTTCTAAACTTTTTTCCATGAATGCACGGATACTGGAAAACGCCTACCTAATCCCAAGCCATTCATTCTGAAAATAAAAATCTAATATTGACAAATGTTATACTCTCACTAAAAATCTAGAAAACTGAAGATAATTTCAATCAAATGATATTGGGTTTTAATGTTAACCCAAAGTAACTACCTATATTTTCTGAAACTCTCATAATCAAATCATCTCTGCGCACAACAAAACTTGATTTTAATTCTACGATTAGACTATATTATTAAGAAATAATTCTTATCAGAAGGAAAATCATGCAATGATGAAATATATTTAAGTGCGTAACACACTTACGTATTTAAGTACGTAACGTACTTTAGTTACTAACTAGCACCTAATTTCATTATTATTTCAATAATAAATAACTTCTGTTATTTCCCTGTAAATCTTACTTGTAATCTTTTTCTAATAGATTTTTGACGTGACAACGTCTTATAATTCGATGAAGCCGGCTGCACGCCCGCAAAACATGACGTCATGTAACGTTACCGCCGTTACCTCGCCGCCGGCGTTACCTCGCTCTAAGGCGTAGTTGAAGTTGTCACGTTCAACTAACGTCAGTAACCCGACTTTACAGACAACCATTTTTTTTTTATTGGCGTGACATGTGACTTTATCCATTTTGTAAATACTTTTTATGAATCTAAAGCCTATTCACCACTACCTAGCATAAATGGTAAGATAAAATGGAACAACTGATGACAAATCTAGATTCGTTTTTACGATGCAACTAACATAGGAAAGAAAACAAAATCAAAAATTGTGGTTAGTAATAATTTGTTAACCCTTTATGTAAAGTTATGGGTGAGGAGTATACAGAGTCTTATCCCTGAAGAATTTTATAATATATCGTAAGTTTTAATGTTTCTTGTTACTGTGATATACAAAGCAGCTCTACAGTCGACGTTTACCACCTAACGGAATTGCTTATGATTAGATATTATTACTATGATTAGTTATTTTTACTCAATCTTGCGGTTCTTGCGCAGTATCTTTCCGCAGTAGAAACCGCGAAAACCTGCAGGTCTACTACGAAAACAAACTCCGAATGATCGGATCCGACCGACAGATAAATCGGATCTGTAGCCTACCAAGAAAAACATTCGGATCGATACATCTCGCTCGGAAGTTATAGACTTAGGTCGGATGAGGGTCGGATCGAACGAAACGGCCGATTCGATCAACCGACCGATTGTCTATCGAGGTAGGAAATTTCCATAAGTTCGGCCGATATATCGTTTATCGGACTTCGTAGTAGACCTGCTGCGGTCTCGTGAGTATAGAAACAAAACCGTCGCGCGGCCTCAAAATTAATATTGTTTTAATATTAAGTAGTTATTATCAACGAGATCTCTAGTGTATTTTACAGTTTTTTTGACGTGACTACGTCTAATAAATCTAAGAACGCCGGCTGCATGCGCTATAAAAAGTGTCCCGTTACGCTCATTGTACGCTTGCGCCGCATCGATCAATGCTTTGTTATGACGTTGACACGTTGAACTATCGTCCGTTATCCAACCGACTTTACAGACAACCAATTTTTTGTAACAATATCGCCATAGTTACTTACAACAACACTTAAATTAATAAAATTCGTTGTTTTTTTTTATTTATAATTTTGTCACTGTTTAAATGATTTTGCGTCTGTTATAGCATTTACATGTATAACTGTTGAGATAAGCATTATCATTTGAAATGGTAGAGACATTATTTACGATTCAACGTTATAAAGATATAAGTAAGCAAAATTAATTAAAAATGCATTTTTTAAATGTGAATTTTATGAATCTCTCTCGGCGGTGATGTTACAAAATGAACAGACTAAGCTAGTGGTCTCGTTCATAACGTACTAAAATTTTAGTCTGCGTCATCATTCTAGTCCGACATGTGGCGACACTAGAGCGTTTCCGTAGAATCCTCTAGCTCACCCTTGTATGCTAATAGAGTGGTTAAAAATTTTCGTCACAGGACTTCAGTCATGATGCAGTCTAACACTATCCACACATTTGTCAAATATGTACACAAACATTGATTTTGAAGTATGTGATATTTATATGTGTGATAAGAACAAAGGATATGAAAAAATACTGCCTTCTTTAAATTTTATTTGTTGATGTTTGACAAATGTGTAGATTGTCGTCTATTTAAATTATATTATATTATGCATTTTAAATCAATTCTAATTTAATAATGTAGTCAAATATATGTTTTATTTTTATTTTAAATACCTGGCAATAACGGCAACTATACTTTTACAATATAGCAATATTTTTATCGTTAATTTTATACGTACGTAAGTTTTACATTAATATTGTTTACAAATCGTGCCATTTATCTGCCGTGTGTACTATGCTATTAACTATGGTATTTATATTTTAATGTCTAAATCAATTAAATATTGTAAAATACTTTTTATTTGTATAACAATCTAATTAAATTATTTGGAGTCCATAAACACAAAATCATGTGACCTGTGAAATAATTGTTTAATAGAATATTTGTATAAGTAACACGCAAGACTTCAGCTAATTAATTCTTTAAGTTGCTGTTTGAAGAGAGTAACATGTTAAGCGGACGCATACACAGTTCCGTCCTCAAATGTGCACGACCTAATGTAGATAGAAAGATACTCTTATTTCGTTTTAAAAAACAAACTAAAAAACGAAGAGAGTAATCAAATAAATAGTAAATTGTCTTGAATCTAGATCATATCCGTAGGTGAAAGCATATCTGCATCCATTCAAAAAAAATTTCTCTTAAAATTTTTCGCTGACTATCTGAGAAATCGGCGACAGTATGTTAGACACGGTACCCATATCTCTAAACCTTATTATACCAAGTCTGGTGTAAGTCAGGGCTCTATTACTGGCCCGCTACTCTTCCAAATTATGATTCATGACCTTCCCAGGGCTCTGAGAACTGCCAAGTGTCTGTTGTACGCGGATGACCTTAAGCTTTTTCTCGAGATAAGTACACCTCGCGATTGCCTTAGTTTGCAAGAGGATATTGACGCTGTTTTTGCATGGGCGGCGAATAATAAATTACCATTTAATGTTACTAAGTGCAATGCTATGACATTCGACCGCAAAATCAATCCTGTCAGTTTTCAATACTGCCTCGGTGGTTTGTTTATTAATAGAGTGAATACGATTCGTGACCTGGGAGTGAAATTTGATCGCGGTCTCTCCTTTCACGACCATGTTTCTGACTTGGCCAAAGAGGCTTACCGTCGTCTTGGTTTTGTTATGCGAAATGCTAAGGACTTTGCGAATCCTTTGGTTGTTAAAACCTTATACAACTCATTAATAAGAAGTAAGCTCGAGTCAAGTGCCTGCGTCTGGAACCCGCACCATGTCACCTACACTCGAATGTTGGAGAAGGTACAAAAAGCTTTCTTGAGGTCACTCTACAAAAAAAGTTATGGTTTTTACCCATACATGTATCCGACAAAGTTTTTGCTTGGTCATCTCGGCTACAACTCGCTGGAAGTCAGAAGGCTGGTGGACCAACTCCTAATTGGGTGCAAAATCCTAAGAGGTTCGATTGACTCCCTCGATTTACACAATTTAATGTGCAATTTGAGTGTACCAGAGAAACCAGGTGTCACGAACAGACGTGGACAACTGCATAAGTTTTTCCACCTGAATAGCAGTCGAACTACGGCTCGCGCCATGACACCGCTAGTCCGAACCCAACGTCACCTCAATGATCTTCTTTCCGCCAACACTGATCTCGACATTTTTTGTGACACTTGGAACACCCTACGAATGATTATATTTAGCTATTGTGAAAATCTTACCGACCAGTGGGATAAGAATGAGAGGACCGAAAGATCAACTGACGACTATAATTTATTATTTTGAATGTTTTTTGTTTTGTGTTGACTTGTTTCGTTATTCTTGACTTGTACCTAATGTAATGAAATAGTGTTATTGTATCATTTGTATCACTGTCCAAAATGTAATTTTAAAGTTAATTTATATTGTGTGAGATAATTGTAACTGGAATTCCGTTTCTATCTCAATAAATAAATAAATAAATAAATAAAAATAAATTCGATGACGCGTCCGCTAAGTGCATTTCCCGCGGTAATAGTCACTGACAGACTAGGTAACAGTCAGACATACTACGCCAGTCAGAAGTAGAGTCTAACTACTATAGGTCCTTTAAAAAGAATGCTAACCGCACTTGAATAATATATCAGTCTGAATTTTACAACAGTCTAGTTACTGTTTTAATTGCTATCGAAATATTAAATCAAATTTTAGTTACTTATGAATCGTCGGCACGCTGAGGCCTTACCCGGCGCCGTCGACTTTTAGGTAAAATTGGTGATTTGAAACTGGGACTATTAGCCACCTGTCGCGTCGATCACGTCCCAAACTAAACCTTATATTAAGCGCGCAAAGCTTATTGTACAATTTTTAAAAGCAGTGATTACATAGGCCGTTCCAGTAATGTTATGGGACAGTTGAAGTCTTTGCGCTGCAAGGAACAAATCTCATCTTGCCGATTTAATAAGGACTCTTTTAAATAGTAAGACTGGAATTACTAGTTATTGTTTTAATTGGCTTTATTTTTACTTACTTTTGTCTTGTTTATTATTAATTTTTAACTCTTGAGCTGTTAAGTGCTAATTATTGATAAAATTGAAGCAATGAATTTAGCGTAAGTTGATTGTTTAGCGCTGTGTAGTGAGGTCTACGCGCACTTGACTAATTTTCTATTAAATTAAAAGTTATTTTTGATACCAACTAATTTGACTTTACATATAGCACATACAAATTCGTTTTGGTAATGAATTGTAATGTAATTTGGTCTGATTATTTAATAATTATCTTTGTATGTGGTTCGTGTCATTATCGACGCAGAAAGACTTGGAAGAGCGGTGATAGTGTTAGCAGTTAATGTAAAATAGAGAAAGTGAGTTTGTAAACGAATCATTAGTTGGAACTAAAATCAACTTTTAAAATACTTCCTAATTTAGGAAAATGGTCAAGTGATCGCAGACATGTTTAGTGTTGAGTGGCGTGCGTAGTAGTGCCATAGTCTGAGACTAGCATGTTCGACGTGACTTTTTTATATCCTTTAGTTGACGAGCGCAGTGTGGTACTAGACAGTGATTTGAACTTCTTCATTTCAAATTGTGTGCAGCTATTTTACCGTTACGGTGTTACGCTATGATTGTCTCGTCACTCTTATATCTAAAAAAAGTCCAGTGAACAGACTGTAATAAAATGAGTTGCATATTAAAACACGTCATAAATAGTTCTCGGTTGCGCCACAAAAGATTATAAGCATCCGTTACTGTTTAAATTGTGACATGTTTTACTCGGATCACTCACAACTATCGTACTAAAGACTCTTCATTTAAATGAACAAAACGATTAAAATACATTCAATTTTTTAATGGATTTTGATCATACATGTTGTCTCTTTTTTTCTATTGTAATACCTATTTAATATTTTTGTTCCATGAGGACTGAAGTCGCGACGCGCGTACGACCCTGGCTGGTCTAACATAATCGATATTTTCAGTTTTAGTCGAGTATGAATGAGACAGACATACGAAACATAGTTTTGCATCTCTTTTGCGTTAAGAGATTACGAAAAGGTCGAACATGCTAGGCTGACGTGTGTTTTGAACAAATCTATTTGTGTAGTGACGATATAGTATCTCGAACTATAAAAAAATGTTTAATAGGCAAAAAGTCGACCCTTGTTACATAGAAATGTTGTTTTGTTATCAGAATTCAATCGAAAAGATTTCGATTTTAAATTACCAGTACGAATTACTATCGACGTTATTTCATTAACTAAATACTGCAAATCCTGGTGTTCTCTTGAGATGAATACACTCTTCTAGGCGAAGTTTATCAAAGAACTGCATTATTTAAATCGTAAAATGCGGCTAATGTTAGTAATTCGTGCTAGATCTATCGCAAACAAAATTTCGTGGTAATATCAGCCTTATTACTGATTGCCGATGCAACGAGTGAAAGGCGAAGGATCTACCTACATTTTCGAATCTTTGGTCTGCATTACGCAAGTAACATACTGGACAAATTTCAGATGGTGTGGACGTCTAAAGTCCGATCTAAAAAGGAAATTATAAACTAATAACTCACCTACTCAGTCACTTGGGACTTTAACAAGGCAGGACTACCACGAAAATTTTTTAGCTTATTCTAATTATTAATTAACTGTGGCAGCATGCTTATATTGTTTGTTAAAGCTTCTGCAGATACATACAAAATGTTATATATCATTCGAAATATGTGATGTTAGAACATAAATATATCAATAGGGAATCATTTCGAGGTTGATTTACCTACGCCGCGTGCATATCACAACACATAGACTAAGCGAGTTGCCAAATGTAAATAAAAAAAACTATACATTAACACTAAGATAGTTTGTAATGTCGTCTGAATGTGAAATTTAGGTTGTGGGCTCACCTACCCCATTCTTTTGAATGTCGTTAAGTAATGTTTTGTCTCACTCGGGCTAACAGAAAAAGTAATTAACGCAAATGAGACAAGAATATCTCGATCGATTCGAAGAAGTAACACAGGGTGCAGGTATGGTCATCATACACACAAATATTTGTGAATGCGCGAAAGTATGTGAAGCGAAATTTAAAAAAATTACGTCCATTTTGTTAAAATTTTCTAGAAATTATTTCACTTCATTTAAGTGTGACAGAATGAGGTAAAAGAAATGTATTTTACAAATAGAATAAATCATGCCTTGTAATGATAGACCTGTAACTGTTGAACAAACTAAAGTCCTGTTTAGTGTTTATTTACCGAATTCAAGGACTTCCAATGAGGTGTTTTTGAGATGCAAATAGACCTGCCAAAGATAGTTCTCAATTTCGTCACAAGTGGCACCAATGTTTCATTTTATAAAATTTCTCTAACAACATGGAATATTGGAGGAGCCACCTACGGGGCTGTATTACGCAATGCAATTTCTAAAGATGTTATAAGTTATAATGTAGACCGAAAGTGACCATTTTTACCTAAAATTTGTTTTTTTTCACTCAAGTTGCCAACTTACGGAATTTTAATTACTATCTAGTTTTTGTACACTAAAAATTACCTCCCGGACGCACCGTAACCACAGAATAAATATTAGTACAGAAGCCTCACTTACCGAAAACAATTATATAAATAGCGACTCTTGCTGGGACACAACAAAGTTCAATTCAGCTCGCAATACCTGTCGCGATTTTCAAATAAACATTTGCGCTCTTTCTAACGCGTAACTCTGTCCCTGTCTAGCGCGGAGGGTTGTCGACATATCTAATAACAATATGCGCGGGAAACGTGTTGCGCGAGCGCTCAGCCGTGCGTCCGACAACCGACTGGCACTTGTTCCCTGGGGGGGACGGTCTAGCTGTAGGCTAAAACCGCGCGACCTTGAGCGAGTGAGGATACACTGCCGTAAAGTTCTAAAAGACCAAATAGCGTTACGTAATGAATGGCTCTGGCAAAACTATGAACTATCTTTGACAGATCTATTGGCATGTTGAGAACGCCTCATTCAAGCACCCTTCAAAAATATTTCTAAATGAAGTTTCCAGACCACAAATAATGTACCTGTCAAATTTAGTTCTTAATTTCGAAACTAAAACTTTTCTTCTAAATATTTTTTCTAGAGAAATAAAATTAAACATTGGCGCCGCTTCCATTGCTAGTGACTAACCGCGATAGACAGTGCCGGTTTTAGCACTACCAGCCAGATTTTTTTTTCTTTGACTTGACCATTCAATGAACGAGGCCTAGTTACAGACTGGACGCCTGCGCCTGTGACGCGGCGCCCCTTTATATCCGGCGCCCACCTAGCGCCACTGGCGATAAATTAAAACAATATTTGAAAACAAGACATTCTTTATATACATTTCTGATCAAAATGAAATCAACTATTAACAAAGGCCTAAATGAAGTACCTACTGTATGTTTGTGAATGGTGTGTTCGGAGCACTAGGTTAATACGAAGTAAGGTAGCAAAAGTTAATAGTTTTAAAAATTATATCGTAGTGTTAGTGTTGTGACGATACTGTCTTTGTGTTAGTATAAAGTATGTCTAAAGCAATGTTTATCATTTTATTTTATTGTGAATGTCGTTGAGATTTGATGTATTGAATTAAATGAAATATATTTTCTAGACAAGTACTTGTGTTTGATTTGATTATCTTACTAATATTAGGCATCCCGCGGTTTCAACTGCGTAGTTCCCGGTCTTATAATTTTCTCGGGATAGATAAAAAGTAGCCTAAGTGGAATATTATCTATGCAGCAAATGTCATCCAAGGTACTGATTCTAAACGCAATCCGAACGACTCAAATTCGGAGTGACAATCCTTGTCTGTTATTTTATACGAGTCGTCCAGATCTATCCGCCTGGGTTCAGTACTGCTACGCCGCGTTGTCACTTGACCACCGTCATCCCGTCTAATGGTGACGATGCGGTCACGCTTAGCTAGAAGAAACCCATTCACTTGAAGGCCCATTAGGGACCACCCACTCAGGCAATGTATTCCGTAGATTAGATGTTTTTGGTTCTTTCGTGACAGCGAACAATTAATTGGCAGTTGTAGGAACTGCCGATAGAAGTGAAAACTTATAACTCAGAATTTGATAGCTTACCTACTTTGGAAACTACGCGGATGAAACCGGAGGGCGTGGCCATGGTCCCGAGTTTACCCGAAGATTTCTATCATTCCCGAGCGTGACGCTAGAATTCAATTCACAGCCCATTAAAAATTCGTGGGTGGTGCGCCAAAATAAGTTTTCACTTCAAAAATGGCAGGCTGCAGATATAAGTGAAAACCTAGAATTTTAACAGAACTAATGTTGCATAATACCATAGAATAGATAATACAGATAGAATGGACACTCCCCACCCCCCGCCAGTTTCAAGCTTCCTACCCCGCAAGAACGCGAGAAGCACTCAGCGACACGACATAGATGACACGCACACATGCGTAAATGCGTTCGAACGACATATGCGAGATGTGTGAGTGTAGGTATGTCAACTGCACCGTCTGTATAGATTTTAGGCCGAGTGTCCGGGGTGTGATAATACGTCACCTGTAAAGCTACAGATTTACAGCTATTAAACATGTAGGTGACTCGAAGTCACAAGATATCACCCGTTCAAACAGCGTTTAACGAGCACGTCTCTCTTCGCTGCTCCGCCACCACTCCGACGATACGACGCTTTAGTTATAGGTTATAAATAAATATTGGTGACACCAAGGGCGGATCCAGCTTTGGCTCCAAGGGGGGTCATGTAGTTGTGGTCAAGTGACACGAAACTGTGTGATAAGTACATGTATGCTTTTTAATCAGTAGTCCACCTAGGTATATGACCCCCCCCCCCCCCCTGGATCCGCGCTTGGGTGACACTTTCTCACAAGTTTCAACCCAATCAAAGCTTTTACTATGAATGCCAGATAACTAATACAATAAAGGGAAAAAGGAATCAAAAGCAAAACTTCGGTAAAAATTCTGATTGTTTATTTTTTTTAACCAGTTTCATTTCACTGTACAAGGCGACGAGATGTATCCGGCTCGGGAGCCGTCGTCCTACATCATTGAATTCACTATATGTACATCATTCGGCTACATAATCCGTATCTGTCTGGAGACGGGGATGAGGCTGGATTGACGCGCGGCCCTCGCTCACGACACTAGTTCAACCAATCATTTGGGGGGTAGGAGGTTTGAGGATAAGTCTTAGCATACTACCGCAATAGAAAAGTACATAAAATCGAGGTAGCGAGGACTAGTTTCAGTCAAAAACGTTGTTGATTGCGGTGGTACGGCCACACTCGGATGCAGTCCGATCTTAGTTGTCCGGTCAGTTGGATAGCGCTGACTGGCGTAACCATCGGATCTTGAGAGTTAGATTTGCAATTTTTATGGCCTGCGTTATGGCAACATAATAACTTTGCGAGTAAGTTGTGATACTGAGAATTCAGTTTATTTCTGGAGCTAATGGGTACTTTTCAGAATATCTGATCAGTTTTATAGTTTACAATTATTTTTGAGTTGAGTCTCACATGTATTAAGTGTTATGAAATAATTTTCTGCTTTGCATGTGTATGCGGGCAAGATGAAATCTCTCCAAAAACTTACTCTCCCGCTACGAGTTACTGATTCTACTGACGTTACAATCGAAGCGCGGGTTAGATTAGACGTAATGATGACATGGAAGTCAGGTGTGTCCGGTCAAGACGAAATTAAAAAAATCAATGTGTTCTGCTCCGAATAGCACAAATCCAACTGACGTCACAGATCGGGGCACAGGTTGGGTTGTGTCGGTTAGAAGTAAGTCAGGTGTGTGCGAACAAGACGAAATATTTCAGAGACAATTTCTTCTGCCGCTAGTAACACAAATCCAACTGACGTCACAGATCGGGGCACAGGGTTGTGTCAGTTACAACTTACAAGCTAGTCAGATGTGTGCGAGCCAGATGAAATGTTTCAATGAGACAATTTCTTCCGCCGCTAGTAACACAACTCCAACTGACGTGACAGACCGGAGAGCAGGTTGGGTTGGAAGTTAGATGTGTGCAGGTTGGCTTGGATGTTAGATGTATGCGGGCGAGACGAAATTCAAAAACACTGATACTTCCGCCATGAGCTACTAATCCAACTGACATAAGTCACGACAAGACAAGATCTGATTGAAGGTTGCGTCGGTTACAAGCTAGTCAGGTGTGTGCGAGCGAGAGGAAATGTTTCAACGAGACAATTTCTTCGCCCGCTAGTAACACAAATCCAAGTGACGTCACAGATCGGGGGCACAGGTTGCGTGGTGTCGGTCGGAAGCGAGTCAGTGCCGCGAGGAGTGCCGAGCGGCGCGGACGGGTCGCCCGGGGACGCTAGGACCGCTCGTCGTCGTCGTGTCGCGCCGGGCCGGCGGACGCGCGCAGACAGTCGCCGTGCGTCTTGTACTCGATGGGCGCGGTCGGCGGCAGCTGGAGGATGCGACGCAGCGTGTCGCGCACGCGCGCCGCCGCCGCCGTGTCCGACGCCGTCCGGTGCCACACCGCTAGGTGGTCGTCCTGGTAGTGATCACTCATTAGTATAGCTGTGGGATTGGGCAGCGCTAAAAGCGCTATGGGTCTTCTTCGTCGCCAGGTGGTCGTCCTGACAGGGTTCACTGATTAGTCTAGTTGTATAACTTTTAAGCATTCACCTAGCATATGTCAAGCTGTAGCGATAAACGACAGGGCGAGCTCATCAGCCAACGATTGACTGATTTTTTTTTTTTGATGTTTCAAGTGTATAATCAAAGACTGTTGCTATAAACGACTCATGATGACAAATATCAGGACCCTGCCCAATATACTGGCACACGATATATTTTAGCGAAGTACTGTCGCTAAAATATATCGTGTGCCAGTATATTGGGCAGCGCTAAATCTATCTATGGGTCATCGCCCACGGCGACTTTTTGTTGCGATACTGTCGCACGCTTGCATCGCTTCTATAGCGCCTTGTAAATACGACTGATGCGCATTAGTAGCAATACTATTAATAGGTACTTACTACAACTTGCTAATAGTACTACTTTAACATAGGTAGATGAACGCGCGTTTATGCGTTAATTTGTTTTTCAACTCACGGCTTCAACATCGCTACAAAAAGTCGCCGTAGGCGAAGGCCGATTCATTTAGCGCAGTCCAACATACTTGCATACAATTTATTCTAGCGAAACATGATAGGGTCCTGGATTTTCCAAAGTATCTTCAAGCATCACTTATCGTCACAGCTTGACATACCAAAGGTGTAATTTTTTGAAGGGAACTATATCAGTTGGCTACCGAACTTTTAAGGCTGGTCCAAAAGGCCGCAAAGGCCTTTCTATTCTATCTGCAGCTTGCAGCGTCATGCGTTATTTCCCCACCAATTTATGTAAGTCCACTCCACTTGGGTAGATGGTGCCCTACTACACTATGTTGCTACATCTCCTGGTGATGTGACTATTCCATTGCTGCTGCTAATGCTGTTGAACTGCTTCTAATGGACTTTGAACTTATGAACCAGTTTTGCCGAGAGTGTCTACGATATACGATACGATACCAATGCCACGCCGCTACATTCCCGTGTAGCTGACGCAAACCTACAAGAATTTTCAACGCAAAAACAATGCTAGAGAACTTTTCACTTCAACTATTCCCGGCCAGAGTTTCCTCAAAGACTAGTATAGTATATACCTGGAAGCGCACGGAGAGCACGACGCCGCAGAGCTCGGGCCCCACCATGAACTGTTCGCCCAGCATGGCCATGCACAGGTCCTCCCACGCGCGGCCCGTCTGCGCCTTGCGTAGTCTGACCACCTGCAAACAATGCTCTACATAATATAACCTCACATCACACCAACTTCACATCGTGAGATTACACAGTTTATGGTACTATCTACGAAAACCGTAATCTCGAAATAAACTCGCGACTTTCCTACTCGGCCGGTTCTACTTCGATCCGTCGTTTTAGTCCAGTAACTGTTTACCAGTTAACCAGTTTTTCTGGAATTCGCAATTTTTGGCAATATTTTAACTCGTACTTGACCACTTTATGGCACAGTTAGGAACGAAGTTCCTTCGTATATAGAAACAACACAATTTGCAAAAAAACATTGCTGAATTGTATTATTTATGTGTGGCCTATTGGCTTTGGCATATAAAGGGAGCGGTTCGCGCGGAGACCGCGACACGAGACTGCAATAGGAAACCGCGACCGGAGACCGCGACGGGCACTTGGCATTATGGAATTCCATGAGTGGCAGTTCGCGCCGAGACCGCGACAGGAGACACGTGTCGCGGTCTCCTGTCCCGGTATCAGCGCGAACCTGCACCTTCATGTGAAGCCGGGGATTGAAACATTTTTTTAAACCGTAAAACACCAAGCGGTCCCCCCGGTCACTCCACCAAGCACCCGGGCGCCGCGCCGTTTCGTTTAACTTTATATTTTATTTTCAGACATCTACAAACTATATTAGTATGAAGAGTAAAACGGAACAGCGCGGCGCCCGGGCGCCGTGGCAATATAGTGCAACGGCTCTACACCATGAAAAAAAATATGGCAGTCGTAGGGACTGCCGATAGAAGTGAAAAAACTCAGAATTTGATAGAGGAAGTACTGAAGGCACAGTAGAACTACGCGGGTGAAACCGGAGGCGTATTTCCAATCTATACAAGGCCAGAACGCAAGGGTATGAAACTAATCACGTAATATAGATTGTAAATAAGTTTTTTTACTAAGATCTTCCAAACCATACAAGGCCAGTACGCAAATACTCGCGTATACTTTGTAGTAACGTAGAAGTATTATGCTGTTACAAAATATACAGCGCCAGTACGCATACGGACTAATCGTGTGTTTTGGAATAAGCGCGAGAAACTAACATTACAATTTGTACGTGAGCAGTTGCATTTTTTTGTTTATATAAAGAGTGACGAGACGAGCAGGACATTTGCCTGATGGTAAGCAACATACCTGCTACATAACAGTACAGTGACACGCAGCTATTGGAACATGAAGAGTCCAAATCATTACCTAGCACTGCACTGCGCTCGTCACCCAGAGATCTAAGATGTTTTATCAAGATGTTATACTGACTGATTTATTGTAGATGTTGGTTTCCCAGATCCGACTCGGAGCACCCCGACTCCACCTAGTCTTGTCGCTACTACCCCTAGAGTGTATATAAAAAATGCGGAAGCCAGAAGCTTAAGGGAGGTCCTGAGTGGAGCGAGCCATACGAGGCCTAGCGAAACGCAGGGTGGGAGGTGGCGAGCGAAGCGAGCCGGCGACCTCCGTAGTGGAGCTCAGGCCGAGTATGGAGAAGCGACACTCAGGGCTGACCGCAGGGCTTCTGGCGGGAGCCCACCCAGAGTCAAATCTCAGCATCGGATCGACAACATAGACAATCAGTACGAAAAATTATTGTATGCATTGTAATAACAGATTTAAAACAACATTACAATATAATATACCTACTCGTACGCGAACAGTTTCCTATGGCTGCGTTCTGGCGTTGTATAGAATGGAAAGACGCGACGCGAGCATCCACGTTACAAACTATACATGATCAGTACGCAAAACTCTTGTATGGTTTGTAATAACAGATTTTAAAACAACATTACAATATATACTCTAGCAGTTTCCTATGGCTGCGTTCTGGCGTTGTATAGTTTGGAAATACGCAAACCGGAGGGCGTGGCCATGACCATGGCCATCTAGATCATCCGAGTTTACCCGAAGATTACGACGAACGTGACGCTTAAGCTCAATAGGGTACAATCCTCAAAAAAACTAAGTAGCCCGTTAGTTAGATTGCCAAAAAATATTGTACACGTATTTTTTCTTTTGTTTCACAAACAAAAAATGACGAACATACAGCGCTTCGAAGTTTCGTGTGACGTCACTTGTGAGTACGATTTTTACTCACGAGTGACGTCGCGACCCCCCACTCTCGAAGTTCGATGGTCTATATCTTTGACGATTTTTAATATTATGAAAAAACAAAAAATACGTGTCCAATATTATTCCATTATCTAGCTGACGGACTAATTAGGATGGTGTATTTTTGACCCAGTCCGGTACCCTATTCACAGCCCACGGAAAATACGTACATGTGGTGCGCCGAAAGTAGTTTTCTCTTCAAAAAAAACCTGCTAGTGTTACCAGTGACCTTATCCTCCAAAGCAGGTTTAGAGCGTACCCATTTTCCTCCATGAACGTTGGCGGGGTCCTCCCACATGGGCTTGATGCCGAGCTTGAAGAGATGCAGGTCGGACAGCGGCGGCAGGTCCGCCGGCCGCGCCATGTGCGTGTACAGCCCCCACCACTGCTCCACGCTGCCCACCACTCCCACCATGCGGAGAGCCTGCAGATAACATACCACACATTGACAGATTCATTTCTTTCACTTCATAACACCTTTACTGCATTTATAGACCAGGGTCCATAATTTTTTAAACGAAAAAAATGTACAGCAGCATGAAACCCATTAGAAAAGGACGGGAATATGATAAAAATGAAAGAAAAAATAAATTACGGACGATCCATGTTCGGGTGTATACTAATATCTAAAAAGCACCCTAATTTGCAATCGAAAATTCTCGCGTCAAAATATCAGCATTTTCCAAGAAGCTATGCTGACAATATCTTATATATAAAATTCTCGTGTCACAGTGTTTGTTTCCTTACTCCTCCGAAACGGCTTTACTGATTTGAACCAAATTTTATATGCATATTCTGTAGGTATGAGAATCGGCTACTAGCTATTTTTCATACCCCTAAGTGACAAGGGTTGTTCACTAATGCAAAACAACGTTTGCGGGGTCAGCTAGTTATAAATGTAAAAGTCTGGTTGTTTGTTGCTCAATCATGTCGGAACTCCTGAACAGACCAGGTTGAAATTTGGAACACAGATTTATAGGTTGGTATAGCACATAAGGTACTTTTTAGAGTTCCGTACCCAAAGGGTAAAAACGGGCCGCCCGTCAGTCTGACCCCAGGCTGTATTTCAAGAACGGTGATATCAGACAGTTGAAATTTTCACAGATGATGTATTTCTATTACCGCTATAACAACATATACTAAAAATAAAACAATATATTTAAGGGCGGCTCCCATACAACAGACTTGATTTTTTTTACAGTTTCTTGCTCGATTAGTCCGTCCCAAGCAATTAGATGGCGCCACTAGAAGAATAAAACGCGCTATCGAATTCGTCGTTAGAATCATAAGGTAATTTCAAAATTTTAGTTAAAAAAAATTGGATGAAAGCCTGTCTGCGGAAACTGCGATAGTCTATGGCTACGGTATTCGGTATGAAGCCAAAGAGGTGTTCGCCGTTTATTTACTAATGGTACGGACCCTTCGTGCGGGAGTCCCACTCGCACTTGGCTGGGTTTTTGTTTTGTTAGGTATATTACAAGAACTTAATCTATGGAAGTAAAACCACGGGGCACTGCTAGTACAATTTTAAATACATACTGCACTGTAAATGGAATCACTCTCGAAACTGTACAGATATACGTTTCCTTAGAGCAGACGATCGGACTAGATGACTAGATAGATGTAGATTTGAGAGTGAGGCCATGAGAATCCAGTTGGGCTGGGCAGCATTTGGGAAACTCCGTCGAGTCTTCTCATCACCCATACCACAAAGTCTCAAAAGAAGTGTACAACTAGTACGTCCTACCTGTTATGACCTACTTGCTGAAAAATGGACACTGACATTGAAAATAATCTGAAAGCTCAAAGTCACCCAGCGAGCTATGGAAAGGGCTATGTTTGGTGTTTTTATGAGGGATTGCATCTGCAATGAAGTAATTCGCCAAAGAACTAAAGTCACCGACATAACTCAGCATATTAGCAAACTGAAATGGCAGTGGACCGGTCACATCTGTCGCAGACCCGATAGCCATTGGGGTAGATTATTTCACCGGCATTATAAATATTAATAGATAAAAGTAAGCTTCTCTTTGCTGAGTCATCCTGGGGAAGTACCACATCTTCGCCAGTTATTCTACTCCCAAGCAATAATGTGCAAACATCACTGTGTTCTAGTTTGAAGGGCAATGTTTCCAGAGAAATAATAGTCATAGAAATAAATTCGTGACAGAAAGAAAGAAGTGGACCGATCATCTGAAGCAAGATTCCTACCTCTTCAGTGAATAAAAGTTCAGAAGATTAATGAGGAAACGCTAGACACTGGCAAACAAATTCCGGCAAAATTGCCGAATGGAAGCCATAAGAAAAGTTGAAGTTGAAATCATTTTATATCTTTGGGTGATGAGCGCAGTCCACTGCTAGGTAATGATTTGGGTTCTTAATGTTCCAATAGCTGATTGGCCCATTACTATTATGGGTAGGAGTTCTACACACCATCAGATACATGTCCTGCTCTTCCTGTCACTCAATACTATAACAAAAAATCTTCAGTTTAAATTTCTCTGGAACAACTAATGACATTAGGATAACTAGAGAACATTACAATCTGCAAGGAAAACCAAACCTTATGATAAACATGCAGTTTCTGCAAAGTTTTTGCATTCAAGGTGCATACATGATATTTACATAATTGATATTACCATAAAGCATAATATATCTAGCCATATCAAAACCATGACATTTTGGAGATACACCACAGAAAAAAAAAAATTAATTGTTTAACATTGTAATTGGCAACGAACTTGAAATTGCATGCTTTAATAGCTGTGGATTCTAATCTATACTAATAATATACTATTTCCCAAATTTCCAGTGAAATATCTCAGCTCTATGATAGATGACCCTATATTACCATGTGAAAAGGCACTGTGGTGCCAGGCAATGTCTTAAACTCTTCAAACTAATCAGAATATAAATATACTAAACTCTTGAAGTTCAAATAACTGGCAATCTGCTGTTAACTGGCAATATAAATAAGCCTGTTGGTAATCATCAGGTACATATCTTACAATAAAGACTTTTATATTGAAAACTTAAGTTCAATATTAGTTTTTTTATTCAAATTCACATTTTTGATGCTATACTATTTTGCCAGTTCCAGTTTGAAGGCAATGTTTCCAGTGAAATTAGAGGGCATAGAGATAAAACATCTTATGTCTCTGCATGACGAGCGCAGTTCAATGCTAGGTAATGATATGGACTCAATGTTCCAATATGTGTGTGCCACTGCATTTTTAATTTTTAGCATCTTTTTTTCCATCGTTAAAAGGATTATTATACCTTACAGTAACTTGAAATTAATTAGCCTAATATTAAATGACAATATGACCTAGAAACATACTGCCAACCTGGAAGAAACATACTTTTTGACTATGAAAAAAATTTGTAGCTACTTTGCATGTTTTAATTCATTATTATTTTTATATTAAAGTGATGAGACGAGCAGGACATGTACCTGATGGTAAGCAACATGCCTGCCACATAACAGCACAGTGACACACTGCTATTGGAACATGAAGAGTCCAAATCATTACCTAGCACTGCACTGCACTCGTCACCCAGAGATCTAAGGTATTATATCTCTAAGCCCAGTATTTTTTCTGGAAATATTGCCCTTCAAACTGGAACACAGTAACATTTACACATAACTGCGTGGCGGTAGAATAACTTGCAAAGGTGTGGTACTTCCCCAGGCGGACTCGGCGAAGAGAGTATATAAATTTATTTGAGAGTAGAAGTGGTGAAAAATTGTACTCATCGGACCTTAATTTTACCTACAGTTAGTTACCTACATTACTAAACAAACTTTGAAAAGATTTTTTTGTTGAATCTATCTACATCACATAGTTTTTGAGCACTCGCTGAGGCTAATGTGTGTCAAAGTTATAAGCAAATTTAAAATAATGGGTAGAATTTAACTAATAGAATCACTTTGAATAGAATATTGAACATGCTAGGATAGGTGCACATAAGATTTTTCATAAAATAGTTGCCTATACTGTATGTGTGACTAAATCTAAAATAAATCAGACATTCAGACAGACTCCCATGACAAAATTTCTACTTGCAATTGTGGGTAGTTTTAGTTGGCAGTTAGTATTCGAATCAAAACTCCTACAGACACATCTTCCAGTATAAAGAGATGTTCATTCTGGAATATATCAGTTCCATGTGCTATAGGCACAATAACAGATGGAACATAACAAATTTTGTCAGGAAGGAAATTTAACCATCAATTTAAATAAGCCCTTACATCATAATTATCATTCACAATCACAAGAAATCAGTAATTAGTAAACATTGAATTAAAACAGTAAGATATGGGTCTCAGTACTTATTTACAGTGTTTAGGCAGGCTCCACAATGCTTTGTTTACATTCTCAAGAGTAGCTTTGTGCTAGGAGATAGAATACAGTAATGAGGGTAGTACCTGTCCGTAGCCGGTAGTGGTGGTGTTGGGGTCTCGGGAGGGCGGCCGCCGCGAGAACCACATCCAATAGTCATACTCCAGCTTGTGCTCATGTGGAGGAACCACCGGGGGTATCGCTTCGTCATTACTTCTGTCTTCCTCATCGTTTGTATGGTTTCCCAGTCCACCAGCCTCTCCAGACCGTCGTTCAGGCACGTTTAAATTGTAAAACTTGCACATTTTCCTTTCAGTCATGTTATTTTAACTGTACTAACATGTTTCAGCAACGGCCTAACCTACGACACGTTGCTTTCTCGGTGGTCTCAGACTTATTTCCAACTAATACAACACACTTATGACACACTAAATTATATAAATTAAAATCTATTACAAGTCGTTTTATTAGAATTATTTACATTAATCGTGGGTCAACCAATTCCTTCTTTTTGTGTAGATAACCTTTTTCTTTCCGTCATCAAAATTCAAATCTGTCAATTGACAGATGAAACGACCATGCATCCGTGCTATTAGGATAAAAAATTTAGATGGTGTATTTGTTACAGCGATTAGAAGGTAGATACGTGCCTGAAGTGTATGTGTATGAAAGAGACGCAACTAGACTAGCTGCTATACTTTTTAACTTACTGGTACTCTAAGCGTGGCTTCTTGTAGAGATGTGATAAAACTTTATGATACTTTAAATATCTAATAATATTATTGATAGAATGAGGATCCGTAACGTTTTTAGTTGAGTATGCAGATTTATAGAGCTAAGAAATCCTTAACAAACAGTGTAAAAATTTTTGTTCTACGACAAAAATTTACGAAGTTATGACCGAATTACTAGCGAAGTTCACCGAGTGGGCGTCGCGATAGCTGTGACGTCACTGTGACGGTCGCCGCCAGTTAGCCGTTGGCAGCGATAAGGCGCGCAGTGTTTTGTTTCTTTAATTGTGACTTTAAAACAATTTAAGTGTCCGATTTGTGTGTAATTCACTTTTTAAACTATGTATAAATATTGTATAGTGCCAAAATGTATTAACACTTCTATTAAAACGCCAGAAAAACTATTTTTTAACGTGCCGAAAGACCCAAAACTTCGTAAAAAATGATATTCGGTTGTAAAAAGAGATCATAAAACTCTACCCTCTGCCCAGGCTACAAGACATTGCTGTGAAGATCATTTCGATGTGAGTACCTACATAACTATACCTATTATTTGGTTGATATTTATTAAAATAAGGTGGTACCTACTAGGCATTAAGTACAGTGTACCTTTATATTTATCTTATTTTAAGCTGCTGTATTAATAGAAACATACCTTCTTACTTTTTCTGAGTATTGTGTATAAACCTACGTACCTACCTATTTGCCCGTTCTTATTTCTATGTAATATTCCAAGGTTAAAGTACAGAAACGTACTTAGGTAAAAATCAAAGAGTGAATGAAATATTATTTATCTTTTAATGTTGTGTAGAACAACAGCGGTGCATGTATGTATCTGCCTCAGCTATGCCTTACTTTTCGAAGCAACTACATTAATTTATCCTACTAATATAACACTCGCATAAATTGTAACACACGTAGCGCAGTCCGCTTGGTCGAACATAACCAATTACCAAGGTTTCAATCATCATCATCAGTGGGGCTTAACTAGTAATTTTATGTTTCAGTTGGAAGAAAATATGGATAATTACGTAAAGTTTAAGTTGGTTGGAGGAAAGCTTAAACTGAAGAAAGGAGTTTTGCCTCATAAGTTTGAATGTCAAAAGCCTCAAAAAAAGAAAATTGACCGACCAGGTTATAAGAAAAGACAAGATATAGAACTAGTAGTTTTGGAGAAAAATGGCAACATGGAACAAACAATGTTTGCTTCAGCGGCTTCTTGTTAGTTGTCACCGTAACACCTATCTAAGAACATGCACCAATCAAACCCAAACCCATAACTGAAAACTGCATCAAAATCAGACAAGTAGTCTTGGAGAAAAATGGCGACATGAATTGCACAAACAAACATCCTCCCCCAAACGCATAGACCGTCTGCGTTGCGTCGTGGGTCGTGGGAAATAAAAATAAAACAGTTTTTTTTTTTTCTGTGTTTATCTGCAATCAGTACAGTGTTTACTATAAGCAGATAGTATGTGTGGCATTGTGATGCTGAGTGTGTCCTCCAGCGTGGACAACTACTCCTAGTATTCCAATCGTTGATGACTACAATACGTCTTTTCTTTTAAGACGCTTTGGGTAGCTTCTCGTCGTTAGACCAGCAGCAAGCATGTTTGGATGGTTTTCTAGTCGTATTTGAAACTGCGTTGTGGACGCCAGTATTTCCTCCTGAATAGTACTCATTTGTAGGTGTTCATGGATTTCAGAATTAGTTATATACCATGGTACATGTGCTATTGATCTCAGTATCACATTCTGCATTCTTTGTAGAATTGCAATGTTCGAGTTACTTGCAGTCCCCCAAAGCTGAATGCCATACATCCAGGTTGGTTTCAAAATCGATTTATAGATTAAAAGCTTGTTGTCTATGGATAGCTTGCTGTTTCGGCCCAACATCCATGAGAGGTTTCTATGTCGTATATTCATCTCATCCCTTTTGCTCTTGATGTGACGCTTCCAAGTCAGTCGTCGATCCAAGTGTAGACCCAGATATCTTACACTATCTTGATGTGGTAATATTACGTTTTCAAGGTGAACTGGGGGGCAGTTATCTCTCCGGAGTGTAAACTTGCACTGACTTTGTTGCACTAGCTTTGATTCGCCAATTTTGAAGCCAATGTGTGATAGCGTCAAGTCCGTGTTGGAGTCGCTCTGTGGCTATATCGGGATGCTTATTGCTTGCAAGTATTGCTGTGTCGTCGGCATATGTTGCAATCGTGACTCCATCTGTCTGTGGTAGATCTGAGGTATACATGATATAGAGTATAGGTACTAAGACTGATCCCTGAGGAACGCCTGCTCTTATTTCATGAAACTTGGATGTTGCTTCAGATACCTTTACTTGAAAGATTCGATTTTTGAGGTACGATTTCAATAGAAGGTAATAACTATGTGGCAAGCTTGTCTTTATTTTGCAGAGGAGACCCTCATGCCCGACTCTGTCAAAAGCCTGTTGAATATCTAAGAAAGCAGACGAACAATATTCTTTTTCCTCTAATGTTTTTCTTATTTTATCAACTACTCTATGTACTTGTTCAATAGTAGAGTGTCGCTTTCTAAAGCCAAACTGGTGGTCAGGGATTTTATTGTGCATTCCCAATAGAGGCACAATTCGACATGATATCAATTTTTCACAAACTTTGGACAGAATAGGCAGAAGACTGATAGGCCTATATGAGGTAGACAAGTTTGCTGGTTTCCCTGCCTTGTGTACCATGAGGATTTGCGAGACCTTCCAGTGCTCTGGAAAGTATTGCACTCTCAGTATTCCATTATACAGCATTGTCAGGAAGATTATCACTTTTCTAGGAAGATGCTTCAATATCTCCTTTGTAATTAGGTCATATCCTGGAGCCTTTTTATTTTTCAGATTATTGATGGTCCTCCAAACCTCTTGTACTGTGACAGGCTTGGGTGGGAGTGCCATCTGTAATGGTTGTTTGATGGTAGCCTCTACTTCCTTTTCGAAATTTGTATTGTAGACAGGATTTGGCTTGAAGACATTCGCTAGATGTTCGGCGAACAAATCCGCTTTCTCCTGGTAAGTGCGGGCCCAACCACCAGTGGTTTTGAGAGGAGCTTTTCCCATTTGAGGTCTATCATAAATGTCTTGGTGGATTTCCACAATGAGTAGTCAGTGGCCGCACTGGGTGTAAGGGACTCCAATTGGGCCTCGATGGTATTATTTTGCCATTGTATTATCATATTCCTTAATTGTCTTGCCTGTTTGTTGAAGCTTGTTTTATCAGATCGGAGTCTACTGAGCTGCCACACGCGACGTAGTCTACGTCTTTCTAGGACTGCTTTCTTTATTTCTAGAGGATAATTTTGTATTTGGTCATTGTACTCTAAGAAAAGTGTACTTCTCCAGCAGGCCTCCTGGATGAGATTCGTAATATATTTAGTTGCATGTTCAATATCGTCCGGTGTCTTAAGGGCAACTTCAAGCCTAATATTATCTGTCATGAATTCTGTAAATGAATTCCAGTCTGTTTTCTTGCTGTACAGTCTTTCTGGAGCTTCATGTTCTATAATCTGTGAGCTTGTAGTAAGTAATACTGGCGTGTGGTCCGATGAGCTATCGTAACAGGATTCACACTTAACATAGTGAGTAGAGAAACCTTTCATGATGAAGAAGTCGAGTAGATCAGGAATTTTAGAGGAATCTGTCGGCCAGTAAGCCTACTTACTGGCCGACAGATTCCTCACCAGTAGAAGCTGTAGTTAAGTTATTTGCAGATGTACTAAGCTTTAGACGTCTTCCTCTAGTCGTAGTTATTCTTGAGCCCCAGTGTGTATGTTTCGAGTTCCAATCTCCACCAGCTATAAATCGATTACAAAGTGTCTTGAAGAAATCTGTATATATATCTTCAGTCATCTTATGCTTGGGAGGGCAATATACAGAAGCAATATTGAAGCAGCCACTTTTGTCCTCTACAGCTATTGTGGTAGCTTGGATGTGGCTGGTTTTGGATTCAGGCATTAAATGGTGTTTTAGCTATTTCCTAACAATAATTGCAGTACCAGCATGTCCTGTCCCATCTGGGTGTAGGGTTATATAGCACTCATCATTTCTAAAGGACATTGTTCAAAATGGGCTATCCGTGGACAAAATGTTCTTGATAATTTGATTTTGTCAAAAAATCGATTTATTTTTGTAATGAATTATGATGTATTATTTTAGTACCCAGATTAATAGACAAAAAGTTCATTATATAAGTAATTTAATCTTTATTTCCGACTTCGCAACCAATTATATTGCCAGTCTATAAGCTTTGAATGATGTCGATTTTTTTCTCGAATAAAATCGATTTCTGTAAATCGATAGAAAAAGTCGTCTTAATAATTATGCGTGAAATAAACAATTAATATCGTATTTAAGTTGTTTTCAAGCGACACTGTAGCTAGCTTTTTTGTGCAATGGTTTTTCGTCGCACCCGCTTTTACTTTACAACGCCATGAAAAACAAAATCATCTACTTAGGCAGTTTTCCTACCGCCGGCGAGAAAACGAGTATCTATCGACTATTTTCTCGCTCAAGAAACGTACAATAGATATACATTCCGTGTACCTAAATGAAAGAGATGCATATACAAACAGTTGATCGCTGACTGTTCACACTCCCGGCGAGCACTCGCTTCACTAGTTAGTCGCTGAGCGACAAGCGCTATGAAAGATAACACTCGCTCAGCGATACTCGCTAAGCGATTAGAATTAGAACACGCCGAGAGAGCAACCAGCGGTTCATTTCTGTCTATTCAGTGTGGATCTGAACGTACACGTTATTTTACGCCGCGAGCGAGTGATGCGAGTAATCGCTCCGAGCCGAGGTACACAACTATGGGAACTACGCACTCGCTCCCCGCGGCTCGCCAACTCGTTTCTAATTCTAGCTTTACTTTTTTTTTTTTTTTTATAGCATAGAGTGACGAGACGATCAGGTCATGTGCCTGATGGTAAGCAACATGCCTGCCACATAACAGCACAGTAACACGCAGCTATTGGAACATGATAGTCCAAATCATTACCTAGCACTGCACTGCGCTCGTCACCCAGAGATCTAAGATATTATGTCTCTAAGCCCTGTAATTTCTCTGGAATCATTGCCCTTCAAACCGGAACACAGTAATGTTTGCACATTACTGCTTGGCGGTAGAATATTTGGCAAAGGTGTGGTACTTCCCCAGGCGGACTCTGCTAAGAGTCCTACCACTACCAAAAACATAACAAAACTACTTGTTCATCGTTGCCGGTGAGACAACTGCCTAATGCTGAATAAACAGTAAACAATAATTCCGTAGAGCAGTAATAATAATCATCTACTCATTTTAACCACTAACTTGTGAATATTTTAGTTATTATTTTAATCAGCAGCCACCATAATAGAATTGCATCGATTTTATCCACACGATCACTATCGATTTTTTTAGATCGATATTAATATATTTTTTACAATGGCAGCACTGAATACGTCGATGCAAAATGCGTAGTTATCAGCTGTTTGTTTATGTTTATTGTGTCATGTCTTTCGTATTTGGAAATTGTGTTATGATGTGTTTTTGGTTGATGAAAGTGCATTCTTGGGACCCTAGCTGACCCTCGGAAATCGATGGCATCGTCCAATAACAACTCTGGCCCTCCGATGGTACAAAATGTTGTTGTTTTGTTTAAAAATAACCTCGTCAACGTTCGCATTACTTATGGGAAATATGCGTTAGTAATTTTTCTGCTACTACCAAAAGATAATATTCTGATATCAACTGCTAGAAGCCATCAAGTTTAATATATGATATCAGTGACAGTAAATGGCCACGTTTAGCCCAAAGTCCCTTATAAATGAACAATGTCCTTTAACATTAGAAGAAGAGGTACAATGTGCTTCAGTTATTAATAATACATTCAAGTTATGTTGAATCATTAGCATTTCTGCATCATTTTTGTTTGGGATCAATCCATTTATGTTCCATGTTGCCACTCGCATTGCAATCAGGTTCTTCAGGTTGGATATTTTCCGTCCCACTGGAAAACTGCACACATAGTTCCGATCTACAAGTCAGGAGATAGATCAAATTCTGAGAATTATCGACCTGTGAGTATGTTGTCGTGCTTGGGGAAGTTGTTCGAGTCCCTAGTTTACGATACGCTTTATCACCACATCGAACCACTGCTGTCTCCAAAGCAGCATGGGTTTATTAAAAATAAATCTACTGTTTCTAATCTGCTGGAGTACAAGTACTATTTGTGCGGAGCCTTTGCTGGGACAGCTCAAGTTGATAGTGTGTACACCGATTTTTCAAAAGCTTTTGATAAAGTAAACCACAGATTACTTTGTGCTAAGTTGTCTTCGTATGGGGTACATGGCAGTCTCTTACGGTGGGTCAAATCTTACCTATCTAATAGGAGTCAGCTGGTTGCTCTCAAGGGTTTTGTGTCGTCCCCGGCTGACGTAACGTCGGGTGTGCCGCAGGGTTCGCATTTAGGTCCCCTCTTTTTCGTGGCGTTTATAAATGACCTGATTAATAAGCTTTCCTGCCCTTGCTTGCTTTATGCAGATGATTTGAAAATGTTTGTTACAGTCAAGACTTCTTCTGATTGCGAGATACTCCAAACAGATCTGAATACTTTAAACGATTGGTCTGATGACAACATTATGTTTTTAAATGTCAATAAATGTTTTGTGATATCATTTACTAGCAAATTGAACAAGATTCGATATGACTATAATTTAAAAGGTCACGGTTTAGTTCGACGGAATGTAGTAAAAGATCTTGGTATTTTGTTCGATGATAAACTAACTTTTAGAGACCACTATGATTACATAACCAAGAGATGTAACCAATTGTTGGGATTTTTGCTGAGAACGACAAGGAATTTCAAAAATCCACAAAGTTTTTTGTATCTCTATTATACACTTGTTCGAAGTATACTAGAATATAATTCATGTGTTTGGTCTCCATTTTACAAAGTTCACACAGATCGCATCGAGAAGGTTCAAAGAAAGTGTCTTAAAATGTTGTGCTGCAGACATGGGCTGAAGCGTAAACTTGCATCTTATGGCGATAGGTTATCTAAATTTAACTTGTTATCTTTAGAAAATAGACGTAAATATTATGACTTCATAACTTTGTTTAAGATAATTCATGGTCACATAAATTCTCCATCTCTTCTCTCATTCCTTAACTTAAATGCGAAACCAAGGTCACGCAATCCTCACTCCATAATATTCACTCTGCAGGTCTACAGGAATAACACATCATTCTATAATCCTATTGTCCGTATGTGTCGTCAATACAATGAGGCTTCGTCCAGTCACCATAGTAATATTGATATTTTCAATAGTAACCTATTTAAGTTTCGAAGAAATATTTTGGCTATCCTATGATAATTTAACTGCGGTAATTGATGTTTTCTGTTTATCAATCAGGTATTTTTTTTTTTTGTTTGCAATAATAACTGTAGCTTTACATCTGGTATATACCTATTTGTGTAATTCATTCATTCAAAATTTTCTTCATTTATGTTATTTCCTCCAACTTACACACTTCGTTTGAAGAACGAAACATAATATTTCACTCGTGTATTTTGTATTTTGTATATTAGATAGCTTATAAAAATGCTTAACTTCATTTGTATTTGTATTTCGATTATTAATTTTCTTTTTAATTATTTATAATCAACTGTAAAATCTTTCTGTGTTCACATACTTAGGGATATTTACCTGCTCAGAACAATTATGTTTTCTTTCTTTGTATTATTTTGTAAATGTCCTGTTTTGTGTACCATAAATAAATAAATAAAATAAATAAATAAAATAAATCATTTTGTCAATTTGTCAACAAGTCAAGTTATGAGTATCATCATTGTAGTCATTTGTTGTAGTAATAGATCAAATTTTTCATTCTGTTTTATTATTATCTGTTCCAAGTTTAATGAAGTTTCGTGTGTAGTGAATGATTTTGTATTGTTCTCTTCCATTTTATTGCGAGTGGCGTGGCCAAATAAAATATATGCATAAAAATTGATTTTGCTTGATATTCAAGTCATCCTACCTAAGTACATACTGAACGAACGATTTGTAACAAAACGCGAGATGGCAAAAAAAACAGCCATGTCATCTTATATTGGATTCTGTCATACTTAGATCAGCAAGTGAGAGAACCATGCACTAAATAAAGCGCAAGTAGGTTAAAAAATCTTTTGCGAAATGATCTACATATGAATGAACGAAAACAATTATTTCATTTACATTCGATAGTATAAACACTACTCTTAAGTTCTGAATATGTCCCTGTACCTACACTTTACTAGGCAGGTGTAAAAAAATGAATGTAAAGTGTAGGTACAGGGGCATATTCAGAACTTAAGAGTAGTGTATATTCTATCGAATGTAAATGAAATAGTTGTTTTCGTTCATTCATATTATGTAGAACATTTCGCGAATGATTTTTTAACCACTAACTAACAAATTAAAGATAACTAAGAAGTACCTACGTACGTAGATAAATAAGCAGCATCCATAGCTTTGTAGTTTCTAACCACGGATTTCAGCGCTGGTGAACTTGGAATGATTACCTAGATCCTAGATAATCAAATACCATAAAAGAATCCACTTTTGGAAGATTATCTGACTGAGCTTGCACAAAACCCGCTTCTACTTTATTAGTACTCATATTACTTATGTACGTTTTATACTTAAGTATCACAAAATTACACTCTAACAACACTTTATGTAAATAAATTGCCAAATATTAGGGACCAACCGAGTCGCGCGTCGCCGCTGCTACGTCGAATGTGCCGGCCGACCGGCCGGCCGCGCTCGGTTCCGTCACAGTGACGTCACACGCTCCCGCGTGTATTGACTTTTAGCGACAGGAACGGTAAATGTTTATTATTTAATATCTTCGTATATAAGTAATGGTCCGATTTGGATAATTCAAAAAGATATATGATCCTTAACTATGTCAAAAGAATAACGTGGATGATAGATCTATTGAATTTGCTATAACTTTACTGATCCTCATTATAAAATGTTTCTAGTTGAAATTATCTTTTTTTGTTTTTTTTTATATGGAATATTTTATCAAGTTTTATACCATGTGATATTTCATGGGAAAGTAATTTGTATCTGCCTAAATGTAATAAAAAGAAACCGACCAAAGCTCGGTCAACCAGGTACTTGTATAAAACCAAACCCGCGAGTTTTGACCGGCTCATAATAATTATAATATTGTTAATCGAATCGCTCAAAACTGGCGGGTTTCTTATATTTGCGGGATTTACTTTCATTGGTATCAGAATTTATGAAATAAAACAATTATTGTTGAATATCTTTTTATCTTTGCCAAAAACATTTATGTGACACTGAAAAAATACTCTACAATTATTTGTAATTCAGAATGGTGATAAAATTTGAATACCAATAGGTATCACAAAAAATATCGTTTGCTTTAACGATTTTATGAATAAAAATTCTGGGTTGAGGGAGTTTCCGACGAGACAAAAATAGTTCCAACGGACGCACTAGATGGCGATTGTTCGAGATGCAGATAGATCTGTCTCTACCGTCTCTACCATATACTCTCAAAAGTGTAATCCCTTTAGAGACCCTACCCATTTTCAGGGAAAAAGTATAGTGTAAAAAGTGTCTTTTTTAATTTTAAAATATTGGGAATAAAAATAGCTAATTAGGTTGATAATGTAATAAAAAACCGTTACTGATCACAATCCCTTTTCAGTAAAAATCTTTAGAACTCCCGAGGCAATAGACACCAACTAAGCCAAAGTAGAAGGAAAATTCAAAGATATAAATAGCAACACTGATACGACAATGTTTTATCCACAGACTAAGTAGAGAGAAACTCTCTCGGCTGAAGGATTAGTATCCATAGCCAAGAATAAATTTAAAAAATATATATTTTGTCTTTCATCAGGTTTACGAATTTGTTTTGAAATTTTGATGTTTTGATATAGTTTTCATTCGAATAAAATGCGTACATGGATAAAGTAGTTTATTATTTATTACTAGAAGTCGTGCTTTCGCAAATTGAATGAATTGACTCCCATTATGCCTACCGCTTTTGACAACAAACCAAAAGACCTACAAGCTCCTCCTATTATCGATTTATTAAACCATATCTTTTTGTCTCGTCGGAAAACGGCTCATTGCCAATCTGGGTAGCGATTTTATATGCAATCCGAATGGTTCAAAATCGGAATGACAATTGTCTCTGTCATGCTAAAAAGGCAAGACAAAGACCGAGAGATGACATTCCATGTTAGATGCAACCGAATGGATTTAGAATCGCTACCCTGAGTGATCTGTGATTACAATAAATTCATGAGCGCAGAGTAGCGATTCTAAATCCATTCGGTTGCATCCGACAGGGAATCTCATCTCTCGGTCTTTGTCTTATATGTTTAGCATGACAGAGACAGGGATTGTCATTCCGATTCTGAACCATTCGGAATCGTAATTAGAATCGCTACCCTGGGTAGCGATTCTGAAACCATTCGGTTGCATCCGACACGGAATCTCATCTCTCGGTCTTTGGCTTATCTGTTTAGCATGACAAAGACCGAGAGATGAGATTCCGTGTCGGATGCAACCGAATGGTTTCAGAATCGCTACCCTGATGTTTTTACTGGCTGACGCATGTGTCATGCCGGCTGTGTCATTTGTCATTGAGTCAGTGAAGTCAGTGTCAATTTAGCAGTTCACCGGTTGGTGGAATGATGTAAACAAAACAAAGTTTGAATTGAGTTATATACCAATTTTAATCAGGAAATTTCTAATATTCATTGCTTGCCATTGACACTAGAGATGGGCGTTTTCGTTAAATTTTGTCATCGATGCGCATCGTTATTATCTAAGCCGCATCCGTTGCCGGCATCGTTTTTTTCGGCATCGATGCCGGTCAACTGTCGATGCGACTTGATCAAATAACTGCCTGTAACGGTGCCATATGATAACTTTGGTTGGCTATTCGTTAATAATTAGATACGTTTAACGTTACGACGACGCATCGTTGCTCAAAAATGTTTTTGTTTTTCAAATACAACCATTACTTTGTACTTTCTTGTCGTTGTGAAGGTTGTGGTAGCGGTCGTTGTGATAGCGGTGGTGGTGGAATTATCGTAGTATCATTTAAGTTTAACAGAATACAGAATAAGTATGTGGGTGCTTTTTTTTAAGTGAGACCTTAAGTTTCTTGTCGTCGATTTGTAGCTGATATACTGGCTACAGTATTTACATATCCCTATTGTGTCATCTTTTTTATCGAAGTGGTGGCAATAAGGATTTGCTGGTCTTTCCCGTCGTGGCATGATCACAGACGTAGGTACATACCTACGTCTGTGATAGAAAAGATGACGTAACACAGAGAAGCACAGAACTGTCAACTTGCACAACCAAGCATAGGTACATACAATTTCAGACCTAATGAAAAAATTTAAACATAAAGAAACTTAACCTTATCAAGTAGTGGTGCTATTCTCACCAATATCTGTACATCTGGACCACCGTAAATGTCGCGCTCACAAGAAGAGACATGAGCGCCCTTTAAAAAAAATTAAATAAACTTTGCTTGAGCAGGGGCTTGAGAATATAGAAAAAAACGTGTAATATTTTATGTAGTTCCTATCCCATCGATCTTTGTGAGAAATATTAAATTACGCTACAGAACATAAGTTATCATATCTACATATTATACAGATACACTGAAAAATGGTCTACATTACAGTCATTACATGATTTAAAACTTTTATGTAAAAGGCTAAAAGGCAAAAAAACAAATTCTTTGAAATTCGTAGTAGGTAGATAGATACTGTTGTAGTCTTGTAGTAGTACACTTGCGCCTACCTCATGTCGTTTCTAGTAATGATAACTCCGCAAGCGTTTGCCGCGCCGCGCTCCATTGTTATGTTGTCTTTGGTTGTCTTCCTCGCACATTCTCCAAGTGCAGCGAGAGTGAGAGAGCAAGCTACACTTCGAGCCAGTCTTCGTTCGGTTGTGGTGCCGATGCCACCAAGCCGTGCGCTGGCGCCACCGTGCGTTTTTCCGTTGCCGGTCAACTGGCGTTACTCGCATCGGGTGTCGCTGGCATCTGTTTTTCGATACATTCGGCATCGGATGCCGGCATCGTAACCTGGCATCGATGCCTAGAAACGTTATTACAAAAACGACCATCTCTAATTGACACTGACTTCACTGACTCAATGACAAATGACACAGCCGGCATGACACATGCGTCAGCCAGTAAAAACATCAGGGTAGCGATTCTGAAACCATTCGGTTGCATCCGACACGGAATCTCATCTCTCGGTCTTTGGCTTATCTGTTTAGCATGACAAAGACCGAGAGATGAGATTCCGTGTCGGATGCAACCGAATGGTTTCAGAATCGCTACCCTGATGTTTTTACTGGCTGACGCATGTGTCATGCCGGCTGTGTCATTTGTCATTGAGTCAGTGAAGTCAGTGTCAATTTAGCAGTTCACCGGTTGGTGGAATGATGTAAACAAAACAAAGTTTGAATTGAGTTATATACCAATTTTAATCAGGAAATTTCTAATATTCATTATTTTTAGAGTACTTACCTAAACAAGTTACTACGCAGTGTCTGTGGTACAATATTAAATACTTGAAAAGTCATCATGTCCAACAAAACCGACGACGAAAGGTATAAAGATCTTCGTGTGAACGTTGACTTCGTACGCTCTTTAGTGAAACAATATTCAGAATTGGTAAGTAAGCTAAGTATTGACTCAAACGAAACGCCACTATTTTCCACTAAGTGTTCAATTTGAAATGTTTAGGGTTGGCACGTAAAACCTTAATCATAACATAACCTTAGATGAACCTATTTATTCTTTCAAAGGAATTTTCTACTTATCCAATATACCTACGTGCTGTAATAATGAAGTGATTATATGACGTCTATATTGTATGGTCTATCATCAGTCACATACTTTACAAAATTAGTGTAGGGACTAGGGAGATACTCTGATTCCACCATTCACACTATCATGTATTGGTTACTTGTGTTCAGTGTGTCTGGCATTGAGACACCTTTTTCCATTCATAACTCTCAAATGTATTTGTGGCCGTTGGACTAACAAGCTGTATATTAATTATTTTATAACAAGAAGCTACTTTCCAGGCCAACTGTGGAGCACAAAAACTATAGATAGTATTTGTAGGTGCATTATGCTAGTATTATTTATTTGTTGAATAATAGGCGAGCAGCCTTAGCTGATATGGTATGATTATATGATATGATTTCAGTGTTGAAATAACAAATTATATGTAAATTGACTGTTAAAATGATAGCTGGCGGATTTATCTGTGATGTCCTTCTCTTGGCATTTGGTGGCTTTAGAAACTCAACTATTCTATAAGGTTTCTGTATGGTAGTCATGGTTTGTACCATGCCAGATCAAAGATACTAAACTTCAAAACGATTAAGTTGTTGAGCATCTAACTTTCACATCATACTAAAATTATAACTGAACAGATTGTGTTGCAATTTGCAATACAGTTAGATTAGTCTGGAATAGTACCTAGGCTACTTTTGATCCCCACGATTATAGTGGGGATGGGAACTGATGTAGTTTGCAAGGATGAATCCAGGGGGATCCAGGTCATGATTGCCCCCTAGGTCCAAGGTCCAAAACCTAGCTGGACCACTAATTATTGCACGTTTTTGGGACTTGACCACGACCATGTCACCCTCCCCTGGCGCCAAAGCATCCTCTTTTGTTAGTTAGTAATATTTGTACATTCAATGATATTTAAGATTCCTTTCGATTCTTTGAAAGGCAGCTGGTGGCGGTTAGGACCGTAAAACCAAAGATCGGATTGAGTGGCGGGCTGTTAGAAAGGCCTATGTCCAGCTGTGGAAGATTGTTGGCTGATTATCATGGAAGTTTATTATTTGTCAGGATCAATGGACAAGGAACCAAGAGTAGATCCGGGTGGGGGGTTATGGGGGTCATGACCCCCCCTGGGCTGGGTCCAGTACCTAAGTGGACCACTAATTAACAAGAATGCATGTACTTATCACGCAGTTTATGACTTGACTTGACTATGACTATGTGAGCCATGTATGGTGCCCTCGAGATGGGAAAAGAAGGAAAGGACATCAAAAAATCAGATGGGAAGATGAAATCAAAAAGCAGAAAACAGGAAAACGTGGAAAACCCTTTGGCCTATGCCAAATGGCAAGCGGATAATGTTACCGATGTCAAAGAATACAGTTTATTGTTATTAGATTGATATTAATTAATTTTATTGTTATTATTCGAGTTTAATGTTTTTATTATTCAATTATTATATAGAAAAAAATACATAAATGGTGGACACACTTGAAATGTATGTTGATGTTGAAGTGCGAATACCTAATATAATATTTAACAGTTTTTGCAAAATAGACTTTTTATTTATAGTCCATTAAAGTTCAGTTTTGGATGTACTAAGAAAATTTTAAAATGATTGATAGAATGATGAAAATATATTTATAAACTAAATAAAACGGACGACTGTCGGCTGATTGTCATAGACTCCTTCGTTGTCAGGGTCAGTGGACGAGCGCGCTGTTCTGGGGGAGTATTCGCACTTCACCGTCGATGGTATTTATCCGTAATAATGCCTATTTGTATGTCCAGCAGTAGACGAGTGTTGGCTGATTCTCAGAGACTCCTTCGTTGTCAGGGTCAGTGGATGAGCGCGCTGTTCTGGGGGAGTATTCGCACTTCACCGTCGATGTATTTATTCGTAATAAAGCGTATTTATATGTCCAGTAGTAGACAAGTGTTGGCTGATTGTCATAGAGAGTCTTTCGTTGCCAGGGTCAGTGGACGAGCGCCCTGTTCTGGGCGGACGCGGCGGCGGCGGCGGCGGGCGGCGGCGCCGACGCGGCCAGCGGGGACGACATCTGGCTGCTGGCCAGCGCCATGCTAGCGCGCGGGGAGCTTCACCGCGCCGCGCACGCCGTCACCTCACGAGGACTGCATAAGTTAGTACACTGAGATTCTTTGTTTTGCAATCCATAAATTACGTCACACAAATTTCGTGAGTTTTTGAAGTGAACACTTGTTTTGGCGCATCGCAGACATTACCTCTCACTCACTCGTTCGCTTGATCTGCTGAACTCGGATCTGCCCAGTGTACCCGAGTGAGATAGATACAGTCAGCTGCTCTACACTAGTGTGTAGCTGTCTTTACTATAGTCAATTTATTTGTAAAAATTTACATTATTAATTGTAATAAAGATTTCACTTCTCCCATACTGTCTAAAGCACACACATTTCTTTACCCCTCCCCTGTTCTCGTCACAGATAGTTATATTTGTAAGATCTACCGTACCTAGTGTGACATCACAAAATTAGCAATTTTAGTTTATATTTAGTGTTGTAATACTTAGGAATAAAATATAAAATTCCTCCCTCTGCGATAAAATTTGATGTAACTTATGGATATCCCCCTAAGGACAGAGATTTTTGACATGATAACGTCTTATAAATCGATATACGCCGGCTTCACACGATAAAGTGTCACGTTCCGGCTGAGTCGAGCGTACGAGCGCGAGAGAGGCACGATCGGCCTATGCGTTACGTTTGTGACGCATCTATCTCTCTTTCACTCCATCGGGCGGAGTAGAAGAGAGATAGCGGCAGCATTATACAAAATATCCTGGGGAAGTACCACACCTTTGCCTATTCTACCGCCAAGCATTGATGTGCAAACATTACTGTGTTCCGGTTTGAAGGGCAATGTTTCCAGTGAAATTACAGGGCTTAAAGATATAACATCTTAGATCTCTGGGTGACGAGCGCAGTGCAGTGCTAGGTAATGATTTGTACTCTTCGTGCTCCAATAGCTGCGTGTCACTGTTCTGTTATGTGGCAGGCATGTTGCTTACAATCAGGCAAATGTCCTGCTCGTCTCATCACTCTTTATTAAAAAAAAATAACAATAATAATACAACTTCTTTCCCCGCACAAAAGCAATTGAACTTGTTTTGCACCCCTCCCCTCACTCTTCCTTATCGTTACGAAACATGACCAAGTTTTACTTAAAAGTCACAAAACAAACACAAAATTACCTCCATGTTTTCCCCTTCCAAAATGTCTACGTAATTCTGGAACGCCCTAAACCTGTGCTCGCTAAGTAATAACCTAGCGATATACCATGATTGAATGCACTGTAATGTCACGGGCAATATTTCTCAAATAACACTGTAACTTCCAGACAGCACCTGCTATGCCTGGGCGTGAGCATGCGCGCGCACCTGTCCGCCAAGGAACCCGCCGCGGCCCTGGACCTGATGGACGAGGCTGACCCCATGCTACTGGAGCCTCGGGGCTCTGATCACACTCACAATGTAATGCTCTTTAATATCTATCAACTTTACAAAATTTTGATAGATAGATGAACTCTTTAAGCTCTCGTCACACAGGCGGGAAGTGCGGGTAAGCGATCGCGATCCGGGACGGGAATTTTTTGTAATATCCGAATTTGTATGCAACCTGACACATTCCCGTTTGGATCATCGGCTTTCCCGCACGTCCCGCCGCTGTGTGACGAGAGCTTTATTGCACGTCGATATCTAAAATCTCAGGAAATACTGGACCAAGGGACCAACTTTAAAAAATCTTTTGCTGTTGCATATGTACGTCAATTCTGAGTGCCACGTAAATCCCACTATCCCACTAATATTATAAATGTCAAAGTATGGATGTTTGGATATTTGGATGTTTGTTGCTCAATCATGCCGTAACGTATTAACGGATCAGGCTGAAATTTGGAATATAGTTAGATTATAGTCTGGAAGAACACACAGGCTACTTTTTATCCCGGAAAAATAACTGGAACGACGGGAACGGGAACTACGCGGGTAATACCGCGGGACATTGCTAGTAAATTATATAACACGCGCGAAGCCGGGCTGCACTAGTAGTTTTATAAAGCTGAAGAGCTTGTTTGCTTGAGCGCGGTAATCTCAGGAACTACAGGAACGATTTCAAGAAGTCACTGACATACATGTACGTGATCCCTAAGTGTAGGTATTTAGAACTGCTAGGACTGGGCCTTCTCTCACAAGGAAATAGACAAGGCCATAACTCACCACGCTGACCAAGTGCGGGTTGGTGATCGTCGCGATTTATCATCATCATCATGTGTTTTCGGAATCAGCCTGTACTCGTCCACTGCTGGACACAGAGGCCTCTTCAATAATACGCCACTTAGAGCGATTTCCTATACTACAGTTTAATTGTTCGTAAAATTAATATAGACCTCTTACTTTGTGTTTTCGGAATGTCAACCTTGAAATGGTGTTATTTTTGGATCTCTTCTGAAAGTAATAACATTTAACATTTGCAGCGCGCGTTGGCTGGTGTACTGATGTGGCAAGCGCGTGCACTGGTGGCGCTAGAGCGGCGGGAGACCGCGGCCAAGGCGCTCGCGGCGGCGCTGCGAGCCGACGCCGCCTGCTACGAGGCGCTCGACCTCCTGCTCGAGCAGCACGCGCTCTCTCCGCGCGAGGGTGAGTGCCCACGTCACACTACAGCCGGGCCCGGGGCGCCGGAGAGCCGACGCCGCCTGCTACGAGGCGCTCGACCTGTTTCCTTTTTTGAATTGAACTCTGACACTCAACTAATTTTATAATTTCTATGTTAACGTCTTCCAGGTAGAGATTGTAATTTGGATCCGGCGTCCGGATCTGGTGCTTGCATTTTTTGGTAGAATAATGGATCGGTTGCATGACCATGTACTTTAAATGCGTTGCGCGTGGTGTTCATGCGTCGCTCCGTTGTCACGCACTTCTCCTATTTTATCCCAACACAGGTGTAGACATCGCTGGCCTGGATCCGGTTGGATCCGGCCGGATCGACGGGAATCGGATCGGATCCGGCCGGACTGAAAATTACACCGGATTGCGATCCCTGTTTTTAGATAAAGTAGGTAAATTTTGGTTTGTTTTATTTTAATGACTGCCCCACCGTTTTCCTTAAAATTTATAGGACCACCTCTAAAGTATTATCTACCGAACAACAAAGGAACATCAAAATCAATTCACAATTGGCTGATTTATCCCGTAACATAGGTACTTACTATATAAAAAATTAGGCTTTCGATTAGGCATAGTCGAAGGCTTTCGACAGGGTTTGGCATGATGGCCTTATAAGCAAGCTTTCGGGCTATGGTTTGTCACCTGGGTTTATTGCGTGGATATCGGACTTCTTGAGGGATCGATCCATACGAGTCGTCATTGATGGCTGCTCGTCGGATCAAATGGCTATCAATGCCGGAGTTCCTCAGGGGTCGGTACTCTCTGCGACGCTCTTCCTACTACATATCAATGATCTGTTGAAGCCCGGTATCGTTGGGTACGCAGATGATAGCACCGTAGTAGAGAGTTATATATCCAGCGCAAGAGCTAGTGGACAACAAACTCAGCTACTGAGAGAAGGTATGGTCGAGCGTTTGAACTTAGCCCTTGAGGCAGTCTCTACATGGGGCGATGCCAATTTGGCCAAGTTTAACGAAGGAAAAACACAGGCATGTTTATTCTCCGCTAAAAGGAGTCCATTCGAACTGGCTCCTACTTTTCGAGGCGTATCCGTGCCGGTTACTGACCATCTCGAGCTTTTGGGCGTTTCTTTGTCATCGACGCTCAACTTTGGCACGTATATTGAGTCTAAGGCTAAATTAGCCGCCAAAAAACTGGGTGTCCTCTCAAAGGTGCGAAGATACTTCAACTCTGAGCAGTTGCTCACGTTGTACAAAGCACAGATTAGATCCTGTATGGAGTACTGTTCGCACCTTTGGGATGGATCGGCTAAGTATCAGCTGGAGACTCTGGAATCGATTGAGAGACGTGCCAAAAGGCTCATAGGCAATGACACTCTTGTGCGTAAAAGACTTCAAAGTCTCGATCATCGCCGCAAGATTGCTAGCTTATCGGTTTTTATCGGATACACTTCGGAGAGTGTGCAACTGATCTATATGATTTAATACCACCTTGCCCTTTCTTCTATCGGAATTCGCGTATCTCAAAAAAGCGACATCGTTTCATGGTTGATGTTCCAAAAACACGAACGAAGAGATGTGACTCCACGTTTGTGATAAGAACGTCTAGGTTGTGGAATGCGTTGCCTGAGTGGGTTTTTCCCGATGGTTACAATCTGGGTGTCTTCAAATCGAGAGTGAATCGGTTTCTTCTAGGTAAGCACGTTCCATCGTAGATCGCATCGTCGCTTAACATCAGGCGAGATGGTGGTCAAGTGCGAACTTATCATAGGTAAAAAAAAAAAAAATTGTCAGTCATAGGGACTGCCGACAGAAGTGAACACTAAATACTCGACAAGCTCACTTTGGAAACTAAGCGGGTGAAACACGAGTCAACCTGAAGATTTCTTTCATGTACGAAGGTGACGCTTGAACTCAACTTACAGCCCGCGGAAAATCTGTATGTGGTGCGCCAAAAGAAGTTTTCCCTTCAAAAACGAACAACCAAATTGAGAACCTCCTTTTTTAAAGTCTATTAAAAATCTTGTACTATAAATTCCGATCAGCCAGGGAATCCGCCGCGCGATCCAATCGGCAATGATTATCGAGTTCGTTAATTATATACTAAAACTATACTAAGTTCTGCTACCACACAATTCAAACGATTGTGACGTTATTTAACATACTAAAATATATAAATGGGACAAGGTACCTTGTATAACCAGTTTCCTCTGGTAAGGGTGTATAATAATCTACGCTTACCCAAAGAATCTGTCCCGTTTCCCGTGTAGCTAATGTTTATCATAAATATAAATAGATATGATTTTCTTAAGTTCCTATTGTTAATTATGTTCTTAATTTTTTATGTGGCTTTTAATAAAGAGTTATCTTATCTTACGATACTTGTCAGCCGAAAATCCGAGAACGTGGTACCACAGTCCTCGTAGACGCCTTGAAGCGCCTCGCTCGTCCAAAGCCCGCGTTCCCAACACTGGTTCGTTCCTTGTACCCGTTGGAACCAAAGTTCAGGATCGACGCCCGGCGTCTTTATTCCCAAGTAGAAAACACAAATATATCGTGTCCGCGCGGATAAAATTTCACGACCGAATTAAACGCGATCCTCGCGTATAAACAGATCAATAGTCTCGACCGCGATGACGAAAGACCACTTCAAAAAAACTATGCCCGACCGCGGACACGTTCCTTCCCGTTGGAACCCAAAAAAAGCAAGTATCGACACACGCATGATCCTCATTGACGCGCGGTAAAGTCTGGAATACCGGATTGAAACGGAACGCGGGTAGTCTGCAAATAATGGCCACACCTCGGCTTTAAAATTATCATTACCCTTTTCTACAAGTTAGTTAAAATATATTGTTACGTCATTCTATTCCGAACAATCTAAATGTGTGATATTTCGTAGAACGCGAGCTGGTGGAGTCTCTGGACATCGAGGGGCAGATGTCGCGCGCCGAGGCTGTGATCCTCACGGCGGCGTACCGCGACCGTCTGCAGCGGTACTGTCCGCTGCCGCGCGCGCCGCCCTCGCCAGACTGGACGGTGAGCGAACTAGTTCCGTGATCCTCACGGCGGCGTACCGCGACCGTCTGCAGCGGTACTGTCCGCATTGAGCACGCATTTGACAACTGATTATTTTTTACCGCCGTAACGAAATATATTTGACAACTTGTTTTCATTGATAAAATTATTATTTTATTATTATTTTATTCGCAAGTGATGAAAAACGTAGTATGATACACGTGTGTATTGATGATTAGCGTCCTCGGCTTTGTTAAGATCCTCGCGTTCGGCTCGGGTCTCAAAAGCACCTCAGTGGTAATCACCAACATGACACAATTCTACCATAATGTACAGGTCTCGTCACGAATTAAAAGCGCTGACCTTGAATGTGTAGAAGTCGATTTTTGGGTATCACGTAAGAAGAGTGAGGCGGGCCGCGGGGGTCGCCCGTGCAGGCGCCTGTTTTTGGTTCGTCAGTCGCGATCCTTCGTCCCGCTGCCTGCGCACGTTTTGAATCTCCGATTTGGATTGGTCGCGATTGTACACAATGCGCAAGTAGCTCCACTACTTTCGCCGAGCGCTTTTAACTGGTGACGGGACGGACCTATACTTGTACTATAATGTCATGTTTGTGTTGTACAGACGCAAGCCGAGACGGAGCTAGTGGGCAACCGTATGAGCGAGGCGTGCGCGCGCCGCAGCCGGCGGCTCGCCGCGGCCGCGCGCTGGAAGGAGGCGCTGGCGGTGCTGGACTCCGTGGACCCCTGGTGCTGTGTCGAGGTATACCAGGCCACTCAGAAAGTATTGCGAAAAAAAGTTTTTATGTATGAGACACTGGCCATTTGTAGTTATTTTGAAAACTACTATTATTTAAAGGTAAAAATACTTCTGTTCGATTTTCAAATTTCCAGCCGCATTGTTTTTGAGAGCCAATTCAAATTTTCTTGTCTCATTAAAAAAATGGATCTGCGTTGAGAACATTTTCGTGCTATGATTTTTTACGATTTCAAATGGGGCTTAAAATCTGATGAGTCATTTGATCGAGTTCAAATTGGTTTTACGGATGAAGGACCTTCAAAAGCAACCATCTGCCGCTGGTATAGCGAGTTCAAACGCGGCCGTTTCACGCTGGGGGCTGAACAAAGGAATTGTCATCCTACGACGGCTGTCACCGATGAAAGTGTGCTGGCAGTAAAAAATTAAATTCAAGAAAACAGACGCATTACGTACGAAGAGATTCAGCATACTGTGCAGATTTGTTCAGGAAGTGTTCACAAGATTTTGCATCAGCACCTTCGCGTAAGGACGATAGTTTCCCGCTGAGGGCACCCAGGCACAACCTCACCTAAGCTCAGAAGCAGACCCGTGTGGATTGGTGCCGTATTTACAAAAATTTGATGCAGGCTCGTCACGGCGCGTTTACGATATTGTGACAGGTGGCGAATCCTGGATTTATCAATACGATCCAGAAACAAAGCGTCAGTCGTCAGTTTGGTCATTTCAATTCCACTTCGAGACCAAAGCAGCATCAACGCCGAACGGTACAGCATAAAATGCCTGCCAGAAGTTTTTTCTGCAATGAGCAACAAGCAACCGAACATCGGGCTCCGCGGGGTCCTTCTTCACCACGACAACGCGCCCGCGCACTCTGCGATCAAAACGAGGGACTTCCTGAACTCCACACCGGTGAGAGTCTTAGGACACCCTCCTTACAGTCCTGATATGGCTGATTTTTTTGTGTGTGGAAAATACATTTACGTATCCCCGCCATGCAGGAACATGGTGAAGTATGTCGAGCTCGACACCATGACGGCGACAGACATGGTGCCGACTAAAATCGCCCACAGATTTCTTCTACATTGCCAGGGGTCAGGGTCGCAGGGTCACTTTTTGCACTCCCGTCAACGACCCCGACCTACTTGCCACCGCTGTTGCGGGCCCGCCTCGCGGGGACGTCAGTACCCCCGCATATGGCTCCAGCGACGCTCCAGAAATCAGCGGCGCGTCACCTCCTCGAAGGCCTATCCCTAGGTGGGGTGCCGGATGGCCCAGATGCCATGAGGTAAGTTGTTGTGTGGTGCCCAGGGTGCACCACGTGGAGGTTCCCGAGCCACGCACACTTAGTTGTTGAACCTAATTTAAGTTTTCGAACAAATTCAGTAGCGCATACACACGAAAAGCCGTATGTGTAGTTACACTTCTTACTTCTTGTGACGAGAGCTACAGATATTTACACAGATACAAAGTATATTGGCATTTTTTGAGATGTGAAATACAATTGAACAACATTGTTACCGAAAAGTTATGTGTACTACCGTGTGGTTTCTGTATTTAGGTGCGAGTGGCGTGCCTGGTGGAACTAAAGAAGAGTTCGGAGTTGTTTGCGTTCGCGCATACCTTGGTGGACGCCTACCCCACCGCTTGGAGCTCTTGGTTCGCGGTGGGATGTTACTACTACCTTATAGGTACGTAGCCGATGGTTTATTAATTATTTATTAGTACCTTGGTGGTTTATTTTAATTATTTTTTCCACCCCTTAGTTCTCGGGATAAAAAAAAAAAGGTGTGTGCTTAAGACCACACAGCAGAAGTGAAAACTTCATTAGCTGATTTTTGTATTAGGTAGGTATGTCGTATTATAATAAAATATTATGGATCGTATTAGTTGAATAAATGAGTAAAACAAGCCAGAAATTAGAGTAAATATTTATTGAAATTTTATTTATATACAAAGTAGCTGTTACCCGCGACTTAGTCCGCGCGAAATAAATACTAAGGTTACTCAGGCAGTACCTACTTATTTGTATACCCAGATTGTATACACATTTATGGTTAGTAAAAAAAGTGTCCATGTTCAAAAAGTTGTTGGCCGGAGCCGGCTTTTTAAAAGTTACTCCAACTTTGTATGCATTCACACGGTGCACCCCTATGATGCCCCTAACATTGTCCGCAAAAGGTTGGTGAGTGTAATAGGATTTTTGTTACCGACTTTCTCCTGTTCCGTCGATTCCACATACACTACACATTCTCCACTACGATTTTCTGGGAATAGTCTCTTTCTCTTATAAAGGGGGTTTCTAAATAGTTTGTAAGAAACATTTTCACTTGGATTTGGCTTCAATAGTTTTCTTTTTCTTGTCTGTTCGACGGGGTCACCCCCGTCGCTAGCGACGCTCATATTTATTTATACTATTGACTATATACAAAACTAAATATTCACACGAAAGAAACGAAATATTTACACAGCAAAACTAATTAATTTGATTGTGAAAATTATAAAGCACCCGACGTGTTTTCCCGCCCAAAGAAAAGTATTTTGGAGTTGGTAGCCGTCAGTGTTGCCACTATGATTTTGAGCTTGTCGCCAAATAGTTATGAAACAAAGTCGCCGGTTTTTATTGAATTATTAAGGGAATAACAGTCTGGAAGAATACATAAGCTTTTTCCTTCTCCAACCTTCTACACTACACTAGTATATTCTCCTTTGTCGGTAACACGTCGTCTAAATCCGCTAAAAGGTTTTAAAAATTCGCCAGTTTCAGCGACAAAGTCGCTAAAGTGTCATCACTGGTAACCGGTAGCTAGCAGCGAGAGAGAGAGAGAGTATCTATTGTCCCATGTCCTCCTCTAACAATTATCTTTCTCGGTCTGGCACGTTTGTTGACCACATTATCTTTCTCGCTCTAGCATCCCGAGCTTACCCGAAATTTCTTATCATATCCGAGCGTGATGATCACGTGATCATAAATCCATTTCACAGCCCACGAAAATTCTGTCCATAGCGCGCCTAAAGAAGTTTTCACTTCAAAAATATGTGTAGACTATAATCTAACTGTGTTCCCAATTTCAGTCCGACCAGTTCATACGTTACGACGTGATTGGGCAACAAACATCCGATATTTACATTGAGTTTTATAATTTACTAGCAGCGTCCCGCGGTTTCACCCGCATAGCTCCCGTTCTCGTTATTTTCCCGGGATAAAAAATTGCCTGTGTGTTATTCTAGATAATTATCCATCTACGTACTACATTTCATTCAAATCCCTTCTGTAGTTTTTGCGGGAAAGAATAACACATATACATGTATACATATATTCTCACAAACGTTCGTGTTTATAATATTAGTAGGATTTAGACTACTAGAAAGCCTATTTACAGCTATATCTGATGGACGAAGTGCCGGCCTTTACCATAATAGACTACAGGCCCGTGAACAAAATTTACGTAGTAAATGAACCACCAGGAGACCTATGTAGGATGTTAGAAACGTATACAGTAATAAGATTCAGCACTATGCCGTCACTTGTAAGCTGTCCAACTGAGTGCAATTGAAGAGGGGGGGTTGCAATCCTCGATCATTTCTCCTTGTCGCATTATTTTTGTACGGCGCGGCGTTGCGGAATAATAGATCCAAAGAGGTATTGAAACTATAAAAAATATAAATTTTAACTTTTTAATTATTAGTTTGCCGGAAAAATTTACAGAGTACGAGTAATTTACAGAGCAAATTTGGTAATTTGATTAAGTACGGCATTGGTTCCATACAGTTTCAATACCTCTTCTAATACATTATTTCATTATTTCGCAATGCCGTACAAAAATCTTGCGACAAGGAGAAATGGTAGAGGGTTGCCCCCTCTTCAATCACACTCAGTTGGACGGCTTACAAGTGACGGCATAGTGCTGAATCTTAATACTTTATTCCCTTCTATCATCCTACATAGGTCTCCTGGTGGTTCATTTGACCCGTAAATTTTGTTCACGGGCCTGTAGTCTATAAGCAGCCCGCTAAATGTTTCCACCGCTGCGCTGGGACTCGGGGTCTTCTCTCGCAAGGAGAGAGGCAAGGTCCGCGCTGGCCCTGTGCGAGTTGGTGGATGACTTGAAATATTCTTGAGACATTCCCGTTTCCTTGCGATCGTTTTTTTTAAGTCAGTGGCATTACGCACATGACTTAGAAAAGTCAATGGGACAAAAAAGGGGGGGGGGGGGGTAATAATATTATAATAAAGATGTCGGGTAAAAAGTACTTTACTATTAAGGCCCGCGATTTTACCCGTGTAGTTGCCGTCGCAGTTGTTTTCCAGCAGTAAAAATACCCTGTTTTTTTTTTGTATGTAATATGCGATATTTTGTACATTTTTTAATGTAACTTATATTTTTGGTTACTACGTCCCCTGTGATCTCAATCAATCAATTTAAGCCAGCTTGACGATAATGGTTGCTCCCAAAGTATCGGACCTCCACAGCAGAGACAAACCCTTCATATATTACGTTAATTTCGTTAAAAACTTCATTGGAACGATTCAAGTTTTCCTACTAATTATACTAATAATTTTCTTATTTTACACATTTACATGACAACTATCTCATTTTGCGGCATAATAATGTTTTATTATTTCGTTTTTAAGTATAATTAAAGCAATTGAAAAAAAAAACACAAATTATGCAAATCATTTGTGTTTATTTTACATTACTGGCTGCGCCATCTATCGACTAAGTTTGTCAGTAATATGATTTGATAAGAACACAACAAATAAGTAGCATATTGACTCGTGTTTATATAACAATAAACATGCAATTTATTTTGATTCCTGATAGAAAATAAATTAGATTCTTAGTAAAATTTGTAAAACAGTTACGAGTTTCTGATATTTAAACTGTCAAGTAAACTTCTGTAATGAAAATGATTTAGGAAATGGTCTGCAAAGGTTTTTTAGATTTTTTTTGGTGTACTGTCGTATTTACACAAATTTCAGATTAATTGTAATTATCTATTTTAATCCTACTAATATTATAAATTTCAAATGTAAAGAAGTTTTCACTTCAAAAACATTTACAAATGATGCAAATCATTAGTGTTATTTTAACATACTGGCTGCGCCATCTATCGTCAAAGTTTGTCACTAATACGATTTGATAAGGACACAACAAATAAGTTTCATTTTGACTCGTGTTTTTTACAATAAACATGAAATTTCTTTTGATTCCTGATAGAAAATAAATAGGATTCTTATTAAAATGTATAGAACAGTTACAATGTGTTTTTGATATTAAAACTTTAGGTTCGAGTACAGTTCATTTATTAATAACGATGTGGAAATAGGTTTTTAGGCATTTTTTTTGAAATTTTATTGTTAATTCTCGTACACCAATTTCAAATTAATTGTAACTATTTTAAGGTTTTTTTTTATGTATTTTTGTTATTTTTCTTTTTAATTGCAGTGCAATAAAGAGTTTATCTATCTATCTATCTATTATATTGTAAATAATAATTATTTGTGAATTCATTTTTTGATATATCTTACCTGGTGCAACACATTTTTTTACACATTGTAATTTTATTTCAATATTTTTGTATAATACTCATATCATGTAGATCCTACTAATATTATAAATGTCAATGTTTGGATGTTTGTTGCTCAATCACGTCGTAACATATGAACGGATCGGGCTGAAATTTGGAATACATGTAGATTACAGTCTGGAAGAACACGTACTACTACTACTACATACGGCTACTTTTATCCCGACAAAATAACGGGAACGGAAGCTACTCTAGTAAAACCGCGGGCCGCTACTAGTATATTTACGTTACGGAAAAGTTTAGACTAAGAAGAAATGCGCTTAGTCAAAGAACATAGAAAGTGGTCTGGATCGCCGTAAGTTTCTAAAAGTCAATGAAAAAAAAAAAAGTGAGGTCGCTTGAACGATCGATAGAACCCATCTCGTTTGACGGGGGTTCGATGGATCGTTGATCTTTGGAGAGTATGGGCGATGGCTCCTTGCCTCACCAGCCGGGTGTAGTGGCGGAATCAGTCTCTATAGAGAGTAGATCGAATCTAGTTCGAATATCAAAGAGTCAATTTAAGCCAGCTTGACGATACTGGTTCCTCCCGAAGAATCGGACCTCGGGAGCAGAAGCAACCCCTTCATATATAACGTCAATTGTAATAAAAAAATCATTACCGCGATTCAAGTTAGCCATAATTAAATTTCCTATTTTGCATACTCAGATACCAACAATATCTTTTTGCGACGCAATAAAGTTTTATTATTTAGTTTTAAACAAGATTAAAACATTTTTTATACAAAAAAAAAATCTGAACTTACAAATGATGCAAACCATTTGTGTGATCTTAATATACTGACTGCGCCATCTATCGTCGAAATTTGCCACTAACACGATTTGATAAAACATATCAAATAAGTTGTACTCGTGTTTATATAATAAAGATAACTTGATACGAGTATTATATTTAGAGATAAATGTAATAAAGATGAAATATTTAGATGCCTGACAAAAAAAAAGTTATTTTTATTTATGGAACAGCTATAGAAAGTTATAATATTATATCAACTGTACAGTAAACGTACTGTAAATGATGTCGAGAAACTTTTTTTAGAAATTTTATACCAAATTATTTTATTTTATTTAATTTTATACTGAATAATTAAGAAAAAGGAGAACAAAAGTGAGGTCGCTGGGAACCGATTGGGGTTCGATCGATCGTTTGATCTTTGGAGAGTATGGGCGATGGTTCCTTGCCTCACCGGCTGAGTGTAGTGGCGGAATCAGTCTCTATAGAGAGTAGATCGAATCTAGTTCGAATATCAAAGAGTCAATTTAAGCCAGCTTGACGATACTGGTTCCTCCCAAAGAATCGGACCTCGACAGCAGAAGCAACCCCGCCATATATAATGTCAATTGCAAAAAATAATCGTTAGCGCGATTCAAGTTAGCTATTAATAAAAAATCCTATTTTGCATTCTCAGATATCAACAATATCTTTTTGCGACGCAATAAAGTTTTATTATTTAGTTGTAAGTAAGATAAAAACATTTTTACTAAAAACAACTGAACTTACCTACATATAATGCAAATCATTTATGTGATCTTAATATACTGACTGCGCCATCTATCGTCGAAGTTTGCCACTAACACGATTTGATAAGATCATAAATATGAAATAAGTTGTACTCGTGTTTATATTGTATTAAAGATGAAATATTTTGATTCCTGACCGAAAATTATAAAAATATGTGACTCTTGTTTATGGAACAGCTATAGAAAGTTTGAATACATCAACTGTACAGTAAACTAATTGTGAATGATGTGGAGCGTGGTCTCAACTTTTTTAGAAATTGTTTGGTACATTCTCGCATTAATTTAACTTACAGATTAATTATAATGCAAGTATTATATTTTATGTAGATTATTTAATTAGAATAACAAAAAACACACTTTTTTTGTAATATCAAGACAAAGGAAAAGAAAAGTGAGGTCGCTTGGAACCGACTGGGGTTCGTTCGATCGTTTGATCTTTGGAGAGTATGGGCGATGGTTCCTTGCCTCACCAGCCGGGTGTAGTGGCGGAATCAGTCTCTATAGAGAGTAGATCGAATCTAGTTCGAATATCAAAGAGTCAATTTAAGCCAGCTTGACGATACTGGTTCCTCCCAAAGAATCGGACCTCGAGAGCAGAAGCAACCCCTTCATATATAACGTCAATTGCAATAAAAACTTCGTTAGCGCGATTCAAGTTAACCTTAATTACTTTTCCAATTTTGAACATTTATAAATCAGCAATCGCTTTTTGCGATATAATAATGTTTTATTATAAGTTTTAAGTTGAATTAAAACAATTTTGTAAAAAAAACTGTATTTACAAATTTTATGCAAATCATTTGTGTTATATTAACATACTGACTGCGCCATCTATCTTCGAAGTTTGTTACTAATATGATTTGATAAAAACACAAAACATATAAGTTGCATTTTGACTCGTATGGATATTAAAATAAAGTTGAAATTTCTTATGATATAAAATTGAATGTGATTCTTATTTATGGAAGAGTTATAGTGAGTTTTTGTGTATGCATGATCTGTAGATTTGAAGTCACGTACGTTTGAAGTTTACCTTCCTTGACCATTGCTTAGTTTTGTGCTATAGCGGATATGCTGATTATTCCTACTATTATCACAAGTTTGTGGTTATACTATTATTGAAAGTTTAGATATTTGGATGTTTGTTGATCGGTAACGTCGTGACGGCTGAACAGGTCGGGTTGACATTTCAAGCACAGTTAGATACATATAAACATAGCCTACTTTTTGTAGCGAGAATATAATGGGAACGGGAACTACGCGGGACAAATCACAAGGCGCTGCTCGTGATGTACGATACGACCAACTTATCTGTAAAATGTATCGATGGCGCTACGATCGAAAAGTGTTCCCACCCATTACAAAATTAGATAAGTTCTGTGTTTAATACTCGTAACTTTGTAGTACTGCTTTTGGCCGATCTACTGATAAGTTGATGGCACTGTACAGTTAATTTCAATCTTTTGTAGTTGTTTACTGCAAAGAAATGTGAACATAGTTTTTATCAAAAACAAATCCCGATCTCGTTCGATAAAATTGGTCTAGGTCGCGTTGATGTCTATTGAGATCTTGGAGTAGTATTTGATTGGACACTAACTTTTAGACATCATTATGATCTCTTCATGAATAAAACAAATAGAATGCTAGAACATTGCGTACAGCAAAACCTTTTAAGGATGTGGGTTAATATTATTCTGTATAATAGTTTAGTTAGGTCAATTCTTGAGCACATGTGGATAGAATATAATATACTCAGCGTAAAATTTTGATCATTATGCTCAAGATATAGTGTGACGCCATACTAAATTCAGTTTGAAATCTCTCAAATATATTATAGTGTTGCCCTTTAAAAACATACTTTGCTTTATTTGCACACTTAGGGATTTGTACAATACATATATTGCGAATGATAATAATTTAAAATTATTAAGCAAACAGACAGCGGAATCGACTATAATAGGCTTGATAACAAAAATAAACGAATACTCGTATCGTCAGGTAAGCGAGATCTGGCGCGCCGCTACCTGGGTAAGGCCAAGAGTCTGGAACCCAGTGCCGGTTGCGTCTGGCTCGCCTACGGTCACAGCTTCGCCCAAGACAAGGAACACGACCAGGCCATGGCCGCCTACTTCAAGGTAACTTGTAGTATTGCGTTTTGAAGTGAAAACTTCTTTTCACTTCAAAACGCAATATTCATTTCGTTCATTCACAGATTTCATGGGCTGTGAATTGAGCTCAACCGTCACGCTTTTAAATGAAATATTTTTTCAGGTGAACTCGGAACCATAGCCTGCTAGAAATTCGTTAGCAATTGTTAGAAGCATGGCCATCTAGTGTAAATGGCCATGCTTTGAAGTTTTATACCAGACTAGCAGCGCCCTCTGGCTTCACCAGCGTTGTTTCCGAAGTGAGCTATCAAATTCTGAGTAGTACATTTTCACTTCTACGGCTGTCCCTATAACTTTTTTTTTTTATCACGAATAAGCGTGCATGCTTGAAGTATACTCGATAGTTAATGTAGTTAGTAGAGATGGGCCGAGTACTCGGTTGATACTCGGTACTCGGCATACTCGGTGGGTTTTTTGATACTCGTACTCGGCCTCGGTACTCGGTTTGAATGCCGAGTATACTCGGTTTAAGAAAAGCAATATATTTAGGTAGGGTTCTCTGCCTTTTCACCGAAATTTATTTACAGGGATGCCATTTTCATTTGGAACAAATATTATACAGGTTGATGGTATTATTGGAGTATTTTTTTCATAATTATTTTTCTCATGTGTGTGCTCTGTGTACTGAAACAAAAACGATTAGGTTCTGGCACTTCGCCGGCCGCTGCCGCGGAATGCTCGCTTCGCTCGCTTGGCTTGTGCCTTGTTGATCACAGTTCTAATCTAACCAAACCGATTCCCTTCTATTTCACCTTAACTTCATTCCGAATTATGAAATTTTGCAAATGTGTACACATGTTGGAGATTTCTGTGGTTTTAATATTACATGTAAAAATAATTTATTTTCTAATAAAATATAAATGTACAAAAGGGAACTTTACTGATACACAGACGAAACGTTATTTGTCTAAAAGTTGTTTGGCGTAGTGAAAGATTTGACAAATGATAAATGCCTTGAACATATTGAGTCATTATAAAAATCTGTTTAACAAAAATTCTGCCAAATGAAACGTTGTCATACAAAAAGTTGACAATCGTTAGTTGTCAAAGTGAAACATAGACGAACCGTTGGTTGTCCAGTGATAATCGGCCAATCACTTTTCGGCGAAAAGGCAGTATCCCATTTAGGTAGATATAATTAAGCCAACAGTTAATCAAAAAGTATTTTTTACTAATTTAGGAAAGCTTTGATAATCTCAATCAATAAAATCAAAATTATGCTAATGAATGAGTAGTAGGTAATAGTAACCTGTTTGTACTTGTTCACGCGCGCGAAATGGGAATTTGATTGAACCGAGTTACTCGGCCGAGTACTCGGTTGAAAAAAAATGGAACCGAGTAATACTCGGTACTCGTTACTCGGCGCATCTCTAGTAGTTAGTATGTTTAGGTTTCTAGCGTCTTGCGTCTTCTGCTCTAGGCTAAAGTTCGGTAGTCAGTAGGAACCACCTGAGACCAATTGGTATAGGTTCCTTTAAATAAAAATAAAGTGGCCAAGTGTAGTTGGACTCGCCCATGAAGGGTTCCGTTGCAGCAAGTAACATAATATACATAGTACACATAGTTCTTGTAGTTCGTTGTAATTTTGATCGAAGTTTCAATAATAGTGTATTTATTTATGACGTACTAAAAAAACTACTCATCAGATCGAGTTCAAACCAATTTTCGTTGGTAGTTTACATGGTAATGTACATCATATATTTTTTTAGATTTTTCATTCTCTTACTTTAGAAGTTAGAGGGGGGGGGGGGGGGGGGGACATTTTACCACTTTGGAAGTGTCTCTTGCGCAAATTATTCAGTGTAGACGAAAATTATTTTAGAAACCTTAACATCATTTTTGAAGACCTATCGATAGACACCCCACACGTGTAGGTTTGATGAAAAAAATATTTTTGAGTTTCAGTTCTCAGTATGGGGGGCAACACCAATTTTTTTTTTTTTTTTTTTTTTTTTGTAAAAATCTTAATGCGGTTCACAGAATACATCTACTTACCAAGTTTCAACAGTGTAGTTCTCATAGTTTCGGCAAAAAGTGACTAAGACATACAGACGGACAGACAGACAGACATGACGAATCTATAAGGGTTCCGTTTTTACGTTTTACGGAACCCTAAAAATTAGCCACTCCTGGGACTCGGGACCTTTTCTCGTAAGCGAGAATTAAAGCTATACATAGTGGCCAAAGTCCACTAAGAAGTCATGTGTCGTCCACCAACCCGCATTAGCCTACTTATGCACCTAGAATACCCATGCAGGTTGGTACATGACGCATGATTTTGAAAGACTCTTGAAACATTTTGGTTTCCTCAAGATGATTATTTTGTTGTTTTTCAGTTTACGGCATTATGAACATGACTATGACTATGTCTTGGGGTCTACTCGAGATTTCTCTCTCTGTCACACGATGGACCCGGTACCCGCACGGTGAATCCATGGAATGCTAAGAAGTTCGTCTCTCTATACTTAGTGGATAGCGTGAACTAGGGGCTTTGGATTGACAGTTGACGTTCTCCTAATTAGACCAGCGGGAACTCTACACATATCTGTCCGTTTACACAAAAGTCTCACAAAAAATATCGAGACTCTCGGTTGCTAGATATTTTTTTCTCGGTCCGAGAGGACACATAAATAATAAAGCTGCGGCTTTCCTCGGGTTTTCAGTGTTGTGATATCTGATACAATACGTGTGGTTTCTCAGGCGTCTCAGCTGATGGCGGGCTGCCACCTGCCGCCGCTCTACGTGGCCGTGGAGTGCTCGCTGCTCAACAACATGCCGGTCTGCGAGCGGTTCCTGATGCGCGCCGCTCTCGCGCACAACGGCCAGGTGAGACAACATGTAGCGAGCGGTTCCTGATGCGCGCTGCTCTCGCGCACGACGGCCAGGTGAGACAACATGTAGCGAGCGGTTCCTGATGCGCGCCGCTCTCGCGCACAACGGCCAGGTGAGACAACATGTAGCGAGCGGTTCCTGATGCGCGCCGCTCTCGCGCACAACGGCCAGGTGAGACAACATGTAGCGAGCGGTTCCTGATGCGCGCTGCTCTCGCGCACAACGGCCAGGTGAGACAACATGTAGCGAGCGGTTCCTGATGCGCGCTGCTCTCGCGCACAACGGCCAGGTGAGACAACATGTAGCGAGCGGTTCCTGATGCGCGCTGCTCTCGCGCACAACGGCCAGGTGAGACAACATGTAGCGAGCGGTTCCTGATGCGCGCTGCTCTCGCGCACAACGGCCAGGTGAGACAACATGTAGCGAGCGGTTCCTGATGCGCGCTGCTCTCGCGCACAACGGCCAGGTGAGACAACATGTAGCGAGCGGTTCCTGATGCGCGCTGCTCTCGCGCACAACGGCCAGGTGAGACAACATGTAGCGAGCGGTTCCTGATGCGCGCTGCTCTCGCGCACAACGGCCAGGTGAGACAACATGTAGCGAGCGGTTCCTGATGCGCGCTGCTCTCGCGCACAACGGCCAGGTGAGACAACATGTAGCGAGCGGTTCCTGATGCGCGCTGCTCTCGCGCACAACGGCCAGGTGAGACAACATGTAGCGAGCGGTTCCTGATGCGCGCCGCTCTCGCGCACAACGGCCAGGTGAGACAACATGTAGCGAGCGGTTCCTGATGCGCGCCGCTCTCGCGCACAACGGCCAGGTGAGCTATTCAAGAATAACCTTGCAAAGGTGTGGCGAACTCTGCAAAGAACACTACCACTACTGTAGAATAACTTTACTATGAAAGCAATTTTAAAAACGTATTCGCTCTATTTACGTCAATAAGGAATGTATTTGTTTGTGCAGTGTGGTTCGAGTTCGCTGTCCGAGGAGTCCGGCGGGTCCGGCGGCGCGGGCGCGGGCGCGGGCTCGGTGTGGGAGCGCATCGCGGCGGGCGCGCGCTCGGCGCACGTGCTGCACGAGGCGGGCTGCGCGGCGCACGCGGCCGGGCACACGGCCGCCGCGCACGCGCTGTGGCGCGCCGCGCTCGACCGCGCCACGCGCGACACCGCCGGCGCCGTGAGTACACACGATACTGCGGGCGGGGGCGCTGTGGCGGGTCAACCTGCGCGTTGAAGACGCGAATGCGGACGCGGGCTCGTGAATCTAAAAAGGAAGATGGATAGATGTGAAAAATTCAGTTTTTGTTTGCACCAATTGCGAGACAACATGCCTATTAAACACAAGACTTATATTTTTGTAATTAATTGTTATTATTTTTTGTGCATTTTATGTAATGCAGTGTTGTAATAAATATAATAAAATAAATGATGGTATGTTGCAGTTGGCGCCGTGTTGGTCGGCGACGATGGACGCGCTCGGGCACGCAACGCGCGCGCTGGGCCGGCCGCGCGAGGCGCTCGCCTGGCACGAGCGCGCGCTGGCGCTGCGCCCCGCCCGACCCAACACATACGCAGCTATCGGTGAGTACACACACACACACACACCCTCACACACACGCTCGCCTGGCACGAGCGCGCGCTGGCGCTGCGCCCCGCCCGACCCAACACATACGCAGCTATCGGTGAGTAGGTACATACACACACACACACACACACACACACACACACGCTCGCCTGTCACGAGCGCGCGCTGGCGCTGCGCCCCGCCCGACCCAACACATACGCAGCTATCGGTGAGTACACACACACACACACACATACACACACACACGCTCGCCTGGCACGAGCGCGCGTTGGCGCAGCGCCCCGCCCGACCAAACACATACGCAGCTATCGGTGAGTTAATATAAAAAAAATGGTTGACATATTAATGAGACGCCTCTAAATTGTGGCACTGGTTTCCAAAACAGACGTTTTCAGGGAGTTTATAATTGCGGTGTTTGCTTTGGTCGGACGTAAATTATAAATAAATCTCTACGTAAAGATAATAAATAGATGAAGTAAAGATAATATAAATGTGAAAAGGATGAATATCCGAGATTAACGTGTCAAATCACGTGTCAATCAAAAAAGGTTTTTTTCGCACATACTGAGTTGACCACTAACTCGCCTGCGTCTTCACTCTTTTCTTGAAAAATTGAGGATTGTATTTCTCGGGGAACTGCGAGACCGGCAATTTATTCCAAGGCTGTACAGTGTACATATGAGGAAAGTGGACCCAAATTGTTTGGTACGAATTTTGGGAATATACAATGTATGGGCGGTAGTAAGTTACGGCTGTTCTAGTCGGTATAACGGCGACTTCCGATCCGGGGCCCCTGGACGTCTACTCTCTTGCTACGAAAAACGTAATTTCGAAAAAGATTCCCGACTTTCCTACTCCGGTTCTACTTTGGATCGTCGATTCGTCCGTTTAAATGTTCCAAGCCTATTCTAATTAGAGTGAGCTTGGAACATTTAAATGGAATTCATTTACGTTTCTCGTAGAAAGAGAGCAGACGCCCTGGTTGGAATCACACACGCACCGCTGTCTTTTCAAAACCATGTGCGTACGCACTGGGTAAGCGTGGTGGATTATAGCCTTGAGGCCTCGACTCTCTTGTGAGAGAAGGCTCCGAGTCTCGACAATGGGAATATTTAGGGTGCTTTTCCACCAGAGATGTGCTATGCAGCTATGCTGCGAAGATGTTAAATCTACGCTACGAAAATATGTGACCGTTTCCACCAATACTACGCTAGGTAGCTGAGCGAGGAAGATGCGCCGCCGCAAAGAAGCTGTGCGAGAAAGATGCGCATCTCGAGCTATGCTATGTATCGATGGCCCATAGCACACACCCATAGCACGCATCTATAGCACGCATCCATAGTACGCATCCATAGCACTCATCCATAGCACACATCCATAGCACACATCCATAGCACGCATCCTTCCATACAAAAAAACATATCTTAGTTGAATCCGTTTCCACCAGTGCTATGCTATGTGCACCAATGAATATGATTGGTGGATATCAAACGCATCCATAGCATCGTAGCATAGCACGTCTCTGGTGGAAAACCACCCTTAACGTGTTGTTTATGCTTTTAAGTAAGTCGACTTACAAGTGGTCGTGTGTGCAGGATTGTGCCTCGCGCTGCTGGGCAAGGAGATCGAGGCGGCGGACGCGCTGCACGCGGCGCTGGCCAAGGACCCCGACGACATCGTGGCGCTGGCCCTGCTCGACGCGATCATGGACCGACTCGACGCCGCGCTCACCGGTGGGTAGTTATCATGTATTACTAGCAGCGCCCCGTTATCACCGTGGCCCGTTGTCGCAGCGTCCCGGTATTGTAACGCCCCGTTGTCGCAGCGTCCCGGTATTGTAACGCCCCGTTGTCGCAGCGTCCCGGTATTGTAACGTCCCGTTGTCGGAGCGCCCCGCTATGGTAACGTCCCGTTGTCGTAGCGCCCCGCTATTGTAACGCCCCGTTGTCACAGCGCCCCGGCTGCATCAGCATCAGCATTTCTAGATGGCTGAATGAATGAATACTGATCCATTTCTAGTTGGCCAATGCCCATGGTCCCGAGTTTATACGAAGATTTCTTATCATTCTCGAGCGTGACGCTAGAATTCAATTCATAGCCCAAACCCCACGAAAAATTTGTCTTGAAAAAAGATGTTTTCTCTTGAATATTTTGTTGTTGTCTATCTATAGTGGGGCTAATTTCAATATTTTGAATGAAACCTTTAACCCAAGTTCTTCGTTTGTGTTTTAAACTCTTACATAACAAAAATACGTTATTTCAGACGAAGAAGTACCCCAGTTCCCGTTCCCCGCTGTGAACATATCGCTGCCGCCGGTGACGCCCGCCTCCGAGGCCGTCGACAACACGAACATTTCAGACATGAGCATGAGCTTCGACTGAACTAGATTTACGAACACACCGACTGAGGCATCATTAACTATTCATCATGCAATACACCTAGGAAAAGAAAAAGGGCGGTGCTCACTCTTGTTTGGAATTTCAACTTAGAAAAGTGTTTGTTCCATCCTCTTTAAGACTTTAGGACAGTTATGGCTTCCCAGAAGAATGTTTGCACCTCTTTAGAAAAGGTCCCCTCTGAAATATTTTTGTCTAGAATAGTCTTTTAAAAAAAATCCAGGTTAGTGTATGACTAGCAGCGCACCGCGGTTTTATCCGCCCAGTCTCCGTTCCCATCATTTGTCCCGCGATTAAAAAGTTTATGTACTATTTCAGACTATAATCTTAACCGTGTTCCAAATACCAACTCGATCCGTTCAGACGTTGCGACGTGATTGTGCAACCAACGTCCAAACTTTAGAATTTACTAGCGACCCATTTCAGCTTCGCTCGGATAATAACCTAGATACCAACTGCAGCGCCATCTGCCAGGCTGATTTGTGAATCTAAACCATCGAGGGCACTACCCAAACGTATGCAAAAAAAAACATTCAAATCGGTCAAGCCATTTGGGAGAAGTTCACTTACAACGAAAAGTGTCATTGATTTTTATGTATATAGATATAGATGATATTAGGATGCTCGGGTAAGCTTCGAATAATGTTCCTTGGATTTTATTTTAACATTGTAGGTTTGGGCTGGATCACCATTTCGTCTGATGTTAAGCGACGATGCGCTTGTTAGAATCTCTTAGGATTCTGCGCTGTTATAACCTAATTTACATCAGGATAGCCTCAATTCTGTGAGCTTAGATGTGATGCTGTTGTTATTGACATAAAAGATAGTAGGATGAATAGAAAACCCAATAGATGGTATTTAAATGTTATTTATTTCCACTTTCGGTGCACCTATAGACTACAGAGAAAGAACGTGGTCAAGAAAACTCTGCGCCTTCACATACATAATCTGTACACAAGTAAACCTTAGACAACAGTTATAATACTTATCTTGGCTCAATCAATCGTTCACTCGGGGACAAGAATAATACAGAACAATTAAATAAGAGCAACAGAGAACACAGTAAGTTGTAGACAACAATATATAAGAAAAGACAAGAGAGCCGAACAGAGCCACGATCCTTTTTATATTGGTCGTTGTCAACCCCACTCGCCTATAGTCATACCGCTGCCCCTCCAACCAAACAATAACAAATTATAGCGGAATAGGTGGTGGATTTGACAACGTTGATTTACTGATATGTTTATTATACTTTATACAATAATACTGGCATATTATTTATTAATTATATTTAACCGTATTATTTATAACATAGTTATACTTATTGTATAATTTCGGAAATACATAAATTCCTTTCTTTTTTATTACAATAGATCATAAAACATCTCATTAATCAGGATTTGACACGTATAAACTACCCATTTAGTCAATTTAAACGTTAAGTGAAGGGTTCCAAGGAACCCTTAATCTAACACGCTCATGGTACACTTCGATTTTTGTTTATGATAGAGTTTACACAGAAGAAACCAAGTCACTTTCGACTGTGAATCGGTTGTTTGTAATGTAGCAGATAGAGATTTCTAAATGTAATGTATTTTTTTTCAATGGGAGTTTAATTCACGAAAGTTATTAATATTCGTAAGTATCTTACGCCCGTTGTTGCCCTTGGCTGGACCAGAGGCTTCTCTTCACGTACACCACGTCTCTGTCATGTGCTAATCTTATCTTTGCATGAACCGCGATTGTTCAAATGTCATCCACCCATCTCAAACTTATATTAGGTCCTTACATATGAAATTAGTGTTTTATCCAAAGACGTCATATGTTAGCAAAAAAAAATTTAAATCTGTGGTTTTATAGTACTTAACGATGTATATGGCGGCGGCGTCGCAAAACAAAACGGTGCATTTTTGGTTCCAACGTTTTCGTTCTTGAAATTTCGACAACCCGTGGACAAACAAACAAATAAGCTGTATAAATTTGAAATTGGAATTCCTAACCAAAGAGGATCTCCTCTTTTTTGAGGATTTGAGATCAAAGTGGCCAGTAGGACAAAACACCAATTTCATATTATTCCTTAAAATATATTGATCATGTTTCTGTGAATTCTCACGTACAGTACGTGAGAATTCACAGAAACTTATGACACAATGCATTAAGAATAAATTGCATTGTGATGTTTCACAATAAAATTAAAGTTAAATACAATGTGTTTTAGTCGTAACCCAGTATTTTGACTGTTGTTGTATGTTTGTCCTTTCTTATCCTTTTTTAACTGACTTCCAAAAAGGGGGGAGGTTATTAACTCTACCACCATTTTTTTCTCTCTTCAAACTATTTGTACCTAGCTGGAAATGGCGACACCGTGTTATCGTCTCGTCATTTCGTTGTCGTTTCTAAAACTCCAATTATAAAATTAGTTAGAGTGAATAGAATTCAGTAAAGTGTAATAACATTCAGTAAGCTAGCATACTAAATTCTGAAGCGATGATTGCTTGCTACTGAATTGAGTCGACTAAAATTAGCCTAGTGTAATAAGCCTTTATGAATGGGTTTTGCCCGATGGTTACAGTAGGTCAGGCGCGGTCCCAGCCTCGAATTTGGGGGGGGGGGGGGTCACCAGTACGCAGCCTCAGATTGGGGGGGGGTCACCAGTACGCAGCCTCATATTGGGGGGGGGGGGTCACCAGTACGCAGCCTCAGATTGGGGGAGAGTCACCAGTACGCAGCCTCAGATTGGGGGGGGGGGGTCACCAGTACGCAGCCTCAGATTGGGGGGGGGGGTCACCAGTACGCAGCCTCATATTTGGGAGATATGGGGGTCACGGGTAGAAATACAATAAATCGAGTAAAAAAGACTTTACTAGTAGCGCCCCACGATTTTATCCGCATAGTTGACAATCCAGTTGTTATTCCGAGCTTAAAAATAGTCTATGTACTATTAGACACTGATTTTTTTTAGATTTTTAATCTAATGTATATGATTTTGGGGGGTCATGTCCCCCGTGACCCCCCCCCCCCCCCCGGAGCTGCGCATGCAGTAGGTAGGTATAGAGTGTAGGTAGGTATCCTTCAAATCTAGAAAGAAGCTGTTTTGTCTATGTATCTCTCTACTTAGTCTGTGGTCTAGGTAAACGCGCTTCGTCGTAAACCACATTGTTGCCTAATATGAGGCGAGATTGGAACGAAGTTCCTACTCGGCTGAAATTATGACGACGAAGGGTCAGCGCAGACAGAACGGAGCGATTTTATTAACGCACTTGAATATAATCTTTAAAATTATTACAATAAAATGCATAAACCTTATCGAGGACGCAACCATTTATGCACTTCATTGTAATAATTTTAAAGTTTATTTTCATGACCGTTAATCAAATCCTCTCCGCTCCGTTGTCTGCGCTGACCCTAAAGTTAGCAAACGTGAAAGATGCGGTTCCTTTAACGCCTGCTAAATGAGTTGTTCAAACTTTAGATAGACAGGTCGTCAGATGCAGTTTTTAGAGTTCAAAGTCGCTTACGTTCGGTTGTGTGATTTGTTTTTTTTTCATTATTTCAATTCATTTTGTGTCGTCGTGTACGAAGACGCCTTTTTTTAACACACTTAAAATAAGGAGGAGGTGCACAATTCGTTTGTTGTTTTTTTAATGTACTTTTTCTGTAATTTATTTGTTTGGTAGATCGCAGTTCAGAGGTGGTCACATATACATTTTATTTTATCGAAACCGCAGACCGGTTTCGATAAAAAACCATTTTTGAAATAGAAAATTAGAAAAAAAATCGTTTTTTAAATATTATGAACAAAAAGCTAAAAATTGCTTTCATGTATTTAGAGTTCATTCATGTATATAGAATGTCAATATTTATAGATTATAGAATGAAAATATTAGTGTCTGAATCTAATTTTAAATTGAAGTAAGTTTTTGATTTTCGGAGAAAATATATTATTAAGAAATCGAAAGCAACGCCATTGAAAAGTTTTCACACCTTTTTAACCGACTTTAAAAAAAAAGTAGGTTTTTAAGTCTTAGTTTAGTGTCGTTGAAAACTGATTATACTATTACTGATTATACTTAGTCATAGCAGAGGGCAGCGCGGCAGCCGCGTGCAATCAGTCGGCATCGAGCCAATGTACGCAACGGTGTGCGCTGTTCAACAGCTGTATTTGTAGCGAGAGGGAATCCGCTGCTGTCGCGTGGCTGCCGCGCTGCTTGCGACCTAATATGAAGGCGCTCTAAATGCTAACAAACCAAGGCCCAAAAAGCGTAGTTTGTAGTGAGCCACGTAACAATCCTCTAGAATAGTTCCCAATTTCACCATTGGTGCCCATGTTTTATTTAAATTTGTTAGAAATTGAAATGTAAAACTGACGCCACCGTTTCCAAAGTTCAAACTATAATTTACAGATACGGTTGATCCAAAAACTCATTATGTGGCTAACTATAAACTACGCCTTTTTGTTGTTTTTATAACAAACTTTACAATCCGACAAACGTCTTCAGTCACTTACTCTCCACACAATAGAGTACAGAGTTCCACACCCGAGCCAAGCTCTCACCTGTAGTCAGAGAGGTACCACGTACGACCGCTTGGTATGTTCTGGTCTACTACCATCTACCACTTTAACGTTCACTGGTTATCGCCAAGTTCTTGCGAGTAGTAAACAACTGGACGTCAAAAAAAAGATGCTTTTCTGGTAAAGGCAATTTAAATAAAAAAAACTTAAGCTCGGTTTATAATTTTATTTGCAATAATTATGTAAACAAATCAACAAAGCTTTTAAAACGATCTCATTTCAAACACCTTAATTAAATTTAAAAGCTTATAACATTTTAAAAGTGTAACAAATCGCCTAACCATTAAAATTCTAAAGGCTTAAAACATTTTAAAACCACTACATTTTTTAGCACGATATAAAATCTATAAACTTTCTACGCAAATGGCGTATTACAAATGGAAATAATTCGGAAAGTACATCCCAAAATTCAATGATCAACCAAACATTTAAGCGAAGTTCGCTCGTTATCGAAGATTATGAGTACGAATCAAATGACGAAATAAAAGATATCTTAATTTTATACTTGAAATGTGCCTTCATTTACTTTTATTTCTGAACAAAATGAGAAGTGTCACATCTGTGATGCAACTGACAACTGTTTTTTTTTTCATTAGTCCGACACATTCTAGTACACAGAATCTTCAGACGATAGTATAAATACAGATTGTCCACGAGAATATCGACCCTAATGGTTAAACTGAAATACACTTCCGTAAAAACTATAGTCAGTCAAAATTACGACTAGCGGTTACAATATTATACTAAAAAGCTATTACATAGTAAAACACTAACCTAAGTGCAATTAAAAAATAGTTTGAATCTGCCTTTGAATTTTTACATCTACTTAATAATTTAAAATATTAATTATGATAAAACTTAGTTAAAATAGATATTTTATTTGTAATTTTGTCTAAATATTAGGGTCGATATCCGATAATGATTATCCACTAATGTGATAAATTTACATTATAACCAAAACAAATGAAAATATGTAACAAAACTAGAAACATAATAATCATTTCAATTATAGCTTTATATGAATATTTTTATTTTACCATTTTTCAATCATCTAGCCCCAAAAAAGCACAGCTTATATGCTAGCTATGGAAGCCAGATAGCTAATATAAATCATGTAATTTTAAATACAATATAACTAAAATACAGAACACCTCCAGAGACAGAACAATGATCTGTATAAATCACTAACAAATGTTTATTCTGGGTGGGTATTAAACCTGCTTAAACTGCTCAGCAGATTAACAAAATAATCTTGTTCATATTTAACAAGATCATATATCAAGCGAAAATCAACGCTTAAATTGCAATTACATGTATTCGTATACATTTTTTTGAATATTAACCGATTTAATTATTATCGATTCCATATAACTAATCAAACAAAAATAAATTAAAACAAAAAATATATCTGCCTGATAGCAACGACGCTGCATTTTGTATAGGTACTCATTTATAGTAACATTAGCCAAGCAAAACTTTTTAAGATTTAATTCTCGTACAAATGTACCTTTTAACATTTTTCACTACCGAAACTAATCAACAAAATTAGCATTTAAAATTTTAATAAAAATATTAGAGTAAAAATTTAAATTTACATTGAAAGTTACACTTGGCTAAGTTGCAAAAATCACTAGGTTTTTTCATTTTTAAAATTATACATAAATATTGTAAAATATAACAAGTCATTAATATGTCGATATTTTGATATACAATACATATTTCTGTCATACAAACCACACAACGCAATTATCTGTCTATCCCTGTAGCGCACAAAACAACGAGAGAGAGAGAGAGAGATATCTGCGTCCAATGATTTGTGAAACAGTAAGACTAAACTAGGTTCTATTGCATAGATGATACAGTTCCTTTTACAGATTCCGGATTATCGACACTTGAAACTTTACAAGGAGCCTAGTCATCGCGTCTACAAAGCTTTGTACACAAAATATCGGCGGAAAATCAACCTTAAAGTAAGGGGAATGCTGGCGAAGCGCCCAACTTAATAGCGGCTCCTCAACACGTTACTGCGACGCCCAGAACTCGTCGCTGGCGGCCTCGGCGTCGCTGGCGCCGCTTCCTACGCCGCTGGTGCCCGATGTCGCGGGGGATGGCGTGCCTGGGGGCAAGCAAGAGTATCATGAGGTACCAGTGTGGCTTCTAGCACCAACAGAGTTAGGTAGGAAAGTTTAGTAAAGTTTATGTTAACGTTAATGCGCAACTAACGTTATTTCGATGCTAGCTCAAAGTACGATACGCAATAAATGCTACTAGTCTAGTCAACAAGTGATTCCTAGGTCATTTTTCTTTTTGCGCTTCGAGGGTTTCGTAATTTGCCAATATCTCGAAAACCATTTTAGATAATTCCAATTTAAAACAAGACTAAAACTAAAAGAAAATCCTGACTGCCGGAACTGTAGAACCAATATTTATAATTTTCCCAGAGTGTTGAAAATACGCCAAATCGCTTCGGTTATATAGCCAGCACGAGCGGGAAAATATGTGTAATCACTATCATCACCTCCTCATGGTCAGAGTCATGACCTCCCCCTTGGGCTGGGTCCAGTACCTAGGCGGACCACTAATGAAAAAGCATGCATGTACTGCGACTTGACGATGTGACCCCCTAGAGCTAAAGCTGGATCCGCTCTTGCTCGTGGACACCGTAATATGTGTATCCACTGACGATCTTTCTGCGCGGCGCACGGTCCGTTGTAGACGACTTGAGAGGCGCGGGCGGGAACCTTGTGCGTCTCGTGGGCATCTGATGAGTGCTTCCATAGCCTAACCGAGCGAGAAACAATATTTGTAAGCGTCACCAACCATCTTTCTGCGCGGCGCAGTGTCCGTTGTAGACGGCATGCCCCGGCGGCGCGGGCGCGGCCGGGCGGGCCCGCACGGCGGCGCGCGCGGGCGGGAGCGCCGCGTTCTTGGCGTTGCGCATGAGAGCCTTGTGCGCCTCGTGCGCGCCCGACGAGTGCTGCCACAGCCAGCACGAGCGGCAGAAGTACCTGCGAACAACAGGGAAATTAGAAATTCGCGTAATAACTTTACTCTTCTATAGTAGTCTTCAAAAGTTTTTACTGGAACGGGAAGACAACCCAGCTAAGAAAACGTTTACTACAGAATTTAGATTTAAATTAACAAGAGGGCGAGCTCGCCGGTGAGCTCATGCCTCGCTCATGAGGGGTTTAATCTGCGAGAGTACCTGAGAACGACGGGAAATTAGAAAGTCGCATAACCGACTATGATTTGGTCTTCAAAAATAAATTATATGTTTCGACGAAACTAACAATTCTTGTTTAATATAGGTGTATACACATACTATATGTAGGTTTGTAGGTAATAGCAGCGCCCCGCGGTTTTACCCGCGTAGTTCCCATTCCCGTCATATTCTTGGGATAAAAAGTAGCATATGTGTTCTTCTAGAGTCGAGACTGTAGTCTAGATTCTAGACTTACAATCTAACTGTCCCAAATTTCAAATAGATCCATTCAGAAGTTACGTGATCAATCACAACAAACAAACCAACAACTAACACCCAAAATGCAAACTTTGCATTCTTCATTTATTTTTTCCCAAAAAACGAACAGTTCGATATAAAATGCATGTCATCACAGATCAAACAAAAAAGAACCATCACTCTAATATCAAACATCAGAAATCTATTCAAAATTGGCGGCGCTATCGCCCAACATGCACACAACCGAATTGAGAATTTCCACTTTTTCGTCTTTTAATAATATTAATAGCATGGATCTCCGAAACGGCTGAAATGAAGCTTTATGAAGTATGCAGCTGGTTTCGGTGCCGACAAGTCATCTAAGGTAAAATTTTGAAACACCGACGTAATTTAAAAGGCACAGGTATAGTTACCCGAAGCAGGTGGGCTCGCGGCAGAAGTACGGGCCTTGCTGCAAGTTGCACACCGAACACATAGAGTCCTCCAGGTACGGGTCGATTTGTACCTGCAACACAAACAATATATATTTAATCATTACAAAATTGCACATAAAAAATACTATGTACAAAAATCTGAAGTGGTCTATCAAATAACGTAGGCGTATTTAAATCAATTTCTTGTCTAATAGTGGCAACTTTTATTTTTAGTCTAAAAATTTGCGTCCAACATATGTGCTGCTGTAGCCAGTTTTTCTTCCTTTGTTTGAACAGTTTATTCTATATCCATATTTTATGCCTACAAAATTACCAAATAAAAAGACACCGCGACCAAGACCAGCCATTGGATATGTCACAGTGAAATTTTAATAAATTTGTAATAAAAATAATTGTATATAAAATGCAATCCGTGCACAGTTGCCTGAAAGAGATTGCTCTTAGCAATAAGGCCGCAAATTAAAGTTTTTTTTTTGCGTTTTTTTATAACGAGTTTTATTATCTTATCTTACCTTTTTAGTGAACTTGTCGGTGTGTATCTCGATGTAGGCGGCGGATATCGCTCGCACGTACGACCGAACGTTGTCGAACGTCACTCGACCCGAGCCGATCGGGTACTTGTACTTGTCAGTGTCGATACCTGCGACAGAAATTACTGTTTAAGTACAAAAATACTAATAAACAAACAGTTCATCGTCACGTTGGACTTTACAGCCCTTGGTTTATACAGCCCTTGGTTTATACAGCCCTTGGTTTATACAGCCCTTGGTTTATACAGCCCTTGGTTTATACAGCCCTTGGTTTATACAGCCCTTGGTTTATACAGCCCTTGGTTTATACAGCCCTTGGTTTATACAGCACCTAGGTGTCAGATTTGCTGGCAAACCTTGCTGTGTCAATTGCAAGGGCTGTAGTGGCGCATAAGCTTGAACACGAAGTGCCTGCATCTTTCTTTAACTTTTATAGGTTTACACTAGGCAATGTCGCCCGATGTTAAGCGACAATGCAGTATACGATAGAACATGCTTACTTTGAAGAAACCGGTTCACTGTCGATTTGAAGAAAAGGTTGTAACCATCGGGGAAAACTTACTCTGTGGCAGCAGAATAAAAATAGTGAATTTGAACAAATTTTTTTTAAGCTTATGAAATGTTATTTAAACAATAATTCTCGTGTAGCGCGCTAAATCCAGATTGCCACACCAAGAAGAGTCACTCTGACACGTGACAATAAAGTGGCCTGCTTAGTTTTAGTTTGTGGCCTGGCTTCCACTACGTACATGCAATTTTGGCTCAACGATCATAACTACCCTATTAATATGGTGGTGTGTGGTCACCGCATCAGCAGTTTTGTACTAATCGAGTATCCACACGCCGCAGCAGTCGTTCCCTCGCCCTGCACTGTGCACACGTCTGTCACTAATAATAAACGCATACTGTCCTATTCCAAAGATTCATTGATAGAGTATATGCGAGGGACACTCGGGACTCGCAAACAACTGAATACGCCATACCACTATCACGGCAAAAATATTATAAATGCGAAAATATGTATGGAAGTTTTAGTATTAAATTAACGTGGTTGTTTCATATATATATTGGGTAAACGGGCAACTCACGTGTAATACGGTCGGTCAATCCGACCAGAGTTCGAGAGAGAACGGGCAGCCATCACGCGCGTGCTCTCTCCTTGAAAATGTGCCGCTGGACGCGGCAGAAACTAGAGTCGGATTGACCGACCATATTACACGCGAGTTACCAGTTTACCTAATAAATATGTGTAGATGTTTATTTATGTGTTGGTATCTTCGATATAAACCATTGGATGTGCTATCCCAAACTTCTGGCGCATGGCATTATTTTATCGTTGGGAAGAGAGCTCTTTTTCAGTTTAAGTCGATTGTAAGAAGCGGCGAGCGCCGGACGTTTATACCTATTGCTATTCATTGTCAACAACCAAAAGAAGTAGAACCGCAACATACCTCGCCGCCAGCGATTCCAAGGGTCAAGTAGATCGGTGGTTGTATGTAAACCACTTATGTTACACAGAGACGCAATTTGTTAAGAATTTCAGGTGTTCAGGGCATTTACTGGCCTCGTGGCTTAGTTGGTAGTAACTCTGCCTGCGAAGCCGAGGGTCGTGGGTTCGATTCCCACCCAATGCAAATATTTGTGTGATGAATTCAAATGTTTGCACTGTGTCTGGGTGTTTCTATGTATAATAAGTATGTATTTAAAACGATATAAGTATTATATCAGCTATCTGGCCGCCATCATACAAGCTTTGCTTAGTTTGGGGTCAGACGGTGTTGTGTGTGAATTGTCCACCAATATTTATTATTTATTTATTATTGATTTATGTATCGATGGTTGGTATACCTGCGTAGACGACGCCCGGGAAGAGGTCGTTCATGATGAGCGCCAGCGCGCGCGCGGACAGCATCCCGTGCAGCGCGCCCACGAACACCGTGCGCGTGGCCTCCAGCCGCGCCGAGCGCGCCGCCGCCCAGTTCGCGTCGCGCACCGCCCACGGGATCACCTGCACCTACACACAGAGATAACAAGATAACATCATCATCAACAGCCCACTGCTGGGACTCTGGGCCTTCTCTCGCAAGGAGAGAGTTAAGGCCATAATCCACCACGCTGGCCTAGTGCGGGTTGGCGGATGACATGACTTCGAAAGATTCTAGGTACATGTCGGTTTCCTCACGATGTTTTCCTTCACCGTTTTAAGTTAGCGGCATTACGCACATGACTTCGAAAAGACAGTGGTGCGTGTGGGGTTTGAACCCGGGGTCTCCGGATCAACAAGATAACAATCACTCTTATTTATTATCTACTAGCGGCCCATTCCGGCTGCGCTCGGATATTGTCATTTAAAGACTATTAATCGAAATAAAAACTATCCTATCTCTCAAGTTGGACCAGACTGCTCGCGGTGTGCCAATTTTATTTAAAATCGGTTAAGTAGTTTAGGAATCCATCGCGGACAAACATCGTGACGGGAGATTTATATATATTAAGATTTTATCCAATAAAAACAAAAACAGACTTCATAATACAAACACAAAAAACTTTATTGCCGTTTGTAATGTAGCTATAAGTTTGTAACATTTTAAAAGTAGAAGAGTTTTAGTTGGATTTTCTGTAAAATCTTGTTTTTGGAAGTGGAAACTTAGGGCGCATCAAAGATTTCCCCTGGGCTGTGAATCGAGTTCAAGCGTCACGTACGTAAATGAAACAAATTTTCGCGTATACTGACGATCTAGGTGCTCATGGCCTCGCCCTCCGGTTTCACTCGCGTAGTTTCCAAAGTAAGCTATCAAATTCCGAGTTGTAAGTTTTCACTTCTATCGACAGTTCCTATGACTACCATTTTTTTTACTTAGATTCTGTAAAAGAGTGGGTTTTAGTATGTTTTTTACGTCAGTAGTAATGTATGTACATACCTCCTTGGCGCGCATGCGGCGCTCGGCGAGCCGGTAGTACCAGGCGGCGCGCGCGGGCTCGCGGCGGCACGCAGCTAGCAGCGCGCGCACGCGGCGCTCCGACTCCAGCGTCACGTACGCGAACCCGCGCAGCGGACCGCCCAGCGCGCGCTCCGGCCACTCCACGCTGAAACACATACAACGTATTACCGACAAACATTCTATGTAACTTCTTTTTGATACTATAGATGGACAGAACAGGTGAAATTTGGTATGCAATAGAGGCCCCAGTGAAAAGAATGGCTTAAGCGCGTCGCTCACACGATCAACAGTCGAGGTGGAGTTGAGGAGCGGGCGTATCTTTACAAATGAATGGCAGTGCGCTCATATACAAGAGTTGCGGAGCGGGCGAGGTGGAGGCCGGGCGAGAGCGAGGTGCAGGCGCAGGAGGGGCGCTCAAGTGTGCGCCCGAGGCACGACTTGTTGCATGCGAAGCTGTATTTAGACGTTTTAAACACGCGTGACGATTTTGCCAACGTGAGACAAACGTGCAAATACGTAAAATGCGAAGGAAGCATAGCCTCGACTCCACGTAGAGGCCTATGGCGACGCCGCACCGCCACTAACGCGACTTCGCCTCGACTTACCAGTGAGCGACGCGCCTTAGCACACCGCGTCGATCGGTTCAGTGATACCATAGCCATAACAAAAATAAACTTGTTTGTGAGTAAGACTGCTTCGTCGGATAAAAGGTTCAATTTGGTTAAATAGGTACATTTACAAACGAAATTGATGATTTAATGGTTAAATTGAATATGGAATACTACTATGGGGAAATTCCATCTGCGACCTCACATATTTGTTAAATAGTATGTCACTAGATTACATGAACACAATTTTATACATATTTTAAATTAATTATAATCCGTTTGTTATAACAATCTGTATGCTATGTAAAATATTTAAGACAAATTGTTAAAAAAGTTACGTCTGGTCTAGTCGGGAGAACGACCCCTGCCGATCCGGAGACCCCACACGCACCACTGTCTTTTCGAAGTCATGTGCGTAATACCGCCAACTTAGTAGTGGTAAGACTCTTGGCAGAGTCCGCCTGGAGAAGGACCACACCTTTGCTAGTTATTCTACCGCCAAGCAGTAATGTGGAAACATTACTGTGTTTCGGTTTGAAGGCCAATGTTTCCAGATAAATTACAGGGCTTAGAGATACAACAACTTAGATCTCTAGGTGGCGAGCGCAGTGCAGTGCTAGGTAATGATTTGGACTCTGTTCCAATAGCTGCGTGTTACTGTGCTGTACTGTGGCAGGCATGTTGCTTACCATCAGGCACATGTCCTGGTCGTCTCGTCACACTTTATTTAAAAAAAACTTAAAACTGAAGGAAAACATCGTGAGGAATCTCAGCAGTGGGAAAATTATGTGGGCTGTTTATACTGTTAAAAAAACAGTTACAACAATGTTTTACGAGTACATAAAGTTCACTTACTGCACGGGTCCGAAGGTGCTGAGCGCGTTGGCGAGCGTGCTCTCGTTGGTGTCCCACGGCAGGCCTCCGATGAACAGCTTGGAGCTGTAGTCGCCCTCGGGCTCCGCCCCGCGCGCCGGCAGCTGACCCGACCAGCGGAGCACGGAGCACCCGTTACGGCTCACAGCGCCACCTGCAAATATTAAATTAAAAAAAATTATACGTTTTGGAAATTCGCCGAAGTTGGTTGTAGAAAATGTTGCATTTGTATAGGTAGATAAACTCCCAAGACAACTTAAAAAAATTGGCAGTCATAGGAACTGCCGATAGAAGTGAAAACTTATAACTCTAAATTTGATAGCTCACTTTGGAAACTACACGGGTGTAACTGGAGGGCGTGGGCCTGGCCATCATGGAATGGCCATCTAGAAATGCGTCAGCATTTCCCATTGGCTGATGCATTTCTAGATGGCCAATAGCCATGGTCCAGAGTTTACCCGAAGATGTCTTAACATACCCGAGCGTGACGCTAGAATTCAATTTGAAGCCTACGAAAAATCTGTCTAGACGCGCCTAACTTTTCACTTCAAAAACAATCTTAAAATATACCTAGTACGAGGTATATTAAATCTTAACAATTTATTTTCTTCGAAATAACAAAAACAGACTTCAATTTAAAACTCAATTCAGACACGAATTTCATAAGAAGCAATCACTATGTCCTCGATTTGAAAGTAAATTTTAATTCTGATCATATTTCGAAAACGAACAATGAAATCTATATGGGACTATCTCTGAACTATGCTCTCCCAAACAAAAATATAATATGGCATAGGAACTGCCGATAGAAGTGAAAACTTGAAACGCGGTTGAAAACGGAGGGAGTGGGCAATGAGTATGACCAATGGGCCATGGGGTCCCGAGTTTACCCGAAAATGTCTTGTTCCCGAGCGTGACGCTAGATTCAATTCACAGCCTATGAAAAATCTGCCTGTAGCGCGCCTAAAGAGGTTTTTACTTTACAGAAACTGATCCACAATTGAAGCTGTTTCGTAACTGATCTATTTATCAGTATTTGCATTAATGATATATTCCGAAAATTCGTCATAAAGCATAAGTAGCTAATTTAATGTTCCCACTGCTGGAAAGGAGAGTCGATGCTATAAACCACGAACACAGAATAAATATTAGTACAGAAGCCTCACTTACCGAAAACAATTATATCAATAGAGACTCTTGCTGGGACACAACAAAGTTCAATTCAGCTCGCAATAACTGTCGCGATTTTCAAATAAACATTTGCGCTCTTTCTAACGCGTAACTCTCTCCCTGTCTAGCGCGGAGGGTTGTCGACATCTAATAACAATATGCGCGGGAAACGTGTTGCGCGAGCGCTCAGCCGTGCGTCCGACAACCGACTGGCACTTGTTCCCTGGGAGGGACGGTCTAGCTGTAGGCTAAAACCGCGCGACCTTGAGCGAGTGAGGATGCACTGCCACGACACTGGCCAACTAAGAGCCGGCGGATGTTAGACTTTCACACAGAAGTTTACCACTACAAACATTTTAATTAGACCTTTGTTATCCCACTGCTGGGCTAGTCTTCCCCAAAACCCTCCACTTAAAAATCGTTTAAACGTTCCGAGCTATTCTTTCCAGCGCGTTGTGTACGCGCTGGAAAGAATAAGTGCTAAGTGCAGTAATTCAGTTTTAATTTAAGTCTTTAGGGAAAAAGCTCTAAAAATAAATGAAAAAATGTAGATTTATCGTTTGTACTTACAGAAAGAGGCTCGGCGGCCGATGGTTTCGCCACGGTTGCACTCTTCCCGCAGCTGGATACTGTTGGACAGGTGTGTCGCCCACTGTTCCTGGAAGATAGCACAAATGAAATTAAAACTTTATTTATTAATTGATTTGTTTCAATTATTTTGTAGTCGAGATCTCACTGGAATGGCGGCGTAGGTAAAATAAATAAATATTGGTGGACAATTCACACACAACACCATCTGACCCGAAACTAAGCAAAGCTTGTATGATGGCGGCCAGATAGCTGATATAATACTTATATAGTTTTAAATACATACTTATTATACATAGAAACACCCAGACAGTGCAACATTTGAATTCATCACAAATATTTGCACTGGGTGGGAATCGAACCCACGACCCTCGGCTTCGCAGACAGAGCTACTACCAAGCCACGAGGGCAGTCAAAGCTTTATGCTCGAGCTACACGAAGCTAGGATAGCAAGCTAGTACTTCTAGCTGCTTCGTGTAGACAACGCCAAGCAACGCTGGTTTCGTCTAATCGTTATGTCAAATGATAGTCGCGGTCTCCGGTGGCGGTCGCGGCGCGAACCTGCACCTTAACCTTGACGCGTGCGTCGGCGCGTCGCATTGCTGCTCTGACGCCAAGTTAAAAGCATGTCGGTGACGAACTCGCAAGACTACCCTACCAAATAGTGGGTAGAGAGATTTTCACTTTAAAGAAAACAGCAATTAAATCTCTGCACTATCCCTCGTTATCGAGTACACCAGTCTCGTCTAGAAACTGGTTTGGTAAGTAGGTAAGCATAAGCAGCCTAATAAATGTTCTCCCACTGCTGGAACTTAGGGCCTTCTCTCGCAAGGAGAGAAGTCTAGGCCATAATCCACCACGCTGGCCCACTCCAGGTATGTTCGTTGATAAGGCAAGCAAGGTAAGTAGGTAATATATGTAGTAAACGTTACCGGTGGGTCATAAGGTATCTGCGTAGCCGAACTCCAGTTCCGTGCGTTCGGACTCATGGCACCGCCTCCACTCATCTTCAGGGCCTCCTAGAAAATTTAAAAGTTTACCTAATTATATTTCCTAAAATATATTAAATTTAAAACACCCGACTGCAAAAAACCAACATCAAAAACGTATCTATCTAAGGACACTTGGGTGATTGAGCAGAATCTAACGATACATATCTAATTGTCACAATCCAGCCAGCCGTTTGGAAGATACGTGGGACTAAAGAAATTTACAAACATACAGGATACGCGCGAAAAACGTAAAACCCTTATTTCAATCGGGTAAAAATCAAACATGAAAATTTTAAACAGCACACTAAAATATCAAATATAAAGTTAAAATGTCGCTCTTCAATAAAATATGATTTTTAATTACGCCTCATTTTCTTACGTTAGTCATCAATTTAATTCTACGGACTGACCTAACAGGAAGAGTAGGTATATATCCCTTCCCAAACCATGAGAAGCTTATTTATCCTAAGAAATTAAGTACTGTAACAACAGAACAAAAAGTTCAGAGTTTGGGGGACAGTTTTAAATATAAATAAAAGTTTTTAAAAAAGGAACATTTTTCACACCACTTGGCTTCAAACTAAACAAACTTTTACTATGGGCGCCAGGTGGCCGAAATACATATGTAGTGGTAGGACTCTTGGCAGAGTCAGTCTGGGAAAGCACCACATCTTTGCTAGTTATTCTACCGCCAAGCAGTTATGTACAAACATTACTGTGTTCCGGTTTGAAGGGCAATGTTTCCAGAGAAATGACAGGGCTTAGATATAATATCTTAGATCTCTGACAAGCACAGTGCAGTGCTAGGTAATAATTTAGACTTTCATTTTCCAATAGCTGCGTGTAACTGCCGTTATGTGGCAGGCATGTTGCTTACCATTAGGCCCATGTCCTGCTAGTCTCGTCACTATGCAATAAAAATAAAATCGATATAGTTGGAAATAAAATTTATTATACACAAGACTAACCGCCGCTAACTTAAATCGGTGGAGGAAAACGTCGTAAGGAAACCAACATGTACCTACAATTTTTCGAGGTTATGTGTCATCCACAAACCCGCACTGGGACAGCGTGGTATTATGACCCTGGGTCTCTCTTTTTGCGAAAGAATGCTCCGAGTTCCAGCAGTGGAAACATTTAGTGGGCTGCTTATACAGACACCCAGAAAACAAATATATATAATTTTACTAGCGGCCCATTCCGGCTGCGCTCGGATATTGTCATTTAAAGACTATTAATCGAAATAAAAACTATCCTATCTCTCAAGTTGGACCAGACTGCTCACGGTGTGTCAATTTAATTTAAAATCGGTCAAGTAGTTTAGGAATCCATCGCGGACAAACATCGTGACAGGAGATTTATATACATTAAGTTTTATTACATAAATACTTGCACTGGGTGGGAATCGAACCCACGACCTATGGCTTCGAAATCAGATTTGCGTTGGTAGTAAGTTTGCCGCTAGGCTAACCAATAGGTAAATCGTTAATTTAGAAGACAGCCTTTCTACCATAAAACAAGCATAGGAAAATGGTACTTACTAGAGAGTTAACAAGGTCCTGTATGCCATGTTCGGTGCCATCGACGAGTACGCTTTGTGCGAGTCCGTCTTGGATTCCGCCCGGATGCGCACTCTCGCTGGAAATGCAAAAATACAGACAAATTACTACACAAACCTAATACACGCAAATATGTTTTTTGAAGTAGAAGGACTCTTTGCAGAGTTCGCCTGGGGTAGTACCACACCTTTGCCAGTTATTCTACCGTCGATCAGTAATGTAAATACATCACTGTGTTCCGGTTTGAAGGGCTATAATTTCCAGTGGAATTGCAGGGCATAGAGATAAAACTTATACCTCGGGGCGACGAGCGCAGTGCAGTACTAGGTAATGATTTGAACTCTTTTATGTTCCATTAGCTGTGTGTCACTGCGGTGTTATGGGCAGGTTTGTTGCTTACCATCAGGCACATGTCCTGATCGTCTCGATACTCGAAAACTACACAAAATATATTTCAAAAATACGGGTCTACCGTCAATTGAACTTTCAGGAAATTCTACTAAAATAACATTTCGTAGTCTGCTTTTGACCGCCTACTCGCCTTATGGTAAGCTAAGACGTTGTCGAAGGCTGCTCCTACTATTCCCGCTATTAAACAAGATAAGCGCAAAAGATCGTTTCGTGGCGATATATATTTATCTGGAAACAACCTTTACAATCATATCCTTACCAGGCCAGAGAAGGTAAGCAAATACGAAGACAATGGTTTCCAGTAATTTTGCTTTATTCAAAAGTGGAGCATATTTAGCAGACGAGACAATAAAATAACTGGATCCAAAATTTAATTAGCACGTAATACGAATAAGTTGTATGTTCTAATATTTTAAATTACTTTGTAAAACCAGCAGCACCCTGCATTTACCCGCGTATTTCCCGTTACCGTTGTTTTCTCTAGCCTAGGTGTACTTCCAGATTTTAATCTAACTGTTCCAGATTCCAACCCGATCCGTTCATACGTTAAGTGATTGAGCAACAAACATCCAAACATTGACATTTACAATATAATTGACAGACTTTAAAATGTAAACTCTGACAGACCTTACAAAATTTGATTCATTAAATTTGTGAAATTTTCGATAACATCGTTCGTATCGATCGTATTCGATCGTAAGTTTGGTTTGTTAACATTTCAAAAACCACTATACCGATTTCGATAAAATGTATAAGATACCTCTGAACCAAGATCTACCAAACAAAAAAACATCAAAATCGATTCAGAGTTATCGCGTTACATACAAGAACCGAATTGAGAACCTTTATTTAAGTCTTAAGTAAAAATAGTTACCTGAAGCTGGCGAAGTCCCGATGCGGCGCCGGCGGGAAGCAGTGCGACGGGACCAGAGCCCCCGGCGACGGCGCCGGCACGGGGCTCCCGGCGCGCTCCCACGACCGGTCCGCCCAGTTACCGCTCCCCTGGAAAATCAGTCTCTTGAGATTGACCAAAGCGTGATGGCATAGCGACGAGAATATACTATTCACAAGAGTGGTTCATATTTCACGAGGTCGTAGATTCGAATGCCACCAGCACGTTTTAGTATCTTTCGAAGTGCTAATGGACAAGTTTACAATCTCCCAAGTTTCTCATCAGCACTGGCTTTAACAGTGAAGAAAAAAATTAGGAAATCGGTATGTTCCAAGAAGCTTTCAAGGCGTCCGCTAACCGGCACTTGGCCTCCGCGATGTATTATAGGACTATACTTTTCTTGATAGAGGAGAGGTCTCGGATCCCAGATGCGAGAACAAAGCGGGCTGCTTTTGGTTATTGCACAGCTTGTCTAATGTCAAATAACATCAGGATAAACTAGACTTGTTATAAATCAGGCTTCGCCAACAGAACAAACGGTATTGACAAGGCCTCATTAATGTGTCCGCCTAGGAAAGGGCCATCCATTCTACAGATAGAGTAGTAGTATGCAAAGCAGTAATATGCAAAGATTACTATGTTCCTGTTTGAAAGGCAAAGTTTCCAGAAAAAAATTACAGTACAAGATCTTTATGTCCAGGCTACGAGACCAGTTCAAAGTCCAGGTAAAAGGGGCAGACGGGTCACTTACCATCAGGCGCAATTCGTGCAAGTCCCGTCACCAAAACGTAAAAAGTCCGCCTGGGGAACTACCACACCTTTGCAGAGTTATTCTACCCCCAAGAAGTAATGGGCAAAATGTATTTTGTTCCGGTTTGAAAGGCAACGATTCCAGAGAAATGACGGGGCTCAGAGATATAATATCTTAGATCTCCGGGTGACAAGCGCAGTGCAGTGCTAGGTAATGATTTGAACTCTTCATGTTACAATAGCTGCTTTTCACTGTGCTGTTATGTGGCAGCCATGTTGCTTACCATCAGGCACATGTCCTGCTAGTTTAGTCACTATACTATACAAAAAAAAATCTGAAGGATTTGTGTATAGTGCAGAACTTAATTTTCAATGAGTGCAAATCACTAGCACTGCACTCCAAATTCATTAAACAAATAATTATCTTTCATTGTGATCATTTCTTCTTAGCCTGTCATTTCTCTCTAAACTTGTGTACATTATGAAAACTGATACATCCGATTAGGAAAGCTGAAAATTTTATAAACTTTCGTAATATTCGGATAAATATTTGAAAAACTTAAATATACAAGAATACGTAGAATGCTACATCGTGTTAACATTGGTATTTTTTTAGAAAATCGTAAACTAGAGACATCACGCAAAATAACCCACTTGTTTCCACTACTGGGCAATCTCTCATAAGGAAAGTAATTATTATTATTGAACTAGTAAATTTGTACTATCAATTTTTACTTTTAGGCAGAATTCCAATAAGATTGTGATAAGATTTTCTCGCCTCTAGGTCCACGTCTAGGTACGCACGTACGCACTATGGCGTACATAAGCGGTAAGTAAATAAAAACTACAACAGTAGAGACCTTTCCTAAGAATCGAAAAAATATTAAAGTAATTAAATCCAAAATAAAACCTAATTCAAACTAACGCAATAGAAACAAAAAAGTAAGTCTGCCAACTGGCCCTATCAAAGATCAAAGCAATCCAAAGTCGAGGAGGCATGAAAGAGATCGTCTAGTCAAGCTATCCGGAGCAGGCCGGCCGATTAAACGGAGCCTTGGCTTGGCCTACACAAATAATATTAAATCGCAGCTGCATGCCAATACCGCACTACACGCTGCCAAGTAAGCGATTGCAGATAGTATTGTCAGTTAAATTTTAAGAAACCTGTAGAAAAACTAAGTCTACGGCCCGGTACAAGTTTTACACCAATTTCGTAATAGAAGCTGCTGTTCTGTAGAAGGCGTAACCCAACGGATAAAACCTTAAGTGCCTCAAAGTAGAGTGACCTACCAGCTGAACGTGCCCTTTCGTATACCGCATCAAACATTTAATATTAGGCAGAGTGTAAAGAGACGATGTAAACTTCAATTCAAAAGCTAGGTAACAAAAATTTTACAAAAAATAGCTCTTTAGAGCTGAACCAAAATTTTGGAGAAAGTGGCCTCTTCGCTAAAATATAAACTAATTGTCAAGGTGTCTTATTTTATGAAGTAAATTTCTTATCTAACGGCTAGATTTAAAAAAAGGAAGGTGTAGACCGACCCACAAATCTGCAACTTAAAATTTTGTAAGCCCGTAGATCTACATTTATCATGGTACGGTTGGCAACAGAATTGCACACGAGACAACTTAGAGCTATTAACTTGTACGGTTTAAATTAAGAATCGCAGTTCTGGTAGTGGCACTTAATTTGATGGATGAGGGTACTCTGCTAAATTGTGACGCATATGGCGCGGGGAGAAAGATTTCGCTTACGATAAGTAGGTAGTTAAGAACTGCAATAACATTGAAAAGATTTGGGGAAAGAGTTATTCCCAACAAAATCTGCGATGGAACATCAATGAGGTTAGAAAGTCTTTAAAAGGAAATAATTTTCAAACTACACGAGTTACGACATAATTACACCAGTTCTGCAAACTTCACATTTTGATAGATGACTGTTATAAGTGCCAAGCAATTTAAAATAAAGCATTGCAGAACGCAAAAAGATTTATTTGCAAATATGGGTGGTAGTCCTAGAAATTATTGCGTTCGAGGAGAAAAAACTTAATTTCATATATTTGCACTTTTAGAATATTGTATTACAGGTCTTGTTAATAAAATTGTCATCATAGCAATCGCCAAAATAGATTTACAGGAAGTAACTTTGTTGGATTCCCTACTGAACCGAATTAAAATAACCTGGATTATTTATGCTTAAACATAACTGCCTAAATTGGCCCTACAAAACTACGAACATTCCAGACGCAATAGGCTATGAAGCCGAATCCAACAGCTATAGAAGCTAATGCAAGTGCAGTTCGGCCTGCATGCCACTTGGCACGGGCACGCCATTATATCCAACGCTGGCACATCTTGACTGCCATTAACTGCCTTCAAACCGGATGTCGTACGGTACATTATGAACAGACAATAAAAACTACTAGAGCATTGTGCTTAAAATTTGATTTAAGTGCCGCGTTGGCTCTGTATTGCAATAAGAATGTAGGGATATAGTTGGCGCCCAACTTGGGACAAACAGATTGAATTTGCTATCTTTAAGATGTATACTCGAGTAAAATGTAAGAGGTTTTATATATCTTTCAAAATACAATACCTACGTAATCTTCGAAAAAAAAAAGTCCAAAACTGAGAAACAGAAAGTTCAAAACTAGTTTAAAAATGTCCAACCATTAAATTAAAATTAAATTATCCATTGAATAAAAATAAAGCTTTAAAGAAAAAAAGTAAGGTACTCACGATTTGTGCGGTAGCAGAAGCTCCAACGGGGTCAGCGAGCATCGTGTCCACTAGCTCTGCGATGGTCCAAGACGATCGAGAAACGCTGGGGCCTCCACCCCCGCGACTGTTATCCTAGTAATTTGTAAAAATTAGATAAATCGGAATAGGGAACATACTATCTTGAATGCGTATTGGAAAAGCCTTTCATTAACAAAATTGGAGGTGTTTTAGTAAATATTCGAAGTTCTGGTTTTCAAAATTTAACACTGCATCCAAAATGAAGTCTGGTATAGCCGAAATAAACTTCAAACTTGCGTAGAACAGGTAGTTTGTAGACTGCAGAGTGAAGGTAGTCTCGAAATTAAAAAAAACTTTTTTCATACTAATTAGAGAACTCTAAAAACAAAAAGTACATTGCAAAGTAAAAATAAAACTTTAAAGAGAAAGAAGAAAAACTTACCTGATCTAGCAGCGGCATAGATGCCGCAAATATTTCCGAAAGTTCCAAAGTAGACGGCCGGGCAGCGTAACGACCCAGAGTGTGTTCGCGCCGGCTTCTCAAAAGCGACTAAAAGTGGTATGAGAAATCAGTGAAGCAAGAAGCCGCTTTCTCCCCACCGTCGTCCGACCAATCGCAGAGGGAGGTTAGCCCCGCCCACTTGTTACTATGTTCATAACACTGTTGAAAAGTTTTGTGAATTTGCTAAAATTACCTACTAATTAACATTTTTTTAATGAAAACATTGACTTAATAGGATATATAAGATTTTTAATCATATATTATCATTTTTAATAAACGTTAGAATACACTTAGAAGGAAGTTTGCAATTTGATAAAGTCCCATATCCGGAAACTTTACAACTTCATAAAACGACTGACTACTTCATCATGTCTAAACTATCTACAAAATATTTTAGAGACAAAATATTAAACCCCCAAATAAATTTATAGCATGTAATTTTTTTCTATTTAGTACCCATGTAACTTATAACTTTGTGCAGAATTTAAATCCTTCAAAATGGTAGTAAAACAAAATGGCGCATGCGTACTAGAAAAAGGAAACATGTTTGCAATACTCTTTAAAATTGTATAGAGAAATATTAGTAACGATTATTTTAATATTCTAAATAAAATATACTAAGAAGAACGCATTAATTAACAATGAAGATAAAAACGTTTATAGAATTATTAAAATTATTTTTTCTACAGGATTTTGGCATCGCGCTTTGTAATTAATTTGCCTATTTTATTATTTCTGAATATGAATGGAAAATAAAATATGTTTTTTTTTTGTTTTAAGGCATCACGTTGTTCAGTTTTTATTTTATTTTCTGCCTACTGAACTACAGGCTAGCGTAGAAGGCACAGGGCCTTATTATCCCAAACTTACTAACTATACTTACGCACATACCTAAGTAAAGCATACCATAAGCATACCTGCTCAAAGTAGTTCATTACGCCATAACCACCACTTACGAGATATTTAGCATTGGTAGGTAACTTTTGTGTCATAACCACCACTTAAGAGATATTTAGCTAGGGATGTTGGTAGGTAACTTTTGTGTCATAACCACCACTTATGAGATATTTAGCTAGGGATGTTGGTAGGTAACTTTTGTGTCATAACCACCACTTAAGAGATATTTAGCTAGGGATGTTGGTAGGTAAATTTTGTGTCATAACCACCACTTACGAGATATTTAGCTAGGGATGTTGGTAGGTAACTTTTGTGTCATAACCACCACTTAAGAGATATTTAGCTAGGGATGTTGGTAGGTAACTTTTGTGTCATAACCACCACTTATGAGATATTTAGCTAGGGATGTTGGTAGGTAACTTTTGTGTCATAACCACCACTTCGAGATATTTAGCTAGGGATGTTGGTAGGTAACTTTTGTGTCATAACCTCATAACCACCACTTAAGAGATATTTAGCTAAGGATGTTGGTACGTAACTTTTGTGTCATAACCACCACTTACGAGATATTTAGCTAGGGATGTTGGTAGGTAACTTTTGTGTCATAACCACCACTTACGATATATTTAGCTAGGGATGTTGGTAGGTAACTTTTGTGTCATAACCACCACTTACGATATATTTAGCTAGGGATGTTGGTAGGTAACTTTTGTGTCATAACCACCACTTACGATATATTTAGCTAGGGATGTTGGTAGGTAACTTTTGTGTCATAACCACCACTTACGAGATATTTAGCTAGGGATGTTGGTAGGTAACTTTTGTGTTAACTCCCTGCATTGGACAATTTAGCTGTGAACATCAAATGCTTGTACCAAACTGTTATGCCCGAGCTACACGAGGCAAGTTTTTCAGGCCAGTGTTAGTAAGGTAGTACTTCTAGCAGACAAAACCAGCGTTGGGTAGCGTTGTCTACACGAAGGTAGACGTACTAGCTTGAAAAACTAGCTTCGTGTAGCTCGGGCTCGGGCTCGGTCTATCAATACATCGATTCAGAACGTGTACCGAAAAGTTACTAAACCATTTCTTATTCGGACTTAGAATACTGGCAGTTAGTACCTAGCACTTAAATATGTTTCGACCTTACTTACTGAATATATCAGTCTATCAATTAGTAGGTATTTATGGGTATTAGATACGAAAATTATTATCGCTTTCAAAAGGACCTATTGGAGTTGATCTCAATAGCCTCTATTGCCTACCGAGCTGTAATCTATCAATACTGTAAGGTTTAAGGCAATAAAGGAATAACATCGAATAGGATTTTCGGGTGAAGGGAGAAAATCTGACCAGAAACGTTTAAACCCTAAAACCTGTCCAATGCTCGTCTATGTCTAATATTTATTTTTTGAAGCATGCACGTTTCTTAGACGCCTATTTGCAGGTTTTTAGGGACCTGTGGGAATTGGCCTCTCATGATCTCCACTGCCTACCAAAGTGTGTGATAGCCAAATAATAAATAAAGTGGCCAGTTGCAGCAAGTAACATTATATACATAGTACACATAGTTCTTGTAGTTCGTTGTAACTTTGATCGAAGTTTCAATAATAGTGTATTTATGACGTACTAAAAAAAAACTACTTAGCAGATCGAAATCAAACTAATTTTCGTTGGTAGTTTACATGGTAATGTACATCATATATTTTTTTTAGATTTTTCAGTCTCTTACTTTAGAAGTTAGAGGGGGGGGGGGACACATTTTAACACTTTGGAAGTGTCTCTCGCGCAAATTATTCAGTGTAGACGAAAATGATTTTAGAAACCTCAACATCATTTTTGAAGACCTATCGATAGATAACCCACACGTGTAGGTTTGATGAAAAAAAAGTTTTTGAGTTTCAGTTCTCAGTATGGGGGGCAACCCTAATTTATCTTTTTTTTTTAATTTTTCTGTTGAAATCTTAATGCGGTTCACAGAATACATCTACTTACCAAGTTTCAACAGTGTAGTTCTCATAGTTTCGGCAAAAAGTGGCTGTGACATACGGACGGACAGACAGACAGACAGACATGACAAATCTATAAGGGTTCCGTTTTTACGTTTTACGGAACCCTAAAAAGGGTTGCACAGGCCATCTTTATTTAGCGAAAGGATTCATTGTATTCATTGCAATGAGATGAACAATTTTCATGAGAGGAAATTGTGATAGTAAATTTGTGATGATTATTCTTGGCTCTAGACCATTTGTTCTTTAAATAAGAGTACAACGAATCCCTTTTGACTTAGCACAGGTTATCTGTCTTATCCTGTATGTTTTGGCGAATCTTACTACTATTATAAACGCATTTTTTTAAAGATTATATGGATTGTATGTGTTACTCTTTCACGCAAAAACGTCTAAAGGGATTTGGATGAAATTTGGTACATAGATAGATAATGGAATAACACATGGGCAATTTATTATCCCGGGAAAATAGCGGGATCGGGAACTACGCGGGTGAAACCGCGGAGCACTGCTAGTAAATAAAAAAGTGCTAAAGCATTTTTCATTTAACATACAATTTTAAAAACCAAAACCAACCCTTAATATTACAAATACCTTTAATAAAACCACATCATAAATACAAGAACATTTTATTAACTTTACAACAATTGGAATAGTTAATACATTTCATAAATAACATCTACGTAAATCAGCAGCCCACTAAATGTTACCACTGCTGGGGCTCGATGCTTTTCCTAAATATAGAGTCAATGCCATGATTCATCAGCCTGGCCTGGCCAGTTTCTCGCGATGTTTTCCTTCGCCATTAAAGCTTGTGACCTTACGATTGTAAAATGGGACGTTTTAGATGAATAACATGTTCACAAAGATTCAAATTAAAGGTGAAGGTGATGTGTAAAATTCTGTAACCACGTTGTACACTTTTTTGTTCACAAAATCTTATGGATATATACAGAGGTGTCAGTATAAGTAACAGTGTTGCGAATTCAATTGTTTTTCTCATTTCAAAATCCACGCGCATAAAGCTTTTTTCATTTCCAAAAGATTCCGGCGGATTGAAGGTCCTCTTTCTGCTGACGACGCCATCGGTCGGTTCGTACAGCGAGCGTTGGCTGCATCAACGAAGACTATTTCAAAGTTCAACTTACAGATGGCCATCAGGGACTTAGACTTAGAGAGTTTCCGTTAGTCTTTTCGGAGACTTAGAAAATAACAAAAACTGACTAAAAAGCACTAGAATTAGGTTGAAAATGTAGGGAACATTTGCTACTTTAACTCCCGCTGTTTTACTTTACTTCTCCTAATCCAAGATGTTATACATATACATATGTTGAAAAACCAAATAACAAAGGTCAAACACTAGTATTAGGTTGAAAATGTAGAGAACACGTTCCATTGCAGTTCGGCAGTAAACAAGTGTATACAAAATTACGATATTGCTTCAACGTTGTATGATAGATACTGTTTCGTGACCTTTGTCATTTGGGTCCTCTTTTTTTTAAGCATAATTCTTGGGTTAGAAGAAAAGAGAATTGAACGGTTAGGAGTTTAAAAAGGCGTGTGTGTTTTGTTTACGCTACATACGCTTTCTGTTATATATTTTTCAGGGGGCACACGACGTATTTTAAAAGAGCAGACGATGCGAGTTTCAGGAACGCGCGTGTATTCTGCGCCGTAGATGCTGATCTTTGCGTTTGTATAAGCAAATATAATTATGTATATTCTAGAGCGCGTAAAACGCGATAAGAACGCGCGCGTGAAGCCCGTTCGAAACTCGTTTGAAGAGTACAGTACAAAGAAGAGTCATCGTACAACTGACGAGGACTATTTAATCAAAACGTAGAAGCTACTAGAGAATACATGGCGTCTTTATCGCAGTGTCTGCGATGCAGTGAACGCGCGGTTCACGATGCCTCCATGTGCTTAGGTTACAAAGTTGCGTTCGAATCTCGTTTGAAGCGGGTATACGCGCGTCATATGCGCGTCGCGTCGTCTGCACGTTTAAAGTACCACAGTCTCACATTTTTTTCAATTCCGTCACGCAGAAAATTCCTTTTATATTCTCCAAGCCTACCGTAAGGAACTTTGTTCCAATAAAGATTATAGTTACGAACCTATAACACCAAACTGTATCCTCCGATTTCTTTACCATTCGTTTTTTGATTTGCCAAGTAGAAGCAATTTCAAAACTTTTAAATCTGGTACAACCTTGCTCTTTGTTCTATCGGACTCGGTATTACGAAAAAGGGAGATCGTTTCATGGGCGATGTATCAAACGAAGAGGTTCGACTCTGGAATGCGTTGACTGATTGGGTTTTTCCCGATGGTTACAATCTTGGTGTCTTCATACCATGGTTCGTTTTCTTCAAGGTAAACACGCTCCATCATAGACCGCATCAGTGCTTAACATCAGGCGGGATGCCGGTCAAGTGTACACCTATTGTTTAGAATAGAATGACGTAACAATATATTTTACTAACTTGTAGAAAAGGGTAATGATAATTTAAAGCCAAGGTATGGCCAATGTTTGCAAAGTATTCAGTATTTTTGTTACGACGGCTAAAGACGGGAGCGTCCATTGTCAGTCATTCGCATTTTCAGTCCAGGACTGTGAACACGTATTCTTTCGGTCAGGAACCTTACCGCGCGGACGCGATATAATTGTGCTTCGATTAAGGTTGTAGACGCCGGGTGTCGAATTTGGACATTGTTCTTGAAAAAAGGATTTCAGTGCTTCGGAAGGAAACCGACCACAGAACGAGGGCGGTCGGAAGGAGCCCGAACGCACCTCGGATAACGGCTGACAAGTATCGTACCGTATATTTATTTATATTATAAAATTAGCTACACGGGGAACGGGATAGATTCGAGGGAATTTAGGTTTCAGACACCAGGTTCCAGGTTCCAGGTTCGTCTAACCAGAGGAACCTGGTTAGACGAGGTACCGTGTCCTAATTACATATTTATTAGTTTAAGAAAACGCCCCAGTCGTTATACTGGGTGGTAGCAGAGTTTAGTTAGTAAGTTTAATCATCTAACCACTGCCGGTCAGATCGCGGCGGATTCCCTGGCTAATCGGAGTTTAGAAAACATGCGAGGAGGGCAGTAAGTGATCATTCAGTATTCTCATTAGGCTTGGTCGCTAGTTTTCAATTAAGATGATAGTTACGAAGCTTTGTTTTTTTTTTTGAACGCTTTGTACCTACGCAATTTGAAAGTAGTATTCACGTATCGAGTGAGAGTGGCAGCGACCGCGCACGCGCGCGAAGTCGGAACGGGTCGCTACTTTGGAATTAAGACGATAGTAGCGAAGCTACAACACCAAACTAAATCCTTGCAACCCTAAGAACTCCATTTTATAGGGTTTTTTTAAGAGGTTAGTTAGTGATATTCAGTCTTGCAACCCAAACAGCGGCACCATAAGCGCGCGGGCGCGGCACGGCACCGCGCTCGTCAACGTAGATGTACGGCAGCCGAGGAAGGTAGTGAGAGAGAGTGGTCATTCAGCCTTGTAGCCCAAAGAGAGGCGCCAGTATCTCGGCGGCTCGCGTGAGTCTAAGCCGGAACGGGTCACTACTTTGGAATAAAGGCGACAGCTACAACACCAAACTATATTCTTCAATTTTGTCACCATTCGTTTTTTGTCTTGGAACCCTATGAAATCAATTTCAAACAGTTTTTTTGATGAGGGTAGTTAGTGATTATTCAGTCTTGCAGCCCAAACAGCGGCGCCAGTATCTTCCCCGCGGCGTGCAGCGGCGGCGGCGCGCGCGGCCGCGGCACGGCGCCGCGCTCGTCCGCGTAGATGTACGGCAGCCGGAGCACCCAGTACGCGGACGAGGACAGCTTCACGGGCGCGGAGCCGCTCGGCTGCGGCACGAACACGGGCCCGCCGGGGACTGGCTGCACCTGCGAGAACAACACACAACATTCTATACACTAACTCATTAAATTAACACTTTAAAACGGTGTATTAACGAAAACATATCCGTTGAAAAGTTTGTAGTGGCGGCCATCTTGGATTTCAAATCTTTGTCTTGTACAGTAAAAGCTAATTATTCGCGCTTCCCTCAATCGCGGACTAAAGAAAATGCTACCCACATTCGTGGCTGAAGATTTCTTTATTCGCAGATCTAATGGGTTCGTAGGTATACCTATTTGTATTTAAAAGGGATTCGGTATTCTAGATCTTTTTACAACTACGTCTAAAACATTGTGTTCTTAAAATCAGTACTACCTCGCGCGCTACGCAGGTGCCGTTACGTTTTACTAAAATCTGGCCCCAGATCTGGCCGTTAGGGGTGGTCGCGGTTCCCCTACAATCCCAAACAAGGGTCGAGGGTGACGTGACACACGGGCACGGTACCTTGGGGTCGAGCGTGACGTGTGCGGGCGCCTTGGGAGTGACGACGTGCACGCGCGCGAGCGCGGCGGGCGGCGCCGCGCGGCACACGCACGGCACGTACACCGGCATGTCCGCGCCGGCCAGCCGCGCGCCCGCGCCGCCCGCGCCGCCCGCCGCCGGACCGCCGCCCGACGTCACCGTCTCCGGGGACGACATCATGAACCTGATGCGACGGAACAATGTGGCTGATAAGAACGCACGGCAGAAGTTAAAACTAAAATAAATACAAATTGGTAGTCTAGGAACTGCCGATAGGAGTGAAAACTTTGTAACTCAGTATTTGGTAAACTACGCGGGTGAAACCGGAGGGCGTAGTCATGAGCATGACCATGGCCTACTCTAAATCTAGCTTTTGAAATTGCGATGCACTCATTATTTAATTCGCAAAACAAATATCTACTATTAAATAAACGTAGTCTGTAAGTTTTTATTTATTCAGGGCCATATTGGGTTGTTGTTGCCTTTTTACAAAGCAATCTGTTTTCGCTTTAGTGTTTCGATCCGTAATAAACGAATAATCTTGAACCCCGCCGATGGGGGCTTTCTCATCACGCCACCGAGGCGGAGTTCTTGAAACGGACGCGGGTAAATATTTTTATCCGAACTATTCTATAGTATCAAGCTGAAAAGGTTAATGTTTGAACGCGTTAATCTCAAGAACTACAGAGCCGATTCCAAAATAAATTTCACCGTAGGATATGTACGTGATCCCTGAGTGCTGTAGGCTATATTATATTATGTAAGACGGGCGAAACCGGGGCCGACCGCCAGTATCGAACAGCCCTACGTTACATAATATATACACTACAGGTTGGCATATACACGAGCGGCGTCTATTGTCCGTGTAGTAGTTAAAACACGCTGTCTGATCTGACGAAGTCATGTACTCACTTGTTGATTTGCCTATAATTAAAAGTTTACAATACCATTTCCCCTGTTTTCCTTTGTTTCTCCTAATCCACGAACTATGTTAAAAAAAAATCCAAAGTGGAGTGGCTAAATTAAATTAAATTAAAAAAAATATTGGCAGTCATAGGAACGGCCGATAGAAGTGAAAATGTATAACTCAGAATTTGAAGCCTACTTTGGAAATAACACGGGTGTACCGGATGGCGTGGCCTGACCATCATAGCATGGCCATCTAGAAATGCGTTAGCATTTTCCATTGGCTCACGCATTTCTAGATGGCCAATGGCTGTGGCCCCGAGTTTACCCGAAGATTTCTTATCATACCCGAGCGTGACGTCAGTGACGCTAGAATTCAATTTACACCCCACGAAAAATCTGTCTAAAAGGGCGCCTGCGCGCCAAAAGAAGTTCTCACTTCGAAATACTTGGGAGGTGTCAAGGGACATTCTGGTGGAACGAAGTTGTACAAAATATTGCAACTCTTTACTGTTTCTGTTGCCCTGGTACTGGTACCTAGGGGCAAACGCAACTCTTTTATATTTCTGTTGTCCTGGTATCTGGAGATAAACGCTGGGCTGTTGGAGGAGGTAATCGAAACTCTTTACTGTTTCTGTTGCCCTGGTACCTACCAGGCCATTTTTACCGAGTTTACCCGAAGATTTCATATCCGATCCGATCCATTATCATATCCAAGCGTGACGATTGATGAATCCATTTCAAAGCCCACGAAAATTCTGTCTTTAGCGCGCCTAAAGAAGTTTACACTTCAAAAACCTGTTTTCTTGGTAGGCAATAAAAATTTAGCTAGATAAAGCATGTCCCCATGTTCAGTTATACCTATGTCCTCTAGGGCACTCGTATTCGAAGCCGATGAATATCTTCACGGTGAGGTGCGGTGGTGCGGATTTGCCTCGACCCCTCGCTAGCGCAGTGGCGCGGAAAAGAGACACCTGCTCTGTCCTGGAAACAAATCAACATAATTTATTTACAAGTGCACATTTACATACAAAAAGATAATACGTACGTTTGTGTGATACAAGATAACGGTTCGTTCGGTACAACACCTTTTATAAGACAACATTGTTATTAATATGTAGATACTATAGTAAAGAACAGACGACGCCCAACGTTCCTCACGTTAGGTGCCATCTATTGTTTAGTCAGGGCCGCCGTAAGCACGCGTGCAAGGCGTGCACAGCACGCGGGCGGCACGCTCAGGGGGGCGGCAAATCGAGGGATTAATCACGCAATTCAAAACAAAAAGTTCTCAAATTATGATTTACAATGCTACGATCTACCATGTTCAAGCAAAGGCTAACTTATTTAGCTATAGTTTCAACTACCTACTACTTCGTTAACCCGCTACTTCATTCGCGTACACAGGTGTTGTGGGCGTATTAGTAGGATATAAAAGCATTTTAACAGCCTAGCCCGTTTATTAAATCAGCTATTTCGTCAAACAGCTAGGCAAATAACTTGGATCGTTGACAAGGCCAGTTTTAGTACTACTTAGAGATTTTTAACGGCGCCCCCTTTCTTTATAAACGCGTAGGAGGAAGGGGCGCCGCGCCGCAAGTGAACTTTGTGTACGGCGCTCTGGGCGGTCGTCCTACCTTAGCTTTACCCTAAGGCCGTTACTGATATTTGATATGTAATTACTTGCCTAGCCTGTTCATTTCATTTAGATTCACTGTCTGCCACCTAATGCCGAAACTCCCTAATCTGTCAAAATGGCGACGGCGAACAACAAATTCGATATGTATTTTTTCTATCTTACCCCTTTTTTGTGGTGGATTTTGTGGGGTGTGGTTACACCACCTGGTAGAGACGGTCGGATTATGTCGGACTCGATATCATGGGTGGCCATGGTATCTCTACTGACTAGAACCTCAACGGGGTTCCATTTTTGCCGCTGACGACGGGAACGCAGGGCTGCTATCGCATTCTTCCACGAAACCGCGGCTTGCCCGTCTCTGGGCTCCCCTATGGGGTACAACCCCGTAACTGACGCACATGAACCCAGGATACGACGCGACCACCTCGGGAACCAACTAGTAAATGGGTGCCAGGCGTCCCGCGTCTTTTGATTCTCTGCAGCCCCACCGCGTTTGCCACCTAACGTTGTCGCCCCCCGTCAAGGCTATGGCGCGCTGGGTGAGCGGCTTACGCTAATACTAACTGTGCTCTCCTGCTGCAGAACCCACAACCACGATGCCCACCCTCCAACATTGTAGCCCACCTCAGTTGCGCTGGTGCGCATACACCGTACAACTTACATGGCCGCATCGGCGCCAGCTTGGAGGCAAGGTTTACACGAGCGGCCCCCCTCGAGATTTCTCTTAGCTTCACCGTGGAAGACCAAGCCACGACTACTGAGCCCTCCACTTCGTCAATGCGAGAACTCTTCGGGAGGATTTCGGAATTAACCTAACCTAACCTTACGGGGTCCGAGTCACGGCGTCACGTCTCGCATTCGACCAACCTTGGCCTACCTTGCTGGGCTAGCCTGGCCTCACTGGGGGACGGAATCCGCGCATTTAGCTCCAGTGATGAGCCGGAAACCAGCGGCGCGTCACTGTCTCGTCACCGATGCACCTGAACCCAGGATACGCCGGAGACCTACCAGTAAGTGAGTGTCAGACGCCCCCTCATCTGGACACCCCTGGTACTCCGATGGGTCAGGTCTGTGGTCCCGGCACTTACCACTTTTCGGTTGCAGTGGATAGGAACAGCGGTGCACCGCAATAATGACAGTCCTCTTTCCCTGTAGCCCCACCGCATTCGCCATCTAACGGTTGTGACACTGTCAAGGCCGTGGCAGGCAGGGCTAACAGCGCAGTGTAATTCTGACCATCCTCTCCCGCCGTGGCCTCCACCTCACAGCCGCGATGCCCACCCCTAACCGTGCATCGTGCAACCCAAGACCGCGTCAACCGATTTTGACGATTTTTTTCATTTAAAGTTTCCTTGCAGTGGTTTTTAGCTATGTTTGGTTAATATCGATTCGGAAGATAACCGCCACAAAATAACAGATTTCATTTTTTTCACTACTCCCCTCATTCCCTCCATATGGTTATCAAATGAAAGGGCTTGACTAGTAGAATACTGTACAAATTTCAAATCCAAGGTGATTTACATGATCTAGCACCACCTTGTCCTTTTTTCTATCGGAATGCTCGTAGCTCGAAAAAGTGACATCGTTTTTTGGTTGATGTTCCAAAGACACGAACGAAGAGATTTGACTCTACTTTTGTGATAAGAACGTCTAGGCTGTGGAATACGTTGCCTGAGTGGGTTTTCCCCGATGTTTTTTTTTTTTCAATTACATTACAATCTTTGTGTCTTCAAATCGAGAGTGAATCGGTTTTTTTCTAGGTAAACACGCTCCATCGTAGACCGCATCGTCGCTTAACATCAGGTGAGATGGCGGTTAAGTGTAAACATATAAAAGTTAAAAAAAAAGGTAATCAGGAGTTAATCGAAATTTTTCAATTTTTTTTTGTTATTGACGAAACTTAGAGTAAGTTGTCTTGGGGCGGCATAATCGGTATTGCACGCGGGCGACGAAACAGCTAGCGGCGCCCCTGTGTTTAGTTAGATGAGTTCAGTAGTAGTGTAGATGATACTCAACGGAAACAGGTTATACTGTTTATGACGACTACAAAGTTAGTTTATAGTTTTTATAACATCCAATACTATCCATATATATGTATATTGGTATATTGTGATATTGTTACCACCTAAAATGTGATTGTAAAGTAAAGATGGCTCACAACATATGGCAGTTCATTGATTGACACAAAATTTTATGTGTTTATTGTGAAGATGGCGCCCCAACATGTGGAACTTTTTTATTGAGATGCCGCATAACATGAGTTAGTTTATTTTATTTTGAAGAGTAACCTCGGCACAGCTTCCCACTGCAGCAGATAGTTGGTGGAAGCCGTGCGCGTGGCTGTACAGCGAGGAGGCGCCGAGACAGACCAACAACATTTACTAGCAAACGGTTTATTGTGGAGACATCACCCAACATTCAGTGGTTTATTATGTAGACGGTACCTAATGTGTGGTAGTTTATTGTCAAGATGGTGCACAACATAGGGCAGTATAGTGTGTAAATGGCCACAACATAGAGTAGTGTAGTGTGTAAATGGCCACAACATAGAGTAGTGTAGTGTGTAAATGGCGCACAACATGGGATAGTATATGTAGTGTATGGGGTAGTGTATTGTAAGATGGCGCACGTTTGGTAGTTTATTACGTAGATGGCACCCAACATGAGGTAGTATTTAGTGTAGATGACGCATAACATGGGATAGTTTATTATGAAGATGGCGAACAACATGGGGTAGTGTAGTGTATAAATGGCGCAAACCATGGGGTAGTTTATTATGAAGATGGCGCACTATAAGGGGTAGTGTATTGTGTAAATGGCACATAACATAGGATAGCATAGTGTGTAAATGGCGCACAACATGGTGTAGTGTTGTGTATAAATGGCGCAAACCATGGGGTAGTTTATTATGAAGATGGCGCACTATAAGGGGTAGTGTATTGTGTAAATGGCGCATAACATAGGATAGTATAGTGTGTAAATGGGGCACAACATGGTGTAGTGTTGTGTATAAATGGCGCAAACCATGGGGTAGTTTATTATGAAGATGGCGCACTATAAGGGGTAGTGTATTGTGTAAATGGCGCATAACATCAGATAGTATAGTGTGTAAATGGCGCACAACATGGTGTTGTATTGTGTATAAATGGCGAAAACCATGGGGTGGTTTATTATGAATATGGCGCACTATAAGGGGTAATGTATTGTGTAAATGGCGCATAACATAGGATAGTGTAGTGTGTAAATGGCGCACAACCTGGGATAATATTTTGTATAGATGACGCACAACATGGGTAGTGTATTGTGAAGATAACGTACCACATGCTGAAATAATGAAATTCAGGTATAACAAATGGAAGAATCAGACACTGACTCCACATGAATATGGGTAGAGGAATGATGGGATACCTCGGCGCAGCGTCCCACGGCAGCAGATAGTTGGTGTGCGGCAGGAAGCCGGGCTGGAGGTGCTCGGGCAGCCCGAGCGCGTGGCTGTACAGCGAGGAGGCGCCGAGGCAGACCAGCGACCAGTGCTGGTGCCGCGGGAGAAGACCCGCCGGGCTGCCCACGTGCAGCATGCCCGGCAGGTACTCCGTGGTCGACGGCTGACGGGATATCATCTTCTCTGGAAACCAGTCACGAGTATTGTTATAACCTAAGATTAGGTTAAGCTTTTGTTACAATGTTTTAACATAGTAGTGATAGGACTCTTGGCAGAGTCCGCCTGGGGAAGGACCAGTTATTCTACCGCCAAACAGTAATGTGCAAACATTACTGTGTTCCGGTTTGAAGGGCAATGATCCTAGAGAAATTACAGGGCTTAGAGACACAATATCTTAGATCTCTGGGTGACGAGCGCAGTGCAGTGCAGTGCTAGGTAATGATTTGGACTATCATGTTCCAATAGCTGCGTGTTACTGTGCTGTTATGTGGCAGGCATGTTGCTTACCATCAGGCACATGTCATGCTCGTCTCGTCACTCTGTATTTAAAAAAAGATTAGTTATTGTAATTGACGAACTGTTAGAAGGGTCTAGGTGGGGAAATACCACAATTTTTTATTACTTTAGTACCACTCCTAGTACCACTCTTACGCCTCGCTTTTCTCCCAGCAGTTCCTTCTCACTGACCGTAGCTTGTGTCCCCCCGCACGTGCAGGATGTACCCCCTGTCATCGTGCTCCTCCTTAGGGGGGCGCCTCGCCCCCCTCCTGGCTAGTTCCCCCCTCACTGACCGTGGCTGGTGTCCCCCCGCACATGTGGCTAGTCCCCCTTCACTGAACGTGGCTGGTACCCCCCGCACATGTGGCTAGTCCCCCCGCACGTGCAGGATGTACACGTGCAGGATGTGTCACTGAACGTGGCTGGTGTTCCCCCGCACATGTGGCTAGTCCCCCCTCACTAAACGTGGCTGGTGTTCCTCCGCACATGTGGCTAGTCCCCCCTCACTGAACGTGGCTGGTGTTCCCCCGCACATGTGGCTAGTCCCCCCTCACTGAACGTGGCTGGTGTCCCCCCGCACATGTGGCTAATCAACCCTCACTGATCGTGGCTGGTGTCCCCTACTCATGTAGCTAGTCCCCCCTCACTAAACGTGGCTGGTGTTCCCCCGCACATGTGGCTAGTCCCCCCTCACTGAACGTGGCTGGTGTTCCCCCGCACATGTGGCTAGTCCCCCCTCACTGAACGTGGCTGGTGTTCCCCCGCACATGTGGCTAGTCCCCCCTCACTGAACGTGGGTGGTGGCCCCCTTGCACATGTGGCTAGTCCCCCCTCACTGACCGTGGCTGGTGTCCCCCCGCACGTGCAGGATGTACCCCCCGTCGTCGTCCTCCTCCTTGGTGGGCCCCGGCGACAGCGCGTCCGGCGCCGACCACGAGCCCCCCGACTCCGGGGTCGCGTCGCGGGGGGACGCTTCTCCTGTCTCCTGGCTAGTTCCACCCTTCACCGAAGCCGCTCTGAAAATTACGTGATCATTTAAGTATGTAGTAGTGATAGAACTCTTGGCAGAGTCCGCCTGGGGAAGTACCACACCTTTACCAGTTATTCTATCCCCAAGCAGTAACGTGCAAGCGTTCCTGTGTTCCGGCTTGAAGGGCAATATTTTCAAAGAAAAAGAAGAAAAAGATATTAACACCTTACATCTCTGGGTGAAGAGCACAGTGCAGTGCTAGGTAATGATTTGGACTCTTCATGATCCAATAGATGTGTGTCACTGTGCTGTTATGTGGCAAGCATGTTGCTTACTTTCAGGCACATGTGCTGCTCGTCTCGTCACTCATTAATAAAAAATAAAAAAATGAAATAGGGTACCAGAATGGGTCAAGAATACATCATTCTAATTAGTCCATCAGCTAGATCATGGAAAAGTATAGCACACGTATTTCTGTTTTTTTTAAATATTAAAAACCAACAAACATATAGATCATCAAACTTCGAGAGTAGGGGGTCGCGATATCCCTCGTGGGTTAAAATCGTATCCTCGAGTGACGTCACGCGAAACTTCTAAGCGCTGTCTGTATTTTCGTAATTTTTTGTGAAACAAGAAAAATACGTGTACAATATTTTTTAGTAATCTAACTGACGGACTAATTAGTTTTTTTTTAGGATTGTACCCTATTATGTTTGTACAAGTATTTCATTACTATATTAGGAGGAGTTATCAAGTATCGAGATAATCATGTTGCAAAAACGTCTCAAAATTTATTTTTGAGCGCTTCCTTTGCATGCGCTGCGTAAAGAGTTGTGTAAAGAACGTGCGCAACAATCATGTATGTATGATGCGCTCTTGACATAAATGTTCAAGTGCGGTAACACTTCATAAGCCGAAACATGAGCAACGCACTTATGTAACCCGATAGCCGTTTTCCCGGCTAGCGCATAGGGCCCGCAGTTGGTGCAGGTATACCTGAACGTGCCGCGGTGGAGTGCGAACCCGATCCCGCAGTCCCGGCATGATGACGTAGGCCCTCAAATTGGGGTAGAGTCCCACATATCCACCGTGCTATCTCCGGAGCCGATGGAATTCCTAAAATATTTTCCCTGGGCAAAAAAAGGTATACCTGAACGTAGGAGTGGAGGGGTCGCAGTATACCTGAACGTAGGAGTGGAGGGGTCGCAGTATACCTGAACGTAGGAGTGGAGGGGTCGCAGTATACCTGAACGTAGGAGTGGAGAGGTCGCAGTATACCTGAACGTAGGAGTGGAGGGGTCGTAGTATACCTGAACGTAGGAGTGTAGTGGTCGCAGTATACCTGAACGTAGGAGTGGAGGGGTCGCAGTATACCTGAATTTAGGAGTGGAGGGGTCGCAGTATACCTGAACGTAGGAGTGGAGGGGTCGCAGTATACCTGAACGTAGGAGTGGAGAGGTCGCAGTATACCTGAACGTAGGAGTGGAGGGGTCGCAGTATACCTGAACGTAGGAGTGTAGTGGTCGCAGTATACCTGAACGTAGGAGTGAAGGGCTCGCAGTATACCTGAACGTAGGAGTGGAGGGGTCGCAGTATACCTGAACGTAGGAGTGGAGGGGTCGCAGTATACCTGAACGTAGGCGTGGAGGGCTCGAAGACGGGGAAGTCGTGTCGGTCGAGGTGCCGGCAGCCGTCGCACGCCTCGGCCGCGAGCGCGTAGAACCCGCAGTTGGCGGCGCGCACGGAGTACGGGTCGTCGCGCGCCGCACGCGAGCGCCCGCACTCGCACGCCGACACGTAGCGCACGCCGGACGAGTGCTCCACCGCACTGTCACTAAAACGAAACACAACAAACATTTATCATTACTCCATACAAAGTTTTTAGTCATCTTTACAATAGGACGACAAAAAAAAAATGAAATAGGGTACCGGACTGGGTCAAGAATACACCATTCAAATTAGTCCGTCAGTTAGATTATTAAAAAGTATTGTACCTACACGTATTTTGAAGTGAAAACTTTTTTAGCGCGCCTAGACAAATTTTTCGTGGGGTGTAAATTGAATACTACCGTCACGCTCGAGTATGATAAGAAATCTTCGGGTAAACTCGGAACCTTGGCGATTGGGCATCTAGAAATGCGTCAGTCAATGGGAAATGCTGAAAGGGCGTCGCCTCGCCATCATGGCATGGCCATCTCGAAATGCGTCAGCATTTCCTATTGGCTCACGCATTTCTTCAGGCCACGCCCTCCGGTTACACCCGTATAGTTTCCAAGGTAAGCTATCAAATTCTGAGTTATAAGTTTTCACTTCTATCGGCAGTTCCTATGACTGGCAATTTTTTCTATGTTTCACAAACAAAAAATTACGAAGATACAGTGCTTAGAAGTTTCGAGTAACGTCACGTTATGGTACGATTTTTACTATAGAGTGACGTCACAACCTCCCACTCCGGAAGTTTGATGATCTATATCTCAATAAATTTTTGATAATTTGGTAAAACTTAAAATACGTCTCCCGTATTTTTATTTAATCTACCTGACGAACTAATTTGAATGGTGTATTTTTGACACTGTCGTCTTCCCTATTTAGGAAGTAGAACCCAAACTCGGCTAGGCCGGTATCTTGGTAAACATATTCAGTTAAATGTGTACAAATAAAACTTTTATCAATTCAATAGTGTTTGGTAAATTTGACCACTGTGGTGACCACTCACAGTACTGGTGGAGTCAGTTTTGTTATTGAAAGAGAGTAATCGGTGCTCCGTTCTCATTTTAACGTTCTGTTAAAGTTAAAATTTCCAGTGAATTCTTCACCAATTCAACCGATATTCACAAAAGTTTTCAGATATGTGAAAGTTTGTCCAACTTGTGATATATGATAGATTTTATTAGGTCTCGCTCCTATGTCGATTTATACGGTCTACTGACAAATGAAGGACTGGCTAGCAAACTGATGAATAGAATAGAATAGAAAATCTTTATTGTCATATAAGTCACACTCACAAATATTTTGAGTGCTTCTCTTCTCTTGAGGCAAAATAATATTTTGACGTTTAAAACAAGAAATAAGTATAAAAGTTTTATATGTATTGTTAGCAGAAAACGAGATTTAAGGGATCGCTGTGGTGGGGGAAACCTTTATAAGCGACCGCGCGCTCAGTTCGGTCTTTTTTCTGCCACCGAACCTCCTCTCAAGCGGTAGCTCTGATTGTTTGACCAGCCAAAGTTTAAATTGTAATCTTTATCTGTCGAGTTCATTTTAAGTATCAGTTTTTAGTTGTTTTAGTTTAAATTGTATAAGATCGGTTTGATTTCGTTTGTATTATTGTTAAGTTTCGTGTATAAATGTAATTGTGTAAAACTAATTGTGTTTTTTGTTATTTTCCCACCTCTGGTCTCTTATATCAGAAGTGGGATTCGATAACTCGCGTGTCCTTGTCCGTACATCCTGATAAAGGACGTTTTGGCTGCTCAAACAATTTGCGTAATATTTTTTCCGTGAAATCTACCCTCGTAAAAAAAAAAAAGTGGTTTGTATCTTGTGACGATTCTTGTGGTAAAGTACAACTTCATTTGGTGAGTACCTTCCAATTCAATTAAAAAGAAGAAACCTAGTGAACAGACGCTTTTTTTTGTGAAAACATTTTGTAACCTTTGCTTTTATTACAAAAGTAATTTTGTTGCTAATTTTTGTTATTTAGTCGTGATTTTTGCCTTTAAATCTTTTTTGCTACTTGTTTTTGATAATTTCAGTCTAAATCAGCCTAATTTTAGAATATTTGTCAAAAATTTCGTCCGATAAAAAGCGAAAAAGTAGAAACCGCTCGCGAAATCGCAGCTCAAATAGTAAACGTGGGTCGCGTCAAAGACAACGCAGCCCTTCTAGTATGTTTTAACCAAAACAATCCATTTTGAATAGATTGGCGTCACTGGAGGGACAAAACCATGCGGTTTCCTCACAAATGAGGAATCCGAGGTGCTGCGCTCTTGCGGCTGTCGAGAATCTGGCGCCACGCCACGCGGCAGAGCTTCCTTGTGGCGTTGCTGCGGCAGTTCCTAGCGCTTGGGAGCAAGCCAGGCTAGCACAGGTTCAGCTGGCTGCAGCAACATCACGCGGTGAGGTTTCGAGCCTGACCCTCGCAGGTGTTAAGGAGCGTCTCAACGACGCGTTTACTGCAGTAACTTTGGTGAGATCCATCCACTACTATCTTTCTAATTTTGATCCAAATATTCATGACTTCAGTGCTTTTAATGACCTATTCCATTACATCTTAGACTAATTCAAGGTCAGGTACGACCGAGTCGAACGTTACTCTTGTCTGCCTTCACTAAACGTAGATTGCATTGAGTGCAGCCACCGCTAGAGTGCTCGGATGTAATGTGGCGATTTCAACTAGTCTTAAACATGACTAGAAAAAAAAGAAAACTACCAGCTTATCTATCGCCTCTAAATTTAGTTCTGGGGTTGGAAGCGGCTACCCATGTTGTAAGAAATAGAGGCAATGAGATAAATTCATCGTCAGCGAGCCTCTAAACGGCTACGAGCTATTAACCAAATTCGACAAGATGAGACTGAACCTTAGCGTTAAAGAAGCTTCCTGGAATATTAGAAGTTAATTCTTTTGTTTTTGTTTAAAACAGGCACAGACAACTCTCAAATTCGACTCCGGTATGCGCGGGTCGAGCCGTGTGGTCAAAGCGCTTCCCCGCGGTCGATTTGAGCTGCGGCTGCTGGCAGGCTCGTGTGGAAAATCGACTCGAGCCGCGGCAGAATTCATGGTGCCGTGGCGAGGGGAGTGGACTCCGCTAAACGTGTGCTGCTGTTTTGGAGGGTGAAGTATCTTGCCTCCGTGTGATATGCTAGTGTCGTGCCTATGTCACACGGTAGGTGACACATGATACGCTAACGTCGTGCCTATGTCATGTTGTCGACAATGTGAACTATGCTAACGTCGTGCCTATGGTTCTTGTTTATTTGTGTTATTGTACGGAACTATGCTAACGTCGTGCCTATGGTTCTTGTTTATTTTTGTTACTGTGTGGAACTATGCTAACGTCGTGCCTATGGTTCTTGTTTATTTTTGTTACTGTGTGGAACTATGCTAACGTCGTGCCTATGGTTCTTGTTTATTTTTGTTACTGTGTGGAACTATGCTAACGTCGTGCCTATGGTTCTTGTTTATTTTTGTTACTGTGTGGAACTATGCTAACGTCGTGCCTATGGTTCTTGTTTATTTTTGTTACTGTGTGGAACTATGCTAACGTCGTGCCTATGGTTCTTGTTTGTGTTATTGTACGGAACTATGCTAACGTCGTGCCTATGGTTCTCGTTGATTTGTGTTTCTTCACTGAACTATGCGAACGTCGTGCCTATGGTTCATGTGAATCTGTGCCACTGTAACTAACTATGCTAACGTCGTGCCTATGGTTGGCTTCAGTGGCACAGTGAGAAAATTACCAGATGTAAAATTGAGTTTCATAGATCACATGAAACTCTTTAGACAGCTATGTTAAATGTGTTTTTATTTCTGGCTCTAGATGCAGTCTTATTATGATGATGCGGGGTCCACGCACGAGCGAGCCACGGTGGCCGACGACGTGCGTTTGACGCCAGACGAGCCTGTACGCAGCACTTCCACCGCGACTGGGAGCCTGCAGACTGGAGTATAGGAGGACGAGGACGTCTCCAGTCAGGAGAGGCCGTGTTAGCAGAAAACGAGATTTAAGGGATCGCTGTGGTGGGGGAAACCTTTATAAGCGACCGCGCGCTCAGTTCGGTCTTTTTTCTGCCACCGAACCTCCTCTCAAGCGGTAGCTCTGATTGTTTGACCAGCCAAAGTTTAAATTGTAATCTTTATCTGTCGAGTTCATTTTAAGTATCAGTTTTTAGTTGTTTTAGTTTAAATTGTATAAGATCGGTTTGATTTCGTTTGTATTATTGTTAAGTTTCGTGTATAAATGTAATTGTGTAAAACTAATTGTGTTTTTTGTTATTTTCCCACCTCTGGTCTCTTATAGTATATAATCTAAATTTACCGAATCTAAAACTTCAGCTGTAAAGGGGATGTTATTGAAATAAATATGTTTCCGTTTACATTATAAATTACTACAATAAATAATAATAAATAATTATGTAATTTAGAATTGTGTCGATAATACCTCCATCTTTTTATAATTTTTTCTGTTTGGTAATATAAGCATTGCTTACAAATGAGTCAAATTTACAAATAGTATTTCTGCAAAACGCACATAAATAGCTAACTACAATTTGAGACTCATTAGAGAAAACGACAAGACCCTCTCTAGATGAAAGTATCAGAAGTAGAAATCATTGATCCCGGCATCCGTTGATAGATTCGCGTGCCATCGAACTCAACACGTGACTCACTGGTCGGGGTGCACGCAGCCGTGGCCGGTGAGTGAAGGCGCCTCGCACAGGGTGCGCTCGCTGTAGGCCGCGTCTCATCGAACTCAACACGTGACTCACTGGTCGGGGTGCACGCAGCCGTGGCCGGTGAGCGAGGGAGCCTCGCACAGGGTGCGCTCGCTGTAGGCCGCGTCTCATCGAACTCAACACGTGACTCACTGGTCGGGGTGCACGCAGCCGTGACCGGTGAGCGAGGCCGCCTCGCACAGGGTGCGCTCGCTGTAGGCCGCGTCTCATCGAACTCAACACGTGACTCACTGGTCGGGGTGCACGCAGCCGTGGCCGGTGAGCGAGGCCGCCTCGCACAGGGTGCGCTCGCTGTAGGCCGCGTCTCATCGAACTCAACACGTGACTCACTGGTCGGGGTGCACGCAGCCGTGACCGGTGAGCGAGGCCGCCTCGCACAGGGTGCGCTCGCTGTAGGCCGCGTCTCATCGAACTCAACACGTGACTCACTGGTCGGGGTGCACGCAGCCGTGGCCGGTGAGCGAGGCCGCCTCGCACAGGGTGCGCTCGCTGTAGGCCGCGTCTCATCGAACTCAACACGTGACTCACTGGTCGGGGTGCACGCAGCCGTGACCGGTGAGCGAGGCCGCCTCGCACAGGGTGCGCTCGCTGTAGGCCGCGTCTCATCGAACTCAACACGTGACTCACTGGTCGGGGTGCACGCAGCCGTGGCCGGTGAGCGAGGCCGCCTCGCACAGGGTGCGCTCGCTGTAGGCCGCGTCTCATCGAACTCAACACGTGACTCACTGGTCGGGGTGCACGCAGCCGTGGCCGGTGAGCGAGGCCGCCTCGCACAGGGTGCGCTCGCTGTAGGCCGCGTCTCATCGAACTCAACACGTGACTCACTGGTCGGGGTGCACGCAGCCGTGGCCGGTGAGCGAGGCCGCCTCGCACAGGGTGCGCTCGCTGTAGGCCGCGTCTCATCGAACTCAACACGTGACTCACTGGTCGGGGTGCACGCAGCCGTGGCCGGTGAGCGAGGGAGCCTCGCACAGGGTGCGCTCGCTGTAGGCCGCGTCTCATCGAACTCAACACGTGACTCACTGGTCGGGGTGCACGCAGCCGTGGCCGGTGAGCGAGGCCGCCTCGCACAGGGTGCGCTCGCTGTAGGCCGCGTCTCATCGAACTCAACACGTGACTCACTGGTCGGGGTGCACGCAGCCGTGACCGGTGAGCGAGGCCGCCTCGCACAGGGTGCGCTCGCTGTAGGCCGCGTCTCATCGAACTCAACACGTGACTCACTGGTCGGGGTGCACGCAGCCGTGACCGGTGAGCGAGGCCGCCTCGCACAGGGTGCGCTCGCTGTAGGCCGCGTCTCATCGAACTCAACACGTGACTCACTGGTCGGGGTGCACGCAGCCGTGGCCGGTGAGCGAGGCCGCCTCGCACAGGGTGCGCTCGCTGTAGGCCGCGTCTCATCGAACTCAACACGTGACTCACTGGTCGGGGTGCACGCAGCCGTGGCCGGTGAGCGAGGCCGCCTCGCACAGGGTGCGCTCGCTGTAGGCCGCGTCTCATCGAACTCAACACGTGACTCACTGGTCGGGGTGCACGCAGCCGTGGCCGGTGAGCGAGGGAGCCTCGCACAGGGTGCGCTCGCTGTAGGCCGCGTCTCATCGAACTCAACACGTGACTCACTGGTCGGGGTGCACGCAGCCGTGGCCGGTGAGCGAGGGAGCCTCGCACAGGGTGCGCTCGCTGTAGGCCGCGTCTCATCGAACTCAACACGTGACTCACTGGTCGGGGTGCACGCAGCCGTGGCCGGTGAGCGAGGGAGCCTCGCACAGGGTGCGCTCGCTGTAGGCCGCGTCTCATCGAACTCAACACGTGACTCACTGGTCGGGGTGCACGCAGCCGTGGCCGGTGAGCGAGGGAGCCTCGCACAGGGTGCGCTCGCTGTAGGCCGCGTCGCAGGCACCGCGCAGGCGGTGCGCCGCGCCCGCCGACAGCGGCCCGCGCGCCATCGAACTCAACACAGCCAGGGCCACGCTCACCTACACAACATAATTATATATTAAAAGACTAATTTTTTTTAACATCGCCTCAAAATTTCTAGGTTATCTGTTTTACACTTCGGTGACTGTGCGACTGATCGCCGTGATCTAATACCACCTGATGCTTTTTTTTATTGAATTACTCGTAGTTCGAAAAAACAGCATCGTTTCATAGTTGACGTTCCGAAGAAGTTTGACTCTACTTTTGTGATAGTAGACGTCTAGGCTGTAGAATGCGTTGCCTGAGTGGGTTTTTACCGATGGTTACAATTGTGGCGTCTTCATATTGAGAGTGAATCGATTTTTTCTAGGCAAGCACGCTCCAGTTCATCGCTTAATATCGAGCGAGACGGTGGACAAGTGTAAGCCAATAAAAGTTAAAATAAAAAAGGTTTGTACCTTCTGCTGACAACAGACCCATCCCATCCCCCATCGTTATCCCGTGGCGGTAATTTCGCCATTGAGCAGCTTCGACCACTGTCTGATGAAATCTGTTTCCGTCTATCACCCGCCTGATTCCAACCCCAGAGGCAACCGGCGGTTGTAGCGATGCAAGTCGGTAGATTGGGACGACATGAGCTCTTTGTATCTTATCCATGCAAGTCATTCAAGTTGTTCTTTTAGTGATCATTCATATGCTGTGATTGATGTAATACGAACGGGTATGGAATATTTCATTCCATACTCTGACATTCCAATATCTAGCAAAGATCGCCCTTGGTTCTCAATGTAAAAGTGCTGAATCTTTTAAACATGACACCACCTAGGTTAGTTTGATGCTCGACAGCGTAAGGCATGGTCGACACACCAGAAGAAGACAACGTTTTATAAGGCTGATAAGTCGTGCTAAAATATAATTTTTAGAGGGCTCAATTTGACCATATTAGTCCAATATTATAACTCTTCCCAAAATAGTTATATCGGACCAAAGTTTCGGCAGCTTCAAAAACAGATTAAAGGGCTGGCTTATCGATCAAACTTTATATAGTTACAGCGAATTTTAGAGAGTGACGGCAAAATTCCTATAAAAATGTAAACATAATATCTTAGATTTCTGGGTGACGAGCGCAGTGCAGTGCTAAGTTATAAATTGGACTCTTCGTGTTCCAATAGCAGCGTGCCACTGTGCTGTTATATAACACACATGTTGCTTACCATCAGGCACATGGCCTGCTCGTCTCGTCACTCTACACTATATTAAAAAAATGTCATGGGTCAGCACAATTGTAATAAAAACTCGTATAATGCTTGACAGTTTTCTGTGCAATAATTATTATAATACAGTAAAGTAGTCATTTCAAACTTTTATAATGTATATATACACTTTGTAAGCTCTTTCTTTTGTTTTAATTCTTATTGACGTGTAAATTGTACATTTATGAAAAGTACTTCGACTTTGAATAGGGAACAAGCCGATAAAACACGTTAGTCTTCATACGGAATCAAATATGTTAAATTTATTGTAAATCAAATATGTTACCATATACCTTATGAGCGTGGTGCTGTCTGGAGTAATGTGAGGGAAGACCCTCGGCGTACGAAGCTTGTGCGATGGGTAGAACCTGAAAACGACAAGTAACCGTTTTAGAAATAAGCATGAGCAGACCACATTATGGGCCCAGAGCTGCGAATGGGCCCTTTTCTGACACGGATCTCTTCTAGACACTCTTGTCAAGACCATAACATGGGCAATGCTGGCTGAGTGTGGGTCTGAAGATGACACATGTCATCGAAAGGTTTCTTTTTTGGTTTTCTTTCATCGTTAAAGCGGGTTTGAAGAACTCATCAATCTGTACTCGGAAAAAACTCAGATGTGCAAACGGGATTATACCCTACAACATTCATTGTGAAATCGAACGTTTTTGTCACTAGAACACCAACGATTTTCTGAGCCGTCTAGTTAAAATCTAGTCTATCAGTTTTATAGTCCACCACAGCTTTTACTATGCCGATTTAAAATCGATCAAAAGACTGAGAAAGAGGGTAGTCTATACCTGTACACCTGTACAGTAAGCTATCTGCCCTGGGTTACTTTTGTGTTTGATTACTGAACTTTTGTGTCCACTCTCTGTTTTTCTCAGTTTACCCGTGAAGACGGTGAATGAAACTACGTCGAAAGTTTGGAGCTTTTGGAGTCGGAGTTTGTTTTCCGTGTCTATCTGATTTTGTAAGTTAGTAAAGGTAAGATAGTGTAAGTTTTGAATGTGAAAACTTTTTTAGCCGCGTTGTTTTGATAGAGGAAAACTTTTGTGTTTGCTTCAATTATAGCTATACAGGTGACCGACGTTTTGTGCAATGTTGGTATTGATACTAATCAACACTAGAAATCAAATTATAAGTTTTCACTTCTATCGGCAGTCTCGACAGCCAATTTTTATTTTATTTTAGCATGTCAGTATGAAATGAGAATAAAATATCTCAGCAATAGGCACTTTGACTAAAAATAACTAATTATATAGTCCGCCAGTAAGATTGATATTTAAATAGGTACTAAATATTTACACTATTTTTTTCCTTTCATTCACAAATAAAAAATGACGAAATAATTTAAGCTTAAAAGTGTTTCGAGTGACGTCACATTTTTGTAATTTTTTTATGAAGTCTTGACGTCACAACCACAAACCCTCACTCTGGCCGTTTGATGATCAATATCTTTGTCGATTATTAATAATTTGATGAAACAATAAATACGTGTCCCATATTTTTCCACAATGTCCCCGACGGACTAATATTATAATGTTATATTTTTGACCATCATCCCAATTGTCAGCAGGCGTCAGATGATACTACTTGTCGAAATATGCACTAGCACAAACGGCGCTGGGGTCTAGAACCGCGTTCGTATGTGTATAAATAAATATTGGCGCACATTTCACACAAAACACCATCTGACCCCAAACTAAGCAAAGTACTGTGGAAGCCAGACGTTGATATAATACTTATAATTTTTCAACACACTTGCTCATATAGTGGCTCTAATTTCACCGCAATCAAGCATGTAATGACACCTATAATCATACTGTAACTTTTTCATTACTATTACTCACAAGTGAGTTACAGATGTTTTTTATTTTTTTGTTAAGTTGCTTATATATGTTGTTTTGTTCTAAAATAGTTTCGATACAAAAAAGATCGTGTTCAATAGAACAAATGAATTAATGTAGCTATTGCTTGCTCACTTCATGCAACTTCGTATTTCAATAAGTTATTTAAGCTTGTACAGTCCGCGAGGTATAAGCTGAGCTTTGCATTAGTGTGAGTGATCACCAAAAGTACAGTCAGACGCAGGACGCTGTGACCATGTTCTCTTAATAAGGTGTTTCTTCAAACCAGAAGTGCTGCCATCTGAATATGATTTTGATGAAGTGTGAGTGGTGTCAATATATGTTTCATCGGTATAAACGATAGGCCTGCCCTGAATACGGTATTCGGAAATTTTAAGTAAATAAGTTATACGTAGGTGACGGATCTCATGCTTTTCCATTAAAAAATTTCTGTTATTCTCTGTCCTTGACCATTTGAATCCTAAAAGAGATACTTCTTTTCGCAATTACCATATTGATCCTGGATAGTTAATGTCAGCTTGTTGTTTAAGAGTTTGTTGTCTGACTGTACTTTTGGTAATAGATGCGTATGCATGTGATCACTCACACTAATGCAAAGCTTAGCTTATACCTCGCGGACTGTACGTGTCATAAAATATAACATTCACTCAAATATTACTTTTGGATTTTATAATAATAAGAAAAAAATGAGTTCCACCATTAGTAAGTGGCTAAAAAAACGCTATCTACAGAAAGAAAAAAAAACTATTTTTTTAGTCTGTGGCTTAGTTGCGCGCGCGTAATATACCCATGACAACTGATTAATTTATCCCGAAAAAAAAATCATAGCTCTTTTTCACTTTTGAAATGATTTTTTATTGTTACTTTATTCGTTCAAGAAGGCTGCTAAGGCATGCAAAAAGGTTCTTCAGAGGGCTCGGTTTGACCATATTAGTCGAATAGGGAACAAACTAGCTTCGTACCCAGCGGGCAGCAAAGAGTTTTGGTCCCTAGCTAAATCGGTCGAATCGAACTTCTACCGCTCCTCACTACCTCCAATGCTGAATTCTGATGGGACACTGGCTCACACTGCAACGGAGAAACCAAACTTGTTCGCAACTCAGTTTGCGGAATCTTCGCGTCTAGAAGCTGGTAGCACGACACCTCCTACTCCACCTGGCTGTTCGACTTTTATGTCAGAGATACGCATTCGCCAAAAGGAGGTTCGCAAAGTGCTACGCAATCTGGACGTGAATAAAGCCAGTGGCCCAGATGGTATTCCTGCACCGATATTGACACGCCTATTTAGACTCTCTCCAAACTGGGCTAGTACCGAAGTCTTGGAAGCTTGCCAATGTGCAACCTGTGCTCAAAAAAGGTAGTCGTGCTGACCCTGTCAACTACAGGCCCATCTCGGCCACGTCCATACTCTGCAAGACTATGGACCGTGTCTTAAACCACAGGCTCCTGACGTACCTAGAATCGAACGACCTCCTCAGTGACCAGCAATACGGGTTTCGCTGAAACCGGTCCACCGGGGATATTCTAGCGTACGTCACTCACATCTGGAGTGAAGCTATTGAGAAACACGGGGAAGCACTTGCAGTCTCCCTGGATATCTCGAAGGCTTTCGACAGGGTTTGACATGATGGCCTTATATAAATAAATAAATAAATATTGGTGGACATCACACGCAACACCATCTGACCCCAAACTAAGCAAAGCTTGTACTATGGCGGCCAGATAGCTAAAATAAAAAAAATAAAAAAAATATTGGTGGACAATTCACACACAACACCATCTGACCCCAAACTAAGCAAAGCTTGTATGATGGCGGTCAGATAGCTGATATAATTACTTATATAGTTTTAAATACATACTTATTATACATAGAAACACCCAGACACAGTGCAAACATTTGAATTCATCACACAAATATTTGCACTGGGTGGGGATCGAACCCACGACCCTCGGCTTCGCAGGCAGAGCTACTACCCACTAGGCCACGAGGCCAGTCAAAAGTAGAGTAGCTGATATAATACTTATATAATTTTAAATACATACTTATTATACATAGAAACACCCAGACACATATGCAAGCTTTCTAGTTATTCTTCTGGGTTCATTGCGTGGATATCGGACTTCTTGAGGGATCGATCCATACGAGTCGTCATTGATGGCTGCTCGTCGGATCAAATGGCTATCAATGCCGGAGTCCCTCAAGGGTCGGTACTCTCTGCGACGCTCTTCCTGCTACATATCAACTATCTGTTAAAGCCCGGTATCTTTGGGTACGCAGATGATAGCACCGTCGTAGAGAGTTACATATCTTGCGCGAGAGCCACTGAGCAGCAAACTCAGGTACTGAGAGAGAGTCTGATCGAACGTTTGACCTTGACCCTTGAGGCGGTGTCCAAATTGGGCGATGCCAATCTGGTCAAGTTCAACGAGAGTAAGACGTAGACGTGTCTGTTCTCCGCTAAAAGGAGTCCTTTCCAACTGACTCCAACTTTTAGAGGTGTATCCGGCCGGTCTCTGACCGTCTTGCACTTTTGGGCGTTACTTTCACCTCTACGCTCAACTTTGGCTCGTATATCGAGTCCAAGGCTAAACTTGCTGCCAAAAAACTTGGTGTCCTCTCAAAGATGCGAAGGTACTTCAAGTCTGAACAGTTGCTTACATTATATCAAGCACAGATTCGCTCCTATATGGAGTACTGTTCGCACCTTTGGGATGGATCGGCTAAGTATCAGCTGGAGGCTTTGGAATCGATCGAGAGACGTGCCAAAAGGCTCATAGGCAACGACATTCTTGTGCGAAAAAAACTTTAAAGTCTTGAACATCGCCGAAAAATTGCTACCCTATCGGTTTTTTATCGGATACACTTCGGAGAGTGTGCGACTGATTTGCATGATCTGATACCACCTTGTCCTTTTTTCTATCGGAATGCTCAGACACGAACGAAGAGATTCGACTCTACTTTTGTGATAAGAACGTCTAAGCTGTGGAATACGTTGCCTGAGTGAGTTTTCCCGATGGTTACAAACTTTGTGTCTTCAAATCGAGAGTGAATCGGTTTTTTCTAGGTAAACACGCTCCATCGTAGACCGCATCGTCGCTTAACATCAGGCGAGATGGCGGTCAAGTGTAAACCTATAGAAGTTAAAAAAAAATTAAAAGAAATAAAATCGCAAGTCTGTTGAAAAACGTTGTATGATACAAGTGTGCATTGATGATTACAGTCTTCGGCTCTCCAGCGGTAATCACCAACTTTGCACGCTTGTAGCATAATGTACTGTAGGTAACATACACACTTATTATGCATAGAAAACACCAAGGCACAGTACAAATATTTGTACTGGGTGGGGAACCCACGGCTTCGCAGGTAGATTTACTACCAACTAAGCCACCGGGGCCTCTACCGCCTAACGAAAAACGCTTTGACGCTTTGACGTTGCTGTCTCTTTTCTTCTCGCTTGAAATGAAAGAGACGGCAATGCCAAAGCATCAAAGCGTCAAAGTGTTTTTCGTTAGGCGGTAGACCCCCTGGCCAGTCAAATGTAGTAGCCGTATGGTGGTACCGCGTTCTTGTGTATGGTGGTTTACCTTAGCGCAGCGGGCGGCAGAGAACCGCACGTCGGTGGCGAGCGCTAGATGCAGCGAGTCGGGCGCGACCGCCGACGGGAGCTGCTTACCTTAGCGCAGCGGGCGGCAGAGAACCGCACGTCGGTGGCGAGCGCTAGATGCAGCGAGTCGGGCGCGACCGCCGACGGGAGCTGCTTACCTTAGCGCAGCGGGCGGCAGAGAACCGCACGTCGGTGGCGAGCGCTAGATGCAGCGAGTCGGGCGCGACCGCCGACGGGAGCTGCTTACCTTAGCGCAGCGGGCGGCAGAGAACCGCACGTCGGTGGCGAGCGCTAGATGCAGCGAGTCGGGCGCGACCGCCGACGGGAGCTGCTTACCTTAGCGCAGCGGGCGGCAGAGAACCGCACGTCGGTGGCGAGCGCTAGATGCAGCGAGTCGGGCGCGACCGCCGACGGGAGCTGTTTACCTTAGCGCAGCGGGCGGCAGAGAACCGCACGTCGGTGGCGAGCGCTAGATGCAGCGAGTCGGGCGCGCCCGCCGCTAGGAACAGCGGAGCCAGCGCGCGCGCCGCGCCGCGCCACGCGCCCGCCGACGGGAGCTGTGGACACGCCATCATCATTTTTTGTTTTATCAAATTTAAAAATCGATAAATATCATCAAACTTCCGGAATTTCCGTAGGTTGTGAGACGTCACATCTTTGAGTCCAAAATAGCCCAATGCCTAAAGACGAAAGTCTTAAACCAGTGCGTATTGCCAGTGATGGCTTATGGAACTGAGACGTGATTCTTAACTGTGAGCCTCATAACAAAGCTCAAAGTCACACAACGAGCTATGGAGAAAGATATGCTTGGAGTCTCTTTGCGCGACAGAATCCGTAATGAGGATATTCGCAAAAGAACGAAAGTGGCCGACATAGCTCAAAGAGTAAGCAAGCTGAACTGGCAATGGGCCGGCCACATCGCTCGCAGAACTGACAACCGATGGGGAAGAAAGGTTCTCGAGTGGCGACCACGAACCGGAAGACGCAGTGTTGGACGGCCTCCACTAAATGGACAGATGACCTCACAAAGGTCGCTGGTTGCCGGTTGCGCAGGACCGTTCGTTGTGGAAATCTAGGGGGGAGGCCTACTATGTTCAGCAGTGGACGTCTTGCGGCTGATGATGATGATGATGTGAGACGTCACAACCTCCGGAATTAGCCATCACACAATAAGACACAACAGAGGCAAGTCCCAGGGTACACCAAGTGGGATGCCCACGATACACCAAGTGAAGGTTCGCACCCCACCTTTTTAAACTCTACTTCATGTGTTATGTTTGATAACTGTGTTCCAGTTTGATGGGCAATGTTTCCGGAAAAACTACAGGGCATCGAGATAAATCATTTTATTTCTCTGGTCTACTAGTGCAGTGCACTGCTAGGTAATGATTTGGACTCTTTATATTCCAATAGCTGCGTGACGCTGTGCCGTTATTGGCGGGCATTTTTTCACCATCAGGCACATTTCCCGGTCGTTCCGTCACTTTATACTATAAAAAATGTTTATCAGCAACAGGGATCAGGCGGATCCTCTGTTTAAATAAACAAAATGACAGAAATTTCTTACATTTAAGAACGTAATGCTTGAATTCAATTCACAGCCCACGGAAAATCTGTACTTATGTGCTGCGTCAAAAGAAGTTTTCACTTAAAAAATCTATCACTTTCATTGTATAAATAAAAAAATATCAGTGTGGATAAAATATCAGCTGACCTCGAAAAACGACGTCGTCATGGCGTATTTCCCGACGTTGTCGTCGAACCCTTCCTCCAGCGCCTTATCCACGTGCCCCTGAAATACCATTAAAGACAACACCTTAAGGCGTACTCTGGCTTATTTTAATTATTACACAAAATAAAATAAAGCTCTCGTCACACAGACGCGGAAAGTGCGGGAAAGCGATCGCGATCCGGGACAAGATTTTTTTGTAATATTCAAATTTGTATGCAACCTGACAAATATATACAAGCGAGCGCGATCCGGCCGCGCCGGTGTGTCGTATTCTAATAGGTACTTACTAAAATCACTACCGCCATTCAGTACCTACCTACGCAGCTTGGAACTATTTTTTCTTCTTCTGTTAACGAAGCATTGTGTTAAACACACGAGATTAGCAATCCTAATTCTGATCTCAAATCTCAATGTTTGGATGTTTGAATATTTGGATGTTTAGATGTTTGTTGCTCATGGTCAATCACATCGTGACCTCTGGATCACGTTGTAGCCTATTCTGTGTAATTAGTGTTCTCCCAGACTATAATCTAACTGTGTTCCAAATTACAGCCCAATCCGTTCATACGTTAAGACGCAATTGAGCAACAAACATCCAAACATTGTCATTTATAATATTATTAGTAGGATTATGTTAAAAAATTGTCAGTCATAGGGACTGCCAACAGAAGTGAAAACTAATAACACAGTATTTGATAGCTCACTCTAGAAACTGCGCGGATGAAACCGGAGGGCGTGGCCATGACTATGGCCATCTAGATTATCCGAGTTTACCCGAATATTTCTTTCATTCACTAACGTGACGTTTGAACTCTGCTCACAGCCAACGGAAAATCTGTATGTGGTACGCCAAAAGAACTTGTCATTTTTATCTAGAACAATTCAAAATATAGATAGTGCAATCCACGAAGACGCGCCCCACCAATTTTTTTCTCCACCAATCGCGTTTGCTCCGAGCGTCAGTCGCGAACCATTAACCAGTCATTGTAGTGTGCGTGTGCACTTTGACTTTGACTTTGCATAAGAGAGACAATCGGCGTCATAAGTCCCAGTTGTCCCATATATAAAGGAGCATAAGAGAGACAGTCGGCGTCATAAGTCCCAGTTGTCCCATATATAAAGGAGCATAAGAGAGACAGTCGGCGTCATAAGTCCCAGTTGTCCCACGCACCATCACTGACAAACACTGCACATCACATCCTCAGCAACAGAGTGGTTTACAACTAGAACAGGTTGCCTGAAGATGTTGTTTCAGCAAAGTCATTAAACTCTTTCAAGAACAGACTGACAGACAAATGGATAGTGAAAGACAAAATCATTTTAACAGACAATTACCTATAATTTGTTATTTCCACACTGAGATATAGGCATTTCAGCTAATGCTGCTCGCCTATTGTTCAATAAATAAATAAAATAAAAATATGAATGTAGTTACTTGAAGGAAGGCTCGGAAGGAGGCGCGAGCGCTTCCCCCTCCCGCAGCGCTCACTCCCCCCGCCGCGTCCACCTCACCGCCCGGCCCGCTCGTACCTCCCACACACTGAAAATAACATATCTTCACTACATAGTATAAAACTGTGTTCCGGTTTGTAGGGCAATGTTTCCAGAGAAATTGCAAGGCTTAGAGATATAACATCTTAGATCTCTGGGTGACGAGCGCAGTGCAGTGCTAGGTAATGATTTGTACTCTTGATGTTCCAATAGCTGCGTGTTACTGTGGTGTTATGTGGCAGGCATGTTGCTTACCATCAGGCACGTGTCCTGCTCGTCTCGTCACTCATTATTTAAAAAAAAATACAAAGTCACTTCCCGTCCCGTCCCTCTGTCCCTATGTATGCTTAGATCTTTAAAACTACCAAACAGATTTTGATGCGGGTTTTTTAAATAGATAGTGATTCAAGAGGAAGGTTTATATGTAGAATATGTGCATAGTACACAGAGAGACACTGATAATTTTAAAGATAATTTCAACTTAAATTGCAAACGCTGGCTGAACCCCACGAGATATTTCAAAATAATGTACTGCAGTATTGTACACCTTAAAAAGGTCTACAAAAAAGCTCATCCTACTATCCTATCCTACTTCCTATCCTACTATCCTTCCTACTATCCTACTAATATTATAAATGTAAATGTATGGATGTTTGGATGTTTGTTGCTCAATCACGTCCTAACGTATGAACGGATCGGGCTAAAATTTAGAACACAGATAGATTATAGTCTGGAAGAACACATAGGCTACTTTGTATCCAGGAAAAATAAAGTGGCCAAGTGCGAGTTGGACTCGCCCATGAAGGGTTCTGTTGCAGCAAGTAATATAATATACATAGTACACATAGTTCTTGTAGTTCGTTGTAACTTTGATCGAAGTTTCAATAATAGTGTATTTATGACGTACTAAAAAAAACTACTCATCGGATCGAGTTCAAACTAATTTTCGTTGGTAGTTTACATGGTAATGTACATCATATATTTTTTTTAGATTTTTCATTCTCTTACTTTAGAAGTTAGAGGGGGGGGGGGGACACATTTTCCTACTTTGGAAGTATCTCTCGCGCAAATTATTCAGTGTAGACGAAAATGATTTTAGAAACCTCAATATCATTTTTGAAGACCTATTGATAGCACACGTGTAGGTTTGATGAAAAAATAAATTTTGAGTTTCAGTTCTCAGTATGGGGGGCAACCCTAATTTTTCTTTTTTTTAAATTTTTCTGTTCAAATCTTAATGCGGTTCACAGAATACATCTACTTGCTAAGTTTCAACAGTGTAGTTCTCATAGTTTCGGCAAAAAGTGGCTGTGACATACGGACGGACAGACAGACAGACAGACAGACAGACAGACATGACGAATCTATAAGGGTTCCGTTTTTACGTTTTACGGAACCCTAACAACGGGAGCTACGCGGGTAACACCGCGGGGCGCTGCTAGTAATATTATAAACTAGCTGTTACCCGCGACTTCGCCCGCGCGAAATAAATAACTCAGGCAATAACTAATTTTACACCCAGACACATTTACTAAAACCAGCTTATAATAAAAACAATTTCATCAAAATCGGTTCAGTTGTTTAGGTGTGAAAGCGTAAGAGACATTCGTCCCCCATTTCAACTTCAATTTCATCCCCATACAGTTCGAAATTACAAAATTGCTAGAACAAACATTTATTGGCTTCGTGCCAAGTGCCTATATTAAGAGTTTCATAGTTTTATCTTCAACGAATGGAAGCTTCCATGTATACTTTCATCCCCCCATTTCAATCACAATTTCATCCCTATATAGTTCGAAATCACAAAATTGCTAGAAAAAATATTCGTTTGCTTTGTGTCAAGTGTCTATATTTAGAGTTTCATGATTTTATCTTCAACAGTTGGGATCTTCCATGTTGACATTCATCCCCCATTTCAACCCCAATTTTACCCCCGTACAGCTCGAAATTACAAAATTGCTAGAACAAACATTCGTGTCAAGTGTCTATTTACAGAGTTTCATGGTTTTATCTTCAACGATTGGGAATGTCCATATTGACATTCATCCCTCATTTCAACCCCAATTTCACCCCGTACAGTTCGAAATTACGAAATTGATGGCACAAACATTTGTTTGCTTCGTATCAAGTGTCTATATACAGAGTTTCATGGTTTTATCTTCAACAGTTGGGAATTTCCATATTGACATTCATCCCTCATTTCATCCTCAATTTCGTCCCCGTACAGTTCAAAATTACAAAATTGATAGAACAAACATTCGATTGCTTCGTGTCAAGTGTCTATATACAGAGTTTCATGGTTTTATCTTCAACGGTTGGGAATTTCCATATTGACATTCACTCCTCATTTCAACCCCAATTTCACCCCGTACAGTTCGAAAATACAAAATTGATAGAACATGCATTTAATTGCTTCGTGTCAAGTGTCTAGATACAAAATTTGATAACTTTAAAAATTACGAATATTCATACAACCGTTCATCCCTTGTTTCACCCTCTTAGGGGTTGAATTTCGCAAAACCCCGTCTTAGCGAGCGCCTACGTGCTAAAAGGGACCTCCATGCAAAATTTCCGATTCCTAGCATTTGTAGTTTCTGAGATTCCTTGATGAGTGACCTTTCGCTTTTATATACATATATTATATAGATATATAGAAGATAGATGTCAATGTATGGATGTTTGTTGCTCAATCACGTCCTAACGTATGAACGGATCGGGCTGAAATTTGGAACACAGATAGATTATAGTCTGGAAGAACACATAGGCTACTTTTAATCCCGAAAAAAAAAACAACGGGAACTACGCAGGTAACACCGCGGGGCGCTGCTAGTTATGGTATATGTCTATCGCTTAGGGATATCCCACAATAACCATTTTTATTAGTAGGTATATTTAGTATCAGCATTGCACCCGTGCGAAGCCGGGGCGGGTCGCTAGTTATAGCCCGTATATAAAATCCAATGTTTGTTCCCAGTGAACTCTTCAACATGTCAATCGATATTCACGAAAGTTCGTATTTTCGTGTAATTTGGTCCAACTTGAGAGATAGAATAGTTTTTATTTCGATTAACGGTCTCAATAATTTACCACACATTTACATTTAACAATTACCTGATTACGAATTTTGATCGTTGATGTTATTCATATCAAGTTACATAGATCGTTAGGTGACGTCTCAAATTAGGTAGGCTTTTTACAGAAAATGTTATTGATCGTAAGTTTCATTTGTCTCGAAGAGATGACGCCTCCATAGCATAAATAGACTAAAGTTGTTCGACCAAAACAAAGTTGCGACGGGCCGCTAGTTAAAGCATACACAAATATTCTGATACGCCAACAATATTCTTGGAAATAACTATTTAGTACAGTCCGCGAGGTATAAGCTGAGCTTTGCATTAGTGTGAGTGATCACCAAAAGTACAGTCAGACGCAGGACGCTGTGACCATGTTCTCTTAATAAGGTGTCAATTTTATATTCAATAAATCGTTGTTTATTATGCAGTATCAATTGTATATTGGTATAAACGATAGGCCTGCCCTGAATACGGTATTCGGAAATTTTAAGTAAATAAGTTATACGTAGGTGACGGATCTCATGCTTTTCCATTAAAATTTTTCTGTTATTCTCTGTCCTTGACCATTTGAATCCTAAAAGAGATACTTCTTTTCGCAATGACCATATTGATCCTGGATAGTTAATGTCAGCTTGTTGTTTAAGAGTTTGTTGTCTGACTGTACTTTTGGTAATAGATGCGTATGCATGTGATCACTCACACTAATGCAAAGCTCAGCTTATACCTCGCGGACTATACCTACCTATTTCATTGTAGACACGTTCACAGTTCAGGGTTGCCAACCGTAGAAGAAATTTCCTCGTACGCTAAAAATCACGTATTTTGGCGTTCATGCCTCGTACATTGAGACATTAACCAGAAACCAGATAATTATAATGTTAATAAATGGCAATGACTCAATGTATTCGCTTAGACTTAGACGATATTTTTTCGTTATGGTGTAAAACTGAAGCTGGTGTTCCTCAAGGCGATGTGCTATCACCTCTTCTTTTGCAATTTTGATTAACTCTATATCTTTGTCTTACTTCTTGCTACCACCTTTATGCAAACAATCTCCAAATTTATTCCCTAGCGTCACACTCCGATTTGCATGTGCCAGTTGATACTGTGAACTCGCCAAATTTTAAATTGGAGTATACATTTCGGTTTGAGCGTTAATCCCGCAAAAACACAGATCATTATCATAGGCAATTATTATAAATATGTTATCTAGTATAACTATCTAGTATTAACTGGGCCACATTGCCTCAAATTGTTTTTGACGGGATTATAATTCATAACAGTAAATCGGTAAAAAATCGATTTGCTGTAAGTCATATCGGAGCTGAGTTATGGCATTTCAAAGTTTTTTTTTTGGGTTTTTCTTAATTGGACTATATTTATTGGATAAAAGTGATAACGGATGTTTGTCCGCTATAGGAAATGGCTCCACTAGTCAATATAAAGAAACCCCAAAAAAACTTTGAAAGGCCATAACTCAGCTCCGATATGACTTACAGCAAATCTGATTGCACATATACCTTTAAGATAGGGTACTGTTTCATAAAAGTGATAACGGATGTTTGGCCGCTATAGGAAATGGCGTCACTAGTCCATACAAAGAAAACCAAAAAAAAAAACTTTGAAAGGTCATAACTCAGCTCCGATATGACTTACACCAAATCTAATTGCACAAGTACCTTATAGGTATAGTAATGTTTCATAAAAATTATAACGGATGTTTGGCCGCTATAGGAAATAGCGCCACTAGTCCATATAAGAAAAATCTAAAAAAAACTTTGAAAGACCATAACTCAGCTCCGATATGACTTACAGCTAATCTGATTGCACGAATACTATTGTGGTAAGGTAGTGTTTCAAAAAAGTGACAACAGGTCTTTGGCCGCTAACGGAAATGGCGCCCCTAGTCCTTATAAAGATACCCAAAAAAACTTTGAAAGGCCATAACTCAGCTCCGATATGACTTACAGCAAATCTGATTGCACATATACCTTTAAGATAGGGTACTGTTTCATAAAAGTGATAACGGATGTTTGGCCGCTATAGGAAATGGCGTCACTAGTCCATACAAAGAAAACCAAAAAAAAAAACTTTGAAAGGTCATAACTCAGCTCCGATATGACTTACACCAAATCTAATTGCACAAGTACCTTATAGGTATAGTAATGTTTCATAAAAATTATAACGGATGTTTGGCCGCTATAGGAAATAGCGCCACTAGTCCATATAAGAAAAATCTAAAAAAAACTTTGAAAGACCATAACTCAGCTCCGATATGACTTACAGCTAATCTGATTGCACGAATACTATTGTGGTAAGGTAGTGTTTCAAAAAAGTGACAACAGGTCTTTGGCCGCTAACGGAAATGGCGCCCCTAGTCCTTATAAAGATACCCAAAAAAACTTTGAAAGGCCATAACTCAGCTCCGATATGACTTACAGCAAATCTGATTGCACAAATACCCTTGGAGTAAGGTAATGTTTCAAAAAAGTGACACAGATCTTTAGCCGCTAAAAAAAAACGACGCCACTTATCCATACAAAAAATACAAAAAATAAATAACTTTAACAGGCCATAACTCAGCTCCGATATGAGTTCTCCGATATGAACAAATCTGATTGCACAGATCGCATCAGGGTATTTTATTGTTACAAGAAAGTGATAACGGATCTTTGGCCGCTAAAAAAAAACGACGCCAACTTTACCCAAACCCCTTTGTCATAGTCTATAATATTAAATAGCTAAGAACCACCCCACGGAAATTAAACTTCAAATAAAAAAATCCGCATCGAAATTGGCCCATCCGTTTGAGCTCTACGGTGCCACAAACAGACACACACACAGAGACAGACAGACATCGACGTCAAACTTATAACACCCCTCTTTTTGGTCGGAGGTTAAAAAGGAAACCGTGCATTTCGAACATTTGCAAGCGCTACGCGATGTCGACGGTGATGCCGTTATCGCCCTTCGATTGTTAACCTTTAATCTTACCATGGCCACCAGCCCCCGCACAAGCGCACTCACGTCACGACCGTTAGCGCACTCGTTGTCCGCACTCATGTAAACGAACTCTTCGTTCTTCGGTATTGCAAATAGAGATTTAGCGCTGTAACAAAATATGCATTATTACAGTATCCTATTAATGCTGTAAGTGTAAAAGTTTGTATGTTTGTTGATTAATCACGTCCGAAAATACGAACACATCAGGGTAGCGATTCTGAAACCATTCGGTTGCATCCGACACGGAATCTCATCTCTCGGTCTTTGTCTTATCTATTGTGCATGACAAAGACCGAGAGATGAGATTCCGTGTCGGATGCAACCGAATGGTTTCAGAATCGCTACCCAAGTCGAAATTTGGAACACGGATTATAGTCTGGAATAGCACATAGGCTTTTTATGCCAAAAAATGACGGGTACGCGAATTACGCAGGTGAAACCGAAAGGCGCTGGTAGTTAGACATGTAAATGTAAATATTTTATAGATATGTGAACTCTTTATTACTTTTAATTCTACAAATAATAAATATAGTCGATCTAGATGTGATAGCACCTTATCAATAATTTTTGGCAAAATTAGATTTAGACAAGTACCTTTAAATGAATTTAAGCCAAGCGCTTACTGTTTCTACTAACATAGAAAATACAGGCTTTGCCTAGTTTAGGGTTCACTATAAAACCATCGTAGCAAAGAATCTTGTAATGGTGGGACTCTTAGCAGAGTCCGTCTCGGAAAATACTACACCTTTGCCAGTTATTCTGCCGCCAAGCAGATGTAAAAACATCACTGTTTTCCGGTTTGAAGGACAATGTTGCCAGTGACATTACTGGGCATTGAGCTAAAATATCTCAAGGTGGCGAGCGCAGTGCAGTGCTAGGTATTTATTTGGACTCTTCATGTTCCAATAGCTGCGGTTCACTGTGCTGTTATCAGCAAGCATGCTACTTACCATCAGGTACATGTTCTGCTCGTCTCGTCACTATTCTGTTAAATAAACCTTATCTTCCTTCTATCCTTATCCTAGTCCTTTATGACCAATAAAGATTAACAAAATTTACTTTAACAATTTATTAATATTTTTACACATTTCATTCGAAAATCTTAATAGAATATAGATGCCCAACACTATCGTGGCGCTTAGCAAGCATCAAATACTAACCGTATCAAATAAAAGCGTTGCCAACTTAGCACTTTCGGTGCTAGATTTATCATAATTGTCATAACTAAAGCACTGAAATTAAAATTTAGCACCTAGCACCTAATCTAGCACTCTATACGAAACATGCTACATATTAGATATTCCCTAAATATATTCCCTTTGAAATAATAGTTTAAAAAACAAAAAAACACGCTTTTAGCCCGCACTGAAAATTACAAAAAATCATAGGGCTGCATTTCAAATAGCCAATCCGCCACCTTGGAATGGCCGCCAAGTTGGATTTAGGTTACGTGATTATTTTATTCGTATCCCATTCAGCAAACCCTTTCATTTAATACCCATATCATGGGGGTGCATTTCAAATAGCCAATCCGCCATCTTGGATGTTCGCCATGTTGGATGTAAGGCACGTGACTATTTTTTTTGTATTTCTGACAGCAAACCCTTCCTAAACATTATGAAATCCACACCCATAATATGTCCGCCATCTTGGGGAGGCCGCCATATTGGATTTGTAATGACGTTACTTAGCTAGTCATGTATTGTCATTAGAACTAAGAGCGTGTGCTAAATTTCATCTTAATCGAAGACCGGGAAGTGGGTCAAATGAAGATTCCAAGATTTTCTTACATACATAGTTACAAGTGTAGCTAATAAAAGCGTGTTAAAATAGGCAAGAAAGATACTCGTATGTGTGTACCTCAATATTTAAAAATATATTTTGTGTGGTTTTAAGAAACCACGGTAAAAGTGAAACTTTGGCATTGTAAACATTTTGGCTAAACATTTTTGGGAAAATATTCGATATAAGTAAGTAAGCAAGTTAAGCAACTTAACGAGTAACTACGTTATATTGGCCGCGGCTGCTCTGTCGAGCGCTTTTACCCCTATTCAGCAGCCGACTGCCACGCGACTTGTAAAAGACGGACGAAAAAGTTTGAGGCAATGTAATAAAAGTTTCACTTTAAAAACTGAGTAAAAACTTCAAGTGAACTCCACCCACTTCAACGGCGATTGAACAAAGTGATGAAAGCAGAGCAGCAGACAAAGACAGTGACGATGACTGTTTAAAAAAACTGTAATATTTTATAACAATTTTGTAGAACAATTTTTTTAATCAATTAACGATTTTTAGAAATCCACAGCAATCTAGCACTTTTATAAAAGCCGTTTAGCACCGATCCGTGTAATCGAGTTGGCAGCCCTGTCAAATTATCAAACCACATGTGGCTGAAGAACTAGTATCCATGGTCAAGAATAAATTTTAAAAAAATTCAAACCAGAAACCACACAACTCGGGGAACTCGGGATTCCCCGAATAATTACCATAATATTTCATTATGTAGGTAGGTTTGTTTATCGTTTACGTTTACTACAACTACAAAGTTATCACCACAGTGGAAAAATTAGGGGGACTGTTGATTTTATTACTTTGTGATTGGTGTCTTATTATGTAAGTGCGATTCTGCGATAGTAACCTCCATCATTGCTGCCTTGCTGCCTACAGTATATTTGTGAGACAGTGTTGGCAAAGTAGGAAATTGTAGCCTAAATTTTGTTCGAGGAATTGAATACAATAACTTATTTGTTCACCACGAACTCTACAAAGTAGTCTTCATATTTCATAGTTATTACATAGGTACTTCATTTTATTTAGTATCTTATATCTTAGTGTGTTCTGCTCAAACAAAAAGCGTTAAAACATTCAATATGGACCGTAAAAAGAATATATTTAAAAAAAAACAAAACTTTTCAAAAATCATATCACGAACAAAGTGCGAAAGTAATCAACGAATAGCAGCACAAGTGAATCTTACAGCGATTAGAAAGTTGCCCGAAGTATTAGCAACTCAGAAGAAGAAATTAATGATCGCAATAGGGAAATCGACTGAGGAAACTGCCAACATCAGCCAAGAGGATACGAAGTTGGTGGAAGAGGTCGTTGAAGAATTAAGCCACCCTTTGGCGCCGCGTTCTTCGGAGCCGCTGGATGTTTCTTTACTGTACCAGGGCATTAAAGCGACTATCAAAAGGCACGCTCAGTTCACTCTATCCAAATATTTGAATTGTGCAGATGAAGTGTCCGACGCTTTTTCCAGGAAAACCAACTATAACCCTAAGAATGTGGAATATGTACTTGTCCATGCCAGACAATTTGGTGATCCTACCAAAACTATATTTGAATTTGAAAGAGATGCAAACAATACTGACACATATAAAGATGATCCTCGTTCAAGCTTGAAAGAAAATACAGGAACAACAGAGTCTCACAACCCTATAGTAAAACGAGTTAAGCAACTGATTGCAGAGTTAAGGGTTGGCTATGATGAGACCATGTTTCAGACTTTGAACATTCACACCACCTCCTTTGCTCTTCTGTTGCTAAGAAGATATATGAAAACTCGTATGGAATATGATGAATTTACTGCATGTAAAGTGCTTGTTGTAGAAGCATATCTAACATCACAGGATGACAAGACAAAGAAAAATATTCTAAATTCATGTGTGAAGTATATGGAATGGTATGACATTCAGTTACCTGGTTTCTTTTTCAAGGTGGCAGAATTGTACGGCATCGAAGTGTGCCAACTGTGGGATGTCTTGAGCACAATTAAAAGCAAGAATACATCTTTGTCTATGATTGCTTTAGCAACAGAATATTATGATAAATGGCAACTAACAAGGAAAGATCCAGCCCAAGATCAGCGTTGGTTTGCCTACAGTCGTGTAATTGGAAGAAACTACTATAAAAGACTATCAAACAAAGGAAACGCATGCATGTGTACAGTACTTGACAGTCTAATTAAAAGGACGATGACATTAAATCTACCAGTATATCAATATGATTGCCCCAATACTGAAGTAAAAGAGTGGGCTGAGCACACAGCCACTGTAGTCATACATAAAATACAAAAATATAAACAACAATAATCTGTTTAGGCAGAGTGGAAGAGACTTAGAAAGGATGACTGATAACATTCTACTGGCCAGCTCTGATAACAATCCTATTTCACTACAATACAGTTTGTAGGCATATTAAAATTTAAATATGTGGACGTATTATTATCTATGATCACAGTGTTGATCCCATTCTAAAAATTGTATGTAACAGTGAGTGCACATCCCTTCTGTAAACCTATTATATGAGTTGTACTGATTGGCCTTGTGGTTTAATCGGCAGCAAATCTTATGTAATTTGATCAGATTTGAGAGAGTTAATTTTTGATTTGAGACTTCAATATTAGTCCAGTGAAAAAAATCTTTTTCATGTCTTGATATACCTGATTTTTGTTTCTCCTGAATGTTTTGTATGAGTACAATCTAGGTGTCTTTAAATTTATTTCATGTACCTTCTAGATTTTGTGTATGTAAACATAGTTGTCATATTGTTTTAATGTAAGTATAACAAAAACACGCGCCTCTGATGAAACTTGAAAAATTGTGTTGTCTCACTTCTCTGGACCCCAAGAGGGAAGTGTGCATGAGAGACAAAATTATTATTCAAAACTTGAATTTTGTTGTATTATGGAACCTCTAAATATTATAACTTTCCAGCCCATTGATTTAAAAGTAGTAATAGTGTTTATGTTTAATTATTTTAGTATGAAAAATAATTGTTCGATTATTATAAAGAAAATAAATACTTTTTTCATAACATTAAAAGTTGAGAATTATTATGCAATCCTTCATTACTTTTTCAGTTTATTTTCCAATTTGCATTTGTTGAATTCAAATATAAATTTATATGTAAGTAACAAAGAGACTAGACAAGCTAACTGAGCATCAGCACATGACGATAAGCACCAGGCAACATCACAGTACTTAGTATTTTACATAAAATAAAGTGGCCAAGTGCGAGTTGGACTCGCCCATGAAGGGTTCCGTTGCAGCAAGTAACATTATATACATAGTACACATAGTTCTTGTAGTTCGTTGTAACTTTGATCGAAGTTTCAATAATAGTGTATTTATGACGTACAAAAAAAACTACTCATCAGATCGAGTTCAAACTAATTTTCGTTGGTAGTTTACATGGTAATGTACATCATATATTTTTTTTAGATTTTTCATTCTCTTACTTTAGAAGTTAGAGGGGGGGGGACACACATTTTACCACTTTGGAAGTGTCTCTTGCGCAAATTATTCAGTGTAGACGAAAATGATTTTAGAAACCTCAATATCATTTTTGAAGACCTATCGATGGACACCCCACACGTGTAGGTTTGATGAAAAAAAAAATTTTGAGATTCAGTTCTCAGTATGGGGGGCAACCCTAATTTTTCTTTTTTTTTAATTTTTCTGTTGAAATCTTAATGCGGTTCACAGAATACATCTACTTACCAAGTTTCAACAGTGTAGTTCTCATAGTTTCGGCAAAAAGTGGCTGTGACATACGGACGGACAGACAGACAGACAGACAGACAGACATGACGAATCTATAAGGGTTCCGTTTTTACGTTTTACGGAACCCTAAAAATCAAGCCAACATCCACCAACATGATGGATAGATAGATAGATTAATTCTTTGGCGACCTTATCACTAAAAGTTATCTCTTCCAGGCAACCATAGCCGACATGATGTGTTGGCGTGGACACTATCCGCGAATACTAAGAAAAAGTATTTCTTTTTGAGACAGCTAAAGTCTACTTGTATTCACTATTCCAAAACAAAATCTATATTCCGAACTTCAGCCAGATTTGTTCAGTTCTTCTGACCTCAATAAATGACAAACACCCAAAATTTTATTTATTGTTTTAGTATATAGTGACGCGACGAACAGGACATGTGCCTGATGGCAAGCAACATGTATGCCCATAACAGCACAGTGTTACGCAGCTATTGGAACATGAGTCCTAATTTTTACTCCATGCCCTACTGTGATACATCTTTTATGCTCTGTAATTTCTCTGAAAACATTGCACTTCATACAGAATACAGTGTTGTTTGCAAATTGTTGCTTGTAAAATAACTGGCAAAGATGTGGACTTCCCCAGATGGACACTAGACACTGTAACGAATCCTACCACTACTCAGATTAGCATATATAGTTATCCACCATAGAAAAGTTCCACCAATTCATTTCATTTTATTTTCCTAGCTACTCTCACTTTACTGGTAGATATTGCACAGATAGGATTACGTTCGGCCACCAACTCTCTTCAAGGAAAGAAACAATGAGGTTGAATATTGTTTGGAAAATACTTCTATGGAATAAAACATTTCTGCTAAAATGCAAGTCCATCGCCAACGGGTTTTTATCGGATAGATTCTGGATATGATCTAATACCACCCGGCTCTTTCTGTCGCGCTAACAGTAGCTCGAAAAAGCGACATTGTTTTAAAGACTCAAACAAAAAGGTTTATTTTTTTATAATATAAAGTAATGAGACGAGCAGGAAATATGCCTGATGGTAAGCGACATGCCTCCGATAACAGCACAGTGACACATGTACTAACATAACTCTACTTTCGTACTAAATACCCCTAGGCTGTGGAATGCATCGCTTGAGTAGGTTTTTCCAATGCATGTATGCAACTTGGTGTCTTCAAGTCGATAGTGAATGGACTGCTTCTAGATAACAGCGCGCCATCACGAACCGCATTGTCAATTAAAATCAGGAGCAACGGCAGTATGATATCTTAATGAGTTCCGCAGATATGTGGGACTCCGTCACAAAAGCCTACTCACTAGAAATTTTGGAGTGGTTCATCCGTACCTACGCTTAAATACCGGAGCTACTGGAATACTTTTGAACTCCTCTGCAGCACGCTTTTTACTATTGCCGCAACGTCGATACCCTTCTGGATTGAGCAAAGTAGCTGCATGCATGCATCTGGATAGAGCAAGTAGTGGTAGCCCAAAGATTGTCCCACATTCTGCAGCACATACCCATTTTAAATTAGCTGCCTTTAAAGTTATTTCGGCTATTTGAGTCATGAAACACCGAGAATAGCGCGTTCCGTAGCCCTTTAACAAACCGCAAGGTCTTCTAATATTTAGTCAATAACCAAGTGTGCGGTCCCTACGGCTACGTCAGAGTGAAGAAAATACACATTTCGATGAGATTGCGTTTGAGGTATCGTTGCAAATGTCGTTTGATGGGATCTTTCAGACCATTAGCTCCTCCAAAAATTTACGGTACGACGTGCAATTTCTCCTTAGCTTGATCTTTGACTTGTCCTATCCATCCATCATAGGTATAGCATATCCATCAGTCCAACATTGCGGCTTATTGTACTAAAGTCTTGCGGAATGTGCTGATTTCGTCAACCGCCAATTGACGAAAGCGTGCGTATAACGTGCGGTTACGTGGACAATTGGCCTGAGAAAAAAGAACAATCATCTGCAAATTGCAAGTCAGTGGGCCTCTTCCATTCAGTGAGAATGCCATTCTCTCCTTAAAAGTCTTGCGGAATGTGCTGATTTCGTCAACCGCCAATTGACGAAAGCGTGCGTATAACGTGCGGTTACGTGGACAATTGGCCTGAGAAAAAAGAACAATCATCTGCAAATTGGAAGTCAGTGGGCCTCTTCCATTCAGTGAGAACGCCATTCTCTCCCTAACCTGGTAAAAAAATACGAAAGATTTCTTGGAATGTAGCTGTGAAAAGGTTTGGCGACAAGAGGTTGCCTTTTGATTGACTCCCTGATCAATTGGGAAGTGCACACCTATTAAAAACTTTAGCCATACTCACCAAACATTAGTAATGATCCTCGCCTTCCGCAGCATAAAGTAAAGTTGGTCTTCAGTGGCATGCTCGAGTCTCTTCAAGGCCTGCAAGTTCCGCTTCAGTGGTCCCGGAGCTCGCCTGAATGTTTTATTAAATGTGTTAATTATAAACTAACTAGCTTTTACCCGCGGATTGTCCGCGCGAAATGAATATTAAATGTGTGATTCAGGCACTCATTTTGCAAATAAAAGTCCATGCAAATGTATGTTTACTAAAAACTAGAGATGGGCCGAGTACTCGGTTGGTACTCGGTACTCGGCATACTCGGCGTGTTTTTTGATACTCGTACTCGGCCTCGGTACTCGGTTTGAATGCCGAGTATACTCGGTTTAAGAAAAGCAATATATTTAGGTAGGGCTCTCTGCCTTTTCGCCGAAATTTATTTACAGGGATGCCATTTTCATTTGGAACAAATGTTATACAGGTTGATGGTATTATTGGAGTATTTTTTTCATAATTATTTTTCTCATGTTTGTTTTTTGCTCTGTGTACTGTAACAAAAGCGATTTGGTTCTGGCACTTCGCCGGCCGCTGCCGCGGAATGCTCGCTTCGCTCGCTTGGCTTGTGCCTTATTGGTCACAGTTCTAACCTAACCAAACCGATTCCTTTCTATTTCACCTCTTCATTCCGAACTTTGAAATTTTGCAAATGTGTACATATGTTGTAGATTTCTGTGGTTATAATATTACATGTAAAAATAATTTATTTTCTAATATAATATATATGTACAAAAGGGAACTGATACACAGAGGAAACGTTATTTGTCTTAAAGTTGTTTGGCGTAGTGAAAGATTTGACAAATGATAAGTGCCTTGAACGTATTGAGTCATTATAAAAATCTGTTTAACAATAATTCTGCCAAATGAAACGTTGCCATACAAAAAGTTGACAATCGTTAGTTGTCAAAGTGAAACATAGACGAACCGTTTGTTGGCCAGTGATAATCGGCCAATCACTTTTCGGCGAAAAGGCAGTATCCCATTTAGGTAGATATAATTAAGCCAACAGTTAATCAAAAAGTTTTAGGAAAGCTTTGATAATCTCAATCAATAAAATCAAAATTATGCTAATGACTAATTAATGAGTAGTAATAGTAACCTGTTTGTACTTGTTCATGCGCGCGAAATGGGAATTTGATTGAACCGAGTTACTCGGCCAAGTACTCGGTTAAAAAAAAATGGAACCGAGTAATACTCGGTACTCGGTACTCGGCAAAAGTGTTACTCGGCGCATCTCTACTAAAAACAGATTCCGACTAGACCAAAATATAACAGCCCACTAAATGTTCCCACAGCTGGGACTCGGGGCCTTCTCTTGCAAGGAGAGAGTCAAGACTATAATTCACCATGCTGGCCCAGTGTGGGTTGGTGGATGACATATGATCTCGATAGATCCTAGGTACCTACATGTCTGTTTCCTCACGATGTTTTCCTTCACTATTTTAAGTTAGCGGCTTTACGCACATGTCTTCGGAAAGACAGTGGCGCGCGTGGGATTTGAACCCTTCGGATCGGCAGCCGCCGTTCTCCCGACTAGACCAGCCGGAACTTACTAAACCCTACAAGTTAACAAAAATTATGAAATTCAGGAAGCTACATTTCTGATCTCTAGGCCATTGAGTATGAAAAATGAAGTCCAGTACCTGAAATGGAACAACAGTCGAGGGCAGCACGTGCGGCCGTGGGTTTCCCACGTGCCCGTCGCTTGTACGTCTGCGAGCGCTGAAGTGATAGCAGGGGTGAGCTCCGTCCTGGAAGAAATCATATTAATAGATTTTAATATATTGTAACAGAACGAGGCAGGGATTGCGGAGCGCTGGACATCCACTAGCAAGATGGGTCGACGATATTGTAAATATCGCGGGTCGAACCAGGACGTCTACTCTGATTCTACGAAAACGAAATTTCGAAAAAAAATGAAAAGGCTTGACAAGTTGAATGTTGTACAGATTACAAATCCGAGGTAGTTGGGAGTAAATCAATTTTTTTTATTTTGTTCTTTTTACTTAAAAGTCACACCACAAGTTGTTTTAAGTAAAAAAAATACCTCCATGATGCACCATAACATTTCAAAAGACACCCCCTCCCTCCAAATTACGTTACGTAATACTTAACTTAATAATGGTGAAGGAAAACATTGTGAATAAATCTACAAGTTTCTCGAATCTTTCAAGGTCATGGTGATGGATTATGGCCTAGCTCTCTGTTCTTCCGAGAGAAAGCACCAAGTTCCAGCAGGGGGAAATTTAGTGAGCTGTTTTTGCAGAAATTAATTAAAATATGTAGTTTAAATAAACTTCCAATCAGCTATACATCTGAGCATATAGATTGACACCCTTGAAGAGAACTAGCTACCAAAGACAGCCCATCTCAATTCACAATTATTTTTGTCTGAATGTTAACCAGCTTAAAAAAAAAAGGTGGAGGTTCTCAATTCATTGGAATCCATTTTCATGAATTTATGAACACAATGAGCTCAAACTGAAGATTCAACGATACTTAAGATCAATATCTAATTGATTATGTAAAACTTACCTATAAGCATCTATAGCTTTAAATAACTGCAAATATCCAAGATCAAACGTTGATGTGGGAGAAGATAGCACCACAATGTGACATAGCTGGAACAGAAGTGCTATCTCTTTGCATGAGTCCACAGCAAGCTCTCCTGATGCCACCAGCCAGTGGGCAGCATCAGCATCTTTCTCGGTACTCTTAGAGTTCTCATCGAGACTTGTTGCTAATTCTGCCAGTCGTTTGGTATCTAAATAAGTCACGGCATGAAGATACAGCACACCTCTACGCTCATCCCAGTGACACTCTACACCATTCTGAAATCAATATTAATTTTCAATAGTTAAGTTCTTGTTGATTAACTCTTTGTTGATAACCCAAAGATTTTAATTCAGCAAATATTAAAATGAAAATATTTTAAGTAGTTAGAAAATATTTTAAGTAGTTAAAATATTTTAAGATCAAAGAAGAATAGTAAAAGGTAAAATTAGCTTAGAGGAGAATAAGTCCTAACTTTTGCAACCGTTAGCTCTATGCACTTCAGCATAAATATATGCTCCTTGCCTGTCATATATTATAAATGAGTGATTTATATAATTGGAATGAGTTAATATTTAAACTCTACCTCGTCAGTTTGAACTGAAGGAAGGAGTGGAGTCGTTTTATTTGGATATCTGTAAGGAGACTTCCCTATAATTCCTACAACCACAATCCGCTGTTTTTTAGAAAACTCAGGAATGTCATTTATCGAAAACACAGTCATTTTTGTTGAATATAGAAATTGAAAATAATTAGAACACACTCATCACTTTCACTAAAACTGTTTTATTGTTGTGTATCATCAGTTTACTTTTATTTGTTTTATCAGTTTTAGGTTATTATTTTGTTTACAATTTAGAAACGTCACATCGTCGCAGCAGTCAGCAGTCACTCAAACTCAAACCTCAAACCCACAGACTAAGTAGAGAGATTCTCTCAAACCCACAGAATACCTAAGGCCCTGACCACACTAGCTACTTTTTGAAGCGGGATGCAGCGACTAGACGTCAAGCGCAGCTACTTTTTGAAGCGTGACACAGCGTCTGTCGCCTGTCGCCGCTGCTAAAAGTAGCTAGTGTGGTTTGGCTGTAAATACTATAAAGCCGCCTAGCACCTATACACACTGGTCGAGCGCAGGCCAACGCGAGCGCCGACAAAACGGGACATGGCGAGTGGTAGCATCCAGACACTGGCCGAGCGCAGGCCAATACGAGCTACGAGTCACGAGAGACGACTCGAGGCAAAAGAGCCCTGTACACACTGGCCACTTGCCGTCACTCGGTCAGCTAGGCGAGCGACGGCGAGTGATCACAAGTCAACAAGTCCTGTTTGTCTTATCTGATAAGCATGACAGAGATGCAACCGAATGGTTTCAGAATCGCTACCATGACAAAACAACCCTCCACACACTGGCATTGGCCTGCACTCGGCCAGTATCTATAGGCGGCATAAGGAGAAGAACGACAGGTTCATACCAAGGACGTTAAAAAAAACTCGGACGTAGGCACAAAACTCTCTCTTTTTGTTATCCGCAAAAAGGAGTCAATTTCTACAGACTCCTACTTTTCGAGGTGTATCCGTGCCGTTTACTGATTATCCTGAGCTTTTGGGTGTTACCTTGACATCTACGCTCAACTTTGTCTCGTATATCGAGTCCAAGGCCAAATTAGCTGCCAAAAAACTAGGTGTCCTCTCAAAGGTGCGAAAGTACTTCAGGTCTGAACAACTGCTTTTGCTATATAAAGCACAAATTCGCTCTTGTATGGAGTACTGTTCGCATCTTTAGGATGGATCGGCTAAGTATCAGCTTGAGGCTCTGGAATCGATCGAGAGGCGTGCTAAAAGGCTCATAGGCAATAACACTCTTGTGCGAAAAAGACTGCAAATGCAGTCTTGAACATCGCCGAAAAATTGCTAGCTTTTCGGTCTATTATCGGATACACTTCGGAGAGTGTGCATCTGGGTAGTGATTCTGAAACCATTCGTTTGCATCGGACACGGAATCTCATCTCTCGGTCTTTGTCTTATCTGTTTAGCATGACAAAGACCGAGAGTTGAGATTCCGTGTCGGATGCAACCGAATGGTTTCAGAATCGCTACCCTGATCTGCATGATCTAATACCACCTAGCCCTTTTTTCTATCGGACTTCTCGTAGCTCGAAGAAGCGGCATCGTTTCATGGTTGATATTCCAAAGACACAAACGAAAAGGTTTGACTCTACTTTTGTGATAAGAACGTCTAGACTGTGGAATGAGTTGCCTGAGTGGGTTTTTTGCCCATGCTTGCGCCGGGCAGCTTTCCATAAAGTTCGAGAATATTACGTATAGTTTAAATGATGAAATTGGACCTAATCACAATGGCTTTAAAGTTGACTTCCATTAGATCATTCCTTTCTTTATGCTAAAATTAATTTATTTTTGAAATATTATCGAAACAATATAAAATAGAACTTACCGAAGGTACGATATACCTCCTTTGGATAAAGTTTTGTACCAGCTATCGTTTTTACATTCAAGAACTGTGCAATACAGCATATTTCGTTACTTTTTATTCAAAATCGCGTATGGGAGTACTGCAGTAGTGGCAGAGCACGACTAAGTATTCGGAAATGGGCGTCAGTCTCTAACTACGCGAAGCTGCGCTAACTTAGTACTACGTTTTGTAACGAGCCAGTAGGACCTCGTTTAGAAAAAGCAAAGCAAAAACTTCTTCAAAATTTTCAGTTTAAAATATTCGAATTTTTGGAGTTCTTTTTTTGTTTGACGAGAAACGTCACCCGAACATGAAAATTTACTACGTGGTAAAAGTAGTATTTTCTTTTATTAAAATTAAGTCAAGAAATGTATATTTATTGTAAAAAAAAACCAACACTCTCTATCTCTGACTCTGAAATTTTGAAACGATGACAGACATGTTTATCTCTCGGGAGACACAACAACGGACATACGATCCAGGTCCATTTATTTCGGAAGAGAATCGGTGAGTTGAATAATTCATGAAAAAAAAAATCTGAATTGGGGCTTATAAAACTCTTAGTCCTATAGAGACTTTAAAGTAAATTAATAACTTCGAGTAATCTTGTTAGTCTATTATGATTCACATTATGTCTTGATGTTCTCCGTTTAGAACGACAGCGGTTGTTCAATAATGTATTGAATTTTATACAGAACATGGTTATCAGTACTAACAATTTGTATTAGTATGTAGATTATTACTTTCGGTTTATAAATTCTTAGTTCTTCAGCTCACTCTCTATTTCTGACTCTGACTCTGAAATTTTGAAACGATGACAGACATGTTTATCTCTCGGGAGACACAACAACGGACAGACGATCCAGGTCCATTTATTTCGGAAGAGAATCGGTGAGTTGAATAATTCATGAAAAAAAATAATTCTGAAGTGGAGCTTATAAAACTCTTAGTCCTATAGAGACTTTAAAGTAAATTAATAACTTCGAGTAATCTTGTTAGTCTATTATGATTCACATTATGTCTTGATGTTCTCCGTTTAGAACGACAGCGGTTGTTCAATAATGTATTGAATTTTATACAGAACATGGTTATCAGTACTAACATAAATAAATCATAATCATAAATCATAAATCGTTTATTGGCCATAAGTAACTATACATTACAGGCAAGTCATCATAATTATGTTAACATTAACAAAAAATAATAAAATAAAATAATTAATTCGTCATTATAAATTTTACAATATTTTTCCGTTTGTCCTTTACAAAAATGAAGATTCAGATAAATTCATTGTCATAAATTCCCTAAGCTTGTAAAATGGATTGCTCACAAATAAATGCTTTATCTTATTTCTAAATTCGTTAGTATCCAGTTTTGTTATGCTATATGGTAATTTATTGAACATCTGGATTTTTATAAGACGACCTGGGTAGCGATTCTGAAACCATTCGGTTGCATCCAACACGGAATCTCATCTGTCGGTCTTTGTCTTATCTGTTTAGCATGACAAAGACCGAGAGATGAGATTCCGTGTCGGATGCAACCGAATGGTTTCAGAATCGCTACCCTTGTCTTTCAACTTTAGTTAGTCTAGTTCTCGGATTCCACAGCTTTTCATTGTTTCGTAAGTTCAATTTATGCATGTCTTTATTTTTTGGCAAACTAGCTTCGTGTATTTCCAATAAACTATTATATAATATGTACATAGATATGACTGACATTATTTTATTAAATTTGAAATATATTTTTGCAGAAATACGCTTCTTCAAACCGTTTATAATACGAATGGCTCGTTTTTGACATTTTAATACTTTAATGACACTTACAGCATTCCCCCAAATCGTAACAACATATCTTATAATTGAATGCACGTAAGCATAATACATTGACAAGAGAGTTTTTTTATCTACAAGTGATCTAAGTTTTAACAGACGTAATTTCCACTTGAAATTTTTCTACAAATATTATTAATGTGGATATTATGAGAAATTGTGTTGTCTATTGTGTACCCCAAAAATACATTACTTTTGCTAGATGAATTCCCATAAACACCCAATCATGACTGGTATTCCATGATACTACTTTTATCGGAATTCAAAATGATTCCGTTGCAGCTGAACCATTCCTGAAGCAATTTCAGGAATGGTTCAGCTGCAACGGAATCACGGAATTTCTCTGGCATGGAGCTAGCTAGGTCGTTGACTTAAATCAAGAACAAAAGAGGGCCCAAAATTGATCCCTGTGGGACTCCCATTAAGATTTCACCAGGCTGAGAATTAATTTTGTCTATACATACTGATTGCGTTCGGTTACTAAGATAAGATTTCATCATTTTCAATTCAGTCCCACAAAACCCGTAAAAGTGCAATTTGAACAATAAGAGATCATGCCTCAAACAATCAAACGCTTTTGATAAATCACAAAAAAATTGATGTACGGTAAACAAATTATTTATTTCAAAAAAATCAACTATTCTGGATTTAATTACAGTTTCTAATAGTTTCGACATTGCAGGTAGTACACAAATCGGTCTGTAATTATTTAGATCCGCGGAATCAACTTTATTAAAAATCGGTATTATTCTGCCCTGTTTAAGAACATCAGGAAATATACCATTTGCTAAACATGAATTTAGAATAATTAGTATTAATTGAAAGATATTATCGTTATGCAGAATAATGTTTCTTAACGTACGTGTACTCATATCATAAATATCTAATGTTGATGTTTGTTTCATCTGTTTTACAATGGTATTGAGTTCCTTACATGTTATTGAGTTGAATCTAATAGATGACAAAGGCCTATCCGTATTATTAAAAATCTCAAGCAATCCTGCGTTTCCACATTTGTGTTTTTCGTCAACTTATAAGCAATATTTCTGAAGAAATCATTAAAAGTCTTTGCTATATCTTTTGCGTCAGTGATTATTTCCTCATAATCATTTTTCACAGCGTGCACTTTTGAACTCCGTTTTTTTCTTTGACCTACTTGTTCTTCCACGATTCTCTAATTTTATTTTTTGACTTATTTATCCTATGTGTGTATTGCAACTTTTTGGCTAAAATCATTGTTTTTTTAAGAATTTTTCTATATTTTTTATCGCTTGCTTTCTTTGTTCGTTAGGATCATAATCTTGTAGTATTTTTAAAGCATTTAAATTTTTCGTAGAAATTTCTATGCCTGGTGTAGTCCATTTTTTTGATTTTATTTGTCTTTGTTTCTTAGTCCTGGGAAAAGCTATATTATAAAAATGATTCATTGCGTCTTGAAAAATCTTCATTTTTGCATTTGGATCAGGTGTAGACTGTATCTCAATTTTAATTTGATCAAAATCTTTGTTAAATAGATAATTAAAGTAATCCAGATTATTACTTGAGAAAGTTCTCGATAAAATACTAGAGTTCTCATTAATACTTGCCTTGGCTAGGTTTGTCAGTTCTAATTTAGTAACATTATGATCAGAAAGCTTAAAGTCCAGAACAGAGCCAATATGCTCATCATCAAAATTAACAACAAAATTATCAATGCAAGTACAGGTCGTTTTATTAGTTTTGTTAGTTTGAGTTCTTGTCGGTTCACATAGTAACCACCTGAAATTATATCTGTTGAGTATTCAAAGTCCTCAAACTTTTTTACAACTTTATCCATTCCTAACACATTTATATTAAAATCACCTGCAATTATGAGCTTTTTATTTTCATTACAAAGTTTTAATTTTTTTAGAGTTTTTTTTAAATACTAAAGAATAGATCAATATCATAGTCAGGTCTATACAAAGCAACAATTACCCATTTAGATAGCTTCAGTTCTATAGCGGATATTTCACAATTCATTTCAAAAGCCAATTTATTTAAATCTTTTCTTACTTTATAACTTACATTGTCTTTTACATATATTGCAGAACCCCCGTGTTCAAAAAATATCCTATAAAAATAAGTTGCTAAAGTGTAATTATCAATAGCCATCGTATGAGTTTGGTGATTTTTACCCCAGGTCTCCGTTAAGCATAGTATATCACAATTTTGATTACATAACAAATTTTCTATCTCCAAATATTTATTATGAATGCTTCGAACATTAGCATGCAAAATTACCGTTCCTGTAGCCTTATTGGTGCTGTTTGAAAATTTACACTTGCATTTGGTGTTATTACATTGATGAAACGTAATGCAGATGATCCCTGAAATCGAAGTTTTGTGTATGAAATTAAACTGCTTGTTATAAAGTCTTTTATTGTTTTATAGCCGTATTGGTAGGCTTTTTCGTTTCTCTGTGAAATATTTGGGTCCAAGTATTTTACATTTTCGTGTGCGTTAGCTAATTGAGCTATTTGCTCATTAATATAGTAAATGTCAACATCATTTTTACAATTGTATCTCAAACCAGTAACCAGAATATTGCACCTTCTATTTGGATTATACACAATTTTCTTTAACACGTTTGCTGCATTATGAGGTCGAAGGTCGAAAACGCCACATGCGTAGCTTCTCGCAGGTGCGGTAGTCAAAATCGTGTTCTTTCACTCTGTGCGGGGGGTGACTATATTAAGATTTATATGAATATAACAGAGACAAATATATGAAATTGCTTCTCTTGCAAAGCCTAGCCTAAAAGTGAAGTTAAAACTAAATGAAGTTTAAAAGGCCTCAACGCACTGAATATTAATTAGTTTCGTACAGTGCGAAGTGAGGTCTAATCTGCTTCAAAATTGTAGGCCTCACAGCCGCACGGAGTGAGGTGCGGGCGGCGAGGCGCCTGCGTATCCTAACTTAGGGACGTGATAAAAAGTATCGATACGAAAGCATGCTGCAAGTTGATGCACTCGCTAATACACAGTGCTACATGTTAACGACTATTGGTCTAAAAAGTCAATATTGTATAGAAATCAGTACATGTGCATAGCAATTTTCAGTGACAGATTTTTTATTACATTTATTAATTTGTTGTTTCTGCGACTTATAAATTGATACTGGGGATAAGTTATGTAAAAATTCGTAAAATTAAAATGTTGCATTCTCGATTTTAACAAGTGTTGGTCCTAGAAAAAATATAATAATTGATAAATCTATGATACCGTGGCGCGGACGACTTAAATTGCGCCAATACATAAAAAATAAATCACATACATATATATGGAGTCAAACTATAATTATAAATTGTATACTCCTGAAGGGTACTCTTATAGTACACTTATTTATAGAGACAAAGAAAATGATAGCTTTCTTCTCGAGCAAGATCGTAGCAAAAATACAGTTTTGAGACTAATTAAAGGGTCGTATTGTTCTTCCTGACAATTTCAACGAAGTTGACGAAATGGTCAACGAAAGAGCTGTGTAGGATGCTACGATAAATTAAGACTTGTGTAAAAAGTAGTTAGGAAGCAAAAACAAAACAAATATTGTTCGTGTATTTCGTACCCAATTCGTATAAAATCTTTCTACTTGACCGGTTTTAATGAATAACATATTGATAAATTTTATTATATAAATTATTTTAATATCGCAACTGCAACTCTCTCTATTCACAACACTAGTCGAGACACTAATAGAACTTTATTTCAATGCGATGTGAGGCAGAACAGATGTCATATATATAATTTTCATTTACTCAATACCTAAATGTCATAACTGTGGGCGAAGCTGGATTCAACTTTAACAACTCTTTAAATGAATATTGGCAAATTTTCAAGCAATTACTCTTACAAATGAACATAATATTTAAGGTATTCTTAGAAACAATTTTGTGAGGCTCAAAAGGTCCCATACGCACTGCAAGGAAGGTCAATTTTGCCTCGAAAAGACCTCATACGCACTTGTTGAAAGTCTACGAAAAATGGCCCCGCAGCAAACGTGTTAAAATTTGTAAATAATTGTGTTTATTTCTGTACATAGAAATATCATATCTAGTTAACAGTATCGCGAATAAGTCATCTTTAGTTAAGTTTTTAGTCTAGGATTCATAACTTTCAAGTATTTTCTGAAACCCTGCATCTGGTTTACAGCCTGTTCACACTAGCTACTTTCAGTAGCTGCGACAGGCGTCTAGCTGCTGCATCCTGCTTCAAAAAGAAGCTGCGACAGGCGTCTAGTCGCTGCATCTCGCTTCAAAAAGTAGCTGCGACTCGCGTTTTTCGGAAGCGTGATGCAGCGGCAGCTGCAGGCGACTCAGTCACAGTATAATGAAAACCCCAGTAGGACGACAATATGCCATCAAAAATATAAATATGAAATTAAAATCAAACTAAATATTACTTATAGAATTTATTACAGAACAACAAAAGAAGTGAGATCTAAATGGGTGCTTGAGTGAAAAGTTTAATGGGTGATCCTGAAATATTTTCTAAATAAACGAAACTGTACTCTCAGGATAATTGGTTCAAAACTAAGATCTGACTTGGCTAGTTTTCAAATACCTAATTTGCAACTGTTTATTAATTTATTTTCCTACAGCTGAAGTGGCTCCCCATTTGCTTTCTTCGGAATGCTCATTTTCTTTCACTGCTTTACAGTATTATATTTAACACTGCCACACCACGATATCTGAAATACTGCTTTACATTCTACTGTAGCGTACACTCATGTAATCTTATATCAACCTATAATTTGTCCCTGCAAGCGCCCTCTGCACGTTGCAAAACATTCTACGGCAAATCTTTTGCATTCCAAGCAGTTGAGTTGTGGAATGCCATGCCCGTGGAAATAAGACAAGCTCCGTCACTTTCCGTATTTAAAGTTCAAGGCAAAAATCAGTAGATTATGTCGAAAGCTTGCTAAAATCTGATTGAAGCTCGTACATCTTTCTACATAACATTTTGAATTCATTGCCTTCGTATTAGTATATGTAAGAAGGGTCATGGATATGTTAGAATGTATGTCTATTATATTTTAGGCAATAATTAGTTCCCTTTTTAAGTAGTTTTTTACTTCTCTGCATTTTTATTATAGTTTGCGATCTTAGCAAGGACGATTTTGAATGTGTGTATTCAAGTAAAAGTATCTACGAAAACAGATAAACTGGACATGCAATCATAGATCATTTCCAATGTTTTGCGGTTAGTGACGTCATGTCAGTCGTTAGTGTTTTAGCGGGAAAAATCTGAATTACATTACTATTGTATTTATACTCATCAAAAATACACAAATTTTTAAACATTATTTTTTTAGTAAACAAGCTTTAATCTTCAAGAAATAAAAGCAATTCCGAAAAATTGTTAAAATCTCTATTGGGTCAGTAAATTGCTCAATAAATAATTAAATAATAATTAAAGCTTGAATATAGTAGAGCCAAAAGTAGCTACGAATAGTAGATAGATAGATACTCTTTATTGTACACCATAAACAAAAAACACGTATACAGGAGAGAATAACAATAAAACTAGTGTTACAAGCGGTGGCCGTATCGCTAGTAGATAGCATTGTTAGCATTTCTCCCAAATGAAAAAAACTAGTCGTCCCACTGGTATTTTTGTTATACTGTGGTTGCTCTAGAGTTTGACAAAACTACACTTTAAATTCAGTGTGGCCAACTTAACGTGTTTTTGCTTTTAACGTATATCTACAATTATTAATGTCTGTTCTTAACCCTTGGTGTACGAGGTGACTAAAAAGCCCTTCGTATACGAGGTGGAGTATGACATACCCCACCTACGAAAGATGTCATAAAACAAGAATGTTTCAATTATTTGAGCGTTTCATTTATGAAATAATATTTACACATTGTAATCAACAGGTTTAAGTAACAAATCGAAGTAATTCTTTATTTTTATAAATTTTATCAATAAAAGAATAGAAACGTAACTATTTCGCGTTTTAAGCAAAAAATGACTTTGTCAGTTGAGACATTCTGTCTTTAAATTGATATTTGTATCAATGAATGTTATTAAAGAACACTAAACAAATAATAAAAGACAAAAAAATCGTCAACTATGCTACTTATTCTTATAAAAATGCGCCAAATTTGGTGGAGTGGATAACGCCTATGCGCACTTAACACACAAGACTAGCACCGGACCAAAGTAATGGTGACCATCGACGTGGCAATGCCGTATCTCAAACTACTCTGAAAACGTACTCCCGCGGTCTCATAGTTTTCAAATAATTTCGAATTTTTCAGGACTGGGGTATGTCAAACCCCACCTAGTACACCGAGGGTTAACACGGATATTTTCTCGGGAATAAATTAAAAGTTGCTATGCACAAGTTTTGTTAATAAAGGCTCTGCCCTTTTTAAAATGTTAAATTTAAAATGCGAAGAACACATTTCTGCAATTGTACAGAAAGCAAACTCTTTTCTTTACGTCATTCTGAATCCTTTCAATCTATAACTGTAGAAATGTTTCTTAAAATTTATGAAACATATGTGAGGATTACTTCAAAAAAGATATCGATTTACTTGAAAGTCTGCAAAGAAAAGCGACAATATGGCCATATACTCTTCGACGTAAATCCTACATAGACAAGTTAAAAACCCTGCACCTAACTACATTGGTACACTACATTTACTACCTTACTACTTCAAAAAAAAAAGTACGCAGTTCTATAAACTTTACATAATTTAATATTACTCTACGTATTTTTAAACCTGTCTACACTTTTTAAAAATCCAAGTTAGCAACACTGAACGGAACAATTGCTCGGCGGCCGCGACAGACGCAAACAGCCGCAAACAGTCGCTGCATCGCGATGCAGCTTCTTTTTGCAGCTAAATCGCGCGTTTCCGCTTCAGCTGCTAAAGCGCGCGTTTCCGCGTTAGCTGCTAAATCACGCGATTTTGCTGCAAAAAGTAGCATGTGTGGTCAGGGCCTAACAAATATTAAAAACAGAACAATCTGAATTTTCTAAAATTTTAGACCCTAACCCTTGACCAATACTGTCTGAAAAGAGCAACACTTTCTGTTTATTTGTTGCTGATAATACACGTTCACTTATTGGATTTTCGTTTTCTGAGTTTTTCTTTGTATCTTTGGTTACCGCAACATCGGCTTTTAATCCTTCTCTAGATTTTTTGGAATAGAAAGATCTTCGGAAGGTCATGGGATTTCTTTGTTTCTAATTTTTTTTATCCTCCTTATTCATACCCAAAGATCCTCGTTGCTTGGGTGTACTTATCGCTTCAGTAAAAAGTTTCTTCCATTTTACAGTTAAAGTGTCCTTTTCTAATAATTGCCTTTTCAAATTTGTGTTTTCTAAATTTAAGTTATCTATTTCACTTTGTGCTTTATCCAGTTCTAACTTTAGTCGTGAAATTTCTTTCAACAGTTCTTCTTCACCTTCATTTTGCAGCGTCGTTAGTTCCGGTAAGCTTTGCACGTCGTCATCACAACTGGATTGTTCACTCTCTTCAGAATCGTGCACCGAGATTGCTTTATTTTTAATTCTTCTTTGTGTTACGTGTGATACTGAGATATCTGTGTCAGTACTAGTTGATTCAACGCTTGTATTCACACGTGAAGCAGCATTTAGGACAGCATAGACCAACTTAAATTTATTATTATGGCACGCGTGACACTTCCAAATCGTCTTCTTTAGTTTATCCATCATATAAAATCTTGTACTCGACACTTGTGCACAGTCCGTATCATAATATTTCTTACATAATGAGCATCATAACATTTGTCTAATTTTGGAAAGTTTTTGGCATTTGCAGCATCTTTTTATGGATAAATTTTCCATTTTATGGAAAAATTAAAATAAATCGAACCAAACAAACAACTGGGTAGCGATTCTGAAACCATTCGGTTGCATCCGACACGGAATCTCATCTCTCGGTCTTTGTCTTATCTGTTTAGCATGACAAAGACCGAGAGATGAGATTCCGTGTCGGATGCAACCGAATGGTTTCAGAATCGCTACCCAGGGCTCAAAAATAAAAAAATATTGAGTGCAAAAATAAATGTCCTGTAGTGGGGGGCACGAACCGTGTGCACTTCGTTACTGATGCCAAGACTTTGGAACACTCGGCCACCAAGCGCTCAGACAACATGGCCAAAATAGCGTATTTTAAGGTTAAAAGTACGTAAACGCACAGTTAAATGTGAATCATAACACGCTTGCTGTTTGAATGGACCGAACACTTCACTGATGGTTTTTGTAATTTTGAATGAGGGTGGAAAACCACCCTTATATTAATAATGTAATACTAATATACTAATATTATAAAGCTGAAGAGTTTGTTTGTTTGTTTGTTTGAACGCTAGGATCTCGGAAACTACTGGACCGATACGAAAGATTCTTTTTCTGTTGGATACTCCATTTATCGAGGAAGGCTATAGGGTATATAACATTACGCTACTATCAATAGATACGGAGTATGAGTGAAGAATGTAAAGAAAACGGGTAAAAATATTTCTCTTCGAGAGCTTTAGTTCCGTGAATTTAAATTCTCTTTGGTCGCTGAAGTCTGTGACGGCGCGTGTCTACATTTGAAATTTGTGTCATTTGAAGTAATCAAATTTGTTCTATAACAATGCATTGTTGCTTATTTACGTATTTTTAGGGTTCCGTAAAACGTAAAAACGGAACCCTTAGGGCGTCCGCTGCGTTAAGCGGGCGTCGGTCGCGGGTGTCCGTCGCGGGGACCCGCTCCGTGCTCCGTCGCGGACAAATTTCCCCATCGCGGACGTCGGCGACGGACTCCCGCCTCTCGCAGCGCCGCCAATACAATTTCGATAGCGCGGGTGTACAGTCGATTTCATGGATTATTCGTTGATATACTACCTAGCCAAAAAACGACGTAGACAAGAGCGACAGCCAATCAGCCCATATGTCACGTCTAGATTGTTGTGTGGAGAATTTGTAACCAAGTTTACGGTTATAAGAGAAGATGTCAAGACATTTATTAATTTTTTTTTAAATGTCAACGTCTACATTTGACGAATCATTTTTAATTAAGTATATACATTTTCATAACATAAGTCATTAGACATATCCCATAAAACGGGGCAACATTGGACTTCTAAAATGACACGTACCGTGTCAATAATACTCATTGTTATCAAATTATGGAACAGACTGTACAAGCACGGAACGTGCGGCACGGATAACACAACGCCGCTCACTGATTTTCTTGAAATGTCTCCGCTCGCGTGCTCCGTCACACGGACACCCCTCGCCCGCGCCGCGGGTCCCGCGTAATCCCGCCGCCCGCGCCGCGTGCGCCGGGGTACCCGCTGCACGCAGCGCTGGTCTATGAGATTACAAGAAACAGCACGCCGCGCGGGCACCCGCGCCGTGCACCCGCTTAACGCAGCGGACGCCCTTATAGATTCGTTATGTCTGTCTGTCTGTCTGTCTGTCCGTCCGTACGTCTTTGCCACTTTTTGCCGAAACTATGAGAACTACACTGTTGAAACTTGGTAAGTAGATGTATTCTGTGAACCGCATTAAGATTTTTACAAAAAAACAAAAATTAGGGTTGCCCCCCATACTGAGAACTGAAAATCAAATTTTTTTTCATCAAACCTACACGTGTGGGGTGTCTATCGATAGGGTTTCAAAAATGATGTTGAGGTTTCTAATATAATTTTTGTCTACACCAGGGATGTTGCGAATGTTGATTTTTTCACATCCGCGGATGCGAATGCGGATGCGGAGTTTTGAGGGCTCACATCCGCGGATGCGGATGCGGATGTTTAAGATATTATGTAAACCATCATCATCATTATCATCATTTCAGCCTTTATTATGTAAATAACGTCTATTAATGAAGAATTAAAACAATGATAACATAATTATTAATATTTTTATTGTAATTAAATCGATATATTAAACACCTATTGGTATATTAGTAATTAAAATTAAAACTAGTAAATTAATTATGTAAGTTTTTTTACAAGTGACGATTTAGGTATATGATCGAACTAACGATAACATTGAGTAAAAACATCGCCTAAACCACAACCTTGCTAAAATTATGCCTTTATCAAGTAAATATTAATTAATTAAAACTAAAAATGATAATGAAACTTACCTGCGTCAAATTTCATCTTCTGTAATTTTTGTTCTTTATTTATTTGTTAACAATTTACCTTGCTAATGTTATAATCTTGCGATCTTATATTAAGTAATAATTTATTGTATAAAGTTCACCCATAAACCTTATTTTGTAAACTCTTTATTTAAGTACACACAATACACAATGATCCATTTTTCAATTATCCAAATTATGATGCTCCACAACAACAAATGTGTCGAACCTTGTCACCAATTTCTTCGCGCCCATTGGTCATTGTGACGTGCGACCGGCACGCGCCATCAGCCGGGCCCCACCCATTTCTTTCTTGTCGCTACTTGCATGATACTCGCATCCGCATGAACATCCGCACTGATTAATGCGGATGTGGATGCAGATGCAGATATCCAAATCTATGCGGATGTTCCGCATTTGCGGATGCGGATGCGAATGTTCGCAACATCCCTGGTCTACACTGGAATAATTTGCGCGAGAGACACTTCCAAAGTGGTAAAATGTGTGTCCCCTCTAACTTCTAAAGTAAGAGAATGAAAAAATTAAAAAAAAAATGTATGATGTACATTACCATGCAAACTACCAACGAAAATTGGTTTGAACTCGATCTGATGAGTAGTTTTTTTTAGTACGTCATAAATACACTATTATAAAAACTTCGATCAAAGTTACAACGAACTACAAGAACTATGTGTACTATGTATATTATGTGACTTGCTGCAACGGAACCCTTCATGGGCGAGTCCAACTCGCACTTGACCACTTTATTGTATTATGGAATTTAATATGTTTTCTTTTCTATTCTGTGTACCTATTGTTGTTTATATTTGTCCGTTGGTTTTTATCACAGAAATCTAAATAATAAGGTAATAGAAATGGCATTACTCTCAAATTACTTACAAAACGCTTGTCGCCACATTTCCCCTACCCCCGCGGTGACTACTACATGCGCGTAGTATTCAAATACAAATCAACTCACACACCAATAGCTGCACACTATCAACCTCGGTCTGTGATTGCACCACACACATTCATAAACGCTTATCAGTGAACCTACTAATACATTGAAAACTAATAAATTTTTCACATATACACTAGTGCTTGACAAAAATTAATACATATCGGTATTTCAAAGTACGGTCCAATTTTAACATTCGATAAAAAGATTATTATTTATTTGTTGTGTGTGAATTGTCCACCAATATTTATTTATTATTTATTTATTAATATTTATTAATTAGGTGTATTACACTACAACAAAGTCAATATGCCTATAAAATAAGTTAGTCACACGGGGTATAAGTACTATTGTTTCGAAAACTGAACTATGTAATTTTGACACCACATGGGCTTAGGTATAGTTGAAAAACAAAGGTTGTTGTATATTTTGTACATCGAGCAACTCGATCTTCCGCGCAAGCACGGAAGGGAAGTAGCTTTAGCTAAAAAATATTGTTCAAATCTTTCTGTCATTTCTTGTGGGAGGGGAAAGTTGCACACTAGCGCAAAGCCGCACTAATACATACAAAACATACCTGTACCGATCCATTGCCGACTATACTCACACAGCCAAATCACTAACACATCAAAAATAAAGCACCATTCACAAATCTAGCCCCGCCCTCAGTGTATTCCACGCCACAGTATATTATCAAACTCCATGGTCCACGCGGACTTGTACTTTGACAGAGGGGAAACGCTGTGTAGGCATACTCCCTTCCGTGTTGCTCGCTGATTTTGTATGAAGACTAATAAAGTCTTAAAAATAAAAGCTTACAATAGCTAAATCTTACACGTGGCCTCGTGTCTTAGTGGGTAGTAGCTCTGCCTGCGAAGCCGAAGGTCGTGGGTTTGATTCCCACCCAGTGCAAATATTTGTGTGATGAATTCAAATGTTTGCACTGTGTTTGGGTGTTTCGATGTATAATAAGTATGTATTTAAAATTATATAAGTATTATATCAGCTATCTGGCCGCCATCATACAAGCTTTGCTTAGTTAAGGGGGAGATGGTGTTGTGCAGTGGCGAACGAGGCAATCGCCCGGGGCCTCGCTCTTGCAGGGGCCTCGCACAAAAAAAAAGCAAATTGAAAAAAAAAGACACCATAACATTTCAACTATATTTTTTATTTAGAACTTTTGTTTCTGATCCTTAATAATGTAGTACTTGTAGTAGGTACTCTATCGAATTATGAAGTCCTGAGAGTTATTGCCACTAAACCTACTACAGTTGCATCTACTGAAAGGATTGTATTTATTTTTCGAAGCTTAAACACTTAAAACAATTTTCGAGGAAGACACAAGATCAGCTTTCCGTCCCTGCTATTCTCTCAATACAATAAAAGCGGCTAAGTGCCAGTCGGACTCGCCCATGAAGGGTTCCGTGGCAACAAGATACCTATTACATAAGTTCTTTTAGTCCGTTGTAACTTTAATCACGGCGTACTAAAAAAAATTACTTACTAGATCGAGCTCAAACCAATTTTCGTTGGAAGTTTGCATGGTAATGTGGATTAATAGTCATTTTAGTTAGGTATATCATTCTTTTATTTTAGAGGGGGTTACAGGGGGTGAGGGCACATTTTGCCACTTTGGAAGTCTCATTCGCGTAAATTATTCAGTAGGTATATAAAAAAGTTACATTGGAGACATCAACATTATTTTTGAAGACCTATCCATAGACAACACACACGAATGGGTTTGATGAAAAAAAATTGAGTTTCAGTTCTGTATGAAGTTCAGAGAGTATGAGGCACCCTTTATTTAGTGTTTTTTTATATTTTTGTGTAAAAATCTTGCTGTGACATACGGACGGACAGACAGACATACATACAGACAAACATGATGAACCTATAAGGGTTCCGTTTTTACGTTTTACGGAACCCTAAAAATGGCGTAGCTCATTCGCTACAAAGATTTATTGCGCCTTAATTAAAGATGTTAGTCTTAGAAAAGCCGCAAACAAACATTTTAACGTGTATCATCTCTGTATATGTTAATTTTATAAATATTTAAATCCTATTCTAGTTAGGTACTGATGTTATGAATGGCTGAATGAAATTTAAAACATAGCCGGATTATAATCTGGAATATCACATAGGCTACATTTTTATCCTGGGAAAAAATCCCGTTGCTAGTGTAAACTATTTTTAAACTCATTTTTTATCGCTCATCTCTCACTCATCACTTCTATGAACTGACTAGTAGAACTTTAGCATTTCTCGGCAAATAAATATGACAAATAGGTACCTAAAACCCAACAACCAGACCTATTTTCGCAACACATACTTTTCACGAAAGTTAAAGGGCCTCGCAAAGACCCGGCGCTCGGGGCCGCGCAATGGGTAAAGCCGCCACTGGTGTTGTGTGAGAATTGTCCACCAATATTTATTTATTTAATATTTTATTTATAAATACTGCCTCAGTTACCTTAATATTTATTTTGCACGGACGAACAATCGCGTGTTATAGATAGTATGTATATACTTTTGTTAATAATTTATGAATTATGAAGTAATGTTTACCGCGGATTAGAAGATTTTACGTATGGGTGTTAACTGCGTACAATTTTTTTATCGATATATTATGTTAATTTTTCGATAAAAAATGTAAAATTTAAAATACAATTTTCATCGTTTATTTTTGGGCAAGTAAAATTGGACCGTCACAGCACTAGCTCACGATCGCTACCTGGGTTTATTTTATTAAAAAATACAATTAAAATAAAATAAAATACCTATCAGTGAAATATAATCTCATTATTGGTATAATTGCAAGTTGTGGAAGAACTTTCACAGTAGTTTATGCTGCATAACACAAGTTTTTAAAGATGATTCACGCCTGCCGGTTCAAAGAAGACTAAACTACAACTCGAGCACTGGTGGCCTAAAAGTCACCTGTGCGGCGACAATGTCACGCGGTCATGAGACTTCTAGTACCTTATTATTTAGATTTCTGTGGTTTTTATACACTAACATAACTATTCATACAACCGAACATTGGAAATACTTAAAGCAAGAAACCTGTTACCTCAATTTTACGCTAAAGGGTTTTTTAGCAAAATTTCCCTTGACATTATTTGATTTTAATGAATGCTTTAGAAAATATTCGTAGTTTTAAAACAACTGCAACAAAATAATATACCACTTTATTGTGGTCACGTGGTCCAGTGATGTTTCTTAGCGTTCGTCTTCCAGATGAGGGTCCTCGAGGTGATGTAGCCACAGAGGCGGAACCGCGGCCATCTCTAGCCGCGGTCGTGAGGGCGAACCTCTCGCTCTCGATCATCTTAGCCAAGATGCTGGACAGTGAAAGGTCGTGTGAGTTGAAGGAGCGAGAGCACGCCATGACCTGTATCTCATCCAATAAGGCGAAAGTGGACACGGGAGCGATCCTAGAGATGCACTTGACTCGGATCCTGTTTCCATTGGAGGGTCTGGGGTGTCGGTCGTTTAAACCGGTCCGGCACCGCACCTAGGGATATGATTTCGGGGAAGACGGCGGTCGGCCGCCGGTTGCTCTACGAGATACCATTTGCTTCCTTCTCGGGGAGTTCCCGCATTGACGAGGCGGAGGTCCAGTAGCCGTGGCCTGGTCAGCCATAGTGAAGCTAAAATAAACACTAGTGGGACTGCTCGCCAGGAATATGGGCTCAAAGCCCATATTCCTTCTTTTATTATTTATTATTATTATTTTTATTATTATTTGCTGCGGTTCAAGCGACCCGGTTAGGAAGGAGTTGCGCGGCACAGACGGTGCCGGCACGACTGAGACGTGCCGTGATGCTTGGTGGTAGGCACTGTGGCTGTAGAAGAGATTTCTTGGCTAGAGAGGAATACCGGTATTATGTTGCGCCGTACTCCCTGCCCACTGCAGTATGATGGCGGAGGCGGTGGGGCTGTATGAGTAGAGGAGAGCCGGTATATCGGTGAGCTGCTGTCCCCGTCCTCTTCAGCTGGATGGTGATAGGTGATGAGGCCAAGCATTTAGCCCAACGCGGGAGATCAAGGGTGTCCAGACGTGAGGACGTCTGGCTCCCACGGCTGGTCACCGAGGTGATCACGGCGTGCATTGTCCCGCGGCGAGTACGCAAAAGAGTGCGAGAGCATTCACGTGTTCGTGCCGTGTGTGGCAAAGGTAATAAATACTGTAGAGGTTTTAGTCGGTAGGGCACCACTCATGTTGTCGAATCCGACACAAATCGACCATTCCTTTCAAGCGGAAGGGTATGTTAATGCATTACCTCTACATAAAATGGTATCATTTGCCTTTTAATTTCAAAATTGTAATACAATTTTCCGTTAAGGAGTCGTTTGTTGTAACTATTATTAAAGCACAGGGGCAAATATTTAAGTACCAAGGAATCGATTCACGCCGAGACTGATTTTCATACGGACAACTTGGTATACAATATATTGCACCATCAAGAGGATCAGGTTACAGAGATAACCAATTTGTTCTAGAAAAGAAAACTAAAACCATCGTATACACAGTATTTTTACGTACTTTAAAACACCTGCACTATACACATTTCAGCAGATCACTCTACTTTTACCTAGCGCTCCTTTATTGTTTTTCTACAGTTCTCTTACGGATCATAGCTTTTTAAAGCAATGGATATTTTAGTATGGATTTTCCTCAAATAGACGCGGGTGAAACCGCGGGGCACAGCTAGTGTAATATAACGTTCAAAATAAGTTTAATATCTTTGTAATTTCGTAAATTATTACGCAAGTTGTATGTCTATTGCACTGTTTCCTTATTGATAATACTTACTGTATTTGAAGCACTTCACTCTAATTAACAGTAGTATTCGTTAATTTACGTCGTTTCACAAAATTTTCACAATGTTTTATTTTTATCACATTTTAATTTATAATTATATTTTAATTATGTTTTCACTTGTGTATTTACGCCTCCGCAACTGACATTATTGCGGTAAATCACAGTTTACTATTTTTAAATAATTTTATAGCAACACGACAATCTGTTCACGACAACTGTCAAAAAAAAAAAACAATTTGTATTTAGTATGTAGATTATTAATTATTACTTTCGGTTTATAAATTCTTAGTTCTTCAGCTCTAATAGAGTTAGTATTTTGGTCTGCAAGGCTTCGAAGTCAGTCCTTGAGCTAAGCATAGCAAAGCTCGTTGAATACTTGTTACTTATACAGAACAAGAATTTGACACAGAGACTTTTCTTCAGGACTTTCAGGGCAAAATCCTGAATTTTGTTACTGTTGAAGTAACGTAGATTTAGTCCATAATCTCTAAAGCATACGAGATGAGACAGTATAAGTATTACAACTCTCTAAACAAATTGACGTAGATTTAGACTACTATTAGGAGACCGATGGGCTGACGGATGAAAAATCTATATAAGGCAGTGCAAGCGCAGCGATCGCCCTCAGGTTCATTTCGGGTCCTGCGCCCTCAGGCGCTAACCCGAATAGTCAGGTCGGTAGTACAGGCGTCTCGTGGCCCGCTGCCATAGGTTAATTCAAAAAAAAAAAAAAAAAAAGCGATCGCCCTTCTTGCTTGAGCTTGAGACTTTATGCGGAGCGGACCTCTTGAACTTTACACATTACTGCTTGGCAGTAGAATAACTGGCAAAGGTGTGGTACTTTCAGACAGACTATTCAAAGAACCCTACCACTACTACCAGATTTCTCCCATCTATTGAGACTTAGACATAACTAATGTATTATTATAATGACAAAACATTATACACTTAGGTACCAAGTCTTTGATGTAGCAGTATAAGCGCCATCTCTGACACATTCTGGAAACCTCTGACAATCCCCAGAGATGTTCTGAAAGTGATTCATCAAGTTCCTGAAAGAGTAAATAAGTTAGTAAAGTAGGTGGTAGTAGTGAATGTTATAGGACTGGTATAGTACTTAGACAATTTCCAAGTAACTAGTTGGAAATATGGCACAAAAACGTAAAAATTATCTTGAATAGGTCATACATCATAGAGGACTCGTAATCGTGACCGCAGTTATGAACGTGTGTGGCCGCGACTGTTACCACCATGATCGCAGCCATTCGAGTGACAGTCGTGAGCATAGTGACTATGAACCGTGGCACACTATTATGGCGCGTATTCAGGGTAGCCGAATGGTTTCAGAATCGCTACCCAGGCCTTAGAATTAAAATCGCAGGTACTGGCTTTTTCAATGCTAACGGGGCAGAACAGGGTAGCGATTCTGAAACCATTCGGTTGCATCCGACACGGAATCTCATCTCTCGGTCTTTGTCTTATCTGTTAGCATGACAAAGACCGAGAGATGAGATTCCGTGTCGGATGCAACCGAATGGTTTCAGAATCGCTACCCAGATTGTCGAAGCCATCCAGTCATTAAAATCAGTAAGTATACAAGGTTACTATGTGTCTAATACCAACCCTAATATTATGCACGACGTCGACTCATGGTTTGACTAAGTAGATAGGTCAAGCTTACGAACAGGTGGTATGAACGCGAGTGCCCGCTCGCGTAAGTAAATATCTGAAAGATGATGCTAGATCGTGGTTGGATGAGTGGGTCACTAGTGACCGCTCATGGTCCAATTTTGAACTAGATTTTAAATATTTATGCGCTAGGAAGGTAGACCGATAACTTACAATACAACGTTTGTTATTTGTCAGTGACATATTTGAAATTTCAGAACAAAATTCTTTAAGTGTTCCCCGCCTAGTTAGTAATTTGCTTAAAAACAAGGTATATTTAAAACCTGTATATAAGTTCATTGTAAATACTGTCGAAAAATTTTTAAGTTAGTTTGTTATAAGTTATCACTTTATGTTATACGGCTGAAGGACTAGTATCCATGGCCAAGAATAAATTACAAAAAAAAAGGTGTCTCCCTGTTGCCAGATTGGGGATTTTCTCCTCAAATTTGGGGTTTTTTAAAAGCCACGGGGTAAATTTGGGGGGGACAACATTTTTGGGGTGATTTACGGGAGGAAATAAAATAATTTTAACAAAAAAAAGAACCGACTTCAAACAGTAAACTAAAAAGTAAAAAATAAATCTCTTTACCACAAAGTAGAACGTATTTTGATTAATTTGAACAGACATGATTAAATGAGTATTTAACAATTCTGAAGTCGGTGCCAAGTAAAACAACTACAGCTGAAGCTAACATTAGTAGAGTAGTAAATCGAACTGATATTTGGAACATAGACAAGTTGTTGGGGACATATGTATGATAGACAGAAAGGTTGTTGCAACATTTACTTGGCACCGACTTCAGCATTGTTAAATACTTATTTAATCATATCTGTTCAAATTAATCAAAATGCGTTCTACTTTGTGGTAAAGAGATTTATTTTTACTTTTTAGTTTACTGTTTGAAGTCGGTTCTTTTTTTTATTAAAATTATTTTATTTTACGATTTTAAGTGATGGTTAGATGAATAATTTATGTTTGGTGGTGTTGATGGTTACTTGAATTAGGTGAGAAGATAAAGAAAAAAATTGGCAGTCATAGGAACTGCCGATAGAAGTGAAAACTTGTGACTCAAATGTTTTCACTGATTATTGAACTGTCTAATTTATTTATCAATCTGTTAAAGGACAAATTATTTATTAAACCATCGTAGGTCTATGTACATTCGCATAATTTCAACACCGCCAGCTAAATCGATGGTTGCGCCATCTAGTTTTATATCAACGTAATTATACAGAATATTGCAAATCTTTACTGTTTCTGTTGCCCTGGTACTGGTACCTAGGGGCAAACGCAACTCTTTTATATTTCTGTTGTCCTGGTATCTGGAGATAAACGCTGGGTTGTTGGAGGTAGGTAATCGAAACTCTTTAATGTTTCTGTTACCCTGGTACCTACCTGGCCGTTTTTACCGAGTTTACCCGAAGATTTCATATCCGATCTGATCCATTATCATATCCAAGCGTGACGATTGATGAATCCATTTCACAGCCCACGAAAATTCTGTCGATAGCGCGCCTAAAGAAGTTTTCACTTCAAAAACTTGATTAGTAGTATAATGTTTACTATGATAAAGTGTTCAAATCCAGGATGGTCGGTGTACTCAGACCTATAAAATGGTCCTCAGTACCCATGTGGGTGCCAAGTTCTCATCAATATTTAAGAGTCCATGAATCAAGCACAAACACAAGGTAGCTACTGTAAACCTTTATACAGTTCACATAACTGTCCTTTGTCTTCATCGTCAGACCCCTAATAACAGTCACATCCCACCTAGGTATGTGTAAAGTGCTCATTGATATAGCTTTATCAAGCCTATACACAAGGTAGCTGCTGTAGATCGTTGAGGAGTAGCATCGACTGTCTTTCAGCTCCTTCATCGGATTGACTTCAGACCTTCATTCAATTCATCATCAGCCTATCTTAGTCCACTGCTGGACATAGGCCTCTCCCATGGCTCGCTACTCAGCCCTATCCTCGGCTGTACGTCTCCATCCACTGCCTGCTGTCTTCCGTATATCGTCACTCCATCTAGTCTTAGGGTGTCCTACACTACGTTTACCGATCCGTGGTCTCTACAAGAACACGTCTACTCCAACGGTTATCGGTTCTGCGACAGATATGGCCGGCCCATTGCCACTTCAGTTTGCTAATGCGTTGAGCTATGTCAGTTCAATTGTAGTGCTTTAAAATATTTAATTGAAACATTTTCATACGCACTAGTCCACCCTTGCAGTTTTTAAAGGTCTAATGATTAATTAATTAGTTACACGCGATTGAGCAACAAACATCCAAACATACACATTCATCGGTTCTGCGACAGATATGGCCGGCCCATTGCCACTTCAGTTTGCTAATGCGTTGAGCTATGTCGGTTCAATTGTAGTGCTTTAAAATACTTAATTGAAACATTTTCAAACGCACTAGTCCACCCTTGCAGTTTTTAAAGGTCTAACGATTAATTAATTAGTTACAACGCGATTGAGCAACAAACATCCAAACATACACATTTATAATGATGATGAAAGACAGTCCCAAGACATCTAGACGTAAAGTGCTCATCAATACAAATTAACCAAGCCCAAACACAAGATAACTGCTGTAAATCTTTGAGGAGTTCCCTCGACAGTATTTTGGCTCCATCATCAGATTGCTTCCAATCTTCGTAGTGCCAAACCAAAATAAATTGTAGTGCTTGTAAATACTTAATGGAAAAATTAACAATCGCGCTTGTCGCCCCTACAATTTTTACAAGTTCTCTTCAATTTCTGCAGGATCCCATCATCAGATCCTGGTTTCCTTATCATGGTACCACCCTTGGAATGTCTCTTATCCAACAAAAAGTAATCATCCAAATCGGTTCATAAACAACGAAGTTATCCGCGAACACACATAAAAAAATATATATACGGTCGAATTGAGAAACCTACTTTTTTTTAAAGTCGGTTAAAAATTGCTTGGGGGAAATTGGGGATTTGTTATTACCGAATTTTGTAGTTTTTTAGCGAATACGGTACTACCCAATGAACGTATTACAAAAGGAGACGGCCCATTTTCCATGGGCATTTGCCCCACAGCAAAAGTGCAGGAGACTTGACCAAAATTGGATCATTGTATAGGATTTTAAATATATATTGAGGAACCGTTAATGTTTTTATTATGCATAGCGGGGTTTAAAAGATATCAACTAAAACATTGAAAAAAATAACGGCGCAAGTAGGTAATCAAGAACGTGATTATGTACTTATTACTAAAAGAAGGTGGTAAATTCATTACTTTGCGACTTACTGTGCTCAAAATAATGTCGACTCAACGCAGAAGGACCGGAGATTCAGCAAAACCACAAAAAAAATACGAAACATTTGGAAAATTAACGAAATTCCTTGTGTTGTGTGTCGTTGTTTCGAACGAATCGATTTCCGAACGACTCGAGTTTTTAACGAATCGGATGTATTTACGTAAACTTCAACAAAAGAAAAAAGAGAAAAAATATGGCTGACTTTGAGTATAGTCATTAAGATACTTTTTATTTCACAGAATCACACCAATTTGCAATCCCCGCTTGGCACTTTAATGTTGAATGTACAGTTTGCATTATTTAATTATATGTTATTTTAATTAAATAACTTTTTTAGGTCTCCGGGGCTAATTATTAAGTACATAAACTTGAAACGACGTGGCGCAGAAATGAGCCGTCTCCTTTGAATCGCCATTTCATAATTCATAATATGTCAACTTGTCGATAGGTCGATACAATTAATGTATGGTTACTTCTGAATAGCGTTATACCTATCGTGTCTTCAGAGTTAGGAGACTTTTTCTGTTGGGGTTTGTTTTCTTGAAAATCTGTTTTTGCGAGCATTTTGGGGAGAAATTGTGTTGGTCTTTTGACAGCACTGAGACGTCATCATCAGCTGTTCGGCTTCGGGCTTCGGCCCCTTTATCTTTTGGCAAGAAATAAATGTTATTTGCTATTGCACGGCCTTGAACCTTTCAAATAACTTTGCTGTGCTAGTGTACCTTTCGAAACGAGAGTGTTTTAGAAGGCGAAGCCTTCAGATATCAAAGAAATGTAATAGTTATCGCTCGACGTCGTACAGTATCGCACGCGACACGATTGTTGCTGCGGAAGGCTGGTTCGATTTGATAAGATATCAGTGAAGAATACTTTCGACTCGGACTCTACAACAACGATACGGCTAATCTTTGAAAAATGACATCAATTACTGAAGATGTCTGCGAATTATTGGATAGTTATAATGGCAGAGACAAGGTATTACACACGGAAGTTATTTAGCCTTGATATTTTAAATATTAACCTGATTTTCCAGTCAATTTCCTTAAACTCAGTTCTCGTTTTTTAAATATCATTTATATACAACTAAAGGCTTTAGTTAAAAGATTGAAGAAAGTAACCACTGCCCATTTCTAGAAAATAAAGAAAATCTATATTGAATACTGTACAATTAATTCCCATTTGAGACAAGGAAGAATCTGAATTTATCACTGACATGCTGTTCTCGCTACTTTGACTCAATAGCATTTTTGAAAATCTGAATCAGAAAAACTTTTATGTAATTAATGATAGGCAACTAGCATTAGCTTGCATGCCTATTTTGACCTGACAATGTTTAATAAAACGATGAATGCCGGCTGCATGCATGAAAAAGTGTTCCGTTATGTCCCATTACACTAATTGTGCTTGTGCTGCATATATCAATGTTTTGTTGTTATGTTAAACTATTGTCTGTAAACCAACCGACTTTACCATCAACCAATTTTTTTTACCTAGGACTTAAGATGCCTGTCTTTCTCTAGTATTTTAATTCAAATAATTATGGTTTATTATAAGAAGATTTTATTTTAGAACTCATTCAATAGTTGGAAAGTTGCTAATAAGATGCCACTATGCTGTATATTCCTAGCAAAGAGATAGACAGACAGACAGAAACATGTTATTATGCACAATACAAACAATTAAACAATACAAATAATAACTTGAATACTAGTGCCATAAATGGTGGCTTTATCACCAAATGCCAAGCAACAAGAGAAAGAAACTAAGAAGCAAAACCGATTAGAACTAAATAAAATTCTGTATAATGCTGATCCACTGTACAGTACTACCTACTTTGTGCTATCAAACCACTAGAAAATCATCCTGGGTTATTTTTATTTAATTAATAAGTTACAGTTACCTATTACAGCTTGTTAAATAATTTAAGTCATACCATGAGGGTGACATAGTCATGTATGACAAAACCCTCCATAAAATAATAAAGGTTAAAAAAAAACAACCTGGATTATTTCCAAACTTCATGTTTCACAAATTTGTTGATCTGTTAACCAAAACAAATTTGTTGATTTGTTTTTTTTTTTCAAAAGTTAAAGCAATTTATTCACAAAATGGAAACAATTAAGATCTTTAAATTATATGGAGTCGTGCTGTACAATTTCTACCTAAAAGGCATGTGATATATTAAAATTGTCATACAAAAACTCAATACGAGGTGAGAGCCCACCGGCGGGTTCACCTCTTCCTGTTGATTTAAATCTAAATTCTAATAAGATTTAGTATACATATATTTCTTAACTAGTTTTTCTTACCTACAGTTAAAGAAATTCAAAACATTGCCCATTTCTGGAACAGTTTTTATACCTACCTTAGAAATTTTGGAATGTCAGTATGTGTAAAAAAGTGTGGAACAGTCAATTTCTTGTTCTGTTTTAGTTGCTGTAGTGTTAAACAAATACATTTGTTGTTTTATTGTTGTGTGCGTGTAAAACAGATCAAGCACATTAGCGTGTAGAAATAGCAAGTTTTGTGATAATTTTCTTTTAGCATTAATGTACATGGGGGTACAAATGAAAGACAGGGTCAACAATATACAACCATGTATTCCATATCCGAGATGGTGTAATCCGCAATTAATAAAGTCTATGACTGGACGAAAAAATGGCGCATCAAGTTGAATGAATCTAAAAGCGTTCATATAGATTTTACAAATAAAAAAGTAAAATATCATCAAGTTTTCATAAACGATCAACCCATACCTTATGAAAACAAAGCTAAATACCTAGGTATGACTCTTGACGCGAAATTACGCTGGAAGGTCACGTCAAGAAGAAAAGAGAGGAATTAGCGATATGCTACAAAAATATGTTTTGGCTACTTGGAAGAAAATCTGTGTTGTCAGTACATAATAAGATCTTATAGTATAAACAACTCCTAATGCCAGTATGGACATATGGTATACAGTTGTGGGGCTGTACCAAACCAAGCAATATTGAAATTGTACAAAGATTTCAGAAAAAAGTGCTAAGGGACATTGTAAACGCTCCCTGGTATAGGTATAAGAAATGCTGACATTCATCGAGACCTAAAGATGCATTCTGTTAGTGAAGTGATACGAAAATATGCAGAAGCTCACAAACAAAGACTTCATTACCATGTTAATGTCGAGGCAATCCAGCTCCTTGACAACACTGAGTTAGTGCGGAGGCTTAAACGGACAAAATCATTTGAGTTGACTTAGTGCAAATTAAATTAATACCTGTGTTCAAAGTGCAGTGTTAGTGCAATTTAGATTTATAAATATTATATACAAAGTACACATGAATGAAGTGACTTCGCCTTAATACAGACAATAAGAAAAGTGCATATAGACACAATCTTACAATTATTATTATTTAGCAAACTTAGTCATAATAAAATTACTCATTAGCCTAGACTTTCCGAATTAGGCTAGATTGTAATAAAATATTAGTCACCAAGTTGGTTGGTGAATAATTATTAAATAAATAAAAAAAATGTATTCCATATGACCGATGGATACCGAATAGCTACCGAAGAGAAAGCTGCGATGATCACCAAAACGGTCCTTAAAAATCATCAAAAAAACGCTTGCGCGATCCAAAATTTCCTATGGCGCCATCTAGTCCAATAATAGTTAACTAAGGAACCGTACTTGTACAATGCATGTAAAGTCTAAAATTTAAATACTTTTGCAGTTAAAATTTTTAAACACTGTGTTTCAGGTGGTACGTCTTGCTTGCTATGCTTTCAAGCTGTATGGATGTGTCAAAGAAGACAAGTCATGGCAAGCGGCTGGCTCTCGTCTCTCCAATGCCAGGCTTATGCTGCGACTCTTTGACGACATACCAATGATCAGGCACACATACAACTATGGCTTGGGAAGACATGTGAGTATCATCAATATTTATTTGAGAACATAACTTTACAGGTGTTTTAATTTTAAACTTCATTGTATTATGCCTTGAGAACTTCCTACCAATATTATAAATTATGACAGTCATAACATCTGAACGGATCAGGTTGTTAATAAGGTATAGTCGGAAAGAACACATAGGCTACTTTTTATCCCAAAAAAGTATTAATGGGAACGGGTAAAACCGCGGAGCGCTGCTAGTATTTTATAAAATAAGATCATTATAAAGTTTTTTCAGCATAGGTAAACATTTTTGCAAAAATAAGCATTGTAAAATATTAGTGATCCGCTAATCGCAATTGCGGGTTGGCGCAAGGTGCTTCCGTACGATGCTTTCCTTCACCGTATGAAGCCAGATGTGGACAGTGGACACAAGCCAGAGGCAGTAGAATAACTGGCATAGGTGTGGTACTTCCCCAGGTGGAATCTGCAAGGAGTCCTACCACTACTAAAGGCTAAGAGGCCACCACTTTTAATTCTAATTCTGTATGTCCAAGTTTTTCCATTCCTCTCTGTTACCGCCTTCCTGGTCCCGTCGCTGTCTTTTATATAAAAACTAGCGGCCCGTTCCGGCTTCGCTCGGATCATAACCTAGACACTGTCTGCAGCGCCATCTGCCGGGCTTATTTGTGAATCTAAATCATCCTCGATTCCACTTGTACACACACAAAAAAAATCATTCAAATCAGTCCCGCCGTTTAGGAGGAGTTCATTGTCAAATGATTAAATTACTAAAATGCTTATTAAAAAATAGGGGTTAGTGATAAAAGGGTAAAAATCAGTAGGAAACAGTACGGCTTCATGCCTCAAAGAGGCACCGAGGACGCCCTCTATGACCTGGTAGAGCACATCAAAAAAGGAGTTGACAGTAAAGACACCGTACTCCTAATCTCCCTGAACATAGAGGGTGCCTTCGACTTGCTCGAATATCTGAGCAGAAATGCAGGTGAAATACTCCGGGTGATAAGATATTCGCAAAAGAACGAAAGTGGCCGACATAGCTCAACGAGTAAGCAAGCTGAAGTGGCAATGGGCAGGCCACATCGCTCGAAGAACTGACAACCGATGGGGAAGAAAGGTTCTCGAGTGGCGACCACGAACCGGAAGACGCAGTGTTGGACGGCCTCCCACTAGATGGACAGATGACCTCACAAAGGTCGCTGGAAACCGCTGGTTGCAGGTTGCGCGGGACCGTTCGTTGTGGAAATCTAGGGGGGAGGCCTATGTCCAGCAGTGGACGTCTTGCGGCTGATGATGATGATGATGATGATAAGCGTGGATGCGATGGCAATCGAATACTCAAGAGCGCGAGTCGCAGACCGGCTGGGTTGCATTGAGGCCTTTAAACATCATGAGGTAGTCGTATATGAAGACAGGGGAGAAAATCTGAGCTTCCTCAGAGCCCCTTCACACGACCAAACACATGCAACTGACAGCTGGGGACATCCTGTTCCTAGTTCGACCATCCAAACCGGCTCCGAAAGAGCACAGCAGAGGGCAGCCTCGGAAAATGCCGCAGCCAATCAAAGCGGCAGCCGAGGCACCAACACGACCTTCGTGACTGCCTTCAATGCAGCAGCAAGGAGCATACTCCGAATCGCATCCCACTCATCACCCCCCTTGACGTCAAGGACCCCCAACGCAGCTTCACAGCAACAAACGAGCCGAACGAGAGCCGACATGGGACAGGTTGAACCGCCCCGCTAAGTCATGGCTTCGGAGCCGCGGAGTCGGCACGTAACGCCTTCATCGAATTCCTAGCCACACTGAGAGGGACAAGACAAGTCAACCTCAAGACCTGCGAAAACATCATGCAGTCCTATAGGCTAGGAAGTGAAAGCCTCTTAAAGGCGAAACTCGAGGAGGCCGAAGCAGCCATTTACAATAATGTCACTTCCCGGGTCATCAAGGGAACCATGACAGGAAAGTATATGGCAGCTTACAATGTAGAAAATGGCTTCGTGACACTGAACGAGAAAGAGACAGAGCGCGCGGGAATGCCAGTTTATGCGACACCACCAAACGACCCAATCGTAGTTACCGCCCGATGCACCAAGATTATGCTGGACGATAGGATCCTTGAGATAGCCAAAACCATCGAAGTGAACTCAAACGTCAAAGCGGGTTGGGAAAACTGGGAGGTACCGCGAATACAGTGGGTCAACGGAGTTCCAGGATGTGGAAAGACAACATGGGTGATTAGACACTTTGATGTGGACAAGGACGCCATTATCACTACAACAACTGAGGCAGCAAAAGATCTAAGAGAAAAGCTATCGCGCCGTATCGGAAACCTGGTCAAAACCAGAGTGCGAACCATGGCTTCTGCTCTGGTAAATGGTTTCGGAAGAGAAAGTTTCAGTCGCCTCATGGTGGACGAAGCTCTCATGAACCATTTTGGAGCCATTGTGATGGCTTCAAGGCTGTCTGATGTTGGTGAAATTGTCCTCATCGGAGACGTCAATCAGTTGCCTTATATCGACAGGGAAAATCTCTTAGAAATGAGGTATCACCGCCCAAACCTGGTAACAAAGATCAGCCGGAGTTGCTCTGCACACATCACAATCCGATGAATGTCGCATATGCGCTGAGGGAAATATACTCAGGTATGTACTCCTCAGCACCCCGTATAAAGTCCCTAGAGCAGAAAAGGTACAAGGGAGCGCAAATACCCAACACCCTACCAAATACCCTCTTCTTAGTTCACACTCAAGAGGAGAAGGAGACCCTGACAAACCAGGGTTATGGGTCAGGCATAGGGTCACGTATCCTCGCCATCCATGAAGCTCAGGGACTGACATATGAGTCGGTAATCGCAATAAAAACCAAGGCAAACATGAAGCTGCACGAGAGCGTGCCCCATGCGGTTGTTGCAATCTCACGGCACACGGGGACCTTCACGTACTACGCTGACGACACCGACGACGCCATCGGTCGGTTCGTGCGGCGAGCGTTGGCTGCATCACCGATGACCATCCGAGATTTCAACCTACAGATGGCCATCAGGGACAGAAATGCAGCCGTAATGGAGGTTCTCGGCCGGGAGGAGGCGGCCTTAGGCAAATGGCAATAAGGCAAAGAATCGATGTCGAGTCGATTACTAGCGGAATCCCAACCGGTAGTGATCGGCTCAACAGACGAGCACTGACTAGTATTAGGTTTAAAATGTTCCCAACTCTCCCCTTAATCTCCTTTTCTTCTGATTATCCAAGAAATATGTAAAAATAAATAAGATTTGAAATGACAAAAGTCACGGACCCCGGAGTCTGGAGTAGCAATTTTGAATAAAAAAAAAAAATAAAAAAAAGGGTAAAAATTTAGGGTTGTATGTATTTTTTAATGCCACATTATAAAAAACAATGCCAAAAAAAAAATAAAAAAATAGGGGTGAACAACCCTTATCACTTAGGGGTATGAAAAATAGGTAGTAGCCAATTCTCAAACCTACTGAATATGCATATAAAATTTGGTAAAAATCAGTAAAGCCGTTTCGGAGGAGTAAGGTAACTAACACAGTGACACGAGAATTTTAAATATAAGATAATATTGATTCAGGAAGCATCATCAGCAGCGGCAATGCTGGGAGTGCTTGCGAACGCAGTCGACCAGGCCTTCCTGCCCGTGGAGAAGGCGTGCTGGCTGCATGAAGTGGGCATCCTGAAGCTGTCGCCGCGGACCGCCGACGTCCTAGAGACGACCAGTACTGCGCTGTGGGCCGCCAGTCTCGCTATATCTTTGCTACAGTAAGATATTTACTATACTGTTAAAATTAGCACTGTACCATAGAATAGATAATACAGACAGACAGACTGTACTAAAATTATAGAATTGAACGGCTTAACTTCGGTATCGGGTTAAAATTTGTAACACAGATTTTAGGAATACATTCCAAAACGTAATGGTTAACGTTCTAAAGACTCGAATGATAAAGAAGATGGAATGCGGTGTCTGAGTGAACCCCGGTAAAATGGCGGAAACGAGAATTACACTGGTAAAACATCGGGCCGATGCTAATCTGAAAGTTTGGATGTTTGTTGTATAATCACATCGAAACGGTTGAATGGGTCGGGTTGAAATTGAACACACTATAATAAATAACTATTGGTAATTTTTTCACACCATATGTTACAAAACAAAGATTGTACTTTAGAAACCAGATCGCTATGAGTGTTTTTTTTTTAAATAACCGTCAGTTGGGCAAAGCTTTCTCCCAATTCTGTCCTCATAATACGGTCCTGAATTTCCATCATCCAATCTTTTTTAAACGCTCCGAGGTCGTCTTTTCAGCGCGTTGGAGGACGACTCTGGGGTTGACTAGCCGATAGTGTTCAATCTGTAGAAACTGCAGGTCTACTACGAAGTCCGATAAACGATATATCGGCCGAACTTATGGACTTTTCCCACCTCGATAGACAATCGGTCGGTTGATCGAATCGGCCGTTTCGTTCGATCCGACCCTCATCCGACCTAAGTCTATAACTTCCGACCGAGATGTATCGATCCGAATGATTTTCGTGGTAGGCTACACATCCGATTCAGCTGTCGGTCGGATCCGATCATTCGGAGTTTGTTTTCGTAGTAGACCTGATCAGGATGCATTCTGCTTACATGACCCGATACTATGACATGATACTTTGACTTTGCTTGTACTATGGAAGCCAGATAGCTGACGAGTGTAATATTAATCTTGATATTGACAGAACATCACGAACAATAAGACAGCTGTGGTGGAGCCGGGACTGTCTTCAGACGTCGTCCGAAGACGGGGGCGCGGCCAAGCGGAATTTGGACGTGCGACTCGCCATTCAGGCCGTGACGGCTGGCAAGCTGTGCCTCGACATCACCCACGCCGTCAGCTGCCTGCCCGCCGGCTGCCTCTGGGGGGAGAAGATTGGAGGCACCAAGGTGGCGGCCATCGCCACCACCTCGTCGGTCATCGGCATTGCTATGTACTTCGCTAGGAAACGATTGCTCAAGTAATGGTTACTCAAGCGAGTTGATGACCAAGTTTTGTTTTTTTTACTCAACTACCAATGTATTAAAAAAAAAATTTGGTCATCAACTCGCCTGAGTAAATTAATTGAGGTTACTCAGGCGAGTTGATGACCAAGTTTTGTTTATTTACTTTACGTCCAATATCAAGCATACATTTTAAAATGACGATTAGTGAACCGTATAGATTTTGTATCGCTTACAAATGTACGACTACTAAGTTTCATCATGTCCACTTATGATGTGGTTTTAAGTTTTCTCATTACATTCATTCATATAGTTTTTGTTTCCCGTACATTTGCTAGCAGCGTTAAGTGAATTTGACATTGACGATACGTTTCCATTTCCACTAGGATTAAAAATGCAGAGTTAAACGTCAGTCATTGTTGACTGTGCGTGTTACATGGATAATCTTATATTTATTTTCATTAAAAAACAATTGCATTTATCGTGAACACAATGATATTATTGAAATGTCTAAACAAACTAGAACTGAGATTAAAGTGTAATGTGATTTATGTAAACATTATTGTGTACCGGTTTAAAGGGCAACGTAGCTATAAAATTCACAGGGCAAAAATATTCATCATTATAAGTATACTAGCTGAACGCGCGCGCGTTGCTACGCCATCTATCGAAAATTGGTCGTACCAATTAAAATTTTGAACAAATTCGGTTATTTTAGGTTCTAATGACGCATCCTTTAAAATAACACATAAATATGCTGTCACGCAACGAAAGCTCTCAATAAGCAATATTTTTTCCCGTTTTTGTTACATTTTTCATTCATGCTCGGCTCCTGTTCATCATCATCATCAACAGCCCACTAAACGTTCCCACTGCTGGGACTCGGGGCCTTCTCTCGCAAGGAGAGAGTTAAGGCCATAATCCACCACGCTGGCCCAGTGCGTAGTTAATAGTAGCGTAATGTAGTGTAGTAAGTAGTGGTAGGACTCTTAGCAGAGTCCGCCTGGGGAAGTACCACACCTTTGCCAAATATTCTACCGCCAAGCAGTAATGTGCAAACATTACTGTGTTCCGGTTTGAAGGGCAATGATTCCAGAGAAATTACAGGGCTTAGAGACATAATATCTTAGATCTCTGGGTGACGAGCGCAGTGCAGTGCTAGGTAATGATTTGGATTATCATGTTCCAATAGCTGCGTGTCACTGTGTTGTTATGTAGCAGGCATGTTGCTTACCATCAGGCACATGACCTGTTCGTCTCGTCACTCTATGCTATAAAAAAAAAAAAAAAAAAAAAATGTTAAATAGCCTATAGCCTTCCTCGATAAATGGACTATCCTACAAAGAAAGAATATTTCAATTCGGACCAGTAGTTCCAGAGATCCTTGCGTTCAAACAAACAAACAAACTCTTCAGCTTTATAATATTAAGTATAGATTCTTCTAGGTGACCAGCGTAGTGGAGTACTGTGCAGTGAAATTGTGTTGTAATAGACAGGTGTGTTGCTTACCTTTAGTCGCACGTGTTGCTCGTACTGTCTCTCAGTCGCATAATAAAAAATGTACAAAATTATGATTTAAAGAAAGTCTGTTTGTCAGTATAAACACTAATTTATGACAAAAAAATAATTAGTTTCGACCACAAATACTAGGTCTATTTAACTGACTAATGCACAACCACGCAGTTATAAATTCTCATTGCTTTTTTTCACAAAAAAAGTTTTATGAGTATTGTTTTGACGCAAGTGTACTTTGTGATATTAATTATGTAGCACACGACATAGAAGAGACTAGGATTGGTGGATTGGGTATGGTAAACGGGAGCCTCGCATTTCATTCTTGACCTGATAACGACATGATATAAATCGTTAAATGTTAGCTGCACGCCGTATTGTATATATGTAGTTGAGATGTAATTAATAATATTAAAAACAAAAGAAAGTTAAGCATAGAATTACCCATAAAGAACTTTAAAAAGCCGCTACAGAGTTGAAATGAACACGTTCTTTTCATCATTACGACCAACTTTTACTACGGGACCATACTTAAAAGATTTTATATGTTCGCGTCATAGACGTATAAAAAAGTCGGACGTAGTCTCGCTAAAACAAAAACTGTGTCACTAGAGTCAGCCACATTTGCACGTGTGCGTTGTCAAGTTGTCACTGATAAGCTGACACGCACACATATACACAAGTAGCGCGTGTAAAGACCCACTGATGTGTGCGTGTCAGCCTGTATGTGACAGTGCACACGTGCATATTATGTGGCCGACTCGATGGACACAGTTTTTGTTTTAGCGAGACTACGTCTGACTTTTTTATACGTCCATGGTTCGCGTCAGTGGATGCATTTTCCGTAAAATTAGATATATAGGTACATACCTACTTAGCGAATATTAGTGGTTGCAATTTGCAATGTACCTACTAAAAACTCGCTACCACCATCTAGTAGGTATGCAGTACTATTTTTTTTATTGAATACACACCTCATTATTTTATTGGTAAATCTATGGTTAAAATTAAACTTGTAAGTATTGATTGTATTATTAGTACTTGTAATTATTACTACTATGATCGTATGATGTGTATATATAGTAAACTTGGTAAGGTAAACTAAATATAGTATTATATCACATCTTCCAACATGACGGTAAGACCGTAAATTAGTATTTGATAAGGTTTATTGAGAAAAAGATTAAATAATCGGTTGTTGTACTTATTTTGAAATATAAAGATGATGAAAATTGATGTTTTTGTTTTAGTTATTTTAATCTTTTTTTATCATTGGTGCTCGTCATTGATATCATTGATAATTTATCATTGAGGCTTTATGAATTACGATTGAATTACGTATTTCAAGACTATTTTTTTTATCAAGGAAACATTCGAAAACATGAGGCATAGTGACGAAAAAAAAACTAATTAGAAACTGACGGACAGTTAGATTATTTTAAAAACTCGTATTTTTTCCTTTGTTTCAAAAACTAAAAATGACGAAGATATAGTGCTCATTTAGTATTTAACGGAAACATCAGTAATTTTTTTCGGCTTATTGAGGTTTCGACTTGACGACTTTCGAGTTATAGAGATTCCTATGGCAGTTGGCATCAGGTGGAGTCTACTACCTGACGAACTTTGGAACCACTTACCTAAAAATTGGTACCTACCTACTTACTTTTTGTTTACTTATATTCAATACTGCAGAAGTATTTAGGTATTACTTCTAATACGAATATATATTTTCGTAAGTATCTATTTCTCCATCCTACGTGGGAGAGATCGATCGATAGAAGCGATAAGGTCGCCATTTGCTAAAATTTTAAGTTTGTGTTTGTATCTTAAATTAAGCTCAATATTGAGTTTATCTATCCACTGGCTATACTTAGTAACCTACGTAAAACAAGTAAAATATTATGCCGGTTCCATTATTTTCTAAGAGATTTACTTTTCAAGGTTAACAGGTATCTTCTACTCGTATATCAGCGTGTATTATTTTTAACTGGTGAGCTGGTGGCCAAACGTTTCTATGATAAATATCGTATTTCACCTATCTACTGGTATGAAGCGGTATAATTGGTTAAATTAGTTGTGTTGTTTAAATTACAACCATGTGTAATCAAGTACTTAGACAACATTTTTAAATAACACCAAAATTACAACACTAGAAAATTAAAAATCCAGGATACTAAAGTAATTATTTAGTATCCTGAATAGCACACCGTTGTGCAGAGTCAGCGACTGGCTCCCAGTCTCTGTTCGATTAAGGTCTAGGGTCTAGGTTTAACTTATTCAGTTGCCTGGAGTCCTTACTGTATTTTTGTCTTATGTTGTTAAATAATTTTAATTAAATTTAATAATTGCCAATTTATCAATCAATCAATGTATTAATCTTATAATATTTAATTATTATTGACTTGATAACGTCTTATAATTCGATGAAGCCGGCTGCACGCCCGCAAAACATGACGTCATGTGCCGTTACCGCCGTTACCTCGCCGCATGACGTCGTCAGTACCATTCCATCAGTATTTTCTTAAGACGTTGTCACGTTCAACTATCGTCAGTAAACCGACTTTACAGACAACCATTTTTAGGGTTCCGTAAAACGTAAAAACGGAACCCTTATAGATTCGTCATGTCTGTCTGTCTGTCTGTCCGTCCGTATGTCACAGCCACTTTTTGCCGAAACTATGAGAACTACACTGTTGAAACTTGGTAAGTAGATGTATTCTGTGAACCGCATTATGATTTGAACAATAAAATTTAAAAAAAGAAAAATTAGGGTTGTCCCCCATACTGAGAACTGAAACTCAAAAATTTTTTTTTCATCAATCCTACACGTGTGGGGTGTCTATCGATAGGTCTTCAAAAATGATGTTGAGGTTTCTAAAATCATTTTCGTCTACACTGAATAATTTGCGCGAGAGACACTTCCAAAGTGGTAAAATGTGTGTCCCCCCCCCTCTAACTTCTAAAGTAAGAAAATGAAAAATCTAAAAAAAATACATAATGTACATTACCATGTAAACTACCAACGAAAATTAGTTTGAACTCGATCTGATGAGTAGTTTTTTTTAGTACGTCATAAATACACTATTATTGAAACTTCGATCAAAGTTACAACGAACTACAAGAACTATGTGTACTATGTAATGTGTAGTGGGTAATGAGGTAATCCACGGGAAATTTTACAGTAGGCGTTTAATCAGCCAATAAGAGCAGTAGTGCCACGGGCAAGTAAAATTTCCCATGACACTACCAGTAGTGCCAAGCAGTAGTGTCAAGGGAAATAAACGATTTATGTAAGTATTAGTATACTATTTTACGAGTATATTGATGTATAATGATATAGGTAGGTACAGTTATAAATCTGTAGGTTTATGTAGTATGTTTTAGTAGTAGTTATTGTACTTTATTTTCAGTTACATATAGGTGCCAGTAATCCACTCATTATTTATACTTCCCCGGCTTTCTATTCCACATTTATCTTTTTAAATGCTACGATTGCCTGGAAGAGATCGCTCTCAGCGATAAGGTTGTCAATAGCTATTTTATTTTCAAGATTTACATATTTTGTAGTTTAGTTTTTTTTAATCTATGTATTTCATCTATCTACAACATGAAAATGAATATTTACTAAAGATGCGTCTACTTCTCTTAGTGGGTACCTTAACTACAAATGTAAAGAGCCACAAAGAGATTCAAAAAGATATAGTCACGTTTTTTCAGTCGCCGTTATCAACTCGAACGATATGTCAGTTAAATTGCATATCTATGTAATGTTATCTATCTTTCCTATTTCTTAAGATAATCCGGTGCATTACATAACTTTTAACTTTGTGTAGATATGTTGAACCGACTCGGTTAACAACGAAGTTTATTTGTTCGACTCTTTGTTAGCTGATTTCACAATAATAGGTAAGTAATAATATTTTTATGTCCGCCGATTTCTCCGATCATTGCAGACTAATTATTATTGTGAAAACTATTTGTACGTATGACTTAGGCACGACACTTCTACTTAGCTAAAACTATCGCGTTCCACTCATTATTATGAAAACATTAACTAAATCAATATTCCAGTTTGGTGTTTCGTATTTTAATTTAAAATACAATTGTGAATATTCAAATAAATATTTGCGGCTTGCAATTTGCAGTCTGAATTTTGTTGTCAATAATGAAATCTACATGTATACATATGTGCCTTACTAAGTATCTACACTTTATTTAAATAATCTATAGATCAAACCAAATATAGACTAAGTTAGAAGTCGTAAAGATAATTAAGATGTTCAAGGTTGTTCCTTCCAGTCGGGTGAGTGCACATCATGATGGCAACATTACCACTATAAAAGGCAATGTCATCATCATCATCAACAGCCCACTAAACGTTCCCACTGCTGGGACTCGGGGCCTTCTCTCGCAAGGAGAGAGTTAAGGCCATAATCCACCACGCTGGCCCAGTGCGAGTTGGTGGATGACACATGACTTCGAAAGATTCTAGGTACATGTCGGTTTCCTCACGATGTTTTCCTTCACCGTTTTTAAGTTAGCGGCATTACGAACATGACTTCGAAAAGACAGTGAAGCGTGTGGGGTTTGAACCCGGGGTCTCCGGATCGGCAGTCGCCGTTCTCCCGACTAGACCAGCCGTAACTTGAAAGGCAATGTAATAATTGCATTTTGGTCAAGCAGTCAGAAATGTTTTTGAAAAAATTACATAATTATTTACGTTAACAGTAGCATAATTCGCCACAGATCAGTCTTATCTACATTCCCAGATAAGTTATCGAAGATATTTGATAAAACCAAAGTTTGGTATAGTGAATATTTGACATAGTGGAGTGAAGAGTTCTTTGAGTGAAAGTACACATTATGGAAGTGGTTGACGAGTTTTGTGATTTGTTGCAAGCTCACGTGAATAGAGATAAGGTGAGATATCGGTGCATTTAATAATGTACATAGATAAAAAACGTATATGTTGTTTTGTTGATGTTATTCAAACTTCATACAGTTAGGTTCGTATCTTATACCGTAACGTACCTAACTGCCAAAGGTTTTATGCCCAATTTTGATAGTAGATACACTCAATAAGTCAGAAACATTTGAATCGACTAAACAAACTTCTTTCTCACCTCCTCTAAATTCCTCAGATCCGTATCCTATTTATCTTCACCTATATTCGAAGACGCCTGAACCCTGAACCGAAATGGAACATTTGTTTTTATTTTATTTCAAATGGTAGGTATATTTCCCAGATCACACTTAAATTGTTTTGAAAAATCAACAAAAAATATACCTATGTATATAATGTAAACACTGATGATGTTTTCGTTTATTTCGAAACCTCGATATTTCGTTAGAGCAGTAGTACCTACCTACCTACATAAGTTAGCCTACCCATAATATTTCGCTTCACATATTTTAGACAAACTAGTTAGACACTTAACTAGTGAGTTAAACTATATATATATATATTGTTTGTTTATTTTTCAGAAATAAATTCATTTACGAATTATATCTTTGTTTATAGCGCTTTATATGACCGCTATCTGTTTATAACACAAGTAGGTGTGGTACATACCTACCTATATTAACTATCTTTTATGTTATGCCCTCAGTAGACTCTAAGCGTGATGTTTTATTCTGCGCCTTTATCGCTCAGAGCAATATCTTCCAGGCATCCGTACACAGATTGGATGCGGAAGTGATAAAAAGGTAAAAAAAGTTAAAGCTAAAGTTCGTGGGTTCTACGACCCAGCATCAGCATATCGGAATGCGACGATGACGGTTGATGTATCCATGGCCCTACTCACCTACCCCACAGGTTCTAAATCTAACATTTATACTTACACCACAAGTTCTGAACCTATCATGTTACGCGCTTAAGTTCGTGGGTTCTACGACTCATCATCAACACCTCATGACGGTTGATGTATCATATTTGGTTACAATTACCCCACAGGTTCTGAACCTAACATGCTACGCGCTAAAGTTCGTGGGTTCCACGACCCAGCGTCAGGACATCATGACGGCGAGCGCGCGGTTCGCGGCCGCGCGCTCCACTCTACGTCTCTTCGATGATGCCGCCGCCGTCAGAACATCATGTCCCGATGATGACGGATGATACATCACGTTTGTTATACTTACCTACCCGATATGTTCTGAACATAACATGCTACGCGCTAAAATTCATAGGTTCTATGACCTATGACCCGGCGTCAGAACATCATGGCCTGATAATGCCAGATGATACATCATGTTTGTTATACGTACACCACAAGTTCTGAACCTATCATGTTACGCGCTAAAGTTCGTGGGTTCTACGACCCAGCGTCAGAACATCAAGTCCCGATGATGACGGACGACGGATGATCATGTTTGTTATACTTACCTACCCAATATGTTCTGAACCTAACATGCTACGCGCTAAAATTCATAGGTTCTATGACCTATGACCCGGCGTCAGAACATCATGGCCTGATAATGACGGATGATACAATAATTATGTTTGTTATAGGTAGGTACTTACCCCACAAGTCCTGAACCTAACATGCTACGCGTTAAAGTAAATGGGTTCTACGACTCAACGTCAAACATCATGACCCGATGATGACGAATGATGTATCATATCTGGTTACAATTACCCCACAGGTTCTGAACTTAACATGCTACGCGCTAAAGTTTGTGGGTTCTACGACTCACCATCAACACCTCATGACTGTTGATGTATCATATCTGGTTACAATTACCCCACAGGTTCTGAACTTAACATGCTACGCGCTAAAGTTTGTGGGTTCTACGACTCACCATCAACACCTCATGACTGTTGATGTATCATATCTGGTTACAATTACCCCACAGGTTCTGAACTTAACATGCTACGCGCTAAAGTTTGTGGGTTCTACGACTCACCATCAACACCTCATGACCGTTGGTGTATCATATTTGGTTACAATTACCCCACAGGTTTTGAACCTAACATGCTACGCGCTAAAGTTCGTGGGTTCCACGACCCAGCGTCAGGACATCATGACGGCGAGCGCGCGGTTCGCGGCCGCGCGCTCCACTCTACGTCTCTTCGACGACGCCGCCGCGCTCAAACTGGCCTTACAATACGGACTGGGGGAAAAGGTAAGAAGTTACTTTTTTGCAATGGAAAACCGACACCGATATGTTAATGTAGTAGTGTAGCGTCTGAATGGCGGCGGAGCGGTGGAGTGGTACGCATTAAACGCTTTTTGGGTGGATGAAATCTTGTGTTACCGACATGCAAATATCAATGTTAATGGCAATACAAATAGGTACCTACGTAAGTATTGTGTTACTTACAGTTGTGTGTAAGTATAATTGTATATAGCAACATGAGTGCTGTTTACCAATTACATACCAAAAATGTTAAGATGTAAGCTTTCACTTCAATCGACAGTCCCTATCACCGGCTATTTTTTGTCTTCTGTCAGTAGGTATAGCATCACATATGTTATGTTCCCATAGCTCGGCCTCGAGGCCTTTTCTCACGAGGAAACAATAGTGGTAAGACTCTTGGCAGTCAGCCTGGGGTAGTATCACACCATTGCCAGTTATTCTACCGCCAAGCGGTAATGTGCAAACGTTACGGTGTTCCGGTTTGAAGGGCAATGTTTCCAGATAAATTACAGGGCTTAGAGATATAATATCTTAGATCTCTGGGTGACGAGCGCAGTGTAGAGCTAGGTAATGATTTGGACTCTTCGTGTTTCAATAGTTGCGTGTCGCTGTACTGTTATGTGGCAGGTATGTTGCTTACAATCAGGCACATATCCTGCTCGTCTCGTAATCGTAACTCTATACTCTAAAAAAAAAAGACGGTCCAGGCCATAATCCAATGCTGGCCAAGTGTGGGTCGTCTGATGATACTTGCCCTAAAAAGAAGTCTTTTCGGAACGTACCGGTTTCCTCATGATGCTTTCCGTCACCTATAAAACCAGCGGTGATGACAATCTCGTACATATGCCCTTGGAAAAATAGGTAGAGTTAAAGGCTGGGATTTCAACCAACGATCTCACTATTGTGAAGTCGGACATTCTAGCCTCCTAGCCTCTACGTCGTAACTAGTTTAAAAGACCGCATCGAAGTAGGTTCATCGGTTTGAGAGCTACAGATAGATAGACATCGACGTCAAATTTACAACATCCTTCAATTTGGTCGTGTGGTAGTATTTACATTCTCTTTGGTCGTGTGTAGGCATATCTTTTAGTAGGACACAATATTATGAAAAAATCGGAAGTTCCATGCTTCATGTAAAAATATGTAAGTACCTACCTAAACCACCAAACCGCATTTGGACAACTTGTAAAATTATACATATTAATGACTCTCTGCTTGTGTCCGGAGTCCCAGCAGAAGACCTCTGCAGAGAATAAAGTGGGCTGTTTGTACTTATGTTATGTAAAAATGCATTTTGGACTTTGCATAGTTGATTGTTTTCAATACAAAGATTAACCGGATAATAAAAACGTTTCGTAATTATGAGTAGAGCATGTTATCTTAGTGTCCACACGCGTACTGTGCAGTTATATGTTGTAGGTACCTACTGCACCCCGCTGAGTTTTCCGCGGCATATCTAACAGTTTTTTTTACGAAAATGCACTTTCGCCGAACATGATTCACGCAAATTGATCATCTTATAAGTTTCTTACGGGAACCGGTGACTTTAACGGGATAAAAAGCCTATGTATTTGTCTAGTTTCTTGGTAATGTACCTACGCGTATTTAATTTAATTACAATCTGTGCGACCGTCATAGAGATACTTACCTACCTACGTGGGAACAAACATACATACTTACAAACTTTCGCACTTTCATTGATGCAATAACTATTTATCTATCTCTTTTAGCAACACTTGCGCAAAATTATTCCTGGTTGCATGAATAACAACCGTTTGACTATCTTGACCAGCAAATCTTGTCTTGAAGAATCTATTTCCTACTCTTCCCATCATACCGACTGTAAAAAGAAGTTAAAGCATATTTCTTTTGATTCACCAGGATGGGCCGCTATGGGGCACCATAGGCGTAGCGGGCAACACCTTCACTCTGGGCTACCTCCAGGCAGAAAAGCTGGGCTGGCTCATCGACACAGGCGTGCTGTCCGTCTCCAAGGACACCGAGTACTGGGTCAAGACCTATCATAAGCTTTTCTGGACGCTTTATGCCTTCGTTGGATTTATCAAGTTAGTAAAAATTGAGGAATTTACCTACTCTTTATTTCACATCATCATGGTTTCAGATTTCGGCAAGACTTGATTGAAATGTCAAGATAAGTAATTTATTTCCGGTAGTTTGAGAAACTAGATCGAAAAGAAGGTACTACGAATCCTATCGCCTACATTATCGTCGCGTGACACGACGCGACGGTAATAATGACTAGAATTTTCGAGTAGTTACTTCGACTGTTTAACCACTATGCCACCACGGCTTTTTTGGTAGGCCACAACGCTATTTTGAATGGCCATACATCCCGATATGCCGGACAGTACCTAATAGTACATTATAAAACAAATCTACCAGTAGGTGGACGCCGATGACGCAGTGACGCGTGTAGGGCTGTGACAAATAAAACAAACTTATCCATATTTTTTTGTTATATTAAAGATTCTATAAACATTTATTTATGAACAATAATTATGATTAAAATGAAATCAAAACATATGTCAAACGTCACCCCGAACCACGCTCCCAAACAGCTAACTTGGTCGAGTTCGTAGCTGGGGAGCACGTTTCCCGCGTCTCGCCCCGTATTTGGCAAACGACGTCATTTATAACACTGTGGTAACAGTATCAATATACGATTATAGATCAGTACGCGCGCTGCACCAGGCCGCTCAGAAGCTGAAGTCTCCCGAGCGCACCAAGTGCGCGGCGGCTCGCTTCAAGCTAGCAGCGCTGACCACCACGAAGCTGCTCCTAGACTCGGTGCACGCGGCGAGCTGGCTGCCGCGCGGCTGGCTGTGGGGCGGCGCGCTGACCACGCAGACGGCTAGCGGGCTCGCGACCCTCGCGGCCTCGCTGGGCCTCGTCATACACTACCAGACCAAGAGCCTGCTGCCGCGGTAGACTATTACCGACGCGACGGTAGCTTTTCATATCGTCATCGTCAAATCACTTGACGTTGACAATTTAAACACTATATAGGTACACAGGACTTGTATCACGATCCAAATAATTATTTAAGTAATTCAATAATTGTTTGGATCGAGCAATGATGTTAAAAACTAAGGATTTTAGGTCAGCTTTCAAAAACGGCCCCACTCAACAACAGACAAAACGCCACAAGTCAGCTAACTTTACGTCAGTCGTTGTCTGACTTAGCACCTTTCTGGCCGCATTGCGTACTCCCCAATGATGGTGTTTTGCGTCGTAATATCCTGCAAAAATTACAATTTGCCGATGGAATCGAGATTAAAAGTCCAGTGTATATATTATGTGTTCAAATCGGGAAAGTTTAAAAACAATACTAGCATCTGCCCACGACTTCGTCGGCGTAGAATTTAGAACAAGGGCTTTCTCCTAAGGAACTCTTTTCGGGATGAAAAATAACCTCTATCTTAATTCAGACTGTACCTAATCTATTTGAATTCCCAAATTTCAGCATGTGTTACATATAAATGACATACATATAACCTTAAACAATTATATTACTAGTAGGAAGATGGTGATTTTAGATTATTATTATTAGTGCCATTGTATTAAAATTTACCCGTTAAGTGTACTGTTCGACGTTGCTTTATATTCATGTGAAACTAATCTGCTCAGACATAGAATAGATAGTAACTTTGTTAGATTATGAACTAGTTAGTGTTAAAATTTTAGAGGTACCTATAAATAGCGCGCGAGTTGAATGCAGAGCTTAGGAATGCGAAGTGCTGTGACCGCGACAGTGACGGCACTATACACTGCAGGCGCGTGAGGTGGGGCGTGCGGATAGCGGGGGGAGATGCTCCCGCTCGTTACCTCAGACCCCGACTGCATTCAACTCGCGCGCTATCTGTACATAATTTTAGTACTGTTTCTGTTACGTTAGAAATAAAATGTGTACTCTATTCTTAAGTTCTAAACCAAAGGTAATAAATAATAAACAACATAATGATAACTTTTCGTTTATTTTTTACATATAGACATTGAGCATATACAAGGCAGGCTAGTTTGGCGTAACAAATACAGGATGTCTCGAAATTCTACGTCAATAAGGTACGGCGCGATTGTTATAGTTGTACCTACTAGTTCAGGAAAATGAAACAGGTAATATCACAAGGGGGGAGTCAAGGTCATAATCCACCACGTTACCCAAGTGCAGGATGGCAGATGGCGCATGTTCTCGAAAAATCTTTCTTGGAACATGCCGGCTTCCTCGCGTTTTTTTCGTCTCCGTTAAAACCAGATAAATAGATACACTTTTGATAATCTAGAATTTAATAGATATGATATTATTAATTTACAGCCTATTTTGTCTATTGTGTCTAATTTGTTATATTATGGCTGTGACACTCTCCTTGTGAAAGAAGGTTCCCAGCCCCAGCAGTGGGAACATAAAGTGGGCTACTTATGCCTATGGTATCTAATACCTATTATCACTTATCGAAGAGAAATTGATATTTGTTTATTTTTCCTAGAAATAATACCTACCACATTGCCCATACCCGTTTAATGTTGAACTTCGGGACAGCTTGTACACAGAATTATGCAAAACTCCTGTACTAAGCCAAAAAACTATAGATTATGAACGACACTTATACCTATAAAATAGGACGAACCTTGAAATTTGTGAAAACAAGATCAGCTGCTATCTATACTTATAATAAAACTGTAGCGGGTCGAATTCTGTACATTGAAGATATTTTGAAAAAAAAATTTTGGGGGCACTCCATAGTCGATACTGATGGCGAAACTGCATTTTTTTTCTTTCATGTCTGTCTGTCTGTCTGTCTGTCTGTGTGCGGGAACTCACATCACGCCGAAACTACTGATTCAATTCAAATGAAACTTGACACGATTTAAGATCATACTAAGTAGATGGTAGCTGTCTACTTTTAATCCCCAAATTCTGCACGGTTTTCTTGCAGAAAGGGGTTAAAGTCAGAATGTGTTTTTGGTTGTAACTCATGTTTGCGTTGTTCAATTTCGTTAATTCTTATTTTGTTAGAAAGAACACATTTCTAATATAGTTTCATCAAAATTTTAGCATTATTGGTCGTGTGGTTCGGAAATAACATAGAAATTAAATAATAACGGAATTAATAAGTTCGGTACATACTAACTTCTAAGTATTCTGTGACAATGTAAACAACAGCAGATCTACTACGAAGTCCGATAAACGATATATCGGCCGAACTTATGAAGTTTCCGACCACGAAATACAATCGGTCGGTTGATCAGATCGGCCGTTTCGTTCGATCCGACCTAAGTCTATAACTTCCGACCCGAAATGTATCGATCCGAATGTTTTTCGTGGTCGGCTACAATCCGATTCAGCTGTCGGTCGGATGCGATCATTCGGAGTTTGTTTTCGTAGTAGACCTGCTGGGATGTAACGGATTAGAAGTGGTGGCAGGAGATACATTGTTATTGGGTATTTTTTTTTTGCCAAACACGTGGACACGATAAACATTGACGAGCAATTGATTTAGGAAGTTGGGATTTTGTATTTTAATTTACTATCCACCACAATAAAGGATTATCTGCAATATTTATAGACCTTACCTCCGATTATAACCTCCATTTTAAAAGTTTCGGAGCCGAAGTCGGAAACGAAGGTCTTATAGTAATCGGAGGTTCCGACTTATCGGAGTCGGATTCGAAGCAGCTCTTCCCTGGTAGGCACACAGTAGTCAAATCCGTCATCCGTCATCTATCGTCAGGTAATAATATGACAGTACCTGTCTTATGTTTTTCCACAAAATGGCGGCTCATGGTACGAAACACAATCTGATATTTATTAGAAAATGTGTAATGTAGTATTTGTTGTTGTAGCGACAATAGTCAGGTCTTTTGCCATCGTCACGCGTAAGACCACCCCGGTTTGAGTAGGGCTGGGACATTGGCGGTGGAAAAAATTGTTTTGTGTGTGAATTGTTCACCAGTATCTATTTATCTGGACGACGTGGTCGTAGCTTCTTAAATTAGTCGAGTGAACTTTTTACTTGCCTAGAAATTAGTAAGTTGACGTGAAATGATAATAATTGAAGTCGGTTTTTGTTTTTTCGGATATTATTTAAATCCAAATACTGTACTAAATTTAGTGTTCAACAAGCTTCGGTGCAGAAGCAGAACCAAAGCAGACCGTTGTTTTTCTAAAATTGAATAAATTGTTATCTTACTAAGTATTATTATGTATATATTATGTAAAGGTTTGATTTGGTTGAAATTTGAAACACAGATAGTTTATATAGTCTCATATACTGCCTATCATCTCGGAAAAAGCATGGGCCCTAACGAAACAAATATTAACGACAGAATGACATTACCAATTAGATTGACATTTGAAACACACATGGTTTAGAGTCTAAAATATTACATCGGCTAATAAGTCTATCACCTACTACTTAGGATATCATCCTGTAAAAATGTACAAGTGGGTAAGTATCAGATCACGCACATCAGCTACAGACTCTTCGTAATGTATACTATAAAAATCCTACAAACTTAACACTGTGGCTATGTTCGATACTCCACAACCTTACTACGAGTGTGTTTGATGTTGCTTAAAATATAAAATATGAAGTTGCTAAACTTGAATAAATATATTTTTGTGTGGAAAAATAAATCACTCTATTTGTGTAATGACCACCCATCCAAACATTTTTACGTAAGTACTACGAATGCACTAATAAGGTCGCAAGATCAACGTACGCGAACGAAGTAGCGGGTTCAGCTAGTTTACAATAATGCTTTTTGGGCCCGATAAAATGTAGACATTTATTTTTTGTATAGAACAACACGAACTAGACATGTAGCTGCGTAGCACTGCTATAGTATTGGCCGGGAGTGTTGGTTACCATCAGGCGAATGTCTTGCACGTCATATCTCTATATTATAAAAAGGCAGAAAAACCATTGGTATTGATCACACAAATGTTTATCCTGTGTTCAATCGGAACCTTATTGCTCTGTGAATACGGTTGAAATTTCATACAAATAGACTAAAAGTTATTTAGTTCGTCAAAATGGAACTAGATGGCGTTACTGGTAAATTCGTATGATGCTGAATCGCGGTAACGAGATTTTTGTTGAATGTTCCATAGGTTTTTAAGTTGGTTGAATAAATTGTCTCAGAACAGTAGCCTGTTGGTTATTATTTCTCCCCTCGCTAGTGACACTCTGTACAAAAGGTCCTACGAGTCGGAGTATTTTGGAAGTATTGGTGGAACATCAGTGCTTCAGTGAAATAGCTCCATCTGGTGGAGGGACACCAGCGAGGAGAAGCAGACGAGGACTTCAAAGGTGACATAGTGGCAAGGACTTCGGACCCCAGCACTTGGAATTTAATTGGAACTATAAACCAAGGATTTGGACTTCGAACCCAGGAAATTGAAGTGGTAGGGTACAATATAAACTGTGAGTACAATTTTCAAATTAAATAGTAGTGAATCTCAAAAAGTTAAAGTTAATGCATGGACTTGTAAAATTTCAAAAAGTAGTTTGGGACTTAGAATAATTTCTCGAAAAACGACGAGACGGGGAACCTATGCCCGATTTCTCAGCGAAATAAATGCGTCCCAAACACTTAGAAAAATTCCATCGATTTTCAACTTAGAAAAATTTGAAGATATTTGGACTTAGAAAAATTTGAAGAATTGGAACTTGGAAAAATTTAGATGGATTGAAGAACATAGAAAAGTTACGTCGAGTTTTCGGGAAACTTAAAAAAAAGAAACGTCATCAAAGGAATTCACTACTATTGCTACCACTACTAAAAAAAAATTGAGTAAACATGAATAAGGACATAAGAATATTGGAAGACTTGAAAACCCAGATTGAGAAGGGAAAGTCTAACTTTAAAAAATCGCCAAAGGAACGAGTTACAGAACCATACATCTTGGCAAGACTTGAAGGTTTGGAAGAGATTATCAGCAAGTTAACGGCCAAGAACGAAGATTTGATATCATCATATGATAAGAAGGATCTGGATGCCACCGCTTACATGAAGAATGATGTGTTTGACGAAGCTTATGAAACGTATTTGGCGTACAAGACCGAGTTGAAGACTTCACTTAAGGCAGTTAGACCATCTACAAGCTCTTGTTCCAATTTGTCTGCGCAAACGAAAGAGTCAGTAGTTCGGTTACCGCAGATTTCGATACCGGTTTTCAGTGGTTTATATTCTGAATGGTCGTCATTTAAAGATCTATTTCTTTCATTGGTGCACAACAACACGGGACTCGATGACGTCCAACGTCTTCATTATTTGAAAACTCAAGTAAAAGGCGAAGCTGAACAACTGCTCAAGCATATTCCCATTACCACAGCTAATTATAAAAAATGTTGGGACTTGTTAAAACACCGATACGATAATAAACGGTTTATAACGAATTGTATCCTAAAGCGGCTGTTCAGTCAAAAACCAATGACTACAGAGTCTTCTCTATCTATAAAACTTTTAGTAGACACAACTTCGGATTGCATACATGAACTAGAAAATCTAGGCATAGGGGTAGAATTTTGGGATGCTATTATCATTTACATTGTAAGCGCCAAATTAGATGCAGAAACTCGAAAACAATGGGAACTTAGTGTCAGTCAGAATTTAGATGTATTGCCTACTTTCACTCAGTTCAAGGAGTTCTTGGAGTCAAGATTTCGCGCTTTAGAATTGGTTGAACCTTCTTATAGCATTCATAGATATAATAATCCCGGTAAATCAATCACTAAAGTAATGCATGTTATGTCCAGTAAAAACATTTCGCCTTGTCCTCTTTGTCAGGAGCCCCATCGTTTGTATTCATGTGACCAGTTCGCAAAGGAAGATGTTGCAAGGCGACAAGAGATTACAAAGTCCCTCGGACTTTGTTTCAATTGTCTTAGCGGAGGTCACACGGGACGGTTTTGTCGAATTTCTACAAAATGCCGTCTATGTAGGGGGAAACATCACACACTGCTTCATGGTCATGGTAGAGCAGCTTCACTGACAGTTGCTACCGCAACTGAAATGCCGGAGTGTCAACTCCAGGAAGAATCTACCATGATAGACGAGACCACAACAATTGCCAACCATTTTGTAACAGGCAAAGTTTACAATCAAACATTGTTAGCTACGGCTTTAGTCAAGGCTGAGTCTAATAATGGTTATCCTCAGACATTTAGGGCTCTTCTTGATCAAGGATCACAGGGGTCTTTTATTTCTGAAGCAGCCGTACGGCTTTTACGGCTGAAGAAGGTTGCAGCTCAGTGCTGTATTTCTGGGTTAGGTGGGGGTCAGCGTGACTTAACCTCTAGGTATGTGGTTATGGTTAAAATTCAGTCACTTCATGATCCAGCCTTTCAATTACAAGTTCAAGCTCATGTGCTGAATACTGTAACATCGATACTGCCAGATAAGAAAGCTGACTTAACTAGTTGGAAAGATCTGGAGAACATCAAATTGGCAGACCCACAATATAATGTCCCTAATAAGATCGACCTTCTATTAGGTTCTGAGGTGTATAGTCGTGTCCTGAAAATGGGTTTGATACGAAGCCCTAAGGGTTTTGTAATTGCGCAGGATACTTACCTCGGATGGGTGTTGTCGGGTCAAGTCGGAGATTATCGTAGTATACATCGTGCTTGTCACCATATAGTCGTTAAGCACCTGGAACGTGACGAGAGCGATACACTAAGGAAGGTTTGGGAGATTGAGGCTGAGCCAACCCCTCTGCAATCCAAGATTCTGACAGAGGAGGAACAAGCATGTGAAGAACACTCTGCGACAACAACTCGAAGAGATACCAGCGGTCGCTATGTTGTGGAGTTTCCGTTCCGCCCTGATGGTGAAAGCAATCATAGAAACACCCGAGCTGTTGCACAGAAAAGATTGCTGAGCCTGGAAAACCTAACCTCAGGTAAAACTCCAGGTCAGAAGAAAGACTACAAGCATGTTCAAAATGAGTACATGGAAAAAAGTGCCCCCAAAACATTCAAAACATAAAGTAGTCTATTTGTTACATCACGCAGCATTCTGTAACGACAAGAAGAGACAAAACCAAGACAAGAGTCGTCTTCAACGCGTCATGTAAGAGCAATGCAAACAATCGATCGTTGAACGACACGCTGCTGATTGGACCGAAACTGCAACCGGAGTTAAGACCTATTAATATGAATTGGTGTTTACCTCCTATTTGCATTTCGGCGGACATCGTCAAGAAGTGTCAAGAGTATTGCAGAAGAGCATGCAGATTACAAGAGGATAGTATGGAGAGAAAAGTCTCACCCGGATGAAGTTCAGGATTACTGACTGTTGACGGTAACTTTCGGAACTTCAAGTGCCCCATACTTATCTGTAAAATTTCTACAGCAGATTGCCCTTGATGAAGGTTATAATTACCCTGTAGCAGAAAAAGGTGTGAAGACTGATTTTGGACACGGGACACGGGCGATCTACTCACCGGTTGTCAATCTGAAACAGAAACTGTTAAAATGTGCGAACAAATGAGTAGATTGATAAAGACGACTTTACCTCGCTGAAACAAACTAGGGGTCGCATGAAATTGCTAGACCAGCTGACAGATAAGGAACGTCCATGGACGGAGCGGACAATCGTTTTGGCTTGGTTGAGGGATCATACTAGTCGTTGGAAGACTTTTGTTGCGAACCGTACTTCAGAGATGTTAAGCTTACTCGATACAGCACAACGGTTATTACATATACAGTCCACTGATAATCTTGCAGACAGTGCATCCCATGGGATCCTGCCTGCTGAGTTGCTTGAGAGTACCCTATGGAAGTATGGCCCTCACTGGCTTCGTGACAAAAGTTTACCATATAAAATTGACTCAAAGATGGATTTTTAAAATAAAACGGTTAGAGTACATGCTGTCGAGGTCAGTCCTGATAAAGGTGAAGAACTATGCGCCAGGTTTTCTTCTTTGTAAGGAATGGTACGATTCATCGCCTACTACAGAAGGTTTGAATCCCACTGTCTAAGCCCTACATTTTTGTTGTCGATTCAAAGAACTTTACATCTTGTTTTGAACAGCGATAAAACCAAACTTAGCTGAAAATAGGAAACACCCGATTGTCAGTTGTGGGAGTTTACATTTCGGCAAACTGATAATTGCAGAGGCTCATTATCGAACTCTCCATGGTGGGCTGCAGTTCATCTGCTGCATTATTGGTTCACAAAGTTGATTATAAAGTTCCACCCCGGTTACCTTGACTTACAAGAACTCCTTGACTCAGCGTCCTATGTGTAAATTGTGTCTTGTCCCTGTAAATGCAGATGGAAGTGCATAGAAACTTCAATTGAGTAATATTGTACGAAATCTATTTTTGTAGTATGTCTTGGTAGTGTGGTTAAAATTATTTCATTTTATAACTTATGTACCTAAATTTGTGGAGTCTCACTTAAAATTGTTGATTTATATATAGAGAAGGACTATTCGTCCTTGGCGGGCGGTATGTTCAATCGGAACCTTATTGCTCTGTGAATACGGTTGAAATTTCATACAAATAGACTAAAAGTTATTTAGTTCGTCAAAATGGAACTAGATGGCGTTACTGGTAAATTCGTATGATGCTGAATCGCGGTAACGAGATTTTTGTTGAATGTTCCATAGGTTTTTAAGTTGGTTGAATAAATTGTCTCAGAACAGTAGCCTGTTGGTTATTATTTCTCCCCTCGCTAGTGACACTCTGTACATCCTGAATGGGAATCGAACCCACGACCTACGGTTTAGGGAGCAGATTCACTATCCACTGAGCCACGAGCCAAACAAGCTTTCGATATTCCAGGATTGACGCCATTGAAATAGTCAAAGTTGTTCATTTTGTAAAGTCTTGGGCTTAGCACAAGCATGTTGCGTTATGTCTTAAACTATAAAGGTTGTTCGTTACACTAGTAGGTATTATTAATTACGGGAAATTTACCATGTTTATAAAGTCAAGTGAGATCCCGATATTCCGATGAAGTTTCATTCACCAAGCTCACGGGGGTAAACTAAGATTTCATACATGAAAACCATTTATGATCATTATCACAGTAAATATCCCGTGATTAATGTCACTAGTGTAGAGAACAATCTGAACAATACTACTAATATATAAGCTACTTATTAAAATAACGCAGTGCCATAAAAATCTGAATACAAAAACTTAACGCATTACTATTTTAAATAATTAATAGGTAAGACTACGTTCAGATGACAAGCGCTCAACGCGCGTTTTTATCAAAACGCGCGTTGAATATGATAATCATCTGAACGTAGTCTTTTGGTTTGATCGACGTCTCGGCTGATGTTCAACGATGTTCTTTTTTCAAAACAAACTAATTCAAAACTATTTGAAGTTATAGTTCTTATGACGCGCTTGGAAAAATTTATGAGAGTGAATTTTTAACGCACACATCCAGTCAACGTCAATAATGAAGTTGGCTGACAACAGCTGTTTCTCCAGAGTATTTTTTTACGATGCGCGCGCACACCGACATACAAATTCAAGAAACTGAAGTTTGCGCGTTTTTTTTAAGAGACAGTTAGAGGCAGTTGGTATAAATTGTGTTCTACCGCCTATCCAACTTTGGACAAGCGCAGACGGAGCGTTAGCTGCACGGTAGCGTTTGTAACACTTCTTAATATGTAATTATAGAAGTAATAACTTCTTGGGTACATAAGTACGCACACATATTATTTTTTAATTAAACGTATACAGGCGCGGCCCCAGCATCGAGTTTTGGAGGGGGTCACCAGTAGAAAAACAATAAATCGAGTAAAAAAGACTTTACTAGTTGCGCCCCACGATTTTACCCGCGTAGTTGCAGTTCCAGTTGTTTTTCTGCGTTAAAATAGTCTTGTTCTATTAGATATTTTGAAGTTTTTTAGATTTTTAATTTAACGTTTACGATTTTGGGGGGTGTCATGTCCCCTGTGACCCTCCCCCCTTCGGACAGCGCATGAACGTATACTCATCAGACGAGACGAGGTTAAAGTTCAACCATCTTGAAATAACAAAACTCTTAGACTAGATATCATGGGGATATCACTGGGACCTGTAAACAAACTACATGCACTAAGATTGTTGCCCCCTACCAAATGGGACTTCTGTCTCCACTGCAAAGTAGCTTCATTTTAGAATTCCATCGAAAGTCCTGAAGTATGAAATTATAAAGAAGAGCAATCTAATTTCGTTATTGCATGAAAGACTAATAAACATCCACCCATCATCACAAACTATCGTATTAATAATGATAGTAGAAAAGGGATTTAAGAATATCAAAATGAACCTGACTAATTGTCTTCAATTATAAAGCTTTTTTACTAAATTGCGTAGGATTAATGCAGAAACTATTTATGTATAATCTGATTTAAATTCATCTAAGATAATTACAAAATACTGACTTCAATTTCAAAATTATTTTTATTTTTTAATAATGAGGCTGTATCAGAATACAAATGTGATGTCAAAGATAATATTAAATTACGACATAGGTGGCGCCAGTGCTTCATTTTGTTTAATATCTATTTTAAACTACATATTTTTGATAGATATATTTGTAAACGCCTCAGTCGGAAAAGTTGTATTCCACTTTCTTCTGCCTAGCTCCCATGCGCTCAGGCCATGTAACGCATAATACGAAACTTCGTTCCAATATTTTTTCCTCTCACCTGTTCTAATCTAATTTTAGTAATATTTGATAACTTACTATCTATGGTGAAATTTGATATACAATAAAAAAATAAGCATGTCCCTTACGAGCATGTCTGCTATTTAGCTACACATTCTTCGTTGAAACTAAACTAGTTTTACATCTTTTTTATAAGTAATACTTACGTTAGTAGGATATAGTAAATATCTCATCGCGACAAATATGGCCGGCGGAACCACGGAGCTAATCATACCCGAGCGTGATGCTTGAATTCAATTTACACCCCACAAAAATCTGTCTAGGCGCGCTTAAAGAAGTTTTCACTTCAAAAAATTTACTTTGGAAAATTCGAATGTAACAGTGGTATAAGCAAGAGCGGAACCGTCGACCATATGGCATATGTGAGATTACTTACACAAACGTTTACTAATTTAAAAGAGAGATATTCCCTGTTCTGAAATAGATATTTTTTTACTAACAATATTTTCTCACTAGTTCACGTATATATGTAACAATAATACGTATAATTTTGCATGTAGTCGACGAAATAGAATAGGCGGAATTATTCAATGTAATATGTACCTAATAATGACGTGACTAGGTGCTTTCAGTCATTTCTTGTATCTCTCTAGCGAAGTACCGTTCGCTCGCGGGGTAGAGGGTCGCGGCGAGGCGGGGCAGGCGCGCGGGGCGGGGTGTGCGGGCCCAGCTGATGACGTCATCGCAGCTGCCAGCCGCCACGCACGCGAGCTCGTACGCCTGCGTCGCGTCCGCCGACGGCGACAGTACGCATTCAGCCATGCGACAGAGCACACGGTGACTGGAAATGAAAAATTATTTTTTAGTTAGCTCTGGGGTCGTTCAAGTATTACGTAAGCACTGTAGGGGAGAGGTAAGTGTTTTGCTTATTTTTGATGGCATGAGGGGGTCTATGTGGTAATTTTGTCGACAATCGTTTTTTTAAACAGATGGCAGCCCACACAATTACGTAGACTTGAAAACGGAACGCAGTTTTGAAGGAATGAGTACCTATGTTTACGTAAGCTTGGGAGGGGGAGTAATAGCTTTGCTTACTTTTGATGAAACGGGGGAGGGGGGGGGGGTTCAATAATTGCTATAAATCTACTTACGTAATACTTGAACGACCCCTTTTTCATCGAGTCCAAGGCTAAATTAGCTGTCAAAAAACTAGCTATCCTCTCAAAGGTGCGAAGGTACTTCAAGTCTATACAGCTGCTCAGGTTATACCTAACACAGATTCGCTTTCGTAGGTGTAGAATAATGTTCACACCTTTGGGATGGGTCGTTTAGGTACCATCTCGAGGCTTTCGAATTCATCGAGATACGTGCCAAAAGGCTCATGGACAAAGAATCCTTTCTTCGAAATAGGCTTCAAAGTACTGGATATCGCTGCAAAATTTCTAGAAAAGTTTTTTATCTTTAGTTTAGTGTACCTGATAACACTTTGGAGAGTATGCAACTGATCTGCATGATCTAATACCACCTTGAATCTTTGTCTTTCGAACTGCTCCATATCGTTTTACGGTTGACGTTCCAAAGACTACAACGAAGAGGTTTGACTTTACTTTTGTGATAAGAACTTCTAGACTCTAAAAACATTGCCCGAGTGGGGGTTTCCCGATGATTACAACAATCTTCGTGTCTTCTAATCGAACGTGAATCGGCTTCTTATAGGTAATCACGCTCCATCGTAGACCGTATCGTAGGTTAACATCAGGCGACGTGGGGGTAAACCTACAATAGTTAAAAAAATGGTTCAGTGCGTTATGTGTCAAAAAAGAAACCAGATGAAACCTGATCGCCAAGTTTTTCTGTATTATTGTTAGTTTTCTTTGTAATTTAAGCGCAATAAAGAGTTTATCTATCTGTCCGATGGTGAGTGACTGACCGAGCGATGGTGCGGTTGGTGTCGGCCTGTAACGTGACCAGTCTGAGCAGCGAGCGGCGCGCGGGCTGCGCCCACGTCTGAAGGAGCACCCACGCCGTCTCCGCGGCCTCGGAGCCTGCGCCCCGCGGCTCGCGTAGCAGACCCACGCCGCTATCATCACCTCAAATCTATCTGATGGTGAGTGACTCACCGTGTGGTTACGTATGTTGCGAGAATGTCTCTCTCCTCGCGTGTTGTATGATTCTAGATTATTTCTATCTGATGGTGAGTGACTGACCGAGCGGTGGTGCGGTTGGTGTCGGCCTGTAGCGTGACCACTTTGAGCAGGGACCGGCGCGCGGGCTGCGCCCACGCCTGCAGCAGCGCCCGCGCCGTGCCCGCGGCCTCGGAGCCTGCGCCCCGCGCGCCGAGCGCCGCGCGCAACGCGTAACAGATCCACACCGCTATCATCACCTCGTTCGATACACTGCAAATTATTAATCCTAATTAACCTCTTACCTGGCACGGGCCCAACGGTAGAACGCCGCATTCCTGTTAATTTAAATCTAAATTCCTGTTTATTGCGTCTAAATTTGCCCAACTGGGCCTTCTTCCGAATCCATAAAGGGGTTAGTAAATATAATATTGGTTGACATTTAACACATAATACCATCTCACCTATGCAAAGATGGGTACTATGGGAACCAGACACCTGATATACATAACACTTATTGTAGTAAATACATCATACTCAATGTACATGAAAAAATCCAGACACGGAACAATTTTTTTTTTTTTTTTTAATAGCATAGAGTGACGAGACGAGCAGGTCATGTGCCTGATGGTAAGCAACGTGCCTGCCACATAACAGCACAGTAACACGCAGCTATTGGAACATGAAAGTCCAAATCATTACCTAGCACTGCACTGCGCTCGTCACCCAGAGATCTAAGATATTATGTCTCAATATATTATAAATACTTGTATTAGTCACACAAATAATTGCACTGGGTAGAAATCGTACCTACCAACGGCCTCGCAGGCAGACTTACTACCAACTAAGCCACGAGACCAGTCAATGATACCCAAAGATTATAAATTGTCTTACTCTACAACCCCAGACACTTTATAATATATATTTAGTAATTTTTCAATTCAATTCAAAAGCCTTTATTTACTAAACAGTTTAACAGTTTATTAAAATACATTTCATTTTATGACATCATTCCCCTGTTCAGTGCATCCTTTGACGCAAAGGCCTCCTCCAGCACTTTCCATCTCTCTCTGTCTCTTGCTACTCTTATCCAAAGTGGGCCAGCTACTTTTTTAATATCATCTGACCATCTTTTTAATTGTCTGGCCCTTTTTCGTTTTGCACAGTACCGGGGGTCCAGTCAGTCAGTGTTTTGGTCCACTTTTCTTTTTGGTCTCTAGTCATGTGTCCAGTCCATCTCCATTTGAGTGTCTTTAGTTTGGTTTCCACATCTTCCCATTTTGTGATACTTCTTAGATATACTGCACTCTTCCTATCCTTTCTTCTAAAACCTAGTACACTTCTTTCCATGCTTCTCTGACATGTAACCAATTTTTGGATGTTGTTTTGTGTTATTGTCCATGTTTGGCATCCATATGTCATTATTGGTAATATGCAGGAATTGAATATTTTACGTTTCACTGCAGATGTGTATTGCTTATTTTTCATTATATGTTTAAGGGACCAAAATCTTTTCCAGGAGTTAGCTATTCTTCTCTGAACTTCTTGGTGCATTTGGTTCGAAATAGAGATAATCTGTCCCAAGTATATGTAGTTTTTGACGTAATCTACCTTTTCTCCGTCTATTGTTATATCAATAGTATATTTAGTAATACGTAAAGCAAAAACTTTGTAGGTACCCCTTTTTAAAAAAAAATAAGGATGAAATTTTGCACTACGAAGAAAGTTTATGTAGAGAAGGAGAGTACAATACTTTTTTTATTATGCCTAAAAATACCTCAAATCAATAAAAAAAACATTACAAACACTACCATTTGACACACGCGCATAGATATTATTTTGTTTATTGTTAAAGTCTGTGGTCAAATTGAGAATAAAATTATTGCTTCATGGTCGAATTTCGACCACTTGGAGACCAGGCGACCACCAGTTAGTATAGATATACAATTGTAGTATGAAAACTAACGTGGTTATTACATTTTAAAATTAATACACGGGTAACTCACGTTTCATATAGTCAGTCCAGTCCGACTCAAGTTTCGATCGCGTCCGGCGATTTTTTTCAAGGCGAGTGCGCATGCATGTTCGCATCACGTTTAGCACTGCGGGTAGCCGCAGTAGATTACTGTAGAAGCTATGTAGGTGAAACATGTAGGAATGTGTCCACGAGGATTACGGAACACATACGCGCGATAAAGAATTTGGACGGCAACAGCTCTGCGGTGGCGGAGCATGCTCTCTGTTCGGACGCTCAACACTTTATTCGATTCGATAAGGCAAGGCAAGGGAGAAGTATTTTATACCCCGTAAAGTCAGGGAGGCCATTGAAATTAGTAAGCGTCTGACGTATAACAGAGATGGTGAATGGCATGTGCCGCCCGCTTGGAAACCTTGCCTCCAAAAGGCTAAGCAATATGTTCAGAATAGTACTGTAGTGAGGACACAGTGAGCTCAGTGTGCTGCAATATTCCCGACGCGCAGCTCACCAGTGACCAAGAGTTCCAGTGTACACTGGCGCGGGCCTCCCGCACTCCCTCACCTATACCCCCGCAACAACCGTTAAGCTTGCTTATGCGCCGTGCGGCTGCCCGCAGTGCTGAACGAGCTGCGAACACGCGCGCACCGAGTGCGCGATCTTGAAAGAGATCGCCGGACGCGATCGAAACTTAAGTCGAACTAGACTGACCATATTAAACGTGAGTAACCCTTGTATTAGTTTTAAAAAGATATACAATTGGTAGCAAAAAAAATCGTACAGACCAAATACGATCTGATAAACTCACAAGTCGATAACAGGAGTGGCGGCCAATAGCGCGTGCAGCGTGTCCCGCGAGCCGTGCCCCGGCTCGAACGCGAGCGCGCACGCGTACGCCGCGTGCAGGCACGCGCGGGAGATGAACTCACGCGGCGAGCGCCAGGGCGAGCCCGCGCGCCAACGGGACACCACCTCCTCACAACTTGAATCTAAAATAACAAGATTAAGAGCGTAAAATACGTGAGATGGCTTATTGTTTATTTACACTAAAAACAATATCTGGGCCACAGATTACAGAAATAAAACCAGATGGAGCGCGCAGAACAGAGCTACTGAAGCAGACAAAGGAAATACAAACGCCGAAGCAAATACAAACTCCAGTCAGTATGAAACGGACTTCCGTGTTGTACGGGCGTCCCGTGTGATTTTAAGTTTTGTTTTAAAATATGCCGTCTTGTGTCTTCAAACATTGCAAACAATGTTCCCAAAAACAAAAAAAGGAAAGAGGAATATAATTTCATATGAATATTTTTACTGTTATTTATATAATTTAGGCGATTTCATTTTGGTGATGAATGGAACACAACACCTCAACGAAAATAGGTTAGTGTGGCGATACTAAATGGAAATTATTTTCCCTGAATTTAGGGTAAAATATAGATTATATATTTTTTAGATACTCGTACACCAAATTATTGATGGGCATTGTATTATTAAATTAAATTTAATTTCAAATTTAATTTTGGTAAATGTTAAATTTGTAAAATGAGTAATTTATGACATAAAAATGTACAAAAAACAAAATCATTAATACATCACAAAATTTGTTTGTGTATTTATTTATTTCGTTAGTTGCACCACTGCCCAAAATATTACAAATTTTGTTTTCTCATGAATCAAAAGGTTATATGGAAGAGATCGCTTTTAGCGACAAGATCGCCTTTTGTGCCCATTTTGTTTTGTTGTTATATGTGTTACTTCTTGTCGACTTTGTTTATGGTGCCAATAAAGTGTTTTGTATTATATTGTAATGTCATTCGATAGGTATATTATCTATGTGAAACGGTGGCTATATAATTGGTTATAAAATGATGGTTTATAAAATAAAACATTTGTTGAAGGAAGACATTTTTGAAGTTAATATTATGCAAAACGTTGTTTGTAAAATGAAATATTTTTAAATTGTAAAGTTTTTTAATATTATACGGTTACTTTATTTAAAAGTCTTGTTTTGTCAAAAAAAAGGTGAGTAATAAGTGAACTGTTAAAATGATTATTTTGTTAGTTTTTTTTTGTTGTTGTTTGGACTTATAACATACAGGTAGCCTATATGCATTTTATCAAAAATAGCTTGGTGGTAAAGATGGTTGTTTTAATTTTTGTTTAACCTATCTAAGCGAGTCAACTACACTAATTTTATTATTTGCGATTCAAGTTAATTTCTAGTTGCATGCAAAATCAAAACTCTTTTCTTCATAGAATGGAAATAGTAGTAACAAGAAATCCTTGCATAATCGGTGTAATAATTTTAATATTTTAAAATATCAATTGATGTGTTTATTATACGTGAAGATTTCCCAAGGTAAGACAACAATAGTGGGACTTTTTTCTTAAGACTGACAACATTATACAAGTAATTTGGAACGTTGATTTGACAATTTTACGTCAACATGACTAATTACGGGCCTCACAGTGTTGTTCACGAAGGTTCCATCTGTGTTTATTTCTGTAATCTGTGATCTGGGCATTTTCAAAAAAAAAATATACTACTTGGGCTCCGGAACATTTTATTTTGTGACGGGATTTTATTCCAAATTTGTTTCACAGTAGTAACTTTTGTTTCGAAACAAATGTTACTACTATCTGTGTATACTCCTACGATTGTTTCAAAACAATTTTTTCTACTGTAAAACGTACTGACGAAGGCTAGGTGTGCCCTGATTGGTTCAACGACTCACGTGTTTTACAACACTCCCCACCAGCCGGGTGAACCGTGAGAAGTTGTTTTTTACAACTATGGCACGTCAGCTGTAGTGATGATAGATACATACCACTGGCAGAGAGGTACGCTCGTATGGCCGTGTCGGAGAGGAGCGCGCTGAAGTGATGATAGATACATACCACTGGCAGAGAGGTGCGCTCGTATGGCCGTGTCGGAGAGGAGCGCGCTGTAGTGATGATAGATACATACCATTGGCAGAGAGGTGCGCTCGTATGGCCGTGTCGGAGAGGAGCGCGCTGAAGTGATGATAGATACATACCTCTGGCAGAGAGGTGCGCTCGTATGGCCGTGTCGGAGAGGAGCGCGCTGTAGTGATGATAGATACATACCACTGGCAGAGAGGTGCGCTCGTATGGCCGTGTCGGAGAGGAGCGCGCTGTAGTGATGATAGATACATACCACTGGCAGAGAGGTGCGCTCGTATGGCCGTGTCGGAGAGGAGCGCGCTGTAGTGATGATAGATACATACCACTGGCAGAGAGGTGCGCTCGTATGGCCGTGTCGGAGAGGAGCGCGCTGTAGTGATGATAGATACATACCACTGGCAGAGAGGAGCGCGCTGTAGTGATGATAGATACATACCACTGGCAGAGAGGTGCGCTCGTATGGCCGTGTCGGAGAGGAGCGCGCTGTAGTGATGATAGATACATACCACTGGCAGAGAGGTGCGCTCGTATGGCCGTGTCGGAGAGGAGCGCGCTGTAGTGATGATAGATACATACCACTGGCAGAGAGGTGCGCTCGTATGGCCGTGTCGGAGAGGAGCGCGCTGTAGTGATGATAGATACATACCACTGGCAGAGAGGAGCGCGCTGTAGTGATGATAGATACATACCACTGGCAGAGAGGAGCGCGCTGTAGTGATGATAGATACATACCACTGGCAGAGAGGTGCGCTCGTATGGCCGTGTCGGAGAGGAGCGCGCTGTAGTGATGATAGATACATACCACTGGCAGAGAGGTGCGCTCGTATGGCCGTGTCGGAGAGGAGCGCGCTGTAGTGATGATAGATACATACCACTGGCAGAGAGGAGCGCGCTGTAGTGATGATAGATACATACCACTGGCAGAGAGGTGCGCTCGTATGGCCGTGTCGGAGAGGAGCGCGCTGTAGTGATGATAGATACATACCACTGGCAGAGAGGTGCGCTCGTATGGCCGTGTCGGAGAGGAGCGCGCTGTACGCGGGCGCGGTGAGCGCGCAGGCCGCACTAAGGCAGGCCAGCTTTAGCCGTGTTGACGTACGTTCCACCCAACTCTGCCACACCTGGGAGTATATCAATAATTTCGTGGGTTTTCCTTACAATATTCTTAGTAGCTCAAATTTTATTAATAAAAAGTTAGTTTTCTAAATAGTATCAGTTGTATTAAGCATACTGTCCTGACGACATTTTGCCAGCCCTGAGTGGTAATAGATACCCTTTTCAACCCGGTGCAATAACGACGGGTGTTGGACGTTTGATTTGTCTGTACCAAACTCCTAACATCCGTCTGCCTGTGGCATCGTAGCTCCCGAAAATGTACATAGATCGGTCAGGGTTTCAAAAGTAATCTATTCAAATATACAAATGTATGTAAGCTCACAACTTTTGAATGGCTGCGCCAAATTTAATGATTCTTTGTTTTACGTTTTCGTAATTGTCAGGACAAAGTTGTATACAAAGAAAATTGTTGAAAAATAAAAATTGGCAGTCATAGGAACTGCCGATAGAAGTGAAAATGTATAACTCTGAATTTGATAGCTTACTTTGGGAACTACACGTGTGTAACCAGAGGGCGTGGCCTGGGCATCATGGCATGGCCATCTAGAAATGCGTCAGCATTTCTTATTGGCTGATGCATTTCTAGATGGCCACGGTATGATGCCGAGGCCACGCACTTTCAGCATTTCCCATTGGCTGACGCATTTCTAAATGGCCAATAGTCATGGACCCGAGTTTACCCGAAGATTTCTTATCATACCCGAGCGTGACGCTAGAATCCAATTCACAGCCCACGAAATATCTGTCTAGGCGCGCCTAAAGAGGTTTCCACTTCAAAAAAATAACGACTAGAAAGGATGGCGGTACGAAATTCGCCGAGTCAGCGAGTAGTTTCGTATAAAGTAAACTCACAGGTAGAACGAGCGCAGCCGCGGGCTCCAGGCACATGAGGACGGAGGCTCGCCCCAGCAGATCCTCTAGCTCGCCGCTCGACTCTTCCAAATACGGCGCTGGAATATCGAACAGACCATATTATAGACATACAAGTATATTTGCCATTAGTACGCCGTGACCGGAAACCGGAATGTTCACAGAATCTTTCGAAGTCATGCGTCATCACAACCTTTGCGAGAGAAAGCCCCAAAGGATCCAGCAGTAGGAGTGTTTAGAGGGCTGCTGATGGCAAATATATTTTTCATCCCACCAGCTCGGAAAGAGTACTTTTGCTCCTCGATATCAGGGCGCAAAAGTCGTTTTTACCCTCTAGAGGTTAAAGTAAATTTGAATTTAGAACATCGTGTGTACTGACGTTTTGAATTCAAAACATAATTTAACCTATTTATTTCAACCTCCTTGGTGCCGAATTCATCATACATTTATTTTTAATTTGTTAAAAACTCATACTCGGAACCTATTTGGTGTACTATTTTTTAATGCTTTGCGCGCAATTTTCTTTTCACGTATGGAGGATAGAGGTAAAGTATGTTATTTCAAATGGCAAAACATTTTGAAATGCTATGAATGAATCAATTGTAATCGAATTGAAGTATGCCGAGTTAAATAATTAAAAATTATTGACTACTAAAATAGTAACTAATAGATAATTTCAACTACTTGTGCAGTACAAAATAATGTAGTAAATATAACATCAAATAAATAATTACTATTTTGAGAAAACATGTAGGTACAATATATTTTGAAGTCAAAACTTCTTTTGGCTCGCCAAAGACAGATTTTTCGTGGGCTGTCAATTTAATTCTAGCGTCACGCTCGGGAATGATAAGAAATCTTCGGGTAAACTCGGGACCATAGCCAATGGCCATCTAGAAATGCCTCAGCCTTTCCCATTGGCCATTTAAAAATGTGTCTGCATTTCTAGATGGCCATGCTCATAGTCACGCCCTCCGGTTTCACACGCGTAGTTTCCAAAGTAAAAATCAAATTCTGAGTTATAAGTTACCACTTCTATCGGCAGTGCCTATGACTGCCAATATTTTTCTTTCATGAATTCTGAATAGTACGTTTATTAATTTCCTTTAAAATGTACCCTGATGCAAATTTAGCGCTACTATAATTTAATGCATTTGGGCGGACACTTTTTCATATACACATGAAACTCCTTACCTCAATCGGTCAACTCTCCATATTTTCACGTCATATTGTTATTGTTAAAACCATGGCTAAATAAACTTAAGTTTAAAAGTTATAAAATTGAATACAAGTGAAAAACCGAAATACCATGATAGTAAGTGATTCTAACGACCAAGAAGTTTATTTAACGCCAACAGAATCGACTGAAACTGAAAATGCGCAAAGCGTTTAGTAATTTCCTCGCTAGGGGGGGATGAAAAATTACGTGTTACACTCGAGTGCAAAGATTTTTCACCTTGTGCTCTTTTGATTCCCTTGCTACGCTCAGGATTCTAATTTTTGAATCCCTCGCTACGCTCGTGATTCAACTTTAGAATCCTTCGCTTGCTCGGTCATCAAAATTGAGCACGCGGTTAAAAAGCCACTTTGCACTCTTGTACAACAAATAACTATTTTCTCAGAATGTTTGAGTGTTGATGCAGCGTCTGAGGTCTTATAATTGAGGTATGAGTGTTACCCAGTAGAGTGAGACTCGCCGTAACACATTCACTCGTATTGGAGGTAAGAGTGTTACCCAGTAGAGTGAGACTCGCCGTAATACAATCACTTGTATTGAGGTATGAGTGTTACCCAGTAGAGTGAGACTCGCCGTCACACATTCACTTGTATTGAGGTAAGAGTGTTACCCAGTAGAGTGAGACTCGCCGTAACATATTCACTAGTGTTGAGGTAAGAGTGTTACCCAGTAGAGGGAGACTCGCCGTCACACATTCACTAGTGTTGAGGTAAGAGTGTTACCCAGTAGAGTGAGACTCGCCGTCACACATTCACTAGTGTTGAGGTAAGAGTGTTACCCAGTAGAGTGAGAGAGCGTAGCAACACGCGCGCGTGCGCCGCGCAGTGCGGCTGCAGCGCGGGCGCGGCGGCGGCGCGGCTCCACGCGGAGACGGAGCGCGCGCGCGACATCACACACTCACTAGTGTTGTTCCCGTCTGCCGTGTCCACTCGAAGCAAACACGCGTACAACACTACCCTGCAATATAGAAGACCACGTTTGTAGAAATGTTTCACGAACTTTTATGGACATGTTTACAGAAAACTATCCAGCTCCAGTCAAGGAAGGCGTATTTAGCCAGATAGATATTCACATATTGACAATACAAACAGATAGATAGATATCCTGTTGCAACGTTTCCAGACCATTACAGGGTAAAGAGATAAATCATCTCAAATATCTGCGTGATCAGGTCAGCTAGACAGTAATTTGGATTTTACATGTTCAAATGAATTCACCGGGGTGTTGTTTACACAGCGAGAAGGCGTGTTGTTTACCATCAGCTCTTCTTCTGCTCGTCCCGTCACTGTATATAAAAAAACTAATTGATTTTGTCGTTGCATGAGAAAAGTTACCAAGAAATTTCGATCTCAATTAGGGTTAATTTGGGGGTACTCACTTGAAGTGCGGGTAGTCGTGGTACGTGTGAGGGTACTCACTTGAAGTGCGGGTAGTCGTGGTACGTGTGAGGGTACTCACTTGAAGTGCGGGTAGTCGTGGTACGTGTGAGGGTATTCACTTGAAGTGCGGGTAGTCGTGATACGTGAGAGAGACGCTCAATGCTGTATTGTTGTGTATGCGGTACCTATATATTTAAATTGCTGTGAGACGATGCGAAAAGGTAAGACCTATCATGCACGCATGTTTGTATGCCGCGTACCAATCGAAAAGAACATGAAATGTCTGTATACCAAACTATGTTGGAAACTACCGAACGATTCTCTAGTCTCTGACACAACAACACATGCGTGTATGGGCACAAGCGGCAGACCTCGAGGAAAACAAGTCTCACTTGAACGCGATCCAAAGAGGTTTTGCCCAGAAAATCTGTAAGTCATACCGTACTGTCTCCCTGAAATCAGCACTTGCACTTTCCGGTTTGCTCCCCCTGGATCTGAGGATACAGGAAGCAGCTAATTTGTACAGAGTAAAAAAGAACCTCTCCCAAGACTACCTCCCACCAGAAGTGGAACTCGAACGGAACGTTAACTACTTGGACCAATCCCATCCGTCCACGCTGGTACCCGTAGAGTACGAGCTCCTAGAAGACACCTCCAAACTTCCAGAAGGACCTCAAATCTAAACTGATGGCAGTAAGGTTGAAGGTAAAGTTGGAGCTGCTCTAACATGGTGGGAGAACGGCAAAGAGGTCAAGAACTCGACCTTCAAGCTCCACTCCGAATGCACAGTCTTTCAATCGGAACTCTATGCACTTTGCCGGACAACTCAAATGGCGTTAGAAAGCAAGGACCCAGCAGTCAATGTCCTGAGTGACCCCAGATCTTCACTCGAACTGCTAAGTAACCCGAAAACGAGTCACCCCCTGGCAAAGTGCATAAAGGAAAACATTGGACAGATAAATGCTGAAGGGAGATCTCTTCGTCTTTTCTGGGTGAGAGCGCATGTGGGCACCGTTGGCAACGAAAGAGCTGACGAACTAGCCAAATCGGCAGCTCTCACAGAATCACCCAGGGACTATGAGGGGATCCATTTGTCCTACGTCAAACGCAAAATCCGTGAAGAATCGGTCAAGAAATGGCAAGATCGATATGAGACCTCGGACACTGGAAAAGTCACCCAGACGTTCCTCCCCGATATAGCAAACGCATATCGAATGATGAGAACCATAAAATTGACTCCCTTCCAGGTACAAGCGTTGACGGGACACGGAGGAATAGCAGAATACCTGTACAGATGTAAGCTCAAGAGCGGTCCTGGATGCGAGTGTGACCCCGACCAACCCGAAACGATCTGGCACGTGCTAATCGATTGTCCCCGATTCATGGTCGCAAGACATGAACTCGAATCTATGATCGACAGAAAGCTGGTTGTCTCGGATCTCCATAACATCTTAGCAGATCCAGATAACAGAACACGGCTCCTGTCCTTCATGGAGAGCTCATTCCGCATAGCGGCCAAGAGAAACTCCACAATATCAAATACACGCCTCCCCTCGCCACCACACCCTGATCCGCTGCCCGTGGACGCCACGTGGAATGTGGTTCCCGCCCAACATAGTTCCTCGAAAAGTATCTCCATCCAATAGACTACAGGCCCGTGAACAAAAATTACGTAGTAAATGAACCACCAGGAGACCTATGCAGGATGATAGAAGGGTATAAAGTAATAAGATTCAGCACTATGCCGTCACTTGTAAGCTGTCCAACTGAGTACAGTTGAAGAGGGGGGGTTCCGATCCTCGATCATTTCTCCTTGTCGCATGATTTTTGCACGGCGTTGCGAAATAATGGATTAGAAGAGGTATGAAGAGTAGCAATTTTGAATAAAAAAAAAAAAAAAAAAAGACAACAACACAATTTTGTAATAACCTAGTTTCACAGACGAATAAAAGTACCATTGAAGTACGAGTGAGGGTAGTGACTTGAAGTGCGGGTAGTCGAGGTACGTGTGAGGGTACTGACTTGAAGTGCGGGTAGTCATGGTACGTGTAAGGGTACTCACTTGAAATGTGGGTAGTCGTGGTAGGCGCGCGCCGGGTCGTGGTGCGACATGAAGAACCGGTCCAGCGCGTCCGCGAGCGCCGGCTCGGGCAGCGCTCGCCACGGCAGCTTGCACGCCTCTTGCAACATCTGAACACAGGAATACGGCCGTTTTTTGATTTTTTTTTTAAATAAAAAGTGACGAGACGAACGAGACATGTGCCTGGTGGTAAGCAACATGCCTGCCAAATAACAGCACAGTGACACGCAGCTATTGGAACATGAAGAGTCCAAATCATTACCTAGCACTGCATTGCGCTCGTCACCTAAGATGTTATATCTCTAAGCCCTGTAATTTCTCTGGAAATATTGCCCTTCAAACCGGAACACTGGTTATTGGTTTATATCGATGGGTTCATGTATATGTATAATATCTGACATGGTGTGAGTGCGGGAGCGGGGTCCCGGTGAACAGGTAGAGCAGGGCCGCGAGGCGCGCCGGCAGCGCGTCGGCTGTGACGTCACGCAGCATCGTGGCGACGTCGGTGCCGCCCCACTGCGTGCAGCACCACGACGTCAGCTCCAGGTCGTTCGTTGCGCATATCTACAAATAACAAAACAAGAGATTAAACATAAATTTAATATTACCCAAAACTTAATCATAACACAGTCAAAGTTATTTATTGGTCATTGTACAATTTACACGTCAATTAATAAAAAAATTAAACAAAAGAAAGGGCATACAAATTGTGTACATTTTCAAAGTTTGAAATTATCACTTCACTGTATTATAATAACAATTATTAATTATCGTACAGAAAACTGACAAGCATTCTACGAGTATAACCAATATGTTTCAAATACAATTGTCCTGATAAATGTCAATTTTTTCACATTTTTATAGGAAATTTAACATCACTCTCTAAAAATTCGCTATAACTATAAAAAGTTTGATCGATAAGCCAGCACTTTAATTGTTTTTGACTATTTTCACTAGCAACACCGCGGGTGCTGCATACGCAGTTTCTGTTCCCTTTATTTTACCGTGAAATAAAGTAGAATATGCGCCATTCCAGACACTAATCTGTGTTCCTTCCTGTGTTCTTCTCTAATCCATAGGACCCTTATTGGTTATGGATGAAGTTTGATCCACTGATCATACTTCACTGTGTCCCGACATACAGACAGGTCTCGTTGAGCCACTAGTACTGACTCCAGGGCAGATGGGCCAGCGCCACCAGTAGAGACGAGGCCTGTGTATACGTCTTCGATAGACCCATTAGGGTCTACAAATTATTATTATGGATGTAGTATATGCAGTGACCTGTGTGTGTGCCGATATGGAGGCTGGATCCGTTGAACCACTGGTCGCGGCTTCAGAGAAAGTCCCAATCTTCTCTGGATCGTGAAATCCTGTGTAATATTTTCAGTAGGATCCTTATTGTTTATGGATGTAGTAAGTGCAGTAACCTGTGTCCCGACATGCAGACAGGTCTCGTTGAGCCAGCGGTGCTGGTTCCAGGGTAGATGTGCCAGCGCCGCCAGTAGCGCAGACGCCTGCAAGCGGCCCTCCCGGCGCGCGCCGCGTGCACCGTGACGACCACTCGAACACCGACTAGAGAACCACCTCCTAGTCGAAGGCAAGTGGACAAGCCCAGCTAGCGGAGACGAGCCCTGTGTATATGTCTTCAATGGGACCCTAATTGGTTACGGATGCAGTATGTGCAGTGACCTGTGTGACGCAAGCAGGTCCCTGAGCCTGAGCCACTGGTGGCGGTTTCAGAGCAGGTCCTAACCTTCCCTGGATCGTGGAATCCCGTGCAATGTTTTCAATAGTTCAAAAGCGCAGTGACTTATGGGCCGACGTGGAGGCAGGTCCCGTTGAACCACTGGTGGCGGCTTCAGAGAAGGTCCCAATCTTCTCTGGACCGTGAAGTCTTGTGTAATGTTTTCAATAGAACCCTTATTGATTATGTATAGTATGGTCAGTAACCTGTGTTCCGACATGCAGACAGGTCTCGTTGAGCCACTGGTGCCGGCCCCAGGGTAGATGCGCCAGCGCCGCCAGTAGCGCCGAGGCCTGCACGCGTCCCTCCCGGCGCGCGCCGCCGCGGCACGCCGCGTGCACCGCGCACGACCACTCGAACACCGACTGCAGTACAACCTCCTCGCAACCTGGACACAAATTAACTTACTCCTAGACTTTGTCACGATCTAAATTATTATTATCTTATTACCTCGACGTTTTGTCAGCGTTACAACAGCCGTGGTAACGAGAAGTCAGTCTTCTCGTGACCACACTTCTTGTGACTAGATCGTGAGTTAAGTATTTTGCCCATTCGTCTGCGTCGAAATGCACATTTTCTTTTCCTTCTGTTCAATTTAATCCTTATACTCCACACTACCTTTAAGAACGCCTTAATTTATAACAAGACTACAATTCTCGCCTGCTAATATCAAAAACTAATCTGAGTCCTGAGTCAGATTCAGAATATTACTATGATAATTATTTTGCCATTCCAGCAGCCCAACCCATTTTCATTAGAAAATCTCCCTCGTTGGAGACTTTTAAACGTCACGTAAAAAAATATTAGGTATCTGTCAAAACTGCAATCATAATAATTTAATTAATTCCACATCATTTCACAAACTCTATTAATAAACATAAATACGTCCTAACTCAAAAGAACAAACTCTACATTATCTGTTGCACTCACCAGGACAGTCCGCCATGACATCCTGCAGACAGGCGAGGAAGCGGTGCAGCATGAGGAAGTATTCGTCGTCTCCCTCTGTCTCGGCGCGCGCCGGCAGGAGCGGGGGGGTGGCGGGGTGCGGGGCCACCCACGCGCTCCACGACTCTTGGATCGCGGACCACGCACATCTGCCAACTGACACAAAATATGACATTTACACATATTTTTTATCGATAATAATGGGTATGTTTACCCGCCATCTCGCCTGCTGTAAAGCGACGATGCAGTCTATGATGGGACCCGCTTACCTAAAAGAAACCGATTCACAATATATTTGTATAAGCCACCGTACAATTTAAAAAAAACAGGAGATTACAGTCTAACAACGTTATATTGTAAACTAATCTAAGCTACCGTGGGTTTGTAATCACGTATTAGATAGTAAACTGACGGTGGTTGCAATTTTACGGTGAAATCTTATTAAATCTGAAATCTGGGTGAAGTCAAGTCTATGGAGAACCGGGCGTGAATCTAGGGCGGCACCCGGGCACCGCTTGGTCTTTTACAGGTTTTAAGCCCGTAAAGCGGCGCGGAACCCATATGGGATCGGCAATAAAAAAAATTGAATCTACCCTCAAAAATTTTGAGGTTAGTTTTGACAAAACAAATCACAAGTGAAGGTTTATCAAATAATTTTTTTTCGCGGCTGCAGAAAAAAACTATGAACTAGTGAAATAAATGAATAGATTTTGCCCTAATATTTGGTTTTCACCACGGGTTAAAGGAAGAGTTTCCTCATGTTACAGACCTCGTTCCGGTCGGTAGCTGAGCGCCCGCGCCTGCGCCGCGAGCGCGCGCTCGAGCCTGCTCTGCGCGGCCGCGACGTACTCCGCGTGCGCGACCAGCGTGCCCGCGCCGTGGTACAGGGAGCGCGCTCGCCACCACAGCGCGCCCAGCTCGCTCAGAAGGTGACCTAGCTGTGTGTGACAACCAGATACACAGGTAATACAATTATGTTAACACATTGTAAACATTATACAGGACTTAATCACAATCAAAATTTTTGGGAATCCCAATTTTTTAGTTTTAAATCACACCTAATTAAAATTTCATGTCAGAGAGAAGGACAAGTTTTCAGCTTGGATCAAATACCTCCCCAAAATTTGCTACCATTTCTGGGAATACTGTGTATAATGACTAACCTGATCGAAAGTGACGCCCTCTGCGTGGGCTCGGATCGCGTGAACCAAATGCGTCCACTGCCGCGGCGGCAACCGGCCGTCGGCGGCGTGCGTCGCGAACTGCATTACAACTGAAATACAAATACTTTTGTTTTACAAAAGAAACATCTACATTCAGCATACTCTTTTTTTAGCTGTCATGTTTTTGGCAGGTTCTGATAAATCCTGTTGGTATTGTAGAATGCTGTCAAAATGGTAGAAAACGCATTCACGTCACAGAATTTCTGCTTTCGATGGCCAAAAGTAATATCGTGGAAGACCACGAGACCATCTTTAAAGCGAGGAAATTGATGTATGCAGCCTGCAAGTTTGAAGGCCAAAAGCCTCGATAAGCAAGCTTGACGTCTTCGTAGCGAAACAGCGGGTCTACCGCCTTACTAAATCTGCTTTGACTTTCCTATAGCTGTCTCTATAATTTCAAGCGACAATAAAAGAGAGAGCAATATCAAAGCTAAGACAGTTGTAGTTAGGCGGTAAACTCTCCGGTAGGGCAGTCATTGCGGGCCAAGGCTTATACAGGCTGACTGGTTGAACACTTTACATATTGATACAGCGTGTTCAGTACTTAACTCTTTTTCGATTTACGTAATAAAAATAGGTGCTTAATATTTGACTAATTTAACTTTAATTAGCAGTCAATAAAAATAAGTATGGTCACTAGCGCAGCGTACCTCTAAAACTAAACAGCTGCGCCAAAAGTACCTTCTTGTCTTGACGTACCTACGGTCGTTAACCCCGTTCGCTGATACTAGCTATTACTTATTCTGTGCTAGAGCGCTCGGCCACTTGTTATACATATTTATGGCCATCTAGAAATGCTGCTGCATTTCTAGATGTCTTCTTGTCGTGTCAGCGATTCAATTTTGGACTGGCTAAATGGAAAACATTTTTTTAAAGATTTTATTGAATTTTTAAATTTTGTCTTTTGTTTTTAATGTTTTTTTTTTAAAAAATTTTTTTACAAATTAGACAATTTCTGACCAGTGAGAGGCTACAGATACTGCAACGGGTTTTGCTTCGCATAGGTCGCTCAGAGTACAGTTATTTGGGCACAGTGGACATATGAGAAGATGGTCCATAGTCTGAGAGTTTACGCCACAATCCACTGCTCAACTGGAGGATCTGCCAGGCCCCATTTACACATATGCAACGGCCTACTTGAGTTCGAAGTCTATTTAAACACTTCCAGATAGGCCATTGCAAATCATGACCAGTAGGGAGCACTTCCTGTGGAGAAACCAAGTTAGGTGGGACCGGATGTTTATTTTGCCACAGTTCTAATCTAGCTTGTACAGGAGTATCAGTGATAGCTGTGGTTTTTTGCATGAAGCTTTTGCTTCATGCTGCTGCTTCAGGCTGCATGTAGATGTATAAAGTAGAAATGTTAAGGATATTATGATATTTCGGATCTGGATACGGATATGGATTTAAGAATATAATTATATCGGTTTCGGATACGGTTACGAACATGTAATTATTTCGGATTATCCTTTAGGTTCGGTTACGAATATTAGATAGAATATAGTTCTAATAATCAAAACTGAGCAGAGGATAATTATATTTAACAAAAAGCAATTTTGTAGCCTTATCACCTGAGTCATTCATCAAGTCACCTAATCAAGTCGATTCTATCAGAAACATATGAAACGGTTACGGATACAGGTATTTTGATTTCGGATATCTGACAGTTTCGGTTACGATAAGCTCCATAACATCTCTGGTATGAAGTCGCAAGCGACTTTTAGTAGAACCATACCTGCACATAGCTCGTCACTGTTGAGCACGGCGGCGGTGTGGACGCCCAGCAGCTCCAGTAGGATGGCGTGGTCCTGCGCGGGCGCAGCGCCGTGTCTCACCTGGCCGGACACTAGGGCCGACAACAGCTCGCGCCGGGCGGTCGCGGACGCCGCGCGGGACCATTGCGGCATCTCAAACTACACACAACAATATTAGATAAGCCTCGTAGCTACAATTAGCCAGGTATAGGTGCCGGCAAACAAATTGACCCAATGAAGTTAGCTGCGCATGGCTGCGCAGAAACGTTGTTAACGTCTCTTTGGTAGAAGTGTACATGCGCGAACTTTCCCCTTCCACGTCAATTTGGGGTCAACTTGTTTGCCGGCCACTATAGCTAGGCATTTCATGCCAATGTCACTTCTTGTATAATTCAAAATACCGAGGGATGCCTAAAAATTGTATGGTGTCGGTTTACCGATCGAATTCATTGTATTCATACCGATATAACTAGTCTCGTGACTTAGTTGGTAGTATGTAGTAGTGGTAGGACTCTTAGCAGAGTCCACCTGGGGAAGTACCACACCTTTGCCAGTTATTCTACCGCCAAGCAGTAATGTGAAAACATTTCTGTGTTCCCGTTAGAAGGGCAATGTTTCCAGAGAAATTACAGGGCTTAGAGATAACAGAAACACCCCAACTTGTTTTCTTTCAATAAAAGTATCCGACGCCAAACTCAACTTGTGGCACCAGAGCCAAAGCTAGAAATTGTTAAAAAAGGCCCTGAATACATGATAACAAAAATATATAACACCTTGCCTAACGAGATTAAAAATGAACCCGACCAAAATAGATTTTATAAGAAGTTAAAAACGCTGCTTATACAAAAGTTACTATAGCATTAACGAATACCTAGATGACTATAAATATATCCCACTCTCAGGGCATTAGTATTAAAAATAATGTACATAGTTTAGAATCCTTATATACATATTACGTAATATTACAAGTAGGTATTTACTTATGCTAAGATTGTAACTGTACAATTTTAATATTGCTATACCGTAACAGGGTAAATGTTCAGCTTATTTTGTCAGCTTTGTATTATTATGCAATAAATGATTGATTGATATAACACCTATGTATCTCTGGGTGACGGGCACAGTGCAGTGCTAGGTTTTTTTTTTTTAACTATGATAGGTTCGCACTTAACCACCATCTCGCCTGATGTTAAGCGATGATGCGATCTACGCTGGATGGATGATTTGGGACTTTTCATGTTCCAAAAGCAGCGTGCCACTGTGCTGTTATGTGGCAGGCATGTTGCTTACCATCAGGCACATGTCCTGCTCGTCTCGTCATTCTTTATTTTTAAAAAATGCCTGTCTGTGAGACCGTGGATCGTGGGTTCGACTCCGTAGCGACTTAGTAGGTACTGTTTGAAAGGACGCTGGATGTAAAAGTCGTACCTTGGGGACATAACTGAAGATGGCGTGTAACGGCAGCTTGGAACTCAATAACAATCCGTACACTCGAGGTCAGTATGCTGAGTGCGAGTTTTGTCGACAAAAAAACGCGTTCTACCGTGAGCGCGTAAAGATGCCTTTTGTATGAGGAAATTTCTAGCGCGTCTAGCGGCGTCGGATTTCTTCATACAAATGTTATGTTTACGCGCTCACGGTAGAACGCGTTTGTTGTCGACAAAGCTCGCACTCAGCACACTCATAATATACTCATTTAAATACTCAAATAGTCATTTGAAAGCACGCTTTATAGAAGAAGCGTGCCGTACAATCGCGGCCAGTTTTCCGAGGCGATACTAGCGCCCCTCATTGTGCATGCGGTAGCGACTTAACTAATACTGCTTCTGCTTCAAAGTACGTTTTATAGATGAAAAGTACCTTGGAAAGATAGCTAAAGGCAGCGTGTAACGGCAGCTTAGAGCCCAGTATCGGTCCGTAAACCCGAGGCCAGTTCTCCGAGGCGATATGACGCGGCGACATTAGCGCCCCACATAGCGTCTGTTGTAGCGACGTGGTACTATTTAAACTGGGTAGAAGAGGCATACTGTTCTGCGCTATACATTGTTTTACCCTCGGGTGACGGGTGTATTTATTAAAACCCACGTGCATGAATATCACATTATAATATTTAACACCGACGCCATTCGTAACAGCATCTCCAATTCCTAAAACCATACCAGAAAGCGGGTTCTAAGTGATCCTCTCACCTATCGTTTATTGCTCTATCCATAAACACATACCTTGGAAAGATAGCTAAAGGCGGCGTGTGACGGCAGCTTAGAGTCCAGTATCGCTCCGTAAACCCTGGGCCAGTTCTCCGAGGCGATATGGCGCGGCGACACTAGCGCCCCACATAGTGTCTGTTGTAACGACGTGGTACTACTCGAGCACCACCGGGACAAGATTTGCACTACGGAGTCCGCGTCATGATGGATCCAGCGCTGTAAATATAGCACTTATTGTAACAAGGGCACAAACAGTGAAAAGACATGAAGAAAAAATAATATTCAATTCGTAATAAAAACCAAATACAGTGCTCTCAGTTCAGAAAATATGCATAATTATCTTGCAAGAATGACTTTTCTATTATAACTTCATATGTATACTTATTTCAATAAAACTACGAGATTTCAAATGAAATGATGTTATTTAATATTAATTAGGCATAAATTACGTCACGCGAATTTCATGATTTTTTTTACCCCTACCTCGTTCTTGTCACAGCTGGTCACATTTGTGAGATTTCGTACCGAGTGTGACGTCACATATTTTGCCATTTTTGTTTAAATTTAGCGTTGTAATGCTTAAATAAACACATTAAAAAAATGTGACGTCACAAAATTTGAGACCCCCTCCTCGCCCCTTGTCACGTAACGTTACACTTCATCGAACCCCTCCCTCCCCTTTAACGTGTGACGTAATTTATGGATTATGGGCCCTTATTGTATTTATAAAAAGTAAATATACGAAAATTGGTAAATAAAATCCACATGGTACAAAATTGTTAACATAATTCTGTTGGTATCTACCATTTAAAAACCTTTAGAAACACATTGTTACTAACGGAGTATATCAAAGTATGTACCTACCATTGATATCTATGCACTTTTCCCATATCATAGGTAGTTCATTGATCCCTTTACAAAAAAATAAAACCATCTATTAACCAAATGTTAAATTTAAACTTTAAAAATGTATAGTCTTTGTGTGCTCTTTTTTGTTTTTTAAAATTGACGTGTAAATTGTACATTTATGAATAAAGAACTTTGACTTTGAGCATCCGGGCGGGAATCAATCTTTATAACAAAATCAATCTTTAAGACAAAATCTTTAAAGGCGCTTTGGACTGCCCCATCGGAGTTGATATTTTTCCCTTGCCTTAAGAAGTTATCCAGATTTCGAAAAAAAAAATTGGCAGTTATAGGAACTGCCGATAGAAGTGAAAACTAATAACTCAGAAATTGATAGCTTACCTTGGAAACTACACGGGTGTAACCGGAGGGCGTGGCTTCGCCATCTTGGCATGGCCATATAGAAATGCGTCAGCATTTCCCATTGGTTGATGCGTTTCTAGATGGCCATGGCATGATGGCCTGTCCACGCCCTTTCAGCATTTCCCATTGGCTGACGTATTTCTAGATGGCCAATAGCCATGGTCCCGAGTTTACCCGAAGCTTTCTTATCATACCCGAGCGTGACGAGTCAATTCAATTCACAGACCACGAAAAATCTGTCTAGGCGCGCCTAAAGAAGTTTTCACTTCAAAAAATTGGTTGTCTGTAAAGTCGTTTCGTTTGCGGACGATAGTTTAACGTGACAACATCATAATAAAACATTGATAGATGCAGCGCAAGCGTTTAATGAGCGTAACGGGACATAACGGCAATGCACCCGGCGTTCATCGATTTATTAGAGAAAACCATCAAAATGGTTATTTGTTGGACCAAGGTCCGAGGGTGTAAACTTATTATAGTCAAGAACAAATATGAAAAATGAAAAGTGCTGAAAAAAAAATAACGCAAAATGAAAGGTAAACGTATAGCTAACGCTAGTGATACATGTGTTTGTTCGCTCCCCGTATGTGGTACCTACTTGTTGCAACTTTTGTTCTATCTGTATTCACTTTTTTTTTCTTTGTTTTGTCAGCGAAACCGTTGGGTTTAGTGTTTCTATTCATCAAATTTAGTTTTTAACACGCTTTTATTAGCTTCACTTGTAACTATGTATGTCAGAAAATCTTGGAATCTTAATTTGACCCACTTTCCGGTCTTCGATTAGGATGAAATTTTGCACACGCTCTGAGTTCTGATGACAATTCATGGCTAGCTACGAAACGTCATTACAAATCCAATATGGCGGCCTACCCAAGATGGCAGACTGACTATTTGAAATGCACCCCCAAGATATGGGTATCAAATGAAAGCTAAAAGCGTGTTTTTTAGTTTTTTAAATTATAATTTTATTGTGTATTGCTGTTTGTTTTCCATTCAGAATAAAATGAAATAAAACAAGTATGAGTGTGTACGCACCTCGGCTAACAACAGCATAGCGGCTTCCAACGCGGCGCGCGCGGGCGGGCAGTGCGCTGCTCGCGCGCCGCTCGTGCGCCACACGCGCTCGGCGGCGCTCACCGCGCTCGCCTTGTCGCGGACGCGTCTGAAATACCATCACAACACAATAACTATACATTGAGGCATTTCTTACGTCGTGGGATGAATGTTTAGTATCCAATTAGTACTAAAAATGTATAGATGTTCATAACGAACGAGACGGAAAACACTGAACTGCACGCGGAAAAGTCCTGAACTGAAAACAGAACATGAGGACTTTTTTCCGAAAAATAAAATTTCTAGTGATTTATCCCGAAACCCCGCAGATTTCTTTAAGACTACAGGCCCGTGAACAAAATTTACATAGTAAATGAACCATCAGGAGACCTAAGATGTAAGATGATAGAAGGATATAAAGTAATAAGATTCAGCACTATGCCGTCACTTGTAAGCTGTCCAACTGAGTACAGTCGAAGAGGGGGGGATGCAACCCTCGATCATTTCTCCTTGTCGCATGATTTTTATACGGCGTTGCGAAATAATGGATTAGGAGAGGTATTGAAGCTTTATGGAACCAATGCCGTACATAATCAAATGCCCAAATTTAATCTGTAAATCGTCGGAAAATCCGAATTTTTCCGACAAACTAATGACTAAAAACTTACAATTTATTATATTTTTTATGGTTTCAATGCCTCTTCTAATCTATTATTCTGCAACGCCGTACAAAAATCATGCGACAAGGAGAAATGATCGAGGGTTGCAACCTCCCCTCTTCAACAGAACTGTAGTCAGTTGGACAGCTTACAAGTGACGGCATAGTACTGAATCTTATTACTTAATACCCTTCTATCATCCTACATAGTTTTCCTGGTGGTTCATTTACTACGTAAATTTTGATCACGGGCCTATAGTCTATTTATGGTATAGTTGTTTTCTAAACGTATCATATGCCATCAAATTGTGTGTATCTGTTGCAACTTTTGTTCTATCTGTACTTTTTAGGGTTCCGTAAAATGTAAAAACGGAACCCTTATAGATTCGTCATGTCTGTCTGTCTGTCTGTCCGTCCGTATGTCACAGCCACTTTTTGCCGAAACTATGAGAACTACACTGTTGAAACTTGGTGAGTAGATGTATTCTGTGAACCGCATTAGGATTTGAACAAAAAAAATAAAAATTAGGGTTGCCCCATACTTAGAACTGAAACTCAAAATTTTTTTTTCATCAAACCTACACGTGTGGGGTGTCTATCGATAGGTCTTCAAAAATAATGTTAAAGTTTCTAAAATCATTTTCCTCTACACCGAATAGTTTGCGCGAGAGACACTTCCAAAGTGGTAAAATGTGTGTCCCCCCCCCTCTAACTTCTAAAGTACGAGAATGAAAAATCTAAAAAAAATATATGATGTACATTACCATGTAAACTACCAACGAAAATTAGTTTGAGATCGATCTGATGAGTACTTTTTTTTTAGTACGTCATAAATACACTATTATTGAAACTTCGATCAAAGTTACAACGAACTACAAGAACTATGTTTACTATGTATATTATGTTACTTGCTGCAACGGAACCCTTCATGGGCGACTCCAACTCGCACTTGGCCACTTTATTTTCTTTTTCGTTTGTTTTATCAGTGAAAACTGTATTTCGTTTTAGTGTTTCTATTTCTACTTATCTCAATTTTTGATTTTTGAATTGAAAACCTCTTAAGGCGCGCCTCAGACAGATTGTATGTGGGCTGTGAATTGAATTCTAGCGTCACGCTCGGGAATGATAAGAAATCTTCGGGTAAACTCGGGACTATGACCATTGGCCATCTAGACATGCGTCAGCATTTCTAGATGGCCATGATCATGGCCACACTCTCCGCCCGCGTAGTTTCCAAAGTGAGCTATCAAATCATGAGTTATAAGTTTTCACTTCTATCGGCAGTTCTTGTGATTGCTAATTTTTTGCTTGTGTTGTTTGTTTTCAATTTAGAATGAAATAAAATGAATAGTAATAGAGTGTAGTGACCTGGCGAGCGAGTGCAGTGCGGCGGCGGTGCGCGCCGCGCCGGGCCGCGCGCGGGCCAGCGCTCGCACGCCCGACACCCACGACGACCTGCAAACCTCACAACGTAACTACTGTTCCGATACCTTTACACTAATCATGTGGACAGATACAAATACAAATATCTTTATTGAATAACTAGCTGTTACCCGCGACTTCGTCCGCGCGAAATAAATACTAAGGTAACTCAGGCAGTACTTATTTGTATACCCAGACACATTTACGGTTACTAAAAACAGCTTATAATAAAACAATTTTATACAATTTCATCAAAATTGGTTCAGTTGTTTTAGGTTTGAAAGCCTAAGAGACATTCGTCCCCCATTTCAACTCCAATTTCATCCCCATACAGTTCGTAATTACAAAATTGCTAGAACAAACATTTATTTGCTTCGTGTCAAGTGCCTATATACAGAGTTTCATGGTTTTATATTCAACGATTGGGAACTTTCAAATTGACATTCATCCCCCATTTTAACCACAATTTCATCCCCGTACAGTTCGAAATTACAAAATTGCTAGAACAAACATTTATTTGCATAACATTATATAACATACATACATACATATACATACATTATAACTTACATATACATTATAACATAAACATTTATATACATGTCAAGTGCCTTCATTTTTTATTTTTTTTTAACTTCTATAGGTTTACACTTGACCGCCATCTCGCCTGATGTTAAACGACGATGCGGTCTAGGGTGGAGCGTGTTTACCTAGAAAAAACCGATTCACTCTCGATTTGAAGACACAGAGATTGTAACCATCGGGGAAAACCCACTCAGGCAACGTATTCCACAGCCTAGATGTTCTTATCACAAAAATTAGAGTCAAACCTCTTCGTTCGTGTCTTTGGAACATCAACCATGAAACGATGTCGTTTTTTCTAGCTACGAGCATTCCGATAGAAAAAAGGGCAAGGTGGTATTAGATCATGTAAATCAGTCGCACACTCTCCGAAGTGTATTCGATAAAAAACCGATAGGCTAGCAACTTTTCGGCGATGTTCAAGACTTTGAAGTCTTTTTCGCACAATAGGGTCGTTGCCTATGAGCCTTTCGGCACGTCTCTCGATCGATTCCAAGGCTTCCAGCTAATACTTAGCCGAACCATCCCAAAGATGCGAACAGTACTCCATACAAGAACGAATTTGAGCTTGATATAATGTGAGCAACTGCTCAGACTTGAAGTACCTTCGCACCTTTGAGAGGACACCTAGCTTTTTGGCAGCTAATTTGGCCTTGGACTCGATATACGAACCAAAGTTGAGCGTAGATGTCAATGTAACGCTCAAAAGCTCAAGACGGTCAGAAATCGGCACGGAAACACTTCTAAAAGTTGGAGTCAGTTGGAATGGACTTCTTTTAGCGGAGAACAGTCACGCCTGCGTCTTACTCTCGTTGAACTTGACCAGATTGGCATCGCCCCATGTAGACACCGCCTCAAGGGTCAAGCTCAAACGCTCGATCAGACTCTCTCTTAGTACCTGAGTTTGCTGCCCACTGGCTCTCGCACTAGATATGTAACTCTCTACAACGGTGCTTTCATCTGCGTACCCAAAGATACCGGGCTTCAACAGATCGTTGATATGTAGCAGGAAGAGCGTCGCAGAGAGTACCGACCCTTGAGGGACTCCGGCATTGATAGCCATTTGATCCGACGAGCAACCATCAATGACGACTCGTATGGATCGATCCCTCAAGAAGTCCGATATCCACGCAATAAACCCAGGAGACAAACCATAACTAGAAAGCTTGCTTATAAGGCCATCATGCCAAACCCTGTCGAAAGCCTTTGAAATATCCAGGGAGACTGCAAGTGCTTCCCCGTGTTTCTCGATAGCTTCACTCCAGATGTGAGTGACGTACGCTAGAATGTCCCCGGTGGACCGGTTTCGGCGAAACCCGTATTGCCGGTCACTGAGGAGGTCGTTTAATTCTAGGTACGTCAGGAGCCTGTGGTTTAAGACACGTTCCATAGTCTTGCAAAGTATGGACGTGACTATCACTGTCACTCAATATTAAAAAAAAGCTGGGAATTGTGGACTCTGATATCAAGGTCATAATCATAATCATTTATTTACCAAAATAACATTATTAAAGCTATAAGTACATTTTACAAGTAGTCTTATCCTATGGTAGGTAACTCAGCAATTTGTCCATTGGTCCATTGTCCAATTTAATTTGTCAATGAAATTAACTATACGATACGCCTTTCAAATAGAGCTAGTCTTATCTCAAACAGACTCAGTAGACATACTATAGTAATCTTAGATGTGAGATTATAAAAAGTTACCTGTTTTCTTTGATACCTCGTTCAACACCGATAGATATGCACCATTCACGCTCCTGGAATATAACGGAATAACATAATAAAAAACCAAAAATTGGTTATACTGCAGATATATACAGATACAATAAATAGCAAATACATCTCGTTTCGAATTTATCTTCATTTAGTCATAACACTACTCACTCACTAACTTATAACTTGCAGTACACTTTTTTTTTAATTTATATTATCCACTCCACAGACTCCGGGGTCTGTGATCTTTGTCAATACAATTTTTTTTGACAGGTTTCTTGGATTGGAGAAGAAAAGAAAAATAGGGGGAAGTTGGGCACATTTCAAACCTAATTCTAGAGCTCGTCTGTAGAGCCGATCACTATCGGTTGGGATTCTACCGCTAGTAATCGACTCGACATCGAGTATTTGCCTAATTGCCATTTGCCTAAGCCGCCTCCTCCCGGCCCAGAGCCTCCACTACGGCTGCATTTCTGTCTCTGATGGCCATCTGTAGGTTGAACTCTCGGATGGTCTTCGGTGATGCAGCCAACGCTCGCCGCACGAACCGACCGATGGCGTCGTCGGTGTCGTCAGCGTAGTAAATGAAGTACTCGCAGTACACTTCTCAAACTCACTCCACACACTTCAGTCATCCGTTCAGTACACTTCACTTACTTGTTCTGTACCTCTATACTTCATATCTCGGCCCATACACTTCACAGACCCCCGTTCCGCGCATTTCAATCCCTCGTTCATACACTTTACAAACATGAAGGCCCCGATTGACTCACTCGCTTAGTATATTTTACTAATTTGCTCAGCACACTTCACTTATTCGCTTAGCATAAGTCACTCACTTGCTCAACACATTTTACTCACTCGCTACGCACACCTCACTCACTAGCTCAGTACACCTCGCTCACTCGCTCAGTACACCTTACTCACTCGCTCAGTACACCTCATTCACTCGCTCAGTACACCTCATTCACTCGCTCAGTACATCGCACTCACTCGCTCAGCACACCTCACTCACTCGCTCAGCACACCTCACTCACTCGCTCAGTACACATCACTCACTCGGTCAGCACACCTCAGTCACTCGCTCAGCACATCTCGCTCACTCGCTCAGTGCACCTCACTCACTCGCTCAGTACACCTCACTCACTCGCTCAGCATACCTCACTCACTCGCTCAGCACACCTCACTCACTCGCTCAGCACACCTCACTGACTCGCTCAGCACACCTCACTCACTCGCTCAGCACACCTCCCTCACTCGCTCAGCACACCTCACTCACACGCTCAGTACACATCACTCACTCGCTCAGCACACCTCAGTCACTCGCTCAGCACACCTCGCTCACTCGCTCAGCACACCTCACTCACTCGCTCAGCACAACTCACTCACTCGCTCAGTACACCTCACTCACTCGCTCAGCACACCTCACTCACTCGCTCAGCACACCTCACTCACTCACTCAGCACACCTCACTCACTCGCTCAGCACACCTCACTCACTCGCTCAGCACACCTCGCTCACTCGCTCAACACACCTCACCCATCTGACCCATCAGACCAGTACTCACTTCAATGTAGAACAGCACAGGCCTGCACTTGTTGGCGAGCGCGGCGGGGCAGGGCGCGGGCGCGGGCGGCAGGGGACGCGGCACTCGCAGCTCAGCGACTAGCTCCCACAGCCGCCGGTCCAGCGACGAGATACGGTCCACTTCGCGAGCCCACTCACTAAACACATTCAAGATAATTACCCGTTTTCAGAAGGTGCAGGAATAGCGTTGCACTCTATGCAACGCTATTCCTGTAACGTATAACGTCGCGCTCGTCAAACTTGACTAGATTGGCATCGCCCCATTTTGAGACTGCCTCAAGGGTCAAGTTCAGACGCTCGATCAAAGTAGGCTCAGTATCCGAGTTTGCGGCCCATTTACTCTCACGCTAGATATGTAACTGAGCTATTATCTCCTATTACAACAAACTTTAGTCGCACAGCCGTACTTTCCTTTAGGTATTGCTTATTCTTGAATTATAAATAAAACAGTGGTTATAGTGGAATGAATATTTATTTTCCGATGCGACAAATATAATATTAGATAGTTGCCATGTAGGTACGGTCGCGCGAAGTACCTGTCGCGCGCATTCTCCAGCGACAGGCCGGCGCGCTGCCGCTTAACTATAAATATATTCGCAGCGGTAACGGGCGTATCATATCATGAGGACCGCCGCGGGAGGAGGACGTCGCTCGAGCTCGCAGTAGGCGCCGCGCGATCGCGTGCTGCGTACGCGCAGAGATCCGCATCAGTATGCCGGACGAAGCTGTTGATGTGTTATGTAGATCGCTACATCATTCCTCCCTTTATGGCAAAAGCGAAGCGTACTGGTGGTTTTGATATTCTTCCAGCTCGGGTTGTGTATTGCTTGCGCTCGGTTGGGTTTGCCGTGCTGGTAGCGGGTTCGTCGTTAACTAAAAACGCTGGTTTTAGTCTGTCTATTGAGACGTTATCTTGTCTCGTCGATAGTTGCACAGTGTAGAATTTTTCACTACGGTTAAGCACTCGAAACGGACCGTCGTAAGCAGGTGTTAGCGGGCGTCTGTACCCGTCATGACGTACAAACACATGCGTGCATTTAGGTAGGTCTTGATGAATGAATGTTGCTCGCGATGCGTTTGATTTTCTTTGAGCTTGGGATTTATTAAGAGCTTCTGTTAAATTTTCCATAAAGTGCGATGTGCTATTATTATTTTTGAATGCCTCTCCATGGAATTCTCCCGGTAGACGTATTGTTTGGCCGTACAATAATTCAGCGGCGCTTGTTCCTATCTCTTCCTTGATCGCCGAGCGTAATCCGAGTAAAACTGTTGGTAGTTCGTAGACCCAATTAGGAGACGTAAGTCTGGCAGTTAGAGATGTTTTGAGTGACCTGTGCCATCTCTCAATCATTCCGTTGGCTTCTGGGTGGTACGACGTTGTCCGGCAGCGTTCTATTCCCATACGACGCATTAAGTTTTTAAATAGTTCGGACTCGAATTGGGCTCCTCTGTCGGTGGATATTTTTGCTGGTGCTCCGAATCTGGAAATCCACCCATTGTACACAGCTTCTGATACCTTTTCCGCGGTTATTTCGGTTAAGGCGTACCCTTCTGGCCACTTGGTAGCGCGGTCGATCATCGTGAGTAGGTAGCGATGCCCCGCTGCTGACGTCGGAAGCGGTCCCACTATGTCGATATGAACATGAGACAGCCGGTCAGCCTTTTCAAATGTTGCGATTGGAGTCTGCGTATGGCGCTGTATTTTCGTTCGTTGACATTGGATGCAGGTTTTGGTCCACTTGTTCACGTCGCTGTTCATTGACGGCCAAAAATATCGGGTGGTTACTAATTTTCGTGTGGCTCGTATCCCAGGATGGCTTAAGGAGTGCATAGCTTGATGAACGGGCTTCCTAAATTCGTCAGTTAGGAACGGTCGCACCTTCCCAGTAGATGTTTCGCAGGTTACTTTGATGGAAGTTCCAGGGATGTGAATTTCTTGAAGATTATGCTTGTTCTCTATTTTCATACGAGCCAATGTTGGGTCGTGTCGTTGACTTTTAGCTAACTCTTGGAAATCAATCGGTGATGGACACTGTATGGCTTCGATGTTTATTCTCGATAGTGCATCAGCCACATCGTTTGATTTTCCTGTTATATGTCGAATATCTGAAGTAAACTGGGCAATGTATTCCAAATGTCTTGTTCTTCGTGGGGTTTCGTTCTTGCTGATTCCATTCAAAGCGTTGACTAATGGTTTGTGATCCGTGTAAATGGTTAGTTCTCGCCCCTCGAATACACGTCGAAAGTGTCGCACGGCCATGTATATTGCTAAAAGTTCTCGATCGTAGGTGCTGTATTTTCTCTGGGCATCGTTGAATTTTTTTGAGAAAAACCCAAGAGGTTTCCAGCGGCCAGATACTTTCTGTTGGATGACCGCGCCGGCGCAGTGTTCTGATGCGTCGCTCATTAGTGCGTAGGGCGCGTCGGTGGACGGGTAAGCTAGACGAACTGCATTTCCTATCTCTTTCTTGCATTGTTCGAAAGCCAGCCGTGACTCGTCACTCCATGGTATCTTCCTTTTATCGTTCTTTCTTGCGTTATGAAGGTACTGGTTCAGGTTTTTTTGATTCTCGGCTGCGTGGGGAATACTTTCACGGTAAAAGTTTATCATTCCCAGAAATCTTCGAAGATCGTTGATTGTTTCCGGTAGTGGGTATGACTGGATGGCCTGTAGCTTCTCTTCAGTGGGAGATATTCCGTCTTCTGTGATTTCGTAACCCAAGAAGTCTAATTTCTTTTTTCCAAAGACGCATTTGGCGACATTAATTTGTAGTCCGTGTTTGTTGAGTCTTCGTAATACTTCTTCTAATAGTTGTTTGTGTGATGACTCATCGTTGGATGCAAGGAGTAAATCGTCAACGAAACAGTACACGGGGAGTCCTCTCATGACGTTGTCGATGTGCCGCTGAAATGTTTGACCAGCGTTTCGTAATCCAAAACACATTCTTGTGAATTCAAATAATCCGAATGGTGTTATTACAGCTGTCTTCTTTATATCTTCGTCTCGGTTTCGCACTAAATAATAGGCACGTTTCAAGTCGATTTTTGAGAATATTTTCTTGTCTTGAAGGTTGTATGTGAAATCGTGAAGGCGTGGTATCGGGTATCGATCAGGAACTGTAATTGAATTTAGACGTCGATAGTCTCCGCAGGCTCTATAACTTCCATCTTTTTTCAGGACCATATGCAATGGGCTGGCCCAAGGGCTTTTTGAAGGACGGATAATGCCTTGATTGAGCATCTCTTGAAATTCTTCTTTTGCTGCCTTGTATTTGTGCGGTGGAAGGGGTCGTGCTTTCGCGTACACAGGTGCGCCGCTCGTTTCTATATGATGTTCCACTTCGCTGTGATCAATTGTTGGGAGTGTCGGTCGAGTAATATCTGGAAACATCGCGAGTAGGTCGTGGTATGGCTGGTTGTCATCAATGGTCCGGATACTGCCTTCTGTTAGCGGAGTCAGGTACCCGCGGGCGTGCATGTTGGTTTCCTGGTCGGTGATTCTTCTGCCACGTAGATCCACTAGTAAGGCGTGGTGATGCAAAAAATCAGCTCCTAATATTGGACGGCTGACTGCTGCGATTACGAATCGCCATCTGTATGGTCGTCTCATTCCCAGGTCTAGCGTTATACTGCGTTCACCATACGTTGGAATCGGAGTCTTGTTTGCGGCGAATAGAAAGTTGTCTGGCTGTTGGTTCCGCTTGTCGTGTGATCGTGCTGGCAGGACCGAAACGTTGGCTCCTGTGTCGATCAAAAAATGGAGTCCGGAAGTATTGTCTTTAACAAAAAGGCGGTATGTGGATAATTCGTCGACTTCTGCTTCCGCCTCAGCTTCAGTCTTTTCTAGTTTTCCGACCGCTCTTGTTTCCCAATCGGCCGCATTTGAAAATTGCATGGACTTCGACATCTAAAAGCAGCCCGACCGAACTTGCGGTGAAAGTAGCATACGCCGGTGCGCTCCTGAGATTCACTGCGACTTGAGGTGGAACTGGAGGAGCGTGCTCGATTTTTTGGTGTGCGATACGATTGTCGGCGAAAACTGGCGGTGTCTGCTCGCAAAGCAGCGACTTCCTTAGTCAATGTGGCAATCATGGCTATGACGTCTTCTGTCGGTGGGCCAGCACGGGAAAGTACGGACGGTGCAGCATTTGCGGTGGAAGTGTTCATGTAGTTTTGACATGAACACACGCTGTTCACCTCTCTGGTTTGTTCATGCATTTTATCCGCCATGACTGCCAATAGCTCGAGCTTCGTTTCTTCGCTGACTGCCAAAACGACCCTCGTTGCTTTGGGTAGGTGTCCCATCCATAACATCTTAAGAGTGGTGTCTGGAAGTTTGTTCCGTGCTAGTTCCTTCATGCTTCGTAACAACTGAGAGGGTCGTTGGTCGCCCAAGTCTACATCGGTCAAAAGTTTTCTTAATTGGATTTCTTCTGATTCTTCGTATACTGCCAATAAACGTTGCTTAATGGTGTCGTAGCGTCCTGTATTAGGAGGCGCCAAGATGATGTCACTAATTTGCTCGACGTCAGTTTTTTCAAGCTGTGCTACAACCATGCCAAATTTGTTCTCGTCCCCGAGTTTTTGGCTTGCGACCATCGTTTCAAACTGGGCAAACCACAATCTAGGTTTGTCTCGCCAAAACTGAGGAATGCGCGATCTGATTCCAATCATCTCAATCTTCTCTTCAGCCATTGCTACGTCTGAAATCACGTCGGGGTCACCAATTTAGTCGCACAGCCGTACTTTCCTTTAGGTATTGCTTATTCTTGAATTATAAATAAAACAGTGGTTATAGTGGAATGAATATTTATTTTCCGATGCGACAAATATAATATTAGATAGTTGCCATGTAGGTACGGTCGCGCGAAGTACCTGTCGCGCGCATTTTCCAGCGACAAGCCGGCGCGCTGCCGCTTAACTATAAATATATTCGCAGCGGTAACGGGCGTATCATATCATGAGGACCGCCGCGGGAGGAGGACGTCGCTCGAGCTCGCAGTAGGCGCCGCGCGATCGCGTGCTGCGTACGCGCAGAGATCCGCATCAGTATGCCGGACGAAGCTGATGATGTGTTATGTAGATCGCTACAAAACTATTATATCAAACTAATGTATAGTATATCAACGACGGAGCGATTATCTGTGTACCCATGACCCGGGCTTCAACAGATCGTTGTTATGTAGTAGGAAAAGCGTCGCAGAGAGCACTGACCCTTGAGGTACTCCGGCATTGATTGCCGTTTGATCCGTCGAACAGCCATCAAAGACTATATATAGATCGATTCTTTAAAAAATCCAGTATCCATACTATAAAACAATAACAAAATAGCTTATAGCAGAAAGCTTGCGTCATCAAGGCCATCATACCAAACCCTATCGAAAGCCTTCGAGATGTCCAGAGAGATTGTGAGTGCTTCCTCGTGCTTCTCTACAGTGTATCTCCAGTTGAGAGTGACGTTTGCTAGAAAATTCCCGGTAGACCGGTTTCGGCAAAGCCCGTATAGCCGTTCACTGAGGAGGCCCTTCGGTGCGTCAGGAGCCTGTGTACATCTCGCCTATTTAAAGTGCATTTTGTAGTAGAAGTGTAAGATTTTCAGATAATAATATACTTACGTTGAAAACTCTTCAATGTTCTTGAGATATTTGTCGAGCGCATCGAAAAACCTGTTTGAGTTCTTGACATCAACCTCTTCAAGTGGCGACCGTATTGTCCTCTGCGATCTAAAAGCGAACAAAAAAAACAGAGTAAGAGAAGCACGAATTCTTTTTAATCTTAAGTCAATTTTAAAACATACACGGTACGATTCAATTTAAAATGTTGTTTAATACTCTAAACTAAACCCTCATCGTCAGATGGCGTAAAATGTTAGTTCTAAAAAATTACACTAGATAGATTATGCTGCTGTCGCTGCAGTTTTGTAGTGGTAGGTGTTCCGTATAATCGGGCAACATTAAAAATCATAGCGGATCTATGGTTTTGACAGCCGGCTGTGAAGTGACGTTGTCTGTTTTTCGCTGGAACGAAAAAGACGCGTTTTACTGTTATCTATATAATCTGGTTTGCTTTTCTGGTTAAAAGTGTAATATTGTGCGGGAATACATTATTTATCGCTACGGGATTAGTGCTGGACTATTTGTGTGCGAAAGCGGGCTGCTGGATTGGCCCCCTTATCCAACGCGGGACCGTTGCTTGTGCTGGAGCGAGGGATCGCTACGGAATCTTGTCTGGTTTGGTATTCCAAATTCCCCTTGCTCCCGTTCCTTATTCCTTGACGACCAAACTGGACCTTTGGACGACGCCGGGAACCCCAGGTAAGTCATTTCTTGGCACTACTCGGTTTGCAATCAGGGAAGTAAATGTTAAAATTGGTATAACGGCATATATAATTGTTTTTATTCTCGCTTATGGGCCCCGAGACGGTATTTCTGGCATAAATACTGAACATTTTTTGGTAGCAAGAGCGTGGTTGGCCGTAATTACTCCCTTTTTGTTTTTATTTTCTGGCAAAAAATACCGGGTAAGCCGAATATTTGGGGGTTCCCAGTTTATAATTTCTCCCCAAACTGTCGGGAAATTTAGTATTAAGTGGTATCCGGTTTTTTTTTAGGTTGCGGATATATTGTTGTATTTGATACTTGTTGTGACATTGTTCGAACTTAGGTTAATTTAAAGTTTAAATTTAAATTTAAAATGGCTTCGGATTTGGCCAACCAGCTCCGGTGGTTCGAATCCTTGCAAGGATTGGTCGGCCGGAGAGACCGGGAGGAGGCGCTGCTAAACAGGGCAGAACACCTCGACAAGCGCCTGGAGATCGCTGAGAGGAGCACAGGATTGCTGCGGGATGCAAGGCCGCCTCCACCTGAGGAGCAGATGGAGAGGATCGAGGCGGACATGCGGCGCATCCTGGATGTGTACGACGAGGTCTCCGAAAGGGTTCGCCAGCTGGAGAGGTCTCGTCAGGGAAGGGCGAGCTCGGGACCCGTCATCAGGGATGCGGGCTCGGGTGTAGTGGGACGCCTTCCCACTCTGGACTTGCCCAGGTTTACAGGGAACCTGCGGGAGTGGAGCGGCTTCCGGAGCATGTTCGCCTCTCTCGTAGATTCACGCACGGACTTGACGAGGGCGGAGAAGCTGGCCTATCTCCGCACGTCACTGGAAGGTGAGGCACTCTCCCTGGTCCAGCACCTGGAGCTGGACGACGACAACTTCGGCACGGCGATGGAGTTGCTGGAGACGAGGTTTCAAAATCCTCGGCTCCTCGCCGACGCTCACGTGTCACAAATACTGGGGCTGCCGAAGGTGACTGAGAGGTCTCAGTTGCGGCCACTAATCCTCACGCCCGTGAAGGTGGCGTACAACGCCTTGCGCAGCTTGGGACTGCCAGTAGAACACTGGTCGTTTCTGCTAGTCCACATCCTGCTGGGCAAGGTGCCGCTGGAGTTGCGCGCCCGGTTCGAGCGGGAAAGGGGCCTTCACGCCGACCCGAAGGTCTTCCCCACGTTTGAGGAGCTACTTCGGGTCCTGGAGTGGGAGGCAAGGATGGCAGAGTCGGCGCCTCAGGAGGCGCAGCCCGCCGCGTCAGCTCGTGGCCCTGCCGGAACAGGACCGCGACCTACCAATCCCCGCACTCAGGGTGCGGTGAAGCGGACGGCGACGGTGACGAGTGCGTCGGAGCAGGAGTGCCCGAACTGTGGCCAGCTTCACGCGCTGGTGCAGTGTCCGGCCCTGCTTTCGCGGACGACTTCCGAACGACGAGGGATCGTTCGGCGGTTGCGTCGGTGCTACGGGTGCCTGGGGGGTCATTTGTACAATGACTGCCCCACGGCACGGCCGTGTCCTGGGTGTGGGGGACCACACCATCAGCTCTTGTGCGTCAGGAGCGATGGTGCTGGTCGACAGCCCTCAGGGAGGGGGCCCTCCACGGGCGGGGGCGCTCCCACGCAGAGCCACGCATTGTACAACAATGAAGTGGCTACAGCGTGGAGCACACCCCCTCCACCCCAACCCACGGCAGCACCGGGCAGCCCAACAAGGGGCGTCCTACACGTGGCTCGGTCACCGACCTCACAGCCCGCGCGGACGCGGGCGAACTGGAGAGGTGGAAGGGTGATACCGGAGTCACCACGGGGGCCACCTCCCCAGCGTTATCCTTCTCCGCCGCTGGATCCGCGATTAATGCAATGGAGGGCGTACACGCCTCCCCTCCATGAGCATCCGAGGCTGGACTACCACCCGCCCTACTTTCAGTATGGCAGGGCAGCTGGATATGCCCCCCCTCCGATGGCCCTTATGACTCGGCAGCCATACTGGGCTGGGCCCTGTAGTCCGACGGGTTCGGACGGGCCTCGGAGGGATTGACTAGCCTCCGTTCCCTTGGCACAGGATCAACCGGTGGTCCTGCTGCCCACCCTCTGGTTAAGGGTTTGGGGTCCAAGAGGCGACTACGTCCGGATACGAGCGCTCTTGGACACAGGGTCCCAGGGGTGCATTTTAACAACCCGGGTTGCTCATCGCCTGGGCCTGGCTAGGTTTCCGTCACCGACTCCGTTGCGGGGAGTCGGGAACACAGAGGTGCGGTCGGCTGGACAGACCCGCCTCTCCTTCTCGTCCGTACATTCCTATTCGGAAAGGATTGCGGTCAGGGCCACCGTCATGGATTCGGTTGTCGGTTGGCTTCCTCAGGCGGACATAGATCCGGATCTTTTGTCCTGTACTAAGGGTCTCAGGTTGGCGGATCCCCGCTTCGGGATGGCGGGTCCGGTAGACCTTTTGTTGGGTTCTGATGTACTGGGTTACATCATGAACGGCAAGCCTAGACTGCTGGATCAGTCTTCGCTGATGGCGCTGCCCACCATCTACGGGAACGCCATTTTGGGAATGGTGGATGAGTGGCAGCAGTCGAATCAGGCTTCTTTTACGGGAACGGCCCTCGCTCAGATCATGCAGAGGTTCTGGGAGATCGAAGAGCCGCCTACCGTGTCTCGGCTGGATCCCGAGCACGTGGAGTGTGAGAACTTTTATCAGGCTCACACTCGGAGAATGGTTTCTGGGCGATTGGAGACTAGGCTGCCTTTCCGGGATAACCCCCCGCGTCTGGGCCAGTCTCGATCATTGGCCGAGAAAAGGCTCAGGTCCATGGAGCGACGCATGGCTCGAGATCCTGTACTTCGGGAAAAGTACATCGAGTTCATGAGGGAGTATGAGGCACTGGGCCACATGTCTCCGGCTCGCGACGACTGGTCGACCATGGACCACTACTTTTTGCCTCATCACGCTGTTTTGAAGGCGTCGACGGGCAAACTCAGGACGGTGTTCGATGGATCCGCTCCGACTTCGACAGGAGTGTCACTGAACCAGTGCCTCCACGCTGGACCGAAGCTACATCGGGATATTGTAGACATCATCCTGAATTTCCGTAGGCATCAGGTGGTGTTGGGAGCGGACATCCGTATGATGTTCCGACAAACGGTCATACACCCCGAGGACAGGAGGTTCCAGTTGATCCTCTGGCGGGAAAGTCCTCAGGACCCTATGATGGTGTATGAGTTGAACACCAACACCTATGGGTTGAGATCAAGCCCCTTCATTGCGATCCGCTCACTGCTGGAGTTGGCGGAGCAAGAACGGGCTCGGTACCCACGTGCAGCCGCAGTTCTGGAGCGCGACCTGTACGTGGACGACGTTTGCACTGGCGCGCAGACGGTGGAGGAAGCTCTGTTGCTCCGGGATGAGCTTACAGAGCTTCTCGCATCTGGAGGCTATGAGCTTCGGAAATGGCTCTCTAACGACCCCAACGTCCTGGCTGGTATCCCGGACGATCACCAGCAGGATCCGGGGCTCTTCGAGGAAGGTGACGATCCGCACGGGATTGCGGTTCTGGGCATGCAGTATCAACCGGTTGCTGACATCTTCACCTTTCGGGTGGCGCTGGAGGCCACACGCGCGTGGACAAAACGGACGGTTTTGTCCACCATCGCCAGGATGTTTGATCCAAACGGTTGGATCAGTCCGGTTCTGTTCGCAGCCAAGTGTCTGTTACAGCGACTTTGGACTCTGAAGGTCTCCTGGGACGACCCCCTGGTCGGAGACTCGCTTAACACTTGGCTTCGTTTAATATCTGACCTCGAAACGGTCAATCGAGTGGCGTTGCCCCGTCGCATTCTGCCACCAGGCTGTAGCCGGATCAGCCTGCACGGGTTCTGTGATGCGTCCGAGCTGGGCTATGCCGCATCTGTGTACTTGCGTACAGTTGACGCTGGAGGCCACGTCAATGTCACGCTCTTATTGGGGAAGAGCAAGGTAGCTCCTATCAGGACACGACTCACCATTCCGAAACTGGAATTGAGCGGAGCCACATTACTTGCTCGGCTGCTCAAGCATGTATATCAGGAACTGTCCACCTCGATAGACATCCGGAATGTCTATGCGTGGTCAGACAGTCAGGTCGTGCTTGCCTGGTTGAGAGCAGCCCCTCACACTTTGGAGACCTTTGTGGGAAATCGGGTTTCCCAAATCCAAAACATTGGACTGGACATGGTTTGGAGACATGTCCCGGGTGAGTTGAACCCCGCTGACTGTGCTTCGCGCGGCTGTTCCGCGCCGGAGCTAGTTGATCACCCCTTATGGTGGGGTCCGGACTGGCTGCGGGAGCCAGAAGCTTCCTGGCCAGCTCTCGGCGCGGACTCGGAGCGAGCGGAGCTGCCCGGAGTCCGCGTGCATGCGATTGTGGCGGAAGTGCCCCCAGACCCTGATTGGTTGACGGGTCGTTACAGCAAGCTGGATAAGTTGTTGGGGGTAACTAGCTGGATTAAACGCTTCATCCACAACTGTCGTCACCCTCGTCAGAGGAGGAGTGACCAGATCGCCACTGTGGAGGAGCGTCGGAGTTCCTTGCTGCACCTCATTCGGCTGGTGCAGGGTGAGAGGTTTCCGACGGAACTTGAGGCGCTGCGCTGCGGTCGCGCTCGCTTGAAGGGTGCGGTCGCCAAGTTGAACCCTTTCACAGATCAGGATGGTCTTCTGCGCGTAGGAGGTCGGCTCCGGAAAGCCAACCTGCCGTACGGCAGCAGGCACCCCCTGTTGCTACCGAAAGGAGGTCCTCTGGTGGACCTGCTGATCACCGATCGGCATATCGGTAACGCGCACGCTGGATGTGGCGCGCTTCTCGCTGTGTTGCAGCGTGAATTCTGGATCTTGTCGGCTCGCAGGGCGGTCCGAAAGGTGCTGTTTAGATGTGTCCCTTGTTATAGGCTCAAGGCGTCTACCATGCAGCCCATGATGGGAGATCTTCCTCCGGATAGGATTTCTCCCTCGAGGCCGTTCGACGGGGTCGGAACGGACTTCGCTGGGCCCTTCTCGGTCAAGTCATCGACGTTGCGTAACGCCAAGGTCGTTAAAGCCTACCTGTGCGTCTTTGTGTGTTTGGCCACCAAAGCAGTCCACCTGGAGCTGGTCTCTGCGCTGTCTACGGAGGCCTTTGTCGCGGCGCTGGATCGCTTTGTAGCGCGAAGAGGAGTACCCTCTTTAATACGTTCGGACAATGGCACAAATTATCGAGGGGCGGCGAATTATTTACGCGAAGTTAATAATTTCTTAAATTCTGGTAATAATAGTTTAAGTCTGGCTCTCGCCCAGCGGGGAATCAGCTGGCAATTTAGTGTGCCGGCCTGTCCTCACTGGGGAGGAATTTTTGAAGCTGCGGTGAAGTCTGCTAAAACTCATCTCCGCCGTGTCATCGGGGAGACCGTGTTAACTTGGGAAGAGTTAGTCACGGTACTATGCCGCGTGGAGGCAGTGCTTAATTCCCGTCCTCTCTGTCCAATCTCGCCTGACCCTAACGATCTAGAAGTCTTGACGCCGGGTCACTTCTTGATCGGTCAGCCCTTAACCGCGTTGCCGGAGTATCCCTGGAAGGATGAGCGCCCCGGACGCCTGTCCCGTTTTCAGTTATTGCAGCAAATAAGTCAAGACTTCTGGAGGCGCTGGTCGGCCGAGTACTTGCATCTGTTGCAACAACGGGTAAAATGGACAGATAGGACGGAGGCCCCTCGGGAAGGGGACTTAGTATTATTAAAGGAGGCAAATTTGGCCCCCCTACTCTGGCGTAGGGGACGTATTTTAAAATTGATATCTGGTACTGATGGCACACCCCGCGTGGCGGAGATTCTGATTTCTGGTTCCAGACTTCAGCGCGCGGTGTCCTCTCTGGCACGCTTGCCCCTTTATTAGATATACGTGTTTTCAAGGTTAAAATTTAATTTTATTTTATTACTATTTTTGGTAAAGTGTTTTTTTTTTGGTTTGATTTCCACTTTCGGGTCAAAGTTGGGAATTTCGTTTTATTTCCGGATACTGCTAAATACTAGTTACTAAATACTAGTTACTAAATACTGGTTTTCTAAAATTGAACAGGAGTTCAATTGGTCGGGGGTTTTGTTCCGTATAATCGGGCAACATTAAAAATCATAGCGGATCTATGGTTTTGACAGCCGGCTGTGAAGTGACGTTGTCTGTTTTTCGCTGGAACGAAAAAGACGCGTTTTACTGTTATCTATATAATCTGGTTTGCTTTTCTGGTTAAAAGTGTAATATTGTGCGGGAATACATTATTTATCGCTACGGGATTAGTGCTGGACTATTTGTGTGCGAAAGCGGGCTGCTGGATTGGCCCCCTTATCCAACGCGGGACCGTTGCTTGTGCTGGAGCGAGGGATCGCTACGGAATCTTGTCTGGTTTGGTATTCCAAATTCCCCTTGCTCCCGTTCCTTATTCCTTGAAGACCAAACTGGACCTTTGGACGACGCCGGGAACCCCAGGTAAGTCATTTCTTGGCACTACTCGGTTTGCAATCAGGGAAGTAAATGTTAAAATCGGTATAACGGCATATATAATTGTTTTTATTCTCGCTTATGGGCCCCGAGACGGTATTTCTGGCATAAATACTGAACAGTAGGACTCTTGGCAAAGTCCGCCTGGGGCAGTACCACACCTTTGCCAGTTATACTACCGCCAAGCAGTAATGTGCAAACATTACTATGTTCCGATTTGAAGGGCAATGTTTCCAGAGAAATTACAAGGGTTAGAGATATAATATCTTAGATGTCTGGGTGACGAGCGCAGTGCAGTACTAGGTAATTATTTGGACTCTTCATGTTCCAATAGCTGCATGTCACTGTGCTGTTATGAGGCAGGCATGTTGCTTACCACCAGGCACATGTCCTGCTCGTCTCGTCAATCCTTATTTATAAAAAAAAAGTTACATTTATGAAACGTGGTGACGAGACGTTTTTGCACTGCAACATTTTGTTTTTGTATAAAAATGATTTTTTAGGGAGTGTAAAAACTTGTTTTGGCAGGTAGTGTAACAAAATTGTGGAACTCTCTGCCCGAATCTGTTTTCTCCGAAGTCATCAATTCCAGAATTAAGAGGTTATATTTACGTAATATTGGAAATCTTTGTACAAATGTAACGTTAACTTTTATATAGATTTACTAGCGGTCCGTTCCGGATTTGCTCGGATACTGTGATGTAAAGACCATTCATTCATCGAAATAAAAACTATCTTATCTCTCATTTTGGACCAAATGACACATTATAATATGTGAATGGCAGCTGACGTGAATATCAGTTGACTTGGTGAAAAGTTCACTGACTACAATACATATCAAAAAAATATAGTGTAGAATGACGAAACAAGCAGGACATATGCCTGAAGGTAAGCATATTTCAATAACCGCCACTTCTTCTATTATATTTGGAAAAACGATTCACAATCGGCGGATCTATCGCGTAACATACATACAAAAAAATATAACACCGAACTGAGGTTAAAAATAAATAAAATTTATAAAAATATAAATATTGGTGGACAATTCACACACAACACCATCTGACCCCAAACTAAGCAAAGCTTGTATGATGGCGGCCAGATAGCTGATATATATAATACTTATATACATCAAATACATACTTATTATACATAGAAACACCCAGACACAGTGCAAATATTTGAATTCATCACACAAATATTTGCACTGGGTGGGAATCGAACCCACGACCCTCGGCTTCGCAGGCAGAGCTACTACCAACTAAGCCTCGAGGCCAGTCGTAAATGGTAGTACCTTATGCTAGATTTGTCCCTGATTTTCATAATAGCTCGAACAGCGTCATCTAGTGGCGTTGTTTCTGGTTCAGACGTCTCAGGGGGCGGGTGTGCGGGGCGGGGGAACTCGTCCAGATCGTCGGACGGCGGCGGCCGAGCGCGGGACAGAGCGTCTTGCCATGCCGCTTCTAAAGCCTGGTAGTACAATGAAAACGGTATCGTAAAATTCTTTTTTTTTTTGGTAAAGTTACACATGTCCTCGTATATCTTTAGCTACAACACACGTGACCTATTACGCAGTATTAGTGCTGTTTAATACTAAAATTCACTTCTATCGGTAATCTCTATGACTATTTTTTTTATCAATACGGTATAAGCTTTTAGACTAAGACTGAGAAACCACAGAAAAATAGCGATACTGAGCAACAAACGCCATTGGATGTACAAGGTATGCCTAGTATGCCTCGAAAACAAAATGTAATTGTAGATGTAAAGATATCATAAAATGTATTTGTGGTTAAAAGATAGCATTATCTAAATCAGAGGTTGGCAACGCGCCGCGCGCGAGTGGCGGCCCACGACCTACCTCCTTGCGGCCCACGACGGGTTTAAATATGTAATATTTAAACATATGAACAATTTATTCCCGGCACAAAAAAAAACTATATATTTCACAATATTTATACAGCTATCTCAACAACTAAACAAATTAATTAATTCGCTACCTATGTTATCGCAAACTCATTATTATCCAAGAACTCACGAGTTTTGTGCAAATTAATTACAAACTTTTAAAAGTGCGGCCCGCTTATATCAACTTTTTTCACCATGTGTCTCATGGCTCCCAAAAGGTTGCCGACCCCTGATCTAAATCTACAGCGTTAATATTTGTATTTGTAGTATTTTTTACTTGTTCGGGGATGAACCGCGCCAAGTCGGCGTGGTGTGGGGAAGCCCTCACGTGATCTCCGTCCTCCAACCAGCCGCAGAACTCGCGAACCATCCTGAATATAAATATATCATAACATTTAATTCGATAAAACGATTATATAAATTCAATATTTGCACATTTTACGCAATTTTAAGCGTTTAGCTCTCAATACGCACCTTTCCGCCGCTGCATGATAGCATGCCATATTGAAAGCCCGCTTCTTCTCAGCTTCACTCGTATCATCGTTCTCTTTCACTACAATACTGCTGTCTTCTTCACACTCGTCAGACGACTCCGAGTCGCTCTCACTCGATTCACCGGTGAAATCTTTGATCGTTAGAGCTGGAAGTAAGCCTTTCTCGATTGTTATCGATGCCGATTTTACAACTCGATTTCTAGGTTCTGTATTCGGTTGGGTCGTCTTGTATGTTTCGGCTTCGGTCCGGTGGTGCGCTGCGGTTTCTTGGAGCCGTTTTATGAGTTGGGTCACAGTTCGGGACTTTATTAGGCCGCTGAAGAAGAGGGGGCCTACTGGGAGAGCTGTGTCGCGCCTGTAGGCAAACAAATACATGATGAAACCTAACTAATTATAAAACATCTTATATCTCTGGGTGACAACCACAGTGCAGTGTGCGCTGGGTAATAGTTTAGATTCTTCATGAGCCAATAGCTGCGTGTCACTGTTCTGTTATGGGCAGGCATGTTGCTTACCATCAGACACATGTCCTCGTCTCATCACTCTTAAACTATTTAAAAAAAACTAGCGCAGCGGTCACTTAAACATTGATACTTCAGTTGGAAGTGCTGTGAAACATCGTGTTATACGAAACGAGTACGTGACTTGAACTACCATTGAACTTGAGTTTTTTATACTTTTAGGAAATCAATGTAAGGGTATTGATATGTGGAAATAACATTTTCGAGAACTTTGCGTCTTCGGTATGACACGAATGCGTGGATTCAATCCTCATTGAACTTGAGCGTCCATTAAAATAAATACCATGAGAAAACTGACTGAATAAAAACTGACCGAATGTTCGAGGAGTGTTTGTGAGATAAAGCCTCGTGTCCCAGAAGTAGAGGCATTGCCTAAATGTTCCCACTGTATGGACACGGCCCTTGTCTTACAAGGAGATAGTCAAGGTCATCATGCACCACGCTGGCCCAGTACGGGGGGTCTACCGCCTAACGAAAAACGCTTTGACGCTTTGATGCTTTGGCATTGCCGTCTCTTTCATTTCAAGCGAGAAGAAAAGAGACAGCAACGTCAAAGCGTCAAAGCGTTAAAGCGTTTTTCGTTAGGCGGTAGAGGCCCGGGTTGGTGGATAACACAAACATGATCTCGAAATATTCTAGGTACATGTCGGTTTCATCACGAGGTTTTCCTTCACCTTTTTAAATTAGCGGCATTACGCACATGACTTCGGAAAACAGTAGTGCGTGTGGGATTTGAACCCTGGGTCTCCGGATCGGCAGTCGTTATCCCGACTAGACCAGCCGTAACTAATTGAAAAGTAGGGGCATTCAGTGAACTAATTAAATATACAACTCACATGTTGGAAGGAGGCCTCTGCAGGTAGAGATGGAAGAAAAGTCTCCAAAGCGCGAGGTGCGACGGATGGTGAAGCGGCGCCACCAGTGCTGCATTAGCACAGCGATATATCACCAGCTCTTCTGAACCGATTCCCGCTTTTATTTTCTGTGCAATAGAAGTCATTTTAAATTAACACAAACATAACTGTTCTGTTGAATGGTGTCGCTACAATCGCATTTTTTACTGAGAACATAGTACATCATGACCTTGGATTTTTGTTGATAGTAAAATCCAGTCAAAATCAGTCACGATGTGCGTTTAAATTTTTGTACATAGAGCGTTAGATCGTTGGTGTTTAGCATTCACTGTTTGGTATTATCTATTTAATAGGATACACCATAAGCCTGGATGTTTAGCCACAAAACTGAAATCAAACATTTCTAAGTAAGACAAAAAGGAAACTGCATATCTATCATACATAATCGTATCAAATTAATATTTAAATTGAAGATCACTTAATTGAAGATCACAAAGCAGTGGGACATGGTGAGAGAGAAACAATGTCAATTTAATCGGCCATTCTATCATGATGTGTGTTTATCAGCGAACTCATCACCTCAACCGATATTGACGCTTATGCAACATACCTGAAGAGCGTTATCGACGTGCACCCTCTGCCCGTTGACGCGCTGCTCCCAGAGTATGTTCGCGAGCGCGCCGAACATTTGCGTGCTCAGTTCACGCGCGTGCGCCGCTCGCAGTAGGCACTCGCAGAGTAATGGCGCGACGGACGCGTTACGGACCAAGAACGACAGGTGCTCTTTGCCGGACTCTTCCTGTATAGTAAATCGGAACAAAACATAAAATAATGGTTAACAAAGTTATTTCTACCCAGTGCCAGTTCTAGCATTAGTAGCGCTTTGAGCGAGATTTCTTTTTTCTTTCACTTGGCCAGTGACACAGAGGGGCGCTTGCCCTTGGCGTCGCGGTACCCGTTTACATCCGGTACCTGAGGCGGTCGCTCTACTGCGCCGTAGCCTAACGCCGGTACTGTTTATGTCAACAGTTATATGATACTAGTAGCATTCGCGTTATTCCCTACCATTTCATACTCCAAGAATAAACAGTAGCCTAAGTGTTATTTCCAACTGTAATCTAATTGTTTTGCAAATTTGAATCCGATCCACACATGTGCCGCGGCTCTGTGTGTGGACACGGTACCTGCAGTGCCGCGGCTCTATGTGTGGACACGGTACCTGCAGTGCCGCGGCTCTATGTGTGGACACGGTACCTGCAGTGCCGCGGCTCTATGTGTGGACACGGTACCTGCAGTGCCGCGGCTCTATGTGTGGACACGGTACCTGCAGTGCCGCGGCTCTATGTGTGGACACGGTACCTGCAGTGCCGCGGCTCTATGTGTGGACACGGTACCTGCAGTGCCGCGGCTCTATGTGTGGACACGGTACCTGCAGTGCCGCGGCTCTATGTGTGGACACGGTACCTGCAGTGCCGCGGCTCTATGTGTGGACACGGTACCTGCAGTGCCGCGGCTCTATGTGTGGACACGGTACCTGCAGTGCCGCGGCTCTATGTGTGGACACGGTACCTGCAGTGCCGCAGCTCTATGTGTGGACACGGTACCTGCAGTGCCGCGGCCGCGCGAGCGTCGAGCGCGGCCCAGCGGCGCGCTGCGAGCGCTGCGCAGTCGAGCGCGGCCGCGGCGGCCCGCAGCGGCGCGCGCCCGAGCGCGTGCAGCCACGCCGGGAACACGGATACTCCGCGGGTGTCCGACTCTCTGCACAATACACACTTTACTGATAAGCTGAACAAACGTCTACAATATAGTTTTGAAACCTTCGCGATTTGAACTCGTGTTGAAAACGAGTGTAGTCTGAGACATATCAGACTACCCTCGTTTACCCGTGTTTAGAAACTTTTGTATCAACAACCTATATACATTCGTCGATTAACCCGTGAACAGAGTATTCTGAACTGCATCTAAATATTGGGGACTCATATCAGTACCTATACAATTTTGGTGTGATAGCAGATACACCACACCACACACGTACGTACGTTTATTGTACCCACCAAAAACAAAAACACAAAATACGATAAGATAAAACAAAAAACTTGTGTTACAACCGGCGCGGCGGCCTGATCGCTAAAAGCAATCTTTTTGAAGTGAAAACTTCTTTAGGCGCGCTATAGACAGAATTTTCGTGGGCTGTGAAATGGATTCATCAATCGTCACGCTTGGATATGATAATGGATCGGTTTGCCCCTAGGTACCAGTACCAGGGCAACAGAAACAGTAAAGAGTTGCAATATTCTGTATAATTACGTTGATATAAAACTAGATGGCGCAACCATCGATTTAGCTGGCGGTATTGAAATTATGCGAATGTACATAGATAGACCTACGATGGTTTAACAAATACTTTGTCTTCTGACAAGGTGATAATTAAATTGGACTATTCAATTAAAAGTGAAAACATTTGAGTCACAAGTTTTCACTTCTATCGGCAGTTCCTATGACTGCTAATTTTTTTTTTTCATATTTATATGTATATATCCTATATCATTATCCATTCTATATACTGTGATATGCGATAAATGAACACAACAGAGAGTGGCTAAACCAAAACTCACCGTTCATGTTCTATCTGAGTGAGCATCAGCCGGAGGAGTAGCTCGGCGCCGGTGACGCCGCCCCTGCCGAGCGCGCGTTGCACGAGCGTAGGACTGCAGTTCAGGATCGACGTGAATAGCTCCGTGAACCTTAAACATACATCAAGCTAATGAAATAATAGTAAATAAATAACAGAAAGATAAACATTTTGCGAAATCTCCGCGATTGACGGTATGGACTTTGACATTACTATCATTTGCATTTATCGCACAGGCCTAGCTCATGTTAGAGGTTTCTTAAGTGGCCGGGAACGTTTGCTCGATAAGCTCAGTGAAACCGATAAAACATTCATGATTCTCGGTGACATAAACATAAATATTTTAGACAACACTAGCGCTGACTTTAGAAATCTGTACGACTTACTCCACGCCCATGATTAGAGTTCGATTGTCGATTTGTATATAAAAAATATTACCAATTAAATCTACATACCATCTAAAGCTATGTAAGGAATCGTGAACACGGAGAGGGGGAAAAACAATACGCCTAGGTTGAACTGCTCCGAGAATGTAAAAGATTGTAACGGCAGTAAGTTTAGTTCGCCAAAAGATGCCGTAAATACTATGAATGTTCGGTTTTTAAATGCAGCTGCTGCCTGTGGGGCACCTAAAGCTGATACTGCTACTGTATGTAATATTTGAGTATCAGCACGTCAAGCATCTGATCGTTCTCTCAGACTAACAAGTTTCTCGGCTGATGAGGTATTCCGCATAGCTTCTTCCAGAATACCCCCAAAAAAGTCGAAAGACATATACGGTGTGTCGATGGAGCTAATTAAACTAGCAATTTTGCCTTTAGCTCCGGTTCTCGCCACACTGTTTAATAAGTGTCTTAGAGAAGGTTCGTACCAGTCGTCGCTGAAAATATCGAAAGTCTCCCCGATATTTTAAGGCAAGGGCAAAAGGGACGATATTGATGGATATAGACCAGTATCGATTATACCAGCAACAGCCAAAGTGTTCGAAAACGGCTTGAGTTCGCGATTAGTGGCCTACCTATCGGAAACCGAGGCGCTGTGTGAACAACAATACGCATACCGCGAAGGGAGGTCTACGATTTCTCTAACGCGTGAAGTGATTCGTAGTGTGTTGGCTGCCCGTGAACGTTAAGAGCAAGTAGCTGTCTTGTGCTGTGACTTATCGAAGGCCTTCGCTGTCGCAGACCACGAGACCTTAGCTTTAAAGCTGAAACATTATGGCATATCTGGGAAATCATACGAGGTGTTGAAGGACATGTTACGAGGCCGTTCTTAGGTAGTGGACGCTGGCGATGGCGATAATAAATCAGATCCGCTGCCTTCGTCTATGGGAGTACCGCAGGGTTCGTCGATTTCAAATATAATGTTCTCTCTCCTATTAAACGATCTCCCTGATGCCGTAAAGGGAGCAGGTATATTCATGTATGCAGATGATATGGCTGCCGTAGTAACAGCTCTTTCAATTGAGGAATTAGAAGATAAATTAAATATTGTAATTAACGGCTTAAATTCATGGTTTAGAGCTAATGGTTTATGTTAAATTCAAAAAAGACTCACTTCGTTCACTTTTGTCTGTCGGGCCATCATACAAAACCGCTTAAAGTTTCGCTAAATGGTGTAAGGATTGAGCAAGTACAGAACACCACATTTTTGGGATTCGAGATTGATCGCAGCATGACGTGGGAACACCACATCGACAAGATGTGTGCTGGAGTCAGCAGTGCGTGCTTTGCGCTAAGACGAGTATCCCGAGTGGTGTCTCCGGAAGTGTCACGTGCATGTTACTTCGCCACAGTGCATTCTCGGTTACAATACGGCGCTGAGCTATACGCGCGCGCTGCCGACTGGGAGCGGGCGTTCCGCGCCCAAAAACGTGCCGTACATGCCATCGTTGGCGTATCGCAATGCAAATCCGTCAGACCATATTTCAAAGAGCTTGGCATACTTACGTTACCTGCTATATTGATCTACCAGGTGGCTGTGTATGTCAGAAATAATCTAGAATCATACAATACGCGAGGAGAGAGACATTCTCGCAACATACGTAATGCGGACAAGCTGGATGTTATATCACACTCTCTCACAAGGTCATGGAAGCTAACTCACATTATGGGACCTGAAGTCTATAACACTCTTCCCAAAATAGTTATTTATATCTGCCCCAAGTTTCGGCAACTTCAAAAACAGATTAAAGTGCTGGCTTATCGATCAAACTTTTTATAGTTACACCGAATTTTTAGAGAGTGATGGCAAAGTCCTATAAAAATGTATACAACAATTTGACATGGGTCGGTACAATTCTGATAAAAACATATTATACTCATATAATGCTTGACAGTTTTCTATACAATAATTATTATAATACAGTAAAGTAGTCATTTCAAACTTTGAAAATGTATACAATTTATATTGATTAGGTAAACGGGTAATGAGGTCGGTCAATCCGACTCGAGTTTCGGCCGCGTCCGGCGGCCTTTTTCAAGGAGAGTGTACGCGCCCGATGGCTTCCCGTTTGGCACAATCCCCGGTTCTGTCCCGTTTGTATGCAATTTGTATGCTCTTTCTTTTGTTTTATTTTTTATTTATTGACGTGTAAATTGTACATTTATGAATAAAGTACTTTGACTTTAGTTGGTTTCCTCTAAAAAACGAAACAACCTACTTAAATTTAACGGTCCAGAGAGCTTTTTTGGCGTTACTTTGTTATATATACTCACTCAAACAGCAGATTTGGATATTTTCTTTGACAAATTGGGCTATTTCAGGGCCGAAGTCCTTGTCTATATTAGCTCAAGCATGTAATTTGTTGGTTTTTATAACTGTAAGTTTCATGATTAAATTGTATTGAAAAAAAATTGGCAGTCATAGGAACTGCCGATAGAAGTGAAAACTTATAAACTCAGAATTTGAAAGCTTACTTTCGAAACTATACGGGTGTAACCGGAGGGCGTGGCCTGGCCATCATGGCATGACCATCTAGAAATGCATCAGCATTTCCCATTGGCTCACGCATTTCTAGATGGCCATGCCATGACTGCCAGGCCACGCCCTTTCAGCATTTTCCATTGGCTGACGCAATTCTAGATGGCCAATGGCCATGGTCCCGAGTTTACCCGAAGATTTCATATCATACCCGAGCCTGACGCTAGAATTCAATTCACACCCCACGAAAAATCTGTCTAGGCGCGCCAAAAGAAGTTTTCACTTCAATAAATAAATATACGCAGTATACGCTCAAGTTTGCCTCTTATGACTTCAAGGTCTTATGACTTACCGAGTTCAAGTGTAAATTAGCAGTAAAAAAACTAGGTGTTCTCTCAAAGCTGCGAAGGTACTTCAAGTCTGAACAGTTGCTGACGTTATATCAAGCACAGATTCGCTCTTGTATGGAGTACTGTTCGCACCTTTGGGATGGATCGGCTAAGTATCAGCTGGGGGCTTTGAAATCGATCGATAGACGTGCCAAAAGCACAAGCAAGCAAAAATTGCTAGCTTATCGCTGTTGAACTGAATACACTTACGGAGTGTGCAATTGATCTGTATGATATTATACCACCTTCAAGTCGAGAGTGAATCGGGTTCTTCTGGGTAAGAACGCTCTATCGTAGATCACATCGCCGCTTAACATCAGGTGAGATGGCGGCCAAGTGTAAGTCCATAATAGTTGAGATTTTTTTTTCATCTTTATTATTATTATTTTTAGAGGCTTATGTCGCACAACGACAATGTCAGCCCCGTGAAAACAAAATAATTTTCTACACATAGATATTGCACAATAGTTTAAGCAGTGTCCTTGCAATTTCACTCTCAGGTGTACATAGGACAGTTTGAATTATCCCAATATCAAGTAAATTCACACCGTACTGACTGAGAATGGCTGGCCGTACGGACTGCGTTCGTAAACATTCTACTGGAATATGATGTACATCTTGAAAAAATATAAAACATTGTTAGAGTGATCACTGTGAACGTCAAGTGCTAATGGGGCCGCATGAACGCTGTCACTCTCTTCCGCAGCAGATAGTTACCTAGGAGTGAGCGAGATGGAGTCCGGCGAATACGCCATCACCAGCATGACCGGCGCAAGGCAGTGCGTCTGCACGCGCACGCGTTCGCTCAGTGCGCACAGCGCGTCCACGCCGTGCGAACATATCTGGCGACACATACAAATACTGGATCAAATCAATACTATACCAAACAAAACACATTAACCACAAAAAAGTATTTACAGAAAAACTGCGACTAAACCACACCCCGGACACTCGGCCTAAACTCCAAACAAACGGTGAAGTCGACATACCTACACTCACACAACTACGCATATGTCGTTCGAACACATTTACGCATGTGTGCGTGTCATCTAGGGTTACTAAATTATTTTATGGAATAGCTGTGACCCGTGAGTTCACCTGCCTATGTTAAGTGGCTTACAATCTTACCTAGTTAGTGTTCGATCTTTAATGTAGGTAAATAAAACTTTCATCAACAATCAGAAGGGAGAAGATTTAAAACAAAATAGGAGATAATAAAGGTACCATGGACGAATAGATTTTTAGTTAAGTACACTTACCCAAAGAGAAAACTTTATTCTGACAATATATTAATTAATCACTCCACATATCGCGTATTTCATTATAGGTAGGCTAGTCACAGAACATTAGATTAGGTACAACAACGTTCATAAGTTGCATTTTAAAAGGCGTTATCACAGTTCACTAGGTATATCAGAGTATCATACACTGCACAAACTAATTATTTACATCTCATGTCGGCACAGTAAAAAACAACAACATGATTTTTCAACTCAAAACTCCAATTCAATTTTATAAACAAACTGCGAATTGTTGTTACTTTGGTGGCCGGCCGGAACTTGTGGGATAGATAATGTTGCTAGTTCGGGATTTAATTTATTCCTAATTGCTTAAAAAATATTACTTTTGTATGTTGATAAATAGTGATTTATTTATTCGCATTATAGTAAGTGTTCCGTATAATCGGGCAACATTAAAAATCATAGCGGATCTATGGTTTGACAGCCGGCTGTCAAGTGACTTTGTCTTTTTCGCTGGATCGACAATGACGGGTTGTTTTTTCTAATCTGGTTTAAATCGTTAATATTGTGCGGGAATACGTATTAACGGGAATATATCGCTACGGGATTAGTGCTGGACTATTTGTGTGTGAAGGGGCTACTGGATTGGCCGTTTCTAGAACGCAGGATCGTTCTAGGAATTTGCGAGATCGTCTGGAATTTTCTGGTTTGGTATTCCGATTCCCTCTGGTCCCGTTCCTTCTTCCTACCACCAAACTGGATTTTGGACGACGCCGGGAACCCCAGGTAAGTCATTTCTTTGCACTACTCGGTTTGCAATCAGGGAAGTAAATGTTAAAATCGGTATAACGGCATATATAATTGTTTTATTCCTGCTATGGGCCCCAGGACGATATTTCGGGATAAATATTGAACATTTTTTGGTAGCAGAGCGTAGTTAGCCGTAATTACTCCCTTTTTGTTTTTATTTTCTGGCAAAAAATACCGGGTAAGCCGAATATTTGGGGGTTCCCAGTTTATAATTTCTCCCCAAACTGTCGGGAAATTTAGTATTAAGTGGTATCCGGTTTTTTTTTAGGTTGCGGATATATTGTTGTATTTGATACTTGTTGTGACATTGTTCGAACTTAGGTTAATTTAAAGTTTAAATTTAAATTTAAAATGGCTTCGGATTTGGCCAACCAGCTCCGGTGGTTCGAATCCTTGCAAGGATTGGTCGGCCGGAGAGACCGGGAGGAGGCGCTGCTAAACAGGGCAGAACAGCTCGACAGGCGCCTGGAGGTCGCTGAGAGGAGCGCAGGATCGCTGCGGGATGCAAGGCCGTCTCCACCTGAGGAGCAGATGGAGAGGATCGAGGCGGACATGCGGCGCATCCTGGATGTCTACGACGAGGTCTCCGAAAGGGTTCGCCAGCTGGAGAGGTCTCGTCAGGGAAGGGCGAGCTCGGGACCCGTCATCAGGGATGCGGGCTCGGGTGTAGTGGGACGCCTTCCCACTCTGGACTTGCCCAGGTTTACAGGGAACCTGCGGGAGTGGAGCGGCTTCCGGAGCATGTTCGCCTCTCTCGTGGACTCACGCAAGGACTTGACGAGGGCGGAGAAGCTGGCCTATCTCCGCACGTCACTGGAGGGTGAGGCACTCTCCCTGGTCCAGCACCTGGAGCTGGACGACGACAACTTCGGCACGGCGATGGAGTTGCTGGAGACGAGGTTTCAAAATCCTCGGCTCCTCGCCGACGCTCACGTGTCACAAATACTGGGGCTGCCGAAGGTGACTGAGAGGTCTCAGTTGCGGCCGCTAATCCTCACGCCCGTGAAGGTGGCGTACAACGCCTTGCGCAGCTTGGGACTGCCAGTAGAACACTGGTCGTTCCTGCTGGTCCACATCCTGCTGGGCAAGGTGCCGCTGGAGTTGCGCGCCCGGTTCGAGCGGGAAAGGGGCCTTCACGGCGACCCGAAGGTCTTCCCCACGTTTGAGGAGCTACTTCGGGTCCTGGAGTGGGAGGCGAGGATGGCAGAGTCGGCGCCTCAGGAGGCACAGCCCGCCGCGTCAGCTCGTGGCCCTGCCGGAACAGGACCGCGACCTACCAATCCCCGCACTCAGGGTGCGGGGAAGCGGACGGCGACGGTGACGAGTGCGTCGGAGCAGGAGTCCCCGAACTGTGGCCAGCTTCACGCGCTGGTGCAGTGTCCGGCCCTGCTTGCGCGGACGACCTCCGAACGACGAGGGATCGTTCGGCGGTTGCGTCGGTGCTACGGGTGCCTGGGGGGTCATCTGTACAATGACTGCCCCACGGCACGGCCGTGTCCTGGGTGTGGGGGACCACACCATCAGCTCTTGTGCGTCAGGAGCAATGGTGCTGGTCGACAGCCCTCAGGGAGGGGGCCCTCCACGGGCGGGGGCGCTCCCACGCAGAGCCACGCATTGTACAACAATGAAGTGGCTACAGCGTGGAGCACACCCCCTCCACCCCAACCCACGGCAGCACCGGGCAGCCCAACAAGGGGCGTCTTACACGCGGCTCGGTCACCGACCTCACAGCCCGCGCGGACGCGGGCGAACTGGAGAGGTGGAAGGGTGATACAGGAGTCACCACGGGGGCCACCTCCCCAGCGTTATCCTTCTCCGCCGCTGGATCCGCGACCGATGGAATGGAGGGCGTACACGCCTCCCCTCCATGAACATCCGAGGCTGGAGTACCACCCGCCCTACTTTCGGTATGGCAGGGCGGCCGGATATGCCCCCCCTCCGATGGCCCTTTGCACTCGGCAGCCATATTGGGCTGGGCCCTGTAGTCCGACGGGTTCGGACGGGCCTCGGAGGGATTGACTAGCCTCCGTTCCCTTGGCACAGGATCCACCGGTGGTCCTGCTGCCCACCCTCTGGTTAAGGGTTTGGGGTCCAAGAGGCGACTACGTCCGGATACGAGCGCTCTTGGACACAGGGTCCCAGGGGTGCATTTTGACAACCCGGGTTGCTCATCGCCTGGGCCTGGCTAGGTTTCCGTCACCGACTCCGTTGCGGGGAGTCGGGAACACAGAGGTGCGGTCGGCTGGACAGACCCGCCTCTCCTTCTCGTCCGTACATTCCTATTCGGAAAGGATTGCGGTCAGGGCCACCGTCATGGATTCGGTTGTCGGTTGGCTTCCTCAGGCGGACATAGATCCGGACCTTTTGTCCTGTACTAAGGGTCTCAGGTTGGCGGATCCCCGCTTCGGGATGGCGGGTCCGGTAGACCTTTTGTTGGGTTCTGATGTACTGGGTTACATCATGAACGGCAAGCCTAGACTGCTGGATCAGTCTTCGCTGATGGCGCTGCCCACCATCTACGGGAACGCCATTTTGGGAATGGTGGATGAGTGGCAGCAGTCGAATCAGGCTTCCTTTACGGGAACGGCCCTCGCTCAGATCATGCAGAGGTTCTGGGAGATCGAAGAGCCGCCTACCGTGTCTCGGCTGGATCCCGAGCACGTGGAGTGTGAGAACTTTTATCAGGCTCACACTCGGAGAATGGTTTCTGGGCGATTGGAGACTAGGCTGCCTTTCCGGGATAACCCCCCGCGTCTGGGCCAGTGTCGATCACTGGCCGAAAAAAGGCTCAGGTCCATGGAGCGACGCATGGCTCGAGATCCTGTACTTCGGGAAAAGTACATCGAGTTCATGAGGGAGTATGAGGCACTGGGCCACATGTCTCCGGCTCGCGACGACTGGTCGACCATGGACCACTACTTTTTGCCTCATCACGCCGTTTTGAAGGCGTCGACGGGCAAACTCAGGACGGTGTTCGATGGATCCGCTCCGACTTCGACAGGAGTGTCACTGAACCAGTGCCTCCACGCTGGACCGAAGCTACATCGGGATATTGTAGACATCATCCTGAATTTCCGTAGGCATCAGGTGGTGTTGGGAGCGGACATCCGTATGATGTTCCGACAAACGGTCATACACCCCGAGGACAGGAGGTTCCAGTTGATCCTCTGGCGGGAAAGTCCTCAGGACCCTATGATGGTGTATGAGTTGAACACCAACACCTATGGGTTGAGATCAAGCCCCTTCATTGCGATCCGCTCACTGCTGGAGTTGGCGGAGCAAGAACGGGCTCGGTACCCACGTGCAGCCGCAGTTCTGGAACGCGACCTGTACGTGGACGACGTTTGCACTGGTGCGCAGACGGTGGAGGCGGCTCTGTTGCTCCGGGATGAGCTTACAGAGCTTCTCGCATCTGGAGGCTATGAGCTTCGGAAATGGCTCTCTAACGACCCCAACGTCCTGGCTGGTATCCCGGACGATCACCAGCAGGATCCGGGGCTCTTCGAGGAAGGTGACGATCCGCACGGGATTGCGGTTCTGGGCATGCAGTATCAACCGGTTGCTGACATCTTCACCTTTCGGGTGGCACTGGAAGCCACACGCGCGTGGACGAAACGGACGGTTTTGTCCACCATCGCCAGGATGTTTGATCCAAACGGTTGGATCAGTCCGGTTCTGTTCGCAGCCAAGTGTCTGTTACAGCGACTTTGGACTCTGAAGGTCTCATGGGACGACCCCCTGGTCGGAGACTCGCTTAACACTTGGCTTCGTTTGATATCTGACCTCGAAACGGTCAATAGAGTGGCGTTGCCCCGTCGCATTCTGCCACCAGGCTGTAGCCGGATCAGCCTGCACGGGTTCTGTGATGCGTCCGAGCTGGGCTATGCCGCATCTGTGTACTTGCGTACAGTTGACGCTGGAGGCCACGTCAATGTCACGCTCTTATTGGGGAAGAGCAAAGTAGCTCCTATCAGGACACGACTCACTATTCCGAAACTGGAATTGAGCGGAGCCACATTACTTGCTCGGCTGCTTAAGCACGTATATCAGGAACTGTCCACCTCGATAGACATCCGGAAGGTCTATGCGTGGTCAGACAGTCAGGTCGTACTTGCCTGGTTACGAGCAGCCCCTCACACCTTGGAGACTTTTGTGGGAAATCGGGTTTCCCAAATCCAAAACAATGGACTGGACATTGTTTGGAGACATGTCCCGGGTGAGTTGAACCCCGCTGACTGTGCTTCGCGCGGCTGTTCCGCGCCGGAGCTAGTTGATCACCCCTTATGGTGGGGTCCGGACTGGCTGCGGGAGCCAGAAGCTTCCTGGCCAGCTCTCGGCGCGGACTCGGAGCGAGCGGAGCTGCCCGGAGTCCGCGTGCATGCGATTGTGGCGGAAGTGCCCCCAGACCCTGATTGGTTGACGGGTCGTTACAGCAAGCTGGATAAATTGCTGGGGGTAACTAGCTGGATTAAGCGCTTCATCCACAACTGTCGTCACCCTCGTCAGAGGAGGAGTGACCAGATCGCCACTGTGGAGGAGCGTCGGAGTTCCTTGCTGCACCTCATTCGGCTGGTGCAGGGTGAGAGGTTTCCGACGGAACTTGAGGCGCTGCGCTGCGGACGCGCTCGCTTGAAGGGTGCGGTCGCCAAGTTGAACCCTTTCACAGATCAGGATGGTCTTCTGCGCGTAGGAGGTCGGCTCCGGAAAGCCAACCTGCCGTACGGCAGCAGGCACCCCCTGTTGCTACCGAAAGGAGGTCCTCTGGTGGACCTGCTGATCACCGATCGGCATATCGGTAACGCGCACGCTGGATGTGGCGCGCTTCTCGCTGTGTTGCAGCGTGAATTCTGGATCTTGTCGGCTCGCAGGGCGGTCCGAAAGGTGCTGTTTAGATGTGTCCCTTGTTATAGGCTCAAGGCGTCTACCATGCAGCCCATGATGGGAGATCTTCCTCCGGATAGGATTTCTCCCTCGAGGCCGTTCGACGGGGTCGGAACGGACTTCGCTGGGCCCTTCTCGGTCAAGTCATCGACGTTGCGTAACGCCAAGGTCGTTAAAGCCTACCTGTGCGTCTTTGTGTGTTTGGCCACCAAAGCAGTCCACCTGGAGCTGGTCTCTGCGCTGTCTACGGAGGCCTTTGTCGCGGCGCTGGATCGCTTTGTAGCGCGAAGAGGAGTACCCTCTTTAATACGTTCGGACAATGGCACAAATTATCGAGGGACGGCGAATTATTTACGCGAAGTTAATAATTTTTTAAATTCTGGTAATAATAGTTTAAGTCTGGCTCTCGCCCAGCGGGGAATCAGCTGGCAATTTAGTGTGCCGGCCTGTCCTCACTGGGGAGGAATTTTTGAGGCTGCGGTGAAGTCTGCTAAAACCCATCTCCGCCGTGTCATCGGGGAGACCGTGTTAACTTGGGAAGAGTTAGTCACGGTACTGTGCCGCGTGGAGGCAGTGCTTAATTCCCGTCCTCTCTGTCCAATCTCGCCTGACCCTAACGATCTAGAAGTCTTGACGCCGGGTCACTTCTTGATCGGTCAGCCTTTAACCGCGTTGCCGGAGTATCCCTGGAAGGATGAGCGCCCCGGACGCCTGTCCCGTTTTCAGTTATTGCAGCAAATAAGTCAAGACTTCTGGAGGCGCTGGTCGGCCGAGTACTTGCATCTGTTGCAACAACGGGTAAAATGGACAGATAGGACGGAGGCCCCTCGGGAAGGGGACTTAGTATTATTAAAAGAGGCAAATTTGGCCCCCCTACTCTGGCGTAGGGGACGTATTTTAAAATTGATATCTGGTACTGATGGCACACCCCGCGTGGCGGAGATTCTGGTTTCTGGTTCCAGACTTCAGCGCGCGGTGTCCTCTCTGGCACGCCTGCCTCTTTATTAGATATACATATTTTTCATGGTTAAAATCTTATTTAATTTTAATACTATTTTTGATAAAGTTTTTTTTTGGTTTGATTTCCACTTTCGGGTCAAAGTTGGGAATTTTGTTTTTATTTGGGGTCCGGATACTGCTAAATACTAGTTGCTAAATACTGGTTTTCTAAAATTGAACAGGAGTTCAATTGGTCGGGGGTTTTGTTCCGTATAATCGGGCAACATTAAAAATCATAGCGGATCTATGGTTTGACAGCCGGCTGTCAAGTGACTTTGTCTTTTTCGCTGGATCGACAATGACGGGTTGTTTTTTCTAATCTGGTTTAAATCGTTAATATTGTGCGGGAATACGTATTAACGGGAATATATCGCTACGGGATTAGTGCTGGACTATTTGTGTGTGAAGGGGCTACTGGATTGGCCGTTTCTAGAACGCAGGATCGTTCTAGGAATTTGCGAGATCGTCTGGAATTTTCTGGTTTGGTATTCCGATTCCCTCTGGTCCCGTTCCTTCTTCCTACCACCAAACTGGATTTTGGACGACGCCGGGAACCCCAGGTAAGTCATTTCTTTGCACTACTCGGTTTGCAATCAGGGAAGTAAATGTTAAAATCGGTATAACGGCATATATAATTGTTTTATTCCTGCTATGGGCCCCAGGACGATATTTCGGGATAAATATTGAACAGTAAGGATCGCATAAAACTTTAAATATTGTGAGAATAGTAAGCGAGTCTTTTATACTCAAATCACATTTTAAGGTTGAAGTCATTACTTAATAATTTATTTGCGCCGAATAAACAAAAATCTGTTTTAATTTCAAATTAAATTCAGAAACTTACTTGACCAAATTTCAACGACAATCATAAAAAACTTGAACAAAAATAAACGAAAGTAAATTTTAGTTTTGTTTTCATATTTCAAAACTATGATCTACCAAAAAAAAGAAACATTTTATTACGGACACTAAAAAGTAATAAAATAAAAAAAAAACCTTTAAAAACCGACTTCCAACTACAAATAGGCGCTTAAAGCGAAATTTATTTATTATAAATTCATTTAATCGTTGTAAGCACTAACCGCTCATCTGTTCGAAGTCGAGCATTTGATTTATTTTTCGCCTTTGAGTGCATGTTAAGTGGTTTTGAAGTCGGTTTTTTCTTTCAGTGTAGGTTTTTTATTGCTTTCATATGTGTTCATCATTTAAGCTTTACCGGGACCGCTTTTTTAAGTCATAGGAACTGCCCATAGAAGTAAAAACTTATAACTCAGAATTTGACGGCTTACTTTGAAAACTACGCAGGTGAAACCGGAGGGCGTGGTCTGGCCATCATGGAATGGCCATCTAGAACTGCGTCACCATTTTCCATTAGCTCACGTATTTCTAGATGGCCACGCCATGATGGCTATGCCACGCCCTTAAATCATTTCCCATTGGCTGACGCATTTCTAGATGCCCGATTCCCATGGTCCCGAGTTTACCCGAAGATTTCTTATTATACTCGAGCGTGACGCTAAAATTCAATTCATACCCCACGAAAAATTTATCTAGGCGCGCCAAAAAAAGTTTTCACTTCAAAAATTGGCAGTCATAGGAACTGCCGATAGAAGTAAAAACTTATAACTCAGAATTTGATAGGTTACTTCGGAAACTGCGCAGTTGAAACCGGAGGGCGTGGACATGAGCATGGCCGAGCGTGATGCTAGAACTCAATTTACAGCCCACGAAAAATTTGTCTATGGCGCGCCAAAATAAATTTTTACTTCAAAAACTAAAGTACTAAAGTTAAATAGATTATAGGAACTACTAATAAATAATTATATTGCACAGTACTTGGAAACTTGGTAACATATTGAGATATTCAACTTTTTTATAATTAATCATGTCATTAAAAAAACTTTCAAAGAAACACAAAAACTCTAAGTCTAAAAAAAGTATATTTTGAAGTCAGATAAAAAAACAGAAAATACAGAACCATCTCAATAAACTATTACCAGTTTTAGTAAATATTCACTAGGTTGGCCACACTGTAGTGACCGAGTAAGTTACGAAAATTTGAGGTTAAAAATATTAAAACTAACGTTATTTTATCCTTAGGAAATTTAAAAAAGCTTTTATTTTTGTCCCGTTTTGTTGACGGACAGCCGTAAACAGCACAGCAACCCACCATGATAATATTTTGTTGGAAATTTGATGTTGGATGCCCGCCTTTCGTTGAGTTCTTCTCGCGTACTTGCGGGGGAGGAAGCTTGATATTGGCGGGGGGTGGGGAGTGTCCGTTCTATCTATATTATCTATTCTATGACTAAACTTAACTTCAGAGTTCTTTTAACGAACTTCAAGAGATTTTGGTCGGATTTTTTGCGTAGATATGTTCATCGATTTCTCAAACACGCCTCAACCAATTTAGAAAAAAAAATGTTTCATATGGTATTCCTGGCACTACTCGTTCTTATCACGTGTTCAATTTAAATATTATCGAAATCGAAAACGCCTTTCAATAGTACACATTACAATTGGAGAACAATTCACACACAACACCATCTGACCCCATACTAAGCAAAGCTTGCATGATGGCGGCCAGATAGCTGATATAATACTTATATAGTTTTAAATACATACTTATTATACATAGAGACACTGTAAAAATAAACATCATCATCAGCCGCAAGACGTCCACTGCTAAACACATTAATTAATACATTTTTTTACCTGACAAAAACTAGGGAATGAATATCTCTATTGGCAACTTGTGTGGTTACGTTGCGTTACAGGAGTACATAATCTTTAAAAATTGCTTTATGTAATACTTGAACGCTTTAAAAGGGACTCAGGTTCAGGGTATGTGCGCAGACGCTGCAACGCGCGACAACACAGCTCCGCGTCGGCGGGCCGAGTGCAACATTGCACCGATTAACTAAATGAATGTTGTTTTCTCTCGCTCTTACCAATGGAATAGAATGTCCCCAAGACGAAGACAGCAACGCATACGCCTTCGAGAACAAATCGTCTGGCTCGGGGTCAGGCGGCGGGGCGTCGTATGGCACGCCCCAGCACGCGCGGTGCGTGCGCAGACGCAGCAACGCGCGCCAACACAGCTCCGCGTCTGCGGGCCGCGTGCGGTGCCGCTCGCACAGCCAGGAACCGACTGTTATCTGCACCGGGAGTGATAGGCCCCTGGTTTCGAAGAATACTCAATCAGAGTAAGTAAGGTAGTCGTAGGATTTTTTGCGTATTTCGCCAGGGGAAGTATCACACCTTTGCCAATTATTCTATCGCCAAGCAGTAATGTGTAAACATCACTGTATTCTGGTTTGAAAGGCAATATTTCCAGTGAAATTACAGTGCATAGATATGAAACATCTTATATCTCTGGGTGATGGGCGCAGTGGAGTGCTAAGTTATGATGAAGTTATGGACTCTTCATGTTCCAATAAAATAAAATAAAATAAATAAAATAAATATTGGTGGACAATTCACACACAACACCATCTGACCCCAAACTAAGCAAAGCTTGTATGATGGCGGCCAGATAGCTGATACAATACTTATGTAGATTTAAATACATACTTATTATACATAGAAACACCCAAACACAGTGCAAACATTTGAATTCATCACACAAATATTTGCACTGGATGGGAATCGAACCCACGACCCTCGGCTTCGCAGGCAGAGCTACTACCCACTAAGCCACGAGGCCAGTCAATACCAGCGTGTCACTATGTTATGGGCAGTTTGCTTACCATCAGGCACATGTCTTGCTCGGCTCGTCACTCAACACTATAAAAATAAACATCAACATCAGTCGCAAGACGTCCACTGCTAAACACAGACCTCCCCCCTACATTTCCATAACGAACGCCAACAGTCCTGTGCAACTTGCAACCAGCGAACTTTGTGAGGTCATCTGTCTGTACTTAAACAAACTTTATAGGAGTAATATTTTTTTTCTGCGTAAAATATATAGCATGGTACTAATATTATAAATGCGGAAGTTTTGATGTTTGGATGCTTGTTGTATAATAAGCATCTGAACATCTGAACGGATCGCATTGAAATTTAGCATAAACAGCACACTAAATGTTCCCACTACTGGAACTCGGGGCCTTCTCGCGCAAGGAGAGAATCAAATACATAATCCACCACGCTGGCCCAGTACTGGTTTGTAATGACACATGACTCCGAAAGATTTTTGGTACATGTCGGTTTTCTCATGATGTTTTCCTTCGCCAATTTTAAGTTAGCGGCATTACGCTCATGACTTCGAAAAGACAGCGGCAGGCGAGGGATTCGAACTGGGGGCTTCGGATCAGCAGTCGCCGTGCTCCCGACTAGACTAGCCGTTATTTAAACACCGCCCGGGGGTTCTACCGCCAAACTAAAACTGTCTTAGCTTTGATATTGTTCTCTCTTTTCTTTTCGCTTGAAATTATAGAGACAGCAACAGCAAAGCCAAGACCGGTTGAAATTTAGAACACTGTTAAATTATGGTCTTTAACAACGCTTAAGGTACAAGTTCGCGCCGCGACCGCGACGCGAGACCGCGACCGGAGACCAAGACAGGCACTTGACACTATGGAATTGTATAGGCGCCAGTTGGCGCCGAGACCGCGACCGCGACCTGTCTCGGTCTCCTGTCGCGGTCTCGGCGCGAACTGGCTCCCATACAATTCCATAGTGTCAAGTGCCTGTCGCGGTCTCCGGTCGCGGTCTCGTGTCGCGGTCTCGCGTCGCGGTCTCAGCGCGAACTTGTACCTTTAGGCTTCTATCATGGGAAAAAAAGGAATGGAACTACGCGGCTAAAACTGCTACTTAGTGATGAATAAAATGTCTAATTTCAACTCACGTGAAAGGAGTGTAGTCTAATTGTAGCAATAACTGTTCCAACAGGCGCGGGCAGCGTTGCGCCCAGTCTTGCAGCACCGCTTGCATCTCGTCGCTGTGAGGGCGCCACAATCCCACTTGCAGTGCGCTTACAAGAGATGAGTCTAGTGACGACACTACATAAAACAAAAAAGACAATAAAATTTCGATACTTTTTCTATACAACACCGTCCAGTACCAAACTAATGAAAGTTTGTACTATGGATGCCAGGTAGCTGATAAATTAATACATATTTATTTATGAGACATAACATTTCTAAAAATTCAATTTATACACGAGGGATAAATACGAAATCAGTAAAAACTAATAAATTGTGAAATGATAGCATCAAAAACACGCATGCTTAAAACGCTTAGTTTCTAAGTTTTCTAGATTAAATTTCTAGTTTAGTCTAATGTAATTTAAACCATCAATTTGATTAATTTCTGTTTAGTTAAAAGGTTAAGTTGTAAATATCCACTTATTTATTTGTTTGTTGTTGTTGAAACTTTCGTTCTCATTGTGTTCATATTTCATTGTTATCATTTGTTTTACCAGTGAACATTATTTTTGGCTTTAGTGGTCCTACTCATCTCGATATTTTACTGCGCAGTGTTGTTTTCAATTTAGAATAAAATAAAATATATTTAGAAACACTCTGATCATTTAGCACATATCGATAATCATCGCACAGATGTTTATACTAAATGGGAATCAAATTCACGACTCATTATCGACTGTGCCAAGAGACCATTAAACGTAACGTGGCCAAAAACGTTAAATTAACTTGATATTTTACGTTTTTTACGTTTATGAAATGAAATGAAAGTAATTTAATCCAGATTAAAATCCATAAAACATTAAATTGAATTGAATTGATTTATCCTATGTAGTGGTAACTTTTAACCTTTTTAGTAGTGGTGAAACTCTTTGCAGAGTCCGCAATTATTCTAGTGCCAAATAGTAATATGTAAACATCACTGTGCTCTAGTTCGAAACCATTGTATTCAAAAACCTCTCACACTCACACTCTCTCACAAGGTCACGGAAGCTAACTCACATTATGGGACCTGAAGTTTATAACACTCTTCCCAAAATAGTTATATCTGCCCCAAGTTTCGGCAGCTTCAAAAACAGCTTAAAGTGCTGGCTTATCGATCAAACTTTTTATAGTTACACCGAATTTTTAGAGAGTGATGGCAAAGTCCTATAAAAATGTATACAAAAATTTTACATGGGTCAGTACAATTGTTATAAAAACATATTATACTCATATAATGCTTGACAGTTTTCTTTTCAATAATTATTATAATACAGTAAAGTAGTCATTTCAAAGTTTGAAAATGTATACAATTTGTATGCTCTTTCTTTTGTTTTTATTTTTATTTATTGACGTGTAAATTGTACATTTATGAATAAAGTACTTTGACTTTGAAACCTTATATATGGGCATGGTTTGAATAAAAATCCCCTAGTCCCAGCAACGGAAACACAAAGTGGGGTATTTCTGCTAACCTTGTGCAAGGTCAGCGACGGCGTGTAGCGCGATGGTGCGCAGGTGCGCATGCGCGGCGAGCAGCGCCGTGAGCTGCGCGCGCGCCGCCGCGCCGCACCCGCCCGCGCACGTCGACGACGGACTGTCCGCCTTGCCACCCGTCTGCAATGTATACCACACTACAATCTACCTGCTACTTACTCTTTGAGACTACTCTGTCAGAATTACTCTTTGAAAAGGGTCTTTACCCTTTTCACCATTTTGTAAAAAATTTTCACGTTTGTGTGAAATATAATAACTCAGAATTTGATAGCTCACTTTAGAAACTACGCGGTTGAAACCGGAGGGCGTGGCCATGAGCATGGCCTGAAATGCTGATGCATTTCTAGATGGGACCATGGAAAATGGCTATCTAGAAATATTTTTTTTTATCATTCCCGAGCGTGACACTAGAGTTCAATTTACAAACAAATTATCATACTCCATATACCTCATTTTTTCTGGATTCAGTTTAGTTTTAATAGCGTGATTAAACAACAAACATTCAAACTTTCGCCTTTACAATTTGCATAATTACCTACATATTTTATTTTTCATTTTTTTTTATTTACCGGGTTCCATTTAATTGGTTAGTGCACATATTCACGTACAACAAACACCGGTGTCCATGACAGCCACAAACACTTCAAAATTTTTCTTTGTTGTATTTATTAAAGTACAACTCATATCACCGACGCAGAGGCGCGCAGCGCAGCGACGACAGCACACACTGTCTACTTCTCAAGCGATACTGTGCGTTATACCAACTACCATAAGGTTTTAAATCGCTTTACAATGAAACAGCTCGTCGCTGTTCCTTAGCTGAGATTTGAGCATAAAAGAGTACTTACTTGTAGTAGAAAGTCGAGCACGATCCGTACTAGCTCCGTGTCCATCCACCGGCGCTGTACTGCGCGTACACTGTCTACTTCTTAAGCGATACTATGTATTATACCAGCTACTATAAGGTTTTAAATCGCATTAGAATGAAACTGCTCGTCGCTGTTCCTTAGCTGAGATTTGAGTATCAAAGTACTTGCAGTAGGAAATCGAGCATCCGTTCTAGCTCCGTGTTCGTGCCCTAGCGCCTGCGTGCGATAGCACGAGCGCGTACACTCGCATACTGTCTACTACTCAAGCGATATTGTGCATTATACCAATGATAATAAGGCTTTAAATTATTTTGCTCTCTAGCTCCTTAGGGGTGATTTGAGTATTAAAGAGAACTTACTTGTAGTAGGAAGTCGATCACGACATGCTAGGTGCGTGTCCATGCGCTGGCGCTGCGAGGCGCGCGACTGCACGAGTACGTACACTATCATACTGTCTACTACTCAAGCGATACTATGCATTATACCAACGACTAAAGGTTTTAAATTCTTTGCTTTCTTCCTCCTTTGGTGAGAATTGAGTATCAAAGAGCACTTACTTGCAGTAGGAAGTCGAGCACGATCCGTGCTAGCTCCGTGTCCGCGGCCCGGCGCTGCGCTGCGCGCGACAGCACGAGTACGTACACTCTCATACTGTCTACTACTTAAGCGATATTATGCATTATATCAATGATTATAAGGTTTTAAATTCTTTGCTCTCTTCCTCCTTTAATGAGATTTGAGTATTAAAAAGCACTTACTTGCAGCAGGAAGTCGAGCACGATCCGTGCTAGCTCCGTGTCCGCGACCCGGCGCTGCGCTGCGCGCGACAGCACGAGCACGCGAGTGGCGCACGGCAGCACGGGCGCGTACACTCGCATACTGTCCACTTCCCGCGGCGACGTGTCTGTGGAATATCAACTAGAATTTGGGATCTGGCTTCCATAATTAGTCCAACATAGTAGAAGTTACGGCTGGTCTAGTAAGTTACGGCTGGTCTAGTGCTGGTCTAGTGGGAGAACGGCGACTGCCGATCCGGAGTCCCCGTGTTCAAATCCCACACGCACCACTGTTTCTTCGAAGTCGTGTGCGTAATGCCGCTAACTTGAAAAACGGTGAAGGACGAAGGTGACGGAAAACATCGTGAGGAAACCAACATGTATCTACCTACAATTTTTCGTGGTCATCCATCCAACCCGTACTAGGCTAGCGTGGTGGACTATGGCCTTGACTCTCTCCTTGCAAGAGAAGCCCCCGAGTCCCAGTAGTGGGAACATTTAATGGGCTGCGTATATGCTTCTATAGTAGCTGTTTTACTTAATACGTATCTGACAAAAAGTCAAAAATTGAGAAAAATATATTTTAAAGAATTCCTGTATTTCATGTACTATTTTAAGGTGCGAACAATAAAAAGTTATCGTTCATTCATTCATCTCAAGATCAATCAGCAAATTGATTAGTTTTTCTATTAAGTCAGGTTACATTGGCACCAGACCTGCAAACAAGGCACAGAAACACGGTATTTTTGGGGACTATATTATTTATATCTTTCTCCCTCTTTCTTCCACACCCACACACCACTCACTCTCTCTCTGTCCCTATACGTACCATGGAGTCTAATCATGAACGTCAAGCAGTAATCCTTAGCCGTGTTGTCAGCCAGTAACGTCGTATCCAACACATGTAGATCCTGCGTTCCGAAGAGATTGAAACCCGCGACGAAGCACGCTTCTAACTCCGCCTCAATCTTCTCCTCCATGTCAGTCGAGTACGGAGCCCTAAAGAATGATACAATAATTAATAATAAAGCTTGTAATCTCAGTAAGAGAATGTATTGTAATTCAATTGAGATTAATAAATATTCTTAAACCACAATAATTACTCGAATACAATACCAAAATGCAGTGCGCACACTCCTTGAAAAAGACCCCAGGCGCGGCCGAAACTTGAGTCGGATCTACAATTACCCGTTATGACATATACTACATAATGAAATATACTAAAATACCAAATGTTCGACATCGCCGCAAAACTACTAGTCATCGGTACTTTATCAGATACACTTCGGGCAGTGTGCAACTGATATGCGTGATCTAATACCACTGTTCCGTATAATCGGGCAACATTATATCGGCCGGGCGAAATCATAGCGGATCTATGGTTGACAGCTGTCAGTTACGTTGTCTTTTGTCGCCGGAACGACGAGTCACGCCCCTGTTCTTTTCTAACCTGGTGCTTTTCTGGATAAAAGTGTTAATATTGCTACGGGAATAGATTATTAACGATAATTGTGATACTACTGGATTAGTGCTGGACTATTTGTACAAGTGGGCTACTGGACTGGCCCCTTCTCCAACGCAGGATCGTTGCATTGTGCTGGAACGGGAAGTCTACGGAATCTGTCTGGTTTGGTTTTTCCACATTCCCCTTTGATCCCGTTCCTTCTTCCTATCGACCAAACTGGGCTTTGGACAACGCCGGGAACCATACGTAAGTGTTTACGTTTAAGTACTTTATTACAATTATGGGGGAAACTTTAAAATCGGTATAGCTGTGTAATAATAATGTTTTAATCCTGCTTATGGGCCCCAGGACGATATTTCGGGATAATTATTGAACAATTTCTGGTAGCAGGAGCGTGGTTAACCGTAAATACCCCTTTTTTGTTTTTATTTTTCTGGGAAAATATATCAGGTAGGCCAAATATTTGGGGGTTCCCAGTTTATAATTTCTCCCCAAACTGTCGGGAAATTGGTATTAAGTGGTATCCGGCTTAATAGGTTGCGGATATAATTGTTGTGACATTGTCCGAACTTTAAGTTAATTTAAAATTTAAATTTAAAAATGGCTTCGGATTTGGCCAACCAGCTCTGGTGGTTTGAATCCTTACAAGGATTGGTCGGCCGGAGGGACCGGGAGGAGGCGCTGTTAAACAGGGCAGCGCACCTCGACTGGCGCCTGGAGGTCGCTGAGAGGAGCACAGGATCGCTGCGGGATGCAAGGCCGCCTCCAACTGAGGAGCAGATGGAGAGGATCGACGCGGACATGCGGCGCATTCTAGATGTGTACGACGAGGTCTCCGAAAGGGTTCGCCAGCTGGAGAGGTCTCGTCAGGGTAGGGCGAACTCGGGACCCGTCATCAGGGATGCGGGTTCGGGTGTAGTGGGACGCCTTCCCACCCTGGACTTGCCCAGGTTTACAGGTAACCTGCGGGAGTGGAGCGGCTTCCGGAGCATGTTCGCCTCTCTCGTGGATTCACGCACCGATTTAACAAGGGCGGAGAAACTGGCCTATCTCCGCACGTCACTGGAGGGTGAGGCACTCTCCCTGATCCAGCACATGGAGCTGGATGACGACAACTTCGGCACGGCGATGGAGTTGCTGGAGACGAGGTTCCAAAATCCTCGGCTCCTCGCCGACGCTCACGTGTCACAGATACTGGGGCTGCCGAAGGTGACTGAGAGGTCTCAGTTGAGGCCATTAATCCTCACGCCCGTGAAGGTGGAGTACAACGCCTTGCGCAGCTTGGGACTGCCAGTAGAACACTGGTCATTTCTGCTGGTCCACATTCTGCTGGGCAAGGTGCCGCTGGAGTTGCGCGCACGGTTCGAGCGGGAAAGGGGCCTTCACGCCGACCCGAAGGTCTTCCCCACGTTCGAGGAGCTACTTCGGGTCCTGGAGTGGGAGGCGAGGATGGTAGAGTCGGCGCCTCAGGAGGCGCAGCCCGCCGCTTCAGCTCGTGGCCCTGCCGGAACAGGACCGCGACCTACCAATTCCCGCACTCAGGGTGGGGTAAAGCGGACGGCGACGGTGACGAGTGCGTCGGAGCAGGAGTGCCCGAACTGTGGCCAGCTTCACGCGCTGGTGCAGTGTCCGGCCCTGCTTGCGAGGACGACTTCCGACCGACGAGGCATCGTTCGGAGGTTGCGTCGGTGCTACGGGTGCCTGGGGGGTCATTTGTTCAATTACTGCCCCACGGCACGGCCGTGTCCTGGGTGTGGGGGACCACACCACCAGCTCTTGTGCGTCAGGAGCGATGGTGCTGGTCGACAACCCTCAGGGAGGGGGCCCTCCACGGGCGGGGGCGCTCCCACGCAGAGCCACGCATTGTATAACAATGAAGTGGCTACAGCGTGGAGCACACCCCCTCCACCCCAACTCACGGCAGCACCGGGCAGCCCAACAAGGGGCGTCCTACACGTGGCTCGGTCACCGACCTCACAGCCCGCGCGGACGCGGGCGAAATGGAGAGGTGGAAGGGTGATACCGGAGTTACCACGGGGGCCACCTCCCCAGCGTTCCCCTTCTCCGCCGCTGGATCCGCGACCAATGCAATGGAGGGCGTACACGCCTCCCCTCCATGAGCATCCGAGGCTGGACTACCACCCGCCCTACTTTCGGTATGGCAGGGCGGCCGGATATGCCCCCCCTCCGATGGCCCTTTGCACTCGGCAGCCATACTGGGCTGGGCCCTGTAGTCTGACGGGATCGGACGGGCCTCGGAGGGATTGACTAGCATCCGTTCCCTTGGCACAGGATCAACCGGTGGTCCTGCTGCCCACCCTCTGGTTAAGGGTTTGGGGTCCAAGAGGCGACTACGTCCGGATACGAGCGCTCTTGGACACAGGGTCCCAGGGGTGCATTTTGACAACCCGGGTTGCTCATCGCCTGGGCCTGGCTAGGTTTCCGTCACCGACTCCGTTGCGAGGAGTCGGGAACACAGAGGTGCGGTTGGCTGGACAGACCCGCCTCTCCTTCTCGTCCGTACATTCCTATTCGGAAAGGATTGCGGTCAGGGCCACCGTCATGGATTCGGTTGTCGGTTGGCTTCCTCAGGCGGACATAGATCCGGATCTTTTGTCCTGTACTAAGGGTCTCAGGTTGGCGGATCCCCGCTTCGGGATGGCGGGTCCGGTAGATCTTTTGTTGGGTTCTGATGTACTGGGTCACATCATGAATGGGAAGCCTAGACTGTTGGACCAGTCTTCGCTGATGGCGCTGCCCACCATCTACGGATACGCCATTTTGGGAATGGTGGAAGAGTGGCAGCAGTCGAATCAGGCTTCCTTTACGGGAACGGCCCTCGCTCAGATCATGCAGAAGTTCTGGGAGATCGAAGAGCCGCCTACCGTGTCTCGGCTGGATCCTGAGCACGTGGAGTGTAAGAATTTTTATCAGGCTCACACTCGGAGAATGGTTTCTGGGCGATTGGAGACTAGGCTGCCCTTCCGGGATAACCCCCCGCGTCTGGGCCAGTCTCGATCATTGGCCGAGAAAAGGCTCAGGTCCATGGAGCGACGCATGGCTCGAGATCCGGTACTTCGGGAAAAGTACATCGAGTTCATGAGGGAGTATGAGGCACTGGGCCACATGTCTCCGGCTCGCGACGACTGGTCGACCATGGACCACTATTTTTTGCCTCATCACGCTGTTTTGAAAGCGTCGACAGGCAAACTCAGGACGGTGTTCGATGGATCCGCTCCGACTTCGACAGGAGTGTCACTGAATCAGTGCCTCCACGCTGGACCGAAGTTACATCGGGATATTGTAGACATCATCCTGAATTTCCGTAGGCATCAGGTGGTGTTGGGAGCGGACATCCGAATGATGTTCCGACAAACGGTCATACACCCCGAGGACAGGAGGTTCCAGTTAATCCTCTGGCGGGAAAGTCCTCAGGACCCTATGATGGTGTATGAGTTGAACACCAACACCTATGGGTTGAGATCAAGCCCCTTCATTGCAATCCGCTCACTGCTGGAGTTGGCGGAGCAAGAACGGGCTCGGTACCCACGTGCAGCCGCAGTTCTGGAACGCGACCTATACGTGGACGACGTTTGCACTGGCGCGCAGACGGTGGAGGACGCTCTGCTGCTCCGGGATGAGCTCACAGAGCTTCTCGCATCTGGAGGCTATGAGCTTCGAAAATGGCTCTCTAACGACCCTAACGTCCTGGCTGGTATCCCGGACGATCACCAGCAGGATCCCGGGCTGTTCAATATTTATACCAGAAATACCGACCTGGGGCCCATAAGCAGGTTTAAAACATTATTATTATTACACAGCTATACCTATTTTAATGTTTCCCCCATAATTGTAACAAAGTACCTAAAAGAAATCACTTACGTATGGTTCCCGGCGTTGTCCAAAGCCCAGTTTGGTCGATAGGAATAAGGAACGGGAGCAAAGGGGAATATGGAAACCAAACCAGACAGATTCCAGACGATCTCCCGTCCCAGCACAAGCAACGGTCCTGCGTTGGAGTAGGGGCCAATCCAGCAGCCACTTTCACGAATAGTCCAGCACTAATCCCGTAGTATCACAATTAACCGTTAATACTCTCTTCCCGCACAATATTACCGCTTTTATCCCAAAAAACACCAGGTTAGAAAAAAAGGGCGTCTTTTCGTTCCGGCGAAAAACAGACAACGTAACTTGACAACTGTCAACCATAGATCCGCTATGATTTCGCTCGGCCGATATAATGTTGCCAGATTATACGGAACAAAACCCCCGACCAATTGAACTCCAGGTCAATTTTAGTAACCAGTATTTAGTAGTATCCGGACCCCAAATAAAACGAAATTCCCAACTTTGACCCGAAAGTGGAAATCAAACCAAAAAAAACTTTACCAAAAATAGCAATAAAATTAAATAAAATTTTAACCATGAAAAATACGTATATCTAATAAAGAGGCAAGCGTGCCAGAGAGGACACCGCGCGCTGAAGTCTGAAACCAGAAACCAGAATCTCCGCCACGCGGGCTGTGCCATCAGTACCAGATATCAATTTTAAAATACGTCCCCTACGCCAGAGTAGGGGGGCCAAATTTGCCTCCTTTAATAATACTAAGTCCCCTTCCCGAGGGGCCTCCGTCCTATCTGTCCATTTTACCCGTTGTTGCAAAAGGTGCAAGTACTCGGCCGACCAGCGCCTCCAGAAGTCTTGACTTATTTGCTGCAATAACTGAAAACGGGACAGGCGTCCGGGCCGCTCATCCTTCCAGGGATACTCCGGCAACGCGGTTAAGGGCTGACCGATCAAGAAGTGACCCGGCGTCAAGACTTCTAGATCGTTAGGGTCAGGCGAGATTGGACAGAGAGGACGGGAATTAAGCACTGCCTCCACGCGGCATAGTACCGTGACTAACTCTTCCCAAGTTAACACGGTCTCCCCGATGACACGGCGGAGATGGGTTTTAGCAGACTTCACCGCAGCCTCAAAAATTCCTCCCCAGTGAGGACAGGCTGGCACACTAAATTGCCAGCTGATTCCCCGCTGGGCGAGAGCCAGACTTAAACTATTATTACCAGAATTTAAAAAATTATTAACCTCGCGTAAATAATTCGCCGCTCCAAGATAGTTTGTGCCATTGTCCGAACGTATTAAAGAGGGTACTCCTCTTCACGCTACAAAGCGATCCAGCGCCGCGACAAAGGCCTCCGTAGACAGCGCAGAGACCAGCTCCAGGTGGACTGCTTTGGTGGCCACAGACACTTGGCTGCGAACAGAACCGGACTGATCCAACCGTTTGGATCAAACATCCTGGCGATGGTGGACAAAACCGTCCGTTTTGTCCACGCGCGTGTGGCTTCCAGTGCCACCCGAAAGGTGAAGATGTCAGCAACCGGTTGATACTGCATGCCCAGAACCGCAATCCCGTGCGGATCGTCACCTTCTTCGAAGAGCCCGGGATCCTGCTGGTGATCGTCCGGGATACCAGCCAGGACGTTGGGGTCGTTAGAGAGCCATTTTCGAAGCTCATAGCCTCCAGATGCGAGAAGCTCTGTGAGCTCATCCCGGAGCAGCAGAGCGTCCTCCACCGTCTGCGCGCCAGTGCAAACGTCGTCCACGTACAGGTCGCGTTCCAGAACTGCGGCTGCACGTGGGTACCGAGCCCGTTCTTGCTCCGCCAACTCCAGCAGTGAGCGGATCGCAATGAAGGGGCTTGATCTCAACCCATAGGTGTTGGTGTTCAACTCATACACCATCATAGGGTCCTGAGGACTTTCCCGCCAGAGGATCAACTGGAACCTCCTGTCCTCGGGGTGTATGACCGTTTGTCGGAACATCATACGGATGTCCGCTCCCAACACCACCTGATGCCTACGGAAATTCAGGATGATGTCTACAATATCCCGATGTAACTTCGGTCCAGCGTGGAGGCACTGGTTCAGTGACACTCCTGTCGAAGTCGGAGCGGATCCATCGAACACCGTCCTGAGTTTGCCCGTCGACGCCTTCAAAACGGCGTGATGAGGCAAAAAGTAGTGGTCCATGGTCGACCAGTCGTCGCGAGCCGGAGACATGTGGCCCAGTGCCTCATACTCCCTCATGAACTCGATGTACTTTTCCCGAAGTACAGGATCTCGAGCCATGCGTCGCTCCATGGACCTGAGCCTTTTCTCGGCCAATGATCGAGACTGGCCCAGACGCGGGGGGTTATCCCGGAAAGGCAGCCTAGTCTCCAATCGCCCAGAAACCATTCTCCGAGTGTGAGCCTGATAAAAGTTCTCACACTCCACGTGCTCGGGATCCAGCCGAGACACGGTAGGCGGCTCTTCGATCTCCCAGAACCTCTGCATGATCTGAGCGAGGGCCGTTCCCGTAAAAGAAGCCTGATTCGACTGCTGCCACTCATCCACCATTCCCAAAATGGCGTTCCCGTAGATGGTGGGCAGCGCCATCAGCGAAGACTGGTCCAACAGTCTAGGCTTCCCGTTCATGATGTAACCCAGTACATCAGAACCCAACAAAAGATCTACCGGACCCGCCATCCCGAAGCGGGGATCCGCCAACCTGAGACCCTTAGTACAGGACAAAAGATCCGGATCTATGTCCGCCTGAGGAAGCCAACCGACAACCGAATCCATGACGGTGGCCCTGACCGTAATCCTTTCCGAATAGGAATGTACGGACGAGAAGGAGAGGCGGGTCTGTCCAGCCAACCGCACCTCTGTGTTCCCGACTCCTCGCAACGGAGTCGGTGACGGAAACCTAGCCAGGCCCAGGCGATGAGCAACCCGGGTTGTCAAAATACACCCTGTGTCCAAGAGCGCTCGTATCCGGACGTAGTCGCCTCTTGGACCCCAAACCCTTAACCAGAGGGTGGGCAGCAGGACCACCGGTTGATCCTGTGCCAAGGGAACGGAGGCTAGTCAATCCCTCCGAGGCCCGTCCGAACCCGTCGGACTACAGGGCCCAGCCCAGTATGGCTGCCGAGTCATAAGGGCCATCGGAGGGGGGGCATATCCAGCTGCCCTGCCATACTGAAAGTAGGGCGGGTGGTAGTCCAGCCTCGGATGCTCATGGAGGGGAGGCGTGTACGCCCTCCATTGCATTAATCGCGGATCCAGCGGCGGAGAAGGATAACGCTGGGGAGGTGGCCCCCGTGGTGACTCCGGTATCACCCCTCCACCTCTCCATTTCGCCCGCGTCCGCGCGGGCTGTGAGGTCGGTGACCGAGCCACGTGTAGGACGCCCCTTGTTGGGCTGCCCGGTGCTGCCGTGAGTTGGGGTGGAGGGGGTGTGCTCCACGCTGTAGCCACTTCATTGTTATAAAATGCGTGGCTCTGCGTGGGAGCGCCCCCGCCCGTGGAGGGCCCCCTCCCTGAGGGCTGTCGACCAGCACCATCGCTCCTGGTGCACAAGAGCTGGTGGTGTGGTCCCCCACACCCAGGACACGGCCGTGCCGTGGGGCAGTCATTGTACAAATGACCCCCCAGGCACCCGTAGCACCGACGCAACCGCCGAACGATGCCTCGTCGGTCGGAAGTCGTCCTCGCAAGCAGGGCCGGACACTGCACCAGCGCGTGAAGCTGGCCACAGTTCGGGCACTCCTGCTCCGACGCACTCGTCACCGTCGCCGTCCGCTTTACCCCACCCTGAGTGCGGGGATTGGTAGGTCGCGGTCCTGTTCCGGCAGGGCCACGAGCTGAAGCGGCGGGCTGCGCCTCCTGAGGCGCCGACTCTGCCATCCTCGCCTCCCACTCCAGGACCCGAAGTAGCTCCTCGAACGTGGGGAAGACCTTCGGGTCGGCGTGAAGGCCCCTTTCCCGCTCGAACCGGGCGCGCAACTCCAGCGGCACCTTGCCCAGCAGGATGTGGACCAGCAGAAACGACCAGTGTTCTACTGGCAGTCCCGAGCTGCGCAAGGCGTTGTACGCCACCTTCACGGGCGTGAGGATTAATGGCCTCAACTGAGACCTCTCAGTCACCTTCGGCAGCCCCAGTATTTGGGACACGTGAGCGTCGGCGAGGAGCCGAGGGTTTTGGAACCTCGTCTCCAGCAACTCCATCGCCGTGCCGAAGTTGTCGTCATCCAGCTCCAGGTGCTGGATCAGGGAGAGTGCCTCACCCTCCAGTGACGTGCGGAGATAGGCCAGTTTCTCCGCCCTTGTTAAATCGGTGCGTGAATCCACGAGAGAGGCGAACATGCTCCGGAAGCCGCTCCACTCCCGCAGGTTACCTGTAAACCTGGGCAAGTCCAGGGTGGGAAGGCGTCCCACTACACCCGAACCCGCATCCCTGATGACGGGTCCCGAGTTCGCCCTTCCCTGACGAGACCTCTCCAGCTGGCGAACCCTTTCGGAGACCTCGTCGTACACATCCAGGATGCGCCGCATGTCCACGTCGATCCTCTCCATCTGCTCCTCAGGTGGAGGCGGCCTTGCATCCCGCAGCAATCCTGTGCTCCTCTCAGCGATCTCCAGGCGCCTGTCGAGGTGTTCTGCCCTGTTTAATAGCGCCTCCTCCCGGTCTCTCCTGCCGACTAATCCTTGCAAGGATTCAAACCACCGGAGCTGGTTGGCCAAATCCGAAGCCATTTTAAATTTAAATTTAAATTTTAAATTAACCTAAAGTTCGGACAATGTCACAACAATTATATCCGCAACCTATTAAGCCGGATACCACTTAATACCAATTTCCCGACAGTTTGGGGAGAAATTATAAACTGGTATTATAATATTTGATTTTGACTGAATGACTCAGTATCCAAGTTCGTGAATAAAAATTTTAAAAAACACAAAAAAAAAATCTGGTGTACTCACTTTTTTCCAGAAAAGTAAAAACAACAAAAAATATTATGGGGGTATTTACGGTTAACCACGCTCCGGCTACCAAAAAATGTTCAATAATTTATCCAGAAATTACCGTCTCGGGGCCCATCAGCGAGATTTAAACATTATTATTATTACACAACTATACCGATTTTAATGTTTCCCCCATAATTGCAACAAAGTACCTAAAAGAAATCACTTACGTATAGTTCCCGGCGTTGTCCAAAGCCCAGTTTGGTCGATAGGAATAAGGAACGGGAGCAAAGGGGAATATGGAAACCAAACCAGACAGATTCCAGGCGATCTCCCGTCCCAGCACAAGCAACGGTCCTGCGTTGGAGTAGGGGCCAATCCAGCAGCCACTTTCACGAATAGTCCAGCACTAATCCCGTAGTATCACAATTAACCGTTAATACTCTCTTCCCGCACAATATTACCGCTTTTACCCCAAAAAACACCAGGTTAGAAAAAAGGGCGTCTTTTCGTTCCGGCGAAAAACAGACAACGTAACTTGACAACTGTCAACCATAGATCCGCTATGATTTCGCTCGGCCGATATAATGTTGCCAGATTATACGGAACACGGGCTCTTCGAAGAAGGTGACGATCCGCACGGGATTGCGGTTCTGGGCATGCAGTATCAACCGGTTGCTGACATCTTCACCTTTCGGGTGGCACTGGAAGCCACACGCGCGTGGACAAAACGGACGGTTTTGTCCACCATCGCCAGGATTGATCCAAACGGTTGGATCAGTCCGGTTCTGTTCGCAGCCAAGTGTCTGTTACAGCGACTTTGGACTCTGAAGGTCTCATGGGACGACCCCCTGGTCGGAGACTCGCTTAACATTTGGCTTCGTTTGATATCTGACCTCGAAACGGTCAATCGAGTGGCGTTGCCCCGGCGCATTCTGCCACCAGGCTGTAGTCGGATCAGCCTGCACGGGTTCTGTGATGCGTCCTAGCTGGGCTATGCCGCATCTGTGTACTTACGTACAGTTGATGCTGGAGGCCAGGTTAATGTCACGCTCTTATTGGGGAAGAGCAAGGTAGCTCCTATCAGGACACGACTCACTATTCCGAAATTGGAATTGAGCGGAGCCACATTACTTGCTCGGCTGCTTAAGCACGTATATCAGGAACTGTCCACCTCGATAGACATCCGGAATGTCTATGCGTGGTCAGACAGTCAGGTCGTACTTGCCTGGTTAAGAGCACCCCCTCACACCTTGGAGACTTTTGTGGGAAATCGGGTTTCCCAAATCCAAAACATTGGACTGGACATGGTTTGGAGACATGTCCCGGGTGAGTTGAACCCCGCTGACTGTGCTTCGCGCGGCTGTTCCGCGCCGGAGCTAGTTGATCACCCCTTATGGTGGGATCCGGACTGGCTGCGGGAGCCAGAAGCTTCCTGGCCAGCTCTCGGCGCGGACTCGGAGCGAGCGGAGCTGCCCGGAGTCCGCGTGCATGCGATTGTGGCGGAAGTGCCCCCAGACCCTGATTGGTTGACGGGTCGTTACAGCAAGTTGGATAAACTGTTGAGGGTAACTAGCTGGATTAAGCGCTTCATCCACAACTGTCGTTACCCTCGTCAGAAGATGTGTGACCAGATCGCCACTGTGGAGGAGCGTCGGAGTTCCTTGCTGCACCTCATTCGGCTGGTGCAGGGTGAGAGGTTTCCGACGGAACTTGAGGCGCTGCGCTGCGGTCGCGCTCGCTTGAAGGGTGCGGTCGCTAAATTGAATCCTTTCACAGATCAGGATGGTCTTCTGCGCGTAGGAGGTCGGCTGCGGAAAGCCAACCTGCCGTACGGCAGCAAACACCCCTTGTTGCTACCTAAAGGAGGTCCTCTGGTGGACCTGCTGATCTCCGATCGGCATATCAGTAACGCGCACGCGGGATGTGGCGCGCTTCTCGCTGTGTTGCAGCGTGAATTCTGGATCTTGTCGGCTCGCAGGGCGGTCCGAAAGGTGCTGTTTAGATGTGTCCCTTGTTATAGGCTCAAGGCGTCTACCATGCAGCCCATGATGGGAGATCTTCCTCCGGATAGGATTTCTCCCTCGAGGCCGTTCGACGGGGTCGGAACGGACTTCGCTGGGCCCTTCTCGGTCAAGTCATCGACGTTGCGTACCGCCAAGGTCGTTAAAGTCTACCTGTGCGTCTTTGTGTGTTTGGCCACCAAAGCAGTCCACCTGGAGCTGGTCTCTGCGCTGTCTACGGAGGCCTTTGTCGCGGCGCTGGATCGCTTTGTAGCGCGAAGAGGAGTACCCTCTTTAATACGTTCGGACAATGGCACAAACTATCGAGGAGCGGCGAATTATTTACGCGAAGTTAATAATTTTTTAAATTCTGGTAATAATAGTTTAAGTCTGGCTCTCGCCCAGCGGGGAATTAGCTGGCAATTTAGTGTGCCGGCCTGTCCTCACTGGGGAGGAATTTTTGAGGCTGCGGTGAAGTCTGCTAAAACCCATCTCCGCCGTGTCATCGGGGAGACCGTGTTAACTTGGGAAGAGTTAGTTACAGTACTTTGCCGCGTGGAGGCAGTGCTTAATTCCCGTCCTCTCTGTCCAATCTCGCCTGACCCTAACGATCTAGAAGTCTTGACGCCGGGTCACTTCTTGATCGGTCAGCCTTTAACCGCGTTGCCGGAGTATCCCTGGAAGGATGAGCGCCCCGGACGCCTGTCCCGTTTTCAGTTATTGCAGCAAATAAGTCAAGACTTCTGGAGGCGCTGGTCGGCCGAGTACTTGCACCTTCTGCAACAACGGGTAAAATGGACAGATAGGACGGAGGCCCCGCGGGAAGGGGACTTAGTATTATTAAAGGAGGCAAATTTGGCCCCCCTACTTTGGCGTAGGGGACGTATTTTAAAATTGATATCCGGTACTGATGGCACACCCCGCGTGGCGGAGATTCTGGTTTCTGGTTCCAGACTTCAGCGCGCGGTGTCCTCTCTGGCCCGCTTGCCTCTTTATTAGATATACTTATTTTTCAAGGTTAACATTTTATTTTATTTTTTACTATTTTTGGTAAAGTTTTTTTTTGGTTTGATTCCCACCTTCGGGTCAAAGTTGGGAATTTCGTTTTATTTGGGGTCCGGATACTACTAAATACTGGTTACTAAAATTGACCTGGAGTTCAATTGGTCGGGGGTTTTGTTCCGTATAATCGGGCAACATTATATCGGCCGGGCGAAATCATAGCGGATCTATGGTTGACAGCTGTCAGTTACGTTGTCTTTTGTCGCCGGAACGACGAGTCACGCCCCTGTTCTTTTCTAACCTGGTGCTTTTCTGGATAAAAGTGTTAATATTGCTACGGGAATAGATTATTAACGATAATTGTGATACTACTGGATTAGTGCTGGACTATTTGTACAAGTGGGCTACTGGACTGGCCCCTTCTCCAACGCAGGATCGTTGCATTGTGCTGGAACGGGAAGTCTACGGAATCTGTCTGGTTTGGTTTTTCCACATTCCCCTTTGATCCCGTTCCTTCTTCCTATCGACCAAACTGGGCTTTGGACAACGCCGGGAACCATACGTAAGTGTTTACGTTTAAGTACTTTATTACAACCACCTTGCCCTTTTTTCAATCGGAATGCTCGTCTCGAACAAGCGACATCAAAGTTTTAAAGAGTCGAACGAAGCGGTTTATCTTTACTTTTATAATAAGAACGTCTAAGCAACATTTAGGCTTATTCGGGTTTCTGATGGTTTTCAAATCGAGTGTGAATCGAGGTATAAAATGTTCCCAACTCCCCCCCTATTTTTCTCTTCTTCTGCTAGTCCAAGAAATATGTACAAAATATATCTTATACCTTTAAACGAGCAATTCTTGTATATAAATATGTTTATATATATAGAATCTGAATCTCGGAAACGGCTCGAACGATTTTGATGAAATTATGTATGCAGATGGTTTCGGGGACGATAAATCGATCTAACTAGGTTTGATTTAAAAAAAACGCATATTATGCGCGTTTTTAGACAATGAAAAACTGTCACATTAGACATTAGAATGCGAAGTTAAATTTCGCCGCGACGTGACAGCGTAATAGCTCAGATGGGAAGTCGGGCGGTAATAGCGGTCACGAATTAGTAGCTCTGGGTTCGAATCCAGACGGCTTCTCTTTTTTTTCATGTTTTTTTAAAGAATTTCATTGAGTCTTTTATCTGTAGGTATCTAAGTATATTTAGTATTTAAACCGAGCAAAGCTCGTTCACCCAGGTACTAAGATTTCAAATGAAAAAAGTCACGGACCCCGGAGTCTGTGGAGTTGCAAATTTAAATTTAAAAAAAATTGCCAGTCATAGGAACTGCCGATAGAAATGAAAACTTATAACTCAGAATTTGATAGCTTACCTTGGAAACTACACGGGTGTAACCGGAGGGCGTGGCCTCGCTATCTTGGCATGGCCTTCTAGAAATGCGTCAGGATTTCCCATTGGCTGATGCGTTTCTAGATGGCCATGCCATGATGGCCTAGCCACGCCCTTTCAGCATTTCCCATTGGCTGACGTATTTCTAGATGGCCCATAGCCATGGTCCCGAGTTTACCCGAAGATTTCTTATCATACCCGAGCGTGACGGTTAAATTCAATTCACAGCCCACGAAAAATCTGTCTACAAAGTGTGAATCGATTTCTTCTAGCTAAGCACGCTTCATCGTAGACCCCCGTCAATCGTCGCTTACCATCAGGCGAGATGGCGGTCAAGTGACAACCTACTAGACTAAAAAAAAAATTGTTGATGGTTCGTGAGTCACATGATCCTAGCAACAAGTAATCTAGGGCTATTTATATCCCAGCATACTAGCGCACTCGGTGGACAATCCCTGACGAACAGGATTGTCAGGGGTTTCTGACCTTTTTTTTGAAAGTGAAACTTTATTACATGGCCGTATCGACATCGACAGTGCAGTCGAGGCAAATATGGCAGTGTTACTCGTTAAGTTACTTAAATTACAACTTACTTAAACCTAACAAAAATAACAATTTTTTTTTAGTTAAATGTCTACACTGCGAAAAAGGTTCACTTTAACGTGGTTTCACAAATATATCGTCACCTAGGGCTCTGGTAGAGGCGCGAGAGCCCCACAAGCGCCGCGACCGCCACCTCTCTCAGCTCCCGGCGCAGGCGCGCGTACTGCGCGTGCGCATCCGTCCCGCGCTGGAACGTCGCTAGCAGCGCGCGCACGCCACAGCACGCGCGCATGACGTCATATCCGCCACGAGCGTCGCCCCACTCGTACGACCGAGCTTGACGGAAATCCTTCAAACAAGATTTTAACTATTAAAAGCTAGTTTTTCAACATGGCAACAACAATGGGCGAGATATAAAGAATAGAAAAATGGAAATTAAAATAGAAGTCGTAGAGCAAGTCAAAGTAACCGTGTTTTTCATACATTCATACTTATTTTTAACCTACTTCAAACAAGGAAGAGGTTCTCAATTCGGTTGTTCTTTTTTAAGTTTGGTAGATCATGATTCAGAGATGGTATATAATTATTTTGAAATCGCTGTGGCATTTTTCGAAATTTGTACAAAAAAAATAATTAACGTTCAAATACTTTGCTTTTTATGAAATTTGGTCGAGTGTCTGAATAAATTCATTAATTCAGACACTCAACCAAATTTAAAACTAAAGTTTTTAATAAAATTGAAGTCGGTTCTTACTTTTTTTCGGAGAAAAAGTAATGTTTTGATGTTTTATTTGCTAGCGCTTACGATAACGGTGATTTACTCTCATATATCGCCAACAGGCTTTCTTCACGGTCCGTATTGTGGTGAAACTTACAGAGTGCGTGAACTGCAGTATCCTCGCTAGCACGCCTCGCAGAGGGAAGGCGCGCCACAGCGCCAAGAGGTCGATCTCCCGCAGCGCGCCCTCGCTCACCGCGCCGCCCGCGCCCCGCGCGCTCACCTCCTCCCACCCCTCGTCTGCATCTACTACGAAATTTAAAAAAACCGAATGGTACAGTCCGCGAGGTCTAAGCTGAGCGTTGCATTTGTGTGAGTGATCACCATTCGCGGCGGAGATACGTCACGCGAGGGACACTTCGCGCCTCAGGCCGGTTTTCAAAAAACAATTTAAACTGGTTTGAACCTGGCAAAGGGTGCACCGCGCCTCAGGCCTGTAATCACACCTACACTATTATAGTGGCCGGCAAACAAGTTGAGCCAAAATTGACGTGGAAAGGGAAAGTTCGCGCATGTACACTTCCACCAAAGAGACCTTAAAAACGTTCTTGCGCAGCCATGCGTAGCTAACTTCATTGTGTCAACTTGTTTGCCGGCACCTATACCTATGTACACTCACAGACTCACACTAACGCGAAGCTCAGCTTACGCCTCGCAGACTGTACCCGTTAAGTCATTACTGTTCATCCCGGTTCTGTAGCGCCTCGGAAATATTTACGCAAGATATATTGACAGGTCCTCTGCAATAATGCGTAGAAAAGTAGATTCCTTGATACATGAAACACGGGGTCGTGACAACATCCTAAAAATAGTCGCACAGAACATTTTCTCGCCGCTGATGAATTTTGTGCATGAAACAAGAGAGACTGCGAATTTGTGTCCCAAATTTTCCTAAAATTAAATTGTATTTATTCTTTTTAATTTTGCTTTGTATTTTTTTTAAATAAAGAGTGACTGGACGAGCAGGACATGCGCCTGATGGTAAGCAATATGCCTTCCACATAACAGCACAGTAACACTCAGCTATTGCAACATGAAGAGTTCAAATCATTACCTAGCACTGCACTCGTCATCCAGAGATCTAAGATGTTATGTCTCTATGCCCTGTAATTTCTCTGGACACATTGCCCTTCAAACCGGAACACAGTAATGTTTGTACTTTACTGCTTGGCGGTAGAATAACTGGCAAAGGTGTGGTACTTCCCCAGGCGGACTCTACACTACATGTATTTAGTTATGTGCAATTTGAATTTAATGTAGAGGTAAAATAATCGAAAATTGTGTAATAGAACTAATAATGTACCTAATTTAATAGTACTCGTACATTATGATATAAGTGCGGTAAGTTGATAATTACAGCCGAGGCTTTATTGCTAGCTCGAGCCGAAGGCGAGAGCTATAATTAGCAGAGGCTGTAATTATCAAAGCGCACGTATGTCATACGACGTTTTATAACATATTTGCGAGGAAATAAACAAAACTCTGACGACATTTTCAAATAAAAACAATACAGCGAAAAAAAACGCGCGGAATAATATTTACTTGATCACAGATCACAGCACAGAGTAAGTAATCACTATGGATCACAGATTAGCAATGCGCGCGCATCGGCGCCTTTTTTTTTTAAGCAACGGCACAGAATTTTATGCCATTAATAATAAAGTAAATTAATATTTTTGTGTTTTGTTACAGAAAAATTAAAGTAATTTATGGTCTAAATTAATTAAATTAACGAATTTAATCATTCTTTATTATATTTTACCTCTCAAAGTTAATTTTATTCATAAAATGTTGACCACACTTTTCTGACATAAAAACTCTTTACTAAGATTTAAAAAGGTACCGTTCGTTTTAGACGGAGCATATCTCTCTACCTAGTCTGTGGACGGAGCATTTTGAAACCGTGCGTTTTACATTACACATTACAGCACTAGTGCGTAATAAGATACATTACGATACAGAAATTGGTCCAATAAGAGACCCTTTACGAGCAAATATGTTATAAATTATATTATTGATCTAAGATATCTGAAATACTAATATTATGATTTGATTACTTTATCCTGCCTGTAAAACTATTCTATGTTGTAAAGTGTAAGCAATCATACCTTCTATGCACTCGAGTGCCGCATCCAGCCTCGGGTTCGCCAATAGCACGTCTATGACGGCGAGAGCGCGCGCCGCCGCCGCCGCGTCCGGGACGCGCGGCCGGAACGCTCGGGCGGCCCATGTCACTGAACGGCTTTGACTGAAAATATACATCTAGTATTATAAGATAAACTAAGGCAGATGTTAGATGTTTGTGCTTCCCTACTGCTAACGGGTGTTCATATTGAAGTAGTAAAAGCGTCCGATCATCAGACTTTTGTAAATATTTGACGACGCAGCAAAAAAAAGTTGGCAGTCATAGAAACTCCCGATAGAAGTGAAAACTAACACAGAATTTGATAGCTTACTTTGGAAACTATGCGGGCGAAAGCGGAGGGCGTGGCCATGAGCATGGCCATGGTCCCGAGTTTACCCGAAGATTTTTTATCACTCCCGAGCGTGACACTAGAATTCAATTCACAGCCCACGAAAAATCTGTTAATGGCACGCCAAAAGAAGTGTTCAATTCAAAAAGGGTGTAGGCGATATGGACAGTTTCATGAATCAAGCAAGCCGCGGTGTGGTTACAGCGACTGCTCCGTTGATTTAAGCAGATGACCGTGCGGAAAAAATTGTTGTCGACATCGGTGTTGCGGGTTTTTGCGACCAGTTTGTCTGGCAAATGCAGTGATGCCGCCTGGAAAGAAGCGATGGTATAGCCCGTATAGCGTTGAAAAGACATACCCCTTACAGAAGCTGTATGTGGATAATCTGTGGAACATGTGTACAATGAGTGAATATCATGGACGGGATTCCTCGAGAAATCTCTAAATCAAGTATTTAAATCCACAACATCTGACAAAATGTGTTGGCTGGCAAATCAGCCATCCAAAGCCGTGCTCCGTTATTTTAAGGACGACTGGTTTGGGTATCTCGGACGGGGAAAATGCACAATACACTTCAAGTGAGACATCAATGCAAGTCAAACTACGCCACCTAAAATAATAAAATTAGAATTAGCGTAGGTTCCTTTTTGTTGGGTTTTTATATGTAGTATAAAGTAATTAAACTAGCAGGACATGTGCCTGATGGTAAGCAAATCGCTTGCTCATAACAGCAGTGTCACTCGCGCTCGTCACCCTGAAATATAAGATGGTTGATATTTATGCCCCATAATTGATCTTCAAATTAACATTACCATTCAAGGTATTTCATATTTCATTAACTTTCAAACCGGATAACAGTGCTGTTAGCACAACACTGCTTGGCGGTAGAGTAACGCGCAAAGTTGTTGTGCTTCCCCAGTCGGACTCTGCAAAGAGTCCTGCAATTACTATTTATATTAAGAACCTGAAAACAAACTTAGCTACTTTAGCTCAGTTTAAACACGAATAAAACGACGTTTTTAAAATAAAACATAGTTAAACCGATTTATAGCCCCAAGATCCTCTGCATACTACATTTCATGAGCTCACATCAAAGATCGTTGTAACCGTTTCCGAGATACTAGCTGACCCGAACTTCGCTTCACTTACTATACATGAATAACCTAGATACCGACTGCAGCGGCATCTGCCAGTTTGATTTCTGAATCTGAACCATTCAGGACGTCACCCAGACGTATAAAAAAACATTCCAATCGCTCCAGCCGTTTAGGAGGAGTACAGTGATATACACACGTACAGTAGAATTATATATATAAATAAATGTTACCGGAACAGATGATGCAGCACAAACAGCACTTGCGCCTGGTCCCGACGCAGCAGGGCTGCCACCAACGCGGCCGTCCACCGCTGCAGCGCCGTGGTCTCATCGCTCACTCGCAGCGCGCACAGTATTAGCGTCAGGGATTCACGAATCGCTGGTATTATATGTATACTAGCTGACCTGGCGAACTTCGTTCCAATATATATAAATAGCCTAGATACCGACTGTAGCGCCATCTGCAGCGCTGAATTGTGAATCGAAACCACCCAGGGCGCAACCCAAACGTATCCAAAAAAATATTCAAATCGCTCCAGCCGTTTAGGAGACGTTCAGTGACATACACACGTCCAGTAGAATTATACTTATAAAGAAACTAGCTTTTGCCCGCGGCTTCGCTCGCGTGAAGCGTAATTGTTAATTAAGTTGAGTTTTAAAGTAACCAAATGTGACCGGCGGGGTAACTTAACGGTTTTACTAAATTTTTACGAAGTTTCATGCAAATATGTCCAGGGGATATAAAATTTCATACACAGTTTCATCCCTTATTTCACCCCCTTGGAGACTGAAATTTGAAAAACATTTTCATACGTGCTTCATGATTTCAGTTGAACTTATTGTGTACGAAATTTCAAGCAAATATCTCAAATGAATAAAAAGTTTCATACAATCGTTCATCCCCTATTTCACCCCCTTGGGAGTAGAATTTATAAAAATCCTTTCTTAGCGGGTGCCTACGTCACAACATCTACCTGTATGCCAAATTTCAGCTCGATCCCTCCAGTGGTTTCGGCTGTGCGTTGATAGATCACTAAGTCAGTCACCTTTGAGTTTTATATATATAGATAGATGTTACCGGAACAGATGATGCAGCACAAACAGCACTTGCGTCTGGTCCCGACGCAATAGGGCTGTCACCAACGCCGCCGCCCACTGCTGCAACGCCGCGGGAAGCGCTGTCGACTCGTCGCTCACTCGCAGCGCGCACAGTACTAGCGACAGGGCTTCACGGATCGCTGGTATGTTGCTGTCGATCGTCTCTGATATCAGCTCCTCGATCTAAAACAATTTTAGGATTTAACAGATTACATACCTATATGGTCTCCATACGTCTATGACAGACCATTCGCGCAGTATCTGTCGAAACTTTTTTATTTTTTAAAGTGAAAACTTCTTTTGGCGCGCAGACAGATTTTCCGTAGGCTGTGAATTGAATTCTAGCGTCACGCTCGGGAATGATAAGAAATCTTCGGGTAAACTCGGGACCATGGCTATCTAGAACTGCTGACGTATTTCTAGAGATGGCCATGCTCATGGGCACGCCCTCCGGTTGCACCCGCGTAATTTTCAAAGTAGATAAGCTTTCAACTACTGAGTTATTATAAGTTTTCACTTCTATTGGTTCCTATGACTGCCAGTTTTTGAAGTGAAAACTTCTTTAGGCGCGCTATAGACAGAATTTTCGTTGGCTGTGAAATGGGTTCATCAATCGTCACGCTCGGAAATGATTAGAAATCTTCGGGTAAACTCGGTAAAAACAGCCAGGGCAACAGAAACAGTAAAGAGTTTCGATTACCTACCTCCAACAGCCCAGCGTTTATCTCCAGATACCAGGACAACAGAAATATAAAAGAGTTGCGTTTGCCCCTAGGTACCAGTACCAGGGCAACAGAAACAGTAAAGAGTTGCAATATTTTGTACAACTTCGTTCCATCAGAATGTCCCTTGACACCTCTCAAGTATTTTGAAGTGAAAACTTCTTTTGGCGCGCAGGCGTGCTTTTAGACAGATGTTTCGTGGGGTGTGAATTGAATTCTAGCGTCACACTCGCGTATGATAAGAAATCTTCGGGTAAACTCGGGCCACGGCCATTGGCCATCTAGAAATGCGTAATCCAATGGGAAATACTGAAAGGGCGTGGCCTAACCATCACGGCATGACCATCTAGAAATGCGTAAGCCAATGGGAAATGCTAACGCATTTCTAGATGGCCATGCCATGATGGCGAGGCCACGCCCTCCGTTTACACCCGTGTAGTTTCCAAAGTAAGCTATCAAATTCTGAGTTATAAGTTTTCACTTCTATCGGCAGTTCCTATGACTGCCAATTTTTTTTTTTTATTATTAACGTGTTTAGCCACCACAGATACGAGGGTCTGTGTTCTTTGTTAGAATTTACATTTTCATTTGATTTCGGTTTTCGTCTCAAGAGACTGGACTCCCGCTCCGTTGGTACTTGATGCAACGCATCTCATTGGCTATACAGTGTAGGAACGTGGCTAGCATTTGGGGGACTTTCGGACAAGTATCAGCGCGCGACTTTCTGGTTTATCTGACTTTACCATAGCTTTGACTTTTATAATGTTCTCTTTTTATTTAGATTTTTTTTTCTAGTATAGAGTGATGGGACGAGCAGGATACGTGTCTGATGGTAAGAAACATACCTGCACGTAACAGCACAGTGAAACATAAATAGCTATTAAAACACGAAGAGCGCAAATCGTCAACTAGCAGTTTACCATAATAGTTGTATGAGACGAACTTCTTAGCATTCCATCCATTAGGATTCACCATGCGGGTGCGGGTCCATCGTGTGGCCGAGAGAGAAATCTCGAGTAGATCCCAAGACTTGTGACTCGGGCGTAGGTTCAAAAGAGGCCCCTTTTGGTGACGTACGTCAACACTCACCTTCACTACTCGTATTTCTCTCCCTGCCCAGCCAAATCCGATATGATCCTACTAGTGCAGCTTTAGATACTTTAGATACTCGTTTTAGTAAAGAACTTACTGCACTTCTGGACAAGCCAAGGTCTTTAAACAGGTTATAGAGAGATTTTGCTGGTATACCTCTCGCTCCTACTTCTACAACGTATAAATTAACTACATAGCCTTTGTCCTAAAAAGCCCCGAATTGTTTGTTTACCATAAAAGTTGACGCCTTTGTCCTACAAAGCGATTGGCTTTATAGCACTTGGCCGGCCGCCGCCGCGACACGCTCGCCCCTCTCTCATTCTCCCTCTGTCTCTCTGTCGCTCTCTCCTCTTTTGTGGTATTCCCTTTCATCTATGTATTAAACCCTTGTGCACTTCATTAAACATTTTAACCCAAAACATTTATCAATTACCTGACAGTACGCCAACAGAGCTGCATGCTGGTAGTGACAGTACGAGTCTTGCACATCTCTCAGCAAACCCTCGAGCTTCAGCCTGGCGACTGGCATCCGTTCCTTCTGCAACTGGGCATGTTCGTACGTGGCCCTCAGTTCCACTGACGCCCCACACTTGCACTGCTTCTTCTGGTATATGTGCCGTTTTTCCACCTGCCAAAGACTGGATCTGGATTTGTCTTCGTCTGCAAAGCCGCAGGTCAGTCTTGATCTCTCGTTCTCTAATGCTCTTAATGATGACCTGAAGAATACCAAGTTACAATGAAAATATATTTAAAATTTGGCAAATGTTCTTTTAATGGCATATGTAAATAAAGTGGCCAAGTGCGAGTTGGACTCGCCCATGAAGGGTTCCGTTGCAGCAAGTAACATAAAACACATAGGTCTTGATCTTGGTCACATCAGTAGGAAACAGTACGGTTTTATGCCCCAAAGAGGCAACGAGGACGCCCTCTATGACCTGGTAGAGCACATCAAGAAAGGAGTAGACAGTAAAGACACCGTACTCCTAATCTCCCTGGATATAGAGGGTGCTTTCGACAAAGCATGGTGGCCCGCCCTCAAAAATCAATTAGCGAAGAAGAGGTGCCCAAAAAACCTCTACGACATGGTAAACTCTTACCTCAGCGACCGTAAAATCAAGGTCAACTATGCAAGAGCAGTCTATGAGAAGGAAACAACCACGGGATGCGTCCAAGGATCTATCTGTGGACCAACCTTTTGGAATGTGATCCTAGACTCGTTACTGCGAATGCTGGAAGCCGAGGGAGTATACTGTCAAGCATTCGCGGACGACGTCGTTCTCGTATTTACAGGCAGCCCGACCATTATCGAACAACAAGCGAGCAGGGCGCTGAGCATGACAGTGAAATGGGGTAAAATCAACAAACTCAACTTTGCAGCGCATAAAACCAACGCAATGCTGTTCACAAAAAAGTTGAAGTATGAACCTCCAAACATAGTCATGTCTGGCGTCGAGCTCGATCTGGTCGAGGAAGTCAAACTGCTGGGCCTACTGATCGACCGACGGCTCAACTTTAAAGCACATGTGACCGCCCAATGTAAAAAAGTAGCGAACATTTATATATATAGACAGCTAGCATGTGCAGCGAAGGTGATCTGGGGATTAAATGGCGAAATCACGAGAACTATCTACGTCGCGGTGGTGGAACCTATCATCATGTATGCCTCAAGTGTATGGGCGCAAGCGGCAGACCTCGAGGAAAACAAGTCTCACTTGAACGCGATCCAAAGAGGTTTTGCCCAGAAAATCTGTAAGTCGTACCGTACTGTTTCTCTGAAATCAGCACTTGCGCTTTCCGGTCTGCTCCCCCTAGATCTGAGAATACAGGAAGCAGCAAATTTGTACAGAGTAAAAAAGAACCTCTCCCAAGACTACCTCCCACCAGAAGTGGAACTCGAACGGAACGTTAACTGTCTGGACCAATCCCATCCGTCCACGCAGGTATCCGTAGAGTACGAGCTCCTAGAAGACACCTCCAATCTTCCAGAAGGACCTCAAATCTATACTGATGGCAGTAAGATTAAAGGTAAAGTTGGAGCTGCTCTAATATGGTGGGAGAATGGCAAAGAGGTGAAGAACTCGACATTCAAGCTCCACTCCGAATGCACAGTCTTTCAATCGGAACTTTATGCTCTTTACCGGGCAACTCAAATGGTGTTGGAGAGCAAGGACCCAGAAGTCAATGTCCTGAGTGACTCCCGATCTTCACTCGAACTGCTATGTAACCCAAAAACGAGTCATCCCGTGGTAAAGTGCATAAAGGAAAACATTGGAAGGATAAATGCTGAGGGGAAATCTCTTCGTCTTTTCTGGGTGAGAGCGCATGTTGGCACCGTCGGCAACGAAAGAGCCGACGAACTGGCCAAATCGGCAGCGCTCACGTTGTCGCCCAGTGACTATGAGGGGATCCCCTTGTCCTACGTCAAACGCAAAATCCGCGAAGAATCGGTCAAGAAATGGCAGGATCGATATGAGACCTCGGACACCGGAAAAGTCACCCAGACGTTCCTCCCCGATATAGCAAACGCATATCGGGTGATGAGAACCACGAAACTGACTCCCTTCCAGGTACAAGCGTTGACGGGACACGGAGGAATAGCAGAATACCTGTACAGATTTAAGCTCAAGAACAGTCCTGCATGCGAGTGTGACCGCGACCAACCCGAAACGGTCTGGCACGTGCTTGTCGATTGTCCCCGATTTATGGCCGCAACACATGAGCTCGAATCTATGATCGACAGAAGGCTGGTTGTCTCGGATCTCCACAACATCTTTGCAGATCCAGATGACAGAACACGGCTCCTGTCCTTCATGGAGAGCTCATTCCGCATAGCGGCCAAGAGAAACTCTACTAATTCAAATACGCACCCCCTTTCGCCACCACACGCTGCCCCGCTGTCCGTGGACGCCGCGTGGAATGCGGTTCCCGCCCAACATAGCGCGAGTCGCAGACCGGCTGGGTTGCATTGAGGCCTCTAAACATCATGAGGTTGTCGTTTACGAAGATAGGGGAGAAAATCTGAGCTTCCTCAGAGCCCCTTCGCACGACCAAATAAATGCAACTGACAGCTGGGGACATCCAGTTCCTAGTTCGACTGTCCAAACCGGCTCCGAAAGAGCACAGCAGAGGGCAGCCGCGGAAAAAGCCGCGGCCAATCAAAGCGGCAGCCGAGGAACGAACGCGGCTTTCGTGACTGCCTTCAACGCAGCGGCAAGGAGCATACTCCGAATCTCATCCCATTCACCACACCCCTTGACGACAAAGAGCCCCAAAGCAGCTTCACAGCAACAAACAAGCCGAACGAGAGCCGATATGGGTCAGGTTGAACCGCCCCGCTATGTCACGGCTTCGGAGCCGCGGAGCCATGCACGTAACGCCTTCATCGAATTCATAGCCACACTGAGAGCGACAAGACAAGTCAACCTCAAGACCTGCGAAAACATCATGCAGTCCTTTAGGTTAGGAAGTCAAAGCCTCTTAAAGGCGAAACTCGAGGAGGCCGAAGCAGCTATCTACAATAATGTCACTTCCCGGGTCATCAAGGGAACCATGACAGGACAGTATATGGCAGCTTACAGTGCAGAAAATGGCTTCGTGACACTGAACGAGATAGAGACAGAGCGCGCGGGAGTCCCTGTTTATGCGACACCACAAAACGACCCAATTGTAGTTACTGCCCGATGCACCAAGATTATGCTGGACGATAAGATCCTAGAGATGGCCAAGACCATCGAAAGGAACTCAAACGTCAATGCTGGTTGGGAAAACTGGGAGGTACCGAGAATACAGTGGGTCAACGGAGTTCCAGGATGTGGAAAGACAACATGGGTGATTAGACACTTTGATGTGGACAAGGACGCCATCATCACCACAACAACTGAGGCAGCAAAAGATCTAAGAGAAAAGCTATCGCACCGTATCGGAAACCTGGCAAAAACCAGAGTGCGAACCATGGCTTCTGCTCTGGTAAATGGTTTCGGAAGAGAAAGTTTCAGTCGCCTTATGGTGGACGAAGCTCTCATGAACCATTTTGGAGCCATTGTGATGGCTTTAAGGCTGTCTGGTGTTGGTGAAATTGTCTTCATCGGAGACGTCAATCAGTTGCCTTACATCGACAGGGAAAATCTCTTCGAAATGAGGTATCACCGCCCGAACCTGGTAACAAAGATCAGCCAGGAGTTGCTCTGCACACATCGAAACCCAATGGACGTCGCATATGCGCTGAGGGAAATATACTCCGGTATGTACTCCTCAGCGCCCCGTATAAAGTCCCTAGAGCAGAGATGGTATAAGGGGCGCAAATACCCAACACCCTACCAAACACCCCCTTTTTAGTTCACACTCAAGAGGAGAAAGATACCCTGACAAACCAGGGTTATGGGTCAGGCACCGGGTCACGCATCCTTACCATCCATGAAGCTCAATGACTAACATACGAGTCGGTAATCGCAATCAAAACCAAGGCAAACATGAAGCTGCACGAGAGCGTGCCCCATGCGGTTGTTGCAATCTCACGGCACACAGGGACCTTCATTTACTACGCTGACGACACCGACGACGCCATCGGTCGGTTCGTGCGGCGAGCGTTGGCTGCATCACCGAAGACCATCCGAGAGTTCAACCTACAGATGGCCATCAGGGACCGAATGCAGCCGTAGTGGAGGCTCTAGGCCGGGAGGAGGCGGCTTAGGCAAAGACTCGATGTGGAGTCGATTACTAGCGGTAGAATCCCAACCGATAGTGATCGGCTCTACAGACGAGCTCTAGAATTAGGTTTGAAATGTGCCCAACTCCCCCCCTATTTTCCTTTTGTTCTCGTAATCCAAGAAATCTGTAAAAAAATATATTGTATTGACAAAGGTCACGGACCCCGGAGTCTGTGGAGTAGATATTTAAATATAAAAAAAAAATATAGCTCTTGAAGTTCGTTGTGACTTTAATCAAAGTTTTAATAGTAGTGTATTTATGATGTACTAAAAAAAACCTACTCATCAGATCGAGTTCAAACTAATTTTCGTTGGTAGTTTGCATGGTAATGTACATCATATATATTTTTTAGTTTTTTCATTCTCTTACTTTAGAAGTTAGAGGGGGGGGGGTACACATTTTACCACTTTGGAAGTGTCTCTCGCGCAAATTATTCAGTATAGACAAAAATGATATTAGAAACCTCAACATCATTTTTGAAGACCTATCGATAGACACCCCACACATGTAGGTTTGATGAAAAAAAAATTTTTGAGTTTCAGTTCTCAGTATGGGGGCAACCCTAATTTTTCAGATGATTATGGATTTTTTCTTTTGCTAATTGGATTTTGTTGCTTCTATATTATCCAAAGGAACATCATTTCTACCTGATGTCCCATGACACCACATTTTTTTAAAGTAACCTAGTGCAGTTGGGCTCAGGTAGTCACTACACTACTGCCTAGCAAACTTTGGGCTAGCTCAAAAGGTAGTAGGTATGTAGAGCCTTAAAATTTTTTTTTTTTACAAAACAAATGCATAGGTACTTGTTTTTGATAAACTAGCTATAGTGTAATGATTGTAAATAGGTCCATTTTAACATAGCCAAGCAAAAGGTGATTGGCACTTTTTTGGTAAGATGAATTTGTTTCAAGCCATACAGGTAGTTTCTACCTAGCTTAACTACACAAAAAAAAATACAGAGAGACGAACTTCTTAGCATTCCATGGATTCACCGTGCGGGTGCCGGGTCCATCGTGTGGCAGAGAGAGAAATCTCGAATAGACCCCAAGACTTGTGACTCGGGCTGTAGGTTTAAAAGGGGCCCCTTATATTGACGTACGTCAACACTCACCTTCACTACTCGTATTTCTCTCCCTGCCCAGCCAAATCCGATATGATCCTGCTAGTGCAGCTTTAGATACTCGTTCTAGTATAGAACTTACTGCACTTCTGGACAATCCAAGGTCTTTAAGCAGGTTATAGAGAGATTTTGCTGGTATACCTCTCGCTCCTACTTCTACAGCATATAAATTAACTACATAGCCATTTTTTGTTAATTCATTTTGAAGGTCGTAATACTTATTTTGTTTCATCGCGTGGTCTTTAGGTATATTAGTTTCCCACGGTACGGTAAGTTCTACCAGGACTATGCGTTTCGTATCCCTAGAAAAAAGGAAAATGTCCGGTCTGGATGACGAAACACCCACATCCTCTGGGATTTTATAGTGCTTTTCATACGTATCCATTAAAATAGTCCAATCAGGTGCTAAACCCAGGATTGAGTAAGGCTTGCTCTTGGAGTTTGAAGTGGAACCCTCTTTTACAAAGTTAATTTGTCTTTTGTTTGTCGTCAATCCCTTTTGGGCTCTAGCTACCGAAAGGCTTACGGCTTCACGTATGATTTCAAGTACTCTGTCATGGCGCTGTGAGTAATGACCCCTATTAAGGAGCACCTTGCATCCCACCAATATGTGCCTTGCTGTACATATCGCCTCACCACAAGTATAGCAACATTTTTCAGAGGCTTTTCCCCACCTTACCAAGTTACTCTGGTCAGGAAGGGTCATTTGAAAAGCATTTAGATAAAATTTTAATAAGGCAGGAGACCAGTCATATAGCAAGGCCACACAAGCGCCACTTTAGAGCTAATGGGATACAAAACTCACCTATGGTTAACCACTCACTTTGCATTTCTAAATTCATAGCGTGCACTTTATAACTGTCATTTTCGTCTTGTTGTAGAAAGGTTTTTACCATGTCTCGGTCTTCCCTTTTCTTTCTCGCACCCAACCCAGCTGTATTTACTTGTGCACCTGCCATAAATTGTTTATGGAATTGAAGTCTAGATTCAAGGTCCGAAGCGCTTTTGTCTTTTGGGAGAGATGCGATTAATTCGTCTTTCGACTTTCCCAAAACATACGTTTTTGTAACTCTTAGGTGTTTATAGAGTTCGGATGGTTTTTTTAGTTTCAGGCCAAAACTATTGTGATCCCTAAAGAGAGTAGAGGGATCAGCCGGATGTGCCAATCCAAACCATGACTTCAATATCTTTATGACATTAGCATCTAGTTTTGCGAGTTTGTTTTGAAACTAATACACAGCGCCGAGTTGCACAACATATAAATATACTAACAAGAGAAACATCAGCATGGATGATGCAATTTGGACAAGTAATGCAAAATGCAATAGGTTACTACTCTATTAAAAACCAGATTTTTAAAATAAGTTAACTAGTATATCTAAAAACAAAAAATACTTACTTAAATGTAGATAGAAGATCCACTAAAGGATGTTCAGGTCCACTGACAGGTCCACCTTCTACAATAGCCTCTTCTCTTTCACTCATCATCTTCACATCAACCATTTCTTTCCCTCCAAATATATTAACGGCCTCATCTAAAGGCAAACAGTGAAGCTTTGGTTTCATTTCTGGCATCTGCTCTTGGTGGTGATATTGTTGAGGATGAATTTCCTCTTCAAACATTGGTGCAGATGGAACTACACTTTCACTTTCATGTTCCAAAATTACTGGTTCTACTGCCACGGAGAGATCCAAACTCTCTACTTCATGTTGAGAAGGTACAGATTCCATTGGCACTAGAATGGGTAGATTTAGGTAAGCATCTGGGTTCGACAGTTCAAGTTCTCGAGCTTCTGAAATTGGTTCTGACCCATCTGGTATCTTTATTCTTTCTAGTGTCTTGTTCAAATATGCATAACTATCAGTACTCATTTCCACAGATTTCACAGTTTGACTTACAATTTCTATTGGATTTCTTAACAATGTCCTATCTTCATTTGTTCCCTTTGAGGATGACACATCTACATTAAGATTATTTGCTGTGTTTACTTGAGAAATAACTATTGTTTTATTACTAGAAACAGATGATAATGGTTGCTGTAGAGACGCAGGCTCATTTATTATATCAGATTCAATTATTTTATTAGTTGTATTGCATGTAGTTAGTTCGGTTCTATGTACACTAGAAGCTTGTGTTTCATCTCTAATTTCTTGTTCTATAGATACAGTAGCAGAAATATTTTCTGTAGCCAAATATTCTGACACATTAATAGGTACCTCTGGTATAACTGTGTGTTTTACGCCAGACTTCTCTTTCGTTTTCTTTTTCTGCGAATTAGAATATTCACGTATAAATATTAGTGCGCAAAAGTTTTTCTTTATTGAAACAAAGAAAAAAAACACAGAAATTGGGGTTTAGAACTTACCTCACGCCTTTTCTCTTTTACCATAGTAGCCATTATTTATTATTTGATGATTAATCGACTACAAACGTTCTTAGGTTTAATCAATGTGTCTCAGAAATCACGGGATTCCCTCAGCTGCACAATAACAAAACACTTTCATAACAAAACCAATACAAAACAAATTCGGACACTTGAGTGTTTTTGAAGGATATCAGCTGTTGAATTGTCAATAATTTCATTAGTCAACAAAGTTAGTCAACTACAAAATCTCCTACAAGATTGGTTCCGAAACACACAATTGGAATAACTTACCACTGTAAATTAAAAAAAATTGGCAGTCATAGGAACTGCCGATAGAAGTGAAAACTTATAATTCAGAATTTGATAACTTACCTTGGAAATTACACGGGTGTGAACTGCACTTAAAGCACTTTTAAAATTTGCTATTTAGTACGATCTCTTTTCCTAATCCAATTTTTCTGTTACGTTCCTGAGCAAAACATTTATGCAGATATCCAGTGAAATTACCTACAGGGCTTAGAGATATAATATCTTAGACCTCTGGATGACGAGCGCAGTGCAGTGCTACTATGCTAGGTAATGATTTGGACTCTTCGTGATCCAATAGCTGTGACATTGTGCTGTTATGTGGCAGGCAAATTGCTTACCACCAGGCACAGGTCCTGCTCATCTCGTCACTCTATACAATAAAAAAAAGATATTTTTGAAGTGAAAACTTCTTATGGCGCACCACACTCAGATTTTTCGTGGGCTGTGAATTTAGTTCAAGCGTCAAACTCTTAAAACTTAAGAAATCTTTCGTTGAATTCGGGAATGGTCCAAATGGCCATCTGGGTAGCGATTCTGAAACCATTCGGTTGCATCCGACACGGAATCTCATCTCTCGGTCTTTGTCTTATCTGTTTAGCATGACAAAGACCGAGAGATGAGATTCCGTGTCGGATGCAACCGAATGGTTTCAGAATTGCTACCCTGGTCTAGATACCCATGCTTAGAAAACTTATTTAGACGATCAACGGAAGTACAAAACGCGCAAATAGTTTAGTCGGTTTGTCGCTATGAGCCATGCCGATTATTCCTGCCTTGGATCCTCGAGAAAAATATACCCTTGGGACGAGCATCCTTCTCGAAAGATTAAGGACTGTTGATTGGCTGGATAGATTTATCAGTCAAGTAATCTTCCAGGTTCTTCTTCTTTTTTGAAGTGAAAACTTCTTTAGGCGCGCCTAGACAGATATTTCGTAGGCTGTGAATTGGATTCTAGAATCACGCTCGGGTATGATAAGAAATCTTCGGGTAAACTCGGGACCTTGGCTATTGGCCATTTAGAAATGCGTCAGCCAATGGCAAATGCTGAAAGGGCGTGGCCTCGGCATCATGCCATGGCCATCTAGAAATGCATCAGCCAATAGGAAATGCTGACACATTTCTAGATGGCCATGCCATGATGCCCAGGCCACGCCCTCCGGTTACACACGTGTAGTTTCCAAAGTAAGCTACTTATCAAATTCTGAGTTATAAGTTTTCACTTCTATCGGCAATTCCTATTACTGCCATTTTTTTTGACGTGATAACGTCTTATAATTCGATGAAGCCGGCTGCACGCCCGCAAAACTGTAACGTTCCGCCGTTACCGTTAGTTCGTCTTCCGTGCCATGCGGATGAAGCTGAGCGCTGAGGGCGCCACCCGCCGAGTCGAGCGGTATCACTACTCGCGCTATCAGCGTACTGATTTCTTAAGACGTTGTCACGTTCAACTATCGTCAGTAAACCGACTTTACAGACAACCATTTTTTTTTTAATAAAGAGTGACGAGACGAGCAGGACATGTGCCTGATGGTAAGCAACATGCCTGCCACATAACAACACAGTGACACCCAGCTATTGGAACATGAAGAGTCCAAATCATTACCTAGCACTGCACTGCGCTTGTCACCCAGACATCAAAGTTATAATAATATCTCTAAGCCCTGTAATTTCTCTGGATCTGTAAGCCCCCTATACAATCCCTAAACTTCTACATGTACTAAATACTCGAATAGCAAAAATGGTGTAGAAGCTCCCGCCACGGCCGTTTTTAGAGATCAATTAACTCAGATATTATATAGTTGACGTTCCAAAGATTCTCAACGAAACGAGTTGGGTCCGCTTTAATTTCAAGAACATGTAAACAGTGAAAAACGTAGCCTAAGCCAGTATTTTCTAATGTGTAATGGATAAAATCTGGGTATCTACAATGGACTTGTTCTATGTGAGTACGTTCCATCGTAGACTAGTAAGGCGGAATAAATTACCATTTTTATTGCAAACATCCTACTAATATTTAAAATGACAATGTTTGGATGTTTATTGCTCAATCACATCGTAACATCTGAAACGGATCAGGCTGGAATTCGGAAAATAGATAGATTATAGTCTGGTAGAACACATTGGCTACTTTTTATCCCGGAAACATTACGGGAACGACGGGAACGGGAACTACGCGGCTAACACCGCGGGGCGCTGGTAGTAATGTTATATTTATTAAAACATTAGTTGTCTGTAAAGTTGGTTGGTATACGGACGATAGTTTAACGTGACAGCGTCATAACAAAACATTGATAGATGCGGTGCAAGCGTACAATGAGTGTAACGGGACATAACGGGACACTTTTTCGTGCATGTAGCTGGCGTTCATCGATTTATTAGTCGTTGTCACGTCAAAAAAAACCCTAAATATAAACATTCTTGCACTTCCAAAGCTAACATACATACTTATTGATAACAGAGAACAGGAGACAGGACGTCTACTCTCTTTCTACAAAAAACGTAATTTCGAAATAAACTCGCGACTTTCCTACTCCGGTTCTACTTCGATACGTCGTTTCGTTACGTGCATTTGCAAAATAAATGTTGTAAGCCTACTCTTAATTAGAGTCAACATTTCAACGTCAAACAATGTTCAATCGGACGAGACGAAGTAGAACCGGAGTAGGAAAGTCGCGAGTTTATTTCGAAATTACGTTTTTCGTAGAAAGAGAGTAGGTAGACGTCCAGAGCTCATAGATAGCAATGCTATAGAGCTGTGACCTGTGACGGAAAAATAAAAAGAGAATACAAAACTAAAACTACTAATACAAATACGAAGTATTAAAGTAAAAAGTACTTGCATTCTCTTTGACAAACTCCATATACTGGAAATTCAAAAGTCTAAGAAATAATTACTATATAGGTACGTATAACACAAAATAAAAATACGAGTTGGCTTAAACATTACTTTAAATTAAGTACAGGTGTTTTTAAGAATAGGTACATATATTTATTCATTATTTAATCATGTTTTATGTAGTTTCTTCTGACTGGATGTGCTCTGGGTATGTTACATTCTCATCTTCATACTCAGTATGATTCTGTTGAGTGACAATAAATATAGGTGATTTAATTTTCCGAGATACAGGAGATGATGTAGTATAACTTCCAATTTGGGATGTATTACCATCAATTTTGGCGCGAAACATAATCTCATCGATCTCATGCATTGCCAAATCTCGTTGATGTTCTTCCAACTTTCTTAACTTCTTTGCCAATAGTTGGCCATATAGATCGTATTCGTCCAACTGTTGCGGGTCTTCGTTAATATTTTTGGAACATGGCTTTGCCTCTATTGTTCGACTACTGGAATTTCTTTTGACTGCAAATGATTTTGTCAATTTCTGTCTCACACCAATGTTATTTTTTTCCGAAGAGCTGCTGCTTTGATACGAGATTGTCCCCGAATTGCCTGATGAGTGGTTAAACGCTGCAGTTACATTTCCAGTTGAGTTGAATATCTGTGAAGATTATGAAGAATATTACAAAAATTGACACAGATTTTGTACCTGTTTAAATAATTATAATAAAACGTCTAATTAGCACCTTAGTTTGGCATTTAAGATTTATAGCACTAAGTAAAAGCCTACAAATGTTTGTAATTTTAATATTAATGTAATAGGTATATGTTTTGTGTGCATAAAAAAAATTATGTCTGTTATATACAAGTACAAGTATATACAATATACAAAGTATGTTCTTAATAAAATTAGTCAAATATCAAATTTTACCAGTTGTTAATGTTTTTGTCTGCCTATTTGTACCGGGCAATTCATGAAGTGGTTGGTCTGATTTCAGAGAAGTTTGCACCGGAAGGTAAGTAGGTAATTCAATTTAAATAGCACAACATACTGGGAAACTATAAATTTCAGATTTACATATTCAGGGTTTTACGCGTGAAATACAACGACCTACAATTATCAGGAGTCTGTACAAGAAAATTTGTAAGCATGGGAACCTCGGAAGGGGTTACTTATTTGAACCATTCAATGTTTCGTTTTAACATCAAGTCCTTAGGAGCCAGGAAAAAAAACACCTCAATCGTGATTGATAGGGAAGTTATATTATGATTAGTTTTCAGCACGAATTCATTCGTTAAAGTTAAAAAACTATAGGTACCTACTTAACTACGATAAAAAATCCAATAGTGTTAGAATGACTAAACTTGTTACAGCCTACTAATATTATAAATAAACAAGCGGCCCGCCCCGGCTTCACCTGTGGTACCTATTATATCGCTTAGAGCACTCAGAGATCATGTACATATTCAACGGTAAAACATTTTTTTGAAATCAGTCCAGTAGTTCCTGAGATTAGTGCGTTCAAACTTATAAACTCTTTTGCGTTTGCTTTATAATATTAGTTTAGATGCGAAAGTTTGTAAGCATGTATGGATATTATTTGTTACTCTTTCTCGCAAAAATAAAACAAGGCATCTGGATGAAAGGTAGCTACTATATATTGGTAGGTACCTAATCGTCTGGAATAGGTACTTGGCTAATTTTATACCGGGAAAATAGCTAGGTTGAAAATGACCCAGGTGAAACCGCGAGGTTCTGCCAGTAGTGAGTACATTATAGGAAAATCGGGATTAACACATGAGCTTCTGTTGATCTCGTTATAATGAGTGGTTGTTAAAGTCGGGGGATCAGCTAGTAACTAATAAACTATGATTTGTTTACATTTCTAGTAAGTATATATATTTCTAGTAAGCAGTATAATCTGTAAACGTTTATATGTAAATTGTAGTGGTAGGACTCCCTGTACAGTACGTCTGGGGAAGTACTACACATTTGCCAGTTATCATACCGCCAAACAGTAATGTGTAAACATCCTGTGTTCCAGGGCAATGTTTCCAGAGATTACATTACAGTGCATCTTTATTCAACTGGAAAATGTGTGAAACTAACCCAGGCGTGCTCTACAGAAACTAGATAGTCCTACCACTACAATTTATTATTTTACAGTGTATAAATATGTACTGTAATGTGGGGTGCTATTGCATGAATGCGCAACTCACTAAAAATCTCTTGCAAGGAGAGAGTCAGGGCCATAATCCAATAACGCTGGTCCAGTGCGGGTTTGGTAGATGACGCATGACCTCAAATTATTCTAGGCACATGGCGGTTTCCTCACGATGTTTTTCTTTCCCGTAAGTTTGTGGGGTTACGCACATGTCGAATAGATAGTGTGAGCGTGCGACATGTGCGTGCGATTCAAACCAGAGGCTCAGAATCAGGAGTTACCATTCTCCCAACTAGACCAGCCCTAACTTAAAAAATAAATCATCTCATATCTCTAATTATAAGTAACAAAAGCAGTGTAGTGTAGATAAAATTATTTGGACTCTTCATGATGCAATAGCTGCGTGACACTGTGTTGTCATGGGCAGGCGCGTTGCTTACCATCAGCGGATGTTCTGCTCGTCCCGTCACTATGTACTATTAAAGAAGATAAACTTAATAATTATTAAAAGAAACATAAGATACCAACCTCTTCTTCTAATTCATTAGTGCTATCACATTCATATTTGCTACATAGAAAAGATTCCATAGCATTATATGCGAACCATACTGTGCGATAATCTGGATTTTTTTTCTTACGGTTCCAGTGAAATCTAAACGAAGTCATCAATGACTCTTTTTTCTTTTTTAAGTCTAAGATAGAACAATGAATACTTATACTAGATTGAACCCTCAACCAAGCTTGAGTAATTTGAGCGCGATTTTTATTTTCAGGATGTTTCGGATCCCAAAGTATTCTTTCTCTTCGGTATAAATCCACAAACTCTAAAGTATGGTCATTTGTCCACGCCATTGTAAAACTATGAGACGTAATGGGTATTAAACTTCAATAACATATGTAGGTATCATAAAACAAGTTGAATTTTCTGTAAAATAATATCATTTACTTGACGAATAAGTTGCCACTGGTCCTTGGTCCATTTGATATTGGCGTAATTTTGACCATGGCCAGAACGGCGACCACTTATGAACTTGGATTTAGTTACCAATTATTGGACACAATCGCTGGCCAATGTTTCACAAATTCGAACACCACAAGGAATTCATTTCTTTTGTACTTAGACCGTTGTCAATATAAATGATTATCAGGCACGTTATATGTTTTATTTTCACACGAGCACAAATTATTTTGTTTAAAATATAGGTAGGATAGGTATTGCACACTGTAGACAATTCTGTTTACCTTGTTCTGTAGAGCTGTGTCTCTTTCATTCGTAAGCTATTGTATAGCTTTCTGTCTCTTTTACATCAGCCATTCTAAATCGCAACCAACATATCTGACACAAACATCAAAGGTAATAGTGATGCGCTGAACGTATGGCACCAGTTTCATCGACTAGAGATATTTCGTGATAATCGTCCAAGACGTCAACCACTTCCTAGCAAACTGCAAAGTATATGTCCTGGATCTTCAAAATATCGTGACTTACAACAACTAAGACTAATTTTGTAGTAAAAACTTCTTTTGACAAATTGTACACAGATTTTTTCGTAGGCTGTGAATTAAGCTGATTGTCATGCTCTGAAGTTAAAGGCTCTAATCAATGTATATTCATTGTTATTATTCAATTCTTTTACTTATTTTAGTTACCGCAAAGCCATTGTATCCTTTGTAGAATACGAAAATAAATAAATTGATTTGTATAGAATTTAAAAAAATAACCTTAACTTCTGACTTGGTTCTAATAATTTATCCTGGTAGAATATGATCCATAATAATATTAACTGTTATATAAACTACGATTGCCGATTAAGTTTTGCCGTATGTACCAAGCACACACATTTTTGAAGTGAAAACTTCTTTAGGCGCGCCTAGACATATTTTTCGTGGGGTGTGAATTCAATTCTAGCGTCATGCTCGGGTATGGTAAGAAATATTCGGGTAAACTCGGGACCATGGCTATTGGCCATCTAGAAATGCTTCAGCCAATGGGAAATGCTGAAAGGGCGTAGTCTGCCCATCATGGCATGGCCATCTAGAAATGCGTGAGCCAATGGGAAATGCTGACGCATTTCTAGATGGCCATCCCAGATGGCCAGGCCACGCCTTCCGGTTACACCCGTGTAGTTTCCAAAGTAAGCTATCAAATTCTGAGTTATAAGTTTTCACTTCTATCGGCATTTCCTATGACTGCCATTTTTTTTCATCATACATTCATGCATATCGATTTATAGCAGCGCAGTGTACATTTATCTCACGGCACGGCACAGCACTATTCATTATTTGACTATGTTTTGTTGTAAAGAGTTGCCAGCGGTTTAACTAGTTGAACCAATGAGGCGTTTTCCGACGAGACAAAAATATATGGTTCAATAAAACAATGATAGGAGGCGCTTGTAGGTCTTTCACTTAGTTGTCAAAAGCGTTAGCCATAATGGGACTCAATTCATTCAATTTGCGAAAGCACGACTTATTTTAATAAATAATAAACTACTTCATCCATGTACGCATTTTATGCGAATGAATACTACCTATATCAAATCATGCAAATTTTAAAACAAATGCGTAAACCTGATGAAAGACAAAACATATATTTTTTAAAATTTATTCTTGGCTATGGATACTAGTTTACTAGTACTACAGGCGAGAGTGTATCTCACTACCTACTTATTCGGTGGATAAAATGTTGTCGTATCAATGTTGCTATTTATATCTTTGAATTTTTCTTCTACTTTGGCTTAGTTGGTGTCTACTGCATCGGGAGTTCTAAAGATTTTTACTGAAAATTGATTGGGATCAGTAACGGTTTTTTTTATTACATGATCAACTTAATTGGCTAGTTTTATTCTCAATATTTTAAGAGTTTACACAAAAAATAAGAGGAAAAATTGTTTTAGTATGAAATATTTTCATGTATTTAGGGTTAAGAGAAGGTAGACACACCAAACTAAGCTGAGCTAAGAAGCAAATTATAATTTATTTAAAATAATTGATGTGTTTGCGAAACCTCTAAAATTTTAAATTGTCACAAATAATTTAGATTCCTTTTTTTTCCCTGAAAATGGGGAGGGGTTTCATAGAGATTACACTTTTGAGAATCTATGGTAAAAACAGATCTTGCTGAATCTACACTATCGCCATCTAGTGCATACGTTGCAACTATTTTTGTCTCGTCGGAAAACCCCTAATTTTTGTATAATATATTGTATTTCTTACTCTAAGTATAATACTAATAAGCTAATAGCATAGAATAGATAATACAGACTAATAGCTGACAGGTAAAGTACCTAGTCATCGTTCCATGCTTGTGTTGATTTTATTTTGTTGTTGTTGATTGCAGTTCTTTGAACTTCGACCGCTTCGACAAGTAATTTCAGAATAAAGTGACTTTTTACGAAAATAATAATAAATATGATGTTTTCAATTTTCATCGCTAGACTGTGGCTAAGTGACAAAGGGCTTTACCAAACACGGCAAACACCTAACTATATGCTGGCAACATTGCTTCGTTGTTTGTTTTATAGTTGGTAGATTTTCTTTTTGGATTTCGTAATATTTTATTTTGTTTCCTTTTCATTCTCTTTGCGTTGCGTTGCGTCACGTAGTCGCTTGGATACAAAGTCCACACGGGCCTAATACAATTTGTATTTACTTACTCATATTGTACGTGGCCTACTACATTTACACTTGTATATTACTCAAAGCACATCAACTTGATGAACAGTCGCGTATCAGAATTCAACCGTGAACATTGAACAATTTTAATCTAATTTCAAGCAGTTTTATCATCGGTTGCAAGTGTTCTAAATATAGTAACAATAATTTCATCGTTTCGTTTCTTGTTTATCCGGTGATTTTTGTCCAAGGTAAGTGACCCTCATATAATTATATTATGGTGATATCTGCTGATTGAGCAAAAATATTAGTTTTCCCATAAATAACTTAGACCTATAATGTACCTAACATTGAAGCTGAATATAAATTCATTCTTGAGTAGGTAATTTAATTTTGGTTTCCAATTTGCTTTTAGGATACAAATTTTATATTTTTAAAAGAATATATATAACAGATTTTCTGAGGGTAGTTTTGTGCAACACTTCTGTTAAGCTTGCATTTATTTTCATTTGTATTACCCTATGTCTTATTAATGCATGCCCACAACTGGGGAATGTAATTAATTATATCCCAGTTTATGCAACTACAAAATTTTCATATATCCACACAAGCCCGGTAAAACTATTATTTCTTTGCAAAGTGGTTACATCCCTCGGTATTCAAATATTACTTGAAAATTTGTTTACTTTACATTACATATTATGTTTCCTGGAATGTAGTTATGTTATTAAATTACCATCCAAAGTAAGATTTTATATTTAGTGATATAATTGGTATATCAGCATCAGAGGTTTACTCCAAGGGAATGCATCCTGAAATTGAACTCAAATTAACAATACCCACTTCATAAATGAAGACATTTGCTGTCTCTATGTATTTACAAAAATAATTTATTGAATAGTGGAGGGGCATGTGGAAAGAATTCATAGAATTAACAAAACAAGTAGGTAGAGTAGAAAGTATGAGGAAGAGCTGAGTGAGGGATAGTGAAAACAAGCTGAAAAAATCCAAATTATAGCAGTGCAGGTGCACTGCTTCGGTGGACTACTTCGATAATCTTTGATAATTAATTTTGAAAAAAAATAAGATAATATGCATATTTTGCATGTCCCATCACTCTCATAAAAAATGTATCATTTCCTAATCCAAAGTATTTTTATTTGTGGTTTTCTCAAAAAAACTCTTAGATGTAGGGAGTTCATAAAATTATGATTTTAAAAATCAGTGTAACTACCTACCTCAAAAAGTAATAAATATTGCAAAAAAAAATCTACCTACCCATTTTTTTCATAGTTTGCACAGAAAATATAACAACAAAAATGACATTCTCCAGATTTCAAAATCATTTTAGTTGTCCATACAGATGGTTTTGGTATAAAATCTCTTTACTCTCTCCCTCAGATGGCCACAGAAGTAAGCTCCGCCCCAGTCATGCCACAGCTTCAGTCGGTTCAGAAGGCCATGGCCATTCCCACAGTTGGAGCAGCAGTGGGACAAGTGGGAGCCTTCTACACTAAAGTAAAGGGTAAGTTATCATACTAATATAATTAATGTGAAAGTTTGCATGTTTCTTGCTCAATCACATTGGACTGTTTAATGGATCGGATTGAAATTAAGAACACAGATAGCTTGTAGTCTGGAATAGCATATAGGCTACTTTTTGTTGTGGAAAAGTAATGGTAACGGGATCTGCATAGGTAAAATTACTGTGTGCTACTAGTGCAAATATAAATTCTCAGAATATTCATTTACAAGTTAGGGGTAACCAATATGTATGAGCTCAACCAGTATACTGTACTTATACTGTTAAATTTAAAAATTAGTTTCATAGTTTAATTTTTGTAGCTTTTGCAATGGTAGGACTCTTAGCAGAGTCCGCCTGGGGAAGTACCACACCTTTGCCAGATATTCTACCTCCAAGCAGTAATGTGCAAACATTACTGTTGCAGTTTGAAGGGCAATGTTTCCAGGAGATATAACATCTTAGATCTCTGGGTGACAGTACAGTGCTAGGTAATGATTTGGACTCTTCATGTTTCAATAGCTGCGTGTCGTCACTGTGCTGTTATGTGGCAGGCATGTAGCTTACCATCAGGCACATGACAGATTCGTTTCGTCACTCGTAATTAAAAAAAAATTCACCATTTGTGGCCATCAATCAATAGTGGTGATAGATGATAGATAGATGGTGAAATTTTTTGTGATGATTTTTTCAAAACTGGTACTTGCTAGATAGAATTGTTTAGAATTGATTTATTCCATTTATGTTGAAGTGTTTTCTGTGAAAGTTGTTGTTAGGATTCCGTAAAACGTAAAAACGGAATCCTTATAGATTCGTCATGTCTGTCTGTCCGTCCGTATGTCACAGTCACTTTTTGCCGAAACTATGAGAACTACACTGTTGAAACTTGGTAAGTAGATGTATTCTGTGAACCGCATTAAGATTTTTACAAAAAAAAGAAAAATTAGGGTTGCCCCCCATACTGAGAACTGAAACTCGAAAATTATTTTTTCATCAGACCTACACGTGTGGGGTGTCTATCGATAGGTCTTCAAAAATGATGTTGAGGTTTCTCATATAATTTTTGTCTACACTGAATAATTTGCGCGAGAGACACTTCCAAAGTGGTAAAATGTGTTCCCCCCCCCCTCTAACTTCTTAAGTAAGAGAATGAAAAAACAAAAAAAAATATATGATGTACATTACCATTGCCAACGGTCATGAAGGGTTCCGCCCTTCATGGGCGAGTCCAACTCGCACTTGGCCACGTTTTTTTTTTCTGTCAAGTTAAATGTCTTTAATGTTTCGTCCATGCATGGATTAAATGGTCTGTAAATATTTATTGCACATAAAAATTGGTGTTTCATGATAATAATCTTTATTACTTGGTATCAAACAGTAAAACAACATTGAAAACACTGAAATTTATCTGCATACAATGAAAGTCAATGAGTCATGCAAACCTGTCATGCGTAGAAAGTGTCTGCTTCTGCTAATTCAAAGTCCACATGGGACTTGGATGTTTATTCCTGTCCTGAATGTCATTAGGTCACTTTGCATATAAATTACCATTTTTCCTTATAAATTGCAGAATATCTCAGTGGTTTAACTAATTCATGATGAGCCAACTAATGTTAGAATTTTGTTTTACCACAATAGTATTAAAAATTTAAAATAGAAGGCAAATACTTATATTAAAATTGAAAATGTATTGTAAATGTTAGATTTCCTTTTAGTTTTTATTAAAATAGGTTTCATTTCATCATGATCATAATACCCGCTATTGAGTCTCTCTCTCTCTCTCTCTTTCTCTCTCTTTCATTTTTTAATTTATTTTTCTCTAAGTTTTCCTTCACCGTTCGGAGCTTGCGGCTACATATAGGTGATTGCTATTTTCGCTTTTCTGGAATTCCTCTAAAACAATTTTGGCAATAAAATCACCATTAAGAAAGCCCCGAATTGTAATACCCTAAAAAGCCTGTTTCATGTAAAGTTTCCTCTTCCCCTCTTTCGGGACCTTCTTTTCCAATCTGGGCAAGTGCAGGTAGGTGTAATTTAGTCTTGAACAATGGACATGTCTGTTTCTTTATAAAGTTTTCCTTTTATAGCATCGGCAGCTTGGACTTGTAGATTTTGAATCCACGCATCTTTGTCGAATGGCGAGAGATAGATAGGTAGATAGATACACTTTATTGACACACCAAAACAATAGGATACATTAAAATAATTCAACATAAATTTAAAACTAGTGCGACAAGTCGGCGGCCTTATCGCTAAAAGTGAGAGAGATTTCGCGTTTACAGCTGAAGCATCCCCCCACTATAAGAATTTTCTAGTTAAGTAGCAATTTCCGAACTTTTTCTGTAGGTTGGAACATGTTGCAACTTATTAGTTGCAATATTTCTGTAGTGACAGCAACCCTAAATATAGTCTCTCAAGCAGTGTTGTGCGGTATTACCCACGTAGTTCCCGTTTTTTTTAGGATAGAAAGTAGCCTATGTGTTCTTCCACACTATAATATCTATGTTCCAAGTTTCAGCCCGATCCGTTCAGTAGTTTTTACGTGAAAGAGTAGGTAACATCTATACATACAAAATTTTGCGTGTAGAATATATTAGAAGGATATATAGGCTCTGGTGATTCTTAGTCTTACTAGCTCTGTTCTGCGATATAACTCGCGTCTTAACAGTTTTTCACTATTATTTAATTTTGCCTATTTCACGGAAATGTATCATTTCATTGGGTATCCCACGGGAACCAATAACTTAAACTAGAGAAAAGGAGCCTATGTGATAATCCAGGCGATGTACTTGCTGCGTATTTAATTGCATTGAAATCCATTCAGCAGGTACAAAAATACGTGGGAACATGCACACTTACGAAAACACAAACTTTTGGCATTATAATATTGTTGTGATTCCTTGTCACATATCTTATTTGGTTTTATATTTTCTGATTGCCGCAGGGGATAAAAACCTGTCAAGAATCAATGATCATAATTCCGAGTCGGAAGATTTCCGCATGTGTGTTACAAGTTACATACAAGCAAGGCTATCGACTAATGAACCACTCGTGGTTACGAACGCACTGTTATTCGCGCGGATTTACTTTCTCTCAAATGGCAATTCCTGTATGTGGAAATGATCGCGAGAGGCTGACGAACTTACAATATAAATACATAAAGTACTGACAATATACATAATTCAAGGTCAACGCCGACCTGTGTTCCTTAAATCGTACTAAAATTATAAATGCGTAGGTTTGTGAGTATATATGGATGTTTTTACTCTTTCACTCTAAAATTACTGAAGCAATCTGGATGGAATTTGGGACATAGATAGATAGTATGCAATAACCCGTAGGCTACTTTGCGATTACATCCCGTCGAGCTCTGAATTGAAGGTCTGGATCGACTATATGAAACGTGAAGGGGCAAAAAAATGATTATTTTCAATGCTGGCTCAAAAGCTTAAGAGATAGAGCGTTGAACACAAAGATAAACAAATGATGCTCAACATCATTAACACATGCCAGGTACTTCGCATGTAGAACTATAATGAAAACTGGCCTAACGTTCTATCGAGTCTAGGTTGAACCTGCGATAGTTCAATATCGCCGATCCGTCTTGCTGATGGATCACACAGGTTGATACTAGCTTAAATAGCTCACTAAATGTTCCCACTGCTGGGACTCGGGGCCTTCTCTCGCTAGCAGAGAGTTAAGGCCATAATCCACCACGCTGGCTCAGTGCGGGTTGGTGGATGACACATGACTTCGAAAGGTTCTAGGTGCATGTCGTTTTCATCACGTTTTTCTTCACCGTTTTAAGTTAGCGGCATTACGCACATGACTTCGAAAAGACAGTGGTGCGTGTCGTTTTGAACCCGGGGCTCCGGATCGGCAGGCGCCGTTCTCCCGACTAGACCAGCCGTAACTTATGCAAGCAAATTAATATGTGAGGTTATTTCCTGTAGGAGCACATTCCCTCTTGGAATGGGCGCTATCGACAGCCGAGGCGGGAGTGGTAATGGCCGCCACCACGGCCGCGCCGTACGTGGCGGCTCCGCTCGCCGCCGGCGACGCTCGCCTGGCCGCCGCCATCGACACCCTCGAACAGAAGGTGCCGCTCGTCTCCGAACAGCCCAAGGTCATCGTGGAGACCACCAAGCAAGCTGTCGTGTCTAGAATCTCACCGCATGTCAACAAGGTAAAGACACTGTTTATCTTTCGAAACTGCTGCTTATCGACCAATTGAACATTTCGAACCCCTGATTTTGTAGTGATAGGACTCTTGGCAGAGTCCGCCTGGGGAAGTACCACAACTTTGCCAGTTATTCTACCGCCAAGCAGTAATGTGCAAACATTACTGTGTTCCGGTTTGAAGGGCAATGTTGCCAGAGAAATTACAGGGTTTGGAGATATAACATCTTAGATCCCTGGGTGACGAGCGCAGTGCAGTGTTAGGTAATGATTTGGACTCTTCGTGTTCCAATAGCTGCGTGTCACTGTGCTGTAATGTGGCAGGCATGTTGTTTACCATCAGGCACATGAACTGCTCTTTATAAAAAAAAAAACTTTTGGACCAAATGAAATGGTAAACCTAGGCTTATGTTTTTATTATTAAATGCTAGTAGTATTATCCTGTATTCAAGCCATTGCATGAGCTTTGTGCATTGCATGAGCATGCTCAATTAGAAATTACCAATATCAGACTAATCTAAAGTAAACACGTGCTTTGGAACTGCCTTAAAGCAGTCAAAGAGCAGAAGAAGACTTTCGAATTGAAATGTTACAGGTCGTCATATTTTAGTAGACAAAAAAACGACTTATTGAACGAAGATGAACATACAAGAATTCTTTAGTTTATCAATGGCCAAACTATAATATTTTGACTCCATATATTTTAAGGATACCTTAAAAAGAGTGTGGTCTTGACTGTACACAGGAAAGTTATTCTTATGTATTGTTAATTTCTTCAAACAGGTTCGTTCAATGCGCGACCGGGCTTCCTCGGATTTACCAACATTTAATAAGGTAATAGGACAATCATATTGCAATCATTGGAGGCATTCACAGTATCGGGTGTTTCGACATCAGGTGTTCATGGTTCATGCTTTATACCTTTCCACTCTATTGAAAAATATTCGACTACCCTACAATTTACAAAAAATCATAAAAATCCCATTATTACATTGGAACGACAGTCATAAAACAAAAGACGACGTTGTAGAATTATTGTATGCATGCATGGTTACTTTTTGCTTATTTTGGGGCTAGATGGTGTTGTGTGGAAAAATGACAACCAATATTAAGTTGGGAGTTTGGGTAAGGTGATTGTTTTGGGAGATCCTTCCTTTTACTTTGGTTTGCAAATGTCTTCTAGATTCAGCCCAGGTCCCATGCTTAAAAAAAACGTGTTTCTTATTACGTAGGTAGAAATAGTAAACGGTTATTTGGAGTGGAGCACGCGTGGCTCAAGTGACCTTCGAAAGTTATGCAGCTGGTAATTGTTGCTATTCGTTGTTAGTGTTTAGATACACACCTGTTTATTGTAATTGATTTCCCTTAGTTTATTTATTTAGGATGCACTACGAGATGGTTGGAACTCGCATAAAAAACCCAAAATAAAAATAAAACAAAAAAACTACGAGACTTACTCAAAAAAGTGGACAAAAAATCATACAAACTTTTTCACGGCACATTTCATCGCGTCTGAATGTTCGAATGTTGTTTGCAACAGTTCACTCTTACTATAAAAGAAATATTGCTATGACACACTTTTATTAAATTAATGATTACCCAACGGCATATGACCCGTCCAGGCAGAGTTAAATATCAGCCATATTCGGCGGACTTTTTCAGGGAGATGACCGTTTCCTTTTTGGCAATGTCGGGCTGTACCACATCACATGTGGGTAACCTGGTATTAATAAAAAAACAGTTTCATATTTTTGCGAATATAACCCGTAATAAATAGAGATCAGCTCGTGCCTAGCCGCTTAGTGGGTGGTACATCTATTTTCGGTACCTAATTAAACGAATCCACGTATGTATTGTACCTAGTGACAATTTAGAATACAGATAATACTCACTTTCGCCATATCTGGACATTAAAGAATTTTTACAAAATAAAACGTTGGCGCCACCTTTGGCGAAATTGAGAAACTATCTTTATCAGATATATTTGCATTCGAAAATTGCCTTATTTAACACATTACATGTACACATTCGTTCTAAATTCGGTCAGCCTTCACTTCTCGCAGAATAAATCGCTCGAGTGCATTATTTATGTTCGGTAAAGAGGCCACACAAACATGCGTGTCATTAACTGACGTGTCTTGTTAAATATACATTTTACGCACAGGTTATTTCGAGAAAAACAAATCAATATCGCATATAAATTATAAAATTAAAGGTTGTTATTTGTGAACCATAAAATCTTATATATAAAATTCTCGTGTCACAGTGTTTGTTTCCTTACTCCTCCGAAACGGCTTTACTGATTTTAACCAAATTTTATATGCATATTCTGTAGGTATGAGAATCGGCTACTAGCTATTTTTCATACCCCTAAGTGACAAGGGTTGTTCACTAAGGCAAAACAACGTTTGCGGGGTCAGCTAGTTATCATATAAATGCATGCTCAAATCAAATTTGTATGTTCTTACTTATGTGTTTTATACTTTTTTTTCTTCACTTCACTGTTTACGCGTCACAATATGTGTGATGTTGTGTATAATACATGTGAAGTATTGTGCAATATTGGTGTTGTTTAATACCAAAATTAATTATAAAATGGTAAGTTATAAGTTTGACTTCATCGGCACATCGGCAGTCCCTGTGACTACCAATTTGTTTTTCGTCCGGCTCCTTTGCCATAGTAGATATGATATGCAAACAGTAAACAGTCACATTAACATTTTAAACACGTATGATAGAGACTCGAGTAGATACTAGATAGTGTTCTCTAAATACTGAACCTGTTTCACCCGTTTAGTGAGTATTAGCTACGAGCCTCGAGCCGGCCGAGTGCATGTATATTTGTCTATCTCTATCTGTGCCGCGGGACATAATATAATTATTGTCTATGCACTTGTCCCCCGTAATTTACAGACCGGTTGGCGCAGTTGTTTCTCACGAATGGTGCCGTTTAGTTAGGAATGTACCTAATCGTACTACCCATTTAAACTCTTGTAACTATACATATAGAACACAGTATGTATATATATAATTATGTTTATGGATAGCTTAGTGGTTTAGTTGGTAGTAAGTCTGTCTGCAGCAGCACCCATGGTGCAAATATTGTTGTGATGACTATAAATATTTGTTTTGTCTGGGTGTTTCTATGTGTATTATTAAGTGTAATATTTATTACAAGCTTCGCTTAGATGGATATACATATAAAATAATTTAAATAAAAAAGAATAAGATACAACAGATGCTCGTAATTTTTGAAAAACTGAATGAGACAGTATATGTATGTCGCGATAGCGTCTGCCTTTGCGAACTTCAAATATAAGATGACAGTCAGTCGTCTATCATCATATAACACCCCTCTGAAAGTTAACTAAAATCTATATTTACGGACAAAATATATAGATAGATACATAGATGACATTTGAAAACAAAGCCCAAAAGTTTTTATGGAATTCTTCCTAAGTCAAATCCATAAAGCCGAGTAGAAAATTGTTAGTATATATTCGTAACCCGCTGCGTTCGCGTGGTTAGATTAATATTAATATTGTTTCATGTAGGCAACTGTTTGTTCTTGGTAATACACGTAATTAATAACGCGGAAGCCTAGTCTGTTACCGCTGTCCAATCCAAAGTACATTATAGATAGTAGATACTAGGTATACACCCGATAAGTATTCTTATTTCTACTAGTCATTGTGAATTGCAGATATACTGTACGGATTCCACATTGTAATAAATTGAAGAAATTTGACACAAATTTAAATTTGAGTCAACCTTCAAATATATGTGCATCTACTTACACGCTGAAATTAATTTATTGTCATTATTCATTTATTTCAATCGGTGAAAACGTTCTCGTTGACATTAAAATTTAAAATTTCGTTTTTGTTTTTATGTCATTGTAGTAGTAATGAACTGAATAATCATAATTAGCGTATTTTGTAAAACCAGTTTGCATCTTCAGAAAAAGTCAAGTGCATGAAATAAAATACCGATAACAAAGACTAAATTTAAAAATATTAACCCACAATAAAAAATGTAGCTAAAAGTTATCCCCCATCATGTCAGCTTTCTAACAAAAAAATAGATGGGTACCATGTTTGTCAGTTTCAAATATACTTGAGTAATTAAATATGTAAATAAACAAACTATTCGGCACTCGTAATATTATCCAAGTATTATAAAGTAGTAGTATACGTTTTCAATCAGGTAAAACCAAACAAAAAAAAGTCGAAATCTATGGGTAAAACAATACATTATAGGTAGACGGTAAAACATTGTACAATATGTCAGTACTTGCGTAAGTCATGACGAGTGGAATCATCCTCTACAAAGGGCAATGCCTTTTGCCATTTACGATTTCTAGGTTTCTGCCATTCCTAACTTTCTGCCTTAAGTTTTACTTAATTCGTTAAAAGTTGCCCGCCCTTTGATAGCCTAACTAAAACGATGGCTCTGTTTTTGTATTCTCGTGTAGTTTGTTTATGAATCAGAAAGTTTAGTCAAAGGTTCGAGAAACTTCAGTAATAACGTATACGTGCAACATTAATCTAATTTTTAAAAATAATTTAATTGCCTTTCGCGATGAGAACGTCTAATCTGTGGATTGCGTTGCCTGATTGAATTTTTCCCGATGGATTAAATCTTGATATCTTGCAAGTCAGGAGTGAATCGGTTTTTTACCTATGGAAGCGTGCTCCATTGTGGTGGCACCTAATATCGTAAATAAAAACTTATTTTTAAAAACTGTTCATCTGGGCTTGCAAACATGACGTAGATATTAAACGGTAGTGACTGTCTAGTCCAATGTGCGAGAATCTTCATCCATGACTCATGACATACACAAGTCCAAAGTCCACCAAACTCGAGGTACTTTAAACTCATTTTTGAATCACTCTCGAGTCATTCCAAGCACATTCAAGTCCGTAGTCCATCAGAGGAAGGGTAACAGGATATTATAATCAGAGAATGACCTCAGTCACGTAGTTCTCTCGCCCTACGATAATGTACCATGATGTATCCGGCTGATTACTATATTTGTTTGTCCTGTTGATAAGATTAATAAGATGTGAATAATTTTAGAAATATGGTTGTTCTTCTAGTGGCACAGTCACTTGTTTAGACTTTAAGGTACCAAGAACAGTCACTTGCTTAAACATTAAGGTAATAATTGAACGATAACGAATCGAATGAAGTCTTATATTTTTTTTATAAAGTTAGCCAATACCCAATGCAGTTGGCCTCAGATAGTCTATCGACCTTTAGGCTGGCATTGAAGGAGCAGGGCCCTTCTAACCTAAATTTAAATCTAATAATACTTACGCACATACGCAGTGGACACCTACAAAGCATATTTATGTACATGACGCATTAAATCATTCCATGTATTCGTACCATACTCATTTAGCGTCCTCAGAAAGGTGTGTACATTTATTTTCATGGCGTTCTTTTATTTGAAAGTGTGGACGGATTGGTGTTTGGCTATTTATTTTTGTTTTTAGATTTTTTACCGTTCGAGCTTTCACATCTAATAATTAGGTGTTTTGAGAAGAAACTATAAAATAGATAGCGGTAATTGGTTTATTTAGTATTGCATTGTCACCGCCAATATTTGCTTATTTTTTTTATGCAAAACTTTATAGTTTCATAACTTTGTTGCTTTTTAGTATGATCACAGTATAAAGAAATACCACTTTAATACTGCGGTAGGTATGATGGTACATATGTAGAAGTAAAGGTTAATACGTCCATCAGGTTAATTGATAGAACTTAAGATTTTGACAGTAAAATTGTCGTAAGCATCAGGCAAGCAGGCAGACAGGCGCCATCTATTTTTTAAATAAGATATTTTTCTCTTATGAAGACACCCCATGGTCACAGAGTCCTAAAAATAGTTGAATATGTTTTTGTATTATACGATTGTTTATGTCTCCAATATTCGATCTTGGTCTTTACGTTGCGATTCAATTACGTTATTCGCTTATTTCTTAATCTAAAGGAAAAATTACTCATCAGTCAATAATTCAGACTTCATACCATAACATGATACGAACGTCTCAATAATTCAAAACATTGCAACAATTTTCAAACAATGCCCAGTTGTGAATTCTCTCTCCAAACAGTTTCATATTTGTAACAACTTGATACTTTTTTGCCATAGACAGTCTGATATATTACCATAGATACCGATTCACTCTAAATTTGAAAAAGCCCTGGTTGTATCCACTGGGAAATACCCTCTCGGGTAGCTTTATGCCATAGTGTAACCTCTTCTTTTGAGTTTTCAGAATGCCAACCATAAACCGGTGTCTTTTTCGAGTTTAGGGATGTCAATTTTATCAACATCCTCAATATTTCTTCTCATCGCTCTCCCCCAATCGGTAGATTTTTTCGAGCTAGATTTATTTAGTTAATAATATAGTTTCCCTTAACGGTTTCAATTACAATGAAACAATATACAGATAAGATTACAGAGGTATGTACGATAAAGGCTTGACAAAGCCGGAATGTGATATTGACCTGAATTACCATGAATATTTAGTTGAGGCTGTCAATAAATTTTCGATTGTTGTGAAATTTATAGAAATTAACAATAAATTTAGTTTATTTATTTGTCTGAGTTAAAAAGCTGATCCCATCGATTTAGGTTAATATATAACTTTGGAGATTATTTATTTATTACACTATCCTTTGACCGCGTTAAGCGACATCTCACCTCATTTAATATCAAACACAACGAATAGGAGAAGGTCACCGAAGACAGGAATCATTGGGGAAATCTTATCAAATCTGGTCAAAAATAGCATGATAGGTTTTTTTCATACGGCTACGGACCTACAACAGTCTGCCTCTGATGGCGCAGGACCAGAAAAACTAACCTAACTTGAACCATACTTACTATATTGGATACATTGATACCTGAAAAGGAAACATCAACCAAGTACATACATACCGAGTGTTACGCACTCTGCCAACTAGTGATATCGGAGCGTACTCAATGAGTACTTGCCGCGTTTCGACGACTAGCGCAAGGGCACTTCAGACGACACGACTCTGGCTGTAGTCGGGGATATTACATGATAGATTGCTTCGATGCCCTTTCTAAAAAGAGCAGAACGGCACTGCAATGACACCAATTCATATGTCTTTGATGTTACTTCATATAACACTGTCTTGTTTGTGGACGAGTCTGCCACTTTCGTATTGGTCTGTTGCAACTAAAAAGAGGCGTTCCCACCGATAATTGCATTTAATCATCTATGGCATACCTAAATAATAATGTCGTTCAAAGGATACATGTCCTTACGAAGAGCGCTTACCTAGTAGATCTCGGTTTCAAAATAAAACAGTTGTATTATCTATGTATATTACTGGAAATGTTGATAAATATCAATTGCTTTGCCAGACGGATTATGTAGGTATTACTTTTGTTGCGTCTTAGGTAGATAAATTAAATTATCTTAATCTAGGATTAGGTTTATTTTTGACGCAGTTGAGGTCAAATGGTTATTATTTGAACAGACATAGGTGTTATTTTTTATGCCTGACTGTTTGAACACTTGAGATATTCAAGGATATAATGAATCATAGTCACATGAAGGGCTTCAAAATATATAATTATAAAAATACAAATAAATTACAAAGAAAACCTTCATTACATTAATGTGCGAAGACACGAAAATTATGGATAACACAATGCCTATCGGTCGCCAGCTCAGTTGTACAATTACTATGCAGTATTCTGTAACACGAGTGAATCCCCGGCGCCGCCGCCGCGCCGGCCAAGCACTATTTTCTGTTCTGTGGCCGAGCGCTCTAGCACAGAATAAGTAATAGCTAGTATCAGCGAACGGGGTTAACGACCGTAGGTACGTCAAGACAAGACGGTACTTTTGGCGCAGCTGTTTAATTTTAGAGATATCAATACGCACGCTGAGCTGGTGACCCTACTTATTTTTATTGACGGATAATTAAAGTTAAATTAGTCAAATATTAAGCACCAATTTTTTTTTACGTAAATAGAAAGAGAATCGAGTACTGGACACGCTATATCAATATCTAAAGTGTTCAACCAGTCAGCCTGTATAACTGAGTTATTAACTTATTACATTGTATAAAGTTGTGTGGTGTGCGGTAGTTATTTTCCCATTGAAACTAGATACTAATCCCATAATTCCAGGTATAGAGACTGTATGGGACTTATGGGTATTGTGTTCATTCAGCTTGTGTCTTGTCTGATATGCTGTTTTTTTTGTATAACATCATAATGCTTATCAGGGTCAACCGGCGTGTGTTAAAAAGCATTTCTCGCTTGTTACCAGGTATGCGGCGCCCGCGCAGCCGCCGAACAGCGCGTCAAGTCGCTCAAGGAGCTGTCGTGGGCCAAGGCCAACGCACTGCTGTCGACAGCGTACGGCCAGAAGGCGATGCATAACATCGACTCCGGCGCCACCTACGCCATGCAACTGCTGGACCACTACCTGCCGCCCGTGGGCGCGCCCGAGGAGCCTTCCAGTACGTATACCGAAATTAAAGCAGCCATTGTTAGGTTGCGGGTAAAGAGGGGTGGTGTTATTCTGAGAAAATAATCTAACTAAAGACTCAAGATTTCTTCTAGAGGGTAAAGATTTTGGGTTCAATTGAATGGCTGCACGATCTGGACAAAATCTCCAGCTACCCTAGTGCTAGCAAGGCAGGCACCGGTGCCTTACGGAGCTTCTTAAGCTGACACACATGATGTTAAGCGACGATGCTATCTGCGGTGGCGATGCCGATTCAATTTCATTAATTGTTCACACTGCTAGGTCTTGGGACTTGCTCTCTCACAAGGAGAGTCAAGACCATAACCCTCTACGCTGGACAAGTGAGGGTTGGCGAATTTCACGTTCTCTTGAAAGACTTCTAGATGAAAAATGTCAGTTGCCTCATGATATTTTCCTTCAAGGTTACAGCAAGTGGTGATGACAAAACCAATAAAACACTCAAGGGATACAGACAGACGTACAGAAACACTTTATTATGCACACCAGTAATGTTAAAAAATTTACAAAACAGAAAATACTTATAACTAGTCCCATAAATGGGATAGGTGGGATTCGAAGCTGCGATTTCACTATTGTAACTTGGACCGTCGCCAATGGGCCACCACAGATTTTTCTTAATTATTTATATGTACTAATGAGGGTATTTGTTCACGGTGCAGACGAGATAGTGGCAGCCACGTCGGACCCGGCGCTGCACACGGTGCAGACGGTGGGGCGGCTGAGCGCGGTGGCGGCGCGCCGCGTGTGGGCCAACCTCGCCTACAAGATCAACGAGCTGCGGAACTCGGGTCAGTGCTCACATCTCTAGCGTTTTAACCCACGACGCACAAACGTCAAATTTGAAATACCCCATGGTGTTATAAGTTTGTGTGTGTATATCTACTGTGATATCGCAGTTACCGAACGGATACATCGATTTTGATTGTTTTTTTTTGTTTGCATGGCATAGATCGATAACCTTCAAACGAACGCTTCGTCTTAAGTGAGGCAAAGCGCAGATTGATGCCGGCGTAAGCAGTATGTACTGAAGTTCGCCAAACAAAACTTTTAATGTCGTGGAGTATGTACAGTGAAGAACCACACATACGGACATGTTTTAATTGGCGGATAAGCATGCGCTAGCGGTAAACCTTGACAAATGATGGTAGTTTCGAACCGGACTACCATCGAAGCCAATATGGCTCACTATGATTTGCCTTTTCTTGCGCGGACGCGGGTTGTAAGCGTTATTATTCTATGTTGAAAGGTGAATTAGGCGGTAGTGTTCTTTGCTGTTTGATGAATATCGGTCCAAAAGGGCCGATTGTCGTGTTTTTCTTGGATGAGCGTGCATCATCTTTGCTTTGTAAATCAAACACGCATAGGTACCTTAACCTCTGTGATAGATGGTTCAAGCAACAACTGCAATAATCTTATAGTTACAGTTTCTTTGAGTCTGAAGGGCACATAGGAATACAATCAGTAAAATAACAACAGATTAAACAATCAGTCTGTTAGTTTTTAAAATTTAACACTTTTGCCCCACAGTGGGACAGTCAAAGCTGATAATTACAACAGAAATATATAGAATATAAATAATTGAGTAACACTTATGAAAATTTTCTAATCTACCCCCAAAATGTTTTTATATGTATTTTTTTTTACTTTTGTCTCTTAATGATCACATTCCAAAACAAGTCTTCTTTTCTCACCTTTGCCACTTACTAATCTTCTCACTGTAAGATACCGAATAAGTGGCATTATGACCTAACTACTTTTTATGATATCTTTGAATGCCTAAATGAGGCCGACAAACTGTAGATAAGTCTAAATCTACCACAAAACTCGGTAAAAACTGATCGCTGGCTCCTAACCCTGAGAGGTTATCTATGATGTTGTAATCCTATTGAAATACATGTATTCGTGGCGTGATAACGTGATGGCAACAGTTCGTGAACGTAAAGAAAATGCGCAGCACGCTATCGTAAGCTGCACTTATCATGCATTATAACTTCGTGACGACACGAGAAAGTAATTCTTCAAAGTAGCTTGCTGATTATTTAGCCAATATTAAATTTTCACAAACATAAAACTTGATAGAACAAGCGACTATCAACTTTATTGTATAAGTTGGAGATTGTTTTCTACTGTGTTTTGTGGCCTGCAACTTGTATGATGTTAAGTATCACGCGCTCTTATGCACCGATGGTAAAATAGTATAGTTTTCCAGTCTTGTGATCTTATGTTTTTAGTTTTATGCTATTTATCCATTGTGCATTGTAAATACATATTGTGTTTGTAGTGGTAGGACTCTTAGCAGAGTCCGCCTGGGGAAGTACCACACTTTTGCCAGTTATTCTACCGCCAAGCAGTAATGTGCAAACATTACTGTGTTCCGGTTTGAATGGCAATGTTTCCAGAGAAATTACAGGGCTTAGAGATCTAACAACTTAGACCTCTGGGTGACGAGCCCAGTGCGGTGCTAGGTAATGATTTGGGCTCTTCATGTTCCAATAGCTGCGTGTAACTGTGCTGTTAAGTGGCAGGCATGTTGCTTACCATCAGGAAAATGTCCTGCTCGTCTCGAAACTCTTTATTTAAAAAAAAATCGTTATCTACTATCGGTGAAAAACAGGCTTAGAAGCAATTATTTAATTTATTTATAAATTTAAATGCTATACGATTACGACGCCGCCTATATGATATACCAGGCTCTCTTCTAAAACCCTAGTGGTACGCGGCTCTATAACTGATCATTACACGTTACTCTTTTCATTGGTCGTGAAGAATACTACAACTAAATTAAAAAGTAGCAATTTCAAAATAATTAACCATTCTGAGCTTAATGCCCAATTACTGAAAACAGATTTCAATCCCATACTAGACACTAACGATTGTGATACTGCAACAAACACTCTCATAAAAATAGTCTCAGATGCAATCGTGGCAAACACTTCAGTTATAAAAAAATCTAAGCGTAAAATTCCAATTAAACCATGGATTACACCTGGTTTAATACGTTGCATGAGGAACAGAGACAGGTTGCACTCAAAAGTTAGAAATAACCCGGGAGATTCGATAGCAAAAGTTATCTACACCAGGTATCGAAATTTCCTCACACAACTCTTACGAAGGCTAAAAACTCAATTTCAACGTTCTGAAATTGAATCAGCAAAGAACGTTAAACAGATATGGGATGCATTAAACAAAATAGGAAATCGTAAACCTGCTAAAAATCACGCAAACGAACTCTGTTCCATCTCATTTAATACTCTAGATGCATCCAACAAGTTCAATAATTATTTTGTTAACGTGGGTAAAACGTTAGCTCTTAAGTTACACGAAAACTATAACCTAAACAATGCAGAATTTGTCAACATGGCTTGTAATCCTGCTTCAACTCCGCCTTTACATTCCTTTTACTTGATGGACACAGATCTTGATGAGGTTATAGCTATAATAAATACACTAAAATCGACAAACACAGCAGGCTTAGACCATATATCTTCAAAGATAATAAAAGAAAATAAAACTATTTTTGCTGGATTACTAACTCACATTTGCAACCTGTCTCTGAACTCGGGTCGATTTCCTAAAGCTTTCAAAACTGCTCTTATCATACCAATACATAAAAGTGGTCCTAAAGACGTCATTAGCAATTACCGGCCAATATCAATACTGCCAGTGTTTTCTAAAATACTCGAGCGTATAATGAATACCAGACTAACAAAATATTTAGAAGAGTGTAAACTATTATCTGATCGGCAGTTTGGGTTTCGTAAGAATAGGTCGACCTGTGATGCAGTTACTGAGCTGACTAGCCATGTGTCTGAAGTGTTGGATTCTGGGGATAAGTGTCTTGCCATCTTCTTAGATATCGCAAAAGCATTTGACACGATTCCGGCGGATATTCTTATTAAAAAGTTAGAAGCCCTTGGCATTCGCGGTTTGCAGCTACAGCTATTCAGCGACTATCTTTCCAACCGAACTCAATGTGTCAAAATTGGAGATACCCTTAGTACCCCAGAAACCATAAGCTATGGTGTGCCACAGGGCAGTATCGTTGGGCCTACTCTGTTTCTAGGTTACATAAATGAACTCTGCAATTTGTCACTAATCAATGGAAAAATATTTACGTTCGCTGACGATACAGCTGTTATATTTCATGGAAAAACATGGGATGAGGTTTTTTACCTTGCTCAAATTGGGTTCAATAAGTTAAACTTATTGTTGCATAAACACACATTAAGCCTCAATGCAGATAAAACTAATATAATGGCCTTTTCCATAAGAAATCACACTCTACTTACCACCTTCACATTTAAGCTTGATCGCCCACTCTTTTGAATATCTTCTGTGTTCAGAAAATAATTGCAGGTGTAATAAATTGGAACGAGTAAGCAGGATCCGGTATTTAGGTGTCATTGTCGACAATAACCTTAGTTTCCAACCACACATAAGTGCACTATCTGGCAGAGTTCGTAAACTAATCGCAGTTTTTAAAAATATTCGGCACGTGGCAGACAAAAAACTTTTAAAAAATGTGTACCTGACTCTCTGTCAGTCTCTTCTTATTTACTGCATCGAGGCTTGGGGAAGTGCCGCAAAAACTCACTTAGCTACTTTAGAGAAAGCTCAACGAGCTATTTTAAAGGTCAGCCACTTTTAACCTTTCAGGTATCCTACTACAGAGCTCTACAGAGTTACAGGCGTACTTACAGTGAGACAGCTATTCATACTCCGTATTATTTTAAGACAACACAAGCGCTCTCATCCTACTAATGAGCAGAACCTCGACCATAACCTTACAAAACGGCGTAGAGACATAGTGTTTGCAGTACCCCGATGCAAAACTTACTTCAGGCAAAGATTTTCCCCCTTTATCAGTAACTATTTGTACAACAAACTATCAGAAATCAAGGAACTACACACACTTAATTTACATGAACTTAAAAAAACTGTAACCAATTTACTACTAAAGTTAACATACTGCGAAACTGAGAACCTATTCTCAGTCATAAAACTAAGTTAGAGTAAAACATCATCCAAACACATAATTAACTCACGCGCATACACCCTCTCACACATTCACTTACACATACACACCCTCACTTTCACACGCCACCCACCCTTACACACACACACACACACACCCTCACTTACACACACACCCTCGTTTATTTTATTATTTTCATATTTTTAATTATTTTTCTTTCTTTGATTGTTATATTTGCATATCGTAAATTGATGTAAATAGTCAAATAGATTTAGCACATTCTCTAGGAATAAAACCGATATCAAAGCTTATCTAGGGAGAGTACAGACCTCTGAAGTACAAGCTACAAGCTTAGTTTGGAGATCTGAAGCTCGTCAACTTAATGTTTATATATAATTTTGTTTTTACCTATGTTCTTGTATGTACTATTTAACGTTAAGTGCGATTGTAATAATTAATTTGCTTACAATAAATATTCTTATTCTTATTATTAGCAGTTTCAAGTTCCGATCCCGTTATTACATAAATTACCGGATAAAACACCCTATGTATTATTCCCATATCTCATATATGGTACTATGTACCAAATTTCATCCAGATCAGTTCAGTAATTGTTGCCTTATAGATTAACAAACATCCATCGCATCCAAACTTCCACAGTTCTAATATTAGTAGGATGTACTCGCATGTATGTTGATGTTTTTATGACCTTATGTATTTATTTGGTTTGTTTTGTTGTCCAGGCATCGAGCTGGACGTCCGCCGCTACATCACCGCTCTCCTCGCGGCGCTGCACCTCGCCAACGTCACCAGTCAGCAGAAACAACAAGAGGAGAAGGAGGCACAACCGCAGAACAAAGAAGCCGACCCAGCCCCCACCGACCCTCAAACACCCCCCAAAAACCCGCAAGAATCATCCCCCACCACCGCCAACAAGGTGAAGTCCACACCTGAATCCAAATCTATGGACGATGATTCTACTAACTAAACTATTTTATAGATTTAATAATTATATTATAATTAAAAGCCACAATGGATGTACACAGGCGGTATCACCATTGTTCTGGTTTTAGGTGTAAGCATGTATTTAAATAAGCAGTAAGACTGTCTGATAAGTCTTGAATTTTGATGTATTTACGCCTTTTATATTGGATACATGGATATTTTTATAGCAGTGATGCACTATTAATGGAAAATATAGCTATATCTACGAAGATTTTTGGTATTTTATTATGATAACTTGAACCCCAATCAGGTAGGTCATTTGCTAAACAAGTTTTTTTCCCCGTTTGGATTCTACCGGCCCAGTGTGAGTGACACGATGGATATACCACCGTAATGTTGCAATTACCGTCAGTTTACAATATAACGCGTGAGATTATAAACCCACATTACTTAGGTTAGTCAATAATCTAATACCTAGCTTGTAACCCACCGTTTTTTGCAATTTTACGGTGACTGATAAATGCGACTGTCAAATGGACCGGCCTAACCACAAACAACAATTTAGGGCGTTTCTTACATACGCGTACGCGGTCTTCGCGGCGTATAACCGGCCGCAGCGTCTGAGGGGGGGGGGGGGGGGGCACTCGTCAGATAGCGGACCACCCAAAGCTTGGTTTGGGATATTCCCTTTCCACGCACACTTCTTTGGCGCATTGCACATGTAAGAATAGTTTTTGAAGTAAATTTGGTGCACCACAGACAGATTTTTCGAGGGCTGTGAATTGAGTTCTAGCGTCACGCTCGGGAATGATAAGAAATTTTCGGCTGAACTCGGGACCATGGCCATAGGCCATCTAGAAATGCGAAAGCATTTCCCATTGACTATCTCTGACCATGACCACGGCCACGCCCTCCGGTTTCACCCGCGTAGTTTCCAAAGTGAGCTATCAAGTTCGGAGTTCTAAGTTTTCACTTCTTTCGGCAGTTCCTATGACTGCAATTTCTTTTTACTCATACATTAGCTTATGAGTTTCTCATCACCATGCCTGGAACGGTGTAGGAAAATATTGTGAGGAAACTGGCCTGTTCAATTGACGCGTTTTGCGTTTTGAGGACATGTGTCATCCGCCAATCTGCACTTAGCCAGCATGGTGGACTATGGTCTTGATTCTCTCCTTGCGAAAGAAGGCCCCGGTTCCCAGCACTGGGAACGTAAAGTGGGACTCCTTAGCCCTAATGAGTAAATGGGCACAAGCACAAGTTACCTTTGTATCCTCTGTTTTATAGATCATGGGTAAGAAAATAACATCAAGATTTCTCGAATATTTCGAGTTAGGTACACAGAAAGGTTTTTAAGAACAATTTTAAGCAAAGAACAAAACAGATTTAGTTTCTTTATGCATTTATTAATCTAAAAATCGATTATTAAAACTACCAGAAGCGTATATCTATACTAACCGTCGCCGTATCTATAAACGTTACAAATGTCTTCGAATCAATTCTTAGGCCCGAGAATATTCCACTAGGTATCTTAGATATGAGTTGATATGGTGATAGGGGGAGTACTGTGAGGTCATCACCCGATTAAATACGTTAGTGGCGTCGATTTTGTACAATTTATGACTAAAATGCATCCGGGATTGAGTTAGCAATACCTACTATATACTATAACAGTTTTTTATCAGAAATAGTTTTGCATTGTACCCGCGTCTCGATCATCTCGCGTCGAGTGATTTTCGGTCGAAGCGACAAGCGACGGCTTACGATGGAGCGTACATACCTAGAAGACACTGTGACTTTCGATTTGTAGACACCTAGGTTATATCCATCAGGAAAAACCCACTCTTGCAACACAACACCACGGCTGATGATACTTAGATGTTCTTATTACGAAATTGGGGTCAAACCTTTTGGTTTGAGTTGTTAGAACGTCAACCATGAAACGATGTCGCTTTATGGAGAGCAGTCAGAAGGGTAAAATAGTATTAGATCATGCAGGTGTGGTACCTATTAGATTTTGCCCCTAACGATTGACTATTACAAAGTACATAATATGTTCAGCAATCCTGTGGTTAAAATTTTGATTGGTCTTCTGAATTTCTCTGACATCATCATCATCATCACCCACTGCTGGCATCACAGAAATCTAAATAATAAGGTAATAGAAATGGCATAACTCTCAAATTACTTGCAAAACGCTTGTCGCCACATTTCCCCTACCCCCGCGATCACTACTACATGCGCGTAGTATTCAAATAGAGCTCCACTCACACACCAATAGCTGCACATTATCAACCTGGGTCTGTGATTGCACCACACACATCCATAAACGCTTATCAGTGAACCTACTAATACATTGAAAAATAAACAATTTTTCACATATACGCTAGTGCTTGACAAAAATTAAAACATATCGATATTTCAATGTACGGTCCAATTTTAACATTCAATAAAGGTAATTATTGATTTCATTAATTAGGTGTATTACACTACAACAAAGTCAATATGCCTACCTATAAAATAAGTGAGTCACATGGGGTATACTATTGTTTCGAAAACTGAACTATGTAATTCTGACACCACATGGGCTTAGGTATAGTTGAAGAACAAACCTTTGTTGTTGTATATTTTGTACATCGAGCAACTCGATCTTCCGCGCAAGCACGGAAGGGAATTAGCCTTTGCTAAAAATTATTGTTCAAATCTTTCTGTCATTTCTTGCGGGAGGGGAGAGTTGCACACTAGCGTAAAGCCGCACTATTACATACAAAACATACCTGTACCGATCCATTGCCGACCATACTCACACAGCCAAATCACTAACACATAAAAAATAAAGCACCATTCACAAATCTAGCCCCGCCCTCAGTGTATTCCACGCCACAGTATATTATCAAACTCCATGGTCTACGCGGACTTGTACTTTGACAGAGGGGAAACGCTGTGTATGCCTACTCCCTTCCGTGTTGCTCGCTGATTTTGAATGAAAACTAATAAAGTCTTAAAAATAAAAGCTTACAATAGATAAATACTGCCTCAGTTATCTTAATATTTATTTTTGCACGGACGAACAATCGCGCGTTATAGCCAGTATGTATATACTTTTGTTAATAATTAATGAATTATGAAGTAATGTTTACCGCGAATTAAAATATTGTACGTACGGGTGTAATGTTAATTGCGTACAATTTTTTTATCGATTTATTATGTTACTTTATCGATAAAACTATGTAAAATTTAAAATAAAATTTTCATCGTTTATTTTTGGGAAAGTAAAATTGGACCGTCACAGCACTAACTCACAATCGCTACCTGCGGTTGTACCATGGAAGATTAGAGGTTATGACGATACCTTTAAGTTTACATTACATTGCTGTTTATGCTTGTACCACTTTAGATGTTAATTAATGTATGCAGCAATGGTATGCAAAATGACGATCACACCAAAAATTTATAACTATCATAGTGAATCATTGGGCTCCGTTTATTTTATTAAAAAATACAATTAAAATAAAATAAAATACCTATCAGTGAAATGTAATCTCATTATTGGTATAATTGCAAGTTGTGGAAGAACTTCCACAGTTGTTTATGCTGCATAACACAAGTTTTTAAAGATGATTCACGCCTGCCGGTTCGAACAAGACTAAACTACAATTCGAGCACTGGTGGCCTACAAGTCACCTGTGCGGCGACATTGTCACGCGGTCATGCGACTTCTAGTACCTTATTATTTAGATTTCTGTGGCTGGCATAGATATATTTATGCCATTTGAGTTCAGGTTGTAGGTACCAGTGATATCAACGATCGCACTGTTTTTAGGGTTCCGTACCCAAAGGGTAAAAACGGAACTCTAGTGCTGAGACTTGGCTGTCCGTCCGTCCGTCTGTGTCCAGGCAGTATCTCAAGAACGGTGATAGCTAGACAGTTGACATTTTCACAGATGATGTATTTCTATATTGCCGCTATAACAACAGATACTAAAAATCAAATAAATATTTAACGGGGGCTCCCATACAATAAACTTGATTTTTAACGTTTCTTGCTTGATTAGTCCGTTCAAAACAAACTTGATGGCGCCACTAGTACAATAAAACGCGCATTCGACTTCATCGTTAAAATCGTATGCTAAAATCAAAATTTTAGAAAAAATTCTGTCGAAACTGCGATGGTTTATGTATACGGAATTCAAATAAAGCCAGAGGTTTTTACCGTTTATTTGCTAATGGTACGGAACCCTTCGTGCGGGAGTCCCGAACTCGCACTTGACCACTTTTATTTCTATAGTGATATCCAGTACGACAATTTAAAGTCGAACATTATGGTAGCGCTTAGTTGAAAATGCCACTACAGTCACTAATTGTAAAACTGGGCGAGACCTATCAGGTACATTCAAATTAAGTACGTCAAGTACATTCGCCTAACTGATATGACTGATCGCCCAAACTCGAGGAGTTAGTGGAAAAAGAGTGAGGCAATGGACAACGACACGAACAACCAGGTCCAATTAGAGAAAAATGACTGATACATTATTTGCTTAGCTTCGGTATTCGTTTAGAGCTGTGCCAGTGCATCCTCACTCGCTCAAGGTCGCGCGGTTTTAGCCTACAGCTAGACCGTTCCTTCCAGGAAACAACGCTACAAAGCAAACGCGCTAGACAGGGACAGAGTTACGCGTTAGAAGAGAGCGTAGATGGTGAGTTGAAAATCGCGACAGGAATTGAGCGCTAATGCGAGCTGAATTGAACTTTGTTGTGTCCCAGCAACAGTCGCTATTTATATAATTGTTTTCGGTAAGTGAAGCTTCTGTACTAATATTTATTCTGTGGCTATGCACTGAATATATTTTACAGCTGTTGTAATACATAGTATTTTCAATGAGAACAAAATCGACACCACTCGTACTGAACAGCTCTTCACTTGTCTTGAGTGCAAGAGATATTTATTCGTTCGTCTCGCTTATTCTTATATGATCTCAAGTAAACAGCCGCCTTCAATCGCCAACTGAAATGGTCGTGGGTTTTTTATTGCTCTCTCACTCTTTACTTCTTAAAAAAATTGAGAGATAACAATATTAACGCCAATACCAGTTTAATTTGGCAGTAGACCTCCGCGTCACTGGACTACTTCAGGTTACACATACAAAGTATACATTTAATTCAATATCCTTGCAAGTATTCGGATCAAACACAGTTAATTTGTAATATCTCATCAAATATTAAACTACAATGATAAATTTTAAAAATACATCAATATAAAAATGTCTACACCGTATCCGAAAATACAAAAACATGCGTATTTTGGCACACCTGTGTCACTGAGGAAATTGCTTTCTAAAATCAATATTATTACTCCATTCAATTCAATGTTTATCACAAGATTTTAAATGAATAGCAGCGTCATTGATGACGTCATTGGATTGCGATGATATATAAAAGTAATATTAAATTATCGCACAATACAATCTTATTCAACGTTATTAATGAAGCATTACACAGCTATGTTTATTTAATTTTTTTTGTTGCCCTGAATATATAAAGTTTTTAAGTGCACAGTTCAGGAATAGATACTTTGACACTTATATTCATGAAATTAATGTAAAATGTTAATTATAAACTGGGTCGAAGTCCTTGCTTATCCTAGTTAAAGCACGTAATATTGTTGGTGTACATGACTGTAAGTTGCATGTATAAATTGATTACAAATATCCATAACACAAAGACAACCAGAGCAAATCTTCCTAAATTATTGTTTCCTGAATTGTGAACTTAAATATAAATCAAAATGAACCCTATATCAGGAGCAACAAGACTGCTGACCAGTGTTTTCGCGAAGCGCTATGGTGACTAAAGGCCGTTACACGCGAAAGTAAGCTGACTTGCGCAAGTAAGTTAGTTGACTTGCGCAAGTAAGTTGGTATCAATTAAACAGCGCATCAACACGCCCCACTACCACCTAACTAAAACGGTTTTGGTTATGTTATTGGTATCTCTTAAATATCAAGCGAAAAGAAAGTGAGGGCAATATCAGAACCATAAAAACTCTTCCTATTCACTGAAAGAGTTAGTACTTAGGTGAAAAATAGCACATACTTACTATTTTTGTATTATTATTCTAGATAGTGGTCATGAAATATTATGTTGCATTTCTGTAGGTATGTTTTTTTTTAAATTGATTAGTAATTTAAATTGTTTAACTTGTGAATTTTTTTTTTAATAAATTATCTGTACCATTTTAATAAGGCGGTAGAAACTCGATAAACGACATTAGTCCGAAGTATGCATGTATCCGATGAATTAATAAAATAGCTAAATTACCTCATGTGCTTCGGAATTTAGCCAGAAATAGGTAAAATATTATATTATCCTATTGTACCATAATAATACATGTATATAGAAATTACGAAGTTTTTAATAATAATTAATTACTAGCACTGAACATAATACATTTCACAAATCAAATAAAAATTATATTTTGCTCTTTATTAAGTACAAGCTGTTTTTCTAAGATACATACAACAAAAAGTAACTCAGTGTTGTGCTCTAGGTAATTAATTAACTTAAAATAAGATTATGACTAAAACAATGGTTTTTATATAATTTTGATCAATACGATTCATTGAGAATACTGACGTAAGTACATAAAAAATAAATTATAATTATTACGTAGAATTATTGAAACAATTGCCTATTAGTCGAGAGAAAACAGACACGTATGTATTTAATTTTTGGTAAAATGGGTCTTGATGAACCACAGGACAAGATGTTTTCAATCTGATGTTTTTAGAATGTCACATGAATACAACCTGATAAAAGTTTTTATTTGCTCCAAAGGTGGCGTTAAGGTTTCATATCTTTAAAGAAATGTGATAAGTGCCATCTGCCCCTAACGGTTTGCCTGGAAGAAATCACTATTAACGAGCGCCATTTATGGCTGTATTTCATTCCTGGACGTCTACTCTAATTCAACGAAAACGTAATTTCGAAATAAACTCGCGATTTTCTAACTCCGATTCTACTTCGATCCATCGTTTTGTCTGTTTAAATGTTCTAAGCCTACTCTAATTAGAGTATGGTTAGAATATTTAAACGTCAAACAATGTTGTATCGGACGAAACGAAGTAGAACAAGAGTAGGAAAGTCGCGAGTTTTTTTTCGAAATTTCGTTTTCGTAGAAACAGAGTAGACGTCCTGGTGTGCATAATAAAGTGTTTCTATCTGTCTACGTGTCATTCTAAAAACACCTTATTGCAATTAAGTCCATCTCCAAAAGAGTCAAATGAATAAAAACTAAATTTAGATAAATCCCATACACATTTTCGTGTTATTCAAAATAATAAATAATTAGTCGATAATTTTATTATCAATTAAAATGGAAATGAAAGAAGAGAAACAGGTTGAAAGGATAGGAATAAAATAAGCTAAAGTTATGGATGGAAGAAGCCCCAAAATTTACATGCAATCACTTTAATACTTGAGTCTGAATACTAACGCAATATTTAATTATTATAAATTGCGCAAGATGATTTGATTCAAACTTCGCTTTCTACAAGAACGAAAACAAAACATGATCGCAGGCGCCATGTTGTATTTTGTGCCAGTATGTACTGGGACAATCTCGAGCCAAGAACAATTGTTTTAAGGTTATGCAAAAGCGAGAGTATACATAACAAAATGGCGTCCATGATCACGTGTGGTCAAGTCAAGAGTAGACGAGGATTAGGTACATCGAGGTTCATACTTAGACGATAATAAGAGTTTAATAGGGTTAGGGGAATCTTTCGAGTACGAATGACAGTGGATTTATCTAAATCGGGGGGAAGCGTTATCGTGAGTCTTCGTGGGAGGCAGGCGTCCGTCCTGGCGTCTATCCGAGCCCGTGGTCTTCGAAGAATCCCTGCGGCGTCTCCTCCTGCAACAAGGGTCATCACTGAGCCAGAGCCGCTCGTGGCCGTGTTAGACCGAGCCATCGCTTTTCGGCGAACATTCATTTATACACTAAACATTTTCCATTATACAAACTCTTTCGAACTGGTCACACATTCGTATCGTAAAATCAGTACCTTTTACCGTGGCTGCTTCTAAAAAAATATCTAAATTTTAATTTTAATAAAGGGTTTCCGAATCTGAGTTTTAGTACCTACTTGATTGAAATTTATTTCAAGTGGAAATTATATTTAAGTGCATACTTATGTCACGTCTAAGGAATGAGAGTTCTGCATAAGCAGAGCACCTAGAGTCCAAAAAACACAAGTACTCGGTGCCAGTGATATTTTTTTTTGTTTTGTTAAAACATTGTTAACTATTAAATAATTATTTCATCAACAATTTTGTCTTCTAGAAACAAATATGCTTGCATGAAACGAAGCGGCGTATTGGACTTCCTATTAAGTCACGTAGCTCGCGCAAAACATCACCGTGAACGTTGATAGAGCATAGAATAGATAATTATAATATTTAAATTCCTTAAATTAAATAAAGATGCTTGTTCGGGAATATGATGTTCAAGAGTTTAATGAGAAATGTTGTTCAAATTATCTGGATATAACGATATTTATAACGATATAACTTTACGGATATAACGATGTTTATGTTAAACACTTCGACCAATTTTTAAGTTTTTATATTTGATAAGATTGAGTAGTATTATTACACTATATTTCAATAAAAGCACTTTTTAAAATTGTTATTTACGCATTTTTTTTATCTGCTCATACCTAATATTACTATCACCATTATCTAAGTCTAGAATAAAAAAATAAATAATCATGAATTTACTTTATTTTTTATCATTAAAACATAGAAAACAATGGCAATGTGATGTAGATATACTTAATAGGTATAAACATTATTGCACAGTATAATGTGCATTTAAACTATTAATTACTTTTTATATAAAATGTTTAAGATGACAAAAATCACATTAACCTTACACTAGTATCATTTTACACTTTCGTGATTTTCTTCCGATTGTTGTATCAAGAAGTATGAAATGCAATTTAGGAATGCAAGCTTCAGGTATTAATATTTAATGTATGCATACAAATATAAACCTTATGCTCATAGTAATTCGGAATTAGATAATTATAAAACGAAGTATAAAATATAAAAAAAAACAACAAAACACAAACAGAACTCTGGGATATTTATAAATGTACAAAGTTTTAGTTAGTCCTGATCGATCATATTCGATGTTTGGTCCACTTTGGTCAGAATATTTTTGTTTCGTAAACTTCCCTTACTAAGTATTAACTATGACAGCTAAAATAAAGTATGCGAGCTTTTAAAAAAATAATACATTTAGCTAATACTCAAAGTTTGAATTTCTACCTAATTTCGATCAGAATACTAACATAATTTCTAGTGTGACAGTTCTCAAGTTATCATAACCACTATCATATTAGATGACGACACAACATTTAACAAAGTAAAAAAATATAAAAAAAAAGTTTATAAAAAATTTCGCACCAAATTTGTGTCATGTTTTAGATGTCAAACTTAGTCTAGGGTAAAATGGATAAAAATATGTTTTTTCCGTCGTTAGCGTCGGAGTCCCCGAGTGCGGAGGCGCTGCGCAGCCGCCGCCGGGGCTCACAGGAGCCCTACCTCCCGCAGGGCCGCGTCCACTGTCTCGTCCTATTGATACAAGCCACCACCCATAAGCATGCGCTCAATTCGTGAAACTGTTGTTTCACAAACTTTCTTAATCACTTATTAGGTTAACCTAACTTTTATAACAGTTTATAAATTGTTAATAACAGTAGTATCACTTGTTACATATAAACCATTCCTTGTCACCAGGTCACATTTAACGTGAAACGATTAGCATGCTGTTAATAAGCGCCCAAGTCGAGGTGAGACCACACCAAAGAGTATTATGGTACGAATAGCTTTCAGCACACGATTCCGATTGATATTATATATTACTGAGGATCGACCATAGCATGAGCTTCCTTCAACAAAACAATATTTTTTACTCTTTCTAAGTTTCTAATACGTCGGTACAGAGTACTGATTCTGAACGTAATCCGAAAGGCTCAAATTCGGAATGACAATCCTTGTCTCTGTCTTTCTAAACGGTTATGAGAAAGACGGAGAGGTTTGATTCCATGTCGACAATTGAGATCAAACCGACTAGGTCCAGAATCACTACGCAGGTCATATACAAAGCTGATCAATGGGTCAACACATAAAGCTATCAGGCTCCCATTGTACAAGCTTTGCTTGGTTTCGGCTAGATGGTGTTCTGTGAAAATATGACAACGAATATTTTAATATTTTTTCTGTTTTCGATTTGGACAACCTGTACCTATATACTCATGCTACGGCAGCGAAGGAGAGGGGTCATGCAAGAAAACAGAATTTTCCTTCAAATAAAATGTATTTCGATAACCCATATAAATGCATGAACAGCCAGACCATTACCACATAACGAGTTTTCCTAACTGTCTACATGACATCTGTGTAGTATTAATTTTTTTACTTCGGTTCAATTTCAAAACAAAAAGATCTTAGCAGTTAGGTTTTTTTAGGATTTAGAAATTTTAGACAGTCTTAGCTGGAATACTAGGGTAAACTATTTCAGTGAACTAGCTTGCCAATGAAGGGTTTTGAGAGCGACAGACGAACGCAAAAACGTTTTAAAAATGGTTCTCAATTACGCCACAGTTGCGGGAATATTGCTAGCGAAGTTTGAAAAGAATACTATCTTAAACTTACTAATTTGATTTCAATGTTAATGAATTTGATATATTTTTTCATCCGTCTGCCACTAATTCTGAAAATGCCTCATTGTCGATTGCCAACAGACACTGCAACTCAACCAGCATGATACTACAGAGATACCATATTCGAAACGTCAGGAAAAAATCAAAGAACATTGTTTTACACCTAAATCATAATCTGAGCAATTAAAAGGTAGACACATAATAAAATCATTGAGCAAATTGAGACACTAGAATAGTACCAGCCACATAAAAATGAGCAAAAATAAGTAACCCAAAGTAAAACATCGCCATAAAGTAAAAACAATGTCCTTTATACAATTCATATTTTATAATAAAACTACACAAATATAAAGCCAACGATATACACAAATAATACACGATTTTTATATTGTTTCGTATGACTTAAAATATCTATAAATAATAATTATCAACTGGAGATAAATCTAAAGATTTAGGTTGTTCTAGGAATTAAATATGCTTTAAATTACTTGGTTAATGATAAAGTTATTGAGTATTTTGGTCATGTTACTCTGAGAGAAAGAAGAAATACAAAGAGTAAAGTGTATAAAGATGCAAAATAATTTTACAAAACTATTAAAAACGAAGTGGAAACATTATGAGTGTCATGCATAAACCAGGCGAAAATAAAGGCAAAGCGTAAGCACGAGACATACATTGAAAGGACTCATAATCACTGTCATTATACTTAGATAATTAATTAGTTATCACTGCACAACTCGCTGTTTAAGAATTTGAATACCCGTAACAGCAAATGATGTCAGAAAGAGTGTTGTAATATTTTAGGGTGGTCTTTTAGTTCACCTATTATTATTTTATTCTCTAAAATGACGTAACTATCAAACTGCGTGGCGATGAATGATGATGAATCCCAACACTACGGAACAGTAAAACTTATAGCATAATACATAGATCATTATAAGGTAATCCAGGGTTGTGCAAGGTGTCAGTGCAATAATCCCTCGTTCAAGTCCTGACCGCCACCAGTGCATGCATTTCACACCAAAACAAGAGGATTAATTAGCAGAGTGCAGGTATATCATTTTACAGAAGGAAGGTTTTTATAGTGAGCATTTAAAAAGCGTAGATTGAGTGGGCACTATTTTTCTACGGTATTTGATTAGTCGTGTGATATGTTAGTAATTTTTAAAAATGTATTTTATACTTATTAGATTCTTATAATCTGTCAGAGGCACTAATAAAGCTTCTAAGACTCAATAAATGTCTTAGTTTTCACTAATTACTCTTATAATTACATATTTCGAATCGATAAAATTGAAAAGGATAAAATTTATAAATAAGTTATGTTATAATTGTAACATAACTGATATGTAAGAGTTTCAGTGCTAGAAAATACACCTAAAGAAGGCAGTGTTCCTATTAGCATAACAATATTTATTCTAATACAATGAAAAGGCACTACTGAGGCCACTGTCCTATCTTATTTACTGGTCCACATTATTTACGAAGTTAATTATGTAATACAACTATTAATAGACAATCACTAAGACAAAATTTAATATTATAATATCATGTTCACAATCAATTTTTCATTGTTAGGGTCAGATTCGAGATTTTTAATTTTCAAAGAAATTGATTCATAGGTAATAAATATCATTTATATGTTCCCTCGCAAAAAGCATCCTAAATGCAATTCTGTGGTACTGTTGAACGTTACAACAAAACTAAAATTAATATTACACCAATTTTCTTTAAGTAGACATAATTAACAAGACCTAACAAAATCAAGACCCCTATTGCGATGATTTCTGGATTTAACCCTAGAAAGATAACCTATGTCGACACGACGTAATCAATTTCGAAAAATCTAAATGATAGGGAATCAGACTGCGTCAAAAGTACAGTCCGCGAGGTATAAGCTGAGCTTTGCATTAGTGTGAGTGATCACCAAAAGTACAGTCAGACGCAGGACGCTGTGACCATGTTCTCTTAATAAGGTGTCAATTTTATATTCAATAAATCGTTGTTTATTATGCAGTATCAATTGTATATTGGTATAAACGATAGGCCTGCCCTGAATACGGTATTCGGAAATTTTAAGTAAATAAAGTTATACGTAGGTGACGGATCTCATGCTTTTCCATTAAATTTTTTCTGTTATTCTCTGTCCTTGACCATTTGAATCCTAAAAGAGATACTTCTTTTCGCAATGACCATATTGATCCTGGATAGTTAATGTCAGCTTGTTGTTTAAGAGTTTGTTGTCTGACTGTACTTTTGGTAATAGATGCGTATGCATGTGATCACTCACACTAATGCAAAGCTCAGCTTATACCTCGCGGACTGTACGTCATTCTAATTAGTCCGTCACGACAGCCAGATCATGGAAAAATATGGGACACGTTTTTCACAATACCAAAAAATCGACAGATATGTAGATCATCAAACTTCCACAGTGGTCGTAACGTCACTTGAGGGTAAAAATCGTACCCACGAGTGACGTCATGCGAAACTTCTAAGCACTGTATCTTTATCTTTTTTTGTTTGTGAAACAAAAGAAAAAATATGTGTACAATATTTTTTAGCAATCCAACTGACTGCCTAATTAGTATTTTTGAGGATTGTACCCTATTCTTCGTTATTACTCAACACAGCATTGGCCGTTCTTGCAGGAGTACTGAAGTTGCGTAGAGATGTGCAATACTTCCTTTAACATACAGCTGCCATACGTTGAAGTGACGTGTATCGTTTATCTTTAGCGTATTGCATAATATAGTTATCTGTCTAGGGTTAACTGCTGTTCAAAATTTCCCGCGCCACTATTGTGAATCATAACTACCCGCTTAAAGTTTATAGTTGTGGTACAAAAAATGATGAGCAACAATTGCCGCGCAAAATGATCACAATATGAGTCAACGGTATAGGCAAGTACAATACACTCTGAAATTCATCTACTTTCCACACAATATCGACATACCTTTTCTATGGTTTGAACTAAATTATTTGGTCAGTAAAATGGAGGAGACAGAATTAAAATTTTCTCATGCCCTTCTCGGTTATTGGGAATTTGGAGGATAAGTTTAGCATAAAGCACTCTCAAAAACCAAAAAGTGTAATATTATTACTCTCTCAACAAGATTATTGTTATGAATATGTTCATAGCTTGCCATGATGATTGTATTATTTATTTTTGAACATCTTCAAAAAAAGGAGGGTATTTCTTTTGTGTGTATGTTAAGCGATAGCTCTGACTATTGTGAATCGGTACTATTATGATTTTGGTTGGTAGGCCATACTTCAGAGGTAAGTCCCATATACATTTTATCGAAATTGGTAGAGATGTTTTTGTAATATGTCACAACATAAATAAAAATTGGCAGTCATAGGGATTGCTGATAGAAGTGAAAACTTGTAACTCAGAATTTGAAAGGAAACTACGCGGGTGAATCCGGAGGGCGCTGCAAGCATAAGCAAGCTGCGTAAGCATGGCCCTCTAGATTAGTCTTCTAAGCATGGCCATCTACAAATGCGAAAAATCACAAGTTTTTTTTTTTACAATTTCACCCGAATATTTCTTTAATTTACGAGCGTGACGATGAGTTTCATTCACAGCCCGCGAAAAATCTGTGTGTGGTGCGCCAAAAGAAATGTTCACTTCAAAAATACATCCATCGACGATATTTCGTTTGTTATAAATTTTATTAAAATGAGTATAGGGTGTGAGTTTCATTTTTAAATTGAAGTCGGTTGGTTCATTTTCCAGATAATAATAAACAATTAGTATTAAAATAGATAATGACGCGACGATCAATATGCATCTAACAGTTAGCAACACGCCTGACAAACAACACAACGGTACACAGATATGTGATTTATTCCCGAGTCAACACTTCAATAGAACCCCAATTGCAAAAACCTTTGTTTAAAATATAAATCACACATAAATAAAGGCCCTATTGACTAAAACAGTTTTCTCGTAACTCTCAATCCTTAAATAATAGTTTTGAGAACTACTTGACAGATACTTGATACTTTAATTTTTCGTTTTTCTTACGACTTTTTAGTTTTTGAGATGTTGCTGTATGGTGGGACCCAACAAAGAGTTCTAGAGTTCTGCAGTTGGCAACTATAAAAAATGTAATCCACAAAAATAATACCGTTACTAAAATAATACCGAATAATATCCGTTACTAAAATAATACCGTATAATATCCGTTACTAAAAGAATACCGTATAACATCCGTTTAGAAATTCAACGTAAACTAATTCGCGGGCAAACACTAATCACACTAATATTATAAAGGCCAGTGTTTATGTCTGAAATGGCTAAACTATGTCTTCGTTAATTTGAGTGAATGAAAATAAATATGCAGTAAGTTACCTGGATTATACACATAGGCTACTTTTTAGGGTTCCGTAAAACGTAAAAACGGAACCCTTATAGATTCGTCATGTCTGTCTGTCTGTCTGTCTGTCTGTCTGTCTGTCTGTCTGTCTGTCCGTCCGTATGTCACAGCCACTTTTTGCCGAAACTATGAGAACTACACTGTTGAAAGTTGGTGAGTAGATGTATTCTGTGAACCGCATTAGGATTTGAACAAAAAAATTAAAAAAAAAGAAAAATTAGGGTTGCCCCCCATACTGAGAACTGAAACTCAAAAATTTTTTTTTCATCAAACCTACACGTGTGGGATGTCTATCGATAGGTCTTCAAAAATGATGTTAAGGTTTCTAAAATCATTTTCCTCTACACTGAATAATTTGCGCGAGAGACACTTCCAAAGTCGTAAAATGTGTGTCCCCCCCCCTCTAACTTCTAAAGTACGAGAATGAAAAATCTAAAAAAAATATATGTTGTACATTACCATGTAAACTACCAACGAAAATTAGTTTGAGCTCGATCTGATGAGTACTTTTTTTTTAGTACGTCATAAATACACTATTATTGAAACTTCGATCAAAGTTACAACGAACTACAAGAACTATGTGTACTATGTATATTATGTTACTTGCTGCAACGGAACCCTTCATGGGCGACTCCAACTCGCACTTGACCACTTTATTATCCCATTAAAGTCAATTATTAATACACCATGGGGCGCAGATTTTGATCTGATTTTAACTTGCTACTAGTATTATAAAACATGAATTATAAGTTTATTTACGATCGATTATAATGAATAATTTATGTTAGGTAATGATAATAAACATTTAATAAAATCGAAAATTACAAGCAATTTTACAACAATTTAAGTAAATTTTAACTATAACACAAGTACAAAACAATAACAAAAACTAATTTTAACAGAACAAAACATAGCCTGTGTTTTCCAGGTAATTCAGGTACTTACTGCATAATATTTAATATCATTCTAATCCATTCAACCATTATGATAGGATAGAAATCGATAAACAGTTGGGACGCTCTTTTCGAGCAACAAACTAACCAATTTCCAATGAAACTTCAATGAAACTTTAATAGTCTGTGAAACTAGGTCTGAAAACAGTTGACAATGTCAGGGAGCATAATTTGGTCTCACTAGTCCCCACCGTGGATGGTATACAGACACTTTTTTGCTTCTGTTATGAAGGATAGATAGTCCCTCGATAAGAAAAACCTCGATAAGTTCCAGTGTAAACGCAAACTTTTTGAATAAACAAATTGGTATGCAGTACTCTAGATCCCTTGCTGCCCGGCCCTTGTATCGCCTAACTAAATCGGCTATGGCTTTACTATTGTTGTCTCTATCGTTTCAAGCAAAACGAAAAGAGAGAACAATATCAAAGCTAAGACAGTTTTAGTTAGGCGGTAGACCCTCTGCGCTTCTACCGCCTAACGAAAAACGCTTTAGACATTGCTGTCTCTTTTCTTCTCGCTTGAAATGAAAGAGACGGCAATGCCAAAGTGTCAAAGCGTTTTTAGTTAGGCGGTATACCCTCGGGTAGCACCAGAATGCTGTATCGTTCAGACAAGCTCATTGTCCTGGCTACTGACCTCCTGGAGCAAGTCCTGGGCTGCGATGGCCTTCAGCACGTTCTTCTTGCTGGTCTCCTGCAGCTCGCCGCCGAGGACCAGCTCGTCGAGGATGAAGTACGCCTTCTCGAAGTTGAAGATTATATCCAGCTCGCACACCTGGAAATGTTAAGGAATGTTATAGTAGTTTTATATATTACTAGCGGCCCGTTCCGGCTTCGCTCGGACATAACCTTGACACTGCCTGCAGCGCCATCCGCCGGGCTTATTTGTGAATTTAAACTATCTTCGAATACACACACAAAAAAAACATTCAAATCGGTCCCGTCGTTTAGGAGTTCACTGTCAAATTATTAAATTACTAAAATGGCTATAAAAAAACAGGGGTTGGTGATAAAAGGGTAAAAATTTAGGGTTGTATGTATTTTTTAACGCCACATTATAAAAAAATAAAAACAAAAAAAATTGACAAAAAATTTAAAAAAAAAAATTTTGGTGTGAACAACCCCTAATACTCAGGGGTATGAAAAATAGCTAGTAGCCGATTCTCAGACCTACTGAATATGCATATAAAATTTGGTAAAAATCAGTAAAGCCGTTTCGGAGGAGTAAGGAAACAAACACTGTGACACGAGAATTTTATATATAAGATTTATTTATTTAATAATAGGCGAGCAGCATTAGCTGATATGCCAGTGTTGAAATATGTAACAAAATTATAGGTAATTGTCTGTTAAAATGATATTGTCCTTTGCTATCCATTTGTCAAGTTTTTTCTTGAAAGAGTTCCATGATTTTGCCGAAATAACATCCTCAGGCAACCTGTTCCAGTTGTAAACCACTCTGTTGCTGAGGATGTGATGTACAGTGTTTGTCAGTGATGGTGCATGGGATAACTGGGACTTATGACGCCAACTGTCTCTCTTATGCTCCTTCAATCTGTACAGGTTCCGTATGTGGGGGAGGTTATAAAATCCATTAATTATTTTAAATGTTTCGATCAAGTCTACCCGTAACCGTCTCTCTTCCAATGTATTGAGACGTAGGGCATTCAACCTGTCTGTGTAAGATTTACGTCGAAGGGCGTATGTCCATTTTGTCGCTTTATTAGCGTAGTAGTTTTACCTCAATTCAATTCAATTCAATTCAATCATTTATTTATCAATTTGGTACATGGGTACACTTTTGAACGTCAAATTACAGATATATAAGGATACACAATGTCAGATAAAACAACAAAAATTAAATGCAAACAAAACAGTAACAAATTATGAATACGGTGAAAATAAAATAAAATCTGAGATTAAATCAAAACTGAATAAAATTGTTACAATTCATTCAAATTTTCCAATGTCAAGTGTTTCCACGCCTTATTGTCCCCTAAAAAATCTTGTACTTTATAGTATGCTTTTTTAGTCAAAACTTTTTTGACTGCCAACTTAAAAGATTTGTCACTAAGACTAGTTAGGCAATCAGGTAACATATTATAAAACTGAATACAATTGCATCTGAATGATTTCTGAATTTTTGAGAGGCGTGTTCTGGGAACAATATACTTTAATTTATCTCTCGTATTATAATTGTGCGTATCACATTTCCTAGTAAAGCTATTACAATGCTTTCTGGCATACATTATGTTGTGGTAAATATAAAGACTTGGCATTGTTAAGATATTGATTGTTTTAAACAATTCTCTCAGGGATTCCCTGGGCCTCAACTTGTAAATGTACCTGATGGCTCGTTTTTGCAATACAAAAATAGATTTAAGAGCATCTGCAGCATTTCCCCACAGTAAGATTCCGTATGCCATTATAGAATGGAAATAGCTGAAGTACACCGTTTTTGCTGTAGCAACATCAGTCAGTTCTCTTATTTTACGGACTGCATATGCCGCTGAACTTAGTTTCCCCGCTAGCTCTTTAATATGCTCTCCCCATTGCAACTTGGCATCCAGTTTCAGGCCTAAAAATTTTGTTGCATTGGTGAAACGTAACTCCTCATTATCAATAATTACTGGATTTAAATAATTGTTTCTAGCTAGTGAAAACTTGACACAATTTGTCTTTTTCGAGTTTAATGCTAAACTATTTACACTAAACCAGGTCAGTGCCTTGTCCAGTGCAAAGCCTATGTCATCAGTATCAGTCGACTTCCTTTCAATATCAAACAGTAATGACGTGTCATCAGCGAACAACACAACTTTAGAAAAATTTTGCATAAGAAAAGGGAGGTCATTGATATAAACCAAAAACAAAAAAGGACCCAAAATTGAGCCCTGGGGAACTCCCACATCCACACGCAGGGAGTCAGATAATACACCCTCTATGTCTACACTCATCGTTCTTTCGGAGAGGTAAGATGTCAGAATTTTCAATGCTAGATTTCGGACTCCGTAATGAGATAATTTGGACAGCAAAATATCGTGATTGACACAGTCAAAAGCCTTTGACAAATCGCAAAAAATACCAATAGCGTCTTTAGAATTTTCCCAAGCGTCATAAATACTACCAACGAACTTTGCAATGGCATCCGTTGTGGAACAACCCTTCGAAAAGCCAAACTGACCGTGAAAAAATAACCCATTACGACAAAAATAAGCATTTAGCTGATCTAAAACAATTTTCTCAAAAATTTTACTAAGTGCAGGCAAGATAGATATCGGCCTATAATTACCAGGTAGTTTTGTGTTACCAGTTTTGTGAAGCGGAATGACCTTGCTATATTTCATAAGATTAGGAAATACACCACTCGTTATACACTCATTAAAGATTTGGGAGAGGTGAAGTGCCAAATCAGATACAATATTTTTCATAAATTTTACGGACATACCCCATACATCTTCCGCATTTTTTAATTTTAATGACTTGAATGTTTTTATAATAATATTTGGTGTCACTTCGTGAAAACTGAAGTCTACAGTGGAGGCAGGTACGTTTTCGGCTAGTAACCGATTTGCTTGTTTAGGACATGAAATCAGTTTCTTTGTAGTTTCTTTTGGGACCTCATTGAAATACTTAGCAAATGTATTTGCAACTTTCTGTTTATTGTCACTAAGTACATCGTTGCAATAAATTTCCATTTTTGGCTGCGCTTTTTCTGATTTATTAGTTTCAGATTTGATGATAGACCATGTAGTTTTAATTTTATTGTTAGATTTTATGAGCTTGTTTCTAATGTGTATTGATTTAGCATTCCGGCAAACAGATTTGAATATTTTACTGAATTGGCGAACGTGATTTTGAAAAGGCTCATCTTGTCTACCACCTCTTACTTGTGGTGACCAAGTGTAATTAAAACACATTAAGTACATATTTAATTTTTTTTTTTTTTAATTGGCAGTCATAGGAACTGCCGATGGAAGTGAAAACTTATAATAACCCAGAATTTGATAGCTTAGTTAGTTAGTTAGTTGACGGGGCCTTTTCCGCACTTAGCCTCTCATTTTCAATTTGATAGCTTAGTTTGGAAACTACGCGAGTGAAACCGGAGGGCGTGGCCATAAACATGGTCATCTAGCCAATGAGAAATGATGACGCATTTCTAGATGCCAATGGCCATAGTGCCGAGGTTACCCGAAGATTTCTTATCATTCCCGAGCGTGACGCTAGAATTCAATTCACAGCCCACGAAAAATCTGTCTGTAACGCGCCAAAAGAAGTTTTCATTTCAATAAAGGCTGTGGAATGGGTTGCCTGAGTGGGGTTTTTTTTTTTTTTTTTAAAATAGAGTTACGAGACGAGCAGGTCATGTGCCTGATGGTAAGCAACATGCCTGCCACATAACAGCACAATGACACGCAGTTTCCCGATGGTTATAACTATAACCTTGGTATCTTCAAATCGAGAGTGAATCGGTTTCTTCTAGGCACGCTCCATCTTAGACCGCATCGTCGCATAACATCAAGCGAGACGGCGGTCAAGTGAAGTTATAATAGTTTTAAACTCACGAAGTGACGCGCTTTTTTACTTGAGGCGACCAAGTGTAAAAACACGCTAAGTATGTTTTTTTTTAAAATAAAGAGTGACAAGACGAGCAGGACATGCGCAGAAGGGTGATGTTTCCAGAGAAATGACAGAGCATAGAGATAAATGATCTAATATCTCTGGGTGTTGAGCGCAGTGCAGTGCTAGGTAATGAATATGACTCTTCATGCTCAAATATAATGACACTGTGCTGTTATGAGCAGGCATGTTGCTGATCATCAAACACATGAACTGTTCATCCCATTATATGTACTATAAAAAAACTCATCTATATTTGTATGGCGTATGGCTAGCTTTGTGAGTTGTCAAGTAACTTAATTTCAGCAAAACAATTGATATAACTTGGAATATATTAAATAATAGCCAACAAAAAACTCGCCTGCGAAAACATAAGGATAAAATTCACACTGATATATTTGTGAAACATGCATGGCACAATACAATGGTCAATAACTTTAATATATTGGGGATAATTGCATAATAAAATCTCCTATTCACAAGTACGTAAGTTTACAAAAAAAAACCTGCAATGCAATTGTTTCAAATTACAAACAAATCACAAATAACAACAGCTAATATACTAATAAATAATAATAACTTTGAAATGGCTGAACCAATATTAATGAAACATAACTAAGTAAACCCTTGACTAATTCACCTTTCAAACAAAAGAAACAATCAAAATCAATTCATCTCTTGGGGTTACAAAGTCACACACACACACACACAAATGTCAAACTTACAATAACCCGGTCATTTTTGCATTAGCGTTTAAAAAATGACATCCAAAAAATATTTCCAATATCAAGTAACAGAAACTATAGGTATTCATAAAATGATCTAAGGAAACTCCTGCTTGCTGTTCACCTATGTTTGGTAATTAAAGAGGCACCTAAATGATGCGTAGCCATCCTTAGGAATGGCAAATGCAAAAAGTATTATTAAAATTAGACTGTTATTTCTTAATTGGAGTTCTCGTTAGAAGACAAAAGAAATACCCAATGTTAACAGTATTTACCTTCCAGGTATACATAAATTCAGCTGTGTAAGAGTTAGTCATCACCACTGCCTTTAACAATGAAGGATAACATCGTGTGAAAACTGGCCCATTTCAAGATAGACAACTTTTGAGGACATGTGTCATCTGGCGACCTGCATTTCACCAAACTGATAGATTATGGCCTTGACTGATCCAGACATCTGGGACAAGACTGGGAGACAAGGTCCTGGGTTCTAGCAGGGGAACATAAAGTGGTTCACTTATTTTTCAGCTGTATATCAGTACCTCCAAGGAACATTACTAGAATTCTTAATTTGTAAATAAGTTTACAAGAGAAATTTAAATTTAAAATTTAATTTGTTCTAAATCTTTTTAGTATTCGTTTCTATATCTTGAAATAAGCTAAGTTAATAATTACGTTGAATTTTGTTGCTCTTCTTTTTTGGTTTCTAACAGTATTATTTTTTTGAATTAGTTATAAGTTTGTTTATGTTCCTAAATTGTATGTTATTGAACATCATAATCAAGTGATCAAATGGAAGATGCTGCCTTTTGCACCACAGTATTCATACTAAAGCAAAAGGCAGAGCCACTTATTTCATTGTATTTGTATTTCTGTTCAATAAATTATCTTTATCTTTAAGAGGGCATTTAAGATACATATTACAAAATTTATACAAACATCTTCAGTAACAGTAAAAGCTATGAGACTTTAGAGATGGAATATTCTTTGAAGGTTATTGAATATTTATTGATATGTTGTACCAAAGGTCTTATTAACAAGTAAGAAAATGTTTATCCTTCTTTGTTGGACACTTACACTGCCAAAATATTTGTCGAGAAGCTCCACATAGCGATGGATGAGTTCCAAGGTCAGCAGCTCATTGTCTTCCTGCTCCATGGCACAGCAGAAGTATAGTGAAGCATATCTAAAAGATTAAATTGTATTTTAGAGATGGTCATACTGTCATATCTATACAAATATTTTAAGCTGCAGAGGTTTTTTGTTCGAACGTACTATTCTCAGGAACTACTGGACTGATTTCAAAAATTATTTCATCATTCATGTAAATCATTCCTGTGTGCTCTAGACTATAATTATATTATTTACCACAGGCTAACCCAGGGCGGACAGCTAGTTCAACATAAATGATGTAACAATCTTAATGAAGCATCCATTGACCCCATGCATGTTTTAAGAAATAAATATTTAACGCAATAGAAAGATACATTTTATTGAACACACCAAATAAAAATAATTTATAAGTTGAAATTATTTATGAAATTAAAGCTACTGTGACGATTGGCAGCCTTATCACTAACAGAGATCACTTTCAGGCAATCTTAGGGTGGAAAAAAGAAATGTGGAATGTTTCAAGACCAGAAATTTTGTTCATATTGCAGATTATGAACATTCACAAATATAGTTAATTTATGTTTAATTAATATTAATTTACTGCAAGAAAGCAATAGTATATCAGCATAGCTGGGCACCGTTAATCAAATAGTTAACTTCGTTAATCGTTAATCCGTTACAAAAAAAGTTAACTTCGTTAAACGTTAAAGCGTTACATTTCGTAAGAATTAACGGAAGTTAACGTTAATCGTTAATCCGTTAATATGTGTATTGGATTTTTATATCGTTGCGTTAGTGAACTTATAAAACCTGTTGATTTAGGTTCTGGAAGTTAACAGGTTAGGAAAAAACCAAATACTTGTAGAGTTTAATTTTATTACTGAAGTGAAAACTTCTTTAGGCGCGCCGAGACAGATTTTTCGTGGGCTGTGAATTGAATTCTAGCGTCACGCTCGGGTATGATAAGAAATCTTCGGGTAAACTCGGGACCATGGCTATTGGCCATCTAGAAATGCGTCAGCCAATGGGAAATGCTGAAAGGGCGTGGCCTGGCCATCATGGCTTGGCCATCTAGAAATGCATCAGCCAATAGGAAATGCTGGTGCTTTTCTAGATGGCCATGCCATGATGACCAGGCCACGCCCTTCGGTTACACCTGTGTAGTTTCCAAGGTAAGCTATCAAATTCTAAGTTATAAGTTTTACTTCTATGTCCAGTTTCTATGACTGCCATTTTTTTTTATTTAATGTAATTTAATGTGTAATTTAATCGTCGGGCATAATGTGCATAGGTATCTATTTCCCCTCATGAACATTAACATGTCGAAGTTCTCGTCTGAAAGCGATGCTCGCTTTGGTGTTAAAATGTCTTTACCCGTGGATAGCAGACGTTCAACTGCAGCGTTTGAGGGCTGTTTTCCAAATTTCAACCCAATCCTTTCACGTTCCCAGACATTTTGACGTGATGAAACAACAAACATTACAACATCCAAAAATTGCCATTTATAATATTAGTAAGATGTTAAACAGTGAAATTTTCATTGTATACCTCCATTTCTTCATTCTTATACATTGATTTGTTAATTTTATTTAACTTTTCTTTGGTTAGTTGAAATGAACTACCACCGATTTTATTAAAAGAAAGTTACAATACAGATAAACGATCGAAAAAGTATGATTGAATTTATCGGGGAGTTCCCCACTAGCTATGGATTACTATAATCTACTTGGTTTACTAGGGATGTGTGAAATATTCAACTAAATTGTAAACGTCAGTCAAATTCGAGTATGTCTATGCTCAAATTTTCAGCCTAAAAGAACTCGAGATTATCGGAAATATGACTTATGATAAAAAAAATATATTTGTTTTCATATAACGTCAACCGATCATGCCACAGGCTAAAATGACGCCTCAATCCTGCCAAAATTGCAGGAACCCGCCACATATGGTCACACTGCGCCCAGCACTTTTCGTTTCATACTCGTCTGAACCTGTTTTTTAGCGGTGGGCGATTATGAATGATCGGCATAATCGATTTATTTTGTATTACTAATGTTGATAATCGATTTTCAAATTAGTAACTAATATGTTTTCAAAATCGAATGATATTACTACTAATATACTACTATTACTATTGATGATATGATATTACTATTATTATTGATATTACAAATCGTGTTTTATGAAGTCGACGACAGTTCTTCCGTGACTGTAGTAGTATCGACATAGGTTTATTTGGTTTCTTTTGTTTGTATTACGGTGCCGGTGGTGTGAAACGTGACACTTTTTACTTATAAACATGTGGATTTATGGACTACTTAACGGTAAGTTTACCGATTTTTGTATTGATAGTTTGTAAGTTTTAGGTAGCTTTTTCGCTCGTTGTCCCTCTTTTATAGCGGGCCGCTGAGAGACCGCATCGTGTTGTCCCTTTCTCATCTCACCCTTTCTGTGCTGTGAGAAAATCGAGTCGCGCGCGACTAGCGACCGTGCATGCGTGACTGGCTACTAATTAGTAACTACAAACTGTCATAATCGAGACATGTCGAGACATTCTCATAATCGAATGATTTCATTAGTATATCTCATAATCGCCCATCTCTACTGTTTTTTGCGCCGCGCCGAGGTGCCGTGCGGTAAATAGTAAGCATTGGATTAACGATTAACGGACTTCTGCATAATTAACGGAAGTTAACATGTCCGTTAACATTTTAAAAAGTTAACTTAAAAGTTAATCCGTTAATCAAAATGTTAACTTCGTTAATTAACGATTAACGGATTAACGAGTTAATGCCCAGCTATGTATATCAGATCAGGCAAGATGACAGAAAAAAGTAAAACACCCTCAAATGGATGTATTGTAACTTTGTTATTGTATTACATTACCCTGACACTTAGCATCTTTAAGTAGCAATAGTTTCACAAACTAATAAAAGATCATTGTATTCTATTTTTGCCTTATGTCAATAGTGGCTTTTTAGCAATTATTATTTGCATCTATCACTTTGGCCTAACATAATAATTATCCCTTACCTTTTATACACAATCTTCACATCTTTCCACTCCAGGAAAGAGCACATTTTTGGCTTCCGAGCCAGCACAGTGGTGATCAATTCTCTAGTTATTTTCTTCTTTAGCTTATCTGGGTGCGCCACATACCATTTTTGTAGCCTCAGTTTGCCTTGACGGCTGAACAATAGCATGAATTGCATCTGAAAATCAAACCCATAATTAAGACACCTTGTAATGTGTTGTGCAGCATAAATGTGTGATTCCCTTCGCAGTAGATATTTTGACATTATCCAAATACTTATGCCAGCATATTAATGAATAGGTACTGAATTTGGATTTTTATTTCTTAATTAGTAGATACTCGGTAAGCACCCCTTTTGCCCAGTGAACCGAAATATTTCAAGGTTAGTTTGAATCTGGTTGACTGTAAATAACTAGAACTCCGACTCCAAACTTTTCATTACTTGCCATTTGCTAAGAAACCAGTGAACAAAATTATTATTTTTCACTACAAGGGCAATGGCATGTTTTTGTCAATGTATAGGGGTTTTCTATTGACTGTACTCACCATTTTTGTTGGATTTGTTTCACTTCTTCCTTATACTGCTTTACAATGGAATGTATAATTCAAACTGATAAAAATATAATGATCGGTTTTACATTTTAGGAGTAAAATTGACCTGCTTTTATGAACGTGAAAATTAATTATTGTATTTGTTAGAATTAGAACTGAGACCAAAAACTAAAAACCCAGAATACCAGAAACCCAGAATTATTGACGTGGTTCTGACATTAACATATAAAAATAAAAAATTAAAAAAATATTACATTTGACTTTGAAACTTTGATATGACATACCGAAAAAAAAATTTTTTTTCATCCCCTGATGCAACATTAACTTTTTTCCTCGGCGTGAGAGATTCATATTTATAGGAGGCTACCGACTGAAAAGCTACAAAGCTACTTTCAGTCATTTACATTCCTATTCTTAGGTTCGGCATAGTTATTATACTCATTATTCTTTATGAAGACAAAGTTACAGTAAGCTATGTACCTATGTAAAGATTACATTATATTATGTCAACTTGAGCTTCAGAAAAGTAGTCAATGTCCATAGAACAGTATGGTCCAAGTAGCTAAGCACGAGTTATCATCCCAGCTCCTTAGAATTCCGTATATTTACTTTGTTTTACATTAAACTAAAACTTTAAAATACTTTTTGCCGCTGCTTTCTTAAAATAAACTTGTTAGGGACATTTTAGAGTAATATGTCTTGCTACTATTAAACAGAAATGTGCCGGTCATCCGTTTAAGTCTACGACATATTTTAATGCAAGTAAACATCCTTGACATAAATTACTTTTAATCCAATAAACAGATGTGTGAAGGTGTCAAACACTCATGGCCTCAACCACAGTACGGGCCTAAGGCGGGCGCGGCGGCGGGCGCGGAAATTTCAAACATACGTGTTATCAACTGAGTAAAAGTAAACCAATTAAATAAATGTAAGGGTTTATATCGACAACTGTTAGATCTTTCTCATATAAAATTTCACAACGGAATGCCCTTTAACGGCTTAGCTCCATCTACTTATAGCGCCAACCCCTCTAAAACTCTTTTGAGATGGCGGGTAGAAGTGAATGGTATCTCACCGGCGCCCTCTACACTAAATGACAGATATTTAGACTCAAATCCCAGTATTAAAAATAATACCATAGTGAAATACACGGCAAACAAAATACAGGTGATAACACGGCCCTCCTGCGCACGCTGCCAACCTTGGCAGTGTCACAGTCTGGTGTAGTTGCTGCGAACAAAATGCACAAGTTTCATTTTATTATTTTTACTCTTCCAGTAATATCCACTTAATATGAGTAACTTTCCCAAGCAGTTGCGCTGTCACATTGTCGCAACTCAAGGTACGTCATTACATTACCACATTCTCAATAAATCCACTTAAGATGAGTAATAAATAGCTTTCCCAAGCAGTTGCGCTCTCACATTGTCGCAACTCGAGGTACGTCACTACATTACCCACATTCTCCATAAATCTCAAACATACACCTTTCCTTAGCTGCCGCCTGGTAACTCTAGATACGCGGCATTAAAGTCATAGTCAAAGTCAAAGTCAAAGTTCATTATGTTCACTCTTAATGCTTTCTCTAGCAGTTACCACTCTTAGGCCGACACTAAGTACGTCAGTTTATGTCCAAGGTATTACGGTTTCACACTAACGCTTACTTTGTCAATGGATCCGAAGCCATTGCACTTCACTACGTTATTCAAACGTTAACTCATCAGCAATCAATCATAATACCTGACAACATCCTAGAGCCATTGCACTGCTCGATTGGGTTTGACTTTCAATTACAGTATATCTCCAAATATACTAATCGTACCTATTCAAGGTTTCATATTTTTCTCACATATGGCCTTCTATGTACATGGTTTTTATAAACGCTCCCAAGTGATATTTATAGCGAATTAAAGGGTCTCATTTTTTTTAAACAATACCAAACAATTCATTGGTAACGTACATAGCTCGGCATCATCTGACTAAAATCTCTCTAATTTCAACCATAACGGTATCTTATAACTGCACTGAATATAACCACTTTGTAACCCAACTACGGTAACCAAATTCAAATCAAAGATGTAACACTTTCTATTACTGTATTATGTTTTAAAATGCATGACCTTTCTCAAACAGTTTCCCTGAAAGATATTTATACCAATATCCAACTGATTTACACTTTTTATCTATGGTTGCTGTGCCTCGCAACAACTCGTCTACAAAATAAGCTACCCTCTCATAAAGTTTCGTAAAACAGTATCCACAAACTTTAAAAAAACGAAGATGTTTCATTCTACGAAATGTTCTGATTGCAGTTCCCGGAATTGAAGGTTATTTTACAGTACCCCCTAACGAGATAATAATTAATAGTTTTAACTTGTCGGTGATATGCAAAAATTTCATTTGAAATGCAAAAACAAGGTTAAAACAATTTTTAAAATCGTTTCTTCAAAGTAAATCGTAATATAAAACTGTTGCTTACTCACGTGTACATTATGCACTTACTGAAACCACTGATCCAAGAATAACATTTTTAACTAACTGCGGGCGACGCTTGCTTTTCCGATTATTTCTCATCACCGTTGTGTTGTGATTTCCAGGCGTGGTGTTCATAGCACTTCTGATGTTATCAACTGAGTAAAAGTAAACCAATTAAATAAATGTAAGGGTTTATATCGACAACTGTTAGATCTTTCTCATATAAAATTTCACAACGGAATGCCCTTTAACGGCTTAGCTCCATCTACTTATAGCGCCAACCCCTCTAAAACTCTTTTGAGATGGCGGGTAGAAGTGAATGGTATCTCACCGGCGCCCTCTACACTAAATGACAGATATTTAGACTCAAATCCCAGTATTAAAAATAATACCATAGTGAAATACACGGCAAACAAAATACAGGTGATAACATACGAAACGCGCCTTTGCGACCCGCTGCACTGTGGATGCAAAGGCGCGTTGAGCGCACTTGAGCGCGGCAGCGGGCTCACAGAGGCGGGCTTGAGCGACTAAGCGGGCGGGTGTTAAAGTTAATTTGTTCGCGCTAGACGTGGGTAAAAATGAATCTTTGGCGAGATTGAAACATTTGCATCTGGGTCAGTCGATCAGTTGTAAAATTTGGAATAGTGACATGATCATTTGGGACATTTGGAACACTGAGTTAAAATAATGATTTAGATAGTAAAGAGTAAAAAGATAGTAAAAGAGTTGGTTTCAGAGAGCACTCTGAAACAAACTCTTTACTATCTAAATCACATTTACAGTTAGTTACGGCCTTCCAAAAAAGGTGTATTGTAAGGTAGAAGCTGATGTCAGTCTGTCTGTTGTGTCTGTCTGGTGCACCAAAGCTCTCAAAAGGATGGTTCAATTTTGATGCGGTTTTTTGATTTGAAATTCAGTGTCTTTGCTGTGGTTCTAAGCAATGTTTGATAATATGAGTTTAAAACATCCGCCTGCACTAAACAGTGGATTAAAGATTTTTTCACAACCTACTTCAATATGGACATCAAATGAAAAGGAAAGTAGTAGAGTTCTATAACAAATTTTATCAATTCCACGTTATCGTGAATTAATATTTATTCTTTGTTATCGGGTAGAAATCCAAATGTTTAATTTTGTTCTTGTTATATTTTGACATTACAGTAGATACATACTATCATATTTTTCACATTCGTAGAAGTTTTATTTATTAAATAAATAAGAACAAACAATTTAAGCAATCGATTCAAACTTCGAAAACTTGGTTTCAAAGCAATGAAAAACTTATTTGTTTTGGTTTGCAACCTGTGCGATACGCACGACGTTAATTCCGTTTTGTTTCTTACTATTATTATTATGGAACGCAGTTTTTATTTCTTTCACGGTATACCGCGACTTGATACTTCATTCGTAAATTATCTACTAGTGTTGGCAATCATACAATTCATTCTCATACAGTGATTACTAACTCGTGATTGAGAACTCATTTCGTTCCAAATGAAACACTTTGACCGGCCAACTGTTCCCAATCATACGGATCACAGTGATGTTTCAGTTCACTGAGTCGTTTCAGTAAAGAGCTACACACGTCTAGTTATTGGTGGACAATTCACACACAACACCAGCTGACCCCAAACTAAGCAAAGCTTGTATGATGGCGGCCAGATAGCTGATGTAATACTTATATAGTTTTTAAACACATACTTATTATACATATGAACACCCAGACACAGTGCAAACATTTGAATTCATCACACAAATATTTTCACTGGGTGGGGATCGAACCCACGACTCTCGGCTTCGCAGGCAGAGCTACTACCAACTAAGCCACGAGGGCAGTCAAGTTCAAGCGTTTCGTCCTCACTACGTGACTAGTTGGCGAGCGGCCTAATGCGCATGTGGCGGGGGTATCAAACCTTTTCAGTCTTGTCGCTTGGCGACAAGATTGACATTTACGCGGCTGGATATATTTTTTTGTACAATTATGGTAAATACTGAATTGAACTGCTTAAAATCTGTTTTATGTTTCCTCAAAGTTATAAGTAATTTCTTCTTAGAACTAACACTACTAAAAGTTTGCATTTGCTTTAGTGATTTAAGCTATATTTGTATCTATTAAAACATTGTTGTAATGGACATTGGAGCATACTAAAAAAGCTTTTTGGATGTTTTCCTGCAAATGAAACAATTTACTACATTTTTCTCTATTATAAATTATTTCATGTACGAGTACGTCATGCAAATGGTCGCCTATAGTTTGCGACACCTGACGTACGTCGCGCGCCCGCGGCTCACTGTGGCCACCGCCCGCACCCGCACCCGCACACGCGCCCGCGCCCGCCGCCGCGCCCGCCTTAGGCCCGTACTACCACAGATTTCAATTTTTTTTGCGTACTACTGTGGTTGAGGCCAGAGTTAATCAAACATTCAATTCATATTTTTTTGAATAAATGATCGGTGTTGACTACAAAGAGAATGTAATATGGTTCTGGACTGCAGTTCTTAGACTACAACAGACTACAAGACATGGGCGAACATTGGACTTAATTATTTTTTGGTTGAATAGTTTATAAGTTGATTCTAGAATAGCCGTTTGTTCGTCATTAAAGATGTTCGTGGACCTCTAAAACTATTATGTTTATTTTTAAGATTTTTTGTTAACTTGTATTCTTCAAAGGTATTCTTCGACAACATTAAAATCACAGTTGGGACAAAGATACAAAGATAATGTAAAGCAAAGATAGATAACTACAATCACTAAATAAGTTCAAGCAACATACAATTTGCGAAAATAAAGTTATATTGTAAATGGAGTGGTTGGATAAAATACCTAAATATCAAAAATGCTGTTATTGTATACATTTGGATGCTGGGTTATATCTGATAGTATTATTTGGTGTTCTGCCGTCTTGTTTTTGCTTTTTCATGTCGTCTGAGATTGGAAAACACATTTTGGAAAATAACGGTATTCCCAAAAATGAAATTGCAGTATTTTCTCATGTTTATATTGTATTAGGCATTATTGTAATAACATGCCATATTTTATTGTTACTGGCTAACATATTAGGTCAAAGAAAATTATATAAAATGTATCTTTCGGTAATGATTATCTACATAATTGGCGCATTATTGATAGCAGTCTTAGTAACTATTAAAAGCGTGATGATGGGCAATATCTTATTTGGCTTAGCATACTTACTTCTGGGATTTGTTTTTTGTATTCTGCTGTTATATTTCTGGTTAATAGTACATAGTCAGTTGTTTGATGCAGAAAAAGAAGCAAATGTAGTTCGTGTTAATATACTTATTATTTAATAATCAGACAATAATTGTTTCTGTTTCTAGCTCGTTACATTTATTCTTGTACTATACCTAGTACAAAAATAAATACTACTCGTAGGTACTCGTAGAACTTGAGACATAAATACCTATGTATTTAGCGTACCCGTTCCTATTTAATATTATGAATGCAAAAGCAGCTCTGTTTGTTACGCTGTCACGTCTTAACTAGGTACATAACAGATTTAAATTAAATTTAACACAGAGATATTCCACAGGTACTTGTAGTATGAGAAAAGACAGCAATACATTTTTTAATGTGAAAAATAAATGTATAGAATTGAAAAAGGAGAAGAAAGCTCGTGTGGAAGTTGGAAGTTGCGTATTTTTAGAGACTCTTGTAACTTATAGTTTAAAGTTTTTGATTACATATACATAAATAAATACGTCATAGAAAGTTTGCAAAAATGTTACCAGGGGCCAGGGGTTAATCAACACTATCTACATTAATGAAACTACAGTGGAAAATAACTTGGTGAATGCAGCGATCGTAGGGTGAATGCGTTAAATGAATTTAAAAAACAATCACTACACGTTGAAAGCGTCAATGTCAGAATATGATTTTGGTGAGTGTTCCGCATCATTCTTTCTACCAAACATCGTTCTCGAAGTGAGCTGGACGTCTACTTACGTGTCCATCAGAAAATACGTGACGTCTGGCGGTTCTGCAGGTCTACTACGAAAACAAACTCCGAATGATCGGATCCGACCGACAGCTCAGCAGGATCTGTAGCCAGCCTACCACGAAAATCACTCGGATCGATACATCTCGGTCGGAAGTTTAGTTATATACTTAAAGCCGGGTCACACACAGCGATCCGACAGCGATAGCGATCCGGTAGCGATAGCGCTACGAAGCGATAGCGGTCCGTACCATGTCACACAGGGTGACCGCCCGCTGCCCTCGGCGGGAAGGTGGCGAGAACGTAGCCGGTGTGACACCAGAAGCGATCCAATTGTTGTCCAAATGTTGTATTTAAGACCGCAATAAAAGCCGGGTCACACACAGCGATCCGACAGCGATAGCGATCCGGTAGCGATAGCGATACGAAGCGATAGCGGTCCGTACCACGTCACACAGGGCGACCACCCGCTGCCCGCGGCGGGAAGGTGGCGAGAACGTAGCCGGTGTGACACCAAAAGCGATCCAAATGTTGTATTTAAGACCGCAATAAAGTCGAATCAAATTTGTGAAAAATATTTTAAGACAGTTTCATAAAAATACTAAACTCTACGATTTTTATGTTACGGTATCATCACCTTTGTTTTGGTTTTCTACACTTCTCTGTGAAACGCACTATATCGCACGATTACGTTGTAAAATATACAACTCGTGAGATCGGATCGCTATCGCTACGGTATCGCTACGCTATCGCTTTCTCTGTGTGACAGCTTGTACCGACTGCCGTAGAATACAGCGCCCACGCCCGCCGCCCGTCCCGCGCTGCGGCGCGATATTCCCGCAAAGCGATCTTCTGTTTGTCGTCCGAATCTTCTCGCGCGGGAGAGCGTATCGTATCGGATCGCGCCCGCTTGCTGTGTGACAGGTTGCATACAAATTCGAACATTACAAAAAATCCCGTCCCGCGTCGCTATCGCTTTCTCGCGGCGGGAGCCTCTGTGTGTCCCGGCTTTTAGGTCGGATGAGCGTCGGATCGAACGAAACGGCCGATTCTATCGACCGACCGATTGTCTATCGAGGTAGGAAACGTCCATATATTCGGACGATATATCGACTATAGCGTTTATCGGACTGCGTAGTAGACGTAGACCAGGACGTCTACTCTAATTCAACTAAAACGTAATTTGGAAATAAACTCACGATTTTCCAACTCCGATTCTACTTCGATCCGTCGTTTTGTCTGCTTAATTGTTCTAAGCCTACTCTAATTAGAGTATGCTTAGAACATTTAAACGTCAAACAATGTTGTATCGGACGAAACGAAGTAGAACGAGAGCAGGAAAGTCGCGAGTTTTTTTTCGAAATGTCGTTTTCGTAGAAACAGAGTAGACGTCCTGCTGATTTAGACTATATTGTTTCGGAACCAGCATAGAACTTAAAAATATTATGAAAATCCTTGATCGACATCCGTAAAATAAAAATAAGAAATAAAATATAATCTGAAATAGTACATATTTAATTTACATTCTCTTTGAAATAGTACATAAACGTTTCAAGTAATTTAAAACACAATTTGGTGGAAAACTAAGGAAAATTATTCATACCGTACATAAATACGTGCGAAATTATGGTAAGTTTTGTACAACGAAGATTTTATATTGGCGTCAGAGAAATGATTTTCGCATAATGTATAAGTTAAAGTTATCTTATTTGTCCATAACTTGTAAGTACGAACTACCCTTCCTTTTTATAACGGTAATATTTTAGCTAAGACGTACATTTCTTCTATCTCAATAGGATCAGGGTTAGCTTTAAACATAACAGTACTTGGATCAGCTGTTATTGTCGTATCGGAGTTTATTTCTCCTGGACCTGCCCCTTTCAATCCCAAGGAGTGGAAAGAGTACTATTTACTTACTAGATTTCTAGTAAGACAACTGCGTCTCATAAGAATTGATTATTTTAGAATTCTGGAACTAATGTTGGCTGTTCGAGCGGAGATTGTGAAGGGGAGGAACAGGAAGATCCCTCCTCCTCGTCTGTTGACGATGGCTTAGCTGCAGCAGAGGTTGTAGCATTTGATAATGATGATCAGGTAACCAGTTTTTATTGTTTGCCACACATTTGTCATTAGTTATGGGATATTTAACATGCTTTTATGGTGAAATGAGTTACCAATATTTAAATGTGGTCTTAAACACTGATTTTAGGGTTCTGTAAAACGTAAAAACGGAACCCTCATATTTGTCGTCCCTGTCTGTCCGTCCATATGTCACAGCCACTTTTGCTGAATCTATGAGAACTACACTGTTGAAAGAAACTTGGTAAGTAGATGTATTTTGTGAACCACATTAAGATTTCTACAAAAAAATAAAAAATTTAGCGATGCCCCCATACTTAGAACTGTAACTCAAAAATTTTGTTTTCATCAAAGCTACACTTGTGGTGTGTCTATCGATAGGTCTTCAAAAATGATATTGAGGTTTCTAATATAATTTTCGTCTACACTCAATAATTTGGGCGAGAGACACTTCCAAAGTGGTAAAATGTCCCCCCCCTCCTCTAACTTCTAAAATAAGAGAATGATAAAATTAAAAAAAATATATGATGTTCATTACCATGCAAACTACCAACGAAAATTGGTTTTAACTCAATCTGATGAGTAGTTTTTTTGTAGTATGTCATAAATACACTATTATTAAAACATCAATCAAAGGTACACCAAACTACAAGAATTTATTTAGGATGTTACTTGCTGCTACGGAACCCTTCATGGGCGAGTCCGACTCGCACTTGGCCGCTTTTTTTTTTGATAAACTGATAAAAGCAAGGAATTCACAAAAGTTCATAATTAAGGGTAGACATATGAAACTACTGTATTTGTCAGTAATTCAAGATAAAATGGTAAACTAATGTGATAGTGTTCATAAAATTGTGATTTGTGATGGAACTTTGAAAAAAATTGGGTTCGTAATAGATTGATAGACTTTAATCGAATTTAATCTTGTGTGAATACTTACCAACGACACACCACCACATGTAGGTATGTTGTAGGCCATGCAATAATTTTTATTCTCAAACTTGAGATTGAATGCAAATTGCTTATTGTAGTTTATTTGCTATGTGGTATAGAATGTAATGGCAAACAGAACCAATAGGATTGGTACTTGTGATATTTAGTTACTTAACAATTTTAAATGGAAATTCTTGAATTTTTTAAGTGAAACAAATTTTGTTTTGATGGTAATACCCTAAAACAACTGTGGACAATTGGGTAGGATTTTAAAAGAGTAGAGTAGGATAATGGGATATTGATCAAGCACATATCGTGTTACGGTGCTTCGAAATAAAACCTTTGATTTCATGCTTGATCTCTCTCTCTCTCTTCCTGGCTATATATCCCATATGGTGGTGGGGTCAGCCTTCCTGCTATTTCTTCTCCACTTCGCTCTATCTAAGACATTGTCATCAGATAACTCGCATTCTCTCATGTCCCTTTGCACTACAGTCCTCCATCTGGTTTTAGGTCGGCCTCTGGATCTATGATATATATTGCGACCGGACAATTGCAGAGCCACGTTCCCTACGTAGTCAGTCGGCCTTCTTTTCACATGTCCATACCATCTCAGCCTACTCTCCTGTAACTTGTCGGCAATGTCGCGCACTCCCAGGCTACCTCGCACGTACTCGTTGCGGATTTTATCGAGCCTGGTGACGCCGCACATCCACCTCAGCATTTTCATTTCGGCAACTTGAATAGTGTGGACATTATTTTGTGTAACGGGCCAAATTTCACTGCCATACATAAGGACTGGTCTTATAACAGTCTTATAAATTAAACCTTTTAATTTTACTGGCATTCTCTTATCGCATGATTTATATATTATATGATTTCATGCTTGATATAGTTTGTAAAATAAAATAGTAGTAATGGGTTGGACTTTACTGCCATCTTGCCTGATGTTATGTGACAATGCAGGTTACGATGGAGGGTGGTCATCTAGAAGAAATTTATTCACTCTCGACTAGATGACACCATTATAAGTAAAACTTCTGTAGCCTTATCTTGTTATTTAGCAATATTGTGAAACTGCCATGAATAAAAATTATCAGATAATCAAGTGCCAAGTCATTTTAAAGTCCAATGTTATACAATCATTACTGGGTTAATTTTTATCATGGGAAGCAAAAATGTTAAATATGTATTACATTTATGTCATGATAACTGCCTAGACAAGCATGCTTAGCCAGGCGTTGTGAAAAAAAATGAGGAAGTTTGTGATTAAAAAAGGTTGGTGTGTGGACTTATGTACCCATGCAAGAATTATACTTCTGTGTGTACCAACTAATGCGCAACTAATGCTCCTTTTGCTCAAGCTCATAATATAAAACACTGAGATTTAGACAATTAAAAAGTTGATTTAAAAATGTTTCAATTGATTTTATTTTAAACTTAATTTTATTAATTTCAAGCTTGTTTGAAATTTACCCATGTTTTGACAATTGATTGAGCTCTATTTCTCCATAACCGCTTGATACACTTTGGGAACTGCATTGCACCAAATGACGAAAATCAACAAAACTAACTTGAAACAAAATTAACTACATTTTTTTTATTGGGGATACTATACCAATGGGGCGCTTTCCAGATGAAGATAGACTTGTCAAAAATAGTTCTAAATTTTGCCAAGTGTAGCACCACTGTTTGTTTTGGTGAAATTTCTCTAACAAAATGAAACATTGGCGCCACTTATGGTGAAATTGGGAACTGTCTTTGACAAGTCTATCTTCATCTGGAAAACGCCCCATTAATTTGGTTTTAATGGCGTCTGCTTGAACAGGGCATTATTTTGAGGTAAACCTCGTTAAAATTAAAATTCGTTGATATAGAAATATCGTGAAATTAAAAAAAAATAATTGGCGGGAGGGAACATGGTTCCGAAGTATTGAAAAATTAAAAATAAATCCAATTTATGCTAGTGAGTGTGGTTTGTTTTGTTTTTCGTGTTTAGGTACAAGTAAGGCGGCACTTCATATCCCGAAGCGTAGACAAACGCATTTAGGTAACCTGACAGCCTGACACCCGTTTTCCCGCTAAAATTGTAAACGGTAGTCGCCGCCAGTGAACCAAGCGGAAAGAAGCCAACTAAATGTTCCCACTATCGGGACTCAGGCCCTTCTCTCAAAAGGAAAGACAGCCGGGTCATAATCCACCATGCTGGCCCAGTGCACAACCACCACTGTCTTCTCCAAGTCACGTGGGTAATGCCGCTACTTTAAAATGGTGACGGAAAATACCGTGAAGAAAGCGGCATGTTCCAAAAATTTTTCGAGGTCATGCGTCATCAGGGCCGGATTTAGAGTCCACACCTCTATATGCCCCGTTTGCCCTCCCCTAAATCCGGCCCTGTGCGTCATCCACAAACCTACACTGTGTATTTCAACGTCCTCACGAAGCTCTGCCCCGGGGCCTCCACACCTCTAAATCCGGCCCTGATGACGCATGACCTCGAAAAATTCTTGGAACATGCCGCTTTCTTCGCGGTATTTTCCGTTACCATTTTAAAGTAGCGGCATTACGCACGTGACTTGGAGAAGACAGTGGTGGTTGTGGGATACGGACTAGGGCTCCGAATCGTCTGTTGCCGTTCTCCCTACTATAACAGCCATAACCTGAGCTATATTTTGTTGATTTCTGAGAAATGCTTTTATTCCATCGATTGAAATGGTTATGTCTGTAAGTACAATTTCTATTTGCAGAAGAAGTCTGGTGAAGATGAGTTATCAGCTTTCCGCCAACAATGGCAGCGGGAGCTTGGAACGCCAGAGACGTCGCCAGAAGATGAGGACAAATCTGTGAAGGTGGAGCCCAGTGAAGCGGGAAAGGTGGGTTCATGTATTTAAAACTTCTTTGGAATATCTATGAACTTTTTTACTATGTACAGAATTATTTACAATATTTACAAATGTATAAAAATCTAAATAAAATTATTTTACCATACTTACTATAAAAATAAACTAATTTACAAATTGAACACGCCGTCGAGATCACTACAGCGCGGCAGGGTACCGAGAATGCTGGCAGCGTTGCCTCTTTATATAGCTAAACTGAGCCTTTGGGCAAAGTAGGCACCAGCTCCACCAAAGTAGTAGTGGGATGCCCTGAAGCGAGGACCAAACGTTTCGAAAGATCTTTAATAAAATTTTTGGTATCGGACGACCACGGGCCCATAGTCTCCACTGCCAAGAATATAAAATGTGCGCTAAGGTGGGAGTATTTGTTACGTTTATTTATTCTATGAACTTATATTTTTGCTTTTTTGTTTAATGTTATAAAATGATACACAAGTAATATACATACTACTGGCAGTGCCTTACGGTTTTACCGGCGTAGTTCCCGATCCCGTTATTTTACTGAGATAAAAAAAGAGGCTGTGTTATTCAAGATTATCTATCTTATCTATACTTAATCTTAATTAATCTTATCTATACCAAATTTTGTCCAATCCCTTCAGTGGTTTGACTTTGACTTTGACTTTGTGGTATTTGCGTGAAAAAATAACAAACATTCATCCTCACAAACTTTCGTATTGTATAATATTTGGAAGCTGACAAAAGAACTGTGCTTTTCTGACTTGTCTCATAGCTTTTTCAATGTACAGTTTTTTTAATTTAATTTAACCGCTCCACAGACTCCGGTGTTAGACTAGACTAGAACAGGGTGGCAGACTATCTTTCTCGCTCAGGCACACTCGGAAATCCAGAGTTCACTCAAACGAATCTTTCACTTACGAATGTTACGATGAGCTTCATTCACAACCCAAGAAAAATCTGTGTGTGGTGCGCCAAAATAATTTTGACGGCAATGTGATTTTTTTATAGCATAGCTTGACGAGACGAGCAGAACATGAACATGAACATAAAAATGTGTGTGAAGTGTGAATGTGATGTTTGTGTTAGGAGCGAGACGCGAGCCCCGAACGGCGCGGCAGCCAGGACGCGGGCGAGGAGGAGCTAGCGGCGTTCCGTCAGCAGTGGCAGCGAGAGCTGGAGGCCACGCCCGCGCCGCGGCGCGACGCCGAGGCGGCCGAGCCCGAGCCGGCCAACGACGAGGAGAAGGTAGCTATATACCCGCACGTTGATATATCAGGAGCGAGACGCGAACCCGGCCCGGCCAACGACGAGGAGAAGGTAGCTATATACCCGCACGTTGATATATCAGGAGCGAGACGCGAACTCGGCCCAGTCAACGACGAGGTGAAGGTAGCTATGTACCCGCACGTTGATATATCAGGAGCAAGACGCGAACTCGGCTAACGACAAGGAGAAGGTAGCTATATATCCGCACGTTGATATATCAGAAGCGAGACGCGAACTCGGCCCGGCCAACAACGAGGAGAAGGTAGCTATATACTCGCATGTTGATATATCAGAAGCGAGACGCGAACTCGGCCCGGCCAACAACGAGGAGAAGGTAGCTATATACCCGTATGTTGATATATCAGAAGCAAGACGCGAACTCGGCCCGGCCAACAACGAGGAGAAGGTAGCTATATACCCGCATGTTGATATATCAGAAGCGAGACGCGAACTCGGCCCGGCCAACAACGAGGAGAAGGTAGCTATATACCCGCATGTTGATATATCAGAAGCGAGACGCAAACTGTGTGCAGTGCGCTCTTACACGTCACCCCTGCTCCGTCGTCGCTCTGCCGCCGCCATCGCTCGTCCGTCGCTAGTTTCGTGCCCGTAGCCTTACACGTTGATATTGTGAACCTTGTCACAATCATTCACAATCGTTTTACGAGCATGTCTATTAATTACCCGACTGCGCGACGCAAAGGAGTGGTAATGTGTTTAACAGTCTATGTATGTACCTATGGATGTTCCTTTGAGGCACTATACAGACCAAACGCCTGGGCCGATTTTCATGATTCATACGTCAATCGATTCCTCTTAATCTGGCGAGTGACACTAAAGACATGTCATTAGTGTAAGTCCAATATGGCGGATTCAGGACGCCATATTGTCCAAATAAAAAAAATGAAAATCACCAAAATATGTCAAGAGGGGTATCGTTGAATAGGTATTTAAAAATAATGCTTAGCTTTCTCTCAATGTTTTTCGATTTGACTGATCGTTTAGGATGTATATCGATTTAAAGTTGAGTAACAACCATTCTCACATTTATAGGTTTTTAGGTAGCAGAAAACTTCGTATAACTAAGTGTACGTGTGAATGTGGATGGACATTATATACTAATGTATCTAGTAGGCATCGATATAAATCAATAGATGTGCCCTGAGCACCTTGAAATTGGTAATAAACTGCGTCTCTGTATGTATCGTAAGTGGTTTACAATCAACCAATCTACTTGACCTCTATAATCGCTAGCGGCGAGATTTGCTGTGGTTCTACTTATTTTGGTTGTTGATACCGAATAATGATAGGTAAAAACGTCCGGCGTCCACCGCGTCCTGCAAACGACTAGAACGGAAAGAGTGAGCTCACTCTTCCCAACGTTGACATGATTGCGTGCGCCGTGCAGTTTGGGATGGGGCCCATCTTGGGTTCTACGATCTATGCTAGTAGGTATATTGGACTACCTTTTTTTCGTACGTGCAGGAAATGTATTTACGCATAGGTACTGCCCCGCCCGGGAGACAGCCGGGTTATGTTGCACTCTATATCATGTATATCCATATAATGGATCCCGACTCTTCAGTTGTAATGTTATTTTATTACAAAATATTGTATATATTTGAATAGTATTAATACAATAACATATTATAGAATTCTAGACCACCAGAAATCTAAATGCTTGTTTTATTCTTTTCAGTTTTTTTAGTATGCGAGTACGTAGTTTGGTTCACTTTTTACGCAGTCGGGTTTTTGAGTTTTTAAATTATATTTTTTTATTTACTCTCTTCCTCATTTTAACAGAATACGCGCTGGCTGACCTTACGAACGGTACTGACAGTTCGACTATGTCACTAAGATGGCCGCCAATATCAACGTGCGGCGCTAGTATAATGTCGTACATAACTATCGAAGCTAACGTGATCGTTACACATTTGAGGGGTTAATTAATTCATGTATAACTACTCACGTCATATTTTATTTGCTATTGTTTTTTCACTGTATTAGTATGTTAGTATGCATAATAAAGTATTTCTGTCTGTCTGTCATCCAGTTCGATAACGCGATGCGGTCACGCGCGTTCGCTCTCCTTGAAAAGACCGCCGGTTGCGACTAAAACTTAAGTTTGGTAAAACTTAAGGTAACCCCACACGCGCCACTGTCTTTCCGAAGTCATGTGTGATGCTGCTGACTTAAAAATGGCAAACGAAATACATCGTGAGGAAACCTGCTTGTCGCTATTTGGAGACAAATAAAGTTTGCCAACCTGCAACTTGGTCAGCATGTTGGACTACGGATTAAACCTCCATATTTAGTCGGGGGAGATCCGTGCCCCACCAGTGGGGACTTTGGGTTGATAAGACTAGCGCATTTCCCAGACCAGCCCTAAGATCGCGCGCGTTTAATTATTGAGTTGTTGATATCCACATATTATGTCTTTGTGCAGGCTAAGAAGTTCTTCTTGAAAGGCGCAGATCTGGAACGCGGCGGCAAATGGTACGAAGCCATCCAGCAGTACAAACGAGCCATGGCAATCGTGCCGGATATCGAGCGGAGACTCTATGAGACTACTAAGGGCATGGAGACTCCGCAAGGTAAATTATATTTCGTGATCTTCAACATCTTTTGGTCTCCAGACTACTCAGGTTTCTGGTAAATCCACCACTGGTGCGAGCTGGTAAAGGTGGTTGTCAGATATGGACCCAGGATGAATGTGGGGATCCAAAAGCAGTACATTGGATTCCGGTTCACTTTCGAAGCTCCGATCCTGGTATGCACTATCGTAACGGACTGGGTCAAAAATAAACCATTCTAATAATTAATTAGTCCGTGAGCTAGATCATGGAAAGATATGGGATACGTTTTATCAAACTATTATTAACAATCAACACAGATATAGATCATCAAACTTCCAGAGTGGGGGTCAAGTCCGAGACGCCACTTGTGGGCAAAAATGGTACCCACAAGTGACGTCAAACTTATAAGCACTGTATCGTCGTCGTTTTTTGTTTGTGAAACAATAGAAAAAATACTTGAACAGTATTTTTTAGCAATCTGACTGACAAGAGTTTTTTTTAACGATTGTACCCTATTCTTTTCTTTTAGTTGGTTTTTAAGTGAAGAAGTAACAAATATCTCACAAACTTCCACGTTTCTAGAATCACTATAGCTTTGTGTGTAGTCATACATTTTAATGTTTCATAAATAGAAGAACCAGAAGAAGAAGAGGAGAAGGAGCCGGAGAACACGAACGAGGACGAAGACGAGGAAGAGGTGGTGGCGGGGGAGCAGGTGGTGGCTCGCCTGCTGCGCATCCAGGCGCGCCGGGGACTCGCCATCACGCCGGCCGCCGCGCCCTGGGTGAGCCATAACAATACTTTAACTTCCAAGTATTGCATAACGCATTTTTTAAAATTAAAACTTATGGCGCACCACAGAGATTTTTCGTGGGCTGTGTACAATTGCTATATAAACTAACAATTGCCAGAGAAGTCAGTGCAAGCGCCTAACAACGTGTTGTTCCACGCTTGTCTGACTTGTTTGGCAGGCCTCCTCTTGATGGCCTGCTCTGGATGTGGTGGTGGTGCAGAGTCCGGTGCTAGTCCGACCGGACCCGTGTTGCACGACAGTAAGAGGACGTAGCCAGTATGGGAGCGTCCGAGCGATGAATTGAATTCTAGCGTCGGGAATGATAAGAAATCTTCGGGTAAACTCGGGACCATGACCATTGGTCATCTAAAAATGCTTCAGTATTTCTCCTTGGCCATGCTCATGGACATGCCCTCCGGTTTCACCCGCGTAGTTTCCATAGTAAGCTATCGAATTCTGAGTTATAAGTATTCAGGTCTACCGGCAGTTCCTATGATTGCCAATTTTTTTAAAGATTGTTAACCTTCCCGCCCCGGCCTACCTGCAAAGGATGCTGGCGTTCTGGGATAACCTGGGCTGGTTGGAGTGGAAAAAAAGAAGTATGAGCTACACACAACGGCCCAATTAAGAGGCTAAGTGCGGAACAGGCCCCGTCAAACTAACTAACCCTCTCTTCTCTCTTGTAACTTATCATAACGTTTTTGTACGCCTCCCCTCAATCTCCCTAAAGGTCACAGCACACATACTAACTCGGAAAGGGATCATCACCGTATCGTTTGTATGAAACTCCCCACTGCAACGCACACTAATCGGATTCGCAATCTAACCGCCTCGCCTCAGAACAGGCTCCGGACTGCGATGCGGTGCGTGATCAACTTCCAGTTCCCGCGCTTACATCTCTCCGTACCCGAGCTCACATCTCTTCGTCCACCCTTGCCCCTGTCCGTTTGGATTCAAGCTGATTTGATGTGAACCAGGTCGGCGAGCAGTAAGCGCGGTGTCGCCTAGCCATAGCCGAGTTGACGGACAGGACCTGCTGATACGCTTTAGTTACATGCATACGTTAGGTTGACGCCTGGTTGACGGCGAGGCGAAAGACGATACGGTGCCGATCCCTTTCCAAGTTGATATGTGTGCTGTGACCATGAACGTTATGTAAAATCCAAGTGGCCATTTTTCCCTGTAAGTCACCAACACAAGCTACCAAATTTTCATTCCTTAATTTATTTTAAATTTTGAAAGAAATTTTGTTAGTATATTGATGTTATTTTTCGAGTTACGAGCAGTTCGATAGAAAAAAGGGTTAGGTGCTACCAGATCGTGCAGCATGCACTTTTCGAAATGTATCCGATGAAAACTGATAAGCTAGGAGTTTCGTTAATATGTTGTGTGGTTTGTGCAGAGTACGCATCTATCGGCGTTGCCGTACGAGGTGTTGCAAGCGGTGCTGCGCTGGGTGGTGAGCGCCGAGCTGGACTGCGCGTCGCTGGAGCGCGCCGGCGCCGCGTGCCGCGCGCTGCACGTGGCGGCGCGCGACCCCGACCTGTGGCGCGCCGTCTGCCTGCGGTACACACCACCCGCTCATATACACTGCAGTGGTGTAAACCGTTTCCCGGTCGCTCTAGAAGCGTGGCGCGAAACCGGGAATAGGTTGATTTGGTTAAGACCGAAATGTGCGCCAAATTTCCCTTGTTTACTGTGAATATTTCTATCCTACTTTGGCTTATGGCGATTCGTAAAGGAAGAAACGAGCTAGAAATAGACGCGCAATACATCGACTTAGTCAAATGCTACTTTATGATATTTTTGGTGTCAGTCTGCAACCGGTGAATGACTAGTTTGTTACTGTAAAGTTTTCTTGTGATTTAATAAATAATAAAAAAATACTGATAATTACATAATTATTATTGATTTTCACAAGGTGAGTAGGAAATTAAATTAAATTTGTGATAATGTGATAACGCTCTGATTTCATGATTGTATGTAAATATGTGTTTTCTGGATTTCCTGATTAATGTAGCCCGCCACTTCCGGAATGTATTCATAAAAATAGCTCGAAAATTTAATACTCTTTCTAAAAATTGGCCACAGTCATATAATTTGCTTAAAAGAAACAGGAGAAATCTGGGTTTTTCGAGCAGAGGTAGCGCAGCCGCTATGCGCATATATATATTTAAAAGTGTCTGCCACATTAGGGGTTGACGTTTGCGCGAGCCTGCGACTGCAGTGGTTAAACATTACGTAAGAGTTGGTGCAAACGGTGCTGTAAAGTCAATCCACATTGCTTTGTTAATCCCACACTCAGTCCCATAATCATTGCCAGCTTCGTGAATGAGGGGTTTTTACAAGAATCACCTGTCAAACCTGTCAAGATATTTCTCGATTTCGCCAATTCATTTTGTGAAATTTCTCTAATCTTTTCTCGTACGTACAGCATTAGAATGGAACAAGTTGCCGCCCTCCTCGTTTCCTGAGAAATACAATCTAACTTTTCAAGGTCAAAGTGAATAGGTTACTTTCTAGGTCAGCGTGCGTCATCTTCGACCACACCGTCGCTTACCATCAGGCGAGTTGGTCGTCAAAGGCGGACCTACCTGTACGTGAAAAAAAATCTTAGTGACATTGTGCCACCTATCTTAAAATTGGGAACTATCTTTCACAGGTCTATTTACGTCTTGAAAGCCTCTAATTGCGAGCATATTTTTTTATATTGGTGGACAATTGTACTCGAAATCAATGTTAAATCACTGAAAGCTGTATTGAGCCAATTCTGAAAGTAGCTCGGTGTTTCAGGACGTGGGGTCTGGAGTGCGGCACGCCGCGATCGCACGGGTTCGGCTCGTGGCGAGACATGTACATAGCGAGACCGCGGCTTCAACTGCACGGCTGCTATATCAGCAAGACCACGTACTTGAGGCACGGGGAGAACAGCTTCCAGGACCACTTCTACCGGCCCTGGTACCTCATCGACTACTACCGCTACCTCAGGTGAGCCTCTACTCAGTGACAGATCCATGGTTGGCGTTTAAAAATGTAACTTTCAAACGTAACTTGGTCTTGCAATTCGGAGTAGGGGGGGGGGGGGGCTCCGGAAGGGCAGTCGCCAATGACAATATACATTCCATCGTACGACTGTCCCTTCTTATCGTTTTAGTATCATAATTGCACTAAACCTGTTGCGAGTTCGGTCAGTCAGACTTTTGATTCCAACGAAAGAGTGATGGCAAGAAAAACTGTAAAAATATAATGGGCTTCTGCTTAGTGAAATGGTGCGGAAAGAATAGCAGGACACCTAGCTTTACAAAGGACGGTATATCATGTCACAAGTTAGTATTTAATGCAATAATTAGAAAAACATATCATCAATCTACAAAATTAAAACGAACACTAAAAAAAACGAAATGGAAACCCGTTGATCTCTTAGTATGAAAACTAACGTGGTTATTACACATTTTAAACAAATACACGGGTAACTCACGTATAAAAATGCCGTTGATGTCTTTCTTTGCATCCTGCTCTGTCCTTTGAAATTTGCATAACTCCATCTCGTTTTGTCCGATCATTCGTGAAAGTAGTGCACGTCACACGGATATTCGGCTAATCACAGCGCGGCATTTTACCTCGTCCTGCGCCCCCGTTGGTGAGTTGTGAATGTAGGCGAGATTCGTTTCATCACCGATCAACAGGGTATTTAATCTGTGGCGGTCGCCGTTCTCTCGACTAGACCAGCCGTAACTTTAACCGCTCACTCCGAACCACCCATTTCAGACTGTATACCACGGACCGTCCAATCTAGACCGCCCTCCTTGAACCGCCCACCCCGAACCATTCACTTTAGACTTAAACCCTGACACGACATTAATATTGAGTCTTTCAGTGGATATCATCTAGAGACTGTTGTTCCAGATTCTTCCCCGAGGGTCTGGTGCTGATGTGGACGACGGCTGAGGAGCCCGCGACGTGCGTGCAGCAGCTGAGGACGCGCGCCGCTCGCCCGGCGCTGGGCATCTTGGCGGGACACTACAGGCTCATCGGGGACAAGGTACATGTAATAGCTGATGTTCACGCATAGAGCATAAACGACGCTCTGAGTACGCATTCTTCGCTGAGACTTTAAACCGTCTCTCAAAATGTGACCAACTGTGACAAGGACAGGGGAGGGGTTTAAAATCATGAAACATGTGTGACGTAATTTATGGATGGTCCCTTATCTTTTTTTATGTTTGGCGGCAGCCCAAGCTGAGGGCGTACCGTCTGAGCCGCCCTTGCAGTAGCCGTCGTACAAGATGTAGTAACTCCTTGAGTACGGGAAGACTAGGTTAGTAGGGGCCACAGTAAGCAGTGTAGGTCATTGGAGACCACCCCAGTGTAGGCAGTGTGGCAGTGTAGGCCATTTTGCTATAGGCCCCCTTAAAAATAAATTAACTAAATATTAAAAAAAAAATGTTAAACGACATTTTGTGCCCAGCCATCTTGGATTTAAAATTTGTATATCATTCTAATAGACCTTTCATTTGAAACTCAAATTGAGGAAGTTGTGAAAAATTTGTAAACCGCCATTTTGTAGCGGCAGCCATCTTGAATCGATTTTCATCAAACATAGCTAAGAACACTCTCGACTAACACTCCTATAAAACAAAAAAATAAAAAATCACAAGACACGTCAAACTTATAACAACCCGTCGTTTTTGCGTGGGGAGTTAAAAATAAAGGTGCATCACGTCACACGTCTCCTTTCAAGGTTATCGTTCTCCCAATGAGCAGTGACTGTTGTTTTATAGCAAATTTTGGATAGGTATTTGAGGCAAGCTGAAAACTTGTCACATAGCTCTCCTATCATTCCCCAACACGGAGATGCAGACCTGGCTGGTGAGAGGTGGGGCAAAATGGATCCAAACATTTACTAAAAAAAATATTCAGTGAAGATGTTTAAGGCAGGGATGTAACGGAGGTCATTATATCGGAACCGAAGGCGAAGTTTTTAAATTTGATTTATCGGAGTCGGAACCGGAGTCGGAACCGAAGTCGGGGGCATACGTAGGATCAGAAGTGATGGCAGGAGAGACATTTTTACAGGGGATAAATAAAAAAAAATGTCAAACACGTGGACACGATAAACATTGATTGATTTAAGGGGTTAGGATTTTGTGTTTCCATTTACTTTCCACCACAATAAGCGATTATCTCAAACATTTATACATCTTACCTCCGATTAAAACCTCTGTTTTAAAAGATTCGGAACCAAAGGTGTAATAATAGTCGGAAGTTCTGACTTATCGGAGTCGGAGTCGAAGCTCTGTAACATCCATGGTTTAAGGCAATATGCAATTTTTATGTGTTGTAGTTTAATGAATAAGAAAAATAATAAGATAAATAATAATTTTAACATTGCCAGGCGCGTGCAAATATGTTTTCCAAAAAATACAAAAAATTGGTTTGAGGCAAATTGAAACGTAAATTGGGTGTTATTTATAACTGAAACATAGGGATTCTCAAAAAGAGAGATCATTTTGGAGGGACTATTTGCCTGCCTGGTGGTGATCTATATTGAGGGATTCATTTTACCGCGCTACTCAGCAGCTAGATCGGCACGTCGGTGTAGGGATATACCTAAGAGGAGAAGTATGTTTTTTTTTAAAATAAAGAGTGACGAGACTAGCAGGACATGTGCCTGATGGTAAGCAACATGCCTGCCACATAACAGCACAGTGACACGCAGCTATTGGAACATGAAGAGTCCAAATCATTATCTAGCACTGCACTGCGCTCGTCACCCAGAGCTCTAAGTTGTTATATCTCTAAGCCCAGTAGCCCTTCAAACGGGAACACAGTAATGTTTGCACATCACTGCTTGGCGGTAGAATAACTGGCAAAGGTGTGGTACTTCCCCAGGCGGACTCTGCCAAGAGTCCTACCACTACAAAATGTGATATTTTCAGCTTGATTGCCTCGAATACCTACCTAAGTTTTGCTAGCAGCTCTCGGAATGTAACGGCTTGTTGTAGGTTGTGGTAGTGATCAAGAAGAACGGCAGCGAGAAGAAGCAGACGCAGCCGTCGAACACCCGGTTCCGCGCGCGCAGGAAGGACGCCGAGCAGGAGCAGACGCAGACCTTCCACATGGTAACTGACTTCAGTTATACACCAAGTCCCTTGTGCAAACCTACTGAACCGGCCTAACTATGTATCCTATTAATATTATAAATGTCAATGTTTGGATATTTGGAAGTTTGTTGCTCAATCACGTCCTAACGTACGAATGGATCGGGCTGAAATTTGGAACACAGATAGATTTTAGTCTGGAAGAACACATAGGCGTAGCCTATAGGCTATAGGCGTAGCCTATGTGTTTTATGTGTTTTATCCTGAAAAATCAACGGAAACAACGGGAACGGGAACTACGCGGGTAACACCGCAGGGCGCTGCTAGCTTTATTAGACCTAATATATAACTAACGCTTTTATTAGACCTATATTCGATGATTTCAAGAGTACAAAAAGACAACAATTTGACAGAAAACAAATCGAAACAGCTCATATTTTTTAAAGGGACCTATGAAAAAAAATGGCAGTCATAGGAACTGCCGATAGAAGTGAAAACTTATAACTCAGAATTTGATAGTTTACTTTAGCGTAGTTACCCCCGCGTAGTTTACGCGGGGGAAACTAGAGGGCGTGGCAATCTAGCCATGGGCCGTGACGCCAAACGAAGTTTTCACTTCAAGAAAACATAAAAAATAAATATCCATTTGGAGTATTTCAACACGGAGAGTTCAAATCACTACAGTGTACTTGTCACTCAAAAATACGAGAAGATGCTGCCATGTAATTCCTCTGTAAACATTGCTCCTCATATCCTAACACAGTGACGTTTGCACTTCACACTTGTTGGTACTTCCCCAGCACATATAGGCTAGTTCTAAAATAGGAACGGGTTCTACGCGGGTACCGTACCGCGGGTACGCTTCTAGTTATAAAAAAAAGGCAGTTATAGGAGCTGCCGATAAAAATGTTAAACTTATAACTCAGATTTTGATAGCTCACTTTGGAAACTACGCTGGTGAAACCGGAGGGCGTGGCCATGACCATGGTCATTTAGAAATGCGTCAGCGTTTCTAGATAGCTAATGGTAAATGCTGACACATTTATAGATGGCGAATGGCCATGGTCCCGAGTTCACCCAAAAATTTTATATAGCGTGACGCTAGAATTCAATTCACAACCCACGAAAAGTTGTCTGTGGTGCGTCAAAAGAAGTTTTCACTTATAAGCTTGTATGTCTGTCTTGCAGGAGTTTGAGTTGCGCAGCCCGCGCGGGCGCCGCAACGCCGTGCTGTCGTGGGCGCGCTACCGCGTGGGCCGGCGCGACGTGTGGACGCACTTCGAGCTCACGCCGCGCTCCTTCCCGCCCTTCGCGTTCTCGCGGGTGCGCGGCTACACGCGCGACTCCACCGCGCCGCTGTGAACCACACACACCCACACCGGTAACAACGTTACTACTGAAGCTAACACTCCTTCGCGTTCTCGCGGGTGCGCGGCTACACGCGCGACTCCACCGCGCCGCTGTGAACCACACACACCCACACCGGTAACAACGTTACTACTGAAGCTAACACTCCTTCGCGTTCTCGCGGGTGCGCGGCTACACGCGCGACTCCACCGCGCCGCTGTGAACCACACACACCCACACCGGTAACAACGTTACTACTGAAGCTAACACTCCTTCGCGTTCTCGCTGGTGCGCGGCTACACGCGCGACTCCACCGCGCCGCTGTGAACCACACACACCCACACCGGTAACAACGTTACTACTGAAGCTAACACTCCTTCGCGTTCTCGCGGGTGCGCGGCTACACGCGCGACTCCACCGCGCCGCTGTGAACCACACCCACCCACACCGGTAACAACGTTACTACTGAAGCTAACACTCCTTCGCGTTCTCGCGGGTGCGCGGCTACACGCGCGACTCCACCGCGCCGCTGTGAACCACACCCACCCACACCGGTAACAACGTTACTACTGAAGCTAACACTCCTTCGCGTTCTCGCGGGTGCGCGGCTACACGCGCGACTCCACCGCGCCGCTGTGAACCACACACACCCACACCGGTAACAACGTTACTACTGAAGCTAACACTCCTTCGCGTTCTCGCGGGTGCGCGGCTACACGCGCGACTCCACCGCGCCGCTGTGAACCACACACACCCACACCGGTAACAACGTTACTACTGAAGCTAACACTCCTTCGCGTTCTCGCGGGTGCGCGGCTACACGCCCGACTCCACCGCGCCGCTGTGAACCACACACACCCACACCGGTAATGTTGTTACTCACAACGGAGTCCGTAACCTTTGTCATTTGAATTCTTTTTTATTTTCATTTTTCTTGTTTCAAGTGGAATTTTCCTCTTTTTGTGGGGAGTTAGGAACATTTTAAACCTAATTCTAGTGCTCGCCTGTTGAGCCGATCACTACCGGTTGGGATACCGCTATAATCGACTCGACAGCGTCATTTGCCTAAGTCGCCTCCTCCGAGCCCAGAGACTGAATTACGGCCGCATTTCTGTCTCTGATGGCCATCTGTAGGTTACGAACCGACCGATGGCGTCGTCGGTGTCGTCAGTCTAATACTACTAATATTATTACTAAGCAAACAGTTTACATAAACTACGTATAGAGTCAGTTCACACGCTTTACACCGAAAGCACGCGTCTGGTCGCTCTTGTGGAAGTGTCATACTTTTCTCGTGGCGTTCGTTCGATCGTAAGTACAGAAGAGAGACTCAAATAGCTGTGCAAAAGAGATATAGATGCCTCATATTTCATTAATAATGACGGCTTAGTATTTTTGTTACGGTTTAAAAATAAGACCTTACTTTTAGGCAGGATTCTTGTAAATTTCATATTATGTGAGATTATTTTACATTGTTTCAGAATAAAATGATTGCACAATTACAATGTGCTATTTTGTTTATATAGCCTATTAAAATTTTGTTGATGTAAAAAAATAGTGTTGTACAATAATTGTAAAATACGTATTTATTATTTTTTTTTTTTTTAAATAAAGAGTGACGAGACGAGCAGGACATGTGCCTAATGCTAAGCAACATGCCTGCCACATAACAGCACAGTGACACGCAGCTATTGGAACATGAAGAGCCAAAATCATTACCTAGCACCGCACTCCGCTTGTCACTCAGAGATCTAAGTTGTTATATCTCTAAGCCCGGTAATTTCTCTGGAAACATTGCCCTTCAAACCGGAACACAGTAATGTTTGCACATTACTGCTTGGCGGTAGAATAATTGACAAAGGTGTGGTACTTCCCCAGGCGGACTCTGCTAAGAGTCCTACCACTACGAAAAATACATAAAATATACATACATAAAACACCCAGCTATAGCTCAAATATGTATTTGTATATTTTTACATTTTATATATTTTAATTAATTCGTGTATTCTTTTCTTCACCAGACTGTTTCAACTGAAGAGTTTCTTGCGCTGCCATCACTTGCCGTGTCCATCAATTTATCTGCAGAATTGACCATGTTGGGGAATTAAAGTAAGTACGGTGTATCTTGTGTTTTTGATCATCAACGAATTCGTGGCGTTTCGGTACACTCTTCAGATAAGTTAGGAACGTGAAAGTTCGCTTTAATTTGTCCAACATATTCTCAAGTTGTTAAAGATAATAATGCTCATTTGGTTGTATAAAATAACAATGTGTTTCAAGTCTTTTTTTTTTTTTTTTAACTTTTATAGGTTTACACTTGACCGCCATCTCGCCTGATGTTAAGCGACGATGCGGTCTACGATGGAGCGTGTTTACCTAGAAAAAAACCGATTCACTCTCGATTTGAAGACACATAGATTGTAACTATCGGAGAAAACCCACTCAGGCAACGTATTCCATAGCCTAGACGTTCTTATCACAAAAGTTGAGTCGAATCTCTTCGTTCGTGTCTTTGGAACATCAACCATGAAACGATGTCGCTTTTTCGAGCTACGAGCATTCCGATAGAAAAAAGGACAAGGTGGTATCAGATCATGCAGATCAGTCGCACACTCTCCGAAGTGTATCCGATAAAAAACCGATAGGCTAGCAATTTTTCGGCGATGTTCAAGACTTTGGAGTCTTTTTCGCACAAGAGTGTCGTTCCCTATGAGCCTTTTGGCACGTCTCTCGATCGATTCCAGAGCTTCCAGCTGATACTTAGCCGATCCATCCCAAAGGTGCGAACAGTACTCCATACAGGAGCGAATCTGTGCTTGATATAATGTAAGCAACTGTTCAGACTTGAAGTACCTTCGCACCTTTGAGAGGACACCTAGTTTTTTGGCAGCTAGTTTAGCCTTGGACTCGATATACGAGCCAAAGTTGAGCGTAGAGGTCAAAGTAACGCCCAAAAGCTCAAGACGGTCAGAAACCGGCACGGATACACCTCTAAAAGTAGGAGTCAGTTCGAAAGGACTCCTTTTTAGCGGAGAACAGACACGCCTGCGTCTTATTCTCGTTGAACTTGACCAGATTGGCATCGCCCCATTTAGACACCGCCTCAAGGGTCAAGCTCAAACGCTCGATCAGACTCTCTCTCAGTAACTGAGTTTGCTGTCCGCTGGCTCTCGCGCTAGATATGTAACTCTCTACAACGGTGCTATCATCTGCGTACCCAAAGATACCGGGCTTCAACAGATCGTTGATATGTAGCAGGAAGAGCGTCGCAGAGAGTACCGACCCTTGAGGGACTCCGGCATTGATAGCCATTTGATCCGACGAGCAACCATCAATTACGACTCGTATGGATCGATCCCTCAAGAAGTCCGATATCCACGCAATGAACCCAGGAGACAAACCATAACTAGAAAGCTTGCTTACAAGGCCATCATGCCAAACCCTGTCGAAAGCCTTCGAGATATCCAGGGAGACTGCAAGTGCTTCCCCGTGTTTCTCAATAGCTTCACTCCAGATGTGAGTGACGTACGCTAGAATATCCCCGGTGGACCGGTTTCGGCGAAACCCGTATTGCTGGTCTCTGAGGAGGTCGTTCGATTCTAGGTACGTCAGGAGCCTGTGGTTTAAGACACGTTCCATAGTCATGCAGAGTATGGACGTGACCGAGATGGGCCTGTAGTTGGCAGGGTCAGCACGACTACCCTTTTTGGGCACTGGCTGCACATTGGCAAGCTTCCAAGACTTCGGTACTAGCCCAGTTTGGAGAGAGAGTCTAAATAGGCGCGTCAGTATCGGTGACAACTCAGGCGCACAAGCCTTCAATACCAGAGCAGGAATACCATCTGGGCCACTGGCTTTGTTCACGTCCAGATTGCGTAGCACTTTGCGAACCTCCATTTGGCGAATACGTATCTCTGACATAAAAGTCGAGCAGCCAGGTGGAGTGGGAGGTGTCGCGCTACCAGCATTTAGACGCGAAGATTCCGCAAACTGAGTTGCAAACAAGTTTGCTTTCTCCGTTGCAGTGTGAGCCAGTGTCCCATCAGGTTTTAGCATTGGAGGCAGTGAGGGGCGGCAGAAGTTCGATTCGACCGATTTAGCTAGGGACCAAAACGCTTTGCTGCCCGCAGGGTACGAAGCTAGTTTGTTCCCTATTCGACTAATGTGGTCAAAACGAGCCCTCTGAAGAACCTTTTTGCTTGCCTTAGCAGCCTTGTTGAACGCTTTCTTCTTCTGATGTATGTCCCTTGCCTTACGCTGTCGAGCATCAACCCAGGCTAGGTATGTCTCATGTTTAAATGCTTCAGCACTTTTGCATTGAGAACCAAACCAAGGGCGAGCTTTGCTGGATAATGGGACGTCGGAATATGGAATAAAATATTCCATAGCCGTTCGTATTACATTAGTCACAGCATCTGCGCAGACTGAGGGATCACCAGAAGCGAAGCACAATGACTGCCATGGGTAAGACGCAAAGAAAGAGCGCATCTCGTCCCAATCCGCTGACTTGTATCGCCACATCCGCCGGTTGCCTCTAGGGCTGGGATCAGGCGGATGGTAGACAGATACAGATTTCACCAGACAGTGGTCGGAGCTGCCTAACGGCGAAGATACCGCCACGGAATAACGGTCTGGATCAGTTGTCAGCAGAAGGTCTAAACAATAAGGTGTATGCGTCTTAACGTCGGGTACTCTTGTGGCCTCTTGGACCAGCTGGGTTAGGTCTAACGATAAAGCTAGCTTTCTCGTTTCCTGCCCAGCGTGGTCAGTGTCCCGGTATGGGTACAGCCATTCCTTATGATGGCCGTTGAAATCCCCCAGTAACACTAATTGAGCCGAGGGGTACTTCTGTTGAGCCGCGTCCGCCGCCTCACTTAAATAATCCATGAGCCTAGTCGTCTCCAGATCTCCGCTGTGCGACCGATACACACAGGCGTAGATAATTTTGTCTATGCCTGTGTCTATTAGTGCCCAAAGAACCGAAAATCTAGTATCCTCAAGGTTACGGAGACGCCGACAGCAGATGTCGTCACGGGCGTACAGGCACACTCCAGCACGAGGCCGGAATTTGTGCTCCAGGGTATAGCCTGGATACGTTAGGTACGCCACGTCCGACGGACAACCTATCTGCGTCTCCGTTAGAAACAAGAGTGTCGGCTGCTCAGTCTCGAGGTGATGGTGGACTGCAGTGAGATTTGAGTGCAGACCTCGAATGTTAGTGAGGTGCACTTTAACCGACAAGGCGTGCGGCCGCTTTTTAAACTTGTTTCTATAATTTCCTTTTTTCATATTGGTTTTGAGAGGGGATCGGTGGGAAAACGGCAGTAGAACGAGGCCGCACACTACTGACCATTGGCCACAACACACAACACGAATACACCAGTGGGGAGCTAGTCTGGAGACTGCGGGGACGCCCGAGCCCCCCCGGGGATGTCTATCTGGCCTTGTCATCCGGTCGCCAACCGGCAGGATAGCGCATCCCGGGATTTTTCGCTAGATGGCGGGGCAGCCTTTCATGAGTGGCTAGCTCACTACTTGGGCCCCCAACTATCTGCGGTCGGTCGCGGCAACCGTGCCTCGGATCCCGCTACCCTCCATGACTAGCTTCCCGATGTACAGTATTGGTGTGTGACAGACCGGTCTTGCAGTTATGCAGCAGCTGTTCTGACCCGTTTTCCCTTAATGGTGTCACTAGACAACACGACGGAACACGGCTAGGCCGCTTGGCGTCGTGACTTAGTCTAGTGGGTGGTCACCAACCACGGCCGAAGCCTACCACCGGTAGTTTGTCACCCGATTAGCACCACCCAGGGACCACGTGTGGGGTTTCAATATATAGGTGCTTCCCCACGGACGGAGGTGACTCGGTCCCCAAAAAGTCATAGGTACTCACAATTATAAAAAAAATAAATGAAATTGAGGACATTACGTACATACTAATTCATGAATTTCCGATTTAATTATGTAATGTACCCATACTACTGGACATTAAAATTGAGACTGCACAGTGCGGTTGTTGACGGAATAACTTGAGAACTGTGCTCGAGATACTGCGAAGCGGTGGCGTAGCTAGGCATGGGCGAAGTGGACCACGCGAGGCCTCTCAAGTGCGATAACTAAAATCCCTGTTTAATTATAAACTAAATAGGAAACTAAACAATATTGACCACACTTTTCTGAACCTGAAATAACAAAACATAACTCCTTGTTTTACCTCCTGGTTTTCCTTTCCAATGTTAGATGTATTTATTAGATAGGTCTTGGAACGAAGGAAAAGGTGCCTCGCAGATGCGATTTTGCCCACATCCTTAATAGAACCGTTTCCCCTAGTCCATGTGACGCCACGCTGCTCAGTAGACGGTTCTCAAAGAATTAGAACGGCCGAGCTGTACTTATTATGCCACGTTAGACTAGTCTTACTAAGTACACGCACTAGTTGACACGTAGCGAAACTTGTACATATTTTTGTAATTTCTCTCATGTTAATGTTACGCTCGACAACTCTACTCACCCGTAAAGTACAAAAATTAAATTGTAACCGTTCAATCACTATTTTATTACTCGTATACATGTTCTAATAAATGGAGAAAATACTTAATACTTTTTTGTTGATACCTTTTTCTTTACTAAAATGTATCTAACATTTTTGGTAAACTGATGAGTTGTCGAGTTACCTAATTGTTTTGAAAAATAGTGTTCAAAACACTAAAAATACGATATAGACACGATTTATCCTATTGATCTTAGAAATATTTTTTATATTGCCCTCTTAAGCGCGATTCAGAATTGCGTATAAAGCTGCGAACGAATTCTGTCTCAGTCTTCTGTTCCGCTAAAAGAGAGCGAAACAGCGATATTCCTAAGTGACTCACTCACTCACATCCCGGTGTATAACCACTGTCACTTTGCAATGAATGCAACAATGAATTAAAACATGCAATTGTCTAAAGTACACCTTTACTTGGAGCGATAATGTTACTTTTGTAATACACATAGTATCCGTAGGTCGTGTCATTGGCGGCTATGGCGCCAATCACAATGATATCAACATTTTACGTGCTTGTCCTGAAAAACATATTTTTGTCATAAGTGGCAATATCGCTTCTAGGATGCGACATATTCGTGTTTACATAATAGTCCAGTAACTTTGTCGCCTGAAAGTATGGAGTAGTATGCGTTAAATCCGGTAGATCTGATTTTTTGCAGATTTGTTTATGATGTTGGCCTAATGATTAATCCAAGTTTGTGACCTCGAGCGGCGAACGCAACTTTGTCAAAAATCGAAAAAACCGCGAAAAATCGTTTATTTTTCAAATTTTGGCGATTATATATATGTATATAAACGACTAGTTTTTGAAAAAACTTTCTTAGGGCGTTTATAAAGTAGAAAGTAAATTTGTCATAATTTATAGTAGTCACTAGTCAAGCTCTTTCATTTGATACCCATATTAAGGCATTAGTGAAAAACAAAATATGTAATTCGCCATTTTGTGACTTGAAATTTGTTACAGTGTATAGTACTCTACTAGTCAAGCCCTTTCATTTGATACCCATATTGAGGTAGATTGTGATGAAATATTTGGTCCGTCATTTGGTGGAGGCGGGCATCTAGAATCGATATTAATCAAAAATAGCTCAAAGCATCAACACAATAATTAATCTTCAAATAAAACAAACCGCATCGAAATCGGCCCGTCCGTTTGAGCTCTACGGTGCCATAGACAGATACACACATAGACAGATACACAGTGAGACAGACCTGTATGTGCGTCTGTCTGATAGACAGACAGACTTCGACGTCAAACTTATCAATCAATCAATCAACAGGCCACTAAACGTTCCCACTGCTGGGACTCGGGGCCTTCTCTCGCAAGGAGAGAGTTAAGGCCATAATCCACCGCGCTGGCCCAGTGCGGGTTGGTGGATGACACTTGACTTCGAAAGATTCTAGGTACATGTCGGTTTCCTCACGATGTTTTCCTTCACCGTTTTAAGTTAGCGACATTACGCACATGACTTCGAAAAGACAGTGGTGCGTGTGGGGTTTGAACCCGGGGTCTCCGGATCGGCAGTCGCCGTTCTCCCGACTAGACCAGCCGTAACTTATAACACCTCTTTATTTGGTCGGGGGTTAAAAACCGCAGTAACTGTGCCATAAAGTGGTCAAGTAGGAGTTAAAATATTGCAAAAAATTGGGAAGTTCGAAAAAAAATATAAATTTTGAAAGACTTATCAACTACTCAGAAACTATTTTGGGTGTACAGAGACAATTCTAGTATCATATTGTATAATATTTAGTCTACTTTATAAACGGTATAAGAAAGTTTTTTCAAAAACTAGTCGTTTAGGGTTATAATCGCCAAAATTTGAAAAATAAATGTATTTTTCGCGGTTTTTTCGATTTTTGACAAAGTTGCGTTCGCCGCTCGAGGTCACAAACTTGGATTAATCATTAGGCCAACATCATACACAAATCTGCAAAAAATCAGAACTACCGGATTTAACACATACTTTAATGTATTAAGTTACTGGACTATAATGGTATGTTGATAAAATAATCAATTTAAGCAGCTTTTGTTCAGAACATACTTTCAATAGCGTTAAGATGTTTTAGATGTTACATTCATCGGAGCCCGTTCTGGTGTAATCGAGAATCATAAACTCGGGGTTACCAGAAAAGGCGCCGAAATTTAAATCGCACACATACATGCGGTACGAACGCGTCTTGCCCACGATAGACGTTTCTTTATTTAATACGCATTCAAGTTCAGTAATATCGCATCGTGGGAAAGTGCGGGCTCATATCGTGTGACTCTAATTAGTCCTTAGATACCCAGTGCTTGATTTTCTTATGATTTTTCAATGATTATATTGATGAATTATTGTGATTTAGTTATTTTCAGTCTCGAAGACTGGTCTGACTACCTTTAGGCTAGGTACCAATACCATAACAACTATTTTTTCTATCGAGCCTGTATATACATAAACTTCCTTGCTTACTATTTTGTGGGTAGTTTGAGAAGATTTAATTAATTCTTCACACTGTTACGAATTCGCTGAAGATATATGTATGTTGTTTAAAAATATTGACTCATATATTATTCAGGATTTTCCCCGAACCTACAATGTTTGGAAAATAGTGAATTTGTGGAAATAAGTGTATCAAAGTTTGTGTCAGAGTTAAGACTGCTACTTACCTTCAGTTTCTATTGTATAAGTCTATAATACTTAGCACTAGGGTGGAAATCAAATCTTACGTAGAAAAAAAAAACTGATTCGAAGAATAGTAGTTTTCAGGCACTTTATATTAATTTCTTGATGACGGTAGTTTTCGCACGAACACGTATCATCATTTTAATATAGTACTTTTATCTCATGATGTGACGCGAGTTTTACTTGTGGTAACGATGTTCACATACACGCTGTGAATGTGTGCCTGACCGCGGACGCCCTCAGTACTGGACATCTACTCTGTTTCTACGAAAACGAAATTTCGAAAAAAACTCGCGACTTTCCTACTCTCGTTCTACTTCGTTTCGTCCGATACAACATTGTTTGACGTTTAAATGTTCTAAGCATACTCTAATTAGAGAAGGTTTAGAACATTTAAACGAACAAAACGACGGATCGAAGTAGAATCGGAGTTGGAAAATCGCGAGTTTATTTCGAAATTACGTTTTCGTTGAATAGGAGTAGACGTCCTGCTCGAGACGCGGGCGAGGGTAGTTGTTTACTTGTTTCCACACACATACGGTATTTATTTTCACAAGTTGTTACATGTTTTTACATGACATGCTTTTACACTTTGTCACAACAAGTAAAACGCGCTGCGCTTCGTGCGATACAACTACTATATCTTGACGTAATGTGGCGAAACGTGTGTTAAGTTTATTTTGCACTGTGTATAACATGCTTCATGGAAGCTAGACTTGATACTAGGTATATGGATTTACTATTGACCAGTTCTAATTTAAACCAGTGCTCTTCTGATATTGATGTAAAATTAAGCTAAAAATAAGCACTGCTTTGTCTAGTCGTAAGTTATGTTCGGATGTTAATAAACTAATAATTAAAATAATCATTACTCTTTTATTAGCTTTAATTAACTCTCTAATAAGAAATGAGTACCCCGATTCAATATCTTCATTGTTTCCAGTCCAGGGCAGGGGGCAAACGTGGATATTTTTTGTGTCCTGTGTCAGATATAAGCTACCGATTAGTATTGGTTTTCTATAGAACCAGTATAAATCATTTACTCCATGCGCAAACATAAACATTTCCTGTGTCCGTAACAGGACATAAAAGATACTCATTTATTACAAGTTTCTACGTTTGCGCTGCGCCGAAGTTGCCGTACCGAGATTTCTAGCACAAAGTAACCAGTCTACAGAAGTTTATCTCTTTGTAATTATTTGTCACCGTAAAATTGCAATCACCGTCAGTTTACAATATAACGTGTAAAATTATAATCTTATGGTAGGAAAGGTTATAGACTACAGGCCCGTGAACAAAATTTACGTAGTAAATGAACCACCAGGAGACCTATGTAGGATGATAGAAGGGTATAAAGGATTTCAGCACTATGCCGTCACTTGTAACTTGTAAGCTGTCCAACTAAGTACAGTCGAAGTTGCAACTCTCGATCATTTCTCCTTGTCGCATGGTTTTTGTACGGCGTTGCAGAATAATAGATTAAAAGAGGTATTGTAACTATCTAACTATAAATAATATAAATTTTAAGTTTTTAATTATTAGTTTGTCGGAAAAGTTCGTGATTTTCCGACGATTTGCAGATTAAATTTGGGCATTTGATTATGTACGGCATTGGTTCCATACAGTTTCAATACCTCTCCTAATCCATTAATTCGCAACGCCGTACAAAAATCATGTGACAAGGAGAAATGATCAAGGGTTGCAATCCCCCCTCTTCGACTGTACTCAGTTGGACAGCTTACAAGTGACGGCATAGTGCTGAATCTTACTACTTTATACCCTTCTATCATCCTACATAGGTCTCCTGGTGGTTCATTTGACCCATAAATTTTGTTCACGGGCCTGTAGTCTATTAGTTTTTAATATAACCTCGTTTGATTGTAATTGACGGATTTTACAATTTTACGGTGACATATCTATAGCCCAGTTTTCGTATCTACGTTCGACGGTCGCATTAGGGTTATCAATTCTAACGTATGAGAACCTATCGTGGTAGTGGCACTCGTATTTAGTTTAGATCAATCAGAAAGAACGGAAATAAAACCCATAAGAACTAAAATACTTCAATTCTAATGCCAATATTAAATAGTAATTTTATCTCAAGAAGCGACGCAAGCTTTAGTCGTGATTACGATGTTTACCTACAAACACGCTGTGAATGGCCGCGGACGCTCTCAGTGCCGCCCGAGACGCAGGCGAAAGAAAGTATTTGTTTTCACGCACACATACTCATCGTGTTTTTACTCTTGGTCACCACAACTAAGACGCTCGTCGCTTAGTGAGATAAAACTACAATACCTTTAGGTAACAAGTTTGTTACAGAAAAGTAAAATTTAAATTCACTTATAAAACCTACCGCTCTTTTGATACTCTACATTTGTATAAAAAATCAAGACGAGGCGCATGTTTGCTCGTGGATTGTTTCCACACTCGCACCGTATCGTTCCGTGATATTGTGTCTGTGAGTTCGTCGTCGCCTGTCGCCGACCGTCGAGATATCGTAGCGATGTCTATGGTGCGTTGCTCGAGCGTGCGTTGTGTATAGTTTTGCTTCTGTGCGCTGGTTGTTTTGTATCCCCAGTTTTGTAGGTATGGATTAGGTCCAGTTACCGTTCACCGTCGAACAAGCTCATTATTGAAGTGAAAACTTCTTTAGGCGCGCCTAGACAGATATTTCGTGGGCTGTGAATTGGATTCTAGCGTCACGCTCGGGTATGATAAGAAATCTTCGGGTAAACTCGGGACCATGGCTATTGACCATTTAGTCATAGACCATGGCGTCAGCCAATGGCAAAAGCTGAAAGGGCGTGGCCTCGGCATCATGCCATGCCCATCTAGAAATGCATCAGCCAATAGGAAAAGCTGACGCATTTCTAGATGGTCATAGACCATGGCGTCAGCCAATGGCAAAAGCTGAAAGGGCGTGGCCTCGGCATCATGCCATGCCCATCTAGAAATGCATCAGCCAATAGGAAAAGCTGACGCATTTCTAGATGGTCATGCCATGATGCCCAGGCCACGCCCTCCGGTTACACACGTGTAGTTTCCAAAGTAAGCTATCAAATTCTGAGTTATAAGTTTTCACTTCTATTGGCAGTTCCTATGACTGCCCATTTTTATTTAAGTTGGTTCTATACCATTACAAAGCTGAAGAGGTTTTTTGTTTGAACGTTCAGGGTAGCTATTATAAATACATTCGGTTGCATCCGACACGGAATCTCATCTCTCGGTCTTTGTCTTATCTGTTAACATGACAGAGACAGGGATTGTCATTCCGATTCCGAACCATTCGGAATCGCATTTAGAATCGCTACCCTGATCTCGGAAACTATTGGACCGATTTCAAAAAATATTTTGCTCCCGTTGGATATGTCACTGTAAAATTGCAATCACCGTTTACAATATAACGCGTGTGATTATAATCTCAGGTTAGGGTACCTACCCTATAATATAACATTAATAATAGGTATAAATATATTATTGAAATATTTAGAATATTAGATTATAATCTGACGGTTTTACAATTTTAGGGTGACAGAGAAATGTGATCTCTGAGTGTGATAGGCTATATATTATATTATGTACCTACCACGGGCGAAGCCGGGGCGAAACGCCCTTTTCCCTTTTTAGTATAAAAAAGGGAAAAATCGGCTGTCCCTATAGAAGTGAAAAGTAATAAATTAGAATTTTAGTAATAACAGCACTAATGTTGCACAATACTTTACCTGTATAGCTACAGATATATTATGTACTGCAGGTCTACTACGAAAACTAACTCCTAATGATCGGATCTGACCGACAGCTGAATCGGATTGTAGCCTACCACGAAAAACATTCAGATCGATACGTCTCGGTCGGAAGTTATAGACTTAGGTCGGATGAGGGTCGGATCGAACGAAACGGCTGATCCTATCAACCGACCGATTGTCTCTCGTGGTAGGAAACGTCCATAAGTTCGGCCGATATATCGTTTATCGGACTTCGTAGTAGGCCTGCTGCTGTTACGCATGTCAGTGGCGCGAAATCACAAGGTTTTTGACGCTCGTACTTTGTTTATGAAGTAATTTAGTTATAGAATAAAGAGGGTTTCACTTTATAAATCTATCCTACTAATATTATTAATGCGAAAGTTTTGGGTATTTATATGTTTGATGCATCATTACACAGTCTAGGCACGATATACTTATTTTTCTAATAGGGCCCGCGGTTTTACCGCGTAGTTCCCTCTAATTTTCCGAGATAATAGTAGCCTATGTGTTCATCCAGACTATGTTCCAAATTTCAACCCAATCCGTTCATACGTTAAAACGTGATTGAGCAACAAACATAAAAACATTGACATTTGTAATATGTATTAGTAGAATTCTAGTAGCTGTACTTTTTTACGGGTTTTGCAAGTATTACGTACAGCGACTGATTAAGAGTTCTGACCGCCCTAGGCTAATTATGAGGAGGCGCCCTCACTAGAGGGTCTAACGCCAAACGGATATTTTGTCTGAACTTTGATATTACGCTCTCTTTTCTTTTCGTTTGATATTATAGAGTTAGCACCAAAACCGATTTAGTTAGGCAGTTGAAGGGCAAGTGTGTTACGGTCGGCCTTAAAAGTACCTAGCATATCAGTTTTGACTTTGTTTCCTAGTGTGAAAATTTTAACATGATTCATACCAGGCTTTTTTGAGGAGGCACGCGAGAGAATACAGTACCCTCAAAGGAATTTTCGAAAGTATACCCCGGTTTTCTCCGGCAGTGACTTGGCGACCCTGTCACTGGGGACAGAACCCTTGCGCATAAACCATGCAACGGACACGAGAGGGTCACCACCTCACACTCTGAAATAGGGTGCTGGACGGCATTGAACTTCCGACACCTCAGGCTCTTTAAGTGAAGATGGTGTGCGAGCCAGAGTGGCTCGCTACCGAGGCCACTTTGTTCTTCGCGGACAAGCAAGAGTCCACCTTCTTCTTGCTCCTCAGCTCTTTTTATCTGCAAGATAACGATTTTTCAAAAGGAGCCCACCGCCTGACATGACCTCTCACTGTCGAACATTTTAAGATAGCAGGCAGTAAAAGGTCCGCCACGTCTCCCGGGTACATCTTCAATGATTGTTGCTCGGTGTGTTCTTCGCAATTGCATCGATGACACACCGGTCTTTCTACCGCCTAACTAAATCGGCCTTGGTTTTGCTATTGCTGTCTATACAGTTTCAAGCTAAAATAAAAGAGAGCAGTATCTGAGCTAAGACAGTTTTAGTTAGGTGGTAGACCCTCGGGATACATTATTCTCGTCTGATGACGTTACACTGGTAGCGTCCAAAGCACCCGCGCTCGCTAGTACCTATGTCGCTCTCGCTGAACCGACTGAGTGTCGGTCTTGAGACAGTTCGCTCTTCAAGTTGATGCAAATACGCCCCAAGCTTCCATCAGCTGATCTGACGTCAAATACCGAGATGTCAAAGTGTCCGCTTGTCAGCGGTAGACACGTCACAACACACACCACAATGTCAGACTTGCATTGCCTGCATGTAGTGTCCGTCAGAGACTACGGAAACAGATGGCCTCCAACTTATAGAAAATCACCTCCAGGCCAAAGTTCCTAATTCTAGCTACCACTGCCGCTATACATACAGTAGCCAAAGCAGCCGCCCCCTGAAACCTCCGCCCACACAGTAACCAGCGTGCGGTTGGCATAACAAGCAACGCCGATACAACACAGTTAGCGCCGCTCAATGCTCATTCGTATGATTCGTAACCGAAGTGTCACAGGTGTAGCGTAAGAGAAAACTCCTGTGGCCCGTGGATTCCCGCGTGATATGAGGATAAGCTCTCTCTCTTTCTATTGTTGGGGACACCTCCTCTCTGTGAAAGAGGTAGTCCCTAACGAGGCGCCATAGATATTGGGATACCTCAGCACCTCTGTTGTGGTTGTCCTGATTAGGATGTTGAACGCGTTTACTATGTTAGAAGACATCGTAAACAATACTCCGCCACTGGAACACACCTTCATTCGGACGTATGGCGTCGGTCGTGTAGTGACCTTTCTGAAACCCGAACTGTCTCTTTGGCAAGTCTACATGATTTCTGCGCGCCCCTCCCGATCCTCGCGCCCTAGGCTGCAGCCTAATTAGCCTAAGGGTTAATCAGGCCCTGATTACGTAAGCAGGTTTAATTTATTTATTGATCCCCCCTCCCCCCTTGTCATCAAAAGTCATGTCCTTGTCATCAATGTGCGGGTTGCCATCTGTGTAAAACAATACATAACTATTACTGACGTAATCACCATATAGACCACCCCCCACGTCATCAAAAAGTAAGCAAAACACATACCTCCCCGCCCCCTTATAGTGTTTACGTAAACATTGGTACCCATTCCTCGAAAATGCGTTCCGTTTTCAACTCTAGATAGGCAACGAGGGGGTTGCCATTTGTGCAAAAAAAAATAACTATTACTGAGATAATCACCAAATATAGACCACCCCCCCACCCCCCAAGTCATCAAAAATAAGCAAAATACATACCCCCCGCCCCCTTATAGTGCTTAAGTAATACTTGAACGACCCATGATACAAATAGGACATGTGTGTGATGGTAAACAATAACACCTGCCCATAACAGCACAGCCTCACGCAGTTATTGGAACATGAAAAGGCCAAATCATTAGCTAGTATTGCACTGCGCTGAGTTTTTACTTCAAACCAGTTAATTTAGAAATTTATTTAAGAGCGTAGCATACACGAAATGTTCCCACAGCTGGGACTCCGGGCCTTCTCTCGCTTGGTCAAAAGAGTCAAGGCCATAATCCGTCCACCCAGTGCGGGTTGGTGGATGACATGCCCTCGAAAGATTCTAGGTACATGTCGGTTTTCTCACGATGTTTTACTTCATCGTTTTAAGTTAGCGGCGTAGGTACGCATATAGTTGGGTATGTATTCTTTTAGCTAGTGAACTCCACCAGCGTAGCTATTCTGAAAACCCAATCCGATTGATCTCGACACAATCAAACCTATCGGTTTTTGTATTATCCGTTTAGAATGACAGAGATACGGATTGTCGTTCCGAATTTGAGTTGATCGGATTGCGTTCAGAATCAGTGCCCTGAAGCGGAATATAATAATTGACTGGACTAGAAATGAATCTATTTTCTCAGTGGTCAGCTGAATCCGTGACCGTAGGCGATCGAAAGGAAAGACAAACTTTTACATATTCATTATTTATTTTACACTGAAATGATATCACTAAAAATAAAACAACAACTAAGACTATAAATTTATTTTTTATTATAAGTTTATATAGTTTTCATGAATCATTTTTAATTTATTTACATTGAAGTATTCTACTGCGGTAGTGGTGTTGTGTGTGGATGCGGGGCGTGGCGGCGAGCCGCGCAGCGAGCGTCGGACGTGTGACGTCACGCGCGCCTTGAGCCCTAGGGCGGCGCGTGCTCAGATCAGACGCTCGCTCAGCCAGATTCAAGTGTCGGGCGGCGGCGGGGGCGGCGGCGGCGGCGGCGCGCGCGGCATGCTCGGCTCGGTGTTGCGGCGCCGCACCTTGCCGCGCTTCTTCAGCATGGTGGCCTGCGGCGGCGGCGGCGTCAGCGGAGCGGCGCGGGCGGGCTCAGGGCGCGCCCGGCGCGGCGCCGGCGGCCCCGCTCCCGGACCCCCCGGACCCGCGCTTGATTTTCTTCAGCATCGTCGCCTGCACACACACACCGTGAGCCGAGCCCGCCCGCACCGCGCCGCTAGCCTACCTCTCGCCTCCTCTCCCGGCCCTACGTGAGCGGCTAACGCGACGCAACTACCCCCCGTTCTGATCTTACAAGTCAATATATCGTATTGCGTCACGTTTGTCGCTCACGTAGGACAGTGCTTTAGGGTTCGCACTCTCTAGGGTTATCGAAATGTGCTCTAAATGTGAACGTTTGGACGTGGACTAGATGAGAAGTAATAAAAAAGCTGTAATGTTGGCAAGCGTTAACCCTGGAGAGTAGGTGGTGTCCGGCGCGATGCGGGCCCGGGGTGCGTGCTGGGGCGGGGCCCTAACGTCCATCGCTAGCGAAACTATTTGCGTATCCAAATCTTATATGGATATGGATACGAATACGTTTCCTTTACTTTGTGCTAGGACCCCGGAGTGTTCGGGCGTAATGTGACTCAGAAAAGTTTAAGATAACGCAAACCTACGCATCGTGTCGTGTGTAAAACAAAATAATACTCAATCCTGTTCTTGTAAAGATATAGCGTGATGTAGAAACTGTGAGAGGTCGTTCAATGATAGCGAATCTATGAATGCGTTGGTTTGCGTTTGCTTTAAATAATATACACAGGAAGGTTACATGATCACATTTTATGCTCTTTCTGGGATATCACAAAGCGGTCTAGTTAGTGATAATGAAATCAGGTACCTGTCGAAGAATTTAAAAAGATTAGGGGATAAACAGTGATCATCAGCTAAAATGTGATCTGGTGGTAACCTTACACGAATTTAATATTTTTTTACAAATTTCTTAAATTCCATTAACACGGGGACATTTATGTTGGGCAAGCGAGCACATGCAAATTTATAAACTTAAGAGTTGAAAGTTCCGAGAGTTGATTTTTACCAAAATTATTATATACTTTAGAAAAAGCTTCAATATCTGTAGTCTCAACATTCATTTTTATGATTTTACGATTACTGTTAGGACTAGGTATCAAAATCGTTCGTGTGTTGGGTTGCGCATAGTACCTACAGCGAGCGGTTTGTTCATGTATAAGGTCTACTTGGTTTTGAGCCAAGTCTCAGGAGAAATAGCTTCATTATACTGAAAAGAGTAACAAAATATTAAGTGACTTTTGACTTACAAGCCCTGGACATTGTGCAGTTTTAGCTTGGCTCTCAAGTTTTAACAGTGCCAACTTTGCGAATGTTGAGATTTACACACAAGGCCAAGCCAAGGCTCCCAGTTCAAGTTCCCAATTCCCAAGTATGTTCCTAAGGAGGCAAGCTTAACACAACTCTCGGTTTCGCTAATGACTTTGAGTGTGAGTATGGGCTAACATGGACCTTCACAACACCCTTAGCACGAATAGATTGCAACTATCAGGTTTCTAAAAACAGATACATATTTAATTCCACTGTTTATGTCTGTGAAATCGGTTAAAATATTGTGTACAGAAAATTTTCACAGTCATTCTCATAGTAGATAAAAGTAGCTTTGTAATCCCTGTGAAAATTTGCCGTTTAACTGGAAATTATACGCGGTACTTTTAGTTTCTTTTGTCGCCTTCATTTTCTTCACGTTTTCTTTTGTAAAACATGTAAGAGTGACGGGCAACACATGCCCCATAAGGCTAGCAAAACCCCTATTCATAAGAATACAGTTCCAGGCAGCTATTTGAACTTGGAGAGTCCAAACTTGGAGTAGCACTGCAGTCCGCTCGGCCCCCAGAGATGTAACATGATTTATAATTATGTTTACTCTGATAATTTACCATTAAAATGCCGCGATAATCTTAAATTACATAGAAAATCAGCTGGGTAACAAATTTTTGCATTGTATTCGGCACGAGTAGAAACACCGTACGTTTTTAACTTGTTTTATAGGTTTAGGTACACTTGACCGTCATCTCGCCTGATGTTAGGCGATGATGCGGTCTATGATGCTTAGTTACCTAGAAGAAACCGATCCACGTATCGTGCGCAACCGTAGGTACCTGAGAATGAGGCACCTAATGCAATTAATTATTATTTATCAGTGCCACTATTGGTAATGTATTTGTGAGTGTTAGTCGATGTATTCATTGTTGATAAGTTATTAAAAAAAATCAATCACCGTATTTCACAACCATTTAAGTCATCATTTATCTTGGATACTTGTTTTTCACGTTATTCAAAATAATATCCATCGTATCCATGGTAAGGGTGTAGGTGCAGTGGAACGATAAGAATATAACTTGAGAGTTTAAATTTGCCCGTCCACCAAATGTCATCGACACAAAACGCACTCTTAACGTGCGGTAAGAAGCTACAGATTGTTTTGTGACTAGCTGACATGTAATGACTGGGCGTGGAGTATGATATCTTTGAAGGTTTACCTTCAACGCGGACTTGAGCACGACGACCTCGCTGGGCGCTGCGACCCACGGCTCGCCGTCCACCTGCACTGGGATCTCGCTGCGCAGGTTGATTTTTATATGCCCGCCCTGAAACATCATCCAATCCTGCTCTAGGCCTTTTGACCCAAAACATCGTTGTTTTCGGGCATAGCGTATCATTATCGTTTTTTTTCACTCATTCATTACATCACCATAAATATTCCGCTTACCACAGGCACCACAGTTATCCCCTTTTCGAATCTTTTGTATAAAAAAATTCAAAAAACTCATATGTCCTACTGCTGGGCCAAGGTCTCCCCAAATTCCCTCCCCCCCAATCCAAGGTCTTCATCCAACTTTATCCTGGGTCGACTGACCGAGATCTTTGTATGAGAATAAAATTTCAAGGTTCCACGCTTCCTACACACGAGTTTGAGAACCCAGATTGAACCATTGATAAAGGTAAGATTAGTAACGGGGAGTGAAGGGCACGCAGCGTGAGCAATGAATGCGGATGGAAAGGGATAGATTCACATGTTGGTATCCAAGACGTTTGCCTATATTTAATGTAACATCAAACGAAGAATGAAACTAGAAGATACCGGAAAATTTTTGTAAAACAACCATAATACTACTTCTCTCGTATTCTGCGAACAACTCAGATCGACCTCATGATGGAAGACATTAGGCTTGTGTATACCAACATTTGTATTTCTCCCCTCCCATCGGCAATTGCGTCTGCCCCCATACTCCGGTCTCCGTCTGTACTCCTGCCTATACTACGTTCACTGTACATGTTCAAGATGGTATTTATATACCCCGCAGCGCCGCCTGACTCAACACCACAAGTGGTGTGTCTACCGTCTCAAACCTCCACGGTGTTCCACCTTGGATGCTGACGCTAGAAGCACGGGGATGCTTTCGCCATCTTCCGCGTATCACGCCGCGACGTGTCCATTGCCAGGCCCCATGCCCAGGCTCGGAGGCCCGCGTACCTGCGCTATCCGCATGGCTCCACGGAGGCCGGACTGGATCTGGCCCAGGTGCACGACGCCGGTGACGCCCACCACCTCCAGCATGCCGTCCCAGTGGTTGGGTTTGTTGAACTGGTCATCCTTCTCCGGGCCCCATGGGTTTGCGCCAGAGCCCCAGCTGTTATCATCATCACATACATGTAAGTCTTACGCATAATTTACACATAAATTGACTAGGGTAGTAGGTATCTCGAAAGATTGCGGGTTTAAGAAAATTTTCTATAAATATTAAAAAGTCATAGGTATACAAATTATAATTGCGGGTGCTGTGCAGGGTTGCACAATTTTATGTCTAAGGGGTTTTAACGTAACATTAGGCTTACGCTTGACCGTCGTAATACAGTAGGTACCTACCAAGAAGATATGGAGACATACAGATATCTGTCCTTCAATACCCGGGCTATATGTTCTACAGTTTAGCTGTTCGTTAATTGATAGTGGCATCAAACGGTATCGTTCACTTTGAATCATCTGTGTACGAAACAATCGTCCCTTAGATAACAACACCGCATAAGTATTTTTTTCAAACTTTACAGGAGACTTAAAAAGCTGTGGTCTTGAGAGGTCCACCGACTGGGGCGCTGTCGCTGTTTATCAAATTACAGCTTCTGTTTAGATTAATTCTATTTCATGTGATCAATGACTCGACGCACAACGAGCAGCTCCATCTAAAGTCAAAATGTGAAAACAGCCAATTTTATTGTGCGATGTTGCTAGCTAAGGGACGCAATAATTACATTTTCAGGAACATTTATGTTAGTGGGATGTTACCTGAGTATATTAAGTATGATGATGCCTTCGACGGCGGGCAGCTCCACGTGCTTCCCGTCGACCTCGAGCCGCACCGCCTTGTGCAGGTCCTTGCACATCTTGCGGCCCACCATCTTGCGCAGACCCATCTTTACGTACACGCCCTTATTCCGCAGTCTGGAAGAAACGGGTACTGGGACATAGTGTCACGAGGTTTGCAACTCCACGTATAATTGGATGCGATTATAACCTGGAAATGCTGTAGTTATTTGGATAGAGACTTTATAAGATTCGTTAGCACTCTTCGATAGATGGCGGTTGACGTGTAGCTTTGTCGGGTTTGAATAAGAGGTCTAGATATTGAGTTGACATTGAGACTGTATAACTGAGATGAACTAATAAAAACACTTAAGAGATATTTAGGAAGATACTGTGCATTTCAGTTTTAGTATTGATTTGTTAAATTACTTTGTGAAATTTAATCGTTTAATCTATGTTGACGAAGATTGCTGAGTAGTCGAAGATTGCTGAGTAGATGAAGATTTGTCGACTACTGGACATAGGCCTCTCCCGAGGTTTAATAGCACCAAACAGAAAGAGAAGCAGAATACTGACCTGCTATTGAATTTGTTGGGGTTCTCCTCGCGCGCGTTGTGGAAGTCGAGACAGAGGTCCGCATCGATGCCGATGCCGAAGTAGTTGTTCATGACGAGGATTTGCGAGTTGTCCTCGCTCTGGGAGCCTGTCGTCACAGACGCTGCAACGTGAGGGCTACAATTGCACTACACGGGTGATACATGGCCGTGGCTACTTCGGTAATGGCGGTGGAATACACTAAATACACGCTAAACTACTTCTTTGCAAAGCTTGATCAATACTTCGATCTAACTACAAAAAATTTTGATCCTCTTCTGTTATTTATAATGTGGGTAAATCGATGGAGGATCTGGACAATGGATTTATTGAGATTGGAGTGATTGCCTTCAAGACGGATCATATTGTTCGCTCTGACTTTGACAGGATTTCACTGACCAATGTTACATTTAATAGTACACCGCGATTTTGAACTGTATCCCTTGGAAGTAAAATAAATAGTCACGGTTTACAAAATATTAAGCGTCAATTGTTTCGTGATAAGAGTTCATGGCACGAGGTCTAAATTGTGTAAATCCCCCTAGCCTACTCTATTCAATATCACGGATATCGGATCAATATGGACTATTAGACGTAAATATTGATAAAAGTCATTACGTTCTCAAGTCTACCTACTCCCGATAGCAAAGCACCAGCTCGTACGACTAACCCGGCAGTTGCTTGGAGAGCTGTTCTTTTGGCTCGTCCTGCTTATCCTCGGGGTGGAAGACGACGGTCCAGCGGTCGAGGCGGATCTCTTCGGCGTCGATGACGTCACGCAGTAGTGACAGGGGATCCTCGCACCCCGTGTAACCCGACCCCCATCGCAGGACTCGCGCGAGGTCGTTACCTGTGGAATATAAGTTGGGGCGATGTCACTTGCGCTGACCTCCTATTCAGTTTACCAAATAACATGGCGAGGCTTGAACTTGGTATTTTTTCATTCAGGCTACCCAACACATCGGCGGTAAAATAATGAAGAAGTTTACGTCGTCATCTATATAAGTACGAAGACAATTTATTTAGGTAGTAGTTGGCTGATCGTCGAATGTTAATAAGCTTTATAGGAGCTATATTTTCGATAAATTGATGTAAATGTTATTGCATCTAAGGCTTTGAAATGTTGTTTATAAACCATCTTGGGGGTGTACATTATGCACTGATAGTTATTGTGAAATTCGGAAACATAGTGGTTTTAAAAGAGACTAAGGAATAGACTGACCGGTTCCAAGAGGCACAATGGCGCAGGGCGGGTTGGAGCACTGCGAGTCCTGGCCCACGTTGTCGAGGCACTGCAGCACCCAGCCGATGGTGCCGTCGCCGCCGCACACCAGGATCTTATAGTTCGGAATGTGACGAAACACGTACAATCTGCGAGACCATGGGATCAAACATCAAAATAATATAACTAGAAATTATTGGAATTTTGTCATGTTGATCTTCTTTTACTAACAAATATTTGATCAATTTCGTTGTGTTTAAAATACGAGTAATTTTACGAAAGTTAATCAATGGAACTCTATCCATACAATTGGTTAATCTACTTTACTTAAATTTGTTTGCATCGTTGCGTGTACGTGGAGCCGAAAAAAAGGGGTTCTTGTACTGACCCAGGTAAAGGTCCTCCGTTTTCGAGGTCGAACACCTGGTAGGGGTTGAGGAGTTTCCGGAAGGAGGAGATGAGCTCGAGCCCCTGGCAGCCGCCGGACTTGACGTTGACGAACACCAGCAGCGGCTTCACGTTGCTCGGGACCATCGCCGGCTCGATGCTCGGAAGGAGCATCACTGTGGAACAACACGATATAGTGTGCTGTGGGTACATTATACAAATATTTCAGGGTTGTACTATCAAGTATGCGGCTAAGCATCTTTGCTCGATACACAATACCAAACAAGCCTTTCAACGTCTGTTATGGTCAGAAGGATCAATTGTAATCGAACCCATTGTTTCCATTTGGAAGGCAGGTCTGGTCTCGGTTCTCTTTTACTTTTTCATATATGGTAGATAGCAGGGAAAGCAGTTTTGTATGCAATATATATGATTTACTTACCTAATAAATGCTTATCTTCATATTTGGCCTCTCTGAGTGCATACAGTGCACGCACGGCTTTACTTGCGTCTTCATACGTGATCACCATCGACCCGTACTCGTAGTAGATCGGACCGATTGATGTGAACTTGTTCTCTGCACAAACATCACCATAATAAGGTAAAGTTGGTGTATTAAAGACACAAGTGCATAATATAAGACTTATTAGAAAAATCTTAGTCTTAAAATGAAATTTACTTTTGAAGGTTTCGCACTATTACTTTCGAGTTGCACCATAGCTGCCTGACGGAGTTAAGTTCAGCTGTGTTGTCATACCCTAACAATATGCTTATCATCATTCACTATCACTGTCATGTTTTTATTGTCGGCTCTCTTAGTCTCGTCATCTACGAGCTGTTGCTGCAAGCAGAGAACAAAGTGTTCGATAGACTCAAAACTCCATGCAAACGTATTCTGTCTGTCTATTACGCTCACATCACAGTAGCTGTAGCAAAGGTGAGAAGTACCGTATAGTAGGGGACGAGTCATGCCTACTCCAAACGTCGTTATATGTAGAAGGGCGGCAAAATAGTTAGATACTCTTTATTCTACACGCCATTACAAAACTGGTCATACTTCGTCTGAACCCGAAATAACAACAAAACATGACTCCTCGTTTTACCTGCTAGTGCTACTTTTCAATGTTTAGTAAGATAGGGTAGGTCTTGGGAACGAAAGAAAAAGGGCCTCGCAGACACGACTTTGTCCACGTTCTTAGTAGTCCATGCGATGCCACTGGTGTTCTGAATCATGCCATTCGGGTGGAACTGGTACCTACTGGGTGGTATGTTGAACGTACCGGCGCCCAAGAACTCGACGAGGATGTTCTCGTAGTTCCGCTCGGAGAGGCCGGCGGGTAGTGAGCCCACGAACAGCGCCAGCGTGGGCCCGTGCGGGTCGCGGCGCGGCTGCAGGTAGAACCGAGCCAGCTCCATGCGCCGCACCGAGTCGCGCGCCAGCCGCACCACGATGCGCCACGGCCGCTCCTCTTCCTCCAGCACGCGCTCCGACACTGGGGACCATACCACGTTGTCGTATAAACTGATGTTACGAACAGAGAACACCGATTCTGCACTTTCTCTTTATATGTTCGAGGTAATCTTCCGGACCATTTCACAAATAACAATAAACATTTATCGACTAAAAAGGCTTTCTCCAGATAGGTACACACTACATTTTTTGATGAAATGAACACTTCCTTGAGGCATGTTGGAGAATTTTATTGAGATGGGAAAAACAATTGAAATCGCGATACTGTAATTGGCACCTATATGATGGATCAACGATCTAGTGAAGGTCGCCAGAAATCGTTGGATGCGGGCGGTGCAAGACCGGCCTTTGTAGAGATCTTAGAGGGAGGATTTTGTACAGAAGTGGACGTGATTCAGCTGATATGATGATGACTATGATGATGGACACTCACCCCCACGGTCGAGCAGGATCTCGGAGCAGCGATAGTCGGTGACGGCGGTGTTGGGGTCGAGGCCGAACCGCTCGAGCGCGGCGGCCATGAGGTCGGCCACGGTGTCGCCGCCGGAGCACTGCACCGTCACAAACGTCTCGCCGGCGCCGGCCACCCGGCCCGGGTACACGCGGACGTACCCACCGCCCGTTTCCGGCTCCCTATAGAACGACACGGTACGATCAATTCTCAGGGTACAGAGTCATTTGCAGCGTAGGGCGAAAGGCATCGTAGAAAGATTCAGATTTAAGAAACCTCACTTGAAGCGTAGGGCAAAAGGCGTCGTAAGAGGATTCAGATTTAAAAAGCGTCTCTTGAAGCATAGGGCGAAAAGAGTCATAGAAGTATTCAGATTTAAGAAGCCTGACTTGAAGCGCAGGGTGGACGGTTTGGGGATTCAGATACAACAAGGCTCATTTGAAGCGCAGGGCGAACGGTGGCGGAAATACTCACTTGAAACGCAGGGTAGAGTAGGGGATTTAGATAGAACAAGGCTCCCTCCCTTGAGGCGTAGGGCAAAAGGGGCCGTTGGGGGATTCAGATATCAGAAGCCTCATTTCAAGGGTAGGGTGGATAAGAGGATTCAGAAATAAGAAGGCTCACTTGAAGCGCAAGGCAGAGTCGGATTCATATATAAGAAGGCTCATGTAAAGCACAGGGTGGCATAGAGGATTCAGATATAAGAACTCACTTGAAGCGCAAGAAAAGAGCGGGTCGCTTGTTGGGCAAGCGAGTGACGCGCGAAAGCGGCGCGGGGTCTGCTAGCGGCGGCTCGTCGCCGGCCAGGGCGTCCGTCAGCTCGAACTGCTCAGGTTCACGCGCCACGTGGAAGGCGCGAAGAGCCGCGGAGATCAGCTCGCGTTCGTTCCAGTTGCGGCCCACGACCACGGGCCGGTATAGCCGCCGCGACCACGCCGCCTCGCCGTCGTACACCTTTACTACTTCTGCAAATGTCGGAATCGTAATTATGCGGCTGGTGACTGTTTTTGGCTTAAGCATTTATTGTTCTAATTTATTAGTTTTCGCCCAAGGCTTTAACTTCACTAGTTCTATTTGTTTTCATTATTAGTTCGTCACTAGTTTTAATCTTTTCGATTTGCGAGAAAGTTTAATTTTAGTAATTATGTTTATATTTTAAAAACTAATAGCATCCCACGGTTTAACTATCGTAGTTTCCAATTCTGGGTTAAAAAATAGTCTATTTTTTTTCCAGACTATTTATAATCTATTATTTTCCAAATTTTACACCTATCATTTCAGTAGTTTTTGCTTGATAAAGTATAGTAGATAAAACTTTCGCATTTATAATTTTAGTATGTAGTTTATATAGTTTCTTACATTATTGCGTGCTTGTCTACAGTGAGTATTCGTATTTCTTCTTGGTTCTGGGTTGTACCATCAACTAGGCAAAGGTGTACAGGCCGTATTTTGACTTTATATTTTTGATAGTAATTTCATATATATTGTCTCTGTGTTACTGTTTCTGTACTTATCAGCAGTTTGATTTTATGCATTAAATGACTTGCAGCGTTATTGACTCGTGCTTTTGAATGCTACTTTGATTTGATTTAGTTTAATGATAGCGTGTGTAAGAGAGAGAGAGAGCAAGTTACCTTCGTCCCTATCATCCGGCGTCTTGTCCCGATGTTGTTTGTGGTCGGGGCGGTGGTCCTGGTCCGCGGGCGCGCCGGTGGAGCCGCCGCCGGAGCCCGAGCGGCCCTCGCAGCCCGAGGAGAACTCCTCGCTCACGCTGCGCGCTGCAACACCCACACACCTCACCAACCCGCCCCCACGCCGCACCCACACCTCCCCCCACACGTAACACTCGACTCGACACTCACATTTGCTAATTATTTACTCGTTTTATGCCCGCGACGGAATGTTGGAAACATATTTATTTCTTTTCGTTTTGTTAAACTTCTCATGATATCTACTTACATATGAAATACAATGAAGCGTTACGTTGCTTGTCCGCGATGGACTCCTAAACTACTTAACCGATTCTTATCAAATTTGCACACCGTGTGCAGTCCAACTTGTAAGATAGGATACTTTTTATTTCGAATAATGGTCTTTATATGACAATATCCGAGCGAAGCCTGAACAGGCCGCTAGTATGTTGTTAGATACAATTTAGTTTGCTTAAAATACATAAGTAGTTTTACAAATGATAGACCACTTACCATTTGCCTGTTTCTAGCTATAGATAAATTAATTGACATTCTTGGTTCAGAATATAAATATGAAGTGATGTTCAAATAGAATTCTTAATAAGTACGATAAGTAACTCTTCCTGTCCACATGTTACATTTGCAGTAGGTTGAATTAGAAATCTTTGAGTCTGAGGTAAAAATCTGTTTAAAAAATGTTTCCAATATCCAGCCGCAGTTATTTTCTAACGTTTAAACACCAAAACATGTAAGTAGGTAAAACACGTTTAGTAGAAAAATAGTTATGAAAAATTATTTCATTTTTAAATATGCATCTACTGCGAGTATTAAGGAGTGTTTATTTATTTTGTTTTAATAAGCTAAATTAACATTCTACAGACCAAGAAAACATTAAGTATGTAGTACAAGAATTTTCTCGGTTTGTAGAACTTTTGCGACATGTATCGGTAATTATGCTATCAGTATGCACACATATTAGTAAGCTTATTGTCTACGAACAACACATATTTATTTCACTAGATATCTTAGGGTTATGTTCTTACAAACTGTCCAAAGAACAATTCTGTGATGATGAGAAGACCAGATTATCATACGTACCTAAAAAATTTTAGCTGTCGAAAACCTCAGAAATAAATCCGTGCATTTTTTCTTAGAGTTTTTGTGTTCTTGGAACAGTCTGAAAGAATCAGCAGCGCGTAAATTTGCAGCACAATTATATCAAATGAAATCATACATAATATACACAATATTTGTAAATATGTTTGTATGTTACCTTGGCCGTTGGGGTAACACATCACGGGTACCCTTTGCTGGCCGGATTACACTCAGTGTACGGACATGGTTAGATAGTACGTGACGAGAGAAAGTTAGGGCGTTCAGATAGTTCGCTCATAAAACTACAAGATTTTAGAAAAGATATGCACTATTTACTGAGCAGTGTCAAAGTTCACTAATACTATATAGTTGAAATAATGTACTAAAATTACAATGATTTTGAAATGATTTTATCTTTTCAGTCTTTTTGCAGGTAATATTTTCTACTTTTGTATTATAGTTTGGGTACATTTTCCTGTATGATATGGGGCAAAAATACATGTACATAGTTTTACGTAGAGGTCGTTTGCGTGAAAAAGTGTATGAAGCAAGAATTTCCTGCAAAGTGCATTTTAAAAGCATTTTAGGGATTGTGTATTTTAATTATATTACCCATGAAATTTTTTTTGAAGTGACGATAAAGCCCCAAGAAAATAGTGAATACTTAGATATTAATATTGTTAAAGTTATCTTTGTGGTTAAAAAAAAAAAAACGTAGACAGATACATAGGTGTGTGTATGAATATAATAGATTAGTTGGTAAATAAAAAGCATACAGCGAAAGCAAAGGTAGCAGAACTTTACTAAACCGTTTGCAGTTAAGAAACGGTGAAGTGATTTAGAGTAATTTGCATATTAGGAAGAGTTTTTACAGATAAATGCTCTGTTTAGTAAAGTTAATCACTTGTGACAGATACTGCTGATGCACCAAGTACCTACGATAACTACAACATTATGATTCACTCTGTCAAACAATTAACATGTAGAGTGGATTAACTTTGTACTCTGTTAGTTGTACAAAGTGGTATATTTTCATGATGCTACAGATATTTCGTATCTACTGGTACGTTGTAACTGGTAGACTGGTACCGATTTGTATAACATTTACCTATACCACGTACACTAAATTACAAAATAATGTTTGATGTAGTATAGGTGCAGGGGCATACAGAGTCATGCAACGGATGGATCGATGGTAGGCGATACCGCAAGAGCTGGTTTACCAAGACAATTCGGGGTCTGAGGATCCCAGGTGTATTCGAGCAGTAAACGCTTCATCTACTAACAGCGCAGTAACTATGTAAAACAGAAGCTGGAGTCGTGGTCATATCTAGGCGAGTTTAAAATGGCAACCATAAAATAAATTTTCATAGACTTTGAAAATGGAAGTGTTGAATCTATTTTGTTGTTCAAACGTGACATCCAAAAAGATCGTCGTAGCAACCAAAAAATAAACCACATATAGTAATTACATGGTTGTCTAAGCTGTTGTTTCTAACAGCACACGAGAAAAAAACCTGTAGAGAAGTGTGCGTTCTGTACTCTTTTGAATTCCATATTTCAGCGGAGCTGGCAGTTTTAGTAACAACTGTATTTGCATGAATCAATAGCAACAGTTGAATTCATCATAACTAACGCAAACGATTTGGGGCGTTTGTTTCGCTCGGGATATTCTCCAGCTTGCACTGGATAAATCGCTTGCTTGGAGTGATGCTTGGTAGAACAGCCGATGGGCGTGCGTGATGCGCGTGCCTCACGGGGTACCTCTGGTGTAGGGCGGGGAGGCGCCGCCGTGCGGGCTGCACGCCGCGGGCAGCAGGCGGCGCGCCAGGCCCGCCAGCCGCGCCGGCGACCAGCCCGCGCCGCGCCGGCGCCGCCGCGCTGCCCAACACACACGCTCACGCACCCGCCCCGCCGCGCGCGCCGTCCGCCGGCTCGGCGCGCGTATCGACTCCGCGCGACTACTCGGCGGCCCGCGCGCCTAACGCTGCAACGCTCCCGCGAGAAACGATCCGTTCTCCATTTTGCCAGTAGTCTAGTATGAGCGGCGAGGCCAGCCGCGATCGATCAATTGCCATGCGACCCCGTGACGCACGGTCCGGACCCTCGACGGTGGCGCGCGCGCCGGTCGCGCGTAATCGATACGCATCTCAACGTGCTCCCACTACTGTGCCTCGCCATTCACACGACTACGCGGGACGAGCCACGGCCTGAAACTCGGGATCACCGTCGGGCCGACGCGATCGCTCGCTGTACGGACTATGTAAACGAATGAAAGGAATGTTCGGAATAAATATGGCGTGCGATCGAGTGAGGCTGGAAGTCGGAGACTACGGTGCAAGCGGCGCCTAGACTAGGGAAGCGCCGGTGGAGCGAGGCACAGCGGGGCCGGCGGGCGCGGGCGCGGCCGGTGCGGGGAACACTTACGGCAGCCGAAGTCCCGCTGCGACGGCGGCGGCCGCACGTGCACGCCGATGATGGCCTCCATGGGCACCTCCGTCCGCGGGATCGACACGGCCGACGGCGGCAGGAAGATCGGCTGCAGCATGCCGAAGTTGCATTCTTCCGGGATCAGCGAGCGGCATCCCGCGTGGCACTGCCGAATAGATTGTTCTATTAACTTAAAGAAGTTGCAAATCGAAGACTACGTAAGTTGTACCTGCTAAAGTAATGTTACTTTTAAGGGAAGAAACGTAGTCTTAATAAATTTAGTCTAATTCAGGAGGGTACGTACCGTGCTGCCGCACCACTCGCAGCGGTAGCCGGTGAGGCACTCGGCGGACCAGCAGGCGCGCCGGCACGCGGCACACTTGGAGTTGGCGGGCAGGTTCCCCTCCCGCCAGTGGTGCACATGCCGCGGTGCGCTGCCGGCGCTGTACGTCGCGTTCTCCTTGCAGTCCGCCGCCGCGAAGTCCACGCACTCGCCGTGCACGTAGTACTCGCATACTGTACGCACACAAACACTAGGTCAGGTGCGCGGCCGGCGGCACTCGAAGGGTCACGAACACAGAGTGACCGATAACTGCCTTGTAAATACGGATTTGTACAGAAATGTGAAGGACCCGAATGGCGTTGATGTTAAAACTTTCCATTATATTAATGAATTCTCCAAGCTGAGCGCAAAGATACTGCACTATGCATACATAATTGAGCAGTAACAATTAACATACATACCTACCGAATATTTAGATGCCTGCGTTGCAATTAGTACCTAATAAGTCGTACAAAAAAAAATAGAACAGTACGTAAATTTGTTATGAGGCTTTTTTTCTCGTTAATCTCTAACTTCACATAATAAAAGTATTTGTATCACAAAGAATACATAAAACATAGATATAATTAGATATGTATTTACGGTATCCGGGACATTGTGGAAAGTTTTCATTGAAAAATGCATTTGAAAGTTCATACGAACTCTATTAAGGTTGCTGTACTGTACTGTACTGTACTCAATCAAACTGATCTAGCGTGCCTTTACAACTAATGAGAACACACCACACCTAGCGTGGATTAGCGGAATTGTGGGGAAACTAGCAAGTTCTTACATCGGGAGACGGTAATATTAGAAAATGTCTTATTGTTTTAATTCACGAAATCACCAACGTGACAAAAGATTAGCACACAATGGAATAATTGGAATAAAAATTACATCCAAAGGAGATTTCACCAACTCTTCATGGTGTGATGAGGACCTAAAGTGATAAAAATAATAAAATCAAACAAAGAAATCACAAAAGTAATATTTAGATAATAAAGCTAAGCACGAAATCTCTTTTCAATTGACTCAATAACAAAAGATGATAAATATTATAAAACGATCAAAAATAGTTTGTTGTGCCAAGTCAGTAGTAAAGTTTTTTTACAAAATTTACGATTTGGTATAACCATAATTAAAGTTGACCTACTTACAGATCTAGTAGGTACGTATACGTATATTAATCTGATACAGAATAGGGCTCGTAAGAGCGTTCCTCACAACTTTTTTGTACTAAGACTAATTTAGTTGTTTAATGGCATTCGGAATTTTGTTGTAAAATTCTATGTGCGCTATAGACACAAGTAATTAATTCGGTTTGATTTGCACACGGTAGTCATCTTAGTACACGGCAGTATCCTTTTATTTATTGAAGTTCGCGTTTTCAACTGTTTTCAGTGTTTTTTTCTGGTGTACTTAATTAACAATATGTAAAACAAAAGAATAACAATATAGAAAAGAGTGTTTCGCAGGAAATGTTCCCGATGGTAATCAACACTCCATAACAACATAGTGTCACGCAGCTATCGGGACATGGAGAGTCCAAATCATTACCTAGCATTGCGTTCCCACTGCGTTCGTCGCCTGAGAAATAACATCTCTTTGCTCTATAATTTCTCTGAAAATCTTGAAGCGGTATACAAGGTACTTTTTGTCGGTAGAATAACTGGTTACGGTGTGATACTTCCCCAGACGGGCTGTGAAGAGTCCTACCATTAGAATAAACGTGTTGTATGTTGGTGTACTTACTCATACAATGAAAAGCCGGCAGTTCATCAAGCCGTTTTCTACACACTGTGCAGAACTTGCGCTTGTGATGGGTCGGCTCCGACCAGCAGTGAGCCACCGGGTTCTAAAACATACACAAATGTATTTACAACAAGAAAAATCTATTTACAACAAGTTAACTGTTGTCCTAGACATGTTTTGTAGACACCGCAAAAACTAACCCACTGATTCACTGATTGCGGATAGACTCAACATTACCCTTAAAACGTTGTATTATGTGGTTAAAAATGTCGAATGTCTTAAGTTGCTTATTTTTCTATTAATTTCTCTTCTATCTCTTTTATCTAATTTGACAAAAGTGCAAAGCATCATGCAGTCAAAGCATATTTTCCAGACCACAATATTAATTGTTTTTAATCGTTCAATTATTTGTCTTTTACGCTTTCTCGCCTAAACATATTAACCGATTTCAATGAAAAGGACAGAGATATCCTAAGAAAAAACACAGAGTACTTTTTAATAAGGCAAAGGGGTTGAAAAAGTAAGTATTATAAGTTTCGTGAATGAAATTTAAAATAAATATGACGTTGAAAGTTTATAAAAAATTTACTATTCAGACATACTAATGTATGTATGAGTAGTAGTACATTTTTTATAAACTTACCTAAAAACCACCTAAATTACCTAAATGAGCTACTTAGTAGTAGCTTAGTAGTGATATTGCGAGGTGCAGACGACACTAGTATTTATAAAAAATCTCAGTTCCATTCTCACAGAGAATGGAACTGAGATTTTGTTTTAATGTAAATAGTAGACACCTGTTTTAATGTAAATAGCCTTAATAAACCTTATTTCGTTTCTCTATGTTGTACAGTGCCTTGTCACTAGGTAAATGTTTTCAAATTCTCAAAGTAGCACCAATGTTTTATGAGTAGCACTTCCACTGAGCTTTCTGCTGAGTAATCAGTTCAGTGGCTTCTAAACAAACTTGGTAAATACTTGATGTGTTTCCGATGGTATAACTTTGCCTTGCGAGGCAATGTCGTGACCGCGGTTGAAAATTTTATGAATCTTCAACTGATGCGTGGTAAAGTGTGCTTTATGGTATATCACTAAAACGTAGAATACTTTGACAAGGTTCAGTAAGCTTTTCAATGATCAAATAGGTACTTCGAGGAATATTGAGCTTTATCGCGATGAAGAACGCGTAGTTTATTTTTGTGAGTTCATGAAATTTGACCGAATTCTAAACAAATAATTATTTGGTGTATTAATGTGTAGTGTAGAGGAATGTGTGTCTTATAGAGAAGTTTTAAGGGACAACTTACCTTGATAAGGCTCGGCGCCACCCCACAGCACGGCGTTACCACTTGCCCCACGCATCGCTCGTGCACTATGAAGTTGCACACTGAAACAAAACATTGACCTTATGAATATGGTTATAAAGCGATAATTGGTATGTCATTAAAACTAGTTCAAAGCTAGCTGTGTTTTGTCATTAATGCTGAGTACATTAGTCTATCATTAGAAGAGTTTATAATTAGGGGTTATTTATGGTTTACATTTTTATTTCCTAGTTTATTCGAAAACAAAAGTCGTAGTGGCGATCTTGCCAAAGCTGTAAGGCAATGAAAATTTGGAGGAAAATCGTGGAACTGTTGAGTCATTACTACATCATTGAGTGGTATGTTGTACTCGGCGGCAGAGTGTGCCGTAAACATCAGTTTGTAATGTTCCTGGAACTGACGCTCGGTACTTGTTTTTCATCTGTACTTTGTCAGGAGTTGCACAAACTTCCATCTTTGCTTTCATGCAGTTTTCCTTATCTAAATTTTTGTTTTTATACTCTAATACTCTACACTCTGTACTAGAGTGACGAGTAGGTCATGTGGTTGATGGTAAGTAACACGCCTACGCATAACAGCACAGTTTCACGCAGCTACTGGACCATGAAGAGACCAAATCGTTACCTAGAGCACTGCACTGTCCTCGTCACCCTGAGATATGAGATAATATTTATGCATATGTCCTGTAATTTCGGTAACGTTAATGAACTCTAATTTTATTTTTGGATCCGTTTCTATCTATATTTTGACTTAATAAAATAAAGTTCCTAGTTAATTAGTAATTCTTTAATTATATTCGCGCATAAACACAAAAAAGAGACGAAGGTCAAATCCATCTAATCTAATTATTAACATTGGCACACACATAAGTTTTGACTAAAAGAAACTTCAAAGTTGGCTGATCATGAGAAATTAATTCGGAAAAAATATTTTTGTGTCTAATACAAGTCCAAAAGGAAGAGCTGTTTTTTGAAAAAAAAAAAAAAAAAAACGAATAATTGAATACGTCGAATTTCGTTTACTCCGAAACCTCACCCATAGGAGCAGTGCGTTTATTTGGCCAACACAAATAATTTGTTTTCACTGTAGCGGCTTAGTGACGCAACTCGGGACCAAAATGCTGGCCTTTTTTTTGCTCAACGCATAAGTATCGCCATTCAACATGGCAATGGGGCCAGCATTTTGGGCACAATTCCCACTGGCAACGGTTTTTCACAAATTTTATATAAATTAGTCAAGCGTGTCAGTTTAATTTTGTAATAGTACTTTGTTTAGTTATAGAAAATCTTTTATACAGATACAGATACATATTTTTATTAATAAATTAACAAAATTTACACGTCAAATGTTAATATTAAAATTGGTACATTGCAAGTACATATATTATGTATAGTTTAATTTGTCATTCAAAAATTCATAAAAATCCATACCAGGTAGGCCGTAGGTAGGTATACCATTTGCATGTTAACAGAGGCGATATTAATGTAACTAAACCTACTGGTGGACTATAATAGTTTAATCTGTATGGTGTATATATTGATAAGCTGAGCCTAGCTATGAGATGCAAACGTTGGAGCGATGTAGATTTACGTACCACTACGTACGTATAACCTACGTCACTACCCTATAGTAACCTGAGCTGTACTCTTACTACCCTTTAGTTATAATTGGTATAAAAATGTATCCACAATGAATTGAGAGTATCCGTCACGATAATTTATTTTGATCTACTAAACAGTCGTCAATTGCTACTTTATTTGGTTTTAAGTGTTTTTTTACTGAGTTTAAAAAAGGATAAGGTTCTCAATTCAGTTGTTTCTTTTCTTATGAGTCCGCTAAAAATCTAATTGTGAATAGATCTTAATGATTAATTATATTTGTTTGGTAAAAATGCTCCGGAGGTGGTCGCAAATAACAAATTTTATCGAAATCGGTGAGGTGGTTTTTGAAAAATCAAGAAAAAACTAAAATTTGCTTACATTTACATTGACGACTTACTTAGTGATAGCTTCTTATGTAATTTAGTCGATCGTATGAATTTCATTTTAAATTTAAGTTGATTTTTGTTTTTTCGGCGAAAATAAATGATGTAATTAAAATTAAGTGCAATAAAGAGTTAATACCTATATCTATCAACACTAAAAATAACATATATTCAGACACAAATTCAGATCGGTTATTATATAAAAACTAATCTGAATTCTATTAACTGATCATCATTAAGTATAAGCAGCATGCTGGTCATGCATTCGACTAGCAGTGAGCTTGAACATCTTGATCATCTGTAGACCTTGATAGCGCTATGGAAAATTGAGATGTGCTTAGTGTAAGTAGTCAGGTATGTAGCGTAGTTCTCATTGCATTTTAGTTTGTTAATAAAACCCGCCCGTTTTATGTATCAGTTCATTAGTTACAATCGTTGGGAAGATGTTCGTAGTTTGTAGAGAGAAGGTAGGAGTGTAAAGTGGTAATATGTATGATTTATCCCACATCTGCGCGGCGGGCGGGATCGATAGCCGCGCGCAGGCGGCGCCGGCCGCGGCTCGCGCATCTCCGGCCGACTCCGCCGGCGCGGCCGAGACTCGCACGGACCGAGCTGGGAACACGGCTATAGTCTCTATATCTCTAGTCTATATCTTAATATATATAAATCTCCTGTCACGATGTTTGTCCGCGATGGATTCCTAAACTACTTAACCGATTTTAAATTAAACTGGCACACCGTGAACAGTCAGGTCCAACTTGAGAGATGGGATAGTTTTTATTTCGATTAATAGTCTTTAAATTACAATATCCGAGCGCAGCCGGAATGGGTCGCTAGTATGTCTATATATCTAGACTATAATATAGTGTCTCAGTTCATTGTCACGTGTATTTATAACTAATCATGGTTGTCCACCTACCATGGTAGTGGTAGGACACTTTGCAAGAGCTCTTTTGAAGTATGGTCTTACTTACTTGGTAAGCCTTTTCGCAGAGTCTGCCTGCGGAAGTACCACACATTTGCCCGTTATTCTACCGCCAAGCAGTAATGTAAAAACATTACTGTGTTCCGGTTTGAAGGGCAATGTTTCCAGTGAAATTACGGGGCATAGAGATAACACATCTTATATCTCTGGGTGACGAGCGCAGTGCAATGCTGCAGATAATGATTTTGACTCTTCATGTTCCAATAGCTGCGTGTCACTGTGCTGTTATGTGGCAGGCATGATGCTTACCATAAAGCACATGTCCAGCTCGACTAATTACTCTTTATTAAAAAAAAATGTGGAGAGTTATATTTTCAGTACACAAGCGAATGGATAACAAACCCAATAACAGAGAAACAATATGATCGAACATCTGATCTTTCGTGGCCTGCGCACAGAACAGGGGTTCGCCAATTGTGACCAAATTTAACAAGGAACAGACGCTTCGTGTTCGTGGTTTCGGAAAGCCTGTTTTAAGCGCATCTGAAAGACCAAGAAAGAAGAGAATTTGATATTTATCTCTATGTCTTTACGATTGATTTTTTGTCATTGATTGATGATTAGAAACTCGTCGAGCTTCCGTTTCCGTTATAATTCTGCGATAAAATTTAGCCTAACTGCTATTAAACTCCAGACTGTAATCTTCAAACCGGAACACAGCAATGTTTGCACATTACTGCTTGGCGGTAGAATAACTGGCAAAGGTGTGGTACTTCCCCAGGCGGACTCTGCTAATAGTCCTACCACTAGAAAACACTAATACACACTGTACTATAATCATGATACTGCGATCAATGAACAGCATTGTACTATAATCTGCATACCCGACGTCTCCAATCTTCAACAGATCGTTGAAATGGAGCAATGTAATTCCCTGATACTTCTACACTGAGGATAATGTTTAAAGTGAATCAGTTCATTCTCGGTAACCATGCTATATCGTAAGCTGCATCGTCACGTAATCAAGTGAAATGGCGGTCAAATATTATTATTATTTTTAAGTTACACTTTTGTGTTCTCTCCAATTACGGAGGTTATACAAAGACACTTATTATTATTATTACCGAAAAAAAAAACCATTCAGACAACGAATTCTGCAGTCCCGATGCTTTTATGAATGTAGAGTTAAACTGGAGCTTCAGTTTTTGGAACGTCAACTACGAAACGATATCGCTTTTCGAGTTACGACCAGTACGACAAAAAGTGTTCTTATGACAATATTAATGACAAAATTGTGTTTTGTACAGCATCACTATATAAAACTAGCACTTCTGATACAGGACTGAACTCAAATATATCTTTTAATAATCAATAGATTACTAATAGTCGAAGTATTTACTACCCTTATATATACATTAAAAAAAATCAGGGATTTCAACTAAAAAATAATAACAATAATAATTAATGAACCCATAAAATTAATTAGATAAGAACGTTGTCCTCATCGTAAATGATTATTAAGAGATTAATGATTCTTTCTTATTTTCTAAACTGCATCGTCACTCATCTTTTACGAACCGAAGATTAATAAGTCAGCTAATTTTTTTATTTTTTTTTGAATTTTTTTTTTCGAACCTTAGGATATTACATCACTTGGTAACGTCACATGAAACAATAATAAATTAGATTAAAAGTTTAAAGTAAAAACATTAAAGTAAAAAACTAACAAAATATATGTTTAATACCATTAAGAAAACTCATTTAAATAAAAGTATCTGCGCAGCGTACAAGTGTAATTACCCACTCGTCATGTTATCAGAAAGTTGCAAGTACCAGCTACGCCGTAGACACTGCGTAGTACTGTAGCGGCGTAGCAGGCCAAGCGTAGGCGGCCTGTAAAACATCGTAGCTAATATCTTCCTTACCAAGTAAATCTTCATTATACGCAATAATTTACAATTAGCTTATTTAATACTAGCTGCTCGCCCTGGCTTAGTCCACGTTCAACAGATCAAATCAATTTCAAATTTTTAGATCAAATTTGTTTACCTATAAGAATTAAATTTTTGGAGAATAATGACATCGTAAGTATTAAAAGTAAAATAATCGCGAGTAGTAAAATTCACGATTTTATGTTACACGAAAAATCTAACGCGACAAAATGCTAGAAATGACCGTTTATTCCGAACACCGATCTGATGGTATATATTTGAGTCTCCACTACGAAAACGGGTATTTAAATACTATATCTTAATAGTCTGCAAACTTTAAAATTTCTGTTATTTGTATAACGTAAATTAACAATCATTTAAAAAAATACTAAGAAACTAAACACATACAAATCTCCTGTTATAAATAATGTAATATGACAAATTAAAAAAAAAACTATTTTTATTATTCGTACCGGGATCTTATGAGTTTGCTATACTTTAATGTATTTATATACATTTGCGTTTGCGGGGTCAGCTAGTGTTTATACACTAGCTGACCCCGCAAACGTTGTTTTGCCTTAGTGAACAACCCTTGTCACTTAGGGGTATGAAAAATAGCTAGTAGCCGATTCTCATACCTACAGAATATGCATATAAAATTTGGTTAAAATCAGTAAAGCCGTTTCGGAGGAGTAAGGAAACAAACACTGTGACACGAGAATTTTATATATAAGATGTCAATCAATTAAAATATTAAATGTCAAATATTTTTAACTGTCCCGCGATCGTCAGATCCTCGCCCAAAAGTGCCCATTAAGCATTTATAGTCTGCAACCTTTTAATATGTGTATTAAAGTTTTTTTGGATTGTTCTTGTTCTAGTATTAGCTTTTTAATTCAAATTAAAGTATCATCAACCTTCTGTTTATTTTAATGTGATATAGCTTATGACAATCTGAAATACTTTATTTTACAGTATGTTTAGTTAATTAGTCTGATATTTCTACGCAGCGGTGTAATATACAGATTATTGTTGTGTTAGTTAAATGACATTGAACAATAATAAAAATACTTATTAATACCCAGCTAGATAGGCTGACAAAATTTGAAAAAGGCGCGGGAATGCTTTGTCGAGTCTAGCACAGGATTGAGAGAAGTAGCGTACTTGGAGTGAAACTAAAGATCTGTTTGTATTTTGATTAGTGCGACTGTTTAGTTCAGGTTTCTAGTGATTAGTAACAAACACGTGTGAACATCAATTGATTAGTGCGAGTGTGTACTTTCGTAGTGAAGTCTCGCACTCATTCACTCGCACCAATCAAAATGCAAACAGCCCTTTAGCTCTTCCCAGCAGTGGGCGATAACGAATGAAGTACTTCCTACGATCTAGAACGTGTGTTCCAACAGCGTAGATGAAAACGCGTGCGCAGTCAGTGAAATACTACGCAAAATATATTAATACAAAAAAAATGACAGTCATAGGAACTGCCGATAGAAGTGAAAACTTATAACTCAGAATTTGATAGCTTACCTTGGAAACTACACGGGTGTAACCGGAGGGCGTGGCCTCGCCATCTTGGCATGGCCATCTAGAAATGCGTCAGCATTTCCCATTGGCTGATGCGTTTCTAGATGGTCATGCCATGATGGCCCGTCCACGCCCTTTCAGCATTTCCCATTGGCTGACGTATTTCTAGATGGCCAATAACCATGGTCCCGAGTTTACCCGAAGCTTTCTTATCATACCCGAGCGTAACGGATGAATTCAATTCACAGACCACGAAAAATCTGTCTAGGCGCGCCTAAAGAAGTTTTCACTTCAAAAATGAATTTTCTGGAAACTGATGCTGAGCCACCAGTTTGATGATACAATTCTTATCATATAATAAACTCTACGTTTTTACTCGACTGCGCCACGTAAAGGAGGATACCATGTATACATCTGTGTGTATATTGTTTTTAACCGATATCCAAAAAAGAAGAAGTTATCAATTTGACCACCATATTTTTTTTACCTTTTATAGGTTAACACTTGACCGCCATCTCGCCTGATGTTAAGCGACGATCCAGTCTACGACGGAGCGTGTTTACCTAGAAGAAACCGATGCACTCTCTATTTGAAGACATGCATGTTTTCCCGAGAACGCTCGTTTTCTTTATGTGTGTATAAATATGTATTTATGTATATTATGTGAAATTTACGTTTGTTTGTTGTGGCGCTCTTGGGACTAAACACTAAAACAATGGAAAATGTAGTGGTCATGTAGTGGTAGGACTCTTGGCAGAGTCCGCCTGGGGAAGTACCACACCTTTGCCAGTTATTCTACCGCCAAGCAGTAATGTGCAAACATTACTGTATTCCGGTTTGAAGGGCAATGTTTCCAGAGAAATTACTGGGCTTAGAGATATGACATCTTAGATCTCTGGGTGAGGAGCGCAGTGCAGTGCTAGGTGATGATTTGGACTCTTCATGTTCCAATAGCTGAGTGTCAGTGTGCTGTTATGTGGCAGGCATGTTGCTTACCATCAGGCACATGAGCCGCTCGTCTCGTGGCGCTTTATTTAAAAAAAAAACAGGCAACTTACGCTAGACCAACATTTTAAATGATCGCATTTACCTCCTCATTTGTTAGTATAAACTATAAAATCATTGTTTAGATGTAGCTCAAAATTTGTTCGTAGCGGCGTAGTAGTATTTTCGCTACGGCGTAGCAGGACCAGCGTAGGTGGATTGTTGAACATCGTAGTTATCTACTCAAACGCAATTTACAATTTCGTGAAGAAGATAAAATAAAATTGAATAGAAGGTATAGAGCAATATGTTTTTTTATGTTATAGAGTAACGAGACGAGCAGGACATGTGCCTGGTAGTAAGCAACATGCCTGCCACATAACAGCACAGAGGCAACCGGCGGCTATGGAAATACAAGTCAGCAGATTGGGACGAAATGCGTTCTTTCTTTGCATCTTACCAATGGCAGCCACTGTGCTTCTCTTCTGGTGACCCGTCAGCCTGCGCGGATGCTGTGACTGATGTAATACGTACGGCTATGGAATATTTCATTCCATACTCTGACGTTTCATTATCCAGCAAAGCTCGCCCATGGTTCGGTTCTCAATGTAAAAGTGCTGAAGCATCTAAACATGAGGCCTACCTAGCCTGGGTTGATGCTCGACAGCGTAAGGCAAGGGATACACACCGCAAAAAGAAAGCGTTTAACAGGGCTGCTAAGGCATGCAAAAGGGTTCTTCAGAGGGCTCGATTTGACCACATTAGTCGAATAGGGAACAAACTAGCTTCGTATCCTGCGGGTAGCAAGGCGTTTTGGTCCCTAGCTAAATCGGTCGAATCGAACTTCTGCCGCTCTTCACTGCCTCCAATGCTGAAACCTGATGGGGCGCTGGCTCACACCGCAATGGAGAAGGCAAACTTGTTTGCATCTCAGTTTGCGGAATCTTCGCGTCTAGATGCTGGTAGTGCGATTCCTCCTACTCCACCTGGCAGTCCGACTTTGATGCCGGAAATGCATATTCGCCAAATGGAGGTTCGTAAAGTGCTACGTAATCTGGACGTGAATAAAGCCAGCGGCCCGGACGGAATTCCTGCCCTAGTGTTGAAGGCTTGTGCACCTGAGTTGTCTCCTGTACTAACGCGCCTGTATAGACTCTCTCTCCAAACTGGGCAAGTACCGAAATCGTGGAAGCTTGCTAACGTGCAACCTGTGCCCAAAAAGGGTAGTCGTGCTGACCCTGCCAACTACAGGCCCATCTCGGTCACGTCCATACTCTGCAAGACTATGGAACGTGTCTTAAACCGCAGGCTCCTGGCATACCTAGAATCTAACGACCTTCTCAGTGACCGGCAATACGGGTTTCGCCGAAACCGGTCGACTGGGGATATTCTGGCGTATGTCACTCACATCTGGAGTGAAGCTATCGAGAAACACGGGGAAGCACTTGCAGTCTCCCTGGATATCTCGAAGGCTTTTGACAGGGTTTGGCATGATGGCCTTATTAGCAAGCTTTCTAGTTATGGTTTGTCTCCAGGTTTTATTGCGTGGATATCGGACTTCTTGAGAGATCGGTCCATACGAGTTGTCATTGATGGCTGCTCGTCGGACCAAATGGGTATCAATGCCGGAGTCCCTCAAGGGTCGGTACTCTCTGCGACGCTTTTTCTGCTACATATCAACGATCTGCTGAAGCCCGGTATCTTTGGGTACGCAGATGATAGCACCGTTGTGGAGAGTTACATGTCTAGCGCGAGAGCCAGCGGTCAACAAACTAAGGTATTGAGAGAGAGTATGGTCGAGCGTCTGAACTTGGCCCTTGAGGCAGTCTCTGAATGGGGCGAAACCAATCTGGCCAAGTTTAATGAAGGAAAGACGCAGGCGTGTCTGTTCTCCGCAAAAAGGAGTCAATTTCTACAGACTCCTACTTTTCGAGGTGTATCCGTGCCGGTTACTGATCATCTTGAGCTTTTGGGTGTTACCCTGACATCTACACTCAACTTTGGCTCATATATCGAGTCCAAGGCTAAATTAGCTGCAAAAAAACTAGGTGTCCTCTCAAAGGTGCGAAAGTACTTCAAGTCTGAACAATTGCTTTTATTATATAAAGCACAGATTCGCTCTTGTATGGAGTACTGTTCGCACCTTTGGGATGGATCGGCTAAGTATCAGCTTGAGGCTCTGGAATCGATCGAGAGGCGGGCTAAAAGGCTCATAGGCAATAATTCTCTTGTGCGAAAAAGACTGCAAACTCTTGAACATCGCCGGAAAATTGCTAGCTTATCGGTTTATTATCGGATACACTTCGGAGAGTGTGCATCTGATCTGCATGATCTAATACCACCTAGCCCTTTTTTCTATCGGACTTCTCGTAACTCGAAGAAGCGGCATCGTTTCATGGTTGATGTTCCAAAGACACGAACAAAGAGGTTTGACTCTACTTTTGTGATAAGAACGTCTCGACTGTGGAATGAGTTGCCTGAGTGGGTTTTTCCCGATGGTTATAATCTTGGTGTCTTCAAATCGAGAGTGAATCGGTTTCTTCTAGGTAAGCACGCTCCATCTTAGACCGCATCGTCGCTTAACATCAGGCGAGATGGTGGTCAAGTGTAAACCTATAAATGTTAAAAAAAAAAAAAAAAAAAAAAAAAAACAGTGATACGCAGCTATTGGATTATGAAGAGTCCAAATCATTACCTAACACTGCACTCGTCACCCAGAGATCTGAGGAATTATATCTCTAAGCCCTGTAATTTCACTGGAAACATCGCCCTTCAAACCGGAACACGGTAGAATAACTGGCAAAGGTGTGGTCCCCAGGCGGACTCTGCTAAGAGTCCTACCACTACAAAACATACTTCCCATAATGTACTCGTTTCGTACGATAAGTAATAATTAATCCACGATATATTTCCAAGTATGTAAAATTATTACCAAAGACTTTTTGAAATTGTGTTTGCTAGGACCTTGAGGTTTGTATCAACCTTGAATTTTGAAAAGCAAATCAACCACTTCGAGCATTTTGTCAAGTCCAAAGCTTATATGAAATAGATTTTTTTCAGGAGCCTATAACATAAATAATTTAGAATGCCCAGTACAACGCAGTCTATATGGCTTAGTACTTAGTACAGGTTTTAAACAGAACTTTGTATACAGCCAATCGTATGGGGCAGTTCATGCAGATTCGATAATAGCACTTGGAACTGCCAACACCAAAACAAAGGGCGTTATTTTTAGCTGCTGCTTGTCAATAAACCAGCTTTCACTATTGTAAAGGAGCCCACAACGTAAATATAGATTTACTCGAATGTCGTGGGGAACTGAGCCGTGAAATTAGACGATTGAGAGAAAAATATAAATATTGGCATTATTTAATTGGTGGGGGCAGCGGCTACAGTTTATTTTAACTTAATTAATAAGTTTTGCAAAGTCCGTTTGCGGTATTTAGGTACGTATGGGATACAAGATGTAGATATAAAATAAACAGATAAAATAACCCTTTGACGTTATTTTCGTTATTTAAAATAATCTATCGCTTTTCACATATTTCACACTTATTCACAAATGATCTAGCCCTGAATTAATCGCAATAAATATCTTTATCTAACGGGTATTCGACTAACAATTTTTCTTTTAATTATTTTATCGGCCACATTTTGAAGTATAAAGTAATTTGGATAGAAGTGGTGAACTGAGTGCAAGCTATCCTTCTGATCTCAATCAGAGCAATGCGTGCAAACCGACAACTTCCCCATTCGGCTCCCCTAATCCTAGATCCGTGAGCTCCGCCGCGGAAGGGCACCGAGCCGGATGGGGATCAAGGAAACGTATTAGCGGTCCAGTTCTGACGATAATACGTCACGGCACATTTAAATAACTAAAATAACCTCGGGCGGGGCCACGCGCCAGACGCTCGCAGTCGGCGCGGCACCGCCGAATAAAACGACCGCATCAAGCCGCAAACAGAAAAAAAAAAACAAAACGTGGCCGAATATGGAACTGTCAAATTAACATTTTTTTTAGATCTCGTGCCACAGCATGTATCCAAAGGCAACAACAACCAAAATAGCGTGAGGGCAATAGCCCGCTTTTGATGATCGTCATCTCTGAAGTTCAATGTTTATGTTACACTGAAATGTTTGCTAATTATTATTAAAACACAAACCACTTGCAATTAGTTTCGAGAAATGGGATTCAGTTCTGGATTTCCGTCAGCTTACTTTTGGTTTTCTATGTTTGCCATTGCAATGGTAACATGCTAACGTCTTCTTTAAATTCTAATTTTGCTTAACGTTCTACATACATTTCAATGAGCATGCCGAAAATAAGCTAGAAAAGATTCTAAAAAAAACAAATTATACACTCCTAGCATTAGTTTCTTTGTTTGAAAATTTTTAACATCAACCAATTACAATTAAAACAAATAATGTTCGAGATTGATGAATATCCCTTCACATTTAAGTACCTATTTGGGGCTTACCTACCTATTAGAAAACAATTTAGCAAAACCGTTTTTCATTTACATAATTTCTAAAATATTGCAGAATAGATTAATGGCTTATGTTACCCATAATAGTCTAGTCAAGATCTCAACATTTCTATCTCAGAAATTCGTCAGAGCTGTATGCATTAATTTCCCATTTGCTGGATGAAAGACAATTGTGATAAAATCGGTAAACGACTAAATAATCGACAAACAATTAAAAAGATTAAACACGTAAAGAACAAATGAAAGCAACCTCATCTGGTCACAAATGGTTCAAAGTTTTTGTTGTCTGTTTAGGAGAATCCAGAGTCCAGCAGCCAGCAGTAGACGTATATGGTGTGAAGCGTGCCTGCAGACGCGGGCTAAGCGTGCTTGCACACGTGTCCAGCCCGGCCGAGCCCACACTACACGCGCCTCTGATTCACAACACTAATTTTATAATCATGCCATTCAATTACTCGCAATCGCGGATAATGCCGAGTTTGGATATCTCGAGGCTATTTAATTTTTGCTCAGGTCTAGCCCAAAATATTTTCCAACGTGGGAATGCCGCCAGTTTGATGGGTACTGTCGATCGGGGGGTTTGACCATCAGTGCGGAAACAAAATTAGTGATTACACTTGTATTTGTTTGTAAAATACAAAATGTGTTAATTGAAGTTTAAATTGTTTTTATTGAATTAATTGATGTGTAAACCCTAAATTTAATACGTAAATTGTAATTTCAAACATCACATTGTTTTGATTTATTGATTGTTTAAGAGTGTTCAGGAAGAAAACCAGCTGGTACAAATCAGTTTTCTCTCCCTGTGTCCATACAAATGCTCTGGAACCTTTGGCGTTTCTACCGTCCAACAAGAATAGTTTTAGCCTAGATATTGGATTGTCATCTTGAAATTAAAATGCAGGGGCGATGTGGAAGACATTTTTTAAAGTCTTTTTTGAACAAGGTGCTTACGAGCCTATTGGTATGAAGAGCATCTAGCTCATACTTAGCTGACCCATTCTAAAGATGCTAACAATATTCCATACGATCGAATCGGACTTTTTTATCGTATCTTGACGGGACATGTAGAACATGTGCCAGATTATAAGTAACACACCTGCCCATAACAACAGCTATTGGAACATGAAGAGTCCAAATCATTAGCTAGTTCTATACTACCTAGAGAAATAAGATGATTAATCTCTATGCCTTGTAATTCCTCTAGGAATTGATGCAGCTTTTATGATTATCAAATGCAATAATCATAGTTGGCTGTTTGTTTACATCATTAGCTGCTATGTATAGTGCAGCGTCGTGAGTCGGGCAATTACCGTCGCCTCCGGAACCGAGCCCGGTTGTTACTCCGGTTAAATTTAACCGAACGACCGTCTTACGAGAGACGCTCATTGATCCCGAAGCGGAGGAATATCTTTTTTGTCAGGTACTTATTTATAAAAGAGGGTCCGATGTTTGTGCGCGGCAAAAAGAGTACATGTATCGAGTTATTTAAAAAAAAACACGAAAATCAAACATCGAATTAGTTCCCAATTAAGTTAAAAATATAAATATAAACAAGTATTTTGGGAAGAAACAAACAAGAATAAAAAAAATGGCAGTCATAGGAACTGCCGATAGAAGTGAAAACTTATCACTCAAAATGTGATAGCTTACTTTGGAAACTACACGGGTGTAAACGGAGGGCGTGGCCTGGTCATCATGGCATGACCAGATTATCATACCCGAGCGTGACGCTAGAATTCAATTCACAGCCCACGAAAAATCTGTCTAAGCGCGCTAAAAGAAGTTTTCACTTCAAAAACACTGGTTTTTGACACTGACCAATCCAACAGCAATATATTCATCATCAGCGAGGTAAAAAATCTTTGTCATCAGCACTAGAGCACCTTTACCAGTGGCCCAAGTAGAGGAAAATATACAAAACACCCCAACATTGGGCTTCTGGGGGCCAGGAGATCAGCTCATTTTGAATAACCTTTTCGAGCGCTTGGTTGACGAGACGCGTGACCAAAACGCTGAATGGCAAAATTTTAGTTTAACGTATGAGTATTGTCATTCAGTGTGGTAATGCCCAGCATGCTTACGGCACGCTTTCGACTTGATCATCTTTAGGCCTTCATCGGTCTATCAATAATTCCCCGCAGTACTTCCAGTTTCCGTTATGTTTCCGTGTTTAAAAGTATCTTATGTATATATTACCCAATTTCAACTCGATCGGTTCAGTCGTTCCGATGTGATTGAGCATCAAACATCGATTTCGCATTTACATTAATACTTGCAGTGCCCCGCGCTGTAACCCGCGTTCTATTCTCGTTATTTTCTTGCAATAAGAAGCTATCTGCGTTCTATTCTATGCGTTCGATGATCTGTGTCACAAATTTCAATCCGATCCCTTCAGCCATTCATACGTTATTGAGCAACAAATACATGTATTTAAAATTATAATGTTCAGTAGGATTGCCGCAAGCGGAAACTCGGTCGTTCACAAATGAAATACAGCGATAACTTATTGCAGGAATAAGTATGGTGTATCAAGTTTAGTGACGGTTCCAAAGGCATTTTCTTCAGTATTCGTTGTAAACGAGTATCCATTGTTAATTACGGTGGGAGGCACCTGTTGCCCTTGCGTGCTGCCACGACCGAGCTCGTGAACTTACCACCGTCTGTGAATATTGAATGTTGTAGGCATTGGCTTCGTGACTCGATGATAAAGTCTCCCCTCACTGAACTGTGAATCGTGGGTTTAAATCCCACGAATGATTTGTTCCAGGGTTCGTTAACTGATAGATCCACCGACCTGTATTGGGCCAGCGTGGTGGATACTCTCTGCTCGCGAGAGGTGGCCCCGAATCTCAGCAGTGGGAACATTCAGTGGGCTGCTTAGGATAATTGATGGTTCCTCTATACAGTTCACACGTCTTTTTTGGACAAAATTGGAAACAACTGGCAGCACGCATACCTATTTCAGCACAACACATACTTGTACGATACTTATTATCGTACAATAGAATTATAAATTTAAACTTTAAAAATGTATACTCGTTGTATGCTCTTTTTTGTTTTTGAAGTGAAAACTTCTTTAAAGACAGACGCCTAGACAGATTTTTCGTGGGCTGTGAATTGAATTCATTCGTCACGCTCGGGTATGATAAGAAATCTTCGGGTAAACTCGGGACCATAGCTATTGGCCATCTAGAAATACGTCAGCCAATGGGAAATGCTGAAAGGGCGTGGACAGGCCATCATGGCATGGCCATCTAGAAACGCATCAGCTAATGGGAAATGCTGACGCATTTCTAGATGGCCATGCCAAGGTGGCGAGGCCACCCCTCCGGTTACACCCGTGTAGTTTCCAAAGTAAGTTATAAAATTCTGAGTTATAAGTTTTCACTTCTATCGGTAGTTCCTATGACTGCCAATTTTTTTTAAATTGACCTGTAAATTCTACATTTATGAATAACGAACTTTGACTTTGACTTTGTGCGACTTCGGTATTATTTGAACATGAAGACTCTGAAGTCATGAAGGACTGACTATATCAACTGTGAGTTACCCGTGTATTTATATATTTAAAATGTATAATAACCAAGTTAGTTTTTATACTAAAACTATTTAATCTTTGCCTGTATTTTGTTTTGGAAACATCACACTTCAAACCGGATCACAGTAGTGTTGGTTCATTTTTGCTTACGGTGGAATAACTGGCAAACGTGTGATACTTCCATAGTCGGACTTTGCAAAGAGTGCTACCACCGGAACCTTACACTCGTTTTACAAAATTGATTTGTTGACTGACCTTGTGGCACGGCCGGTAGTCGCTGTGTCCATTGAATAGTAGATCATGGGTTCAATTCACATTCAGGATAAATATTTGTGTAATGAATACGGAAAATTGTGCCGTGTCTGGCAAAAAAAAAATCTATGTACTATGAGTATTTGAGTATGTACTAATTATTTTTTTTACATAGCAATAGCAGCCTACTTGGGGTCTTTTCCCGTAAGAAGGGCAAGGTCATAATATACCATACTGACCAATTTCGGATTGGTGGATGAAGTATCTACCAACACTATAATATAATTATGTGTCGGACATGCTGGGACATGACACTGTTAAAACCAGGGGAAATTACTAACTTGTAGGTTTTCTTAGTATAAAGTACTTACGGTTGCCTGGAAGAGATCGCTTTTAGTGATAAGGCCGCCAATCGCTACTTTATTTTGTTTTGTTATGTAACTTTTATTTATTTTTGAAATTAAGTGCAAAAAAGAGTTAATCTATCTATCTAAAGTAACGTGACAAGCAAGATATGTGCCTGATGGTAAGCAAGCCCATAACAGCCTCAGTGTTACCGATAAAAGAGCCTATAGATATCAATCTATCTTAAATCTGCACTGGGAAAAAACTTAGGAGACCCAGACAGGATTAAATCTAACAACCTCACAAATGTGAAATTTGTCGTTTCACTACGACTCCACGCATTTGTTGCTAAATCATTCCAATAGTAGAAAAGTGTATCTTAATAGGATGTATGGATTTAGTTAATGTTTTACTCAAAAACTATCACTCTCATTAATTAAACTTTACAGTACTTACGTTTATACATCACAATAGCAAGTTAAGTACTTACTACTTTTTTTCTGAAAAAAATAGCTAAATTCTACGGTTTTCAGATTTAGTACCTGGGGTGTAAAGATTTCATGACAGGATCATTATGATCATACTTACTTATCGGGTCGAATGAAGTTCGGTGTTCAAAATATCCTACTGCCTAGTCGTACTGATATTGTGATATAGGGCGAAAAAGACATGCACATAAATATGATCAAGTAAGCAACACACCTGTCCATAACAACACAGTTTTGCGCATCTGCCAGAATATCTGTGCCCAGCGCTGCACTGATCTCGTCACATGAAGATAAAAGATTCTTCATCTCTTTGTCCTGTGAATTCTTTACATTATTCACAGATATGAGTGCCTTTCAACGTTTTGAATGCGTAAATAACTATCAAATCCCAGAAACTAAAAAGATTGTAAATCCACATTATTGAATTTTGGTATGAAACAATTCTACTATCTACATAAAATCTACCTTCAATCTGTAGTTTTGATTTGTTAAAGCTTTGAATTGAACATATAGGAACATTTTTGCAAAAAATGTAATCAAATTTTGCGCCAAAAAACACTAGTTAAGAAAATAATTAATCTAACACGAGTATTTATGCTTTCTATTTTTGAATCTTGGGATTTTATTTTGTATATTGCCAGTTTAGAGTTCATTTCGTTTGAGATGTTATTGAAATGAATTAATTTTAGTTTCAATAATTGTAGAGTATGCGAACAATGGATGTGTATTGTACAAATTATGAAAACATTAAATTTGAGTACAACTACAGCGGTGTTTAAGTGCCAATTTCAAAGGAAATGAAAATGTTTCGTCCAAAAACCGTGATGATTTTTCGTCGAAGCTCGGCGGCCTTCGGGGCGGCGCGCGGGGCGCGGGGCGGGGCGGAGGTCGGGATTGACGTCACAAGCGCCAGCCAATCGCGCCTCGCCGCCGCTCACTTAGCCTCTCTATCCCGCTGGGAGCTTCTGTGTTGCCAACCCTCACTTTAAAAACCAGTATACGACTTCTAAAATGATAAAGCTTTCAGCTTTTTCACGAATAAGTCAGCGTTTAATCACTAGCGCGTTTGTCGGAATAGATAAAATAATGGTTAAATTTCAATAACTGACAGAACTGATGATGGTTTTAACTGGAGGTCAACTATTTCCGATTAATTGATTTGGTTCAAAAATTTTGACAATAAAAGAGTGCAAATGAATGGAACTATATCTATACCTACTGGAATACATTCAAAAAGAAAGACAATGTAGAAGCTTTTCTTTCGTGTTATACCATTTAGTTAAAAACGGATGTACCTAAGAGCTTCAGTGAAAGTTTGGCGTAGGTACCTATTAATTTCTGTACTAATGTGTTAATTTTACATAGCTCAAGAGCACTATAATAATTAAACGTGTTTTTTTTAGATTGTGTTAGTACAAAAGCTACTAGTTGTGTGTTGCTCAAATAAATTTGTTCACAGTTTGCAACACATTTATACCTGACAACCGTAGATCTACAGTGATACAGTGTAACTGTAGGCTCGGTGACGGTGTGAACTGAGAGCAGGTTTGCTGGCTCCAGACTTGCGACCGATAATAATCATTAGCTTAACTTGCGAACGATAACCTCATAAGGGTATTTATACTATCTATTATGCTTTACTCACGTTTTGTATTTGTTTTTCGAAGAGCTACATTGCAGTATGGATCATCTTTAAATTTGTAAATCCCACTAATATTATAAATGCGAAGGTTTGTATGTATATTCGGATGTATGTTAATTGTCAAGCAAAACACTGAAGGGATCTAGACGAAATTTTGGTACATGAAAGATAATAGTCTGGAATAACATATACATAAGCTACCGAAACAAAAAGTGTTTCGGTAAATTAAGCCGGGAACCATCCTCGTGAAACCGTGGGACTCTAGTTGTGAAATAATATAAATCAAAATTTCAATTATGTATTTTATTCGTTTGAGAAACTAGGTTAATGCGAAACCTGATTTAAGCCCAATTTTGACTACGATTGACACCATATCTAACACAAATATTGAAAATTTCCATACCTACCGACTTCACTAACAGCAAAATGATGGTTAAACTCAGTTTTAAATTCTTTGAGTTGTTTTCACTTCAATGGCGTCGTATTTTTTCGTTTGATTTTACTCGAAAATATTACATTTTTAGGACCACAGAATCCGTGAACTCATGTTTGGAATACAGTGGCAAAATGAAATTTTAATGATACAACTTAAAATTTTAGCGACAAAAACGTGATAAGACAAAGAGCCTGGGAAACTTCGTAGTGGTAGGGCTATTGGCACGTAGTGGTAGGGCTCTTGGCAGAGTCCGCCTGGGGAAGGACCACACCTTTGCCAGCTATTCTACCGCCAAGCAGTAATGTGCAAACATTACTGTGTTTCGGTTTGAAGGGCAATGTTTCCAGAGAAATTACTGGGCTAGAGATAAAACAACTTAGATCTCTGGTTGGCGCGCGCATTGCAGTGCTAGGTAATGATTTGGATTCTTTATGCTCCAATATCTTGCTGTGCTGTTATGTGGGAGGCATGTTGCTTACCATCAGGCACATGTCCTGCACGTCTTGTCACTCTTTATTGAAAAAAAAAACTGCAAGTAGTTGCGAATGTCTGTACATTCTTGTATGTATAGTATCTATTAAACATCCTCTGAACTACAAAGCACACTCCAAATTCGACATCAATCAAAAAACAAGAAGAGATGTCGTAAAAGATCAATGACGCCATCCATGACGTAGATGCGCGATACGGACATACGGAAGAAACAAACTATGGATTAGGATTCCTTGCTTCATAAAACAAAAACATATCAAACGGGAACACTTAGAGAGCAATCTACGTGTATGCCCGTAGAGATTGTCAGAAACATAAACAATATGAAAAACACAAAAAACTTATCACCATCAAATATAAGGTACATTAACAAAATACAGATGACATTTTATGAAAACTGATACAAATAATACCGTAGCCGTAACCACCCCAAACAGTTCAAAACGCATGCAAAGAAACAAAGAAAAACACAGAAAAGTTATAATAAAACCCTCCATATGTTAGAGCAAAAATCTTGATTATCTAAAAAATGCCTTATAATAAAACCCTTATAAAAAAAAATTAAGAAGTTTTTCTCGTGGCAATAAAATAATAACTAGATTTGAATTAAAAAGAAACGCTTGCTATTAATTTTGAAATACATTTTTGAAAATCGAATCGCCCTTTTTGCACATACCATCCATATTTGATCATTTGGCATGAAATAACTATAAATAATTTATAAAGTAAAAAAAAACTTGTTTAAAATTTTACTAACACTTATTGAAATTTACTGAGTGTACTACATAGGTAAGAATACACTTGGGTATTTTGTACACACTTAAGTTTATATATAGATCTTCATCCCTCTATAGATAATTCAAATGAGCTTAGTTCAAGTGTTAACTTGCTCAACGTGGTGGATTAAGGCCTTTACTCATTCCTTGTGAGAGAAGATCCCAATTCCCAGGAGTAGAAACGTAATGGTGCTTATGCTAGCGCAAGTAGTTATGTAAATTAAAACTATACTACACTACAGTGCATTGTGCTTTCGTTGTAAATTAGTTTTAATAAAAGCCCAGTAAATAACGGACATACTATTTTAAAAACGGCTTAAAGTTTGTGAAAAATGTTTCAGTGCGGAACTCTCGTAGCGCAGTTCGACTCGCACTTGTCCACGTTTGAAAGTTTACGGGCTATGCAAGGATACAAGACATTCAGCCGGAACTAGCGGCACCTGTCGTAAACACCAGTATAAATAGACAATAGCAGCTCGTGCGAGGGCGTTCACTCTATCATAGAGCATAGTTAAGCTACAAATAGGAATTTAAGCGGTATTCTACTGCATACTACGTCGTTAAAATGACAGGAATACCACAAATACCACCCACGGTCATTAACGGTTACTGATACAGACCATCGTGGTCCAAAAGTTAACTTAAGGATAAAGAGTATGCACCCTAGTGTCCATGGAGATTAAATTAGAGGTATAAGAAAAACAAAAACTCTATTACTTACAGTGCGCAAAAAAAAATCACACTGCATAAACAGTTGTCAACCAACTTCATCATGTCGTTTTATTGCTGTCGGTGTGCGTGCGTATTTATATATATATTATACAATAATATTACATTATATAGACGAAGGCATTACTTACTTATTTTTCTAATTATACCGTCATAGTTATATATTAGTATAAATATTTCTGTTTTTTTATTAGTTTAAAAAAAAAATGTTTTATGTAATCGTTATGCCTGGTGCTCACGACACAGGTTGCCCTAGTGTGGGTACCAGTGTACATGTGTCCCAACATAATTTGTTTTTATGATTTAAGTATACACTAACCTTTTTTTTCAGTAACTGTGTTCTTGAACCAAATAAATAAATTTCTAATTTCAATTTCATTTCATTATTTTAACTATCTTGCTCGCCTTGTACAAGCTTTGCTTACTTAGATGGTATTGTGTAATAAATGTTCACCATTTTTTTATTAAAGAAAAAAGTAATAAAGCATAATTTATATTCAACTGATGTAGTCTGGAATGGCACACCCCGCTATTAAAATTTTCAAAAACCATTTCCACCCAAAGGTTGCCTGGAAGAAATCACTTTCAGCGAAAAGGCCGTCTGTTGTAGCACTAGTCGTTAATTGTTTTTCTTTGTCGGTAAATCTGTTACAATAAATTGTTCACACCAAAATAAAAGTAGAGTATCTATTAGGATAAATGAGTAAGACAATATTAAGATTATAAAAGAGTATCTATCTATATATCTATCTAAAGCATGTCAATCTACTCAATTGAGCTATGGGCTACGTTAACGTTTCATCGTATCTGTCATTCTGTAAACGCTTTACTGTCATAAAAGTAAAATTGTATCTACTTATAGTGGCGTTAAGTTATCGGATCGTAACGCGCGCCAGAGTTGAATGCACCGCTTGCCGCCCTGTGACGTCACGGGTGACACACTTCTGCATCTACGATTCACCGCACAACGTTGCCAAACGGAACTAGGCCTTTGTCAATGAAAAAAAGTATATATTCGATATTCCCTGCTATTCTGACATAACGCTGTTTTCGTGTTTTGTGTTAACCATCTAGTGTGTATTTGCAACGAATAAAAATGAGAAAATCCATTATAAAATATTTACAAAAAGTCATTAAGACTTTAGTTTTAATAATACAATTAATTGTATTATGTAAAAATGAGAAAATTTGTATTATTAAAACTAAAGTCTTATTTTAGTTAATATGTATTTAAACGATAGATAGGCAAAAAAAAGTCTTAATGACTTTTTGTAAATATTTTATAATGGATTTTCTCATTTTTATTCGTTGCAAATACACACTAGATGATTAACACAAAACACGAAAACAATTACTAATACAATTGTATTATTAAAACTAAAGCTAAAAAAATAGTTTTAATAATACAATTGAGAGAGTAGACCTACATAGGTATATAGAATAGGTGTAGAGTGTAGACATAAATATTACCTATGCAAAAATACAGATCACCGGCACAGAAATGAAAGTTATGAAATTTTATTTTACAGATTTAGAAAATGTTACGAAAGCAGTGTCAACGTTTTAATTTTCTGTTCAGTGGTAAATTTTAAATATGTAAAAAGAAATATTTTTGCTGCAGTAAAGCTTACTTACTTGATAGTTTATGCGTAATTTGTATTAAGAAGAATGAAACGAATCGAAGGAACGAGTGAGAATAAGAAAGTATGGGAACCGAATGACGTCACGTTAAACAAACGAGTCAGGAGAAGAAAATATGAGGATGTAGTGACGTCACATTAAAGCTAAATGAAACTTGAGTTTTATTTACGTTTTTGTTTAAATTTATTTGGTTTTACTATCCACAAAGAATGAGGTTGAGGGCCAAACAATCTCAAAATAGTTTCTCAATCATCTTCGATTTTTGTTTAGCAACCGAATGCGCTGAGTACCTACAGTATCTGCTGGCAGCATGAATGATGCCATTGAGGGTGCGCGGCTGCCAGCCCCGTGACCGGGTCGCATCCGTGTCACCCGTGACGTCATAGCCCCTCCCCCCTCCCACCCCCCACCGGGACCCAAGCAGCTACGATCATGATTTCGCATGATACTCATACATATGGGTAAATGTAAATCTCAAAGTTTTGTGATATCTTCTTCTTATATATAAAATTCTCGTGTCACAGTGTTTGTTTCCTTACTCCTCCGAAACGGCTTTACTGATTTTAACCAAAATTTATATGCATATTCAGTAGGTCTGAGAATCGGCTACTAGCTATTTTTCATACCTTTATTTATATGGCAAAACAACGTTTGCGGGGTCAGCTAGTTTTAATCTAAAATTTGAATCAGACAAAGGATTAGGATAGGAAATGTAGATAAGTCTTTTACCAGATTTTAACTAGTTTGGTCGTTTTTTTTTGTATTTCACTAACAACAATGTACCGGGTATTTAACTACGTTTTGTAGATTAAAATGACACCATGCTTAGAGGGTTTTAAGAAGCGTTGATTGAAACATGAACTTTCAGTACTCGCTCTGAACATTACAGAATACAAAAGAAGTGGTGGTATCAGATTATCCGTTTATTATGACCCATTAAAACTCTGATATTTTAAATGTACCTACTATTATATGTATATAATATTATTATATTTTGTACATAGTAAGTATTCTGTGAAATGGATTTTTTCCGGTCGAGTCACGTTGTTATCGCTACCACTTGTGGTTTTACTTAAAATATAATGACAAGATGAGCTGAACGGGCACATGTTGGTAAACATCGGGTTTACCCACAAAATTACCGATTCACGCACTATGAGAATGAAAGTTTAAACCAATCCTTATTACCGCTTTACACTCATTTTATAATTCTACGACAATGAAAGCTGACGCATATACATAGATACATGAAATCTTTTAGCCTATTAGCCAGTTCGTCTAGAAACATTATCCGTTATGCTGGGATTATGTTCGCTGTAAAAGTAAGGATAGTTTAGATGTATAAAAAAATGATATCCAATCAATATAATGAGGTTGTGGTCTTGAGCCACTAAGGCGATTGATTTCTGAAATATCGAACAGTTCTACAAATTTTCGACCAGAAATAGTTATAGACATTAAAATAGATATCAGATGGCTGTGGCATAGGGACAGACAGACAGACATAACGAATCCGTTTTTACGTTTTACTGAACCCTAAAAAAGTATTACCAAAATCCGATTCACAATAATGTGCGGAGATATCACATAACATACATTAGACAAACAACGGAACTGAGAACCTGCTTCATTTTTGCTGTCGATTAAACAAAATGACACCGTTGACAGCACAGAACGTTAGCGTGTTATCCCTGAGCTACAAGAGGGTAGTTTTTCAAGCTAGAATAGCAAGCTAGTGTTAGTAAACTAGCAAGCTAGTACTTCTAGCTTCGTATAGACAAAACCAGCGTTGCGAAGCATTGTCTACACTAGGGATGTAACGGAGGTCATCTTATCGAAACCGAAGTCGGAGTCGGAGTTTTTAAATTTGATTTATCGGAGTCGGAACCGGAGTCGGAACCGAAGTCGGAGGCAGGATCCAAAATGATATTTTTGCAAGACAGATATTTTTATTGGGACAAATACAATATTATTTTGTCAAACACGTGGACACGACAAACATTACGCGATAGCTCCGACAATTGAGAATAGGATTTTGATGAACATTGTTTTGTTTAGCTGAGATAACTACGGGCTAAGAGCCTATGAACCCCAGACCTTCGTTATTTTATAAAACCTGAAACCTTGTCAACGCATGCTCCCAACACACGTAAGAACGATTATGAAGTTTGGATCATCCTGGCTTTAGCAGATAAACGGTACTAAAGGTGTACCTATGAAAAACCGATCTAAATTTGTCAAATTATAAAGTCTGATATTTTGGTAATACCTTCGGAATACTATTAAAAATCACACCAATAATTGCCAAACACTTAATTAACATCGTGGTAAACACTTCCAGACACACACCGTCGTAGCCAGACACCCATGTTGTGTTAATGTCCATGCAATTATAATTCTACTTGGGTATCTGGGTACTTGGGTACTTATATACTTGGGTAACAATTAGCAGCCTAATTATCATAAACAGCCTACTAAAAGTTCCCACTGCTGGGACTCAGGCCTTAGTTGCTAAAGCCAGGATGGCCCAAACTTCATAATGGTCCATCGTTCTTACCTGTGCTAGGAGCATGCGCTGACAAGTGTTCAGCTTTTATAAAATAACGAAGGTCTGGGGTTCACGGGCTCTTGCTCTACTAGCCTCGTATAGCCCGGGCATAAAGGTGTAAAAAAACTATATAAATTTATTATTTTCCCCGTCATCTTATGTATGTAATTTGGCCTCGTGGCTTAGTGGGTTGTAACTCTGCCTGCGAAGCCGTGGGTCGTGATTTTGATTCCCACCCAGTGCAATTATGTATTTGTGTAATGAATTCAAATATTTGTACTGTGTCTGGGTATTTCTATGTATAATAAGTATTTATTTAAGACTATATATACATATATCAGCAATCTGGCCACCATAGTACAAGCTTTGCTAAGTTTGGGATCGGGGGGTCTACCGCCGAAAAATGTCATCGCTTTGATGTTTCTCTCTCTTTTCTTTTCGCTTGAAATGATAGAGACAGCATTAGCAAAGCGATATCCGATTTAGTTAGGCGGTAGAAGGTTTGGTGGTGTTGTGTGTAAATTTTGTGTGTCCATCAATATTTATTCATAAGCTTTTATTTTTACGCTGTCGCGTAAAAGCTTGCTAACACTAGCTTGCAATCCTAGTTTGAAAAGCGAGGCTCGTGTAGCTCGGCCATTTTATTATTATATTTTTTTTATATTAAAGAGTGACGAGGCGAGCAGGACATGTGCCTGATGGTAAGCAACATGCCTGCCACATAACAGCACAGTGACACACAGCTATTGGATCATGAAGAGTCCAAATCATTACCTAGCACTGCACTGCGCTCGTCCCCTAGAGATATAAGATATATGATATATCTAAGTCCAGTAATTTTCAGTAGATATTATGTAAGTTGATAGTTGCCGTAACATTGAGGAGGAACGTCCAGTTTCGCTCGCTATTGTAAACGGACGGGTTTTAGGTCAGGTCTGACGTCACGGGTGGCATACTTCTGTAGTTCGCCAATCACGGGGACGCGATCTGTTTTTCTACACTTCTCGTGTTATTGAATTTTATGTTTCACGTACTATCAGTTTGTGTTTTACGTTTCGTTTATTTATATCTATACATAATAATATAAAATTATGTTTTTAAATTTTACTTGGTTCCTACGATAAATTACTTCGTTATGAATCTAAAAGTTAGGAAATAAACTACAGTGTGTAATATGAGTAAAGCAACTAATAATTATATAAATTATATATGTATTGTATCAGCTATCTGGCTTCCTTAACACATGCTTAGCTGAGTTTGTAAATATCTAATCAAAGTTGAGTAAAAAAAAAATCAATTAAAAAAAAAGTGTCAACCAATATTTTTAAATTTGTAAAACTATTGTTAATTGAAGATGTTAATTGTTAAAAACTATTGAAGTAATGCTTTTAAACGACACAAAGCCAAAATAAATCATACACATTGGCGGACAATATAATATTGGGGGACATTGCACACACAAAAGCTGTAATATATTACAATATAATTAATATAATTAACGCTACGATGAGTGCTTGCTACGCGGACCTTGCTACGTTTTCTGTAGCATTTGCTACGTGTGTCACTTAATATAATAATATGTCATAATTTGTCGTATGGGCACAATTTAATAAAATATGGTAACTTTTAACTCAATCACCACATTTAGAAACTATAGAACGCCCACGCCTATGTCCATACGGAACCTGCCTAACATCCCACTTGATTTTCCACTTTATTTTTTTTGTTGGGACCCAGAGACGTCTGTCACAAGTTTTGTTTTCTCACATGGCAAGAGTCCAGGTCATAATCAACCACACTGGGCATGTGCTAGTTAGCGGATAACATTTATGTCCTCGGAAAATGTATTTTTTGGTAATATGTTTCTTCGCGATATTTTCTTTCACTGTTAAAATAAGTGGGGACGATAAACTTCCCCCTGAACATTTGAGAAACTATCCAGAGCTGCAAGCTGGATTTGGTCCTTTGTACTGAAGGCCACTACGACTTATTACCTGTTCCGAATCTCCCACCTACTAAATAATGATATATTTTTATTTATTTAGCTCATGAATCCTACCCTTAGAATAGAGTACCGGACTGGGTCAAAAATACACCATCCTAATTAGTCCGTCAGCTACATCATGGAAAAATATTGGACACGTATTTTTTGTTTTTTCAAAATATAAAAAATCGTCAAAGGTACAGATCAACAAACTTCGAGAGTGGGGGGTCGCGGCGTCACTCGTGAGTAAAAATCACACTCACAAGTGACGTCACACGAAACTTCGAAGCGCTGTATCTTCGTCATTTTTTGTTTGTGAAACAATTTTTTTTTTATTTGAGGATTGTACTCTATTTACTACGCTATACTACTTAGACTTATGGAAATTATATTTGTGCATCATCCATTGTTGTGCAAATATTGTGAAATATCCACCAATATATTTATTTATTTAAGCTTCAGAGAGCGAATCGGTAAACGTAGTGTAAGATGCACTGAGACTAGATAAAGTGACGATATACGTAAGGCGGCTAGTGGCAGTGGAGAAGGAAGATCAAGGATTGGGGTAGAATGGGGTATTAATAATAATAAATATTGGTGGACAATTCACACAACACCATCTGACCCCAAACTAAGCAAAGCTTGTATGATGGCGGCCAGATAGCTGATATAATACTTATATAGTTTTAAATACATACTTATTATACATAGAAACACCCAGACACATTTTAAATATTCGAATTCATCACACAAATATTTACACTGGGTGGGAATCGAACCCACGACCCTCGGCTTCGCAGGCAGAGTTACTACCAAGTAAGCAACGAGGCCAGGCAAATTATGGGAGAGGCTTATGTCCATTGTCCAGCAGTGGACGAATACAGGCTGACGTAGTTTCAAAGATAGACTAGATAAATACATAAAAACTAACAAACATTCACCTCTAAGTCGGTTCGTTTAATTCGGTTAATTTAGTGTTGTCTCTGTAATAAAATAGATACTCAAATACTCCTTATTTTTGCGCATTCGGGCAAAAAGGGTTTACATCGTGAGCACGTCAACACTCCGCTAAATATAACCGCGGTTAGCGCCGCGGTTACGGGGCCGATTATAACCGCGTCGTGACGTCAGCACTCAATAACTTTACTTCCATCCTCGTATTGGGCTTTGAACCTTACTTCTAATAACACTATCATTACTGCGCATAACTCAAAACGCTCATTTTGATGTGTATTCGTCTCCAAGTGTAAGAATTCACGATCAATGTGGAGCCACCACATTGGGACAAATCCAAACAGTAGTAAAATTTAGTTTTATTTGGATTTTATGGATACAACATTAATGAAAAAATTACGTAAAAAACTACAAATTAACACAACTTCTAGTTTTTTTAAATAAATCTAGTATAGAGATGACAGATCTGCCTGATGGTAAGCCACATCAGGCAAACTCATAACAGCAGAGTGTCACACATTTATTGTAACTTGAAGAGTCTAAATCATTACCTAACACTGCACTGTGATCGTCACCCAGAGCTATAAGATTATTTATATCTATGCCTTGTAATATCTCTGGAAACGTTGCACTTTAAAGCCAAACATAGTTTGCATATTACTGCTTAGCTCATGCGCGGTCCGAAGGGGGTCACAGGGGACATGACCCTCCCCAAAGTTGTATACGTTACATTAAAATGGGCCGCTACAAGTAGGTAGTCTTTTTTACTCGATTTAATGTATTTCTACTCGTGACCCCCCCCCCCCCCCAAAATCTGAGGCTGTGTACTGGTGACCCCCTCCAAAACTCGACGCTGGGATTGCGCCTGGCTTTTTAGCTGTTGAATATCTGGAAAAGGTATAGTCTCAAGGAGAGTCCTACTACTACAATCGTTGATAGTATTAAACGTGCTACTATACGAAACAAAAGCTAATTTAGTCACAGTAAACAGTAACGGGTGAAACCACGAGTCACAGCTGGTTTAAGTATAGCCAGTGGTTATTTTCGTGAACCGCACAAGAATACTAAACCTACAACGAGGTGGTACAGTAAGAGTTTTGCCTGCTTTTCGAATAAGCACACGAATTTAATTCTTATAGTAATGTGAATAGATTTCAACAAGCACTTGATTTAAAAGTCTGCATAATCAGATGAAATGATAACTTAGGATTCTTCTAGCAAAGTTTTATCTATTTTGTACTATTTTACTGTGGATCACATCATTTAGATTATAATCTAAAAATGTAATAAAATAAATATAATGCAAAAAAAAAAAATGTCCCAAGATATTTTTTTCGTAAAACAACATGAACCGACTTAAATAATAATAATAATAATTAATAAATAAATATTAATAAATAAAACTTAAAGATATAAAAATAAGTATTTTACTATTTTTAGAGTCGCTTTATACTAAACATGTATTTTGTAGATGCAATCTGAGAAACCTATCGAGCCCAATATTATAGCGGAACAGAAAAAATACCGACTGATTTCTTATAAAATTGATCCAGATGTAAAACTTAACAAAAAAAATCGTAGTTCCTAAACTGTACTTAATCTTAATTGTCATGAAAATAAACAATTACTAATTATAAGTACGTATACCATTCATCGCATTATATTATTTCCTTCATGCCATGGGACAACTTTTTTTTATCTCTAATAGATATTTTAAAATAAATGCAGTATTATCAGCGTAGTTCCCGTTACCGTAGTTTTCCCGCGATGAAAGTAGCCTATGCGCTATTCCAGACTATAATTTAACTTTGTTCACAATTTCAACTCGATTTGTTCAGCCTTCCGTCGTGATTGACCAACAGACATCCAAACTTTCACATTTATAATATTAGTAGAATACAGAGACAGGACCGGCATGATGCGTATCTGATGGTAAAATTATTGGCTAGCACGACACGGTGTTCGAAACCCAAAGATATTTAATATATTTTATATAGAGTGACGAGACGAGCAGGACATGTGCCTGATGATAAGCAACGTGCCTGCCCCATAGCAGCATAATTATGTAACGATAGTTATGTGATTTCTCTGAAAATGTTGTCCTTAAAACCGTTTTTTTACCCGAAAACAGTTGTCCCTACTGTAGCAGAAGCACGAATACTATGTATGAGCGCTATTCTTAACTTCCATATTATATTTGCTAGTGTTAGCATTTATATGACGCGAACGGAGAAGATAGTAAGTATTCTTACTTTCCTTACTGTTCCGTACATATAGTTACTATTTTAGTGCGCTATTTTAGAACAAAGTTTGATATAAATAGCGCTATTGTGAGCGCCGTGTTTGATGACCCACATACGCGCCATTGCCAAACTTTAATAGCCTATATAATTTCAAACTTATTGACTTTTATTGGATTTGACGACAATTTGGCAGAAATAGTTATTCCCCACCTAAATTATTTTTAATGATGCCTCTCGGTGTTGAAGCTTCTGATGTGTTGAAACATTTTTGTAAAGTCATGCCCCTATGGTGGTTCACGTAACTGGTGATAAGATAGTAGATACATTCCTAGCGCAGGGTTTAATTAGCTAATCAGCGCAGCAATGTAGCCGGCGAGGCGCCTTGGCTACATTCACATTTTTTTGTTGTATTTTCTTTTCTTTGTGATTTTTTAGTACCTAATTTATTTTCTAAGCAAAAACAAAAACCGACTTCAATTTCAAATTAAATTTAGACACCCGACGACTAAATGTAATAAGAAACAATCACAAGTCATCGAGATTTTTGAAAGTAAATTTTAGTAATTTTTTTTCATATTTCCAAAACCACCTCGATTGCGATACAAAGTATAAAAGTAAGTGATCACGACTGAACTGATCTACCAAACAAAAAATAACCATCCAAATTGACTCAGATTTGGCGGAGTTATCGCGCAACATACATAAAAAAAACATACACTGAATTGAGAACCTGCTCCTGTTTTGATATCGGTAAAAAATAAGACATTAATGCCACACATAACGTAAAAGAAGTACTATAATGTTATGTTTGTGCATTTATCTGACAATCTAAAAACGCCTCATTATGAGATGACATAAAAATACATCCTTGCTTTAACATTTGCAAAGAGGCCATTAAACTGGAGGAAGCCAACCCTGCTCCATCCATTCTGTGCCTCGAAACGGAAACACTAATGAGTTACTAGTATCATAATACCCCATTCTCCTCTAACAAAAGCTACTGCAAGTGCATTAATAATAAAATAGCAAACTTACACAAAGGCTTTGTAAATAATAGATCGCGTAGACTGCCCGGGCGCAGACAAACTTTCCATTGTGGAGTACCGTTAGTGCTGCCACGTCTTTTGTGATTGTGCATCCACTGGATTCTAGCTGGAACTACTTTACACAGTTCACCAACTTTACTGGTAGTTCAGTTACAATGCTGCGCAGTATTTTACGAACTAAAAGTAACCGCTACTATATAGTTGAATAATGTCAGTTTCCTGATTTAACCAACTGTAAAGATAAGGTATTAAACAGCTCTGGAGCGAAATACCTACTTGGACAGAACTTCAATGGCTGCAGTACGTGCGTTCACTGCCTATGTCTTTGTATGCTTTGTAGGTATGCTTTTATCGGAATACCTTTTATGAAAGAGAAATGTGTGTGTTTGTGATAGTGATTTGGACTCTTTATGTTCAAATAGCTGCGTGGCACTGTGTTGTTAATCATCAGACATATAACTTGCTCGTCCTGCGCAGCGCAACAGCTACATATATTATTTTATAAAAAGATACGTAACTAGTTAGGCTATGTCGTTACTGTGGTTGTATCAATGATTTATAAATCAATGGATTGTATGGTTTGTTGGTGTTTTAAGACCATTATGAAAAAGCAGCACTGTCGTAAATTCCATATAAGTAACCTAATGAAATATGAGTTTGTGTCTTCATTCAAAACTGTTGCTACAGATTTAATACACGATTATATAGAAAAAAATTGGCAGTCATAGGAACTGCCGATAGAAGTGAAAACTTATAACTCAGAATTTGATAGCGTACTTTAGAGACTATATGGGTGTAAATTGTACAAAATATTGCAACTCTTTACTGTTTCTGTTGCCCTGGTACTGGTACCTAGGGGCAAACCCAACTCTTTTATATTTCTGTTGTCCTGGTATCTGGAGATAAACGCTGGGCTGTTGGAGGTAGGTAATCGAAACTCTTTACTGTTTCTGTTGCCCTGGTAACTACCTGGCCGTTTTTACCGAGTTTACCCGAAGATTTCTTATCATATCCGAGCGTGACGATTGATGAATCCATTTCACAGCCCACGAAAATTCTGTCTATAGCGCACCTAAAGAAGTTTTCACTTCAAAAAGGTATTGTGAATAGTTCTCAAATTCTCATTTTGAATGTTTTCAAACTACGACAAAGTGAGATGACTTCGCTTTTGTTTTGCAAACCGGTAATGTGAGACGAATTTGAAAATAATTTAACAACGTACCTACGTAGTTATGGTTCCAGAAGAAGGACGTAATCATTGGAAACCTGGACAAGACCTTTCCGCCTAATGTTCACCAAATGTTAACCAAGCCGACTGAACAGAATGTTTTATGTGTCCATGGTGGAAGGACAATATTCATAATGTACTCGTAGTTACCGGCACGAGGTTGTCATGCTGTTTACTGCTCAGGGTACAAGTAATAGTAAATAATAAAAGCTGTTGTTCGACTTGCGGCTCTGCATAATTATGTAGCATAAAACTATTAAAATAAATGTAAAATAAGTGAACGTGAAGGATTTCAAGGCCAGTCAATACTTCACAATACCTAGATAATTATCTACCTGGCATGACGAGATTGAAAACAAGTCCTACACTTTTTTCTAAGGAGAGCTTACGACTTTTTTGTGTTTGTGCCGAACGCAAAAATTTCCTTTACCAAAGACCTGACGACCTGACAATCTAATGATCCTGAGCAATGTTTTGGCTCTCACTAACGAGGTTTCTGCTCCATACCATCTGTAATCGTACCAAAGTCACAGTCTAAAATTAAACGTAAACTTGGGAACATTTGGCCAGTTCCTTGAACCACTTCCGTGTTCTATTTCCGTCCCAAATTTGACACACCCCTTCACGTGTACCGAAGCGAGGGGGTGAGAGGGGGGGTTTGTTGCACAGAGGGGAGAGTGCAGGGTTCGGGGGGCACCATTGACGCGCGTCTCTCAATGGTACTGGAAGTGGGTCACCCGGGCTGACGTCACGGCTGCCCTACATACGCCGGGCGTAGCCGGATCATGGCGAGCCATCGCTGCTTCTATGATTTTTTTTCGCCTCGCAAGAGCAAGGAGTTCTATATTTAGAACGACAATAAGCGCGCGGTAAGGAGCGAGTGATAAATCGTGTATGGTTCGCGGCGCGGTCCCCTGCAGTCTCCCTGCGTGACACACGTACGACGCTCTATGAATGTTATAGTTGGAACACTACCATTATCGTATACACTTTATAGATGATGTACTGAAATATCTTTTAAATTATTTGTTGTATTTTGCTAATGGCGTTTGGGACCCCAAAAAATAGCAAATGTGTGTTGGAAATTGTGTTGTTGACTATAGTTTATTGTATGCGAGTTATTTGTCTGCCCATGATAGGCGCGACATGGCAGAGACATACGTCCAACAGTGAACTGGTATAGGTAGATAATGATGATGATGGTAAAAGGTAATCTATACTAATATCTTTATTATCTATTCTATGCTAATATTGTAAAGCTGAAGAGTTTATTTGTTTGTTTGTTTGAACGCAAGGATCTCGGGAACTACTGGTCCGAATTGAAAGATTCTTTCTCTGTTAGATAGTCCATTTATCTAGAAAGGCTATAGGCTATTTAACATTACGCTACTATCAACAGGAGTGGGGCATGAATGAAAAATGTAACAAAAACAGGGAATAATATTGTTTTTTGAGAGCTTTCGTTGCGTGCCAATCTTCTATCTTTTAAAGGTTGCGTCATTAGAACTTTAGAACCTGAGGTAACCGAATTTGTTTAAAATTTGAATTGGTACGACCAAGTTTTTTTTTATAGCATAGAGTGATGCGACGAGTTGGTCATGTGCCTGATGGTAAGCAACATGCCTGCCACATAACAGCACAGTAACACGCAGCTATTGGAACATGATAGTCCAAATCATTACCTAGCACTGCACTGCGCTCGTCACCCAGAGATCTAAGATATAATATCTCTAAGCCCTGTAATTTCTCTGGAAAGTTTAGATAGATCGCGTAGCAACGCGCGCACGGTTCAGCTAGTCAAATAATATATCGGACATTATTTTTTGTTAGATAGCTACGTTACACGCCGTTCTTCGTTTATAGGGAGTTTATAGCGAAGACTTTTGTTTTACATTGTTTTTTCTTTTTTTGTAGGTATCAGTAGAATAATTAGAGCACTTAACCATATTTTGTGTGAGGTAGAATATTTTGGAGGTGCATCAGATTATTTCATATTTCATGGGTCAGAAATTAATCTGTTTCACTTGAATCTATTAGAAGAGGAAAATTTAGTTGTACTTGTAATAATAACAAACTAATCAATAAAAGACCACACCACAAAACAAGCTAGAAACTATCCGGTGAGATTCTTGATTGACGGCCTTATTGCCAAAATAATCTCTTCCCGGCAATCTTGTAGAAAAAAAGGGATTGAAAGGAAATTGTGACAACAGATTATGTACTAAACAACCTAATAACTAATCTATTATAGTGGTTAGTTCTTACCACAAAGTCTACGAAAGTAGAAGTATAGTACAAGTGTTGCTTATTTGAGGCTAGATGTACTATGTGAAATAGTGTCAATCTATTTATTTAAATGCAATGAATGATTATTTATTTCAATTCTCACATCTATGCTTACTATACTTATGCCAAAACTGTAAGGGGTCAAATTCTGTGTATCAAAGAAATTTTGTAATTTTAACCGACATCTAAAAAGGAGGTGGTTATCAGTTCGGTTGTGTGTTATTTGAATGTATGTTATGCTATGCGATAGCTCTGCCAATTGTGAATAATTTTTTTTTAATAAACAGTGACGAGACGAGCTGGACATGTGCGTGATGGTAAGCAACATGCCTGTCACTTAACAGAACAGTGACACGCAGCTATTGGAACACGAAGAGTCCAAATCATTACCTAGCACTGCATTGCGCTGGTCACCCAGAGATCTAAGATGTTATATCTATAAGCCCTGTAATTTCTCTGGAAACATCGCCCTTCATACCGGAACACAGTAATGTTTGCGTATTATTGCTTGGCGGCAGAATAACTGGCAAAGGTGTGGTACTTCTGCAGGCGGACTCTGCCAAGTGTCCTACCACTACAATCAATTGTGGTTCTTTTTTTGTTTGGTCGGTCATAGTTCAGAAGTGGTCCCGTATACATTTTATTAAAATCGGTGTGCCGGTTTTTAAAATATGAACCAAAAACTAAAATTTACTTTGTTTATACCTCGATGACTGGCTTCCTATGAAATTTAGTCGAGTGTCTGAATTTAATTTTAAATTGAAGTCGGTGTTTGTTTTTTCGTAGAAAATAAATTATTTGAATGTTTTTTTTTTGCCTGGCGCTTTGATTTTTTTTTATTGCATATTTTCATGTCTATTTGTCTGTCAGTATCGGAACCACATATCACGCCAGAACTACCAATTGAATTCAAATTAAACTTGGTATAACTTCAGTCCATACTCCGAGGTACGTAACTGGATACTTCTTATGCCCAAATTCGCCACGTTTTTCTTACAAGAGGGGGTGAAAGTTAATTTCGTTCATAGATTTTGTTTGGTACAAAGAAGATTTGAAGATTATTCCGTATATTACTAAGGATCATCGGTTTGGTAGTTCAGATATTATGGACATATACTATAACGACGTAGATATGCTAACTGTTTAAGTATTCTATGATACTTGTATTTGTTCATCAGCTATCTGGCTACCATATTGCAGGCTTTGCTTACCTTGAAGCTAGATGGCGTTGTGTGAGAAATGTCTACCAATCCTACTAATACTATAAATGTCAATGTATGGATGTTTAGATGTTTGTTGCTCAATCACGTCCTAACGTATGAACGGATCGGGCTGAAATTTGGAACACTTATAGATTATTGTCTGGAAGAACACATAGGCTACTTTTATCCCGGAAAAACAACGGGAACAACGGGAACGGGAAATACGCGGGTAACACCGCGGGGCGCTGCTAGTATTTATTTATATATGTACCTATGTGTTTTTAGTTTTTTGTTTTGTAACTTTTCTGGTGTGTATAATAAAGTGTTTTTGTCTGTCTGCATTTTAGTTTTCTTGGTGGAACTTCGATTTTACTGTGATTTAATTAACAGTCTTTATTGTTTTTAGATTACGAAATTAAATGTTCCACAGAAACCTGTGTTGGGATACATGTATCTGTGCACATGTAGGAAATACTCGCTGGAGTGCTCTGTTATCGAGAAATTGCTACTATCCCTTCAACTTTAAGGTTTTCAACGACACGGGCCACATCACACCTTAGTCTTCGGGGTACAAATACAAAAATCTTTACTGCTATTTGCAGGTTCTGCAAGAACTTAGAATCTTAAATGTATAATAAGTATGTATTTAAAACTATACAAGTATTATATCAGCTATCTAGCCGCCATCATACAAGCTTTGCTTAGTTTGGGGTCTAATGGTGTTGTGTGTGAATTGTCCACCAATATTTATTTATTATTTATTAAATATAATAGTATAAATAATCCTACCAATGTTATACATATCAAAATTTGGATGTTTGGATATTTGTTGCACGTCGTAACGTCTGAACGGATCTGATTGAAATTCGGAACATAGTCTAATTATTATTGACTGGAAATACATACAAACATACATGCTACTTTTTATCTCGAGAAAATAATGGGAAAGGAAACTACGCGGGTGAAACCGCCGGATGCTGTTAGTGTGACATCAGTATGGAACCCGAATAGTATTTACAGAGAAGTTTTGAACAATTAAAATAAATATAGGCACCTAATAAAAAAAATTCAACCACAATCATATCGTGTACTCATTTTAAACTCTGTAATATAGTCAAATAGGGGTACCGGACTGTGTAAAAAATACACCATCCTAATTAGTCCGTCAACTAGATCATGGAAAAATATTGGACACGTATTTTTTGTTTTTTTCATAATATTAAAAATCGTCAAAGATATAGACCATCAAACTTCGAGAGTCCCCACTCTCGAAGTTTGATGGGGGGGTCGCGACGTCACTCGTGAGTAAAAATCGTACTCACAAGTGACGTCACACGAAACTTCGAAGCGCTGTATCTTCGTCAATTTTTGTTTGTGAAACAAAAGAAAAAATACGTGTACAACACAGAACGTCTGTGGTGTACAATATTTTTTGGCAATCTAACTAACGGGTTACTTAGTATTTTTGAGGATTGTATCCTATTGGCATGCATTGACCGCATATGACTGCAATATATCTGCAGTAAAAAATGTAACCCGCCTTTTGACAGTCAGGATATAAATAATATCTAAACGATCCACACTCATAGCTTTTAATCAAGTAGAAATGTTTAACGCCCAACGTAGTGAGCACGGGTCAGCTACTTTGTAATATAAGTAGGAAGTAAAATAACCTGAATTTATCATAATTTTTAGTAGTTCATCATAGTTCACAACTCGCGTAAATTCCCTACAGCCTACAAATTAACATAAATAGGTAACAAAATAAATGGGAACAGACTAAACGAATTAATTCAAACAACGGGCAGAAAATTAATTTCGTGCTAGGAGACTCCTGGGGGCATGGAGTGGATGAAGGGCAGTTTCGTCGCTCCCATAGGACCTGGGTTACGTCATAGATTAACTGTAACTAGTAACTACATAATATAATGTGACCTAACGTAACCTACGTTAAAAGTCAAATAAACGCAGCTAAATGTATTAAAAGTATAGGTTTTATATGGACAGAGTCTTTATTAACAAAACTAAAATATATTACAACTAGCTGACCCCGCAAACGTTGTTTTGCCATATAAATAAGGGTATGAAAAATAGCTAGTAGCCGATTCTCAGACCTACTGAATATGCATATAAATTTTGGTTAAAATCAGTAAAGCCGTTTCGGAGGAGTAAGGAAACAAACACTGTGACACGAGAATTTTATATATAAGATGAGAACTACACAACGCTACATACCTAACTAACTACTTACACTAAGTACACCTGAATTATTTATAGACCAATGAAGATCCACAGATAATCAAGATCTTCAAGCCCACTGCCAATCGGAAGCGTACCCAGCATGCTTTGTATTTTATAAATGTCTTATGTAAGGATGTTTTTAAGTATGTAAGTATTTATATTTAGAAAATTATTGTGTGACCCGACTGGTTCCTAAAGCTCAGGCTCAGCTTAGTTTAAGCTAAATCAGGGATCACCAATTAGTTTCACTCGGGGTCCATTTTAAGAAATGAAATGACCTTCGCAGTTCATACATTTCATTTCAAAGTTTTGAGAAACTAAAAAACTAACTTGTAAAAGATTTAGTAAAAAAATATTTTTACTAAATCTTTTCAAAGAATTCTCCACCAGCCTCTATACTCTATACAAAGTTTCATGCGTCTGAACCAATTTTCAAAACATTTTTTCCAGTCCTCCACAGACATCTGTTCCACGGCCTTCTCAAACGCTGTTAGCGCGTCTTCCGGCGATGAAAACTGTATCCCTTTGAGCTGATTTTTTATTTTAGGGAATACATAGCTCACGTTGTACAAAGCACAGATTCGCTCCTGTATGGAGTACTGTTCGCACCTTTGGGATGGATCGGCTAAGTATCAGCTGGAGACTCTGGAACCGATTGAGAGACGTGCCAAAAGGCTCATAGGCAATGACACTCTTGTGCGTAAAAGACTTCAAAGTCTTGATCATCGCCGCAAGATTGCTAGCTTATCGGATTTTTATCGGATACACTTCGGAGAGTGTGCAACTGATCTGCATGATCTAATACCACCTTGTTCTTTCTTCTATTGGAATTCTCGTATCTCAAAAAAGCGACATCGTTTCATGGTTGATGTTCCAAAAACACGAACGAAGATATTTGACTCCACGTTTGTAATAAGAACGTCTAGGTTGTGGAATGCGTTGCCTGAGTGGGTTTTTCCCGATGGTTACAATCTGGGTGTCTTCAAATCGAGAGTGAATCGGTTCTTCTAGGTAAGCACGTTCCATCGTAGATCGCATCGTCGCTTAACATCAGGCGAGATGGTGGTCAAGTGCGCACCTATAACAGTTAAAAAAAATACGAAGTCCCACGGAGCCAAATCAGGACTGTAAGGAGGATGGCCCAAGACTCTGACCGGTGTGGAGTCCAGGAAGTCCCTCGTTTTGATCGCAGCGTGCGCGGGCGCGTTGTCGTGATGAAGTAGGACCCTGCGAAGCCCGGTGTTCGGTCGCTTGTTTCTCATTGCAGAAAAACCTTCTGGCAAGCATTTTATGCTGTACCATTCGGCGTTGATACTGTTTTGGTCTCAAAGTGGAATTGAAATTAGGTACCCCTTCTGAGTGAAGAAACTAGCGATCAAAATTTTCCTTGCGCTCCTCGATCGCTACACTTTCGTAGGTGTTGGTTCATTTTGAAACAGCCAAACTGTCGACTGACGCTTTGTTTCTGGATCGTATTGATAAATCCAGGATTCGTCACCTGTCACAATGTCGTAAACGCGCCATGACGAGCCTGCATCAAATTTTTGTATCATAACAGGGCACCAATCCACACGGGCCTGCTTCTAAGCTTCGGTGAGGTTGTGCGGCACCCAGCGGGAAACTATCCTCCTTACGCGAAGGTGCTCGTACAAAATCTTGTGAACACTTCCTGAACCAATCTGCAGAGTATGCTCTTCGTACGTAATGCGTATGTTTTCTTGAATTAATTTTTTTACTGCCAGCACACTTCCTTCGGTGACAGCCGTCGTAGGACGACCACTCCTTTGTTCATCCCCCAAAGTAAAACGATCGCGTTTGAACTCGCTATACCAGCGGTAGATGGTTGCTTTTGAAGGTTCTTCATCCATAAAACCAATTCGAAGTCGATCAAATGACTCGTCAGGTTTTAAGCCACATTTGAAATCGTAAAAAAATCATAGCACGAAAATGTTCTCGACGCAGATCCAGCCTAGCGAAACTTAATGCATTAAAATCGTTTCGTAAAAATGTATGAAACTTTACCAGACAATTTCCTCGCACAGTTTAGGTTCTTTTTCTTATGCTTCATTTATTTCACAACGTAATTTGCGAATGTAATTTTTACGTAGGTACATAAATACTTATTCTTGTCTTTTGACTTTTGACCGTTTCTCCGTCAAACCATCAGATACTTCAAATTGCTTGTCATAGCGTAGGGGAGACAGGGGTAGCTCTGAACACTTTTTATTATTTGGGTTTATACTAAATAATAAATATTAATTATATATATTTATCTGGACCCATGAAACTAACGCACTCTCCATATTTCTCAACCTCTATTTTGTTCATATTAGCTCTAGCCGCGGGGCACATTTGACACCTTTAGGGACATCTTTGAAAAATAAAGAAAAATTAAAAACTATGTAGTCTAGAATATAATATATTAGTATTTTACTATTGAACATAGGCATTTATAGTACCATACAATCGTTGACATCGCACAGCTCATTCGACATCATCTTAATTCACATAACTTTCCTTTTTCTTTTTTTTATTTCTACCTTGTTGACTATTACAAGAAACAATTAAGTCAATTGACTACTAATTGACTACTTTTTGGTGTATCAAAAATTGAAGAATGAAGTTGAAACTTAAAAAATAACTCATGATGGCAAAGTATTTCGTTCTAGTAATATTGACTGAAATGTTCAAAAGTCCCCGGTAATTTTGCGTCAAATCTGCCCCAACACTATCTTTCATAAATAAAAACCTCTAGACTAAACAATTACATTATATTTGGGTCTGTATTAGCAGCATTAAAAGAGTTGGTACGCTCTACATATATTAAAAATGTTTACTTACTGAATTATAAAAATAAAAGTTGTAATTTGAGAAACTTTTAATCCCAAAAAATATTGAATAAGACATAATTATGCTAAGCTATATGAATTGTTGAAGCTATGTGAAGTAAGCTATATGAAGTTACGGTGGTCTAGTCGGGAGAACGGCGGCTGCCGATCCGGCGACCCCGGGTTCAAACCCCACACGCACCACTGTCTTTTCGAAGTCATGTGCGTAATGCCGCTAACTTAAAAACGGTGAAGGAAAACATCGTGAGAAAACCGACATGTACCTAGAATCTTTCGAAGTCATGTGTCATCCGCAAACCCGCACTGGGCCAGCGTGGTGGATTATGGCCTTAACTCTCTCCTGCGAGAGAAGGCCCCGAGTCCCAGCAGTGGGAACGTTTAGTGGGCTGTTGATGTTGATATGAATTGTTGATTGATGAATGTTTGAAGTTGATGAATGATTGAAGATGATGAATTGTCGATATGAATTGCAAATGCGTCGCCACTTTTGCATCTATCAATATCGAAAAAAGCGCAATAAATTGTTATCGGCAATCATTGCTTACGGATTGTATATTGTTTTTATTTAGCAAAATAGTTGTTTTATTATTATTAAATTAATTTTAAATGTTATTAAGTTATATGAGTATTTAATTTGTTGCACCGTAAAACATAAGCAACGAGCGGCCCGCTCCGGCTTCGCTCGAATAATCACCTAGATATCAACTGCAGCGCCATCTGCCGGGCTGATTTGTAAATCGAAACCTTCCAGGGCTCTACCCAAACGTATACAAAAAAAATCATTCAAATCGGTCCGGCCGTTTAGGAGGAGTTGATTAACAACAAAAAGTGGCATTGATTTTTATATATATAGATGTGTAAACAGAGTGTCGGAGATTTTAGAGTTAGAAAATGCAAAAATCAAAAAATATTTATTTACTTATTTTCTAACTTCTAACGACCTCTGCTCAAAATCGCCCAATCTCCCCTATTTCGATAAAGAAGCAAAATATTAATTATTATATTAATTTGATATTAATTATATAGTTTCATTTACGGTGGCTATTTTATCAATATGCCACGAATAGATCGTTTTATAACTTGTGAAATATGTGGATACAGAGCCATGCAAGTAAAAGGAGAAAAACGGAAATTCATGGCAAAGTTTCCGATAGATGAAATCCGGTAAGTGTTAAATCAGTTCAAAGAGAATGTATCAGTTGTACACTGTTAAAAGTGTACGTTTTATAGTCTAGCAAGTTATTAAAATCATCATTTATTGTTATTGTGGATAACTACTAGTGATGTACCTCAAATGTACCTTAAATCAAAGAGCCTTAAATATCGATAAATTTGAGACACACATCAGAGCAATGGAAGAAATAATAAGAATACCAATAATCAGGAGAATAATTTGCTTCGTAACAGTTACCTTAATAAGTACCTATATCCACATAGTATATTCAAAAGTAATATTATGTTAAGCTGAAATATCAGATTTAAAAAGTAAATTTAAACGTATATTAACTGACAAGTATATCTGAGTATATCCAGTACTCTCTCCTTGCGAGAGAAGGCCCCGAGTCCCAGCAGTGGGAACATTTAGTGGGCTGTGGATGATGATGATATCCAGTACCGCTTTATTTATTGTTAATGAGTGTAGTGTGTATGTCGCAGCATGCAACTAGCTTACTCAACCGTTTAATCAACAGCCTATCTTAGAAATTGTCTTTTAAGTAATTTGCAAATATTTTTCAGGTGCAAGAAGTGGGTTAAAGCTGTGGGCAACGAAGATTTAGTATACGTTCCAATAGAAAAGTTACACTCATTGAAATATATATGTGGAGATCATTTTGAGAATAAAGTATTTCATAAGAAAAAAAACCGACTAAAAAAGTCTGCTATACCTATACCCACAAAAAACCATAAGACTGGCCCACTTCCTGACGAAATGCTAGTTGAATTTCCTTGTCGTATCAATTCTAAAACAAAATTTACCATAAATGTTTGTCAAGAGATACGCGACAATGAAAAATCGAAATGCCAGGTTGAACCAATAGCTGGGACTAGTAACTTGGGTATCGTCTTTTCAAAATCTTTATTGCTTTTTCTAACAAAAATTCGTTTTTATCCCTTTTTTTCCTTATTATCCATTTTTTAATAATGTTTTAAGCGCCAAAGACTTAATATGTGGCACTATAGAGGTATTCTCGAATATCTTAATTTATATTATGTAGGTACACGTGGAGATTTATGAAGTGAAAACTTATTTAGGCGCACCACACATTGATTTTTCGTGGGCTTTGAATTGAGCTCAATCTTCACGCTTAAAAATGAAATAAATCATTGGGAAAACTCGGAAACTCGTCAACATTTCTAGGTGACCATGTTTAGAAGCATGGGCATCTTGTCTCTTAGTCTAGATGGTCATTCTTAGAAGACTTATTTAGACGACAATGCTTTGGATATTTATTCCAGCGACCTCCGGTTTCACCCCCGTTGTTTCCTGTTAGTGAGCTATCAAATTCCAAGTTACAAAGGTTTCACTTCTAACTGCAGTCCCTATGGCTGCCATTTTTTTGTGTTATCAAATACTATTTCATTCAAACTTATTGTGATTTCGTTTTATTTAATGTCAAAATTACAATTAAGTTAGTATTGTTTATTCTCTCACACATTTTTATAATTGCTTTTCCTGTCGCTTTCATACATTATTTAGTTTTGAAACTCTTTATTTTTTAAATAAATAAATAAACATTATGTAAATACATTTAACAGGTGAATTATTGTAATAAACACAATATTTTTTGTTGTTTTTTAACCAAAAGTTTTTCATTTCAACTCGAGTCTTAGTTTAAGTCTGATGTTGTACTATTGTTGTATTACTTATGAATGTCTAACGTTGGACTCAAATGTAGACTCTATCCTTTTTTTGGACATTAAATGTTCAATTAATACTGAGCCTACTTTTTGGTCGAAATTTTATTATCGATATCGATAAAATGCGAAATCGATAAACTGCACTACACTACAACACTAAACAATCTGTTAGGTTGGTACTCATGTAGCATGTAGTTTTTGACATCCGTTGCCGTACGATTGGTATTGAACAGCCATGTAAATTGCTCAAAAAATTTTGTTCCTAGTGCCGCCTCTTACGTAGTATTTACATTCTCTTTGCGCAGATCCATTTTTAATGATACAAAAAAATTTGGATTGGCTCTCAAAAAAATCCGGAGGGAAATTTGAAAATCGAACAGATGTATTTTTACTTTTAAATAATCGAAGTTTTCAAAATAATAACAAGTGGCCAGTCTTGTCTTATACATACAAACTTTTTTTCGCAAAACTTTCTGAGGTACCTGGCACAGAGCCTGGCACATATAGCAAACAGTCAAAAGCTTTGGCTAGCATTGCAAAGTTGATGGCCACTTCGCTACCATACGTCAGTTATCTTGTAAAAGTGCACAAAAGCGGCCAGCTCTAAAGGAACTACGGACGGGCTTTGTCCTGTCCACATTATCTATGGAACATTGTCTATGGGACGTTGTCTATGCGCGGCATTGTCATGACGTGTCTAGATAGCGCCGCTCGCGTCAACTTGCTACACCAACGCTATTGTCACAACGAGTCGTTGTTATAACGACTGTGCTCTGATTGTGTTATTTTGCTCATTGTATAATTTGAAGCGTTTTGTTCCCATGTAGGTTTCCGTGCGTGCACTGTCAGCTCTACTTAGGTCTAGTTTCCATTGAAATACTAATGGAATGTTAATGAAATCAGGCACTGACAGTATTATCTGTACAGTTGGCAAAAGGAGGGTAGTTTGTTAGGAAATAGAAAACCATTATACGCCGTGTTTGTATTAGATTAGATTTTTTTAATTAAAAACTTCTTTAGCCGCGTCGAGTATTTTTTGGTAAGGAAAAATCCTGTGAGTTAGCTATAGCGGTGTAGCGTCGAAGAGGCGGTGGACCAACGGAGCGGATCTGAGCGTTGGAAGCTTTTTGGGTGGATCTTGTGTGTTCGTGACATGGGTAATTATATGTGTTGCTATACACGCTTGACACTGAGGATTTACCATAGGAGGACGCAAGACTTTTGGCTTGCTAACAAACTTGTTCACATTTTTTTTCGGGGAGCGGGGGGAACGTATATTTCATACATGTGTAAACTTGAACTCACACAACAGCAAAAAACCTCTGTACCACACAAATCTAAATAATATTAGATTTCTGTGGTGTGTAGGTACTAAGAAAAATGCTATACACCTAAACAAAACATGCACTCATCTACGAAACGGTTTATAAATCGCGGTTGACCAATTTTGTCAATAAAGCCCATTTCACATTCATATGGGCCCGAAAGGGGTATGTTAGAACTAGGCTCGTCCCCTTAGAACAGTTGGTCGGAGGCATGACATGACTTGTGCAACATTCGCGCTTTTGAATGCCATTTTTATAAGTCAACGATCTAGATAGTATCTACTCAACGAGGTTATGTAATTACCCATTTTCGCAAATAAATAAATTTATTTATTTATTTATGTATCTACGAGTAGCAATTTTTGATCACATTAAAAAGGTAAAACGATCACTATGACTATGATCGTGAATAGATCACAAATAAAATTTTACTTTTAAGTACGTATTCGAAAAAAAGTATGACAGTAATGTAGATTAAACATCATTTGGGCGATATGTTTGCGGCGTTATTTTCTCGGGATAACTTAATTTAATTAAGTCTGTGTTTTTCCTTTTTCCAGATTACGATCTAATTGAGCTCCAATTTGCAGCCCGATCTGTTAATACGTTTCGACGTGATTGAGCAACAAACATCCTATCCAAAAATTGACATTTACAATATCAGTAGGATAGTATAAGTAGTATATTATTTACTTAGTTAATAATTTTACTCCCAGATAAATAATTTTATAACATATTTGCTCGTAAAGGGTCTCTTATTGGACCAATTTCTGTATCGTAATGTATCTTATTACGCACTAGTGCTGTAATGTGTAATGTAAAACGCACGGTTTCAAAATGCTCCGTCCACAGACTAGGTAGAGAGATATGCTCCGTCTAAAACGAACGGTACCTTTTTAAATCTTAGTAAAGAGTTTTTATGTCAGAAAAGTGTGGTCAACATTTTATGAATAAAATTAACTTTGAGAGGTAAAATATATTAAAGAATTATTAAATTCGTTAATTTATTTAATTTAGACCACAAATTACTTTAATTTTTCTGTAACAAAACACAAAAAATATTAATTTACTTTATTATTAATGGCATACCGGCTGGTTCTGTGCCGTTGCTTAAAAAAAAAAGGCGCCGATGCGCGCGCATTGCTAATCTGTGATCCATAGTGATTACTTACTCTGTGTTGTTATCTGTGATCAAGTAAATATTATTCCGCGCGTTTTTTTTCGCTGTATTGTTTTTATTTAAAAATGTCGTCAGAGTTTTGTTTATTTCCTCGCAAATATGTTATAAAACGTCGTATGACATACGTGCGCTTTGATAATTACAGCCTCTGCTAATTATAGCTCTCGCCTTCGGCTCGAGCTAGCAATAAAGCCTCGGCTGTAATTATCAACTTACCGCACTTATATCATAATGTACTATTACTGAATGTCATGTGATAGGAACGACATTCATACACAGAGTTACGAAGGAAAAAGTGAGAAGTTGCAAGGGTTTTATTCTACCTAATGTAATTCGACTTCAGGGTCCATCCTGAAACCCTAAACAAGCTTGCCTTTCCAAATATTTCACTGACCAAAAATGTATTTTTTGTATGAAACAGTTTTTTTTATTTAGCTTACAACGTAAAGAATACTGTTTCAAAGCAGTTCCGTGATAAATAACTATATTATTACTAGTGGCCCGTTCCGGCTTCGCTCGAATAATAACCTAGACACCAACTGCAGCGCCATCTGCCGGGCTGATTTGTGAATCTAAACCATCGAGGGCCCTACCCAAACGCATACAGAAAAAATCATTCAAATCGGTTCAGCCGTTTAGGAGGAGTTCACTGACAACGAAAAGTGGCATTGATTTTTATATATATAGGTTTGCCAGGTAAGTAAATAACTTGACAATAGATATATATTATAAACAATAATAGATCAGCAGCACAGGTACTGCCTAGTGCAGAGTCTAGGGTACACCATAATTTTTTTTTTTTTTTTTTCGTTTTGTATTTAGAAGAAAATGATGTGTAGATTATGTACTTGTAAACGTATTCTTCACCAAGTCAACTGATCTTCACGAAAGTTGTAATTTCCGTGTTATTTGGTCCAACTTGAGAGATCGGATAGTTAATATACGCATGCTTACTCGTTAACTTGCTTAGACAGCCAACTTTGAGATATGGGGTAATGAAGGTACATACAAACATTACTTACTTCATTTTCTAATAAGTGATGTTCACGTATGTTATAGGCAATATCCTTAAAAACAAGGCGCCAATACTCCCAGACATTTTCCGTCAGCCGTTTTGCTTAACAAAGAACTTCAAAATAATAACTTAACTTCACTTAAATTCTCATACTCTATTTGTTAATATGTTCATCAGACAACTATTTTAAAGCTTTTTCCAATAAGACAGACCAATCTAAGGAGACAATCATCCCCTAAACTCAATTTTAACTCAATATTTCCTAATAAATGTCTCACTCAGTCTCGCGCTCTTACCCATAGAGGCAAAGTTGAGTTTAGGGGATGATTGCCCCCTTAGATTGGGCAATTTTATTGGAAAAAGCTTCAAAATAGTTGTCTGACGAACATATTTACAACTGGAGCATGAGAATTTAAGTGAAGTTAAATTATTATTTTGGTGTTGTTAAGCAAAACGGCCGACGGAAAGTGTCTGGGAGTATTGGGACCTTGTTTATATATTGCCTACAACATACGTGAAATCACTTATTAGAAAATACGTGAAGTAAGTAATGTTTGTAAAGTAATGTACCTTCATTACCTTATATCTCAAAATTGGCCGTTTAAGCAAGTTAGCGAGTAAGCATGTGTTCTTAGTACTTACTAACTCTACTCAGTCATCCACATTTCATTCATCAGAAAACAGGTGACGTCTGGCAGCTCTGGGATCTTGGACTATTACATTTATTTGACCATATTTTATTTTAAGCATTGTCATTCAGCGTAGTTTGTAATAGCAATCAGCACGTCGATATGGATGATCTCTAGACCTAACTATGGAAACAGAAATGCTTAGTGTAGACATCCTATTTACGTATAAGGTATATTGTAGTTTTGACAAAATTCCGTAAGTTATAATGGCACTGTCTGTCAAAAAAGAGAATACAAGACGGATGCATGGTGGATTCGCTGAACCATCCTTAAGGGAAAAAACCTAAATAAATATTTTTTCATGTTCATTTAAGGCGCTGCACAAGCATAGACACTTTTAGTTTCTAGTTAGTTAGTTAGTTCTAGCACCGGACACTTTTTGATCGTCGATGAGTATCCATGGTGTTCAGTTACAGACACTAAAATGTTTACGTTCGAGTGAATAATTTCATACTGGTTCTATAGAAAACAAATAATATTATTAATAAATATTGGTGGACAAGTCACACAACACCATCTGACCCTAAACTAAGCAAAGGTTGTAATATGGCGGCCAAATAGCTGATATAATACATATTATATAGTTGTAAATACATATATTTGTTATACATAGAAACACAAATATTCATCGGTAGCTTGTATCTAGAACATGACACAAACAGTATCTACTTTTGCGCCGTGCCTAAGTACTATGAAAAGCTAAGTTGAGTTTTTACCCGACTGAAAGAAGGGTTATGTTTTTCGCGCGTATCTTGTATGTTTGTAAATTTATTTATTATATCTTCCAAACGGCTGAATGGATTTTGATAATTAAGATATCGTTAGATTCGTCTCAATCACCCAAGTGTCCTTAGATAGTATGTAATGTTTTTTTATCTCTTGATTTTTTGCAGTTGGGTTTTTTAAATTAAATTTATTTATTACTTGAATGCAACAGTAGCGCGTAGCAGGTGCTACGCAACTGAACAAAGCTGCTCCGTTGACTCCTCTACGTTACTACGCAGCTACGTAGCATCGTAGCAAAAATAAATAGAAAACTTAGTAAAAGCTGCCTAATTATTATTAGTAAATGAATATAATATTATATTCTAGTTTGGATGTTTCTATGTTAAAGTATGTATTAACAATTATATAAGTATTATATCAGCTATCGGGTTCTCGCAGTATTAGCTTTGCATAGTATGGGATAATCAAATGTTGTGTAAGTAACGTCTACAAATATTAATTTATTTAATTTATTATACCGAAAAAAAATATTTTATCGAAACAGTTAAAGACCTTGTATTTTAGAGCATTTTATTGATCAAGACATGATTTTAAAATTATTTCTAATGACTTTTTTGTAAATACAAAACGCTGGTTTATGTTTTTTTTACTAAATATTTTATTTTTCCAAGTATGAAGGATTTTTTTTTCTGTTTTTGTGGGTTAGCATAATTGGTTTGTAGTACGTAACGATTTGGTAACAACTTTATATGGGACACTTATTTTGGCTATTATAGGTTAATGAATTATAGGGCGGGGATTGTGAGTGCATTTACATTTGCTGTTAAATTTTCGAAATTCAAAGGTGTTTTAGAAATTACACCAACAAGGCGAGTGTTAAAGTTTGAGTTGTGGTTATATTTTGCACATTTGGTTTTTTATAATAGTCAAAGTAAGAAACCGTCTCTAAAATAGCGACCGTCGAGCTTCTACCTCTGAAAAAGACAAACTGTCGAACCTAAGTATCAACCTCTATTGCGTGCAACGCAGTTACAAGCGAAAATTGCTTTCACGGCAAAGTTTTCAAAAACACGAAAGTGTGTCCGTATTATCGTACACTCACTTGTTATCGATCTCAAAGCCTAAAATAAATTTTGATGTTTTCACATGCGTTCAGTCGAATTGACGAAAAAAATCGATCGATCGTCGACGTCGCACCGCAAATGTAGGATGGAAAGGGGATCCGCGAAAAGCAAGATGTCCTCCGGGATGTTGTCGAGCTGTGAAGCACGAGCAGCGGCCCCGCCCGCCCCGCGCGGCGCGCAGAGAACCTCTTACAAAACAGATCGATCGATACGGAGCCGGGCGCGCTCGCTCCGCCGTGCTGGCTGCAGCTGACCCGGGCCCGAGCGCGCTGCACTCAGCGTGGCACGCGACCGGTAGCCGGCGGTCGGCGCCCTTCAATCTCTGAAGTGCAAGGTTGCGGCACGCGCGGGCGCGGACACGCCCGGGGCGCGCGCCCCGGGTTGCATAACGCGGTGGTCGCGCCGCCGGCGGCGGTATCGACGCGCCGGCGGGGCGCATGCGCGGCCTCCTACCTTCGCAGCCGTAGCCCTGCCCGATGAGGCCCCACAGCAGGTCCGAGCAGTGGTGGCAGTACGTGGGCTTGTGGAAGGTCTTCTTCGCGAAGGAGTGGGTGCGATGGGGCGCGGGCGCGGCCTGCGCCATGGCGGGCGCGCGGGCCGGGCCGGGCGGGCGCGCTACTCATGCCGCGGCGCCCAGGGGCGCGCCGCGCTCTCCGAGCGGCTGTCGCGGCCCACCATCGCGGCGCGTCTGCCGCCCGCGCCGCCGCCCGCGCCCGCCCGCGCGCCGCCCGCGCCCCGCGCCCCGGCCCCGCCTCGCCCGAACACACAACCTCGCCGCCCGAACACACAACCCTATTGATTTTCCTTTTATCTCAAAAAATAATTGAACTTTCAGATGAAACTCGACTGATGAATGCATCAAGAAACGACGCCGATCTTGTTCTCGTGCTGCCGACGCGGCTGGCGAGGGTTCCTAGTAGGAAGTAGGAATGATCGATCATGTAGTAGTAAGTAGGTGTTAGGTCGATCGTTCACTAAAAGACCATACGAAAAGTACCTACGACTAATAAGACATTTTAATTTTACGTACGTTAAATTATTTAGGAAATAGATAAATTAGTAACATAGAAGAAGTAGATTTATATTGTATTGTAATACAGAAATATTGTATTGTAAAATCTCCAAACGTGAATATAATTTACAGAATTGCTGTTTCATTTCAGTTTCATGGATGCCAAAAGAAAAACCTAACGAGATTAAAAAAAAAACACCTAAATTGCGAAAAGAAGAAGAAAAATTATAACAATTTAACAGAATACATTTCAAAATGTTTATTTCGTTAAACTATCATTTTTAGCATCCGAAGTGAAGTAGAGAAATGATAGACGCTCGCACAGGCGCAGGTCCCGCGCGTGCGCGCCGCCGCCTCCAATGGAAAGCCTCTTGTTTACAATATCGAAGACGCGCATCATCCGCGCCGCCGCGCCGCACTCGCCCCGCCGGCGGCGCGTCGGCGGCCCGTCGGCGGCACGTCCTTGGCGCGTCGCCGGACGGTTGAACCGTCGCGTCGGCGCGACGATCGCGAGACTATCCCACTGTTGGCATTAGCGAGAAAGAGACTGCTCACTTACTATTTTCCTCAGTCCTGTGTAACAACCAATTTGTTTTCAATAAAAATATGTTGTATCCTGACTGACACCAGGTATAACGAAGTTCTTTCGCATAACATAGAAGCAACACAATATGCACAAAAAAGTGTTGCTTAATTATGGTATTTTATTATTTATGGTAGGTACGATCGTCTGAAAAATAAAGTTAGCAAAGCTGGTAACAAGTGTTTACGCGTCACTTCAAACAAATTGTGTCTTCAAATCGAGAGCGAATCACCGATATAAACCATTGGATATGCCCTTCTAAACTTCAGGCGCACGGAATTATGATATCGTTGGGAAGAGTGAGCTCACTCTTTCCGTTCTAGTCGGTTGCAGGAATCGGTGAACGCCGGACGTTTTTACTTATTATTCGTTGTCAACGAACAAAATAAGTAGAGTTATGTTGATATCTCGCCGCCAGCGATTCTAGGGGTCAAGTGGTTTGGTGGTGTGTAAACCACTTACGCTACACAACAGACGCAGTTTATTGCCAATTTCAAGGGGCACATCAAACGGTTCATATCGATTGACCGGATACGTTGCTTTTAAACAAGCACGCTCCATCGTAGACCGCATCGTCGCTCAACATCAGGCGCAATGGCGGTCCAGCGTAAGCCTATAGGTACCTAATAGTAAAAAAAATATAATTTATTTATGCTTGATACACGGATCACGGATTCCAAGTCAAGAACTGAATTTGCTAAACCGTTTTTGGTACAAAAATGATCAATCAAACGAAGTAATCATTAAGATGAAAAATAAAATTGGCAGTCATAGGCACTGCCAATAGAAGTGAAAACTTATAACGTAGAATGTTGGTATTGCACAGCACAGTGTGACCTGCATAGTTACAGATCTACTGCAGTCGCGAACACAAGATTTCATCCTTCCAAAACACATTCGGTACGTTCCGCTACTGCTCCGACGTTACACCACTTCATTAGCATGTCAAACATAAGATCTTTCCCTTATCACAAAGATCTCAACGTGACTAAAGAAGGTATATACATCTATATAACTTCAAAAATGTTTAATTCTTATTTTTACAGTATATATTAGTATGTGCCTGCTGGTAAGCAACATGCTTGCCTATAACATTACAATGACACGCAGCTATTAGAACAAGAAGAGTCTAAATCAATACCTAGAGCACTGCATTGCGCTCGTCACCCAGAGACATAAGATGTTTTATCTCTATGTCCAGTGATTTCACTGGAAACATTGCCTTTGAAACCGGAACAGTGATGTTGTCACAACACTGCTTGGCAGTAGAATAACTGGCAAAGGTGTGATGCTTCCTTAGGCGGACTCTGCAAAGAGTCCTACCTCCTATCACTACAAAGCTAAGCTTTGTGCCACGGCTCACGGCTGTGCATTGCGTGTCTCTTAACTCTTAAAAGAGAATACATAAGTGTCAGTTTGTCAGGTAAAAAACCTTAAATCAAACAACTAAATAGTGAAGTTCCAAGTTCCCTTTAGGAAGTCGTTTAAAAGTAGGTTCCCGCGGGTTTACCGCCTAACGAAAACTGTCTAAGCGCCTATTAGACTACGCGTTATTCAGCACTCGTTATGCAGACTGTCTTAGAGTCTAACTTATCAGCTCGCTATTACACCAGTCTGAAAAACGCGCGCTCTAGGACTTTATTACTTCTTTTTCTTTACTGCATGCTATTATGGTATTTTTTATTCATTTATATAAAAAAAAGGTGCGTGCTTTAAGACCACACGGCAGAAGTGAAAACTTCATTAGCTGATTTTTGTATTAGGTAGGTATGTCGTATTATAATAAAATATTATGGATCGTATTAGTTGAATAAACGAGTAAAACAAGCCAGAAATTAAAGTAAATATTTATTGAAATTTTATTTATATATACAAAGTAGCTGTTACCCGCGACTTAGTCCGCGCGAAATAAATACTAAGGTTACTCAGGCAGTACTTATTTGTATACCCAGATTGTATACACATTTATGGATAGTAAAAAAAATGTCAATGTTCAAAAAGTTGTTGGCCGGGGCCGGCTTTTTAAAAGTTACTCCAACTTTGTATGCATTCACACGGTGCACCCCTATGATACCCCTAACATTGTCCGCTAAAAGGTTGGCGAGTGTAATAGGATTTTTGTTACCGACTTTCTCCTGTTCCGTCGATTCCACATACACTACACAGTCTCCACTACGATTTTCTGGGAATAGTCTCTTTCTCTTGTAAAGGGGTTTTCTAGATAGTTTGTAAGAAACATTTTCACTTGGATTTGGCTTCAATAGTTTTATTTTTCTGGTCTGTTCGACGGGGTCACCCCCGTCGCTAGCGACGATCATATTTATTTATACTATTGACTATATACACAAAACTAAATATTTACACGAAAGAAACGAAATATTTACACAGCAAAACTAATTAATTTGATTGTGAAAATTTTAAAGCACCCGTCGTGTTTTCCCGCCCAAAGAAAAGTCTTTTGGAGTTGGTAGCTGTCAGTGTTGCCACTATGATTTTGAGCTTGTCGCCAAATAGTTATGAAACAAAGTCGCCGGTTTTGATTGAATTATTAAGGGAATAATACATAAGCTATTTTTATCCCGGAAATATAGGTGGTGTGGTGTGGTGGAGGCCGTGTGGTGTTCGGCAGAGTTAGGCCGTGTGGTGTTCGGCAGAGTAGAATAGCACCAACCCTCAACTCTCAGGGTGTCGTATAAGGCGACTAATGCATAGGTCAGGACATCTAGACCGAAATGGACCACAAACGGGCAGCAGCGTTTCTAAATTATGGTCCTCCAGCACTGCGATCGCCAACCCGCATGCCCAGCGTGGCGATTATGGGCAAAACCTCTGATGGAACGCACAAAAAGGAAACGGGCCCCAGTTCCCGGCGGCCCTGCTATTCCTGATCAAATTGGTGGCGGTCATGGTCACGGCAGGGCGGGGGCAGCTGTATATCCCCGGGTTACGGCAGGCCACCAAACCCAACTGACTCTGGCGACGTACAACGGACGAACCCTGAGGCTCGATGAACATCTTGCGCAACTCGAGGTAGAACTGGAGAGAATCACATGGCACGTTCTGGGGCTGTGTGAAGTCCGTAGAGAGGGGGAGGACACCATAACCTTGGAATCGGGCCATCTCCTGTACTACCGCGAGGGAGACCAACAGTCCCAGGGGGGCGTGGGGTTCCTCGTCAATAAGTCTCTCGTTGACAACGTTGTGGAAGTCTCTAGTGTGTCGAACAGGGTAGCGTACCTAGTACTGAAGCTGACTGAGAGGTATAGCCTCAAAGTTGTACAAGCGTATGCACCGACCTCGGCACACTCAGACGACGAAGCTGAACATATGTATGACGACATATGTTCAGCCCTTCATAACACCACGAAGGCGCACTTCAACGTTGTCATGGGAGACTTCAACGCCAAAGTGGGTGTACAGGGTTGCAGTGAATCCAATGTGGGTCCATACGGTTTAGGGAGCAGAAATCACAGGGGGCAAATGCTCGTCAACTTTCTAGAGAGCCAGGGGCTCTTTTTAATGAATTCATTCTTTAAAAAGAAGCCCCAGAGAAGGTGGACGTGGCAAAGCCCCGATACTGTGACTAAAAATGAGATCGATTTCATCATGACGGACAAAAGGCACATATTCAGAGATGTATCTGTGATCAATAGGTTTAAAACCGGTAGCGATCACCGACTTATACGAGGCACTCTGAATATAAATTATAAGCTTGAACGAAACCGTCTGATGAAATCTACACTCCGACCAAATCTGCTCCAGACCGTTATAGGATCCAAAGAATTCCAGTTAAAACTGGAAAATCGTTTTGCTGCATTGGGACCCACCGTTGAGCCTTAATAAAGTGGTAGAAATCCTCCGGGAAGAAGGTGCAAAATTTTGTCAGCTGAGGCGTAAGGGAAAGAAATCTAATCTCTCGGAGGAGACTCTCCGACTAATGGATATTAGACGAGAGCAAGATCAGGCCACAACTTCGTCAGAAAAGCGGGCTCTCAATTCCAAAATTAGTAGCATGGTACGACGGGATCTCCGGTGCGCGAATACGCGACGTATTCAACTCGCGATAGAGCAAAACCGGGGATCCAAAGTATTTGCTCAACAATTGAGGAGGCCCCATCTGACGAAGTTAAAAACATTCAATGGCAACATCGTTAATTCCAGGTTGGGGGTCCTCTCTGAGATAGAAGATTTCTATACCCGGTTATACGAATCGCAGGCTTTGCGCCCAACGCCAAGTAAGGAGGACTCACGAGCACCACTGACGCGCCACTATACAGACGAGCTGCCAGAAATTAGCCAAGGCGAGATCGAGATTGCTCTCAAACAGCTTAAGAATGGAAAAGCCTCCGGTGAAGACGGTGTCACTTCGGAGCTCTTGAAAGCGGGTGGAAAACCGATACTTCGAGAGCTTCAAAAATTGTTCGACGCTGTTCTCAGCTGTGGGAGAACTCCAATTTCGTGGCACAGAAGTGTGGTGGTTCTGTTTTTCAAGAAAGGTGACAAAACTCTTCTGAAGAATTATCGACCTATCTCACTCCTGAGCCACGTGTATAAGCTGTTTTCGAGAGTAATCGCGAACCGTCTCGCCAGAAGGTTTGATGAGTTTCAGCCACCGGAGCAGGCTGGGTTTCGAGGAGGATTTGGCACCATAGACCACATTCACACGGTGCAGCAAGTTATACAGAAGTCCGAAGAGTATAACCAGCCCCTGTGTCTTGCATTTGTGGACTATGAGAAGGCTTTTGACTCCGTTGAGACCTGGGCTGTTCTGGAGTCTTTGCAGCGATGCCAAGTAGACTATCGTTACATCGAGGTGCTGAGAGATCTGTATGACGCCGCGACAATGTCAGTCCAAGTACAGAATCAGTCGTCTAAGCATATCAGGCTCTGCCGAGGAGTGAGACAGGGGGACGTTATCTCCCCCAAACTGTTCACAAGTGCCTTGGAAGATATGTTTAAGGCACTGGACTGGAAAGGACTAGGCACCAACGTTAACGGCGAGTACCTCTCACACCTCCGATTCGCTGATGACATAGTCCTAATAGCGGAGTCACTGCAAGACTTGCAACGAATGCTTACCGACCTAGCTGATTCTTCAAAGCGTATTGGTCTCGGGATGAACATCGACAAAACTAAAGTCATGTTCAATAGACTGGTTACCCCGGGACCAATAATTGTGAGCGGACAAACCCTCGAAATTGTTCAAAAGTATGTCTACCTCGGACAGCAGTTGCAAATGGGGAAAAACAATTTCGAGGGAGAAGTCAATCGAAGAATTCAGCTGGGTTGGGGAGCATTCGGTAAACTTCGTCGGATCTTCACGTCGTCTATTCCGCAGTGCCTGAAGACAAAGGTCTTTAATCAGTGCGTCCTACCCGTAATGACCTACGGTGCCGAAACGTGGACACTCACGGTGGGACTAGTCCATAAACTGAAGGTTGCTCAGCGAGCAATGGAGAGGGCTATGCTCGGAGTCTCTTTGAAGGATATGATCCGTAATGAGGTGATCCGACAAAGAACCAAGGTTATCGACATAGCTCTCAGAGCAAGTAGACTTAAGTGGCAGTGGGCTGGTCACATCGCTCGTAGAACCGACCATCGCTGGAGCAGACGAGTTCTAGAGTGGAGACCGCGCTTAGGCAAACGTAGCGTGGGGCGCCCTCAGGCTAGGTGGAGGGACGACCTGCGGAGGATTGCTGGCAGAAATTGGATCCAAAAAGCGCAAAATCGAGCCATTTGGCGTTCATTAGGAGAGGCCTACGTCCAGCAGTGGACTGCGATAGGCTGATGATGATGATGAAGATTCAAACGAAAATACAAATGATTGAATAAAATGTTAATAATATAATTGGGAAAATTCCTGTTCTAATGTGCATATATTTATCTGTATGTATAGAAATTGGAAGTAGAGTTTATGGTATTAACTGAAGTAGACTTCCATGTTAGTTGTTTATGTTTGAGAGAATGAGTTAATTTCCTTCTAAATATGATCTGACTCCCAATAACCTTGTGTTTTTCCTTCTCCAACCTTCTACACTACACTAGTATATTCCCCTTTGTCGGTAACACGTCGTCTAAATCCGCTAAAAGGTTTTAAAAATTCGCCAGTTTCAGCGACAAAGTCGCTAAGGTGTCAACACTGGTAACCGGTAGCGAGCAGCGAGAGAGAGAGAGAGAGTATCTATTGTCCCATGTCCTCCTCTAACAATTCTTTCTCGGTCTGGCACGTTTGTTGACCACATTATCTTTCTCGCTCTAGCATCCCGAGTTTACCCGAAATTTCTTATCATATCCGAGTTAACTATTTACCGATCACGTTTAAATTTTTTTTTGTAAAAAAAATACTACATTTGAAGCTCTAAATAAAGGATAAAATATTAAAAGAAAACTGTATTAAAGTTACTCAAAAATGGATTTGAAATGTTCACTTCCGGCATAGAATAGATAATATAGATAGAACGGACACTCCCCACCCCCCGCCAATTTCAAGCTTCCTCCCCCTCGCGGACGCGAGGCGGACTCAACGAAGGGTTATTATATCGGACGATAATTTTCTATGAGAATACGACCATGATGCTGTATTATTTAACAAAATGGTACCAAATTTTTCGTCTATTATACGAAACAAGAATAAGATATTTTTAATTTCATAAGAATTTCTACAAAGATTGAATCATTTTTATAAACAGTGTTAAGCTATTCTGGTTAGAAGTACGCGCCAACACTGAAGTCCTGTGACGAAATTATTAAACTCGTTGTTTTTAAACTGCGGCTTTCGTTGTCAGAATTTAATTGTCAGAATACACTTACCCAAAGAGAAATCTTTGGGTAAGTGTACCTATTCTGTACGAATTGTATCCAAAGATTTTTTGGGTAAGTGTACTTAACTAAAAATCAATCCGTACATGGTACCTTTATTATCTCCTATTTTGTTTTAAATCTTCTCCCTTCTGATTGTTGATGAAAGTTATATTTACCTACTACTACTAGATCGAATACTAACTAGGTAAGATTGTAAGCCACAGGCAGGTGAACTCACGGGTCACAGTTATTCCATAAAATAATTTAGTAACCCTAGATGACACGCACACATGCGTAAATGTGTTCGAACGACATATGCGTAGTTGTGTGAGTGTAGGTATGTCGACTTCACCGTTTGTTTGGAGTTTAGGCCGAGTGTCCGGGGTGTGCTTCCGGTTTACAAAACGTAAAAAAAATCAAATTTCGGATTTTATATTGTTAATTACCTATTTTGAATTTAAAATAAAATCTTTATTTTTATAGTTTCGCGTGTCATAATGAAGGAATAAAATATTTATAGCATAGTTTTTTAGCATCTTAGCGTATAAACCCGATTGCTTTGAACGTGTTCATAGCGATGTGTATGTATTCTTTTTGCTCTAATTCGTAAACTATTACAGATCACGCTCTACTATTTTTTGTGAAGATTAAGTACATTTAGAGCTTTAATTCAAGAATTAAACATTTGAAAAATAATCTGTCCAAGTTACTCAAAAATATATTTGAAATGTTCACTTCCGGTTCACAATACGCAAAAAAATTCAAATTTCGAATTCGACAAAATAATTAAAAAGTACAACTTTTTAACTGTTAGAAACAATACTTTTTTATTTTTTTTAATAATAAATTGATACAAATAAGAAGCATATAAAAATTAATAATTTAATTTTTAGTAATTTTTTAAAAGCTCATAACTCGGGAATAAAGCATCACACGAAAAAAATATTGTGCCTACACACCCACGTCTACTAGAAGTATAACTGACCAAAATATAAACAAAATTCACGACCTCATATTTTTTTGGTTGTCCGCTTGGCGTGAAATGCCCCAAAGCCATAGCAGATTTAGTTAGGCGGTAGAAGGGCCGGTCAAGCTCCCTACAGAACGCTCCCCAGTCCAGATTGTCCACACACATATTTGCATGCCTCACATGACGATTACTTTCCCAGTACGTAGTACGTGTCTATAGCCGGGTTCGTGCACGGATTTAGTCTTTACTTACCACATTGTTTTGCTCAAATAAAGTTTTGGAACGAAGTTCCTAACGGCGAGCTTGAAGGAGAAAGGGATTTTGCTGTGACCGAACTGAAAAAAATGTGAGACTAAAATATTTAACGGAAATTACGTGTAAAACATGTTCGTGGCTAGTGTTGCCAACTTAATTTTCCGGGTGATATAGCAATACCATAAATAATAAATTAAGCATTATTTTGCAAATTGATCTAAAGGAACTTCGTTTCTGGGTAGAAACAGACAATCTAAATCAGACAATAGTTATTTGTTGTACAAGAGTGCAAAGTTGCTTTTTAACCGCGTGCTCAATTTTGATGACCGAGCAAGCGAAGGATTCTAAAGTTGAATCACGAGCGTAGCGAGGGATTCAAAAATTAGAATCCTGAGCGTAGCAAGGGAATCAAAAGGGCACAAGGTAAAAAATCTTTGCACTCGAGTGTAACACGTAATTTTTCATCCCCCCCTAGCGAGGAAATTACTAAACGCTTTGCGCATATTTTCAGTTTCAGTCGATTCTGTTGGCGTTAAATAAACTTCTTGGTCGCTAAAATCACTTATTGTTATGGTATTTCGGTTTTTCACTTGTATTCAATTTTATAATTTTTAAACTTAATTTTAAATTTTAGCTCGTTGCCTGGAAGAGATTGCTCTCAGCAATAAGGCCGCCACTTGTGGTGCTAGATCATAAGTTTTTCTTTGTAATGTTATTATTTTTGTGCCACAATAAAGAGTTTTCTATCTATCTATCTATCTTAAACTAAGTTTATTTAGCCATGGTTTTAACAATAACAATATGACGTTATGACGTGAAAATATGGAGAGTTGACCGATTGAGGTAAGGAGTTTCATGTGTACATGAAAAAGTGTCCGCCCAAATGCATTAAATTATAGTAGCGCTAAATTTGCATCAGGGTACATTTTAAAGGAAATTAATAAACGTACTATTCAGAATTCATGATTGAAAAATATTGGCAGTCATAGGCACTGCGCACTGCCGATAGAAGTGGTAACTTATAACTCAGAATTTGATTTTTACTTTGGAAACTACGCGTGTGAAACCGGAGGGCGTGGCTATGAGCATGGCCATCTAGAAATGCTGACACATTTGTAAATGGCCAATGGGAAAGGCTGAGGCATTTCTAGATGGCCATTGGCTATGGTTCCAAATTTACCCGAAGATTTCTTATCATTCCCGAGCGTGACGCTAGAATCAAATTGACAGCCCACGAAAAATCTGTCTTTGGTGCGCCAAAAGAAGTTTTGACTTCAAAATGTATTGTACCTACATGTTTTCTCAAAATAGTAATTATTTATTTGATGTTATATTTACTACATTATTTTGTACTGCACAAGTAGTTGAAACTATCTATTAGTTACTATTTTAGTAGTCAATAATATATTTAATTATTTAACTCGGCAACAAAAAGTATGCCGATACTTTAATTCGATTACAATTGATTCATTCATAGCATTTCAAAATGTTTTGCCATTTGAAATAACATTCTTTACCTCTATCCTCCATACGTGAAAAGAAAATTGCGCGCAAAGCATTTAAAAAAAAGAACACAAAAGAGGTTCCGAGTATGAGTTTTTAACAAATTAAAAATAAATGTATGATGATTTCGGCACCAAGGAGGTAGAAATAAATAGGTTAAATTATGTTTTGAACTCAAAACCTCAGTACACACGATGTTCTAAATTCAAATTTACTTTAACCTCTAGAGGGTAAAAACGACTTTTGCGCCCTGATATCGAGGAGCAAAAGTACTCTTTCCGAGCTGGTGGGATGAAAATTAAATTTTCTACCTGGTGTCCCATGACAGTACATTTTTTTATCGTCAACTCATCTTGCATTTTTCTTACTTATATATATAATTACCTTCTAGTTTGCGTGCGTAATCTTCGACCACGCCGTCGCGAGTTGATGGTCGAACGCAGACCTCAATTGGCCGCGCCAGAGGATGCCGCTGGCGCTGATAAGAAGAAGCGAAATTATGGTATGTTGGTGTCGCAGTACGAATTTGTACCTGTTGCCGTGGAAATCTTGGGTTGGGGGTAGAGGAGTTCCTCTCAGAATTGGGGTGCAGGCTCAGGGAGAATACGGGTGACTCCTGCTCCGGCGCGTTCCTGGAGCAAAGGTTGGCCATTACCATTCAGCATGGGAACGCAGCGAGCATCATGGGCACTTTTGCGCCGGGAGCAGTTATGGGTGGGTTATTCGGAGATTTACACTTGACCGCCATTTCGCCTGATGGCAAGCGACGATACGGTCCACGATGGAACATGCTTACCGTGAAGAAACCGATTCACTCTCGATTTGAAAACACACTCAGGCTAACCGTTCCACAGCCTAGACGTTATTATCGCAAAAGTATAGTCAAAGCTCTTCGTTCGTGTCTTTGGAACATCAACCATGAAGCGAAGTCGCTTTTTCGAGATACGAGCAGTCCGGTAGAAAAAGGGAAAGTTGGTATTAGATCACGCCGGATAACTGCCTGTCATAATGCGAAGGAAGTGCGCTATCCTCACAGGCGCGGGTCACAGCCTCAAATTTTGGAGGGGTCACTGTTAATAGATACAATAACTAGAAAATATACTTTTCTAGCAGCAACTCGTGGTTTTACCCACGGAGTTTCCTATCCCGTCCTTTTCCCACGCAGCCTTTTCTGCGTTTATTTCCCTTGACACTACTGCTTGGCACTACTGGTAGTGTCATGGGAAATTTTACTTGCCCGTGGCACTACCAGTAGTGCCACGGGTAAAAGTAAATTTCCCGTTTTGCAAAATTACGTTATTGCTGTCTTTGACTTCATAAAAGGAAAGTTTTTTTGTTTTGTATGAATCTTACGCGATAGTACAGCCAAATGGTGTAATTTTGATGGCTTGGCTATTTTTTTGTTTGTTATATTAAAGTTCAGAGGTTGTCCCATAAATTGTTTATCGAAATTCACTAGTTTAAAGTTTTTTTTCACTAGTTGAAAGAAATGGGTTCCATGTAACCTAACCGATTCGATTCCGTTAGTTAACTAGATGGATGGTGGAAACTAAATATTTCCCAAGGAACACCCAGGTGGACAAAGCTGAGCCGTTGTAAAAAAAGCTTTCCACGGATCACCCACGTGGCCTCACTGGTGGTGGAGGTAAGTAGGGCCACTTACCACCGTCCACCTCCTGCTTAAAATATGTAGGTATACATATTTATTTTCTTCTATACAGTATTATTTAAACTGAACTTTTTCCTGTTCAATGAATACCATTTAAAACAGCATTTAGAAATAATTTTCTATTGACAGATTAATTTAAAATGCTAAAGAGTAGTAAGTGTAATATTTGAGGTTTTAAAACAGTATCATCTTCAACTAATCGTATAAAACAACTAATACAACTTGAACTGCCATCGGTGCACGCAAACTTGCTGAACACGAAGAAAAAGAATGTGTTTAAATTTGAGTTTTAGTAAACATGGTAAGCAGATATTTACATTTTCAAACATTGAAACGCGTTTACCTCAAAACGAGTTTTTTACCACTAAACCCATTGATATAAATATTAAAAGTTCTAAATAAGTTCTAAAAACCCATGCTTCTTTTGTTATGAATAAAAATTTTAAAATAAATTTAAAAAAAAGTTTGTTTCTCTTAGTTTAGTTTTGTTTCCTAACATTCTTTCTATAATGTTTAAATGGGCCTTTTATTTTTTGTAAACTTTAGTAGTGCCATGGGTAATGAGGTAATCCACGGGAAATTTTACAGTAGGCGTTTAATCAGCCAATAAGAGCAGTAGTGCCACGGGCAAGTAAAATTTCCCATGACACTACCAGTAGTGCCAAGCAGTAGTGTCAAGGGAAATAAACGCTTTTCTGTTATTATTCCAGTGCTATTCCAGATTATAAACTTGTGTTACAAATTTTAACCAGCAGGTCTACTACGAAAACAAACTCCAAATGATCGGATCCGATAGATAGCTGAATCGGATCTATAGCCTACCACGAAAAACATTCGGATCGATACATTTCGGTCGGATGAGGGTCGGATCGAACGAAACGGCCGATTCGATCAACCGACCGATTGTCTATCGAGGTAGGAAACGTCCATAAGTTCGGCCGACATATCGTTTATCGGACTTCGTAGTAGACATGCAGATCCGTTCAGCCGTTCCGACTTGATTGTGCAACAAACAACAAAACTTATAATATTAATAGTAGAAATGTACAATCTACAATTTTGCACACATTATACAACAAAATGCACGTAAAAGCACCGTTCAGCAAACCATAAAATGCATGGCGGCATAATATAGCTTTTCTTTATTTTGTAAACATGAAATTTTTCTATTTAACGTGTTAGATTTGGGGGGGGGGGGGGCATCTCCTCGCCCTTTCGTTCGTGCTTGTATCCTCGTCAGAATAAAAAATAACAATTAAGAAAGCTACTCAGAAACTATGGAAATGTAAAACGGAAACCAGAGGTTCATTCTGACGTATCCAAAATAAAAATTGATTAGGATTTTTTTGATACAGAATTACAAGGATGTGATATTGTAGTATACAAACTGACGTGGTTATTACACATTTTAAATACATACACGGGTAACTCACAGTTGAAATGGTCAGTCCAGTCCGACTCAAGTTTCTATCGCGTCCGGCGACCTTTTCAAGAAGAGTGCGCGCGCGCGCAACTTTGCACTGACTAGGACTGGACTAGTGTATCAAACGTGAGTCACCCGCGTATTTATTTAAAATATGATATTGTAGGTACTCGTATGATGATAGTTAATGCGTAGTACACTTATATACCTAATCTTTGAGTTAATGTTGCACACCCATCAAGAGTACATTGTTGTTCTTTTTGTATATTTTTAAGACCAATTTTTTTTTACACAGTGTGAGCAATAAATAGATTCTTACTCTACTTCTAGATTTTTTTTTCGCAAATGTAGGTTTGGTCTATTCGGTCTATTTGGTCGCATTTTTGTACTAACTCTACTCATTCGTCCACCGTTCTTCAAAAGTTCCGAGAAATCGACTTTGTCACAACTCTCCTCTATCACAACTCACCTCGGTCTCCCCTAAACTATGCTGCTGATGGTCGCTAGAATCGGTTCCTATTCGGCATAGGTTTGGTTTACAGACAGTCTCTTTAAAAAAGTTCTAACTTGATGGCGATTTTGGACAGACGATTATGTCAACTTACTAAGTAAACTACCAAGCGGCATTTGAATGTTTGTAAGCAAAGTTAAATTAGCCGTAGAAACAAAGGTAGCTGGACCCTATCACCAGCCAAATACCACACCGCTGACCCCCTAATGTCGCTTCAAAGTTAAGCGTATTTGAAGTGCTGCCGGCGTGAACAAGTGCCGTGAAGCGAGGGCGATGGGCCAGGGTGCCTTGCTATATATAGTGCGCGGAGCGGGCGGCCGTGTAGGCTTTCCGGCCGATTACACGCCTGGCGTCGGCCGTCGAGTAACAGGCACCCTCGATTACGCACTAACTGGTTTGTATTCTATGTCATTCACATCTCGAACCAACATCATCACCACTGGCAGCCTCAATTACGCACTAACTGGTGTATATTCTGTGGCAGTCATATGTAGAATCAATATTGATTGATAATAATTCTTTATTATTCACAACTTAAAATAACACATATAATATAGGACAACAGTAAAGCTAGTGAAAAAGCTGGCGCCCTTTTCGCTGAAAGCCAATATCATGACCACTGGAGCATCTATGCCAGAGCCCAAAGCCTCAGTCTGGGGGAGGAGAAACTCCTCACTATATTTCAAGGAGCTCTCACCTGAGCCAGCCTAGCTCGAATCTCATATATATAATAGGAATTGGAATGCATAGGAAATTCACAAAACACTCCAAGTGGGACGTCAGTGCGGGACTCATAGTCATAGCCCACATGTCGAATAAGAATCAATGATAATAAATATTGCCACAAACTAGCCTCAAACTATGCATAACTGGTATTATTCTATTATTGGAGCAAGTAGACACTTAGCTGTTTTGCCTGATGGTAAGCGACATGCCTGCGTGCCTGCCCATGACAGTAGAGTGGCATGCAGTTATGGAACACGAAAAGTCCAAATCATTACTTAGCGCTGCACTGTGCTCGTCGCCTAGAGGTATACAATGTTTTATCTCCTTGCCCTGTGACTTCACTGGAAACATTGCCTTTCAAACCGGAACACAGTGATGTCAAAGTCAAAGTTCTTTATTGATAAATGTACAATTTATAAGTGATATCGTATTGCGTATACTTACTTATTCGCGGTTGAATGTGAGAGCGGTCTCACGACTCTGCCGCCAAGCCACGGTTGGAAAAGCCTGGGGGGAAATGCCCGTTACCGTTATATGTAGGGTAGACTGGGTACGGTTGTGCCAATTTTCAGTTGATCGCCTATAATTTCGTAAGTATTCCAGTTAGCTGGAAGCAAGGTATGTTTTATAGTGATATGGGCATTTATCTACATATAAATACTACAACTATGTCTTTATGTGCAAGGGTTAGATAATAGGAGCCATTTGAAAAAAAAGAAAAAAATGTCACAATCGTCCCCACCCCAAGGACGGTAGTGACAGTGCCTGGGGTCGAAAGTGACAAGTCCAAAAATACACATAAAAGTCTTTAATCAAGTGAAATCGCCGGTAACAAAGAAATATTTCAATCACTTTTAACTAATAAAGATTTGTACCATCTTTAACTATTAACAATCTTCGAAAAAACAAATGGTATTGCTGAGGTTGACGCAGTTGGCTGAAAATTGCTTGAACATTCACCCAATAAGGAATGTGAAAGCGGCAGTGTTTCATCATTCGTCCAAGATTTCTAGTTTCAAAGTTTAGTCCGTCCGGAAAAACTGATAATTCTTCCTGGATTAGTCACTCCAAAGGTAGTTCTACCTGTTTCAGCAGAATTCGTCACTCCAAGGGTAGTTCTGTCTATTTCAGCAGAATTGGTCACTGCAAGGCTAGTTCTGGCAGATGGTCCTGCTGGATAAGTAATTCCAGTGTCAATTGTTATTCTTTCAAATTGTTCTGCGGAATTAGTCTCGCTAGTGTCTATGTATCCATCACAAATGATGATACTGCAGGATTATCTTCTTCAGCTTCAGGGCTTGGTCTGTCCGTTACAAAAGACGGTGCAAAGTCAATTTCTTGGAATAGATTACGATTAAATGGACAAATACCTGTATGCTGCAGGTGCTCTTTCCGTCTTTTTAACCCGTTGTCGGGGCATCTAAAAGCAAAATAAAAATTGTTTACTTTTGTCACAACTGTACCCAGAAAAAATGTCACAACCGTACCCATTGCATTCGTTCGCAAAAAAACTATTCCCATGACTATACCGGATAACGTATGTTCAAAGTAATTACTGCTATTTAATCACAAATCTTTAAGTTTTAACGAGAAAAAATACTTGTCACTCTATCTGTGTACATCAAACAACAATCACACAAAGAAGTCAAACAAAAAAACTTACTTTTCATCGAAAAATAGTAATGGGGTACTCTGCAAACTGCTACGTCGTGCGGGCGGTGACGCAATACTGTGAAACACGTTCGGACAGGCACGCCGCTGCTCTCTTCCCTTGCACCCGCCCCCGTATTCCTTATAGTTTCGCCAATACGACGGCTGTCACTACCGTACCCTGGCACAATTGTACCCAGTCTACCCTACATAATATTATGTAGGTAGTCTTTATAAACACAAAACATCGCTTTTTCCAGATCCAGCCTGATGTCTGTGAAAAATGACAGGGTGGCAATTGGTCATTGTATAAAACTGTAAACCACCATCTCTGAGAGACAGTTTAGTATTAATGTGTTAATAATATGCGACTATCAAACTAGATGTTGCTAGTGTCGCTTCAGACATAAAGCAACATCGCGGTATTGAAATTCTACTCGTACCGCAGGTATTATTAGTGAATCTACCAATAAATAAATTCAGAGGTCTACACAAAGTGTATTACTTGATAGAACCTCAGTAGACCCACCCTTAGGACTGTGTTGTTCAGTCATATTTTCGTATGGAACCACATACTTTTTTTGGCGATTTCAAGGTTAATCCACTCCTAATAATTATGCGTTTTAGCTATGAATGTTCAAAATCAAAATAATATATTTCAAAATCAAAATATTTATTTCTTCTAAAAACTACTCTTATGAAACAAGTAATATGGAGTCTCCTTATAAGCATGGGTATACCTGTAGTAGGAGGCACCGCTAATCACTACAATAACAAACATATGAGTAGCCTTATTGTTATGGTTATACAAAAATGGAAAAAAATACATAAAAACAAATTAAATGAACATGTTGAGATGTTGACAGGTGTTTATGTTGTGTGTGAGTGTGTGTGTGTGTGTGTGTGAGAGAGAGAGAGAAAGGGTGTGTGTGTGTAATGTGTATGTTTGTTTATGTGAGAGAGTGTATGCTACTTTTGCATGTGGTATCGATGAGTAGGATATCCACGGAGACCTAGGATAAAGACGGAGAATCTGTCAGAAGTTCACTCCTTTGGGAGGATGTCAGGAGTGATTCCGTTTCGTCGTAGCTAAGACTTTTAATCCAGTTTGTTAAAGATTGTTTACATTCATAGTAGGTTTAGTGTTCGACGAATAAAATAAATCCAACTAGCAGCACCCCGCAGTTTTAGCCGCGTAGTTACCATTCCCGTTATTTTTTCGGGATATGAAATAGCCTGTGTGTTCATCTAGAGTCTAGACTCAAGACTATAATCTAACTGTAATTGTTCCAAAATTCAAGTCAAAGTCAATATATTTATTTGTCAGTTAACAGGTAGGTAATCAGCCCGATCCGTTCATGCGTTACGAGGTGGTTGAGCTACAAATATCCAGACATTTTTTGTAATATTGATAGGATACTTGACATTGTGTGGGAGATCAATTTTTGAAGTGAAAACTTCTTTAGCCACGGCGAGTATTTTAGGTAAAGAAAAATTGTATTGCTTCTCGTCACCGACATGCGAACGGGCTGCGTTGGCGTAGCTTCGGGGCGTGGACATACAATGGAGCTGGACGTGAGCATTAGACGCTTTTTGAATGGGTGAAATCTTGTTAGTTCGAGTCACCGTCACCGTCATAACAGAATCTCTTAGTCCGAGATCCCAGAGCTCCCAGACGTCACCTATTTTCTGATGAATAAAATGTGGACGATTGAATAGAGTTAGTAAGTACTAAGAACACATGCTTACTCGCTAACTTGCTTAGACGGCCAATTTTGAGATATGGGGTAATGAAGATACATACAAACATTACTTACTTCACGTATTTTCTAATAAGTGATTTTTACGTAGGTATGTTGTAGGCAACCTTAACTCAATTTTCTATATCTTATCTTCTTAATAAATATAAATCTCCTGTCACGATGTTTGTCCGCGATGGATTCCTAAACGACTTAACTGATTTTAAATTAAATTGGCACACCGTGAGCAGTCGGGTCCAACTTGAGAGATAGGATAGTTTTTATTTCGATTAATAGTATTTAAATGACAATATCTGAGCGCATCCGGAATGGGCCGCTAGTATTTTATAATTATACTAGCGGCCCGTTCCGGCTTCGCTCGGATTTCGTCATATAAGGACTATTAATCGAAAAAAAACTATCCTATCTCTCAAGTTGGACCAGACTGCTCACGGTGTGCCAATTTAATTTAAAATCGGTTAAGTAGTTTAGGAATCCATCGCGGACAAACATCGTGACAGGAGATTTATATATATTAAGATAAAAGCGAAAGGTCACTCATCAAGGAATCTCTGAAACTACAAATGCTACGAATCTGAAATGTTGCATGGAGGTTGCTTTTAGCACGTAGGTGCTCGCTAAGACGGGGTTTGGCGAAATTCAACCCTTAAGAGGGTGAAACAAGGGATGAACGGTTGATTTTCAAAGTTAGCAAATTTTGTATCTAGACACTTGACACGAAGCAATTAAATGTTTTTTCTATCAATTTGGTAATTTCGATCTGTACGGGGGTGAAATTGGGGTTGAAATGGGGGATGAATGTCAATATGAAAGTTCCCAACCATTGAAGATAAAACCATGAAACTCTGTATATAGATTATAGACACTTGACACGAAGCAATTAAATGTTTGTTCTATTAATTTGGTAATTTCGATCTGTACGGGGGTGAAATTGGGGTTGAATTGGGGATGAATGTCAATATGGAAGTTCCCAACCGTTGAAGATAAAACCATGAAACTCTGTATATAGACACTTGACACGAAGCAAATCAATGTTTGTTCTAGCAATTTTGTAATTTTGAACTATACGGGGGTTAAATTGGGGTTGAAATGGGGGATGAATGTCAACATGGAAGATCCCAACCTTTGGAGATAAAACCATGCAACTCTGAACATAGACACTTGACACGAAGCAAACAAATATTATTTGTTCTAGCAATTTTGTAATTTCACACTGTATAGGGATGAAATTGGGATTGAAATGGTTGAAATGGGGGATGAAAGTATACATGGAAGCTTCCAATCGTTGAAGATAACACCATAAAATTATGTATATAGGCACTTAGCACGAAGCCAATAAATGACTGTTCTAGCATTTTTTTTATTTCGAACTGTATGGGGATGAAATTGGAGTTGAAGTCGGGGACGAATGTCTCTAATGCTTTCACATCTAAGCAACTGAACCAATTTTGATGAAATTGTTTTATTAAAAGCTGTTTTTAGTAACCGTAAATGTGTCTGGGTATAAAAATAGGTACTGCTTGAGATACCTTAGTATTTATTTCGCGCGGACGAAGTCGCGGGTAACAGCTAGTAAGTCAATATTTCCATATCATCATCTTATATCATCACATTATCATCTTACTCTATCTGTAGCTATGCAGGTCACATATTATATAAAATGAGTGCTGTTTAATACTAAAGTTGTAAAATTTCCTTTTGTTACCTATCCAAATCATTACCTAGGACTGCACTGCGCTCCTCACCCACTGATCATGTCTATACCCTGTAACTTCACTGGAAACATTGCCTTTCAAACTGTGTGGTAAAATGTGTTTTCCTAGTTTCTTAACTTTTATATCTTCGTGAACTATAAACAGTCGTAAAGTATAACAAACTTCTCATTAGAGCATTAGACCAACCTGACCACCTCATCATCATCATCATCAACAGCCCACTAAACGTTCCCACTGCTGGGACTCGGGGCTTCTCTTGCTAGGAGAGAGTTAAGGCCATAATCCACCACGCTGGCCCAGTGCGGGTTGGCGGATGACACATGAAACTTCGAAAGATTCTAGGTACATGTCGGTTTCCTCACGATGAAAACATCGTGACGAAACCGTCACCGTTTTAAGTTAGCGGCATTACGCACATGACTTCGAAAAGACAGTGGTGCGTGTGGGGTTTGAACCCGGGGTCTCCGGATCGGCAGGCGCCGTTCTCCCGACTAGACCAGCCGTAACCTGACCACCTGACTAAGCTAAATTCATCATTCATCATTCATTTCAAAAACATTTTATTTTTCTATAGTGGCGTTGCATTATCTTTACAACCAGGCGTTTAAAATTTTGATGTACTTACTTACATTTTTATTTTATTACTGTGTTAGGCTTGCTCAATCGTTAAAATGAATGAAAGCTCCTTACTTTTTAGATTACATAGGTTACAGGAGTTAGTACCTAGTTGTAGGACCCAGAATCCGTCTGGGGAAGTACCACACCTTTGCCAGTTATTTTATCGCCAAGCAGTAATATGCAAATATTACGGTGTTCCGGTTTAAAGGGCAAAGTTTCCAGCGAAATTACAGGACATAGAGATAAAACATAAAACATTATATCTCTAGGTGACGAGCGTAGTGCAGTGTTAGGTAATTATTTGGACTCTCCTTGAATTCAATAGCTGCTTGTCACTGTGCTGTGATGTTATGGGGTAGCTATGTTGCTTACCATCATTACATGTCCTGCTCGTCTCGTCACTCTAGAGTCTAGAGTCTAGACTATTAAAAAAGGAGAAACTCCAGAAGGGAAAGAAGAAAAGGTATGTTTGTTTATGTAAAAGATGATTATAATATATTTTACTTTATAGCTCTACCATATAAAGCACAAAATCCTAGGATCGGTCTGAGTGTATTATCGGAGAAGCCTATGTCCGTGGACGAATGTAGGCTGATTATGATGATTTTAAATAATTTTCAATCTAGTGATTTAATGCAAAAAAGTCACAAATGCTTTTAAAACTATTTCTGCCTAGAAATATGTAACCGAAAATCTCAGTTTATTTAGCTTTCTACGCCATTTTATCTACAAATTTTTATACCGTATACATATATATGTAGATATAAATTGTGTGCGATTCACTCCTGAACTACCTATTTAAGGATTTAAATTAAATTTGCACGTAGGTAAACAGTTTGATCCATCTTGAAAAATTAGATAACTTTTATTTCGATTCATTGTGTTAAATTATGACAAATTCCGAGCGAAGCCGGAACGGACCCCTAGTATCATATTATAAAATATGGTGTGACCTTTGATAAAATTAAATAAATGTTGTGTTTTACATGCGCGGCTCCAGGGGGGGGGGGGGTCACGGGGGACATGACCCCCCCCAAAATCATATACCAGGCCACTCAGAAAGTTTTGCAAAAAAAAGTTTTTATGTATAAGACACTTGTGATTATTTTGAAAATTCCATTATTTAAAAGTATAAGTATAAATTATATTTTTTTTTTTTGTTTTGTTAAAAAATGGATCTGCGTCTAGTATCTTCACTTTGACGGGGTACCTAATTTCAATTCCACTTCGAGACCAAAGCAGTATCAACGCCAAATGATTCAGCATAAAATGCTTGCCAGAAGTTTTTTCTGCAATGAGAAACAAGCGACCGAACACCGGGCTCCGCGGAGTCCTTCTTCACCACGATAACGCGCTTGTGCACTCTGCGATCAAAACGAGGGACTTCCTGGACTCCACACCGGTCAGAGTCTTGGGGCACCCTCCTTACAATCCTGATTTGGCTCCGTGTAATTTTTTTATTCCCTAAAATTAAAAATCAGCTCAAAGGGATACAGTTTTCATCGCAGGTAGACGCGCTAACAGCGTTTGAGAAAGCCGTGTAAGAGGTGTCTGCGGAGGACTGGACAAAATGTTTTGAAAATTGGTTCAGACCCATGAAACTTTGTATAGAGGCTGGTGAAGAGTTTTTTGAAAAGATTTAGTATTTTTTTAAAGTGAAAACTTCTTTAGGAGCGCTATAGACAGAATTTTCGTGGGCTGTGAAATAGATTCATCAATCGTCACCCTCGGATATGATAAGAAATCTTCGGTTAAACTCGGTAAAAACGACCATGTAGGTACCAGGGCAACAGAAACAGTAAAGAGTTTCGAATACCTACCTCCAACAGCCCAGCGTTTATCTCCAGATACCAGGACAACAGAAATATAAAAGAGTTGCGTTTGCCCCTAGGTACCAGTACCAGGGCAACAGAAACAGTAAAGAGTTGCAATATTTTGTACAACTTCGTTCCATCAGAATGTCCCTTGACACCTCCTTAGTATTTTGAAGTGAAAGCTTCTTTTGGCGCGCAGGCGCACTTTTAGACAGATTTTTCGTGGGGTATGAACTGAATCCTAGCGTCATGCTCGGGTATGATAAGAAATCTTCGGATAAACTCGGGACCTTGGCGATTGGGCATCTCGAAATGCGTCAGCCAATGGGAAATGCAGAAAGGGCGTGGCCTCGCCATCGTGGCATGGCCATCTAGAAATGCGTGAGCCAATGGGAAATGCTGACGCACTTCTAGATGGCCATGCCATGATGGCGAGGCCACGCCCTCCAGTTACACCCGTGTAGTTTCCAAAGTAAGCTATCAAATTCTGAGTTATAAGTTTTCACTTCTATCGGCAGTTCCTATGACTGCCAATTTTTGTTTCATACAAGTTAGTTTTTTAGTTTCTCAAAACTTTCTGAGTGTCCCATGTACATTAGATTTAAAAAAATCTAAATGTCTAGTAGTACATAAACTATTTTTAAACGCGGGAAAACAACTGGGGTAAAATCGTGGGGCGCAACTACAAGTAAAGTCTTTTTTACTCGATTTATTGTATTTCTACTCGTCTACTTCGTACGTCTACCCCCCCCAAATCTGAGGCTGCGTACTGGTGACCCCCCCCAAAATTCGAGGCTGGGACCGCGCCTGGTGTTTTAAGACTTCAATGGGTGTGACTATCTGAACGGATGACTAACCCAATGAATGAATGATATGCCTACTAATTAATAATGACGTCACACAAACACCTAGCCCACTACAATTAACTAGGTAGGTACACACATTTTAATTATAAAACTAACAATGTGCACGCCACACGTATTACATACGTAATAATCTAATAATAATCGGCATAATCGTATAAAAGGTAAAATCATCATAATCATTATAAATATTTGCGATAACGTCAACCTTGGGTGGCGTTTTATCAGAATTAAGCCAAAACATCTCAGTGTGAGTAGTTAGCGAGTAATTTCATGATTAAAGCGTCTAGTAAAATAATAAAAATGATATTATAGTGAAATCGCGTTGGAATTTCACAGAACGACCGCCAGTCACGAAACATTCGGAATTCGGTCGGAGTCAATACTAAATCAACGAACACACCCGGTACTTGTTTTTGAACGCATCGCATACCGCACCGTGTCACTGCCCGCGCGCTGTCAAATTATTAAAAAAACATGACTGAAGAAAACCAGAAAAAAACTTTTTTGGGATTTGATTTTAGTACTCAAAGGGTAAGTTCATTTGTTTATTTTGCATTTATTCATTTTTATTATTGAGATCTTTAGACCAGTGTTTTTGTTTTAAAAAATGTATCTCTATTTAGGGCATAATTAATGCAAGAAAAATTAGTCACATTATGCAAATGATAAAGGTCTTTTTGACTTAATTATAGAAAATGAATGCTAGTACAACCATATAATGTTGAATTATCTGTGTACACTTTGGTACACAGATAATTCTGTGAATTTGATTTCTGTATATTTCGTGCATTTCAAACGTCCTGCTTGAGTAACTTAATTCAAACTTAACAATGGCAAAGTTCACACAAAAACTCATTATGAATGCAAGCACTGAACTGTGATAAAATTGTTCTGTTATTTTTGATGGAAATTACCGTGTGTTCATATTTTTATGAAGTTAAATTTTGTACTGAACAAAATTGTACTACTTATAGTAAATAAGTACCTATGTATTGAAATAGTTGATGAGTTAGTGCTAAAACCAACTGAGGTATCCTCGCTGTTAAGTTATTATTTATTTAAATAAACAAATTCCAAAGTATGTACTGTATGTTAATTTTCGACATGACTACAGTTGCTCCTCATAGTTTCAACATCTATTTTAAATAAACACTAATAATCTTCAAGATAACAACAGAAAGATACTACTTAAATTACTTAATACATAGATTTAAATGTCCCCTACATTTAGAGGCTCACACAACTCTTTATAAGAGTTTGTTGGCTCAACGAATTGCATGCATATTCAGTTTTATTGTACCCTTTAAAGTGAACTTTTAATATAATTTAATTATTTTTGTGGTGAGACATATTTTTTATCACCAATTTTTTTACAATATTTTGGAGTGAATAATTTAACAAAATGTTTAAATATTTTTAATAAAAAGTAGTAGTAATATATAAATGTTGTTCTAGTTGAAGGCGCTGGTCATTGGTGAAGACTATGGGGTCTTGCACGAGGCAGATGTTGAGTTTGATGTGGATCTCCCAGAGTTTAGGTATTAATGACATTATAAATAATCATATAAAATATTTAAATTGAAGTGTGTGTGATTTAAAGTGGAGCTGCTAAATGCTAAGTTAGATTTTTTATAGCTCACCTAGAATATACTGGATTTGAAGGCATATTAGATCCATAGGTCATATATACTTGGGCTTCATAGTGTAGTTGTCAGTTTGTCTCTTTTGCTCTAACGCTTCTACGACGTTAGCATGTTGGTGACGCAAACCCATAAGATTTTCCCCATACCAAATGTGCTCAATGTTGCTAAAGGAGTTTTCACTACAAAAAATATTAAAAGTTGTATAACATTTTGTCAATTCAATGAAGACTAGGTCAAAAATAAACTGTTCTAATTAATCCATCAGCTAGATAGTGAAATAACTTTAATTTAAATAACCCAACTGCAAAAATTCAACATTATCAAATTGTTAAATAAATCGGCCATTTACCAAGTGCCATTAGCAACTGCGAAAACCTCTTTGGGTTTATTCGGAATTCCTTATACATCGTAATATCCGCAGACAGGCAAAAATTTTCTATAAATTTTGATTTTGCCTCCTGAACTTGACGACGAATTCGACATCGCGTATTATTATTACTAGTGGCGCCATCTTTTTTTTTTGGGACGGACTAATCGAGCAAGAAACGGTAAAAAATTATGTATGATATAATCATAAATGAAATATAGATTAATAAGCATATCCCTACACGCGTCACTGCGTTGTCCGCATTAATCGCAAGTTCAAAATTCAAAAGCTTCGTCATATAATAATCAATATTATAGTATAAAAAGTAATTTATCACTTTGTCAATGGAATCGCAACTCTAACACTACAGCCCATAGAGTGTGTTTGATGTAGAACGGCGGGCGGCGTGGTGCGCGGCGCGGCTCGCGGCGAGGTGCTGGCGCCGCCGCTGCTGTGGGTGAAGGCGCTGGACATGGTGCTGGACCGCCTCGTGGTGGCCGGCGTCGACTTCCACGCCGTGCACGCGCTCTCCGGGGCTGGACAGGTACATCTGTTATGCTACATACTCATACTATCGTTTTAATTCCTACAGTAACCTAAAATATTTATTGAAAAACATTAATTTAATAATTAATTAATTTTCAATAATAATTAATTTAAATCAGTAAACTCTAATTAATTTCATCAATAAATATTAGTTAAAGTATTTTTTTTTTTTTTCAATAGATTATTTTTTAATAAGCAAAATTACAATATTCAAATCAATAAATAATAAATAAATAAATTAATGTAATTAATATAAATTAGTAAATAAATCAATTAGTTAAAGTAATTACTAAATATTAATTTATCAATGTAATTAAATAGGAATTAGTTTAATCATAAAATATTAATTAATTTGATCATAACATATTGACTAATTTAATCATGAAATATTAACTCATTTAATTAAATAGTCATTAATTACACTGCTAACTACAGAGTAAGAAAACAGTATATTGGAGAAGATTTTTTATCAAAGCTAAGTGAAGTCAGGAATTCCATCATTTGGCCGGAGTCGTGGACTCTATGGCCTAAACCTCCCAACTTAGTCTGAAAACTTGGTCATGGGGAAACCCGTGTCCCAGCGGTGGGGACGTTATACTCACTTGTGATTACTACTATTTGTTTTCCGATTGCCACCTGTCTTGATCTTACGTTTTCAACCGCCACGAAAAAGCTGGTGATGGTGACACATAAGATCGAGCATCGGGCTGAGTGGCGTAGTATTAGTATTTTAGTTTAATATTTTGCACGAATACATGCTGATGATGATATATATTTGTTTTAGCAACACGGGTCGGTGTGGTGGTCCAAAGACGCCGAGAGCAAGCTCGGCAGCCTGTCTCCGGACGAGTTCCTCCACACGCAGCTAGCGAGCGCGTTCCTATGCGACTCTCCCGTGTGGATGGACTCCAGCACCAGTGCTGACTGCCGCGCGCTGGAGGAGGCAGTCGGAGGAGCCGAGGTAACTGTCTCCCAATTAGTTCCTGTACTCTGAGCCGAGGTAACTGTCTCCCAATCAGTTCCTGTAGCCTGAGCCGAGGTAACTGTCTCTGGACGAGTTCCTTCACACGCAGCTAGCGAGCGCGTTCCTCTGCAACTCTCCCGTGTGGCTGGATTCCAGCACCAGCGCTGACTGCCGCGCGCTGGAGGAGGTTGTCGGAGGAGCCGAGGTAGCTGACAGCTACTAGCTGTCTCTCAATCAGCTCCTTTAGACCCAAGCTTACCGTCTCTCGATGGGTTCCTTTAGACCCAAGCTTGCAGTCTCCCGATAGGTTTCTTTAGACCCAAGCTAACCGTCTCCCGATGGGTTCCTTTAGACCCAAGCTAACCGTCTCCCGATGGGTTCCTTTAGACCCAAGCTAACCGTCTCACTATGGGTTCCTTTAGACCCGAGCTGACCGTCTTCAGATGGGTTTCTTTAGACACCGAACTTACCGTTCGTCCGTTCGTTTTTCCGACGAATTCCCGCGTACCCACTGGCGCGTACCGGTTGATGTCTCACAGGGCGTTACTATTTATGTAGACTTACAAAGTAGAGTTTTAATGTTAAGTTGTATGAATGATGTTTACTTTCTGTATTAGGAAATTATTGACCGAGAGCCGAGACAAATTCCTGAAGCAAAATGATGGTACCAGTTTCTTGTACACATCAATTTCCGACATCTATCAGATCCTACTCAGACATATTATTTTATGTCAAACTAACAGCGTCCTACGGTTTTATCGTTGTAGCTCCCGTTCCCGTAATTTTTCCGCGATAAAAAGTAGTGATGCGTAATTTATATATAATAAGGTTTTATTGACAAGATATGTAATGAACAGGAGCTGGCTAAGATCACCGGGTCGCGCGCCTACGAGCGGTTCACTGGTCCGCAAATCCGCAAGATGCACCGCACCAAGCCGCGCGTATACGACGCCGCGCCGCGCGTGTCTCTCGTGTCTTCCTTCGCGTGCTCGCTGTTCGTGGGCAAGATCGCACCCATCGACCTGTCCGATGGCTCCGGCATGAATCTGCTCGATATTAATACTATGGACTGGGATGAGAAAGCCTTGAAGGTATGTTTTTTTTTTAAAATAGTGTCCACGGACTCCAGTGTCCATGCCTTTTTTGTATTATGCTTAATTTACATTTCACGTGCAGGACGAATCTATGGGTATATTTGTTAACTTTATGTTTGAATCTTACTGAAACACTTTTTCTTCTTAATGTATGTCTGTATGTCCTTTACAGAATCATAAACTATGCATTTGATCATGTGTTGAACTTTAGCGAAGTTGTGAATGAGCCAAAGAAGGTTTCTGAATTGGTATGGTCGTACCAATTTCATTTTCGACAGGTGACATAGCAATGCGCGCACGGTGCAGCTAGTTTAAAATAAATTCTCACACTTTTTGTTTATTGACCTTGTTCGGTAAATTACACGATGAGCCTGAGGACCCGGCCGCGATCTGATCGGAAATGATTACCTAGACGTTAATTATACACTAAACTACTAAACGGCTCTGCTACCACACAATTTAAACGATTGTGACGTTATCCAAAATAATAAAATATATAACTACACGGTACCTTGTGTAACCAGTTTCCTCTGGTAAGGGTGTATAATCTACGCTTACCCAAAGAACTACCCCTGTCTCATGTAGCTAATTTTATAATATAAATAAATGTTTACGATACTTGTCAGCCGTTTTCGACGTGCGGCCGGCCTTCTTCCGACCGCCGAAAATCCAGCTCTTGATTACAACAGCAGGATTCTGGCACACTGAATCCTCCTTCACAATCACAACTTCCAAAATCGACGCCCGGCGTCTACAATCTAAATTAAATTATATCGCGTCCGCGCGGATATGTTTCCGCCGCCGCCGCGGCGAAATGCCGCGTTGAGACCAAAGTTTACGACCAAATATATTGGTGCGCGCTGGCACAGTCCCCGACTGAATGATAATGAATGACCATGGACGCTTCCCGTCTGAGTGGTCCTAACAAATACCGGATTGAAAGGGAACGCGGGTAGTCTGCAAAAATAGTGGCCACACCTCGGCTTTAAATTATCATTACCCTTTTCTACAAGTTAGTTAAAATAAATTGTTACGTCATTCTATTCCGAACAGATCTTTTTGTAGATCTTATGATCATTATTTTTTTTATGTGCAATGGGAAACGTGATGACATAATGAGATTAAATGTGTGCAGCAGTTAAATCAAGTCAATTAAAGCCGGGCTGAGAGGCGTATTATTGGAGAGGCCTATGTCCAGCACTGGACGAATGTGGGCTGATTTTGATGATAATGAGGATACATTGGGAATAGTTAAAATAGTAACCTTTACATGTGTGTGTGGTGTAGGCATGCGGCGACGAGACGTTGGCGAGCAAGCTGGGCGCTCCGGTGCCGGCCGCGACGGTGGTGGGCCGCGTGGCGCCCTACTACGTGCGGCGGTACGGGCTGCGACCCGACTGCGCCGTCGTGGCCTTCACCGGGGACAACTGCTCCGCCCTGGCCGGTACGTGACCCTGAACTGGACGACGACCTAGCGACGGCTCTACTGACTCCAACCAGTGTGCTGGACTCTAGCTGGAAACTACCCAAGGACAACTTTCTTTTTTTTAAATCTTAGAATGACGAGACCAGCAAGTCATGTGCCTGGTGGTAAGCAACATGCCTGAAACATAACAGCACAGTGACACGGAGCTATTATATCATGAAGAGTCCAAATCATTACCTAGCACTGCACTGCGCTCGTCACCCAGAGATCTAAAATATTATATCTCTAAGCCCTGTAATTTCACTGGAAACATTCAATCCGGAACACAGTAATGTTTGCACTTTACTGCCTGGCGGTAGAATAACTGGCAAAGGTGTGGTACTTCCCCAGGCGGACTCTGCGAAGAGTCCTACCACTACTACACTGCTCCGCGCTCGCTGGTACGTACCGGGAGCGGAGCCCTAGCGAGCTGCCGCTCGGGCTCCGGTCACGTTACTCTCAGTTCTAGATAAATAAATAAATATTCGTGGATGCGATCGAGATGCTTGATACTGATACTGACAGCGGCATCAGCTCTACTGATACCGACGAGTATGCTGTGCTTTAGTTAGAAACTTATCTGTACATTTAGATGCCGGTTCGGCGGTCAAGTGTAAACTTATGAAAGTAAAAAAAAATATAAACTGTATGTACGTTGAGAGTAAATAGTGAATTTAGTAAAAACTAGAGAATTTGAAAGTTTTGTGTGGGTACCCACTCATATACATGTATACTAGGTAAAAACATGGCGACCTAAAAGATTCACAAACATCATCTAACAATGTTCAACGTTCAAACGTCATGTTTGTGTCCAACACATGGTTTGAAAAAAAAGAATAACAAAATGGTACAAAAAGAAAACAATAAAAAATTATATTCCAACCATCAGCTAATATTACATAGTGTTTATATTGACGAAAACAATCAAGGAAATACACAGGAAAAATGACATTTATTACTAAAACAGAACCAAGACTTTATAAAAGTTAGATAATAATAGGTTTGATAATAAAAATGAGGTAAAACTCTCTTACATCTTCTTAAATTCACAGTTTGTACTCGTATTATACTGCCGAAAAAGTTATTTAAGACTCACTATCATATTTAGTTAATAAAAAAACATGTTATCATTTTTGAAATAATTGTTATCATCATAGAAATTGTATTCTATAGTATACATGTATATATTTTTACATTGGTCCCATAAAGGTCATCATAGAAATTGTATTCTATAGTATACATGTATATATTTACATTGGTCCCATAAATATATACAGCAGCAGTTTGCTTAGTAAATAAGTTAACTACGACAGTCAAGATAGCGCTATCACTATTATTATGAACTGTATTCTTGCGTGGTATCAGCGCAGATAACGGCCGTCTTATCGCCAAATTATACTTTAATGTCTGCTGGTACTTATCCCACTCGAGATAACTCAATGTGTGTAAATATGGCTCTGGATTATGTAAAATGTTGTTCAAATTTAATGTTAGTAAACTGTTTGGTATTCATAGGGATTCTATAGAATAAGATGGGCAAAAAGTAAACTTATTGGTATTATTTCACTCGAGATGCTCTTTTAAAAAATATTTAATTAAAAAACTCAAAAAACCTGACTGCATAAAAAGTGAACCAAACTACGTACTTACATACTAAAAAAACTTGTTTTAGTACTTAGATTTCTGGTGGTCTAGATAAGATAAGATAAAGATAAGATAAAGATAAATTTATTCAGTTCACAAGTTCACATTTTTACAATTTGCTCAGTGGAAAATGGAACCCAAACTCGGCTAGGCCGGTATTTTGGTATTCCTCCGTTTGATTTATAAAAATTACAATACGTACAATCTAAATAATAATACAATACAGAATCTGAATAAAAAATAAAAAAAATAAATGTAGGTGCAAACCAAAATTACAGTTAGGTATAAAACATAAGGTTAGCCAATTGATGAGGCTCAAGCGGACGTGTACGTACGAAAAAAAAAAAAAAAAAACGAAAATATAAGGGTGGATGCGTGTGAATGGATGTGTGAGAGTACGTGCGTGTATGGTGTAAATGGGTGTAGGGCGAATGTATGTAAGTGTCTATGTGAAGGTATGGGTGTTTGAGTGTGTGTATAAGTGTGCAAGTGTTAGTGCATTTGAAAACTTATTTCACTTTTCGCGAGCTATTCGGTGTTTAGTTTCGGGGTGAACTTCCTGAAGACATGTGTGTGGCCACGGGTGATGGTGTGAGGTGAGGGTGATAGCTTCTAATATCGTTATCATAAACCCTAACAAGTTCCTCCGACATCTCATAACTCAAAGGCCGGAGCCAGTCCCTCACTACGCTTTGAGCTTCTTACTATGTTATTAAATTAATACTATTGCAGAAATTAAAGTATATTCTAACATAACCACTGAACAGTCAGGACCCATAATTATTCTACAACCAATCTAATTGTTCAATGGATCCCGACTGTTCAGTTATGTTCCTTTATTAGAATATACTCAGGGCTGACGTCTTCCGTATGTTTTAATTTTATTTTGGTACCACGTTTTTAAAATTGCGACAACCCTACCCCTGTCTAGACATTATCGGCATTTCTCCCAAGATCAAAAGCAATGAACTACTGGTAGGGGGCCGTTCAAGTATTATGTAACGCAATTTGGGAGGGAGGGGGTGTCTTGTGAAACGTTACTGTGTGTCATGGAGTAATTTTTTTACTTAATAATAATCAGGAAATTAAAATCTCCCTAGTTTGCAACTTGTGTGGTGACTAAGTAAAAACGATCACTTGGATGGAACGTAATGTTTATGGAGAGTGACAGGAAAGAGTATTAAAAATGTTAAGGTGCGTAACAGGGGGGGGGGGGGGGGAAGGTATACAATCTTGAAAAATTGCGTTGCGTAATACTTGAACGCTCCCTAGTATACTGTGCTAGCACTGCAAAAAGTCTGATCACTACAAAATCGTGTTCTGAACCTGCGCAGGTCTCCGCCTGCGGTCTGGCTGGGTGGGGCTCAGCCTGGGCACGAGCGACACGCTCCTCCTAGGCCTGCCCGCGCCGGCCGCGCCGCCCGAGGGCCACGTGCTGGTGGGCCCGACCCCGGCGGCGCCCTACATGGCGCTCCTGTGCTTCGCTAACGGCTCGCTCACGCGGCAGGCGCACCGCGACCGCCTCGCCGGGCCTAGCTGGGACGCGTTCAATGAACTGCTCGGGTCGACGGTGCGGGGGAACTTGGGATATATGGGTACGGAACATAAGATTCATTTTTGTTTTTATGATCAGATGGTGTTGTGTGTTCACCAATATTTATGTATTTCTTTTCCTTATCCGTCACTAAACCGTGACTAACATTTTGATCTATCTGTCGTAAATTGGATTGGTGGCATGTTCAGCCGAATTTAGTTTGAGGGTTGGTTCATTGGATTATTTGAGTTCGAGGAGAACACGTGTCTGATAGTGCGCAACATGCCAGTATCTAGCACTGCGCTGCGTTCTTACGTCACTTATAGATATAAGATGTTTTATGACTGTGCCTTGTAATTTCACTGAAAATGTTTCCCTTCAAACTAAAACATAATGACAGTTTCACATTACTGCTTAATGGTAAAGTAACTGACTACGACATGGCAGATATCGTGCCGTTCATATAAGATATAAGAGACGATAGACAACGTATTAGTCCAGTGCTGCAATTTCTATAGTAGCATGTGCAACCGAACTCGATATAGACGCAGTATGCGCAGGTATATTATTCAATACGGCTAAAATAGATGACGTATTGGTTTCAGTGTTGCAATTAATTAATTAGAACAGTATCATAAATATGTAACCGAAGTCTGTACAAGGGCGGATCCAGTTTTGGCGCCAGAAGGGTCACCATAGGCGTAGTCAAGTCGCAAGAGCGAGCGAAGAGTGCGTGCGTGCGTTTTAATTTGTGTTTTACCTAGGTTCTGGATCCTGGATCCGCCATTGACTCTATACACTCGCAGTAACGGCAGCTTTGCAACTTTGTTTGTGGTGCCAGTAAAGTGTTTTGTATTGTATTGTATCGGCAGTCCCCCCTACAGCGACATATTGTCTATGCTATAGGTATCTACTACGACACGGCGGAGATCGTCCCGCGCGCGGCGGCCACGCGCGTGGTGCGCGACGCGGCCGGCCGCGCCGCCGCGCCCGCGCCGCAGCTCGAGGCGCGCGCGCTCCTGGAGGGGCAGGCGCTCGCCCGCCGCGCGCACGCAGAGGACATGGCCTTCACTTTAAGTACTACAGTTATTACAAAACATTTAAAATATTGAGTTTTCACCTAGGCGGCGGTGTGCGATGCGACCGCGACAGGAGACCGCGACAAGAACTTGACATTTTAGCTTTGTGTAGGCGCCAGTTCGGCGCGTTCTTAGCGCGAACCTCCAGCTTAAGAAGACTTAACAAACAAGAACTTTCGACATCTACCGTGATTTCGTGATATCTTTGAGAATTTCGTGTAATCATGATGTCTTTAATTTTCCTGCGACATATTGCGTACATATGGAAAAAAAAAACTAGATATAGTTTTGTTTAAAAAAAAAAATTTACCACTCCATAAACTCTAGGTGACGGTGACTTGTCATATGAGTTCATTTTTTACCTGTTTGTTTGTCTTACTTAACTTAGTAGGGGGCCGTCATGCGTCATGTTACTAAGACATCGTGGCACCACGAAACCCATAGCCGCGGCAACCCATAGCCGCGGCAGACCATCTTGGTCGAGCATCTTGGCAAGATGGTCGACTAGTCCTGTGTCGATCGCTCTTTCTTCGTGACCGCAATCATTCGTGACCGACTACCCGTGCGACCGAGTGAAAAGATTCGGTCATAATGACAATCATCGGTCGCGAGAACAAGAGAATGAATACAGGCATACTTACTTACTTCCATGCCTATGTCTATTATCATAAAGTCTAATTTAGTTCTGCAACTTTAGTAAAGTTGAGAAATAATTCTACTAACATCATCTTACTATCCTACTAATATTATAAATGTCAATGTATGGATGTTTGTCGCTCAATCACGTCGTAAGACGTAACGAATGAACGGATCGGGCTGATATTTGGAACACATTAGACTTAGACCATAGTTTGGAAGAACGTATAGGCTTTCAATGTCAATGTTTGGATCTTTGGTGCTCAATCATATCATATCGTAACTTATCAACGGAGCGCGCTGAAATTTGTAATAAGTACAGGTAGACAAAGTCAAAGAAACCATTTCTTACATCATTTCAACAGCCACGGCAGTGCCTGGTGTAAGGCAATAATGACCTGTCCAAGATTGTTCCCAATTTCGCCAAGGGTTACACCAATGTTTAATTTTGTTAAATTTGATTAAGAAAATGAAAGAGATCGGGGCCACCTTTGGCGAAATTAAGAATTATTATTTATTTATTATTGGAAAGTATGTATTATTGTAGGTATACCTAAGTAATGAAAACAAATATTATTCTAGTAAAATTTATATTTAACAGAAAAATGAAATGGCATAGAGATAAATATTATTCTCGTATTGTATCTCTGGGTGACGAGCGCAGTACATTGCCAGATAATGCTTTGGACTGTTCATGTCCCAATAGCTGTATGATACTGAGTTATGATGGGCACGCGTGTTGCTTACCATCAGGTACATGTACGGCTCGTCGCGTCACTCTATACTATAAAAAAGGGAAACCATGCTATTCCAAATTATGGTTTAAAAATATAATTTGGGATGCTTTACTGGGTTTCAACGAACTTCTTTTAGCACTAATAGTCATCCCAGCCTTTGAAAAAATCCGTTCGCTTGGAACTGATGTTGCGGTAACACACAGCCTACGCTGCATCAGTATATATAGGTTCGGGTACAGTAGCCGGCGATCATGCCACCACTTAAGTGGGTCATCGGACCGTTTGAGCAGCGGCTCACTTAAATATTTGTCTAACTCTATGATGGAAGCCGCCGTTGGATTTTTTACGACTTCATTTTCTACTTCCTTGTCAAACGTCGCCCATATGCTAGACGAAGTATCTCCTGCCTGTTGTGGAATCTCGAACTGTGGTGCTTCCTGCGTGTTCTGGTTTATCAAAGAACGCAGTTTTGCTTTTATAGATCGCAAACATTGCTCATATTTTTCTTTATTTGTAAATGCGTGCTTTTTGAAGCGGGGATCCAAAAACGAACCTTCGGAAGTCAGGACATGATCTTCAACATCGCGAAACCGTGTATTCAACTGTTCATGTAGTGCTTCTATTAATTTTCGACAGAGTTCTGAGCTACCTTGCGAGCATCTTGTGACGTGGCCTTTCATAATTTTAACGAGGACAATTACCTTAGAAATAGATACATTTTTTTCAGCACTTATTTCTTCGGTAACCTGGTAAAACACTTCGAGTACTTTAACACTTTCTTCTAGTGTTTGCCAGTCGTCAAGCGTTAATGTATTCAGTCTGGGTTGCTCTAGAGCTAAAGTGCTTATAACAGCACCCTTTATTTTCAATAAACGAGCCAGCATATCATACGTTGAGTTCCAACGCGTGACTACGCTCTGTTTTAACTTTAATTGTGGTAACTCCATTTGAATTTGCATCGCTTTCAGCTTCTGATCGGCGTAGGAACTGTGCTTAAAATATTGCACTATCGCCTTGACTTTCTCCAATTGATCTTTAATTACTTCGAGACTATGAGACACTACCAGATTGATGTCGTGTGCAAAACATGACAAGTGTCGCCAATTCGTTAAGCGTACAGCCGCCACCACATTGGCTGCATTGTCGGTTACCACACCTGCAATTTTGTTTGAAATTCCCCATTTCGCCACTTCTTCCTTCAAAAAGCCTGCTAAATTGACGGCGGTCTTTCGCTCATCGAACTGGTGGCACCCAAGTAAAACGGATTTGAGTTCCGTCTTTTCATTTATAAAGTGAGCTGTGAGTGAAATAAAGCTTACATTGTTAATAGATGTCCAACCATCAGTGGTAAGACATATAGCGTCGGCAGAACTCAGCTGGATAGTAACTTTTTGTTTTGTTGCTTCATATAGTTTTGGCACCAAGCTTTGGGATATAGTTTTGCGTGTAGGTAAAATATAAGTTGGTAAAATCATCTTATACATTTTCTTAAATTCTTCTTCTTCTACGATTGAGAATGCGTGGAAACCTTTTACTATGAATTTGGCAATTTGTTCATCCAGTTGCTTTGATTTAGTTACTGATATAGGTTTTGTTGTTCTGGCGTAACTATCGATACGTGATTGTACTGGTGCTCGAACTGAGGATGTGATGTTTTGAGTAGAAGTAGATGGAGAAGCATCTTGGATTGCGGATAAAATCTGGCTACTTAAAAATAATGTAGGTGGACCAGCGGGGACATCAGGCTCAAGTTGACTGGAGGCGGTATCCATAAAAGCGATGTTTGTGTTAACGGGAAGTGATGGCTGGATTTGTATTGTACCATGCATTTTTTTCATGTGTCTATTTAAATTACCTGTAGCACCACCACCGTAACTAATAACTTTTGAGCAGTACTCGCATTTGGCTTTTTCTTTGTTTATTGGTGTAAAATGTTTCCAAATAGCACTCTTCTTCCGAGCTAGTTCAGACATCGTAGGTACTTTGATGAAATTCAAAAATAAAAATCCTTCACAGCCCTAGACTCAAAGCAACTGGTAAGTACGTACTTTAAAATGCTTATATGAGTATATTATAGTCACAACGAAACACCAAAACTAAATTAGTCCTCTCAATAAAGTCCAAACCAAACACCAAAATAAATTATAATATTAGTTCAAAATTAGGTAAGTATTTAGAGTCCAAACCAGGCACCAAAATTTAGTTCAGATGAGTATTAGTAAATTTTTGCCCAAACAACCACCAAAGCTATCAATAATAACATTACTTAAGCACTCACATAAAAACTAACAGTTTTATCACTAAAAGCACAAACAAAAAATAATAACAGTCCAACTTTCTAAACACTTTACCACACATTAATTGCACATGCAAGGTCACAGGGCAACTATTTTTTCCAAGAATTTCCGTGATTCCAAATTCCAGAGAAAGAGACAAAAAATAAAATCTCAATAAATTTACCTCAGATTGCAAAAAAATACGAATTAATTATACGTCTATTACAATAAAGTTGAATTTCGCTATTTCATTTTAATCCATTGGGGTAGGGCCATGCTAAAGCGATATGAGCTCTAAAGCTAAGGTACCACAGTTCAATTTCGAGCATTGTATATTGTATGCATCAATACATCGATCTCGGTCCGAGATCGACCGATCACGTGGTTTCTCCGTAATGCACATAGACTCCGCGCCACCACTCGTGACCGTTGGCAAAAGGAGCCACTGTCGTATTCCACAATGACAGATGAAACCTACGATATAGTGGCTTAGTTCAATAATTTCGCCAAAGGACTTCAGTGATGGCGCGGAGTCTATTTGAAGATGGAGGACGCTAGTACCTACTTCGTCGGAAGTCGGTCGGTCTTGGTTTCGGTCGGGCGGGTCGAGTGCAGAAAAGTTGGCAGATTGTAGATTTCATTATCGGTCTCGAAAAGATACCGGTCATTAAAGATTGACAACCGAATCGGTCCCACAGACAGTGCGATTCGGTTATTTTGATTCGGTCGGTTACGACCGACACAGGACTATGGTCGACAGTGAGCGGTCATGTGAGACGGAGGAGCGAGAGATGATACTTCTCGGTCACACGCGTAGGCGGGCATGGAAGCGACACCCTGGGCATCCATCACGAGAGCCATCGCACCCTGTCTACACTCGAAGGGACTAACTAGGTCGGACGTTTAAAGCCGTCTGGCATCCTACCTAGAGCTAGCTCAACAAACTGACGAAGTAAAGCATAGTTACTAGTACATCATTTAACCCGTCCAGCGGCAGGGAGCCTATATGGGCTCAGCGCCGGATATGACTCATCATGTGAAAAACATAAAAAGATAATTGAATCTACCCTCAAGAATTTTGAGGTTAGTTATGACAAAAAAAATCACAAGTGAAGCTTTATCATCTAAACATTTTTGCGGCAGCAGCATAAAAAAAAAAACTATGAACTAGTGAAATCAATTAACTGATTTTAACTCAAAATAATTTAGTAAATAATAATAAATAATTTAGTCGCAACTGACGGGTTTAATAGCATTTAGACGTCAAGAGACCTTTATTGATTAGTTCGAATTTTCTATTTTTACTAACAATAACATTTATTCAATATTTATAGTTACAAAAGTGTTTGTTTGTGTACAGACGAGTCGTCCCGTATAATAGCGACAGGCGGCGCCGCCGTCAACAAGGCGTTGCTGCAGATCTTCGCTGACGTGTTCAACACGCCCGTTTACGTATTGGTGAGTCACTTTTGTAACGTTGATAGATAGAAACTCTTTATCGACCATGCGCGGCTCCAGGGGGGGGGGTCACGGGGGACATGACCCAAAATCATATACCAGGCCACTCAGAAAGTTGTGCAAAAAAAAGGTTTTATGTATAAGACACTTGTAATTATTTTGAAAACTTCGATTATTTAAAAGTATAAATATAAATACAACTTCGATTTTCAAATTACCCTCCGCATTTTTATGAGAGCCAATTTTTTTTTGTTTTATTATAAAATAGATCTGCGTCGAGAACATTTTCGTGCTACGATTTTTTACGATTTCAAATGTGGCTTAAAACCTGACGAGTCATTTGATCGACTTCGAATTGGTTTTATGGACGAAGGACCTTCAAAAGCAACCATCTACCGCTGGTTCAAACACGGTCGTTTTACTTTGGGGGATGAACAAAGGAGTGGTCGTCCTACGACGGCTGTCACCGAAGAAAGTGTGCTGGCAGTAAAAAAATTAATTCAAGAAAACAGACGCATTACGTACGAAGAGATTCAGCATACTCTGCAGATTGGTTCAGGAAGTGTTCACAAGATTTTGCACGAGTACCTTCGCGTAAGGGTGCCGCACAACCTCACCTAAGCTCAGAAGCAGGCCCGTGTGGATTGGTGCCGTAATATGATACAAAAATTTGATGCAGGCTCGTCACGGCGCGTTTACGACATTGTGACAGGTGACGAATCCTGGATTTATCAATACGATCCAGAAACAAAGCAGTCGACAGTTTGGCTGTTTCAAAATGAACCAACACCTACGAAAGTGAAGCGATCGAGGAGCGCAAGGAAAATTTGATGGCTAGTTTCTTCACTTTGACGGGGTACCTAATTTCAATTCCACTTCGAGACCAAAGCAGTATCAACGTCGAATGGTCCAGCATCCAGTCCCGTCCCCCCCCCCCCCCCCAAAATCTGAGGCTGCGTACTGGTGACCCCCCCCCCAAAATTCGAGGCTGGGACCGCGCCGGTTATCGACAATACAAAACTTAGAAAACAAAAACGCTTAGCCTTAGATCTAGTGAATCAAGCAGAGACCTGGAACGTTGATTTATCTTTCGTCTAAAAAGCCTGTGGTGGCCGCAGTGTCGAAAACCTCCGATTGTACAAATGGGAAGTCGTTTTGAATCACGCCGGCACCTCTGATTATTCAATTGTAGATGGATGAGTCTGTTATCAGCACTGGCTTTAACAGTGAAAGAAAAAGTCGTGCGGAAACCAACTTGATTTTTTTTTTTTTTTTTTTTGCGAGACATAATCATGCAATCAGTCATGTGACTATAAACAGATGAGGTGATTGTTTCGTGGCGTTGAGGGTCCCACTCCCAGTGGAGTTTGCCCTATCTTTTACTCTATTGTATTAACAATCATACATGTCCCGTCGCTTTTTGAGTCGACGAATGGTTTCAGGGACAGTAAGTCGACCCGCAAGTTTATTCGGGTGCTTTTGCAGTCGCAGGTTATAGTTAGCACTATGGCGTTCTATCTCTTGTTTAACCATAGGCACATTTAATACTTCATGGACCTCTGTTGTTCTAAGAAACCAAGGCGCGTTCGTCGTTTGCCTTAGAATGCTGTTTTGTGCCCGTTGGATTTTCAATACGTTTGAGGCGCTAGCCGTTCCCCACAGTTGAATGCCATATGTCCAAATTGGTTTTAGCACTGTACTGTACACATGTATCTTGCTTTCGAGAGGCAGTTTGGAGTGCTTTCCCAGCAGCCAATAAAGGCTTTTGTATCTTAGGTTTACTTCATCTCTTTTTGTTTCGATGTGTTTCTTCCAAGTAAGGCGACGGTCTAGGTGCATGCCCAAATACTTCACGACATTTTGGTGGGGTAGTTGAGTGCCATTTAGGGTTACTGGAGCACAATCTTCCTTCCGGAGCTTGAATGTTGCGTGCACTGACTTGCTTACACTAGCAGCAATTCTCCATTTCACTAACCATTCTTCGATTTCTTTCAGATTTTTTTGTAGTATCAGGGAAGCTTGCATTGCACATTTGTCTGAGGCGAGAATAGCCGTGTCGTCTGCGAATGTAGCAACTGTAACTTCCGGGCTCTGCGGTAGGTCATATGTGAAGAGTATGTACAGGATTGGTCCAAGTACAGAGCCCTGTGGCACTCCTGCAGAGATTTCAAAAAATGCTGATGTACAATCACCTTCTCTCACTTGGAATACTCTGTCGGATATGTATGACTTTAAGACACTAGAATGTGTGGGGTAGTTTAGACTTTATTTTGTACAGCAAGCCCTTGTGCCAAACTTTGTCGAAGGCTTGTTGTATATCAAGGAACACAGCTGAGCAGTATTCTTTTTTTTCGAAAGATTTTCTTATTGTCTTGCACACTCTATGAACCTGTTCTATGGTAGCATGTTCTTTCCTGAATCCAAATTGGTGGTCTGGTATAATCGACTCTTCATTTAATGCGTGCAACATTCTGTGCAGCAAAGTTTTTTCTAGCAACTTGGACATTATCGGCAGAAGGCTTATAGGTCTGTATGATGTGATATCATGTATGGATTTACCAGGCTTGTGTATCATGATAACTTGTGATACTTTCCAGAGATCGGGGAAGTATCCAACCCTTAGGACAGCATTGAATATCATGGTAAGAAGCACAATCACTTTCCGAGGTGACTCTTCAAGTACCTTCTTGTCTATGAGATCATACCCTGGTGCTTTGTTATTCTGCAAGCCTTTAATGTATTTGTGGATCTCTTTGGGCTTTACAAGTTTTAGAGGTAGGTCGAGTTGAAGGTCTTGATTGAGCCTTGTGTCTATCTGTGATTCATCTGCATCTGGTCCAGGTTCATTTGGTTTGAACACATGGCTTAGATGTTTCGCAAAGGCCTCAGATTTTTCCTGACTGGTTCTTATCCAATTGCCGTTAGAAGTGCGCAGAGGTGGCTTTTGATACAAGGGGCGATCAAAATTTTTACAGGCTTTCCACAGTGAGTAGTTGGTTGCCTTTGTGGCTGTTAATCCTTCCAGGTACGTATCTAAGGCAGTATTATTTGCTTCAGAGATGAGTTCCTTCAGTTCTCGAGCCGCCTTATTCAATAGCGTTTTGTCACTAGTGTGTCTACTTGTGTGCCAAATTCTGCGGAGTCTCCTTTTTTCACATATTTTTTGACGTATGGTTTCGGAATACGTTTTACTTTGTGGGGGACGGTTGATAGCTTCAGGTGTGGTCATCCAGCAGCTTTCTTGGATGACTGAAGTTAAATGTCGTACCGCATCATCGATGTCTGTCTCAGTCTTGAGACCAATCTTTAGCTTAATTTTATCGTGCACCAGTTCCCGATATGCGTTCCAGTCAGTGTGCTTATTGTATAGTTTGGAATTGCTTTCCATTTTCAGAGCAGTAGCACCGATGGTTAGTATTACTGGAACATGATTGGTGTCCGAATCTAAACATGTTTGTATGTCATACGAAAGTCTGGAGAGTCCCTTAGTTATGAAGAAGTCTATGACGTCCGGGAGTCGCTTGGGGTCCGTAGGCCAGTTGGTCGGGTCTGTCGTTGATAAAGTAGTGAGGTTATTTCTGTCGATGGCTTTCTTGAGCTCTCTTCCTCTTGTGTTGGTTAGTCTAGAAGCCCAGTGGACGTGTTTGGCGTTCCAGTCACCCCCAACTATAAAGCGCTTCCCGAGTGTATTAAATAGCTCTTCGTAATGTTCCTGTTTTATACTGTGCTTTGGCGGGCAGTATATTGCGGATACATTATACATACCATTCCGATCTTCTATTGCGACAGTTGCAGCTTGTATGTGGGCTTTCTTAAACTGCGGCTGTTCATAATGTTTAACACTTGACTTTATTATTAGGGCTGCACCTGCATGTGCAGTGCCGTCTGGGTGGTTGACGGTGTAAATATTATAATTACGTATAGTAAGAGTTTTATTATCAGTAAGATGAGATTCAGACACAAGTAATATGTCTATGTTGTGAGTGTTTAATAGTAGTTCTACCTCTCCTAGATTGGGTGATAGGCCGTCTAGGTTCCACGTCACTATCTTGAGGGAAGTCATTTTGTCATTTTGGTAACTAGGGTTGTTATGAGATTTATCAGTATACTCATTTGTTGTAGTATTAAATCAAACTTTTCAGCTTGTTTGAGAAGCATATCTTCTGCTGTTGTATTTAGCCTTGGAAGCTGTGAATTTTCTGAGTTTGCATTTCCTTTAGTGACATCAGCATATCCTGCTCTCTTTTTAGCATGTTGGTTTGGTCTTTCTTTGTCAGTAGTTGACTTATGAGGTGGTTGCTCCTTTGTTTCGACTACCATATTGAGCGGTTGTGGCAACTGATGGTCATTATTGTCAGCAGCTTGTCTGGTGTTCCCTCTACCTCTAAGGTGTGTTTTTTTATTATTTTTTCTGGCCGCAATTTCTCTATAGACTTCACATCCTTTGAAGTTCGCAGGATGGGCACCAAGGCACAATGCGCATTTGGCGGGTGTGCTCCGATCAGTTTTTGGACACTCTGATGTTTTGTGAGCTTCAGCACATTTCACACAGCGATAAGGTCTCATGCAGTAATTTTTAGAGTGACCATATTGCTGGCACCTTTGGCATTGGACAATGGAGTTGCGCTTTCTTGGTTCTTCTATGGTGATCGATTGGTGGTTTATGTACCTGATGCCCTTCACATTTTTATTGTTGGGACCTTGTTGCACTGTTGCAAAGAATGTAGATGTGGGTTTTTTTTCTGGGCCATACTTTGCATTTATTATTTCCCCTATGACTGTATTTCCTGTATCCTCAATGGCATGTTTAATTTCGCTTATAGGAGTTGAGTAATGAAGGTTTTTAATCACTACTCTGTATGGTCTTTTATCCTTTCTGTTAAAAGTGTTTCCAATAAGTCCATTTTCCCTGATGGTCTCCATGACAGTCTTATACGACTCTACCTTGGAACAGTTAATACGCAGCTGAGTTTTATTTACGACTTTGTATGTGAATTCGCTTTCATCGACAACGGTTACAAGTATATCAGTCAGCTTTGTTATGTCTTCCACTCCATATAGGAATATAGCTGGTGGTTTAGGGACTTTTTTGGGAGCATCATCTCTCATTGTATCTTCTTCCTGATCAACAGGGAGTCCGTTGAATCGGTTTGTAGCCATGAATCTATCTGGGGATGGAGATGACGGCTTCTTCCTTTTAGCTTTTCGAAGTGTAGGTGCTCTCTGCCAAGCGGGTGGATTGACTGTTTCTTTGTCACTGTCCAAGTCTATACTCATTGTATTGGGGTCCTGGAGATGTTGAATTCTGGTATCTGCTACGGAGCTTAATGAAGCACTTCTGGGTCTAACCAGAAATAGACCTGGGTGGAAGGCTTGTTGCATCAGCTTTTTATTACTTTCTTTAAGACCAGTAACATTTACTGGTAAGGGGGCCTGGGTACCCACCCTCTTACAGTCTTCGGTAATCAATTTCTCACTTACAGGCCCGGTAACCTGTAAGCGCCGGGGGCTAGCCGGATCGCAAGGCAAAACTTTCTCAATATTAACACTCATTTCATTACGATGGTTGGGTGAATAGTGCAGCGCTTCCCCAAGGCACCACACATCATGATTTTGGGTTGATGCCCTAGCCCTTGATGATCCAACATCTAACCGCAAGGCAGCAGCTACTTTTAATTTCGGAGTAAGTGTCTCCTAGTCCAGTTGCAGTCCATTGCTGACGAGGCTGGTCTCCCCGGGTCCGAGCTTTCATTAGAGTGGCGGCTCATACTCGCCACTGTCGTCCACTTTCATTGGGTTTAGTGCTATTTTATAGAGAAATCTCCGCCATGAGTATTTACCAGCACCCCTCCAGATGGACCGCCCTGCTGTCCGCGACTGCAAAAGCAGCTAGCCTACATATCTGAAGGCCGTTTCGCTATCCGCAACCTGCGACGCGGTGGGTGGCATAGGGCAATTGCCTCTGGGAATGTTCCCCAGAACCCACAAACCAACTTGATTAAAAATGAGATGGTGGATGGTTATGTCCTTGACTCTATCTTTGTAAGAAAAAAAAATGGTTGTCTGTAAAGTCGGTTTACTGACGATAGTTGAACGTGACAACTTCAACTACGCCTTAGAGCGAGGTAACGCCGCATGACGTCATGTGGCGAGGTAACGGCGTTAACGGCACATGACGTCATGTTTTGCGGGCGTGCAGCCGGCTTCATCGAATTATAAGACGTTGTCACGTCAAAAACCTCAAGTTCTAACAGTGGGAACATAAAGTGGGCTGCCTATTGAGATCAGATAAAGATTAGAGAGAGCTAAAGATTTTCTGAAAACTTTCTCGTCATTGTGAGGAAATCAGGAATAAAATAATGTATTTAAAATATGATATTTACTGCTTCTCCTGGCAGTATAACATCTGCTGGGTATACTTGATAATGATGAAATTGCTAAAAAATGTACTTCATAAAAGCTAGTACAATCTGACAACAGTTTATAAAAAAGATCTTATACAAAAACGTGTTATTATTTTCAGGAGCAACACGGTAACGCCGCGCTGTTGGGCGCCGCGATACGCGCAGCCGAAGTTTGGAGTGAAAGCAATGGAGTCAAACTACAAGGTAAGTTTGATAAAAAAACGCCTGAGATCCCATTCTAGTCTTTTTTTGTAGTAAATCATAGAGTTCATTCCACTTCTGAGCAGTTTGTATAACTATTTATTTAGTTTTATATCAACACAAGCATAGAAATTATAGAAAGGATATAAGTATTTACAATTGGAACGACGACAGAGTCAAAAATAAGTAAACCATTTTAATTAGTTTGTCAGATTGATTATGCAAAAAATTAGGGCACGTGTTTTTTGTTTTATAAAATTATCAAAAATCTACAAAGATAGATCATCAAACTTCCAGAGTGGGGGAGGGGGATTGTGACGTCACTTGAAATTTCTAAGCACTTATTAAGTATCTTCGTCTTTTTTGTTTGTGAAACATGAGAAAAAATATGTGTACAATACTTATTAATAACTAACTGAGGGACTTGTTCCTGGAGCAAAGGTGGCCAACCTTTGCCATCCAACGCGGGAACGCAGCCAGCATCATGGGCACCTTTGCGCCGGGAACGGTTCGGGGTGGATTATTTGGGGAATAGTTTTTAGTTTAAGATTTTACATGTTACAAGTAGTTTACAGTTTTTACTGAGGGAATAATTAGTTTTTTATTCGTCTCGCCTATTATGCAATTAAATGCAATCCTATCTTGTACAAGGCAATATTTTTTATAGTACATACTTTTTTATTTAATAAAAAATATCATTCCAGGGTCCGAGCCCACAGTATCCCCCGTGGCAACTCCTTACCCCGACCACGACAAGATCTACAAGCCGATGTTAGAACGGTACAGGCAGCTCATCCAAGAGATTCCCAAACTAGAGTAACCTCTCATTCCATATTATGTGCTTTATAATTTGCACAAAACTTTATGAGCTCTTAGGAATAAACGCTCGCAGGTCGTACGTACACAGGTACATAGAGACGTAGAAATACACCAAAGAGCGCATAGCGTGATAAAATTATACAAGCAAGAGAAAATTCAATGTGGTAAGTCTCGCCGAAGTTTAGAAGCTCAAAAAGTTTTGTGTTAACCATACCTAGACTCCATAATATATGATTATGATTAATAAAATGTGAATCTTTTCACAAGATTTTAGTGCTAAAGTTTTGATGAAAACATGCTTTTGCATGGTCTGCCAAAGTTTGTTTTGTATACAAAAAAAATACGAATACTCATAGTAGCATTTACAGCCAAGACCATTTAGCTTGTGCATTTCGATATTTTTTTAACCTAGAATATATGTTTCATTGGATGCTTTCAAAAGAGGGTTGATACTGCTTAGTATTTTGCCAAATGAAATCAGACATTCCAATATTATTCCATGGTTCGGCAATTTGATATGCTTTTACACACAATCACATAAGTGCACTTATAGTATACATAGATGTAGTATAATATACTTGTGACGTAAAATTGACTTAATATTCGTCCATTTAAATGTTTCCATTCCATTCTTGTCGTCGCTTAGTCTATTTTGTATGTATTTTCATTTAATCCTGGAATCTGAATGTGTGATAGCTATAAGCATATCTACTTTACAATGATCTAACTTTTTTATATATATTTAATTTAACATATTTATATTTACAGGGTGTCTCAGAAGGTGCAATAATACTCAGAATCAGTAAATTTTACCCATCAAATTAAACAACTTTTCCCTTGGAACCAATATCTAAATCAAAACCAATATCGAAATCAAGTTCCAAAAAAACTTAACCTCTCTAAATATACAATTATCCATTCATATGTAAAAAAAAAATTTCGAGTTATTTATTCCGGTTCCAAGGTACAAGTTACAAATTTTGACGAGTAAAACCATTACTCAGGTTATCCAGAAGTATTTGTAAACCTTCTACACACCTGTATATTATATTTAAAAGACATATCTGTTGGTGCTGAGCCACCATGCCTGGTGCAATATAAACTAAACTATTTACATTCCTCATTGTTTTAGCATTAGTTTAAGTATACTGTTTTTTATTTATATGTGCTTGTTAATTTTGTACTGTTTTAATAAAATTCTCTAAGAAATGTTGTGTTTAATTTAAAACAACATATAATAATGAAAAATATAGATATATTTTGCTATAACATTTTAATTTAGAGACTTAGTTTGTGCAAACTCGATACTATAGATTTTTTTAATAATTGGCTCTTAAGTTGATTGACGTTGCTAGCAAAGACGTCATATGTAATACCAAAAAAAATTGAAATCTGTGGTCGCTAGTGATAAAAGCTGACATTCCTCGTGCAGAGAATGTCATTACCTGATTATTAATTACATCGCCACTCAAACACCAACTGTTACGTTGTTTAATACAATTTTTTTTACATAGTGCAATGTGAATGTAAATGACGCAAGTAAAAAAAAACATAATATATTGGTACAGAATTTGAATTTGATAGCTTACCTTGGAAACTACACGGGTGTAACCGGAGGGCGTGGCCGCGCCATCTTGGCATGGCCATCTAGAAATGCGTCAGCATTTCCCATTGGCTGATGCGTTTCTAGATGGCCATGCTATGATGGCCTGTCAACGCCCTTTCAGCATTTCCCATTGGCTGACGTATTTCTAGATGGCCAATAGCCATGGTCTCGAGTTTACCCGAAACTTTCTTATCATACCCGAGCGTGACGAATGAATTCAATTCACAGCCCACAAAAAGTCTGTCTAGGCGCACCTAAAGAAGTTTTCACTTCAAAAATACTTAAGTTTCATCTGATTTTTTAAATCTTGCGCGACACTTAAAAATAATATAGTGCAGTGGAATTAAATAAAAAAATGTATATTTTATAATGTTTATTTGTGAACTCAAACAAAATACATTATCTCACGTACAGTTAATATGATCCAAAGTATTCACATAAAATGATATCCATATTAAATTTATCTAAGTGTACATCTAGTACAAACGATCACGAGGGTAAAAAAATAATTGATACTACTCTGCAATGTTTTCCACTAAGAGGATTAGTGGTGGAACATTTTGAAAAGCTATGGTATAGGAAATATTTCACCAGCATTCTTGTTAGCACATGGGGAATGGCCCTTGTTGATTGTCAGACCTATGCCAAAGAAACTCAAACCACTTTTCGAAGAAACTGGAAATGTGCAGTATAAATATTGCAATGCAAGGAAAGTCACAAGAATACGAACGTTGATCGGTTTGACGATTCTTAGGGGATTTATGAGTTCGATCGATATGAAGGTCGTTGAAGCTACGACATCGGTCGAAATGAATGGTACAGGAGAGTTTACTTCTTCCGTCCGCCGCGCTCCTTGACCTGCAGATGAATGACTGCGCCCGGCGGCACGTTGTAGTACGCCAGAGAATTGGTGTCCTTGAAGAACAGGCCCTATGGAACACAAGAATATGTAGTTTTCAGTCAAAATCATGGCACAATAATTACATTATTCTCTGATAAACCAAACACCCTACAACAACTTAAAATAGTAAATTCATTGTTTTGTTAGGATTTAGTTGTCAAGTGGATTTTTTTGGTCTTGCTGAGTCGTCTGCGGTAACCCAAAGTACGTTAGGTAGTAGAAGCACCTCAAAGCCAGCTACTACAGGTAATTCTTAACAAAAAAAAACAAGTGTGTGCTTAAGACCGCACGGCAGAAGTAAAAACTTCATTATTATCGGAATTTTGTGTTATGTAGTATTATTATGGATCGTATTAGTAAGATCAATGAGAAACAAGTCAGAATAGTACATTATGAATCATAATTTATGATATAAGTGCGGTAAGTTGATAATTACAGCTGAGGCGATATTGCTAACTCGAGCCGTAGGCGAGAGCTACATATAATTAGCAGAGGCTGTAATTATCAAAGCGTACGTATGACATACGACGTTTTATAACACATTGCGAGGAAATAAATAAAACTGACGACATTTTCAAAAACAATCCAGCGAATTCTGCGACAAAATAAGTTTCTTCACTTCGAAAGTAGGTTTTAGGTTATCGGTGGTGTGAGGACGTACCTCGTAGTGCAGCTTCTGCTTGGCGACGGGCATGTTGGTGTTCCGCTGCAGCGTGGCTCGACTCTCTCCTAGCGAGGGAAGGCGCTGGCTCGCAGCAGGATACATCTACTGGGGTGGTTGTGGTGAGAGTGCGTGGTGTGAGGACGTACCTCGTAGTGCAGCTTCTGCTTGGCGACGGGCATGTTGGTGTTCCGCTGCAGCGTGGCTCGACTCTCTCCTAGCGAGGGAAGGCGCTGGCTCGCAGCAGGATACATCTACTGGGGTGGTTGTGGTGAGAGTGCGTGGTGTGAGGACGTACCTCGTAGTGCAGCTTCTGCTTGGCGACGGGCATGTTGGTGTTCCGCTGCAGCGTGGCTCGACTCTCTCCTAGCGAGGGAAGGCGCTGGCTCGCAGCAGGATACATCTACTGGGGTGGTTGTGGTGAGAGTGCGTGGTGTGAGGACGTACCTCGTAGTGCAGCTTCTGCTTGGCGACGGGCATGTTGGTGTTCCGCTGCAGCGTGGCTCGACTCTCTCCTAGCGAGGGAAGGCGCTGGCTCGCAGCAGGATACATCTACTGGGGTGGTTGTGGTGAGAGTGCGTGGTGTGAGGACGTACCTCGTAGTGCAGCTTCTGCTTGGCGACGGGCATGTTGGTGTTCCGCTGCAGCGTGGCTCGACTCTCTCCTAGCGAGGGAAGGCGCTGGCTCGCAGCAGGATACATCTACTGGGGTGGTTGTGGTGAGAGTGCGTGGTGTGAGGACGTACCTCGTAGTGCAGCTTCTGCTTGGCGACGGGCATGTTGGTGTTCCGCTGCAGCGTGGCTCGACTCTCTCCTAGCGAGGGAAGGCGCTGGCTCGCAGCAGGATACATCTACTGGGGTGGTTGTGGTGAGAGTGCGTGGTGTGAGGACGTACCTCGTAGTGCAGCTTCTGCTTGGCGACGGGCATGTTGGTGTTCCGCTGCAGCGTGGCTCGACTCTCTCCTAGCGAGGGAAGGCGCTGGCTCGCAGCAGGATACATCTACTGGGGTGGTTGTGGTGAGAGTGCGTGGTGTGAGGACGTACCTCGTAGTGCAGCTTCTGCTTGGCGACGGGCATGTTGGTGTTCCGCTGCAGCGTGGCTCGACTCTCTCCTAGCGAGGGAAGGCGCTGGCTCGCAGCAGGATACATCTACTGGGGTGGTTGTGGTGACAGTGCGTGGTGTGAGGACGTACCTCGTAGTGCAGCTTCTGCTTGGCGACGGGCATGTTGGTGTTCCGCTGCAGCGTGGCTCGACTCTCTCCTAGCGAGGGAAGGCGCTGGCTCGCAGCAGGATACATCTACTGGGGTGGTTGTGGTGAGAGTGCGTGGTGTGAGGACGTACCTCGTAGTGCAGCTTCTGCTTGGCGACGGGCATGTTGGTGTTCCGCTGCAGCGTGGCCTTGAGCTCGGCCACGCTGGTGGCCAGCGGCAGCGCCAGCGCCAGCGCGCGCCCGTCCAGCCGCCACTCCGCGCGCTCCGGCACCAGCGGGAGCGCCACCTACACACACACACACACACATTCACCTAATTAGGCCCACTCTCATTTATAATACAAAACTTTATTTCAGCCAAAAAAATTGTAGTTACAAAAATAATGTGGTTGAAGTAAAGCAACATGAGTAGCTTTATTTGAGCCCTGGATTCCACATTAGGGGAAGTCCTGTGTTGGGAAATCCACAACTGTTGTTGTAGAGAGAGATGCAACCTAGGCAACTTGGAGCAGCGAAGTTGCATGCCCATTGTAGAAAATGTATCTTCGAAATGTATACGCTTATAACTTTCGAATGACTGCATCAAATTGGATGATTATTTGTTTTATGTATTCTTTATTGACGGGACGGGGTTTGTGTATAGCAGAAAATTTAGGAAATGCCGACGAAAAAGAAAGTATGGTGGTACGAAGTTCGCCAGGTCAACTAGTCATATTACAATAATCAGTCGTTCCGACGAATACGTCTAAACTAGAGGAAAAAACAAATTAATTACGGTTTTCAAAACACAAAAGCATGAGTAAACCGCTGTATAAATTTGAAATTGGAATTCCTAACCAAAGAGGCGATATTTGAGATCAAAGTGGCCAGTACGACGAAACATTAATTTCATATGTAAGGACATAATAATACTCTGGTAGACATTAAGTGAATTTTAAGGAGTGTTAGATGAGGGTGTGTGACCTGTAGTGTGACCGCGGCCGGGTGCCTCGCCAGCCAGACGCGCTCGGGCTCCAGCGCGTCCTCGGAGCGCATGCGCTTGGCGGCGGGCTCGTCCTCGGGCTCGGGCGCGAACCCGAACCCCGGCACGCCGCCCGCCGGCGTCGCGATCAGCGGCGGACGCGGCGCCATCGGCGGGAGCACCTACGACGATACAACATCACATCATACAAACTACTAACGGCCTATTATGGATACGTTTCGTCGACACTCAGGTACGGCATAATATTCTGGGGAAACAGCACAAAAAAAGAAGCAGCTTTCAAAGCGCAAAAAAATGTGTCCGAGCTATATGCAAGCTTAAGCAAACTGATAGCTGTAGATCACATTTTCAGAATTTACGAATATTAACGCTTCCATGTATGTACATTTATGAATGTGCGGTGTTTGTGCGCGGTAATTTAAATCTATATTCTAATGTTCTGAGTAAAAGGAACAAACATAAACTAAATATTCCAACAAACCAAACTACCCTGCTTAACAGTAGTGTTGTTTGTATGGCTCCTATTGTATATAATCATCTACCTAAGGATTTACTTGAGATAGATGAACAGTGAACACGCTTGCAAAAACAAGCTTAAATATTACCTCGTGAACAAGGCTTACTACAGTGTTGAAGAGTACCTAAATGATAAATTTGTATACATATCATGACTTCACATGAAATGGTTATACATGTTTGCACAAACATATTGACATGTTAGATTACTGGACATTACATTTATAAAAAAAAAATATAACTCTGACATACAAAATATATTGTGAATTTTGACATTAATTTAAAAAACACCTTGACAAATATACCTATTTTTTATTGTATAACATTTATTTAAAATAATTTCAAGTTCTTGTATGCAAATTAATGTTATTAGTGTTTTTGCATGCCGAAAGGCAGAATGTGGAGCTCTTTTGTCTGTATCATATTATCTGTAAATACCCATATGCGCAAATAAAGAAAATTTTATTTATTATTTATTTTATTTAAACAATATTACCCGCTTGATTCACCGCCTGCTCTTCGCGTTTACAAATTTGGCGGGAAAACGGGTGTCAGGTTACATAAGTGCGGCGTTTATGCTTCGGCATATGAAGTGCCGCCTTACTTGTATCCGTTTGAGCCTATTTATTCTCAAGACCGTTTTAAGACGCTTCTAGCGGTATCGTTTGTTTATAATTAATGCACTTAAGACGAAATCTAATATTTTTGACACTTGAGTAAAATTTTTTGCAATTTCTCAAGTAGTCTAACAGCTATTAAATTAATAATTTATTAAGAAGACAGTGGTTGTATGGGTTAAATGTGTTGTATACGAAATAACAAACTTGAAAACCCAAAAAAAACTGCATTTGATAGCAAAATTTCTTTTTATTGTTTCGATACTTCGGGATTATTTTCCTGCCAAAAATTTTAATTGTTTATTTTTTTAATTTTTCGATTGTTCTATGTAAATGAACTCTAATTTTAATGAGGGTTATATCAAAATATCCGGTTCAAGTAGACGCCATTAAACACAAAAATATTTCCCTTTAATTCCCAAATAAAACACGTTTTTTTTTTCCCGCCAAATACCCTGGACGGGTAAAAGTCCCGCAAAGTTAAGTTTCTATGTTTTCGTCATCAACCAAGATTTTGGGTACTATATTACACACCGGTGTATCAAGTGGCTAAGTAGAGACTATAATTCATTTAGTAGTATAGCTAGTTACACTAATAAATATCTACTTAAAACTAAACATCACAAGTATTATTTCTATGCAGACAATCTAGTACAATTCTAGTACAATTTTGTCAGCAGGATTGATATTGACTTGGCCGGGCACGGGCAAAAAAGTGGCCGTGGCCATCCTATTCGACCTGAACTGCTTCGTCAGGCCTTTTTCGACCCCCATAACTTCGTTGTGGATTAAACTAGAAGCCTGAATTTTCAGTAACCAAGCAGGAATTTCGTTCAATTTGAACCAGTTGTTTAAGAATTATAACGAATAAAGATTTCTATATGTGTAACTTTTGGCATGCGTACACAAATACACACTTTTTTATTTAGAAAACGTTGCAGTGTAGCATTCATTACAAATAATAATAATTTTACACTAAGTACATAACAATATATCAACAAGGAGGAGTCATTATATAGTCGTGTATCTTATAGTCGTGTAGTAAGAGCATGTGACTGACCATGAGCGAGGGTATGGGCTGCAGGATGACGGGCGCGGGCGCGGGCGCGGGCGGGGGGCGCGCGGGCGCGGGCGGCGGCGCGCGGCTCGGGCCCGCGCCGCGCGCGCCGCCCACCGGCTTCGGACCGATCTTCTCCTTCTCCTCGTCGGGCAGGAGACCTTTCACCTGTACACGTGTACACGTATTTATATGAGTTAAAATACGGATAAAACAACATTGTATTATATCAACTTCAACTTCAACTTCTTGGTTAATGGCTATTATTGTGGATTAGCCTCACAATTCCGCCAATGTCACGTAGAAAGATATTCTGTCAAACGAGGAGATTTAAAGGTGATCTACGGTGGATTTAATTCTTGAAGCAAGTGTTTTCCCCGTTTTCTGGAATACAAATTGTTAGTATTGACTAACTACAGACAGTCACAGAACAACACACAAATATATATATAGAACACTTAAATAATAAAACATAGAAGTATATAAATATTTATAATTTTATCTTATTTTGTTTAATATATTTACATAGAGTATTTACAAATGATGTATTTACAAGGGAGAGGAGACATTTGAAGGAAGTAGGACGGGGAATATCTGGAGGGATGATATCATACAATGAGGACTGCATTAAGGGACAATTAAAAAATATGTGGTCAACGTTTCCTTCCTCTAATCCACATTCGCAAACAGAATGATCCCTAATCCTAAGTTTGGCCAAGAAGACAGGGGAACAACAGTGATTTAGCCGGAGTCGGCATATAGTGGAAGTTGTCAATTTGTCTGTGTTTTGGAATTTATAGAACCAGGGTCTATGAGGTATTTCAGGTTGAACATCTCCATAGTATTTTCCTTTCTCCAGTTTCGATATCTTCCATTTCTGGGTCCAACATTTACGGAGCATAGGTTTTAAGATGGTGCATAGATCGTGAGCATGGATTTGGGAGTATGCAAGGGAGCCTGATTGGACTGCGGCTTTAGCATAGGCATCAGCATGCTCATTACCTAGGACACCAGAGTGTCCAGGAATCCAAGCCAAAACTACCTCGATGTTGAGATTGAGGCATTGCAGGAGAGCTTCTCTAATTTTTAAAATTATAGGGAATCTGGTTTTTGAATGAAATGGGTTTGAAAGAATTGTTTGGAGGCAGCTCTTAGAATCTGTTAAAATTATGGACTTGTTCAGGTTGTGGGATATGATGAATAAAAGGGATTCTAGGATTGCAATTGCTTCACCTGTGAAGACAGAAGTCACAGACGGGCATTTGAAACTTAAGATAATGCTAGTAGAGGGGATCCATACCGCAGCACCAACCGGACAATAGGGGGACTTGGAAGCGTCTGTGAAGATTTTGGTCCAGTCATGATATTCAGATTGAATTTTGTGGGAAAAGGTTTTATCGGCTTCAACAGAATTCTTGCCCACCCCAAAGTCCAATATGATGTTGTTGGGTAGGAGAGTCAACGCATCAAAAGGCGTAGAGTAAAGGGGTAAGATGGAGGATTGAAAAAGTGGGTATGGAAGTCCAGAGACAAACATGAAACTGCGGAGAAGGCACGGGATATCGTCGTCAAATAGCCGGTTTGGGTGGTAGAGTGAAGCCAGGTACTCAAGTTTATGTAGTAAGGTATGATCATTTTGTTGGGCCAACTTTACGAAAAATCGGTCGGATAGGTATTGTCGCCTAAGGGATAGTGGGGGTTCGCAACATTCCACTTGCATCGCGTTAATGGGAGACGACTTCATTGCGCCTAGAATAATTCGCATAGATTTAGCCTGTAATTTGTCCAGCTTACTTAAGCCTGCTTTGTTACCGGGGTCCAGGAGAAAAGTACCATAATTGTATTATATCTATGTACTTTGATCATGTCACAATATTAACACAAGTCAAAATACAGATAAAATAACATTTCATTATACCATAAAACAACTCAAAAAAAAAGTGATTAACCTTACAGGCCCGAGTGACGTCATCGGCGTCGCGACGTCACACAAAAAAAATCATTACTCAACAATGAAACCATATTTTATGTGTCTGTAAACGACAATATACTAATGGATATTATCTCCTATATCTAAGGCATCAAAATAAACTTATCATTGAGTATTTTTATTTGTTTCATATGTTCAAACTTTGAAAACCATTTTGTGGGTCGATACACAAAAAAATAAATGAGTACTCAAATAGAACCCAAAGAATAAGGACCTCTCTTATCTCAATGTGATAAAAAACCATAAGATATCACTAACCTTGCCCCATAAAAACACTTGTAATGTAACCCGACACCCCATAAATCAACAAGGGAAATCCGCATGGACCACGACTTTACCGTCATACAAATAAAGGTCAAATTGTCTTACATTTTGAATCTACGCAGTTCGTAGCGCGGGAATTTCGACTTTCGTATTCAAATCACTCCAATTATCAAGAAAAGTATCTTTTTGTTATGTAAATGAGTTCTAATTAGTTTTCATAGTATTTTTACTGTATTTACTAACAAACATCGTAACATATAACGTAAGAAATGGACCAAAGTCGGTAAAAATCGGATTTATTTTTTTCGAACTTTTTCTCGAAGTATTTACACTATAACTACGGCGATGTTTTTGCAAATATTTATCAAATTAGTTGCATTTTAGCACCATACACTGTTTTATTACACATATGAGTTACTTACCTGACATAAACCCACGGATATCGGCATAAATCCAACAAAAAAAACACACAAGCACTGATGACTCACAAATGTAAACAATGGCCGCCATTGCCGCCGAGTTCGAATTTCGAAAGCAAAAATAAAAAACATATCATAGACTATACGCTTCAAAGTTACGTTCAAAAACTAGATGAAGTTTATGAGAACGGAATGTAACACTGCTTTTATACAAATATAGTCTCTAAGTCTATGTAGAAATAAAGTTTAAACTCCAATTCCCGTTTGCCCAGATCGGGCCTCCCGGTCCGCAAGAGGTTAACAAAAAATTCAAACATTTTGGGCACAAAGTGTGATTTTGTCGCTTACGAGATCTTCCTTCTCAGTTTACAGAAAGAGTTGAGAAGAATGTTATTACCGTATTGCAATAGAAATGAATAAATGTATAATAATATTTACCCTGGTCAACGAGTTCTATTTCTCGTACGACAATTAGATTAACGACACTTCAGCTGCCGCCGCGCCGGTGCGGAAAATACACCTCCCATCAGCGGGAAAGGTTTGGCACCTGTCCATTCCTATCTGGTATTAGAGCAGGGAGGAAATCGCATCTGAGTGGGGAGAATTTGGCATCTAAGCGGGGCGAGGATCTAGCATCTGAGCAGAGAAGATCTGGCATCTATACAATAAAGAGCATGGGAGCGGGGACGATCTAGCACATCTGCTGCAACAATTTGGCACCTGAGCGGTGAGGATTTGGCATTCGAGTGGAATGATTTGACACCTAGCAGGAAGGCTTTAGCTTCTGAATAAGAAATAACTGGCATCTGGTTAGGGAAGATTTCGCATCTAGACGGATCTGACTTCTGAACAGGAAAGAACGGATATCTGGCAGGAGGTATCTAGCATCTAATTCGGAATTATTTAGCATTTGGCAGAGAAGGTCTAGAATAAGGTATCATCTGAGGTAAGAAGACCAAGTATCTGATCAGAGTAAATCACTGGCTGGGATAATTAGAAACGTAGTGGTAAGGGCTTAGCACCCGAGCAGAGAGGATCTGGTACCTGGCGGTGAGGATCTGGTATTTGACCGCCGAGGATCTAGTAAATAGTGGTGAAGGTCATGTCAGCTGGACAGTGCCTAGTGTATCTGCTGTATCTGGTCTTCGAGCGTGATTTGCAGGGAGGATCTGCTACCTGACCGGCGAGGATCTAGCATCTGAACGGGAAGGATGTAGGTCCCAGGGAGACAGATTCGGCACATAACGGGGGAATCTAGTGCTTGGGAAGGAAGGATTTGGCACCTGAGGGACTGGTACCAGGCGGGGAATATAATTATATCAGTTGGACAGTAGATAGTAGACTATTGGCACGTCAAAAACCATGACACAGAAAAATTTAACAATGCATTGTAAATTATTATACCTATCTTATTTTATTTTTATATATCATAATATAGTTAAATTATTCCTTTCTTTTTTTTTTAAATTTGTTGACATGTGTAAAATTACCACCAAGGAACAAGGAAAGGCACTAGATTTTCACTACACAAGACTTCACACCTAGTGTGAGATTCAGGGTTATTTACACAATAATATTACTGTTGTACTTGCCATATTGCTCATTTTTTAATTTAGTGAGTCAGTTGTGAATCTTACCCGCTGACTTTAAGCACTACCTAATCTGCTACCTGTGCGGCGAGGATCTAGCATCTGAGCAGGAAGGATTTGGGTGCCAGGGGAACAGAACCCGCCAACTAATAAATCTAGTGCTTGGGAAGGAAGGATTTGGCGCCTGAGGGACTGGCACCAGGCGGGGAATATAAGGCAGTTGGACAGTAGATAAATACTATTGGCACATCAAATATCAAGACACAGAAAAAATTTACAATACATTGTGAATTATTACACCTATCTTATTTTTTCATAAGAGTAGTTACATTTTTCTTTTCCTTTTTATTATTCATTTTATCTTTAAACAATATTACTATTGTACTTGACATATTTCTCAGTTTTTTTTGTTTTTTTTTTATTGCTGAAAGTGGTACCTTGTGTATCTGCTGTATCTGGTCCTCGAGCGTGATGTGCGCGCGCGCCGCCCGCGTGGCCGCCTCCACGCTGGACGTGTGCCCGTCCCACGTGACCCGCTCGTCGCGCCGCCGCTCTTCTTCGCCGATCTTCTTGCCGATCGCCGTCTCCTCGTCGCCCACGCCGAAGATGTCCGTACGACGTTCCGCGAGCTACGGACGTACAAACACGACATTATAACACATATTTATACATATAACCACTAGCGGACAGTCAAGTACATATATAACGGTGAAAGAATTTTTCAAATCGGTTGAGTGATCCCTGAAATTTGCGCGTTTAAACAAAAAAAATGTGAGTCATAGCTTCCGACAGAAGTGAAAACTTATAACTCAGGATTTGATAGCTCACTTTGGAAACTACGCGGATGAAACCGGAGGGCGTGGCCGTGGCCATGGCCATCTAGAAATACGTCAGCATTTGGAATTTTTTCCAATGAGAAATGCTGACGTATTTCTAGATGGCCATGGTCCTGAGTTCACCCGAAACATTTCTTATCATTCCCGAGCGTGACGCTAGAATCAATCCACGATCTATATCGTATCTATAGACCACCAAGGTCGCTAGTAAAACATCTAGATATATTTTTTAATAATTTGAACTCCCTTCTACAGGAAACAAGTTTGGGTAACAAAAAGGTCATCTTATGTGGGGACTTTAATATAGACTTATTAAAGGGGAGTAAAACTGTCAGTTTGTTCAAAGAATTAACGACAACATATAACCTTAAGTGTATGATTAACGAGCCCACTCGACTAGTAAGTGGTACGTGCCTTGACCACATGTTGTGCAATATACGGGGATGTCAGAGCAAGGTGATTGAGCTTGCTTTGTCTGACCATACATCACAATTACTCTCCTGCCCTATTAAGCCAACGAGATTACTCACAGGATAATATGGATAAATTTAATGATTGTTTAAAATCATTGACATTTATCAGGAAAATGACCCAAATGAGGCTTTTAATAAATTTCATGATATATTTTTATTATTTTATAATTTGTGCTTTCCAATTAGTAAAGTGAAAATGACAACCAGGAAACGACCAAGGTGGCTAACCACTGGTATCCGACTATGTTGCAAGCGAAAGAGATCTTTACTCTGGGCTTACCGAAAAAATCGTAGCCGAGAAAACAAACGTAACTTCAAAGAACTGTCGCTGAGACTTAACAAAATCATTCATCTGACACAAAGATCTCTGAATGACAATTTTATCAGAAATGCTCCAAATAAGAACAAGGCAACATGGCAAATAATTAATGGTACAAAGAATATTCTACCAAGGGAAGCTATAACACTGAAAGTCAATGGTAATTACATAAAAGAACCCCTTGGAGTAGCCAGTACTTTCAATAGGTTTTTTGTAAACCATGTACCGGAACGAACTGTAAAACCAAAAACATTTACTAAATCGAGATGTACTAAATCTCTGTTTATGACGCCAACGGTACCGCAAGATATTCATAGAATCATAATGAATCTTAAAAATACAAAAAGTTCTGGATATGACGGTATAACTACACAAGTAATTAAGCACGTTTCAGGTACCATTTCCCACGTACTTAGCTACATAGTCAATGCGAGCATATCACAAGGTGTTTTTCCGGAAAGACTTAAAAAAACAATAATTAAACCTATTTTCAAAAAAGGTGACGAGCTTGATTTGAATTGTTACAGGCCGATAGCTTTAATCCCTATTTTCTCTAAAATTTTTGAAAAGACCATGTATGAAAATATTTACAGTTATTTTGAACAGAACAAATTATTCGCCTCCGAGCAATTAGGCTTCAGAAAGAAGAAAGGTATTAATTTAGCAATTTACAGTTTTATAGAAACTATTTTAACTAATTTAGATGCTAAATTACCAGTATGCGCGCTTTATATGGATCTTACTAAAGCGTTTGATTTTGTCGATCACAGTATATTATTCCTACCTGTCTATCAATCAGTCAGTATTATCAGTCTACCTGGGTCAAAAGATCCAATTAGGTAGATCCAACTTCGACAAGGAGGTCCAGCGAAGAATCCAACTCGGATGGGCAGCGTTCGGGAAACTACGGCACATCTTGGAGTCCAAAATAAGCCTCTTCATAATAATAAGAGTCGGAGTCTCTTTGCGCGACAGAATCCGTAATGAGGATATTCGCAAAAGAACTAAAGTAGCCGACGTAGCTCGAAGAGTAGCTAAGCTGAAGTGGCAATGGGCAGGCCACATCGCTCGCAGAACTGACAACCGATGGGGAAGAAAGGTTCTCGAGTGGCGACCACGAACCGGAAGACGCAGTGTTGGACGGCCTCCCACTAGATGGACAGATGACCTCACGAAGGTCGCTGGAAACCGCTGGTTGCAGGTTGCGCAGGACCGTTCGTTGTGGAAATCTTGGGGGGAGGCCTATGTCCAGCAGTGGACGTCTTACGGCTGATAATGATGATGATGAGTATATTATTAGACAAACTAGAGGCGTACGGTATTAGAGGCAATGTGCACGACCTTATGAGATCTTATTTATCAAACCGTCAACAGAGCACACAAATATGCAAAATTTGCTCCGATTCAAAACGGGAGATCACATATACGTCGAAATACGAAAAAGTTAAATATGGTGTACCACAGGGCAGCGTGTTAGGCCCGCTACTTTTCTTAATTTACATTAATGATCTGCCAAAGGTAACGAAACACCCGACTGTATTATTTGCGGATGATAGTACGGTATTATTCATTGGTACGAATATTTCATGCGTTGAAAATGAAATTAGGAAGGCTCTAGACAGTATCCTGAATTGGTTAGAAATTAATAATTTAAAAATAAATCTTAACAAAACAAAACTAAACTAATGACATTCAGGAGTAGAATTAACAAATTAGATAAACTTGATGTTATTTTTTTTTTTTTTTTTTTTTATCGCTAATAGGTCCGCGTTTGACCACCAACTCGCCTGATGGTAAGCGACGGTGTGGTCGAAGATGACGCACGTTGACCTAGAAAGTACCTATTCACTCTGACCTTGAAAAGTTCTAGATTGTATCTCTCAGGGAACAAGGAGGCCGGCAACTTATTCCATTCCAAAGCCGTACGTACGAGAAAAGTGGATTCAAACCGTTTCGTACGGATTTTAGGAATGTCCACAGTGTATCGGTGGTAGTGGGCCGACTTACGACTTGTCCTGTAGTGGAAAGGGGAAGGCAATATTAGGTCGTGCAAATCCGCTGCACACTCCAAAATGCATTCTGTAAAACACTGTCAGACTAGCCACTTTTCGACGATGTTCTAGGCTTAGCAACTTTTTAGCTACTAAGTCTCTATCACCTATTAGCCGAACAGCACGCCGTTCTACCGAGTCAAGAGCTTCGAGCTGGTACTTAGCCGAACCATCCCATAGGTGGCAGCAGTATTCCATACTCGAGCGAACTTGGGCTTGATATAAAGCAAGTAGCTGATTCGGTGTGAAATACTGCCGGACCTTACTGAGAACACCGAGTTTTTTCCAGCTAATTTGGCTTTTGACTCCAGGTAGCCACCGTAATTTAAAGTCGGGCTAAGGGTCAGTCCTAGAAGGTCCAAGTGGTCCGCCAGTTGTACAGGTGCATTTCGGAAAGTTGGAGACAGTGTGAAGGGACACTTTTTTGCGGAGAAAAGGCATGCCTGGGTTTTATTAGCGTTGAATTGCGCTCGATTCACATCACCCCATTTTACCACATCGGTGAGAATCCTGTCCATCCGCTCGACCATGTCCCTTCTCAACGCCTCAATTTCCGCCTCGCCAGTTCTTGCATTGGACGTGTAGGATTCTACAACTGTGCTGTCGTCTGCATACCCAAGGATACCAGGCTTAAGCAGATCGTTTATGTGCAGCAGGAATAAAGTTGCAGAAAGAACTGACCCCTGAGGTACACCGGCATTAATTGCCATTAAATCGGACGAGCGGCCATCAAACTACTCGTAGCGATCGTTCCCTCAGGAAGTCCGCAATCCATGTGCAAAAACTGGAAGGCAGTCCGTAAGCCGGAAGCTTAGCAATAAGTCCCTCGTGCCAAACTCTATCAAAGGCTTTAGAGATATCAAGAGACACAGCCAAAGCCTCGCCGTGTCTTTCTATAGCCTCGCCCAGTATGTGAGTGGCGTATGCTAGAAGATCCCCAGTCGACCGGTTTCGACGAAAGCCGTATTGTCGATCACTGAGGAGAGAGTTGTCTTCTAGATATGCCATGAGCTTTTTATTAAGGACACGCTCCATTACTTTGCAAAGGATGGAGGTTATCGAAATAGGACGATAATTGCTCGGATCAGCACGACTACCTTTCTTAGGAACAGGTTGAACGTTCGCAAGCTTCCAACATTTTGGAACTGTCCCCGTGCGTAGAGAGAGGCGGAACAACCGTGTCAATACAGGAGTTAGTTCAGGTGCACATTTTTTCAACACTATTGCCGGTATCCCATCAGGCCCACTTGCCTTATTCACGTCTAAACACCGCAGCGTTTTGAGCACCTCTTTCTGATTTATTCGAATTTCAGACATTGTAGTACCACAACGGGGTACTGAATGTGGTAATTCGCTTGATGTACACAGACGCGAATTTTCAGCGAAGAGATTCGCAAATATGTTTGCTTTCTCTTCTGCAGTATGAGCAAGTGATCCATCGGGTTTTAATAATGGCGGCAATGTGGGGCGACAAAAGTTAGATTCAACAACCTTGGCCAGGGACCAGAATGCTTTACTACCAGACGGGTACGTAGCCAGCTTTGCTCCTACCCGGCCAATATGGTCAAACCGAGCTCTCTTAATCGCTCTCTTGCAGGACTTAGTGGCTTGGTTATAGGCTTTCTTTTTTACGTACTCATCCGGAGACTTGTGCTTACGAGCATTAACCCAGTCTAAATAGGCTTGCCTTAACGCGATAACGCTTGCCTTTATTCCGGAAATAAAATCGAAACAATAGACGCAACGAAATTCCTAGGTTTACATCTTGATTGTAACTTAAACTGGAAAAATCAGGTCGAAAGCGTATGTTCAAGGCTAAATCAATATTCATACGCACTCCATATGTTATCAAAGAGAGCAAGTAAACCTACTTTATTATCAGCCTATAATGGAAATGTCTCGCCGCTGCTTCGATATGGTATTATATTTTGGGGCAATAGCTCAGGAAGGCATATGGTTTTCAGATCACAAAAGAAATGTGTCCGGGCTATCAGCAAACTGCGTCAAAGGCAATCGTGTAGACCTCATTTCCGCAAATTACAAATTTTAACGTTGCCTTCCTTATATATATATGAATGTGTAATGTTTGTGCGGAACAATTTGTCATTATTTGAAAATCTAAAGAGTGAGCGTCATAAACATAAAATTAGAATTCCTGTGCATAGCACAACATTATTAGGAAACAGTGCACTTTGCATGGCTCCTATGATTTACAACCACTTGCCAGAAAGTTTGTTGAGTATAAAAGAAAAATATTTATTTAAAAATAAATTAAAATACCTTCTGACAGAGAAGGCATATTATACAGTTAATGAGTTTCTGACTGATAAATTAGATTCAGATTTGTTATGATTTGTAAGCTTTTATTTATTTGTGGACATTGGAATCATAGCTAAATTAATTACTATAATGCTTTCATTGTTATTACTTTGTTATAAATAAATAAACAATTTTATGATTATGTGAATAGTTCATAATAAGGAATTTGTAGCCCTTGAATGGTGCAAATCCACAGTATCTAGTAACACGATTTTTTGAGCTTTTAATTTGGTCATTGGTATTTGGTATAATTGTTTTTTATTAATGTAAACAATAATAATGAAATTGGTAGTCCTTGAATAGGCCGTTTAGAATGGTAAATTAAGAAAAAATTTAATGTTTTTTAGCAAATTGTCATAGACAACCTGATATTTGCATGCCGTAAGGTTGATTATGGAGCTCTCAATGTAAACATATAAGATCTTATTGTAATTACCCATTTTCGCAAATAAAGAAATTTATTTATTTATTTAAAATCTGTCTGTGGTTCGCCAAAAGAAGTTTGCACCTCTTCAGAAACCTCTTCAGTTTTATAATATAGAATAGTATAGAAGTTTAGTTAAAGATGAAGAAACTTCAGGGACGAAAACTTACTACAGTAGCTTTATCCTACGAAGCGACGACATCTTACTTGTGGTAACGAAGTGTGCGTTAAAACAAATACTCTAAGTATGTGTGCGTAAAAATAAATCCCCTTGCCCACGTCTCGACCGGTACTGAAACTGTCCATGGTAACGCACACATTCACAGCGTGTTTGTGAACATCGTTAACTACAAGTAAAGCTAGCGTCGCTTTGTGAGATAAAAATAGTACTATAAATTGACTGAAATAATTTCATTTTCTCAGAAATAACAGAATCCGACTTCAATTTAAATTTAAACTCACACATTCGACTAAATTTCATTAGAAGCTACGAAAGCTACGACTAGGTATGTCATCCAGATAAATCCAGATAAATTATGGTTTATTCTTGATATTTCAAAAACCGCCACACCGATTTGAATTAAATTTAAAATGACATTTCTAAATTAACGGAGCTATCGCGTACCACACACACAGAAAAATATGTGTGCTTAGACAGGAGACCGCGGCAGGCACTTGACATTATAGCTTTTAATGGGCGCCAGTTCGCGCCGCGACAGCAACAGGAGACCGAGACACTTGTCCCGGTAGTAGTGAGTAGTGGTGTAACTGTCAGAGCGCGGGTCCAGCAGACCGATGCTAGAGGTGTACCTGTCAGAGCGCGGGTCCAGCAGACCGATGCTAGAGGTGTACCTGTCAGAGCGCGGGTCCCGAAGACCCCTGCTAGTGGTGTACCTGTTTGAGCGAGGCCTCGATGGCGGCGCCGGGCGCGAGCGCCTCGTCGCGGTCGGTGCGCTCGGCGGCGGCGCGGTCGCGCTGCTCCAGCCAGCGCGGGTCCAGCAGACCGATGCGCACGTGGTCCGCCACCTGGGGACAACACACATCACATAAATACATATCACATTAATACACACTTCAACTTCTATCTTCGGTTTTATCTTCAATAGTTTATTTATTTTTGTTTTACAAAGTATGTTATCTTTTAAATTAATGGCTTGACATACGTATTTTGTCTTGAATGTGAGTATGTTAAGTAGCGATGACAAAAAATTGGCAGTCATAGGAACTGTCTATAGAAGTGTAAACTTATAACTCCAAATTTGATAGCTTATTTTAGAAACTACGCGGGTGAACAGGAGGGCGTGACCATGAGCATGGCCAGTCCTACGGTCATGGTTTCACGAAGATTTCTTATCATTCCTGAGCGAGACGCTAGAATTCAATTCACAGGCCACGAAAAATCTATCTGTGGCGCGCCAAAAGAAGTTTTCACTTAAAAGTGGTGGATAATGGTGGTAATATGAGTATTAGTAGATTATGCTACGAGTATGTAATGTTGCGTGGTCCAGCGTGGTGTATTATGGCCTTAACTCTCTCCTTGCGAGAGAAGGCCCCGAGTCCCAGCAGTGGGAACGTTTAGTGGGCTGTTGATGTTGATGATGTTGATGTAATGTTGGTGATTACTGCTGAGGCACCATTAAAGGCTGAGGCGAAGGCAAGGACCTTAAAAGAGCCGAAGACGGTAATCATCTATACAAATGTGTATCATACGACGTTTTTCAACACACTTGTGAACAAAATAACAAAAAAAAAATCATTTCGACAGTGAAAAAGAGCTTTGAAAAATGTTTAGTTTTGGCGGGAAAAAATAATTAATTGTCATATTATCAAACTAAGTCACGGACTAAAAAAATGAGTTTTTTGTTTTGCTTTCTTTCGTTTTTAAAAACAACCAAAAGTTATATTTTAGTGAATGTTTTGTTTTATGTACTAGTTCAAATTATTTATTCAAAGACGAAGTTGCATGAAGTGAGCCAGTAATAGCTACATTAATTCATTTGTTCTATATTGCACACTGTCTTTTTTGTATCAAATTTTTTATGAGAATAAAGCAACTCAGCCAATAAAAAAACCTGTATTACTCACAAGTGAGTAATAGTAATTAAAAAATCGCAGTTTGATTATAAGTGTCATTACATGCTTGACTGCGGTGAAATTAGAGTCCATTTATGACCAAGTGTGTTGAAAAAGGTATGTATATTATATACATTACATGTATGTAGGCAAATTTCCTTTAAGCTGGTTGCCTGTAAGAGATTGCTATAAGCAATATTCGATTGGTCGCCATTTCTGGTGCTAGTTCATAAGTTTTTTTTACTGTAATATTTCTGTTTTAGTGCCAGAATAAAGAGTCTATCTGACTGGCCTCGTGGCTTAGTGGGTAGTACCTCTGCCTGCGAAGCCGAGGGTCATGGGTTCGATTTCCACCCAGTGAAAATATTTGCGTGATGAATTCAAATGTTTGCACTGTGTCTAGGAGTTTCTATGTATAATAAGTATGTATTTAAAACTATATATAAGTATTATATCAGCTATTTGGCCGCCATATTACAAGCTTTGCTTAGTTTGGGGTCAGATGGTGTTGTGTGAATTGACCACCAAAAAAAAAAAAAAAAAATGAAAAAAAAATTCGAGCTCAAAACCCAACCGCAAAAGATACGGTTGTTTGGTTTGCATTCGACGTCCTCGTTGGGAGCAGGGAGTAATGAGCGGCTACGGTACCTTGTTGGCGGGTATCTTCTCGCCGGTGATGGGCGACACGAGCCACTCCTCGGCGTGCGGCGGCGCCGGCGCGCGCGCGCGCTTCGGGTCGTACTTCTTGACCACAACGCGGTCCGGCCGCGGCGGCAGCGGGGCCTCCGGCGCGCCCGGCGCCGCGGCCGGCGGCGGCGGCGGCTCGTCTGCAACACCGACACGACAATTACGATAACGGACTGGCTCAAAAATACACCATCCTAATTAGTCCGTCAGCTAGATCATGGAAAAATATTAAATACGTATTTTTTGTTTTTTCATAATAATAAAAATCGTCAAAGATATAGACCATCAAACTTCGAGAGTGGGGGCTCGTGACGTCACTCGTGAGTAAAAATCGTACTCACAAGTGACGTCACACGAAATTTCGAAGCGCTGTATCTTCGTCATTTTTTGTTTATGAAACAAAAGAAAAAATACGTGTACAATATTTTTTGGCAATCTAACTAACGGGCTACTTAGTTTTTTTGAGGATTGTACCCTATTAGGATAACGTCATTCATTAGCTTCATACATTTCACGAATTTCGTAACAGCAATTACCTATTATTTTTACATTTTGATGTGACAACGTCTAATAAATCGATGAACGCCGGCTGCATGCACGAAAAAGTATCCCGTTTTGTTTCGTTCCTTATTATTGTGTCCCGTATTGGGAATTGATTGTCCCATTTCGCAATGTTTTGTTATAACGTTGTCAGGTTGTCACGTTAAACTATCGTCCGTAAACCGACTCTAGAGACAACCAATTTTTCACGTGACGACGTCTAATAAACCGATGAACGCCGGCTGCATGCATTATAAAAAGGGTCCCGTTACGCTTGCGTCGCGTCTATCAAGCGTCTATAATTTTTTTACTAATCTACGTACTTATGTGTTTGTCGTTGAAGGTATAGAGGTGGTGGCAGCAGTGGTTAACGAGCATCCATAGTGCTAGGCAATGTGTTCATGATACTAGTGAGGACACAGTGAGCTCAGTGTGCTGCAACGTTCTTGACATGTAGCTCACCAGTGACGAAAAGTTCGAGTCATATTCAATCCCCGAAAGGAATAACTTAGCTATGATTGTTCGATTTCAAATCTGCTCGAGCTCCGAGCCGTCTAACTCGCTCCGATTGGTTCGCGCGTGACATAAACTATGACCGGTCAAACCATCTCTAGAGTATAGTAAAGACAAGGAAAAGAGAAAATAAAGTCATCAAGTGCGAATAAGACGCAGCTAGCAGCCGGTCAACAGACCGGTCAGCGTAACTAGACCTCTTTGATTTTGGAAATCACATGAAATGAAAGCTACATATTATTTTTAAGTATGAGTGAAAAGTGATACCATTTTTCTGATAACTGGAAGTTTTGCTGTTGTTCCCACGTCATTTTATAGAACAAGATCACATTCGTATTACTACCATTAGAATTAATATGTTTGAACAGAAACAACAGATCGAATGAAGAAACAGATCGATCGAAACAAGTTGACGTTCTGGTCACAATTAATTAGTCTACGTTTGCCCGTGCGCTGATTGATATTGCTCGAAATAGTCTTAATGTAGCCAGAATTCAGAAGTAAAACGTTACAACTTCTGGGGATAGGTACTCAATGGTTCGAGTATACATCTGCGTAACTTTATCGCACCGCGGCAACTGCCGTTGAGCTAACGTGTGCGCCGCTGTCCGCAGTGCCAAGCCGGCAGCGACCACATTTTTGCACTCGCCTTGGAAAAGTCGCCGGAAACGGCCGAAACTCGAGTCGGACTGGACCGACTATCACACGTGAGTTACCCGTGACGTAATCAAAAACGATAGAAGTGAAAACTGATAACTCTTGATAGCTCATTTTGGAAACTACGCGGGTGAAACCGGAGGGCGCTGCTAGTCAGATTTTTGACGTGACAACGTCTTATAATTCGATGAAGCCGGCTGCATGCCCGCAAAACATGACGTCATTTGTAACGTTACCGTTAGTTCGTCGTCTGTGCCATGCGGACGAAGCTGAGCGCTGAGGGCGCCACCCGCCGAGTCGAGCGGTATCACTACTCGCGCTATCAGCGTACTGATTTCTTAAGACGTTGTCACGTTCAACTATCGTCAGTAAACCGACTTTACAGACAACCATTTTTTTTTTTTACTTTAGCCGCTCCATACTTCGTGGTCCGTGACCTTTGTCATTAGGGTTTCAAAGCATTGTCGTCAAAATAAGTCTTCTAAGCATGGCCATCTAGACTAGATGTGTAATGATAACTATGGTAACACGCTATCGCCATGGATGGTTACGGTCCCGAGTTCACCCGAAGACTTCTTTAATTCACGAGCGTGACGCTTGAACTCAATTCATGGCCCACAAAAAACCTGTGTGTGGTGCGCCAAAGAAGTTTTCACTTCATAAACTGACAGCATCAGCCAGACAGCAGGAGTTGAGTGTTTCCTCCTCAAGGTAGAAGAAAGCAGCCAAACAGCAAGAGCTGACTGTTTCTTTCTCGCTGTGTGTGTTGCACCAAAAGGTAAAAGAAAGCACCCAGACAACAAGCACTGAGTGTTTCTTTCTCGCTGTGTGTGGTGCTTTAGAAGTTTTCGGTTCACAAAGGCTGTAGACATCTATATAACAGCAGTTACATTCTTCATCTGAGTCCTCCTCCATGTCCTCGCACACGCGTATCGTCCGGCCGGCGGTCGCGCTCTGTGTGGGGTGCGCCAAAAGAAGGTAGAAAAGTAAAAAGGTAGACATACTGGCTGCTTTCTCAGCCGTCAGCAGGTCTCGACAGTCAGCAGGGGCTAACCGTTTCTTTCTCGCTGTGTGTTCAGAAGTTTTCCCTTCACAAAAGTTGTAGACAGCTAGGTAACAGCAGTGGTATAATACCATCGTCGTCGGAGTCCTCCTCCATGTCCTGCACGCGCGTGTCGTCCGGGCGGCGGTCGGGCGCGGCCGTGCGGTCCTCCATCTCGGCCAGCTCCTCGTCCGACTCCGACTCCGAGCTGGACTCCAGCTGCATCTCCGTGTCGGCCTCCGCCGCCGGCTCCTCGGCGCGCTCCTGGGCTAACACGCGCGCTCCCACCTCACGAAAAATAACAAGGTTAAACTTCATTTACTCACTCATTCACGACAATATTACTGGAGGGTGAAATTTTGTGCATAGATAGACAATAGTCTGAAATATAAATAAATGGCATTCATAGGAAGTGCCGATAGAAATGACAAATTATTACAAGAATTTGATAGCTTACTTTAGAAACTACGCGGGTGAAACGGGAGGTCGCCGCCATGAGCATGGCTATAATCCAGAGTTTACCCAAAGATTTCTTATCGTTCCCGAGCGTGACGTGAGAATTCAATTCTAGGCCCACGAAAAATCTGTCTGTGGCGCGCCAATAGAAGTTTTTACTTCAATAAATAGGCTAACATTTTTCCCGGGAATATAACGGGATTGTGAACTACGGGATACATAACTTACGGCTAGTCTAGTCGAGAGAACGGCGACTGTTAATTCGGTGCCCCGGGTTTGAATCCCACACGCAACACAGATTTTTGAAGTGAAAACTTCATTAGGCGCGCCTAGACAAATTTTTCGTGGGGTGTAAATTGAATTCTACCGTCACGCTTGGGTATGATAAGAAATCTTCGGGTAAACTCGGGACCTTGGCGATTGAGCATCTAGAAATGCGTCAGCCAATGGGAAATGCTGAAAGGGTGTGCCCTCGCCATCATGGCATGGCCATCTAGAAACGTGTGAGCCAATGGGAAATGCTGACGCATTTCTAGATGGCCATGCAATGATGGCGAGGCCACGCCCTCCGGTTACACCCGTGTAGTTTCCAAGGTAAAGCTATCAAATTCTGAGTTAAAATTTTCACTTCTATCGGCAGTTCCTATGACTGCCAATTTTTTCCAAGAACACCGGTAACTTTTAAACGGTGAAAGAAAACATCGTGAGCAAATCGACATGTACCTAGAATCTTTCGAAGTCATGTGGTCTGGTTGGTGGATGAACCAACCAGCACTGGGCCAGCGTGGTGGAATATGGCCTTGACTCTCTCCTTGTGACAGAAGCTCCGGAGTTCCGCATTGGGAATCTTGAGTGGGGCTGCTTATGGAAAATCCACTGCACCAGTGCTTCTGATTTTGTTCATCAGTTGCACTGGTCAAGTGAGTGAGCACCTGAACGCTGCTAGCAGTTGTACTTTTGCAATTTGAATACTACTACCATTTTTCCTTGTATTTTGAGCAAATTTGTGAGAGAAATTAAATGTAACTGATTGTATTCAAGATGTTAACTGTGGGAAATTAAATGTAACTGATTGTATTCAAGGTGTAAACTATGGGAAATTAAATGTAACTGATTGTATTCAAGGTGTAAACTGTGGGAAATTAAATGTAACTGATTGTATTCAAGGTGTAAACTGTGGGAAATTAAATGTAACTGATTGTATGCAAGGTGTAAACTGTGGCAAATTAAATGTAACTGATTGTACTCAAGGTGTAAACTGTGGGAAATTAAATGTAACTGATTGTATGCAAGGTGTAAACTGTGGGAAATTAAATGTAACTGATTGTATTAAGGTGTAAACTGTGGGAAATTAAATGTAACTGATTGTATTCAAGGTGTAAACTGTGGGAAATTAAATGTAACTAATCGTAATAAATAAAATAAAGTATTTTGTATTTTTGTATTTTGTATTTTTTGTAAAGAGCGGTAAATACCTCTAGCGGTGTAGTGGGTGGCGGGAAGTCGCCCCCCTCGCCGGCGGGGTAGTCCACGGTCTCGACGACCACGAAGTCGTGCCAGTCGATGCTCGCGTACGCCAGCCGCTCCTTCTCCTGGCGCGCCTCGTCGTGCGCGCGGCGCCGCGCCTGGTGCGCGTGCCACGCCGCGCGCGCGCCCGCCGCGTCCAGCGCGCCGCCGCGCGCCTCCGCCCCCAGCCGCGCGCACACCTCCTTCGGCGGGAGGAGCACCTGACACACACACACCACATACAGATTTTTATTAATTAAAAATTCATTTATTTCCAGAAATATACACGTAAATTACAAATTAGACAATACAAATACTGTTAACAAATTAGCTCCACAATTTTTTCCGGTGGGTTACTCCGGTCCCAAACTAGGCTGCGCCTGTATTTTGGGCACCCAGAGAGTGCAACGGTGTGTGTGTGTGAGTGTGTGTGTGTGTGTGTGTGTGTGTGTATGTGTGTGTGTGAGGGTGTGTACGAGTGTATGTTTATGTACAAATAAAAGAGGAACCTGTTAGGTGTGTGGCATAAGAATATTTATCGTTAAAAAGGTGCTGTGAAAGGGAAAATTACTTTGAGTAACATCTCTGTATGCAGTATAAGTTTCTCGGTTTGCTCACCAGATAATGTGCTCAGTCACTGTAGTAGTTTTGATTTACACTGAGAGAAAGAGCACTCACCGATTTCGATGATTCTACAGACAGAATTTTACGTATAAATAAGGACGTATGGGGGTAACCGGGCGGCAAATACAATGTTAATTCTAGGAAGAGGAATGTCTCGCGGGCGACTCTGTCTGCTTGGTTTGACGGTAAAAGATAAGCCGTGGCACTTGGCTACAGCCCTCATGACAAACAGCTGGCGAACTCTCAGACGAGCTGGGCATGTGCCTGATGGTAAGCAACATGCCTGCCACATAACAGAATAGTGACACGCAGCTATTGGAACATGAAGAGTACAAATGATTACCTAGCACTGCACTATGCTTGTCACCCAGAGATCTAAGATGTTATATCTCTAAGCCTTGCAATTCCTCTGGAAACATTGCACATTGTCACACATGACCCCCTCGCTCCCTATCGTAAACGTTATATTAAAAATCAAAAATCGTGGGGCACTACTAGGAAAGTCTTTTTCACTCGATTTATTGTATTTCTACTGGTAACCCCCCCCCCCCCCCCCCCCCCCCCCCCCAACATGAGCCTGCGTACTGGTTACCCCTTAAAAATTCGAGGCTGGGACCACGTCTGCGTCTCAAACAACTCTAGATGGCGATAAAAGGCGATAATGTTTTGTTTCCGAGACGCTTCATTCATTTACATTTGCTACACATTGTTGTCTTTTGGCCAAATATTTGTACACAAACAAATGCAATCTTTGTAGAGGTACATGAATTTAATTTTTGGAAGCTTGGGCGTCGCACAAAGTACAAAAGTAGTCATTTTAAATAAATGAGTGATTTTGTAAAAACTTGAAATCACACCTTGGTGTACTGCTCGAGCAGCCTGGTGAAGTACTGGAACAGCGAGTGCTGCGGCCGCAGGAAGTCGAACTGATGGTTCCGCTCCTCCTTCTTCATCAGATCAGTGAGGAACTGGCGCCCGTTGCGGGCCACGAACTGAGCCGTCAGCTTCACGATGTCTGGATTGAAATGGAACGATATTAATCAAACAAATTTAAAGCAAAAAATATTTGTGAGATATCATGTTGCGACGGTCATAAGACCTTGTAAAAGAGTATATAATACTCATCATTTACTTAGGTAACGGCTGGTCTAGACGGGAAAACGGCGACTGCCGATCCGTAGCCCCTGGGTTTAAATCCCACGCGTACCACTGTCTTTTCGAAGTCATGTGCGAAACGCCGCTAACTTAAAACTGGATATCCAACAGGCCTTTGACCGGGTCTGGCATTAGGGTCTCTTGTACAAGATAAGAAGTTACCTCCCACATAGCTACTTTCTGCTTCTTCAGTCTTACTTGTCAGAACGACTGTTCCCAAGTCAAGGAGCATGAAACTACCTCCAAGCTATATGAAATTAAGGTGGAGTACCCCAAGGTTCTGTGCTGGAAGGAACGTCTAACTATGGCTACATTTGCAGACGACACTGCAATCCTTGCAAGCAACAAAAATCCTGAGATGGCCACGAATTGCCTACAGAAAGGGTTGGATAAAGTATCAGACTGGCTGCAGAAATGGCAAAGCAAAGCCAGTGCATCCAAATCTGTACAAGTTACCTACACACTACGTAAGGGAAACTGGCCCCCAGTATACTTGGAAGGGAACATGCTTCCTCACAGGGAAAGTGTGAAATATTTAGGCCTGCATCTCGATCGCCGTCTGACCTGGAACCATCACATAAAAAGAAAAGGGAAGAGCATAATTTTCGATACAAGAATCTTTACTGCATTCTCGGAAGAAACAGTGTACTCTCCACTGACAACAAATTACTGATATATAAAACCATCTTAAAGCCAGTCTGGATGTATTGGCATACAGCTGTGGGGTAGTGCCAGCAACTCTAAGCATTAGTATGTTGCAAAGAATGCAGAATATAATTGCGCACCATATGCAATGTAATGGTTCATTCGAAACACAGAAATCCATGAATATGCAAATAAGAGACGTACTTCTTAGCATTCCATGGATTCACCGTGCGGGTGCCGGGTCCATCGTGTGGCAGAGAGAGAAATATCGAATAGACCCCAAGACTTGTGACTCGGGTAGTAGGTTTAAAAGGGGCCCCTTATATTGACGTACGTCAACACTCACCTTCACTACTCGTATTTCTCTCCCTGCCCAGCCAAATCCGATATGATCCTACTAGTGCAGCTTTAGATACTCGTTCCAGTATAGAACTTACTGCACTTCTGGACAATCCAAGGTCTTTAAGCAGGTTATAGAGAGATTTTGCTGGTATACCTCTCGCTCCTACTTCTACAGCGTATAAATTAACTACATAGCCATTTTTTGTTAATTCATTTTGAAGGTCGTAATACTTATTTTGTTTCATCGCGTGGTCTTTAGGTATATTAGTTTCCCACGGTACGGTAAGTTCTACCAGGACTATGCGTTTCGTAGCCCTAGAAAAAAGGAAAATGTCCGGTCTGGATGACGAAACACCCACATCCTCTGGGATTTTGTAGTGCTTTTCATACGTGTCCATTAAAATAGTCCAATCAGGAGCTGAACCCAGGATTGAGTAAGGCTTGTTCTTGGAGTTTGAAGTTGAGCCCTCTTTTACAAAGTTAATTTGTCTTTTGTTTATCGTCAATCCCTTTTGGGCTCTAGCTACCGAAAGGCTTACGGCTTCACATATGATTTCAAGTACTCTGTCATGGCGCTGTGAGTAATGACCCCTATTAAGGAGCACCTTGCATCCCACCAATATGTGCCTTGCTGTACATATCGCCTCACCACAAGTATAGCAACATTTTTCAGAGGCTTTTCCCCACCTTACCAAGTTACTCTGGTCAGGGAGGGTCATTTGGAAAGCGTTCAAATAAAATTTTAATAAGGCAGGAGACCAGTCATATAGCAAGGTGCGCCACTTCAGAGCTAATGGGATACAAAACTCACCTATGGTTAACCACTCACTTTGCATTTCTAAATTCATAGCGTGCACTTTGTAACTATCATTTTCGTCTTGTTGTAGAAAGGTTTTTACCATGTCTCGGTCTTCCCTTTTCTTACTCGCACCCAACCCAGCTGTATTTACTTGCGCACCTGCCATAAATTGTTTGTGGAATTGAAGTCTAGATTCAAGGTCCGAAGCACTTTTGTCTTTTGGGAGAGATGCAATTAATTCGTCTTTCGACTTTCCCAAAACATGCGTTTTTGTAACTCTTAGGTGTTTGTAGAGTTCGGATGGTTTTTTTAGTTTCAGCCCAAAACTATTGTTGCCCACAGTGGCGGAAGAAGTACGAGCCAGTTCACAAAACTATGGAAAAAGGCTATTGTTGCACCCAAACCCACTTGCGACTGCCTTGCTGACGTTGCCATAGACTAAGCTACTTAAAAGATTTTGGACTTGACTCTTTCATTACGAGAGAAGGTCCCGAGTCCCAGCAGTGGCAACATTTAGTGGGCTGCTTATAGACGAACAACGGTTTCCTTAAAACCTACTAATATGATAAGGTTTGAGTGAAGGATGTTTATTGTTTAATCGCGTCAGACGTCAGAACGGATCTGCTTGAGAAATTTCGAGTTTCAAGTTTCAATATTCTGGAATAGCATATGGCCACTGCCGAGCATGTTTTTTTTTATTTAATGAGATTTGTTTACTTCAACTTAACACGGGCACGGCCCCGGATATGCTACTTTTCACTGGGATAAAATAATGGGAACCAGAACTTTTTTTTCCTTTTATAAGTTTACACTTGACCCCCTGATGTTTAGCGACGATGCGGTCTACAATGGAGCGTGTTTACCTAGAAGAAACCGATTCACTCTCGATTTGAAGACACAAAGATTAATACCGTAAAACTACGCCGGTAAGAGAGTTACTATCTAATTGATTCATAGTAATACCAAGTTCGAGAGCGGAGATGGAGGGCGGATCGGCGACGAATTCGAAGTCCGGCGGCGGGTCGCGCGGCGGCGGGGGCTCCAGGGGCGCCGCCGCCTTCAGCAGCTCTTGTTGACGCGCCGCCGTGGCCGGGGCCAGCGCGCCGCGCGACAGCGGCGCCGCCACCACGGGGAGCTCCGGGCCTGCGCCATAAGAAAGGTTAAATGAGCCACGCACAACAGAACAATAGGCATGGTGACTAAAATAAATGAATTAGTCCGTCAGATTATTAAAAATATTGGCAATCATAGGAACTGCCGATAGAAGTGAAAACTTATAACTCAGAATTTGATAGCTCACTGCACTATGCGGGTGAAACAGCAGGGCATGCCCATGACCATTGGTCATCTAGAAATGCGTCAGCAATTCTAGATTGCCATGGTCCCTAGTTCACCTGAAAATTTCTTGTCATTACCGAGCGTGGCGCTAGAACTCAATTCACAGCCCACGCTACATTATATTTTTATGTAGACTTGAAGTCATAACCCCCCACTCCGGACGTTTGGTGATCCATATGTTTTCCGATTGTTAATAATTTGAACAAACAAAAAAGTTTCCCATATTTAAATTAGAATGGTATGTTTTTAATACAGTCATCATCCCAATTAAGAAGCTAAATGTGGAAAAGATAAACTATCACTGCTATGTTGTAGCAAATGTGTTGTACTTAAACTGATACTCTCAAAACTAAAATAAATTATGTTGTATTTTATTTAAATGTGAAATCTCAGTAAAAGTAAAACCAAAAATCTGCACATAAGATCTTATACATAATTTTTTAACCTTTGACTCAAAAGCATAAAAAATTTAGATTGCATTAGATTGAGAGAAAAATATAAATTTGTTTTTTTTTTAATAGCAGAGGCTCATCTTGGCTTATATTAGACCCCTGATATCAGATACTCTATGCTTACATTTATATGTAAATGTAACACAGTTATACAGAATATAGTTAACAGTATCTAATGTTTTAAAATATTTTTTAAGCTTCAAGGTGACGTGACTATAATATATATATATATATATATATATAATTAAACTGTACTAGTGTTTACAAGTCTCATACATTGCCAATAAAAACAATGCTCTTATAAATTGAAATGGTTACATTACGTTTCAAACTCACCTTTACCCTCTCTGATTTCCTTGACCTTATGCTGATAGTAAGCATGGTACGGGTCTCCCATGTTGAGGAAATTGAACTTGGGGTTACCCAATTCATTTTGTCGAATACGGGCTTCAAACTCTGGACCATTACGAGCCACGAAACTTGCCGTCTTGTCCACAATATCTGATGAATATGGTTAAAGAAACTTTTCATAGTTTATGATTTGCTTCTGAAAATCACAATTTTAATGAATAGTATAAAATATAAATTAAAGTATCATTAGTCATAGAATAAATCGGTTTGAAGGGCCATGTTTCCAGAGAAATTACAGGGATTAGAAGTATAACATCTTAGATCTCTGGGTGACGAGTGCAGTTCAGTGCTAGGTAATGATTTGTACTCTTCATGTTCCAATAACTGCGTGTCACTGTGCTGTTATGTGGCAGGCATTTTGCTTACCACCAGTCACATGTCCAGCTCGTCTCGTCACTCTTTATTTAAAAAAAAAATATAATATATGTTTGACGGAGAATGGGGTCACCTGGCACAATATAATGCTGTACTGATTATTAGCATTCGATTTTATCAGTGTAGTTCCCATTCCCGTTATTTTGCGAGAGAAAAGTATGTAGCTTATATGCTATTCCAGATTTAATGATAGTATTCCAAATTTCAACCTGATCCGTTTAGCTGTTCTGACGTGATTAAACATTGTTGTTTTATCACGTCATCATCATACAAACTTTCACATTTATAACATAGTAGGATAAAGCTTATTCTTCCAAGAACGAAATGATAGCTATTTATGTGATATTACTTGTATGTCCGTTTTCCCTGTCCATCTTATGATGAACAAAGACAAAAGTCCCAGATGATTAAGAGTAGGTCGGAACTCTTCACAGCTTTTCGACTAGAATTATCATCGATATAAACCAATGGATATTTCCTAAGCACCTTGAAATTGGTAATAAACTGTGTCTCTGTGTGTATCGTAAGTGGTTTAACAATCAATCTACTTGACCTTAGAATCACTAGCGGTAAGATATACTGTGGTTCTACTTAGTTTGGTTGTTGACAATGAATAGTGATGGGTAAAAACCGCTTCCTGCAACCGACTAGAACGGAAAGAGTGTGCTCACTCTTCCCAATCATTAACATGATTCCGTGCGCTTGAAGTTTAGAAGGGCAAATCTAGTGGTTTATATCGATGAAAATTATCTTCAAAGACGAATGAAGTGTTTAGAGTATAGGTCGTAAAAGGTGTCTTTATACGTGATTCGTCTAAAGAATGTAATAAAGATATGACATAATTTCTGTAAAGGATACTCCTAACTTCAGGCGGTGGATAGATGATGCCGATGATGGGAGCTGGCGGCGGCTGCGGCTCCTCCGGCGGCCCGTCGAGCCCCTGCCCCGGTGGGGCCATCACGTCGATTGAAGGCATTATAGCCTTATTATCACTAGTAACTAATTATTATTGATAATACGAAATTCGTATTACGAATTTTCTAACCACAAAAACAACAGCGAGAGCGACACAACATTGACAACAATCGCACTTTCTTTACCACAGAATAAAAATAATGTGCTGCCATTTGCAACTTACAAAATTACAATTTACTTTGCCGAGGAAAATATTGTGATTAGAGAAATTTAGGGTTTTATTTAAATACTTAGGTATAATTATTCATTTGTTTGTACGTTGCTCAAACACAGTGATAAAGACTAATGTACTCGTAATTTAAAAAAAATTGACAGTCGTAGGAACTGCCGATAGAAGTGAAAACTTTTAACTGAGAATTTGATAGCTTACTTTGGAAACTACGGGTGAAACCGGAGAGCGTGGCCAATTGGCAATTGGTCATGAGCATGGCTATCTAGAAAATAATGCTGACACATTTCTAGAAGGCCAATGGCCGTGGTCCTGAATTTACCCGAAGATTTCTTATCATTCCCGAGCGTGACGTTAGAATTCAATTCACAGCCCACGAAAAATCTGTCTGTGGCGTCCCAAAAGAAGTTTTCAAATCAATAAATAAAAATAAAAACGATTACATATTATAAATTGAATATAGTTAACACAGCGACACGACATAACAGATGCGGCTGAAGGAGTATAAATATACATATAACATACATAATGGTACACGGCCAAGAATACATTTAAAAAACCAAAAGACATGTGTGTGGTATGTGGTACGACAACTAAGTTATAAATTCAATAAAAATCTATCTCTATACTCTATACTAATATATAAAACTGAAGAAGTATTCTGTTTGAACGCTCTAATCTCAGGAACTACATATTTACCGACTTCAAAAATTCAGACAGACGAAAAAAAAATTTTGACAGACTTCAAAACTTCTTTTACCTTTGGATACACACGTGACCCCTAAGTGCTGTAGGCGCGTATAGGCTATCACAGAGACCCTCAGCGGTCCCGAGGTAAGCCGAACGTGACGCTTGAGTTCAAGTCGCACCCCTCGGAAAATAGGGTACCGGACTGGGTCAAAAATACACCATCCTAATTAGTCCGTCAGCTAGATCATGGAAAAATATTGGACACGTATTTTTTGTTTTTTCATAATCAGGGCCGTCTTTACCAGGGGGTGCAAGGGGTGCGGTGCACCCGGGCGCGGAGCGCCCGGGGGCGGCTTTTGAGCGCAGAATTTTTGAATATTTCATTGAACTTAACGCTATTGCACATTTTTATATACTTGTTTCTTAGGACAAATATGTATGCGCAAGCAAAAAAAATAGTCATTAGCAATTATTATTTTTTACTTTTATTATACGCTTTCGGCACTTGTCATACCGCATTACTACGCTACACAAATAACAATTTTATGTAACACAACACCCGCGCAGCAAAATCTATAATCCAAAGAGAGTGTATGTATGAATGTACTTTTGACATTTGACACGTCGCCACCCGGTCGCCCGCTCTTGAAGCAAAATGATCTCTTAGGCAATAGAGTGTAAGTTCATTTGAAAAGGGCGCGCGGCGCGGTATCTGTGCTTTTGTAATAGGCGAGTAACTGCGCCCTTTGACATTGCCGCCCGGTCGCCCGCACTTGAAGCAAAATGATCTCTAAGTCAATAGAGTGTAAATTCATTTGAAATGGGCGCGCGGCGCGGCACCTGTTCGTCTGTTGCGTCCTTTTGCATAGCCGTCCGGGCACTCGCACTTAAAGAGAAATGATATCTAAATCACTATAATTAGGTGTACAATATTTTTTCCCAATGCATCAACAAGTCCTTTTCCCACTGATATTTTAAGCTATATATTTTATATTCTAATAATTTAATTTCCTCATTTTCTAATATCTCAACAGCTCTCCGTATATTATGTAAGTATATTTAACACTGCCTGTTACAGTAGCAGAAGGTGAAAGATTCTTTTCCAAATTAAAACTAAAAAAATATATCTTCGTTCAACTATGACCCAAGACAGACTGACAAACTTAGCCATTGTAAGTAAAGAATCCAAAATTGATATAATATCCGGTTTACGTTATTCCAGTCCAGCGATCGAAACTAGCGCTGGATTGCTTACTGGAAAAATGGAAACCGGCACTGGAAAGCATCAATCCAGTGCTTTCCAGTGCCGGTTTATATTATACCCGGCATACATTATTCGGGCCGGAATTAGGGGAGGGCAAACGGGGCATTCGCCCCGGAGTCTCCACAACAGACATTTCAGAAAAAAAAGGTAGTCCGGGTTTTTGCTTGATAAATCTTAACCTAGGGGGGGGGGTGTTCTGCCCCGGGGCCACCACACGTCTAAATCCAGGGCCCTGGTTGTGCGTAGCAGTGTAAACAAAACGAGGGCGCAGGCTGAGTCCCGCACCCCGGCGCAGAATAGACTTAAGACGGCTCTGGTCATAATATTAAAAATCGTCAAAGATATAGACCATCAAACTTCGAGAGTGGTGGGTCGCGACGTCACTCGTGAGTAAAAATCGTACTCACAAGTGACGTCACACGAAACTTCGAAGCGCTGTATCTTCGTCATTTTTTGTTTGTGAAACAAAAGAAAAAATACGTGTACAATATTTTTTGGCAATCTAACTAACGGGCCACTTAGTTTTTTTGAGGATTGTAGCCTATTCTGTGCGTGGTGTGCCAAAAGAAGTTTTCACTAAAAAATAGTTAGGTGAAGGTGAACTGTTAAGGACATGAGTTTTGCTTAATATCAGTGGTCTTGCTCAATAAGTGACTATTGATTCAAATTGTAAGACTAATAATTTTGATGTTATTTTCTAACCTAATTCATTGCTATAATTTATTCCGTGCATATGTTTTCGACAATAACAGACTTTTATATAAATTTGAAGTAAATGAAAAATTAGTAATAATGTTGACAAAAGCTGATGATGATGACGTTTCATTAAACATTCATAATCATTAATTATAGTCTAGGCGCGACCACGCTAACGGCCCTGGTCATTCTCCTTACAATTTGGGGAATCGATTTATTTGATTGTTGGCAGCACTGGTCGATTGTTGATTGTTGGCCGACTGAAGGACTCTGTATACATGGTCATGAATAAATATTATTAAAAAAAAAATTGGCAGTAATAGGAACTGCCGATAGAAGTGAAAACTCAGAATTTTATAGCTTACCTTGGAAACTACACGGGTGTAACCGGAGGGCGTGGCCTAGCCATCATGGCATGGCCATCTAGTAATGCGTCAGCGTTTCCCATTGGCTGACGCATTTCTAGATGGCCATGCCATGATGGTCTATCCACGCCCTTTCAGCATTTCCCATTGGCTGACTTACTTCTAGATGGCCAATAGCCATGGTCCCGAGTTTACCCGAAGCTTTCTTATCATACCCGAGCGTGACGAATGGATTCAATTCACAGCCCACGAAAAATCTGTCTAGGCGCGCCTAAAGAAGTTTTCACTTCAAAAAGATGATTGTTGGTATTTTTCCGGCACGAAGGACGAGTATCCATGACCAAGAAAAACAAAAAAAAAGTTTCATGAAATAAGTTTCAAGCACAGACTAGGTAGAGAGATACTCTGTTTCAAGCTATGGCATGGCCAACTGAGCCTGGCGAATTTTATCTTTTAGAAATGCCAATGAGGAAGTATCTAAAAATAATTACATAGATTTAAAGATAATATATAAATATCGGGAATTTGTCAATAAAACAAAAAATACAAATTATTCATCTAAATTTATTTTATCGCCTTCAAAGTAGACCCCATCGCTTGCAATACAACATCTCAAACGCTTCACCCAGTCTTCCATACATTTTTCATAGGCTATTTGCAGTATGGCCTTTAGCTCATTCAGCGAATTTTCTTTTATGGTGTAGAAGACCGGAGTGTATCTTTTAAAATTTCTAATCATCATTTGCTCTAAGCAATAAGGCCGCCATTTGTGGTACTAGTTCGTAAGTGTTTTACTGTAATATTTCTGTTTTTGTGTCACAATAAAGAGTTATCTATCTATCTATCTATCTATCATCCTGGTTTTACGGCACCAAGATGTACCAAAACCGGAGAGCTACCAACAGATTTGTAAGCTGAAGGCTTATGAAATGAACTAAAGTAAATAAGAAGTAACAAGAACAAGTAACCGCCTAAGTATAAAGTATTATATGTATTGTATGTATGTATAAAGTATCATTGAGATATTGTATCGTATGTTGGTCTAGGATAATAAACTAAGATTAAAGAAGTTAAAACTGTAAACTGTGTGAAATCAATTAAGTTACAAAAGTACTTACCCTGTTGTAGAATTAGAATTACCTTGTAGAAATTTGAATTGGCCATGTGAACGTCTAGTGGTAATATAGGACTCTACATTGTGTATCGAGATAACCCAAGCAAGGAATTTCTGTCAATCTAAGTAAGTACCTATAAGCCTAACAGAAGCAAAATCTTGAATATTAATTTGAACTTATGTTCTACATTACTCAGTCTCCTAAATAAAGCTCTACAACAAAACATTAGGTAGGTATTAGAACTTATTACTCAGAATATCGTTAAAGTTGTAGTTATCTCTCATCAGTTTGTTTAGAGACAATTTCTGTTAATCTATAACCCAAATCAACTCCCTTGTTATCAAGCCTTCTAACCAAGATAAATATATTATGGATATCCTACAGTAAAATCAGATTAGTTCTCAAGTAATAATATAGATGGCGTTAAATTAAAACATGTATCCATTCGAGTTACTTTCTCTGCCCAAACCATGGAAATTAATAATACCAGCGTAGACAATAATTCACCAGACTTAGATAAAAGTTATTTCCTATAAAAATGTAATATTGAGGTAAAATATTCAAGTATATTTTTGAGAAAGTGACTTGTATGAACACTAGCTTTAATTATAAGTTCTATAGGATCAGAATAATAGTTATAACTAACAGCGTGCAAAATTATGAATCCTAATTAAATACTTTTCTATTTAAGGAATATTATGAGCATAGTGCTGAATGTATTTGTGCTGTTAATTAGAACTTTGTCTATCTACTTGTGTTTGTTCTAAGATAGTAAAGGAAATAATAATTGAGATTTTTTTAATCATTTATTTATGTAAACTTTGTTATAGTTGTTTATTTGTTTTGGTAAGATATTTGTTCTGTTAATTTATGTGTTTGTTTTGTCCCTACAGAAGGACCTCGAAAGAGTGTACACTTCTAAATTCAAAGGTTTATTTTTAGTTTTTTTTTTATATTGTTTGCCCCTACAGAAGGACCTCACGAGAGTATTCACTTCCGAATTAAAGACTCGACCACCCTTCTAAGCTAGACAACCAGAAAGAAGGGCAATAAAACTGGTGCCATCAAACGCGTAATGAAGCACGGGCTTTTTTGTATGTACAAATTATACAAATCAAGAACGCAATTACGACTGATTCAACTCAATTATACAAAGCAAGAACACAAGTATAACCGATTCAACTCAACTCCAATTCTTTAAACTCTTAGAAGTATAATTTTAAAGATAATTCTTAGGGTTTAGGATATAAATCATTACTAGTAGTATTTTTAATTGTACTATAAGCTTCAGTTAAAAGTCATATACCAGTTCAACCCCTCTGCTAGTAAAGGTTTCACCAATGGACACGGCACTGCTTGGTCCGACTGTTTCCAAATCTTACAGAACAATGATCTCTCTATATTGGAGATAAAATGTCTGATAAGTTAAGAAACCAGAAGAATTATACAGTTGTAAAACTCAATGTAGTCTTTCAGTTTGTAAGAATTGGTATTAAGCTGATTATGGAACAACATAATCCTTCAGCTCAAACATTCAATTTGTATACAAAGGGTCTCGTGACTTTAGCCAAATTATTCTTGTAGAAATTTACTTTCCATCAGTTGATCGGTGGAATTCAAATTTACATATTGATCAACATATTTGTCAATAGAAATCAATCAAGCAAAATAATAATAATCTTCATCGACGTTTAACATCATTGGATATCATGTTATATCTACATGATATTTTAAAACAGTTCCTAAGTTAATATTTCTTCTCGTCAGATATACGGCACAAAATTATTACATTATATAGTAAATGTCAAGTAAGCGATTGTAATAAAATCATGAAACACAGTAAACAAAGGGGTTTGGGTAAAGCTGGCGTCGTTTTTTTTTAGCGGCCAGAGATCTGTTATCACTTTCTTGTAACAGTAAAATACCCTGATGCTATCTGTGCAATCGGATTTGCTCTAAGTAATATCGGAGCTGAGTTATGGCCTGTCAAAGTTATTTATTTTTTGGATTTTTTGTATGGACAAGTGGCGTCGTTTTTTCATTTTAGCGGCCATCGATCCGTTATAACTTTCTTGTAACAATAAAATACCCTGATGCTATCCGTGCAATCAGATTTGCTGTAAGTAATATCGGAGCTGAGTTATGGCCTTTCAAAGTTTTTTTTTTTGGTATTTTTAAATATATTTTATTTATATATGGGCGCCATTTCCGTTAGCGGCCCAAAATCTGTTGTCACTTTTTTTAAACACTAGCTTACGACAATTGTATTCGTTTAATCAGATTCGCTGTAAGTCATATCGGAGCTGAGTTATGGCCTTTTAAAGTGTTTTTTGGGTTTTTCTTAAATGGACTAGTGGCGCCATTTCCTATAGCGGCCAAACATCCGCAAGCACTTTTATGAAACATGATTTTTACCTAAAGGTACCTGTGTAATCAGATTTGCTGCAAACTATATCGGAGCTGAGTTATTGCCCCTCAAAGTTTTTTTTTTTGGTTTTCTTTGTATGGACTAGTGGCGCCATTTCCTATAGCGGTCAAACATCCGATAGCACTTTTATGATACATTATTTTTACCTTAAGGTACCTGTGCAATCAGATTTGCTGCAAACTATATCGGAGCTGAGTTATGGCCCCTCAAAGTTTTTTTTTTGGTTTTCTTTGTATGTACTAGTGGCGCCATTTCCTATAGCAGCCAAACATCCGCGAGCACTTTTATAAACATTATTTTTACCTTAGGGTACCTGTGTAATCAGATTTGCTGCAAACTATATCGGAGCTGAGTTATGGCCCCTCAAAGTTTTTTTTTTGTTTTCTTTATATGTACTAGTGGCGCCATTTCCTATAGCGGCCAAACATCCGCGAGCACTTTTATGAAACATTATTTTTACCTTAGGGTACCTGAGTAATCAGATTTGCTGCAAACTATATCGGAGCTGAGTTATGGCCCCTCAAAGTTTATTTTTTGGTTTTCTTTGTATGTACTAGTGGCGCCATTTCCTATAGCGGCTAAACATCCGCGAGCACTTTTATGAAACATTATTTTTACCTTAAGGTACCCGTGTAATCAGATTTGCTGCAAACTATATCGGAGCTGAGTTATGGCCCCTCAAAGTTTTTTTTTTGGTTTTCTTTGTATGTACTAGTGGCGCCATTTCCTATAGCGGCCAAACATCCGTGAGCACTTTGAGAGATCACTCAAAAGTCGCCGGAGACCCAGCCATCCTCTGACCCTGGACAAGTCTTCGTGCTAATATTATTCTAAATCTGGGGAAAACAAATATCTTAAATATCTCAGTATAAATATTATAAATATATTTATCTATTCAAAAAGTAACTAGTTATTTATTGTTAATTTTTCTTAAAGGAACGTGATGAGAATTACTCCGTTCTTGTGCCCTACGCCCCTCTACTACCCGCTTGCTACACCGCCTGCTCTTCGCGTTTACAATTTTGGCGGGAAAACGGGTGTCAGGTTACAAAACCGCGGTGTTTGTGCTTCGACATATGAAGTGCCGCCCTACTTGTATCCGTTTGAGCCCATTTATTCTCAAGAGCGTTTCAAGACGCTTCTAGCGGTATCGTTTGTTTATAATTAATGTACTTAAAATGTAAACTAACATTTTTGACACTTGAGATTTTTTTTTGCGATTTCTCAAGTAGTCGATCAGCTATTACATTAATAATTTATGAAGGAGACAGTAGTTTTATGGCTTAAATGTGTTGTATACGAAACAACAAACTCGAAAAACCAAAAAAAAAAAACTGCATTCGATAGCACAAATATATTTTTTTAAATTTTTTCAATACTTCGGGACCATTTTCCCGCCAAAATTTTTAATTTTAGTTTTTTTTTAATTTTACGATTTTTCTATGTAAATGAACTCTAATTTTAATGTGAAATATATCAAAATAAAGACTAGTTCAAGTAGACGCCATTAAACACAAATTTATCGGTATACCTTTCCAAATAAAATCACGAAAAATTTTATTCGCCACCAAAAACCCGTCCGCAAAGTTAAGTTTGTATGTTTTCGTCATCATCAAGTTTTTGGGTACTACGAGTATATTACAAACACACCGGTGTAGCAAGCGGCTACTGTTGACGCGAGCACGCCTGTTGTTCCGTTACAATGGCTTCTATCGACTTAAAACGTTTTCCTCGAAGTGGTAATTTTAACTTGGGAAATAAAAAAAAGTCAGACGGAGCCATATCAGGTGAATACGGTGCTTGGTTTCTTTAATAAACTTTTGTTGAATTTTTCGCTGAAAACTCTTTCACTATAATGGCTGTGTGTGTGATGGTGCATTATCATGGTGCAGCATCCATGAGTTGTGTTGCCACAAATCTGGACGTTTTCAGCGGATACTCTCACGCAAATGCTTCATGACGCCTAAATAATGTTCTTTATTCACTGTTTCTCCCTCTGGAAGGAATTCGGAGTGAACCACACCACGGTAGTCAAAAAAAACTGTCAGCATCACCTTGATTTTGGAGCGATTTTGCCGCGGTTTTTTGGGTTTCGGATCGTGTTCGAGATTCGAGACGGCATTCTGAAGACTGTTAGCTTGTTTGCATGTCGTACTCATAAACCCATGTCTCGTCGCCAGTTATTATACGTTTCATAAAGGTCGGATCCGTAGAAGCTCGGGAAACCATGTCTTCAGCGACAAGCTTTCGCTGCGCTTTTTGAACAAAATTGAGCTCTTTTGGAAATAGTCGAGCGGCGACGCGTTTTATGCCTAAAATGTCAATGAGAATGTTGTGGACGGACTTAAAAGATATGTTCACCTCGCTAGCCAACTCTCTCAGACTCATACGTCGATTTTCGAGCACTAGCTTCTTGATTCTGTCGATGTTTCCTTTGGTCGTAGCGGTTGAAGGCAAGTCTACTACTACTTCTCGGCCTTCTTTAAAAGCCATACCATTCATAAGCCCTTGTTTTCGATATACACGATTCGCCGTAGGTATTTCGCAACATTTTTAGTGATTCACCACATGAAATATCATTCGAAACACAAAATTTAAGGCACACTCTTTGTTCAACAATATTTTCCATTGTAAAAATCGCCGCGAACTCAAAACTATGACCAACAAAAAGTGTAGTTTAAAACAAATTAAATGACAGATCCCGCTCAAACTTTGCGCGCTAAATCAGTACAGTGCTACCAACATGCAGTAAAAAAAATCGGTTGTCTGTAAAGTTACTGACGATAGTTGAACGTGACAACTTCAACTTCAAACCTTAAATGGAAAGCCTCAGAGCGAGGTAACGCCGCATGACGTCATGTTTTTTCGTACGTGCAGCCGGCTTCATCGAATTATAAGACGTTGTCACGTCAAAAATCGGTTGTCTGTAAAGTTACTGACGATAGTTGAACGTGACAACTTCAACTCCAAGCCTTAAATGGAACGCCTCAGAGCGGTGTAACGCCGCATGACGTCATGTTTTTTCGTGCGTGCAGCCGGCTTCATCGAAGTATAAGACGTTGTCACGTCAAAAATTAGAACGACCTCTTTTATACGGGTCTTTTTATTGACATATTCCCGATACTTTTTACACAGAGTAGTAAATAAATTATACATACTGAAAAAAATACTGAAATATATCAATAAATGACGAATCTGTGAACATTTTAAATTTACTAACTAAAAACCAAAAGCCCCGCGGTGCGTTCGCCGTGTGACGTCACGAGTTACGACGTTGTCGCGCTGTAGGTTAGAAAGGACGCTATAGAATCTGTGTAGCGATTCTAAATGCGATTCCGAATGGTTCGGAATCGGAATGACAATCCCTGTCTCTGTCATGCTAAACAGATAAGACAAAGACCGAGAGATGAGATTCCGTGGCGGATGCAACCGTATGGATTTAGAATCGCTACCCTGATATTGCGGCAGAGAAACTAGAATTTCGTGCTAATACTATCTCGAATGTGGTGATGTGTGTAGCATTGCGACTATTATCATATTTTATATTATACTGGTATCTATAATAAGTAATAGACGTTAAGTTTAGACTATGACCGGAGATTAGTGCGCGGACAGTCTAATGAAATTTACCAAAAGTCGACAGGGGAATAAATATTTTGGACTTTTAAACAAGGTAATAATCGGTGGTATACAAGTGCAGATATGCAGTCAGTTAATAATTATTTACCTACCTATTTTATCTACCATTATATTATTATTATTTTTTGTTTTTAAATTAACGGCATTATTACGCACATGACTCCGTAAAGACAGTGGTGCGCGTGGGATTCGAACGAGGGCTCTGAATCAATAGTTGCCGTTATCCCGATTAGCCGTAACACTCTCATGGAACCCACAGTTGGGACAATTTTCCCACAGTTGGGACTCGGAGCCTTCTCTCACACAGAGAGTCCAGGTCTTAATCCAGCACGCGGGCCCAGTGCGGGTTGGTGGATGACCTCGAAATATTCTAGGCATATATCGGTTTCCTCACGATGTTTTCCTTCACCTTTTTTTACATTGATGCGTGTGGCGTGTACTACTAAACGAGCCGTACGCACATGCTTTGTACCAGTAGACCGTTCTTGTGTTATCTCGGTTATTATTTTTTGACGTGATAACGTCTTATAATTCGATGAAGCCGGCTGCACGCCCGCAAAACTGTAACGTTTCGCCGTTACCGTTAGTTCGTCGTCCGTGCCATGCGGACGAAGCTGAGCGCTGAGGGCGCCACCCGCCGAATCGAGCGGTATCACTACTCGCGCTATCAGCGTACTGATTTCTTAAGACGTTGTCACGTTCAACTATCGTCAGTAAACCGACTTTACAAACAACCATTTATTTTTTTTACTTTTATAGGCTTACACTTGATCGCCATATGCCGCCATCTCACCTGATGTTAAGCGACTATGCAGTCTATGATGGGGCGTGTTTACCTAGAAGAAACCGATTCACTCTCGATTTGAAAACACAAAGATTGTAATTAACAGGGAAAACCCACTCAGGCAACGCATTCCACAGCCTAGACGTTCTTATCACAAAAAAGAGTCAAATCTCTTCGTTCGCGTCTTTGGAACATCAACCATGAAACGATGTCGTTTTTTCGAGCTACGAGCAATCCGATAGAAAAAAGGGCAAGGTGGTATTAGATCATGTAAATCAGTCGCACACTCTCCGAAGTGTATTCGATAAAAAACTGAAAGGCTAGCAAGTTTTCGGCGATATTCAAGACTTTGTAGTCTTTTTCGCACAAGAGTGTCGTTGCCTATGAGCCTTTTGGCACGTCTCTCGATCGATTCCAAGGCCTCCAGCTGATACTTAGCCGAACCATCCCAAAGATGCGAACAGTACTCCATACAAGAACGAATTTGAGCTTGACATACCTAACTGCTCAGACTTGAAGTACCTTCGCACCTTTGAGAGGACACCTAGCTTTTTTTGGCAGCTAATTTAGCCTTGGACTCGATATACGAACCAAAGTTGAGCGTAGATGTCAATGTAACGCCCAAAAGCTCAAGACGGTCAGAAATCGGCACGGATACACTTCTAAAAGTTGGAGTCAGTTGGAATGGACTCCTTTTAGCGGATTCCTTTATTTAAAAGATAGTGGTGGACGTGGGATTCGAACAAGGGATTCTGAATTAGCGGTTGGCGTTATCTTGAAAGGGGTGTAAGGGGGAAGCGCTAATCGTCTAGTTTCCCCAAATGTCAACCTCTCCTGCGCGCGGTACACCGTGCTGCCAACTAACGAGGCTCTGACGACCGAACCAATGGCGGTATATCCATTTAAAAGCCAGTCCTAAATTGACCTGGCCGGTGACGGGCAGCGGCGTCATCGGTGCAAAGGACTGGCTCCGCGGTCACCAACCCGCCTGCCAAGCATGGTGACTATGGCAAACACCCCCCCATATTAGGGCATGGATACCGGTATTCGGTATTACCGAAAAACCGGTAATACCGGACTATTTTAGGCAATTCTGATTACCGGTATTGAAATTGCAAATACCGGTAATTTGAATAAAGAAATTAAATCTATATATTGATGTGTCCAGTTGCAAAACCCACTAAAACACTTTTTTTCAAATGGAGAAAATGTAAAAAACTTCTCACGTCTTCCGCATACCAAAACAATCAGCACTTCTTCACTGCACAACTCAAACCTCAATTATTTCGCCTTACAAATGTCTAATCACGTGGTGCAAATCGAGCACTGTGATTGGTTGTTTCCGTTATAGAGGGATTTGGCATGCACACATGCAGTTATAGAGGATTTTGCTACTCAGCACAAAAAAGAAAGCTGAATTTAATATCATTATTGAGGATTTTGCAGGGAACAAAGTAGCTCTCTCAGTAGAGGATTAAAGCCACTCTCAGATGGTATCAACACCTTGATTTTTGTGAAAAATCGTCATAGCGGGTTTTGCAATTAGGATAATACTCATCAAGGAATCTCTGAAATTACAAATGCTAGGAATCTGAAATTTTGCACGGAGGTCCCTTTTAGCACGTAGGCGCTCGCTAAGACGGGGTTTTGCGAAATTGAGCCCCTAAGAGGGTGAAACAAGGGATGAACGGCTGTATGAAAATTCGTGATTTTCAAAGTTATCAAAGTTTTATATCTAGACACTTGACATGAAGCAATTAAATCTTTGTTCTATGAATTTTGTAATTTCGAACTATACGGGGGTGAAATTGGGGTTGAAATGGGGTATGAATGTCAATATGGAAGTTCCCGAGCGTTGAAGATAAAACCATGAAACTCTGTATATAGACACTGGACACGAAGGAAACGAATGTTGGTTCTAGAAAATTTGTAATTTTGAACTGTACGGGGTTGAAATGGGGGATGAATGTCAATATTAAAGTTCCCAACCCTTGAAGACAAACCCATGAAACTCTGAATATAGACACTTGACACGAAGCAAACGAATGTTTGTTCTAGCAATTTTGTAATTTCAAACTGTACGGGGGTGAAATTGGGGTTGAAATGGGGGATAATAAATATCAACATGGAAGATACCAACCGTTAAGATAAAACCATGAAACTCTGAATATAGACACTTGCCACGAAACATTGTTCTAGCAATTTTGTAATTTCGAACTGTATAGGGATGAAATTGTGATTGAAATGGGGGATGCATGTATACATGGAAGCTTCCAATCGTTGAAGATAAAACCATGAAACTCTTTATTTGCACTTGGGACGAAACCAAAAAATGTTTGTTAATTTCGAACTGTACGGGGATGACTTTGGGGTTGAAATGGGGGATGAATATCAATATGGAACTTCCCAATCGTTGAAGATAAAACTATGAAACTCTTTATATAGGCACTTGGCACTAAACAAATGAATGTTTGTTCTAACTATTTTGTAATTAGGAACTGTATGGATATGAAATTGGAGTTGAAATACGGGACGCGTCTCTTACGCTTTCACACCTAAACAACTGAACCGACTTTGATGAAATTGTTTTATTATAAGTACTGCCTGAGTTACCTTAGTATTTATTTCGCGCGGACGAAGTCGCGGGTAACTGCTAGATCATAAATAAAACCCATAAGGCAGCTCTAGACTACGAAAATAATAATCAATTGCAATTCATTTTATGATTGTAAACTTGATGAGCGGCAGTCTTACGTCATTTTTTTTCATGGTTTACACGAAATGGTGTAAATGTATTAATAAAAACTTGTTGCACTAAAAAGAGTAACATAAAGTATGTTTAAGCCCTGACAAAAAAGGAGTGTTATAAGTGTGACGTCGATGTCTGTCTGTCAGTATGTCTGTCTGTCTCTGTGTGTGTCTGTCTGTGGCACCGTAGAGCTCAAACGGATGGGCCGATTATGCTGTTTTTTTGTTTAAAGGTTAATTCTCGTGCGGTGGTTCTTAGCTATGTTTATTAATATCGATTCAAGATGGCCGCCTCCACAAAGTATCTAAATGTATTAAAAATATACAAAATTTCTTCACAACCTCCCTCAATATGGGTAATCAAATGATAGGGCTTGACTAGTAAAATACTATACACTGACAAGTTTTGGCCGATCCAAGATGGCCGCCACAACAAATGGCGAATTACATTATTATTTTCACTACTACCTCAATATGGGTATCAAAAGAAAGGACTTGACTAGTAGAATGTCGTACAGATTACAAATTCGAGGTAGTCGGGGGTAAATCATTTTTTTTATTTTGGTCTTGTGATGCATATCAACTATTTTTATAAAAAAAAATGGTTGTCTGTAAAGTCGGTTTACTGACGATAGTTGAACGTGACAACGTCTTAAGAAAATACTGATGGAATGGTACTGATGACGTCATGCGGCGAGGTAACGGCGGTAACGGCACATGACGTCATGTTTTGCGGGCGTGCAGCCGGCTTCATCGAATTATAAGACGTTATCACGTCAAAAACACTGTATTTTGTCGAAGTCATGTGCTTAATCCCGCTAACTTAAAACGGTGAAGGAAAACATCGAATGTACCTAGATTCTTTCGAGGTTGTGTGTCATCTACCAATCCGAACTGGGCCAGCGTGGTGGATTATGGCCTTGACTCTCTTCTTGCGAGAGAAGACCCAGAGTCCCAGCAGTGGGAACATTTAAGAGCTTATTAGACTACGCGTTATTCAGCACTCGAAAAGCAGACTGTCTTAGAGTCTAACTTTTGAGCTTGCTATTACACCAGTCTGAAAAACGCGCGCTCGACGACTTTTAATATTACTTCTTTTTCTTTACTGCACGCTATTATGGTATTTATTAATTTAAACTGAAAAAAAGAATTTTAAGCATTTAAGATAAGTATAATAACAGCGAGGTCAAAATTAAAATTAAGACATTCGAACTCCGAATACCCAAAACAAAAATAGAAATTACCGCGAATACCAATGAACTAATCACGAACAATGAAATGATATTTTAAGACTATACTTATGTCAATGTCAGTGTCATGTATTTGTCGGTCTTACAGTCTGCCTTATTACACTACTCCATGCGCGGCTCCAGGGGGGGGGGGGGGGGTCACGGGGGACATGACCTCCCCCCAAAATCATATACATTTGATTAAAAATCTAAAAACAATCAAAATGTCTAATAGTACATAGACTATTATTGAACGCGGGAAAACAACTGGAGCGTCAACTACGCGGGTAAAATCGTGGGGCGCTACTAGTGAAGTCTTTTTTACTCGATTTATTGTATTTCTACTCGTGATCCCCCCCCCCCCCCCAAAATCTGAGGCTGCGTACTGGTAACCCCCCTCAAAATTCGAGGCTGGACCGCGCCTGCACTACTCGTTATTCAGACTGTAAAGCAGTAAAGAGCTTATTAGACTACGCGTTATTCAGCACTCGTTGGGCAGACTGTCTTAGAGTCTAACTTTTGAGCTTGCTATTACACCAGTCTGAATAACGAGCGCTCAAGAACTTTTAATAGTACTTCTTTTTCTTTAGTGCATGCTATTATGGTATTTATTAATTTAAATAAAAAAAAGAATTTTAAGCATTTAAGATAGGTATAATAACAGCGAGATCAAAATTAAAATTATGGTATTCGAACTCCAAAAACCCAAAACACAAAAAAAGAAATTACCGCGAATACCAATGAACCAATCACGAACCAATGAAATTATATTTTAAGACTATATGTCAATGTCAGTGTCATGTATTTGTCGGTCTAACAGTCTTTGCCAAGACTTTGCCTTATTACACTACTCGTTATTCAGACTGTAAGCCAGTAAGACTCGCCGAACCCGATCTTGCTGTCTGAACGCAGAGTCTAACAGTCTGACGCTTATTACACCACTCGTTATGCAGACAGTCTAGAGAAAGACTGTCTGCATAACGAGTGGTGTAATAAGCTCTTTAGACTCGCCGAACCCGATCTTGCTGTCTGAATGCAGAGTCTAACAGTCTGACGCTTGTTACACCAGTCGTTATGCAGACAGTCTTAGCTAAGACTGTCTGTGTTACGACATGGGTTGCTTATACTTTATGGATCATCTCAATCCCGATCGAATTTGGTACAAAATAAAATACCTAGATGGCGTTAGCGTCAAGATAGCTGGCGGTGTTGTTTTGTTCCTCGTCTACAATGACTACTTTCTTGTATTCAGTTCATAATGAAGCATACGGATTGTATCATTTGTATCTTCGTTTTTCTTTTGAGGCAGTTTTTGCAAGTGTGAACTCCTTGCAAATAATAGCAAGGAGGTCACGCGTTATAGGTTATAGATCACCTAACATTCATAAAAGGAATTTGACATTGTGCATTGTGCCCTTAAAAAAGTATAGACTATAGACTATAGAATTTTTAAATAAACGAACGTGAACTAGTCCTGTGTCAATCGTTCATTTACCGCACGAATGGTTCATGATCGACCCACTCGTACGGTATCGGGTTACAAAAATTCGATCTCTCGATCATTTGGGTCGCAGTTCGCAGTTCCTTTGTACAACCTACGACCTGTGTCGCGCGTGACCCACAGGCAGAGTGAGATAGACTGATCGGCATAAAAGTAGCATTAGAAGTAAAAGAAGGAGATAGAACATATTTTCGTTATTACGTCGATGTGATTGAATCAATGCACGATTAAATCGATTCTATGAGCAAGCAATTAGTTAAGTAAAACAGATTGATTGGTTTTCTATTTCTTGTATCCATATATTTGAAAGCATAGATCGTAGAACCCAAGATGTGCCCTCCCAAACTTCAGGGCACACGCAATCATGTCAACGTTGGGAAGAGTGAGCTCACTCTTTCCGTTCCGGTTGCAGGATGCGTTGGACGGCGGACGTTTTTATCTATCATTATTCATTGTCAACAACCAAAATAAGTAGAACCACAGCAAATCTCGCCGCTAGCGATTAAAGGGGTCAAGTAGATTGGTTGTTTGTAAACCACTTACGATACACATAGAGACGCAGTTTATTACCAATTTCAAGGTGCTCAGGGCTCAGGGCACATCTATTGATTTATATCGATGGTTGAAAGATGATTTTAATATAAGGAGCGAGTTGTTAAGCTAATTTTGTGACTAGACTTAGGTATAAACCATGTCATCAATCATTCAAGAATTGGAAAAATATTTGTATACCTACCTACCATATCAGGCAAAACATGACGACAAGCTACTTTGAAATTTTGTGACTTATTATAAATCACGCATTATGTGTGTAATCTTATGTATGAAATTCTCGTGTCACAATGTTAGTTACCTTACTCCTCCGAAACGGCTTTACTTTAGGTACTCCGAAACGGATTTTTACCAAATTTTATATGCATATTCAGTAGGTCTGAGAATCGGCTACTTTCTATTTTTCATATCCCTAAGTGATAAGGGTTGTTCACACCTAATAATTTTTTTAAAATTTTTGGACATTTTTATTTTTTATAATGTGTCATTATCATAATCATTTATTCAATTGCAACATGTACATAACATTGACTTAAAACTTAAATCTAGTAATCTAGTATGTACATGACCCTGTTAGGGCGTAGCAACACAATTAAGTACAATAAAATAATAGTTACGATATACAACTAATTATTTAACTGAAATAGCATAATCATGTTTTTGTCCTACAGGATAACGCTACAGCGTTAATGACGTGTGTTTGAGACATATTGAGATTCTTCCAAGAAATCTTTGACGTTGTAGTAGGCCTTAGTAAGTAACATGTTTTTTAATTTTGTACAAAATATTTTTTCGTTTTCTTCTTCTCTTATATAGCGTGGTAATGCATTAAAAATTTTAATTACCATGTACTCTGGGCCTTTTTTTATTATTTCTAGTCTTGGTTCAGGGGCTATAAGCTGATATTTACGTCGGAGGTTGCTGTTAAACGTGAATAAGTTAGGGTGTTTCTTAACGAACATGGCAGCTTCTAAAATGTAGATACTGGGTAATGTTAGTATTTGTTGTTTAATAAAAAATGGTTTACAACTACTGCTTTGGTGGATATTTGCTAGAATACGTATACATTTTTTCTGGGTAATAAAAAGATTCTTTGCATCTATACTGTTTCACCATATTACGATACCGTACATTAAAAATACATACAACCCTAAATATTTACCCTTTTATCACCAACTCCTATTTTTTAATATCTATTGAATTGAATTGATTCGAGGATGGTTTAGATTCACAAATAAGGCCGGCAGATGGCGCTGCAGACAGTGTATAGTTTATGATCCGAGCGAAGCCGGAACGGGCCGCTAGTTTGCTCATGTTTTGAACAAATAAATTATCTTTTGGCATAAAGTTCAATTTGTCTTATAATCGGGTTATCGGGATCGGGTCCTTTAGAAACAAACCCGTTCACTCGTGTACAGGTTGCGATCGAATCGAAAGGATTCGATCGATCACAATCGACACAGCTCTAACGTAAACGTTACGCATCTTGTAAAAAGGGACAGATATACATACAGCGTAAGAGTGCAACGCGACCGGCGATATGTTAGTTCCGGCTATTTTGTCTCTTTCACGCCAGTACATTCGTATGTCTTTCTATTCTTGTCGAAAAAAATATCTAAACAAATGTGATGTATAGCTATCTCATTTGCGTCTACTGCCTACTTGTCATGTTGTCTTTGTCATTCATTCAAACGTATCTCACGATTGAAGTGAAGCTGTGCGCACATTGCGTATGCTTGTGTGAAATTTTCGCCAAATTATGCTGTCTTTATATTAGCGCGTACCTCATCTTCCTTTACTTATTATATTTATATCAATGGTATCTATACTAATATTACAAAGCTGAAGTGTTGTTTGTTTGAACGCAAGGATCTCGGGAACTACTTGTCCGAATTGAAAGATTATTTCTCAGTTGGATAGTCCATTTATCGAGGAAGGCTATTTAACATTACGCTACTGTCAACAGGAACGGAGCATGAATGAAAAATGTAACAAAAACGGGAAAAAATATTGCTTTTTGAGAGCTTTCGTTGCGAGGCAGCATGTGTCTATATTTTAAAGGTTGCGTCATTAGAACATAAAGTAACCGAATTTGTTCAAAATTTGAATTGGTACGACCAATTTTCGAGAGATGGCGTAGCAACGCGCGCACGGTTCAGATAGTCCAAGAATATAAACTTTGACTAATGTTTGACTATTACCAAAGACGTCATAGCAAAAAAATAAATTCATCTATGACTATTACCTAGGAATAGGTATGACATCAACGATTTAAATCGATGTATGACGTATGACATCCTATTATTCCAAAAGCGATACTATGTTCGATAGTTAATAGGAACAGCGTTGCCGATTTGTGGGGAATTCCCCATATTGCGGGGAAATCTAACTCGGTTGGGGTTTGGTGTGGGGAAAATGTGGGGAATTTCTCAATCTCGCATCGGCACTCATAAATTATGCTTCGATGATGGATGCTTATTAAAACCCCAAGATAACAACTAATTCAAGAATTCTAAGCTAAATAATGAACTTAATTTGTTCGAATAAGGTGAATCATCTCCAGAAACCATGTTACAATTATTACAATATCTCTTTGAAATATGTTTATTCGTTTTTAACTAATTGGCATGATATTATTCAGATCAACAATAAATAGGTACCTACATAGGTACATGCTATGTTTTTATTGTTTGGGAGACGGTATCTTATAGCCAAGGATCTCTGGGTAGCGATTCTGAAACCATTCGGTTGCATCCGACACGGAATCTCATCTCTCGGTCTCTGTCATGCTTATCAGATAAGACAAAGACCGAGAGATGAGATTCCGTGTCGGATGCAACCGAATGGTTTCAGAATCGCTACCCTGGTCTGGTGGATTTCATAAAAATAAAGCTACTAACGAAAAGTTAGCTAGATAGTAATCAAATGCAAAAATGTAGCAGGGTCCTGGACTATAAATTCTTTGGACGCTTAGCCAAAAACATCCGGCGAGTAAATAGTTTGAAAGCTATTTTTCCCGATTCAAAGGAACGTATTTTGATGTATGTGAAACTTTTCGTCTATTTTGAATTTGTGTTTGACCTTTAGCATCTTCGACCAATTATACCTAGACAGAACTTTTCATAATAAAACAACGCACGAAATCGCCTAGAGTTTACTATACCTTCTTACCTATTGAGATATACACATACATCTTAAAGATAATTCAAAATGTTACAAAATTTAAATATTTTAATAATAACGAACCTTATTGCTACCATGAAGTAAGGTTCAGTTTTTAATAATTACGTTACGATCTTATGGTACTGGCTCCGCGGCGTTCCAAGAGGTTGTAAAATTTTATGACGTCAGCGGTGACGTCTAGTGAAATTAAACTTTATCTTCGCACAAATAACGCTCAAAATAATGTAGGTTACATACGAATTTTAGATTCTTTAACACTATTGCTGTCGAAACTGTGATAGAATATGGAATCCAATGGAGTCGCATAATATTTATTTTTCTAGTATAAGAAGTATTGGTACCGGATGTAAGTGATATACATTTGATGTCGTTGCGGTAGCGCCACACTGTATATATTTTTAATGAAATTATTAACTGTCATTTAACTCTATGTGAATGAACTGGCCAGGGATTCACCCGGGTGGACAATTTTAAACCCCGACGTAAAAACGACGGGGGTGTTACAAGTTTGATGTCTCTCTCTCTCTCTCTCTCTGTGAGTGTGTGTCTGCTTGTAGCATCGTAGCTCCGAGACGGATGAATCAATTTTGATTTTTTTTCTGTTTGAAAGGCGAATTAGTCGAGAGTGTTCTCAGCTGTTTGATGAAAATCGATAAATGTATAAATAATAAATGCTTTGTACGTTTTTCTGTACAAGTTCTTAATTAGAGAACAAATATGTTTTAATTTTTTGTAGCAGCGTTGGGGTCACGTACTATAATACGTGGAAGTCGGGAGATGGCAAAGGGATCCAAGGGCAAAAAATAGAATTGTAAATTATTACTTCAATTACTGTCACTAAATTATTACTTGTCTAACTACGCTTTACATCTATGAAGGTCTTACTCTTAATGGTTAATATAATAATAATAATTCAATTTTATTACGAAGGTAATAAAGTTAATTTGTTAAAAATTTGTCGTTTTGTTGTACTATTTTTTTCTAATCAATTGTAATCAGATGAATCTATTGCATAAATTGTAATTGAATACCTCTATTTTTGGTACAGCATTTTTATTTACTCTTAGAAATCCTTTTTGTGTAGTATACATGTCAGTTTCGGCAAAGTGTTCTGAGCACACTACACTGGAGTCATTTGGTTTAAAATACTCTTCACTTCTTTCTTCTTTAATGGCCAACCGTCACTTTTCTCTTCGTATTTTGTTTTGAGGAAATCTGTAGAAATGTAAAACCAAAACCAGTTTATAGTCGACGAAAAATAAAATAATAAGGCGACTCCAATACATTTGTTCCTAATTAGGCCTAGCCTATCTTTGTCTTGCGTGTAAACGTTATTATGCGTGCGAAAGAGACAACTGCGAAGTGAAAATAATCGGATTTAATTAGTTGAAATACTAATTTGGAGATAATATCTAAATTATTTCGAATGTTTATGACTGTAAGTACTAGTAAAAAGTATAAAACTTTCCGAAAATACGAAATCGCGTGGTGTTTCTTTTTTGTAAGAGTGTTGTTTTGGCCAGATTTAACAGAGCACTTCGGCATCGTTCCGCTCGACGTTCGACGCGCAACTGAGGGCAAAACTGTGCTTACTGCTTACGAGGAATGTAAGCACAGTTTTGTTTGGGCACTTTTGGCGCGTGTAAATTATATCTAGTGTATATTTGATCGAAGTTTAGCATAGGTAACTGCAATACTTTGCGCGGATAATCTATTACTGGTGTTACTAGAATCAATTCATTAATAATTAGCATGCGAAAAGAAAAGTATTCTTCGTATTATTGTTTATTTATCTATATTTTAGTTTTATTTTTATGTAAAAACTACATATTAACCAAAATTAAACTTATTTGACATTGAGAGACGTAAAAAAATTGCTCAAACAATAAAAAAACAAGGCGGTATTGTCAAATTTGTACCATTCGAAACAAATTCGAAACTATGTTAAAACAGTTAAACTGTAAATAATATATGGAAAAAACAATAAATATTTTTAATACCGTTACTCCTTATGTGGGGAATTTGGATACATTTTTCCCCAAATTTGGGGAATTTGCATCTGCCGTCAAATTTTGGGGAATTAGGCAATAGGCAAGCAAATTACCTAGAGATCCAAGATATTTATCTCTAAGCCCTGTAATTTCTCTGGAAACATTGCCCTTCAAACCGGAACACAGTAATGTTTGCACATTACTGCTTGGCGGTAGAATAACTGGCATAGGTGTGGTACTTCCTCAGGCGATATAATCTGCCAAGAGTCCTACTACTAAATACATACACAGATTCTGTTCCTTGACAGAATAACACCCGACATAAAGCAAACAAAAGTTAATAAATAACATTGGTGAGTGAACTTTACATGCTCTCGAATGTAAAGTGCTGTCCAGTGTCCCGTGGGCATGGCGACCTTCGTTCAGTTGACGTATACAATTATACATCGTCTGTTCCACAAGAACTAACGAACTGCGGAGCGGCGAATGAAGGAACTAGGTCTCGTAGTTCGTCTGTGGGAGCGCTTTTTTGACCTAGGTCGTTCGCGAAATGTGCAAGACTAGGCGGCACGCGTAGTGGTGTTATAGTAGTTATAATCGGTTGAAATAAATCGTATTCCTATCAGGATCAGGGTTACCTTACCGATGGCTGATTTTTTTTTTTTTTTTTTATAGCATAGAGTGACGAGACGAGCAGGTCATGTGCCTGATGGTAAGCAACATGCCTGCCACATAACAGCACAGTAACACGCAGCTATTGGAACATGAAGAGTTCAAACCATTACCTAGCGCTGCACGGCGCTCGTCACCCAGAGATCTAAGATGTTATATATATCCATAGCTGGGCATTAACTCGTTAATCCGTTAATCGTTAATTAACGAAGTTAACATTTTGTTTAACGGATTAACTTTTAAGTTATCTTTTAAAAATGTTAACGGACATGTTAACTTCCGTTAATTATGCAGAAGTCCGTTAATCGTTAATCCAATGCTTACTATTTACCGCACGGCACCTCGGCGCGGCGCAAAAAACAGGTTCAGACAAGTATGAAACGAAAAGTGCTGGGCGCAGTGTGACCATAATATGGTCACACGCCACATATTATGTGGCGGGTTCCTGCAATTTTGGCAGGATTGAGGCGTCATTTTAGCCTGTGGCATGATCGGTTGACGTTATATGAAAACAAACATAATTTTGTTATCATAAGTCATATTTCCGATGATCTAGAGTTCTTTTTGGCTGAAAATTTGAGCATAGACATACTTGAATTTGACTGACGTATACAATTTAGTTGAATATTTCACACATCCCTAGTAAACAAAGTAGATTATAGTAATCCATAGCTAGTGGGGAACGCCCCGATAAATTCAATCATACTTTTTCGACCGTTTATCTGTATTGTAACTTTCTTTTAATAAAATCGGTGGTAGTTCATTTCAACTAACCAAAGAAAAGTTAAATAAAATGAACAAATCAATGTATAAGAATGAAAAAATGGAGGTATACAATGAAAATTCCAGTGTTTAACATCTTACTAATATTATATAAATGGCAATTTTTGGATGTTGTAATGTTTGTTGTTTCATCACGTCAGAACGTCTGGGAACGGGAAAGGATTGGGTTGAAATTTGGAAAACAGCCCTCAAACGCTGCAGTTGAACGTCTGCTATCCACGGGTAAAGACATTTTAACACCAAAGCGAGCCTCGCTTTCAGACGAGAACTTTGACATGTTGATGAGGGGAAATAGATACCTATGCGCATTATGCCCGACGATTAAATTACACATTAAATTAAATAAAATAAAAAACTGGCAGTCATAGAAACTGCCGATAGAAGTGAAAACTTAAAACTCAGAATTTGATAGCTTACCTTGAAACTACACGGGTGTAACCGGAGGGCGTGGCCTGGTCATCATGGCATGGCCATCTAGAAAAGCAGCAGCATTTCCTATTGGCTGATGCATTTCTAGATGGCCAATAGCCATGGTCCCGAGTTTACCCGAAGATTTCTTATCATACCCGAGCGTGACGCTAGAATTCAATTCACAGCCCACGAAAAATCTGTCTCGGCGCGCCTAAAGAAGTTTTCACTTCAATAATAAAATTAAACTCTACAAGTATTTGGTTTTTTCCTAAACTGTTAACTTCCAGAACCTAAACCAACAGGTTTTGTAAGTTCACTAACGCAACGATATAAAAATCCAATACGCATATTAACGGATTAACGATTAACGTTAACTTCCGTTAATTCTTACGAAATGTAACGCTTTAACGTTTAACGAAGTTAACTTTTTTTGTAACGGATTAACGATTAACGAAGTTAACTATTTGATTAACGGTGCCCAGCTATGGTTATATCTCTAAGCCCTGTAATTTCTCTGGACACATTACCCTTCAAACCGGAACACAGTAATGTTTTCACTTTACTACTTGGCGGTAGAATAACTGGCAAAGGTGTGGTACTTCCCCAGGCGGACTCTGCTAAAAGTCCTACCACTACAACAATGGTACTACAATTAGTCCAGTCGGGGCAGACATAAAATTAGCCTGAAATAAAAAAAATCCGGGAAGCGATTTCTTTTTTTTAAACATCGAAGAAGGTGGTTCGAAGTATAAATCTCGATTTTCGAACTAATCCCGGTAGAGGGTTCGACGCCATCTTGTTTTAAAGTTTTTGTGAAAAATGGTTGTCTGTAAAGTCGGTTTACTGACGATAGTTGAACGTGACAACGTCTTAAGAAATCAGTACGCTGATAGCGCGAGTAGTGATACTGCTCGACTCGGCGGGTGGCGCCCTCAGCGCTCAGCTTCGTCCGCATGGCACGGACGACGAACTGACGGTAACGGCGGAACGTTACAGTTTTGCGGGCGTGCAGCCGGCTTCATCGAACTATAAGAAGTTATCACGTCAAAAATTAAACCAACTTCAAAACCACAAATAGGCACTCAAAAGCGAAAAATAAATTATTATAACTATTTTAAGCGCTACTCACTCATCTGTTTGAGGTCGGTACCAGCCATACCAATCCATAAATACTATCTACCTACAAGTAATTGCACTACTTACTAGGTACATAACATCTACCTACTAGCTTTTTCACTTGACTGGCTACGACATCAAATAGATGAGTGAGTTGGACTTATAATAGTTAGATTAATTTATTTTTCGCTTTTGAGTGCTGTAATAATTATTTATTTTAACAAAAATATTATTTAATTAAAACATAACCTGCAGGAATTTTAGCAAAACTTTCAACCAGTTTATCACTAAAATTATTTAGGTTTTTATTTCTTGTAGGTAGCTCTGTGTACACTCATCATGGCCAGGCTATTCAGGCGATCTTCTGCTATGGTGCTTCTTAGCTAGGTATGTTTTTAGTCTTCTGAGGCTGCTACAGTTTCGCTCTACTGTAGGTACAGGTCGTGCATGGTAAAGCGATGAAAATTTTCAATGCTTTTTCCGTTTCGGGAAAGAAGGAATTTGTTTCTCTTAGGACATCAACCGGCATTAAGTTCATAACTTCGGGAAGACTGTGGTGCGCTTGGTTTTGAACCCGAGGTCTCCGGATTGACTGTCGCAGTTCTCCCGTCTATACCAGCCGTAACTTTCTAGGCACTACAAACTCGTCAAACAATTCCACGGTAAGTGTACTAGGATCCTCGACCTCTCAACGCGTATGCTTCAATGAAACACAGGGAAAGGTATCCGAGGCACAATTTATTGACGAAAGTAAAATATGTACATTATTTTCAACTGACATATCGCTTGCGCGATTCAGAGATGGGCAACGCCATCTAGTGGTCGTTGATGGAACTACACTTCAACAACTGCCTTAACATACCGCCCACCAAGGACATTATGACGAATAATGTTCTTAAGTCTTCCGCCCACCGTGATGGGTTCATATCTAACTTTGTCCTTGGTGAGTAGCATCAACGAACTAACAATAATTTAAACTACGGAGTAGTCCATGTACTGTACCAACGATGAACGACTTAAATAAAATACATTTTTTCCAATCTTATGAACTTAAATAAACAATGAATTTAAACGCACTATGAACTGAAATGAACTTAAATAACTATGAACTTAAACGAACTGTGAACACAAATGACCTATAACTATTGTACTAAGAACTAATAAATTCTGAACTTGAGTAAACTATGAATTAAATTGAACTATTTAATATAACATTTACCATTTTTACCATTATCATTTGGCTGGCACCACATAAATTTCAACAAAGTATTATTGATATACAGATAATATACACAGTTTTGACTTAGGTATTTTCATGGTAGTACATTTGACTTTGATATGACCACACAGGTTGTGATTTTGGAACCAAGATGTTTTGCACTACGCGACCCATCAATTTGGCAGTATACCGTTCTCTTTTACAAGGGCAACATCACTTATGGCTCGATTTGGTACCATACTCAACCATTTGTACTGAATTAGACTACACAGATACTCCTGAAACCAGGGACGCAATAAATGAGTCGCCACTTAGACAATGAATTTACATGCGACTCCAAACAATTGGTCGCAGGTACGACTAACAGTGGTTCCATTATCATGTATGTGTCTCTTGGTTTTATTCTCTAATTGTAAGTGGTTATCACCAAGTTTTTTATTTTTACACAGCATATGAGTGCGTGATATAACTCGATATTCGAGAAACGAATTGTCCGAAACAAATATTTTTGCTAAATTGACTATTTTAGTAACTTTTACAATACCAAACCACTGGATTGACTTGTTCTTCAAATTGAACATAAGTATAAACTAATTGCGTTTTCTTCTATGACTCTGCTTCTTGCGTAATAATTCTTCTTTGTTGTATATAATTGTCTGATTATCTTAGTATTATTAATTTCCTGTACTATTTCTTAATTGTCTTTTAGGTTTCTTATTTGTAATATTTGTAAATTGATATTTTTATTTCTGTGGTGCCTTATTTTCTTTTATGTATTTAGGCTTATTGTACTGTGTTTATCCGTTTTATTATCCATGTTATTTGTTTTGTTGACCTATATTTATCCCTTTTGTCTTTTATATTGTTGATCTCTTTTCCCGATCGTCCTTCCCTGTTTTGATCTGTTTTCTCTACTGTCCTTCGCTGTATTGATCTATGTTCCAAATTGTCCTTCATTTTTTGATCTATTTTCCTTGGATTTGTTAATCTATTTTCCCAATTGTCCTTCATTATCTGATCTATTTTCTATGTTTTCCTTTAATTTCTTGATCTATTTTCCTTGTTGTCCTTTGATTTGTTGCTCTATTTTCCTGATTGATCTTTATTATTTGATCTGCTTTCCCTATTATTCTTTGGTTTATTGATCCTATTTTCCAAATTGTCATATAATTATTTGATATAATATATTATATTTTTGATCTATTTTCCTTTTTGTTCTTTGTTACTAAATATTTATTTATCTTCGATAGCTTTTTTATTTAATTATCCCATTTTTGTAAATTAAAATATATCTATAGCTCTTTTGAGAACTTTAAATAGTGCAATTTGGCTGATTATATCAAAACGTCCCCTTTTATTATCCTCCTTGTTGTTTAAGTAATATATCTTTAATTAGGTGTTTTTGCATCTATAATCTGTAATAACTTCACTATAATCTTGTTCTTTCATTGCTCTTGGTTGCTCCATAACATTGTGTTCTTTGATCTGAGTGAGAAAAGTTTCTTATATTATGCGATCCTCCTATATCCACAACGGCGCCAGACACAATCCATCCTAATGATGTTTGTTGAGCTATGAGGCTTCTAGATTTTGGACATCGCTTGATTCCTTCCAACAAGATCTTGCTGTATACGTTGGCACCTAGCAGTATGTCTATCTTGTTAGAAAGGTTGAACTGAGAATCTGCAAGCACAATGTCTTTAGTTATCCAGTTGACGGCTTCCGCTGCAATGTTCTGCTCCGGTAAATTCGAAGTTATATTTTTAACCACATACGCTTCCATTTCTAAGCTAAACTCTGTATGTATCCGCGATCTTAGTTTTATGCATACTTTGTGTTTTAAAGTGTGTGTTTGTGTGTTAAAGCCTGGTTTCCCCCAAGGCCAGTTACTGTGCCGTCGATAGGTATCTTTTCCAGAATCAATAACTGCACCGCTGCTTCTGTGATGAAACAGGTTTGAGATCCCTGATCCAACAATGCTCTGACTTTCCGAGATTGACCTGGAACCGAGTCAATGTCAACTAACGCTGTGGGTAATATAACTTGACCAGAGCTTGCAACATCTCGCCTAGACAGACAAGAAATTATTGGATCAGTACTATTGGGAGTTCCAGTAATCTCAACTGGTTCTCGGACTGTTAAATTAGGAGTCGATGTATCATCAGTATCCTTGTTAATGTATTGATGAAGAAGAGAATGATGCCGTCTTCGGCATATTTTGCAAGTGGTAGGCTTTTTGCAAGAGATTACAGAATGATTACTGCCCAGACAATTATAGCATATAGAATTCTTGGCGACAAAAGCAGGACGTTGTTCTGTATCTAGTTGACAAAACCTTTTGCAAAAACACAACTTGTGCTTTTCATTACAAAACTCGCAACGTAATACTGGCCCATTGGTCACCAAAAATGATTTTGATTTGACAGTGGAACCGCCGCTAGGCAACCTTTTAGTTTCGACAAACTCTAAAGCACGAAACCTACTTTCCATAAACTCTTTCAGTTGATCTAAAGTTGGCAGCTCATTCATATTGTAAGTATTGATATGTAACTCCCACTGCTTTTGGGTTTCCGAATCAAACTTAAATGTTACTATATGAGTTACAATAACATCCCAGTTGGTCACATCAACGTCAATATTCCTAAGTGCACACATACAATCCATTGTGGTATCCAGTAATTCTTTTAAACCTGACGCTGATTCATTTGTCAAACATCTTTGACCAAACAATCGGTTTAAGATGCAATTTGCCAAGTATTTTTTATTGTTGTAGCGTCTCTCTAATAACGACCAACATGCGGCGTAATTGGCATCAGTAATGGGCGTGTGTTTGATCAATTGACTAGCTTCTCCGATTAAATGTGTTTTTAAATAATGCAATTTTTGTACATTATCCAATGAACTGTTGTTATGCACAAGTGACACAAATAAATCTCGAAAAGGTGTGCATTCCGTATAAGTTCCGGAAAATATCGGAATCGTGATTTTAGGTAGGCGTACCGAAGAGCTTGCTTGTGTTTCTTTCGGTTTGGACACATTTTCTTGATTTGAACTAGAGTTGAACTCATTAATTGCTGCTCTTAAAAAGCAGAACTATAAATTATTTCCCCTGATTTCCCCATACCATATAAATTTAACCGTGGCAACATTATGTCGCGCGAATACAGCGCTGCGTCTGCGGGACTTCTTTCGTGAAATGGACTTTACATCACCACATTCGAGATAGTATTAGCACGAAATTCTAGTTTCTCTGCCGCAAAATCTGGGTAGCGATTCTAAGTCCATTCGGTTGCATCCGCCACGGAATCTCATCTCTCGGTCTTTGTTCAAGTTTGTTGTATAGGAGCCCCCCTTAAATATTTATTTTTAGTAAGTACTTATTTGTTGTTATAGCGGCAATAGAAATACATCATCTGTGAAAATGTCAACTGTCTAGAAATCACCGTTCTTGAGATACAGCCTGGTGACAGGTTTTACCCTTTGGGTACGGAACCCTAAAAAACATGCTGTTGGAATTGATAACCGGAATTCGGGCATTCCACCCAATCCAAAATGAAGCAATCACTATGTCATGGAGGTAAAGGACAATGCCCACGTCCCATACATTAAAAAACCTGGCCAACTTTTTTTGATACTGAAAGTGTATAGAGATGAATAGTATCTAATTAGGATTGTTAATGCTTCTATAAACGTCTGCTGTTGGTGTTTTTCATTTCCTAAATACCAAAAATGAGTTACAGTTAAACCAAAAGTAAGGTTATGTTTACTGTCAAAATATTTTAGAATTATGTTTTCTCTTGGATTAGAACAGAAAAGAAAAGAAAGAACTATGGTATTGTCTTTCAAAACATATTTCTTATCAGAATAAATAGGATTAATAGTACTTCTCACTACCAACTGATTACCATAAAATAGTTCTCGGATGGAATTATCATAGGGTAAACAAGCCTTAAACTAACTGAGTGCAGGGCTAGGTCTGATGATGTAGACTTGTCTTCATGTTCTAATAATTTATGACACAAGACAGTGTGTCTTCTTAAAGGCAAGCATGTTTTCTTGCTTACCATCAGGCACATGTTTCGCTCATTCTATCATGGTTTCCTGAAAAAATACTTAAATCAGTGTAGATAATACTGTTCACCGATATCTTTCTACTGAATCTATATTCAAACCAATGCAAGAGAGGAGAGAGGATAATAAAGTACATTGTTTGCGATCATATATATTTACATTTAATAATAATGTTATATATTTAATAGCCCAAAACTACTACATAGCCAAAATACCCTGCTCGTGGATTTATGTGGTCCTTGTGTCTGAACCTGGTGTGATCCTAGAAATCTCACGAAGAACTCTGCAATGCAAGTACAGCAGTACTGAAAGATGGCCTCTGCTGGTTGTCCCTATCATTTTCAACTAAAATATACATATTATATCTATTTTATTGGCTTCAGCTTGTGTCTGTCTTCTAAAAGCAACTCAGGGTTTTAAAATTGGTAATTGCATAGGTTTTGTAGCAATTTAGCGCTATCCCCGTATTTCCTGTAGAGTATGAACACTTCATTCGCATAGAAATATTGTCACAGAAAGGAATATCTTAATTGTGATATAAATATTTCATTATTTTGGTATTCGAGACAGTGGTATTAGAAGGTTCATAACAATCGAGGGTTTCCATCAGAAAACACAAGCAAGCCATCACAACAATATATGGTTTTATGTAACCTAATAATGTATGTTTTTACCACAATTATGTAAGTAATAAGGAGCACTGAATCACATAATAACCAGTTTTGTTAAAACCAATTTAAACAAGAAGAAAACCAAAGTAGGAAGAAAACCATGCATTTTGCTTGTTTACTTTTTTTTGATTTGTCAATTTGACATTGATCTTTGACCAATTTGGATTTGGTGAAAATTGCATGCCACCTTTTTCCTCGTTTACATTACCAAAAAAAGCATTGATAGTTTCTTTGTCGCCGTATTTATATATATCGTTATTTAAAATATGTAAAAGTAGTAAATAAACAACACTGTGAAAGAAATTGATATACATAATATCCATTTTCAATTTCAATCTAACGCGGATCACTAAAACGAAACGCAGGTACCGTTTCGTTATTGCAATATTTTACAAGTCAGCTTTGTTGGTAAATGGTAGGTTTAATTTAAACAAATGCAAATTATTTTATTTTGGAATGTTAGAAAGTTATATAACTTCGCACATGAGTACAACAAAAAATCACCAATTTTTTAATATATAACTCATATGCAGGGTTGGAAAAAAAAGTTTTTTTTAATTTTATAAAACAAACAGTTCAAAATGTTTTAAACAAGTGTTTTTTTGTTTTTTTTTTGTTTATTTTAGTTTTGTGCATTCATTTCATTTCTAATAGGCGTCATATTTATTCATTTATAGGTTTATAGGCTAGGTACTTTCAAATTTGCAAAATGGTTATTGATCACACAGTTGTTTTATGTTGCGAGTTGCGAGCATACCTATATCTAATCTGTACTAAACGGTTTAGATTCACCTGTGTTTTCTAACTAACTAATGTTCATTTTTAACAGGGGAAACCCATTACTATAAATACCGTTTTTAAGAGTTCAATGGGGAAACTCCAATATTTCTATTTTGATACGGGAAATACCCTACTGGTACATTGAATTACTTTCTTTCGACGGTCGACATTAGGGACTTTCCAAGCAGGACCAACGGGGAATTACCTATTAATTCTAGAGGTATACCTACATTGAAGTGTCTTTCTTTGTAATGTTTCTTTTCAAAAACTCATAATTCCTTTTGTGAGTAGGTACAAAATAAAATAAATAGCATAGACTCAACTGGTTTTATGTCAATCTATTTCGAGCCCTAAATATTGATTTATTTTCATTCAAAAAGTAGTTTTAAACATTGTTTTTTTCTTTATGTTTTAAACACTGTTTAATACTTGTTTTAATCTTTGTTTTTAAACATGTGTTTTAAAACAACTTGTTTTAACCATGCCAACCCTGCTCATATGTCTACACGACAACTATTTTAGCGGGTCAAAAATGGGCATTGTCCTTTTAGTTGTTTTTGAAGTGAAAACTTTTTAAGTGAAAACTTCTTTAGGCGCGCCTAGACAGATTTTTCGTGGGCTGTGAATTCAATTCATTCGTCACGCTCGGGTATGATAAGAAAGCTTCGGGTAAACTCGGGATCATGGCTATTGGCCATCTAGAAACGCATCAGCCAATGGGAACTGCTGACGCATTTCTAGATGGCCATGCCAAGATGGCGAGGTCACGCCCTCCGGTTACACCCGTGTAGTTTCCAAGGTAAGCTATCAAATTCTGAGTTATAAGTTTTCACTTCTATCGGCAGTTCGTATGACTGCCAATTTTTTATTTGTTCATATTTCTAAAACCCGATCCGATTACTCCAATTTCGATAAAATGTATATGGGACCACCTCCGAACTATCATCTACCAAACAAAACAAGAACCATCGAAATTGATTCACAATTGGCGGCGCTATCGCGTAACATACATACAAAAAAAACATTCAACCGAATTGAGAACCTCCTATTTGGAAGTCTGTTAAAAAAGGAATAGTAGGTACAAGCGTTCACGAACATAATTTTATTTTGTAAATTGCACTAATGTGAGAAAAACAATGTATCCCTGTAAACCAAAGTAGAGACGTTGTATATCGCGCTGCCCATCAATCCGCCGACGTTCATCGTGAGGCTGTCCACGTTGTTCAGGCAAAGCGTGATGGTCACGATTATGACGTAGATGATCAGCCAGATGAGGAGAGCGAACACCAAGAGCCATAGCGTCGTCTGCTTCCGCCACGAGTCCTGCTGAACTAGGTCTGGTGTTACTGCTTTCTCTGGGTCCGTTTCTGTCTAAAATTAAAAACGTAGTAAGTAAATCGATGTAGGGTTTGGTCACGACGTGAAATTGTAGTTTTGTTTCGATGTATATGTCACCACAAAAATTGTAAAAACCGTTAGATTACAAACCAACCTACCGTGAGATTATAATCTCACGCGTTATAGGTACCTATTGTCATAGCTGGGAATTAACTCGTTAATCCGTTAATCGTTAATTAACGAAGTTAACATTTTGATTAACGGATTGACTTTTAAGTTAACTTTTAAAAATGTTAACGGACATGTTAACTTCCGTTAATTATGCAGAAGTCCGTTAATCGTTAATCCAATGCTTACTATTTACCGCACGGCACCTCGGCGCGGCGCAAAAAACAGGTTCAGATAAAAGTATGAAACGAAAAGCGCAGTGTGACCATATGTGGCGGGTTCCTGCAATTTTGGCAGGCGTCATTTTAGCCTGTGGCATGATCGGTTGACGTTATATGAAAACAAATATAATTTTGTTATCATAAGTCATATTTCCGATAATCTCGAGTTCTTTTTGGCTGAAAATTTGAGCATAGACATACTCAAATTTGACTGACGTTTACAATTTAGTTTAATATTTTACACATCCCTAGTAAACCAAGTAGATCATAGTAATCCATAGCTAGTGGGAAACTCCCCGATAATTTCAATCATACTTTTTCGATCGTTTATCTGTATTGTAACTTTCTTTTAATTAAATCGGTGGTAGTTCATTTTAACTAACCAAAAAAAAGTTAAATAAAATGAACAAGTCAATGTATAAGAATGAAGAAATGGAGGTATACAATGAAAATTCCAATGTTTAACATCTTACTAATATTATAAATGGCAATTTTTGGGTGTTGTAATGTTTGTTGTTTCATCACGTCAGAACGTCTGGGAACGGGAAAGGACTGGGTTGAAATTTGGAAAACAGCCCTCAAACGCTGCAGTTGAACGTCTGCTATCCACGGGTAAAGACATTTTAACACCAAAGCGAGCCTCGCTTTCAGACGAGAACTTCGACATGTTAATGTTCACGAGGGGAAATAGATACCTATGCGCATTATGCCCGACGATTATATTACACATTAAATTAAATTAAATAAAAAAAAATTGGCAGTCATAGAAACTGGCGATAGAAGTGAAAACTTATAACTCAGAATTTGATAGCTTAGCTTGGAAACTACACGGGTGTAACCGGAGGGCGTGGCCTGGTCATCATGGCATGGCCATCTAGAAAAGCAGCAGCATTTTCTATTGGCTAATGCATTTCTAGATGGCCAATAGTCATGGTCCCGAGTTTACCCGAAGATTTCTTATCATACCCGAGCGTGACGCTAGTATTCAATTCACAGACCACGAAAAATCTGTTTCGGCGCGCCTAAAGAAGTTTTCACTTCAATAATAAAATTAAACTCTACACGTATTTGGTTTTTTTTTAACCTGTTAACTTCCAGAACCTGAACCAAAAGGTTTTATAAGTTCACTAACGCAACGATATAAAAATCCAATACGCATATTAACGGATTAACGATTAACGTTAACTTCCGTTAATTCTTACGAAATGTAACGCTTTAACGTTTAACGAAGTCAACTTTTTTTGTAACGGATTAACGATTAACGAAGTTAACTATTTGATTAACGGTGCCCAGCTATGCCTATTGTAAACTGACGGTAGTTGTAATTTTACGGTGACATGGGTACACCTACTTATGTGTCATAGGACACCAGGGTAGCGATTCTAAATGCGATTCCGAATGGTTCGGAATCGGAATGACAATCCCTGTCTCGTGTCATGCTAAACAGATAAGACAAAGACCGAGAGATGAGATTCCGTGTCGGATGGAACCGAATGGATTTAGAATCGCTACCCCGATCACTTCCGTTATATATTTTTCTATCGGTTTTAGTCTAACATTTTTTTCAGTTAGGTCGCGCAACAAAAACCCTATTTCCTCCAACGGTGCCTGGAACTTCGTTCCAAAAACAAAAACACAATTGGCTATAAATTTGTATCAACAGTTTGTCAATTCATAGTAAAAATGTGATGTTTGGGTCAGCCTATTTTGAAGTGAAAACTTCTTTAGGCGCGCTTAGACAGATTTTTCGTGGGCTGTGAATTGGATTCTACCGTCACGATCGGGTATGATAAGAAATCTTCGGGTAAACTCAGGACCATGGCAATTGGCTATCTAGAAATGCGTCAGCCAATGGGAAATGCTGAAAGAGCGTGGCCCGGCCATCATGGCATGGTCATCTAGAAATGCGTGAGCCAATGGGAAACGCTGACGCATTTCTAGATGGCCATGCCATGATAACCAGGCCACGCCCTTCGGTTACACCCGTATAGTTTCCAAAGTAAGCTATCAAATTCTGAGTTATAAGATTTCACTTCTATCGGCAGTTCCTATGACTCAATTTTTTTTGTATTGACTAAACTAAAACAGGTAATTAACACCCAGACACACAACAAACAGCCATACCTCTCACCGTACATTTACCAATACAAGCTTTTAAAACTGCGTCCGTGATAAACTAATCTATTCAGGGCTTATATTGTCTATTTCTAGTTACTGAGTAGGAGGTATTAAAATAAATAAATATTGGTGGACAATTCACACACAACCCCATCTGACCCCAAACTAAGCAAAGCTTGTACTATGGCTATGGCAGCCTGATTTTTGAAGTGAAAACTTCTTTTGGCGCGCCTTGACAGATTTTTCGTGAAATCTTCGGGTAAACTCGGGACCATAGCCATTAGCTATCTAGAAATGCGTCATCCAATGGGAAATGCTAAAAGGGCGTGGCCTGCCCATCATGGCATGGCCATCTAGAAATGCGTCCGCCAATGGGAAAGGCTGGTGCATTTCTAGATGGTCATGCCATGATGACCAGGCCTCACCCTCCGGTTACACCCGTGTAGTTTTCAAAGTAAGCTATAAAATTCCGAGTTATAAGTTTTCACTTCTATCGGCAGTTCCAATGACTGGCAATTTTTTTTTTAATAAAGAGTGACGAGACGAGCAGGACATGTGCCTGATAGTAAGAAACACGCCTTCCTATAACAGCACACTATCACGCGTCTATTGGAACAAACATGAAGACTCCAACCATTACCTAGTAGGTACTGCACTGCGCTGCGCTCGTCACCCAGTGTCATTTAGATACCTATGTGAGATGATTTATCCCTATAATTTCTCTGAAAACATTACCCTTCAAACTGGAACACAGTACACAGTAATGTTTACGTATTACTCCTTGGCAATAGAATAACTGACAAAGGTGTGATGCTTCCCAAAGCGGACCTCAGCAGAGAGTTCTACTACTACTACGGACATAAAAACAAAGTAGGTATGTAGTTAGGTACTTACATAATATACGGGCGGTGGATCTGTGTAACTCATTGCGCCTGTTGGTATTTAGGTTCTTAGAGTAGGTACCTAAGTTATAATCTTAACCACACGCTAAGTTATAATGCTGGTGCATAACCGCGAGCTGTTCAATTTCAAATAGTCATGGCTAAACTAATTAAAAAACCTATAAACTACCTAAATATAAAACATCAGGAAGTTGCTCAGAAACTTCTTCTGACAGACTGGAGTTCTTTGGTGACAGATTGTCAACCATAAACAAGGATTTCGACTGACGAAGAAACTATTTTTGAAGTAAACATTTATTTTACGCGTTGATTAGTTTGTGGTGAGGGTTTATCGAATGGGTTCGTCTCACCGACTTTAGAATATAGCGTCGGACCTGCGTCGGAGCAGTAGAACGGGGACGCTTCTTGGATAAGTGAAATCTTGTGAGTTCGCGTCAGTAGTAGGTATATCTGTCATCATCATCAACATCAACAGCCCACTAAATGTTCCCACTGCCGAGACTCGGAGCCTTATCTCGCAAGGAGAGAGTTAAGGCCATAATCCACCACGCTGGCCCAGTGCGGGTTGTTGGATGACTCATGACTTCGAAAGGTACATGTCGGTTACCTCACGATGTTTTCCTTCACCGTTTTAATCTCGCGGCTAGTTAATATCTGTCTCATACAGGAGAAGAATCACGAAACATTAGTGCTGTTTCATACTAAAATTCTAAGTTATCAGTTTTACTTTCATGGGCAGTCCCCTATGACTGCCAAGTAGAAATGTGATTACGGGTTAGTACTTAGATACATTTCTAAATCTACCCCTGACGTTGAAGCCATGTTTTTTTGTACTTATATCATCGCATTTGTAAATAAGCCCTCGACCAAAGGGACTGATGCAGGCAGCCCTATCCGTAATTTGGGCCTTACCCGGCTGCTGATGGCGCTCTAGTTTTCGTTTCGCGATATCATCATCTTCAAGGTCATTAAGCTTTCCAATCTCTTAGTTTTTTTTTTTTTAGTTTCAATCACTGTCTTATCTTACTTATATCGTCACTTCATCTAGTCTCAGGGTTTCCTACACAACGATTTACGTTCTCCACTCAAGAACACGTCTACCCCAACGGTTGATCGGTTATACCAGTCTGCCACAGATATGGCCGGCCTATTGCCTCTTCAGTTTGCTAATACGTTGAACTCTGAGAAACTGAGATCCATAGCTCTTAGCTCGTTGTGCAACTTTGATTTTGTGGACCAACGACCGTTTAGGTGCAGACATATGCCTTGAGACCATCAGCTGGTATTTTTAAATATGTATTTTAAAAAACTTTAACATGTATCATAATCATCATCATAAATATCATTATTTAACCTACTGCTGGTTATAGGTAGACCAGGACATCCTACGCTTTACCTACTTACTTAGCCTCGATTACAAGTCAGACTTTTAAATTAAGATGAATAAACACCATATAGATGAGTACGATACTAAAGTTATTAAATAAAACAATATTTACTTACATTATATAATTACATTTATTAAAGCCATTTTCTTCCAAACACTTTCATAGTATTAACAAAACATTGACTATTCCATTTCAATGTTTAGTAATAGCTTGATTACTATTCCGAGCGTAGGTAGGTATCTCTTTTCAGCCCACAAAATATATTAAATACGCCAAAATAACATAATTATGAATATTACAATAGGAAACAAACATTACACAACAGACATTATTATTGTACCTAAATTCTAAAATAATATATTAAAAGTTATAATTGCATAAACAAATTAAAGTTTCCGAAGATGCGCCCAGCACATATCTAATTAATTTAGTTTTTATTGGTACCTACTATTAGTCTATCGATACACAGCTTTGTATTTCCAGAGTTCAAAGTTCGGGGTTCTTCCAAATTTCATCAGATACCATCATAATTATAGGTAATGTGCAATCGTGCAATTTAAGTAAATGCAGAACGCGGGACATTGAACTTAGAACGTTTAAGTTTTTATTGGGGATATTATTCAGTGTGCTAACGCTTCTAGACATTTGTGTTATTCTAATTAGTTGTAATGCAGGACGCATCGTCTTCACATCTACTAACTACTTCAGATCATTAGCCTCACAACGGTCCTAAGAAATTCAAATAAATGTAAAATTTTCAGACTTCATGTTTCATTCCAAGATTTTGACCATAACATATGATCGATAAGTCAGTAGTCATTAACCAACAACGAGTAGATAGTGAATCTCCGATCATAAACTAGGATCTGAAATCCTACGAAGTAATAAATATGTATAAGATAACATACATTGATTAAATTAGATTAAAATAGTTCTTATTGTAAGTTATTTTAATAAAAATCAATGCTCAGTTGAGTCCGTTGATGGCGGCTAAATCGTCGCGTTGGTCGAGCGCGGACCGAGGAGTAATCTTCTCGCGTTCTTCGTTGCCAGCCACGAATATCGCCAAATGCTCCTGTGGACACGTCATCATTGGTATTATAGGATCCCACTGCTGGGTAGACGATAGATGATACGAGTGAAAAAATGGTTATGTTCAGATGACCCCATCTATATCTATCATGGTAATGTTTGTGTTACAAACCCTTATTGACAACTTTTTACAATTGGTATTACAGTTGGCGTGTTTTGTTTTGGTATAGTATTTTGATAGACGTGGAGCAAAACCTTCAATCGGGTGTTGAGCATCAACTTATATCTGTAAAAATCAATAGTATTGACGTATTGTTTACAATGCTCACCAGGTACGATTTGGAGACTTCCTGCAGATGCAGTAAGAACGCCTGCAACTTGGAGCGCCAGCCCTTCACCTCCGATAACGCACTCTCCACCGGCACGCTCTGCCAAGCGAACAAACATTTCTAGATAAATATGTATAGAGCAATAAAATAAACTTAGATAACTAATGTTTACTATAATGATATTGGCCAACTAGTTGTGTGTAACGTCGAGTGTTCTAAATCTTTATTTTTGTATATCTACGTGTATTACTCGTACTTAAGAATTTGGATTTTTTTAAATTGTGAGCTCATTGTTTGGTGAAGATACCCACCTTGAGTAGAGCATCTGCAGCGGTTGCCAGGTGCTTGCTAATTATCGTCATTCCCTGGCGAACGTTCCTGCAATCAAGAATAACGTTAAATATTATATATACCTGCGTACGGAACCAAAAACTTACAGAAATTAAAGTTTAGAATTCTTAATAGTTATGCCACAGTCACAAAGAGACGGCAAAATTATTTGTAAAACCCTTTTGCGTCGCATGCAAAAAACAAATAACTAAAAATTAACGTCTCAATACACGTCTCTTCCCTTTTTTCAACATATTTCTGGACAACCACGACTCACAACACGACACAGTTTCAAGAATAATACTTACCGACAAATTGATGCCAACGCCTTGTTGTACAAATTCCACTAAATTGCACTAAGATAAACTGTGTGGTACCTACGTAGTGCGTATCTACGTACGTAGTCTAACGAAGGTAACTTAATTTAAAGAAATAATCACCCACCAACTTCCGCTTTAAATCCGTCGACAATAAATAAGTCAGACAACATCAATTTTAACTTCAACAATCAGTCAGCCGACAATAGATCTGATAACTTTCAACCATGAATAATTAACTAATCAATCAATCAGCCGATACTTGTGCGGCAAAACAGAAATCAGTCAGCCAACTCAGGTCGGTACATACCTTAGAAAAAGTATGTATCCTCTTTGGTACATACCTACTCGTATTTTGCATCGCAGTCCCCCAAACAAAAATACATCGCCATTGCTTAGCTCCACCTTTCGTTATGCCACCTCGTAGCGACCTTTTGAAATCTATGTTTTTAGGCTGTTTATATACCTGGGCAGGTCAGTGTGCGCGTAGTTGACGAGGTGCACCATCTTCCTGGCCGTCTCCCTGGTCAGCAGCACGACTAGCTCCTCCAACGTGGCGGGCCGCGCCTGGTTTTCTGGCTCGGCCTGGCTCAGGTTCCCGTACAGTTCTTTGGCTTTCTTCCAAGCAAGCGCTGGGTCTGTCGCAACCTGCGTGAAATTTTTGTTATGGTCAGCTTGTAAGACGATTTTACAAAACTAGTAAATCTAAAATTCTAAAATATTAAATATTTAGTAGTGGTAGGACTCTTAGCAGAGTCTGCCTGGGGAAGTACCACACCTTTGCCAGTTTAATGTTTGCACTTTACTGCTTGGCGGTAGTATTCTAGCGACAAGCAGTAAAGTGCAAACATTATTGTGTTTCGGTTTGAAGGGCAATGTTTCCAGAGAAATTACAGGGCTCACAGATATAATATCTTAGATCTCTGGGTGAGTAGCGCGGTGTAGTACTAGGTAATAATTTGGAATCTTCTTGTTCCAACGTCTGCGTGTCACTGTGCTGGTATGTGGTAGGCATGTTGCTTACCATCAGGCACATGTCCTGCTCGTCTCGTCGCTCAATACTACAAAAAATCTAATGTGTGACCAGTGAGACCCTCTTAAGTCTCGAGGTTCCTAAGTTTGAACTTAAGCCAAGCACGTGTATCTGCTCCTTGGTGTGTGATCTCACCAGTTCAGCTACGTAGACGAGCACGTGTCTGTTCGTTGATGTGTGAACTCACCAGTTTAAATATAGACGAGGACGTGTCCACTCCTTGATGTGTGAACTCACCAGTTTAAATATAGACGAGGACGTGTCCACTCCTTGATGTGTGAACTCACCAGTTTAAATATAGACGAGGACGTGTCCACTCCTTGATGTGTGAACTCACCAGTTTGCGTATAGACGAGCACGTGTCCGCTCCTTGATGTGTGAACTCACCAGTTTGCGTGTAGACGAGCACGTGTCCGCTCCTTGATGTGTGAACTCACCAGTTCAGCGACGTAGACGAGCACGTGTATCTGCTCCTTGATGGCCTTGGCCTCGGCCAGCGCCTGCCGCGTGAGCCGGCGCTGCAGCTTCCTGCGCAGGCGCGCGCCGTGCTGCACCGCGTGCGCCGCGCGCGCGCGCCCGGACTCGCCCGCGCCATCCACCGCCTCCGCACCCGTCACTATTATAGCCACTGCGCACAAATACACGAATAAATGACATAGCTAAGAATCACCGCAAGAGAACTAGCTTCCAATGAAAAACAATGCATCGAAATCGGTCCATCCGTTTGAGAGCTACGGTGCCGTAGACAAACACTCACACACAGCGACAGACAGACAGAGACGTCAAACTTATAACACCCATTTTTTGGTCGGGGCTTAAAAATCTGTCGAGCCTTTTCAGAGGATGACACGAGATTATGAATAAATTAAATTTATTTATTGTTTACATAATTTAATACGGTCTAGGAAAACTATAAGACTAGTAAACTAAGTAACTAAGACTAGTACAAGTAAACAACTGGCGGCCTGGAAGATATCGCTGAAAGTAATTTCTTCCAGGCAACTTGACAAAAATCATGAAAAACTCTTAACGTGTGTGAGCAACGAAGACTACTGATAAATTAAAATTACGCGTTTATAACGTTGATATAAATTCTAGAGGCACCATTTTAATTCATATTTTCTTTCCAAATATTAAAATACATATACGTATATTAAAATAAAAAAAATATGTTTTAACACAAATAGTGTTAATAGACATTTCATAAATAAAATGTAATTACATAAATTCAAATCCCGGGTTTGCCATTTTACCAAATTTTGCAAAATACAGTGCGACATCCAAAACTGATGACTTAAGAGTAGATTCGTTAATAATGTTGCAGGCATGTTGCTTACCAGGCACATGTCCTGCTCGTCTCGTCACTCTTTATTTAAAAAAAAAAAAAAAAAATTCATAGAATGGCTAAATTAAATATTTTTTATTATATTTTAGTAGGTACCTATTTACAGTTAATTAAATCAATCATATAATAATTTGTTGTGGTGCTGCTTTCTGCTTTCTGCATAGGACAATGTAGTTGCCGAGTCAGCTGATATAGGTAATATTTAACAACTTTTTTATTACTTTGCCCTCAAAAGTAATCAACAAAAAAGGTCTTAACATCATACCAGGGTTAATTGTTTTACCCCCTAAAATACTTATCCAAACCAAGGTGAATGAGAGCAACTAAAATCAGCTTTATCAATGAAGCTGTAGGTAGGTACGTAAGATTCAATTTATTGCATCCATTGCAACAAAATTGCAATCCACGCAATTTTGCCCGATAAAGGGCTAAAAATATTATACGACGTACTGTTATGACGTATGTTATAACAATGTATGATAATATTGACAACTCAGAAATAGATCGACAATGTAATTAAGAGTGACTATGGTAAGTATTTAAGATGTTTTCAAGTTTTCTTGTATGCTTCATTTGTGTGCTTTTGACCAATTCGTTGTGTGTGGCGTTAGGTACCTACGGGAAGTTATACCATTTTAAAGAGAATCATCCTCTTTCAAATTAAGTTTTACGGAGATCTACCATGACCAAAACTTTCTTCGTTTTCTTCAATTCTATCTCGTGGCCTCCGTTTCTGGATATTGTAAGATTTAAAAAAAGGGAAAAAACCAAACCTTTCGAAAGTTGGGTCATCAAGTTACCATCAAAAAATTGTTAAATACTTACTATTTTTTATGGCTCAAAATATGGACCAGTGTGGTAGTCACAATTTTAATCTCTACGTATGTGCGTAAGAACAGTTGGTAAGTTTAGGTTAGTTAGTTAGTTGAAGCCAGGACGTCTACTCTAATTCAACGAAAACGTAATTTCGAAATAAACTCGCGATTTTCCAACTCCGATTCTACTTCGATCCGTCGTTTTGTCCGTTTAAATGTTCTAAGCATACTCTAATTAGAGTAGGCTTAGAACATTTAAACGTCAAACAATGTTGTATCGGACGAAACGAAGTAGAACGAAATTTCGTTTTCGTAGAAACAGAGTAGACGTCCGGCGCTTTCTGCGTTAGCCCAAAGTTCGGTAGGCAGTAAGCAGAAGGCATTTGAGGCCAACTGCCATAACGAGTATCTCTCTACCTAGTCTGTGGCCATAACATTGGTCCCTATAGAAAAGGAATTGTCGTTTAATAAAGAATATTTTAACAGCAATAAGACAAGTAGTTCGGGAGCCTAGTGGTATGTAACACAAATTAAATCATGCTTTATTAACATTAAGCATAACGATAAGGACATATTTTTTTCAGTTGGTAGGTACCTACAGAAAAGCAGTAAAACTAAAATTAAAAGACTAACATTTCTGGTTGTATTTGCGTGTGTTCTTCGATGTCGGTCTTATTTTGTGTATTTCAATTAAATTTAATTCACAAAACAACTAAAAGTAAGGTAACATAAAAGTAACCTAAGGTAGAAAACCTTAGGTATGGTTGTCTAACTTTTGGTAGTCGAAGGAGGGAGTTATGTCTTGTCGCACAAGTACCTAGATACAATCCTAGGTGCCTACCTAATCCTAGTTTAGGTGCCAAGTTTGAGCTACCAAGATCATGAAAAAAAAAAAATGTATTAACCAATGTTTCTTGAAGCTGAATAAATTATTATTGCATTATATCTATACGTATATTCTAATAATAAGGAGAGAAGCAAAGTCCAGTCACACTATCAGTGGTAAACGAGAGTACCTAGATAGTTAATTAGTCATAATTGTCTTTGCTCAATAGTCATAAAACAGTCAGTTTATGAGATTGGGCATCAATAATTTAGAGCATTGAGTAATTAGACGCGATAGCTTACAAGTGACGGCATAGTGCTGAATCTTATTACTTTATACCCTTCTATCATCCTACATAGGTCTCCTGGTGGTTCATTTGATCCGTAAATTTTGTTCACGGGCCTGTAGTCTACATCTCATAGCCTCAGTTTCGAAATTGTGCTTGCCTAGTTCGACAGTCCGTATACAAAACCTGTCACGCACCTCTAATAGCTGTTACGGGCACCTCTAATATCAACAGACGCATGTTTTTTTTTTTTTTTTTTAACTTGAATAGGTTTACACTTGGCCGCCATCTCGCCTGATGTTAAGCGACGATGCGGCCTACGATGAAGCGTGCTTACCTAGAAGAAACCGATTCACTCTCGACTTGAAGACACCAAGATTATAACTATCGGGGAAAATCCACTCTGGTAGCTCATTACACAGCCTAGACGTTCTTATCACAAATGTAGAGTCAAACCTCTTTGTTCGTGTCTTAGGAACATCAACCATGAAACGATGTCGCTTTCTCGAGCTACGAGCAGTCCGATAGAAAAAGGGGCAAGGTGGTATTAGGTTATGCAGATCAGTCGCGCACTCTCCGAAATGTATCCGATGATAAACCGATAGGCTAGCAATTTTGCGGCGATGTTCAAGACTCTGAAGTCTTTTGTGATGTTGATGTTCTGCTCATCCCATCACTCGTTACAATACAAAAAATTGGCAGCCATAGGGACTGCCGATAGAAATGAAAACTAATAACTCAGATTTTGATAGCTCACTTTGGAAACAACGCCGGTGAAACCGGAGGGCGTCGCCATGGCCATGGCCATCTAAATCATCCGAGTTTACTCGAAGATTTTTCATGGCCATCTAGATTTTTTTAATTTACGAAGGTGACGCTTGAGGTCAATTCACAGTGCACGGAAAATCTGTATGTCGTGTGCCGAAAGAAGTTTTCACTTCGAAAAGATCTTCAAGTGGCTCTTAACAAAACTTAAAGCTAACCCAATAAGTATTTTTTTTCATAGTATATTGACGAGACGAGCAGGACATGTGCCTGATGGTAAGCAACATGCCTGCCACATAACAGCACAGTAACACGCAGCTATTGAAACACGAAGAGTCCAAATCATTACCTAGCACTGCGCTGCGCTCGTCACCCAGAGATCTAAGATATTATATCTCTAAGCCCTGTAATTTCACTGGAAACGTTGCCCTTCAAACCGGAACACAGTAATGTTTGCACACTACTGCTTGGGGGTAGAATAACTGGCAAAGGTGTGGTACTTCGCCAGGCGGACTCTACCAAGAATCCTACTACTACAGAAAGAAAAGAAGTTTTTACTTCAATAAGTATATGAATAGAACAGAATAGAATATAATTTATTGTCATGTTAGTATAGTAACATCTATACTAATATTATAAAGCTGAAGAGTTTGTTTGTTTGTTTGAACGCTAGGATCTCGGAAACTACTGGACCGATACGAAAGATTTTTTTTCTGTTGGATACTCCATTTATCGAGGAAGGCTATAGGGTATATAACATTACGCTACTATCAATAGGTACGGAGTATGAGTGAAGAATGTAAAAAAAAACGGGGAAAAATATTTCTCTTCGAGAGCTTTAGTTCCGTGAATTTAAATTCTCTTTGGTCGCTGAAGTCTGTGACGGCGCGTGTCTGCATTTGAAGTAATCAAATTTGTTCTATAACAATCTTAGAATAAGGAATATAATAATAACAATGCATTGTTGCTTATTTACGTATTTTTATGGTTCCGTAAAACGTAAAAACGGAACTCTTATAGATTCGTCATGTCTGTCTGTCTGTCTGTCTGTCTGTCTGTCTGTCCGTCCGTATGTCACAGCCACTTTTTGCCGAAACTATGAAAACTACACTGTTGAAACTTGGTAAGTAGATGTATTCTGTGAACCGCATTAAGATTTTTACAAAAAAAAAAAAAATTAGGGTTGCCCCCCCCCCCATACTGAGAACTGAAACTCCAATTTTTTTTTCATCAAACCTACACGTGTGGGGTGTCTATCGATAGGGCTTCAAAAATGATGTTGAGGTTTTTAATATAATTTTTGTCTACACTGAATAAACCCCCCCTCTAACTTCTAATGTAAGAGAATGAAAACATTAAAATAATGTATGATGTACATTACCATGCAAACTACCAACGAAAATTGGTTTGGACTCGATCTGATGAGTAGTTTTTTTTTAGTACGTCATAAATACACTATTATAAAAACTTCGATCAAAGTTACAACGAACTACAAGAACTATGTGTACTATGTATATTATGTTACTTGCTGCAACGGAACCCTTCATGGGCGAGTCCAACTCACACTTGGCCACTTTATTGTATTATGGAATTTAATAATATGTTTTCTTTTCTATTCTGTGTACCTATTGTTGTTTATATTTGTCCGTTGGTTTTTATACACTAACATAACTATTCATACAACCGAACATTGGAAATACTTAAAGCAAGAAACCTGCTACCTCAATTTTACGCTAAAGGGTTTTTTAGCAAAATTTCCCTCGACATTATTTGATTTTAATGAATGCTTTAGAAAATATCCTTAGTTTTAAAACAACTCTGCAACAAAATAATATACCACTTTATTGTGGTCACGTGGTCCAGTGATGTTTCTTAACGTTCGTCTTCCAGATGAGGGTCCTCGAGGTGATGTAGCCACAGAGGCGGAACCGCGGCCATCTCTAGCTGCGGTCGTGAGGGCGAACCTCTCGCTCTCGATCATCTTAGCCAAGATGCTGGACAGTGAAAGGTCGTGTGAGTTGAAGGAGCGAGAGCACGCCATGACCTGCCTCATCCGATGAGGCGAAAGTGGACACGGGAGCGATCCTAGAGGTGCACTTGACTCGGTTCCTGTTTCCACTGGAGGGTCTGGGGTGTAGGTCGTTTAAGCCGGTCCGGCACCGCACCTAGGGATATGATTTCCCGAGGATTTGACGCGTCGCTGGTTTCTGACGCGTCATTGTAACCAAACGCGGTGGTTCGACCGCCTTCCGCGAGGTGTTCTCACAAAAAGCGGCAGCAAGGCCAGAGGCGCGGTCGAGTGCGATTGCGGTCCCAAGACTCTGCTGCCAGCCCACGGCTGGAGAAACCTGGACTTAGAAAAACTGGAACTGGATACTGGAGAAAACCGGGAGTTTTTGTCGGTAGGGGTACCATATCCGTCGGTAATGTCGATCCCGACATATATCCTACTATGTCATTGTGTGACCGTGCGTAATTGTTCACCGACATAAAAAAATGCGCATAATTTTCAACTACTATCTAATAAAAGATTACGGTGAATAGAAAGAAGACGGCGGTCGGCCGCCGGTTGCTCTACGAGATACCATTTGCTTCCTTCTCGGGGAGTTCCCGCATTGACGAGGCGGAGGTCCAGTAGCCGTGGCCTGGTCAGCCACAGTGAAGCTAAAAGAAACACCAGTGGGTCTGCTCGCCAGGGATATGAGCTCAAAGCCTTGCGGTTCAAGCGACCCGTTTAGGAAGGAGTTGCGCGGCACAGACGGTGCCGGCACGAGTGAGACGTGCCGTGATGCTTGGTGGTAGGCACTGTGGCTGTAGAGGAGATTTCTTGGCTGGAGAGGAATACCGGTATTATGTTTCGCCGTACTCCCTGCCCACTGCAGTATGATGGCGGAGGCGGTGGGGCTGTATGAGAAAAGGAGAGCCGGTATCGGTGAGCTGCTGTCCCCGTCCTCTTCAGCTGGACGGTGATAGGTGATGAGGCCGAGCATTTAGCCCAACGCGGGAGATCAAGGGTGTCCAGACGTGAGGACGTCTGGCTCCTAGCACAGGGGCAAACATTTAAGCACCAAGGAATCGATTCACGCCGAGACTGATTTTCATACGGACAACTTGGTATACAATATATTGCACCATCAAGAAGATCAGGTTACAGAGATAACCAATTTGTTCGAGAAAAGAAAACTAAAACCATCGTATACACAGTATTTTTACGTACTTTAAAACACCTGCACTAAACACATTTCAGCAGATCACTCTACTTTTACCTAGCGCTCCTTTATTGTTTTTCTACAGTTCTCTTACGGATCATAGCTTTTTAAAGCAATGGATTTTCCTCAAATAGACACGGGTGAAACCGCGGGGCACAGCTAGTTCACTTATATAATAGCAGAAATTTATTACTATGAATGCCACTACACAGACTCATATTAATTACAATTTGATTTTATTTTGCTTCACAAAATGAACACAAATATTTTGTACTTGTTAAACACCCATCAAACAACTAGTAGGGTACTTATGGTAATAGACTTCTGCTGTATGTATATATAGTTGTAAGAAGTTAGCCATAGACAACGTACCATCGTTAGCGTCCTGGTAGTCCGGCGGCAGGATCCTGTCGACGTACTTGTCCGCGGTGGAGAGCGCGCGGTCGAGCGCGGCGGCCGTGGCGGCGGTGACGCGCGAGTCCAGCACCGCGGACCCCAGCTGCTTCACCGAGTCCGCGCGCCGCAGCATGTACTGACGGGTTTCACAGTACATCTGAACAACATGCGCAACGTTTAGGAGCGATCGCAGTACAACTGAACAACATGTGCAACGTTTAGGAGCGATCGCAGTACATCTGAACAACATGTGCAACGTTTAGGAGCGATCGCAGTACATCTGAACAACATGTGCAACGTTCAGGAGCGATCGCAGTACATCTGAACAACATGTGCAACGTTTAGGAGCGATCGCAGTACATCTGAACAACATGTGCAACGTTCAGGAGCGATCGCAGTACATCTAAACAACATGGGCAACGTTTAGGAGCGATCGCAGTACATCTGAACAACATGTGCAACGTTCAGGAGCGATCGCAGTACATCTAAACAACATGGGCAACGTTTAGGAGCGATCGCAGTACAACTGAACAACATGTGCAACGTTTAGGAGCGATCGCAGTACATCTGAACAACATGTGCAACGTTTAGGAGCGATCGTTGTTGTAGGTACGTCGTTGGAGAAGTGGAGGAGTGATCGTTGTACGCAAAGAGTTTACATACTACATCTATGGTTAACTTCAACTTTTGAAGTGAAAACTTCTTTAGGCGCGCCAAGACAGATTTTTCGTGGGGTGTGAATTGAATTCTAACTTCACGCTCGGGTATGATAAGCGTCAGCCAATGGGAAAAGCTGAAAGAGCGTGGCCTGGCAGTCATGGCATGGCCATCTAGAAATGCGTGAGCCAATGGGAAATGCTGACGCATTTTTAGATGGCCAAGCCATGATGGCCAGGCCACGCCCTCCGGTTTCACCCGCGTAGATTCCAAAGTAGGTACGTTATCAAATTCTGAGTTATAAGTTTTCACTTCTATCGGCAGTTCCTATGACTGCCAATTTTTTTTCTTTTGGCTTCCATTCGGCAAGGCTACCGTAATTTCGTCAGTATCTTGTGTTTCATCATTGGGCTAGTCTTCTGAGGTTTATTCATTGAAGAAATATGAGTCTTGCTTCACCAGGCGCGGTCCCAGCGTCGAATATTGGAGGGGGTCACCAGTATAGAGCCTCAGATTTGGGGGGGAGGGGTCACGAGTAGAAATACAATAAATTGAGTAAAAAAGACTACTAGTAGCGCCCCATTTAAAGGTAACATATACGATTTTGGGGGGGGGGGGTCATGTCCCCTGTCCCCCTCTTCGGACCGTGCATGTGCTTCACATCTATGGTTGTACGTTAGTAGTAGTGACGTTACGGGGTGGGCAACATGCGTCTAACAGCCAAACCACACCAGCTACTTTTAGCAGCGGCGACAGGCGACAGACGCTGCGTCACGCTTCAAAAAGTAGCTGCGCTTGACGTCTAGTCGCTGCATCCCGCTTCAAAAAGTAGCATGTGTGGTCAGGGCCTTAATCGTGAACGGTTACTGCTCGCTTCTCAAACATATGCCACATAGACATTAGGACAAAAAGGCTTAGTACATTTGGCAAAATTTAGTCGCAAAAATAGTTAGTTAAATTCAGAAGCAAAGTTAGTCGACATAATTCAGAAGCAAGTTAGAAACAAACAATCTTCGCTTCTGAATTTGGTATGCTAGCTTTCTGAATGTCATTATCTACACTTCATTTAATTCAGTCATAAACAAAATTTATTATTATTTATTCATCAACAAAATTTAGAAAATGTACCTAATACGCCTTTTAGGCCTAAATTATTTCTATAATGTTTAGTTTCGAAAATAAGATGGAAATTCTGATATAGTCACCCGTATACAAGAATCGTATAATATAAGATAGGGCGGAGTGGCGAGCCATGTGAGAGGTTGTCCAGCAGTAGACTGAGGTGGATGGAGGATGGATCGAGGCTGATGATGATGAAGCGCTCGTACCGACGCAATGGCAATCGTTCATCATTATCGATCAAAAACGATAGATATTTGGGTTTTTCGTGTACTAATGTACCAACAAGACAAGACAATGACGATGTCGTCAGTCATGTCGTCCTTACTAATAAATAATAATTAAAAAATACTAGAGCTACCGGAGTATTACTACAGCAACTGAACTACAAGCATATTCTTGTCGGCCTCATCTTCGCATAATTTGTGTGTGAAAGTCAATAGCTGATTTATACTTTAATCAAGTTCAAAATCAGCTGATTTATAATATTGTTTCGTGACAACAAAGACGCCATTCTGTCTCCGTGGCAACCTGCGCAGTTTCCGCTCGCCGCCGCCGCAGCGCACAGGCGCGCCTCGTGTGCGCCTGTGCGCCTCTACGTACTCACCCGGTGATTGGTTGGATTTTGAAATATCAACATGGTGACAGGCTGTGTCTTGTGTGTTTTTGTTTATATTGGTGTTTTTGATATTTTCGTACAATTAATTTGTAAGTTTAAGCTTTTTTAACGTAAATTAACATCATTACGTCGATTGCGCCGCCGTCGTCTGTCGTTCAAGATGTGTTACTCGAGTGTGAAATTTGTGGGGACCGAAAACTGTACAAAGGCCAACGAGGTCTTCGAATCCATTGTGGTCGCAAACATGTCCCGAGATCGGACCTGCTCATGCCGGCGGCGACAGATTCTTTGTTTGCGACCATCACGGACAGCACTCAGAGTAACACATCTTTTGCCGATAAGCTCGCACAACTTAAGCAATCAGTAAAACTTATCAAACGGATTCCTAGAGGAGCCCGTGTAGCCGTCGCCCAAAGTCTTTCAGAGTGTGTAGCGAGAGTAGTCAGTGAAAATACAGTTGCAAGTTGGGAGGAGTTTCTCACATTTTCATACAAAACTTTTCATATTCCGCGTGACTCCAACCATCGTTCACTCACATCCGTCATAAAATTTAACACCTCCAACCACGTTATTCCTCCTCCAACAACGACAAACCGTACACGACTTGCTCGCAGCTCATCGTCCATTACTATAATTGAAAATAAACTTTCTGACGGAAACGTCAAAGGAGCAGCAAAACTGCTATTTTCATGTGACTCTCTCGCCACAGACTCTGCTGAGACTTTTCTTGCCCTTCGCGACAAACACTCGTCACAGCTGCTTTCCACCCAGCTCCCGTCCCCTCCCTCATCAGAACCATCTATGCTCGCAGATGACGAAATTACCCGTCAAGCAATTTTATCGTTTCCGAATGGTTCTGCTGGGGGACTGGACGGTATTACTGCACAACATTTGAAGGACTTAACCGACCCGTTCGTTGGCGATGCTGGTAAGTCTCTTTTAAGCGAAATTACAAAATTAGTCAACGTAATGTTGGAGGGACATGTTCCTTCGGAAATTGTTCCAATTTTGTATGGTGCAAATTTGATCGCTCTCCATAAAAGAGATGGTGGAATTCGCCCCATCGCTGTCGGTAATACTTTAAGACGCCTTACTTCAAAATTATGCTGCCGTACAATTCAGAAAAAACTCACCACAAAATTTCAACCTCGGCAGCTTGGTTTCGGAGTAAGGTCTGGGTGTGAGGCAGCTGTTCATGCTGCGCGTACATTTTTAAACACTTCGGATTATGAGGTTTTCGTCAAAATTGATGTCAAAAATGCTTTTAATAGTTTGGACAGGGGTGTTCTCTTGACAGAAATTCAAAAAAATATACCTGAAGTTTATAAATATATGTGGCAGTGTTATGGAACCCCTTCAAAATTGATGTTTGGTACTAAACAAATAATTTCTTCTGTGGGGTGTCAGCAAGGTGACCCGCTCGGCCCAGCTATCTTCAGCTTGGGAATTCACCCTATTATTTCGGAACTAAATTCAAAATTTAATGTGTGGTACCTCGATGATGGTTGTTTGGCGGGTTCAGCATCTGTAGTGTTAGATGACCTATCCCAAATTGTCCAGCGTTTCGATTCAATTGGTTTATCATTAAATTTTGATAAATGCGAAATTTTTATTCCAGATCGTATACCTAACACAGTCAGAGAAAATATTTTTCAAAATTTTAATCATTTATGTCCAAATATATCTAATACTTCCAAGACTACCCTGACACTTTTAGGTGCTCCAATTTTCTTGGAAGCAATACCTGGCTTAATATCGTCGAAACTTGAACAGTTTTCAAACAACTCTAATCGACTTTTTCAAATCAAACCACACATGGCCATTTACATTCTTCGGCTTTGTCTCTTCACTCCTAAATTCATGTATTTATTACGTTGTACTCCAATGTGGTATTTCCATGGAGTCACTAACTCTATTGATACAGTTTTGAAAGAAACAGTTACTAAAATTCTAAATTTACAGTTCGAAGATCGTTCCTGGGTGCAAGCCACATTACCTGTTTCCTTCGGTGGGCTGGGCATCCGTCGCAGCACAGATGTTGCTCTTCCGGCTTTCTTGGCCTCTAGCCATGGCTCGCAGTCCCTCATCGGCATGATCCTGAATATTACTTTGGCCGATGTTAAGATTGCCTGTCAGGCAGAGGCTTTGACAGCCTGGAGCGCTTCTTGCCCAGATATGGACTTGCCCTCGAAACCGGAAGTACAGAGTATGTGGGACCTTCCCCTCGCCAAAATTACTTATTCGGCTCTATTAGATCAAGCTGATGATGACACGGAGCGAGCTCGTCTTCTTGCTGTAGCAGAGGCTGAATCCGGTAATTGGCTCCATATTTTACCGTCCAAAAATTTAGGATCTATCCTAGATCCTAACAGTCTACGCGTAGTGACGGGGCTTCGCGTAGGAACTAAGTTGTGCGAGCCTCATCGCTGTCTGTGCGGGCGAGCCGTGGACCAATTCGGACGGCACGGGCTTTCATGTGTAAAGAGTGCCGGTCGACAATTTCGTCATTGGTCAATTAATGACTTAGTCAGACGGGCACTCTCTACAGCTCTAATACCTTCGACATTAGAACCGAGCGGAATGTTGACAGATGGTAAGCGACCTGACGGTGCCACTCTAGTACCGTGGTCTCTAGGCAAGGTGCTGGTTTGGGACGCTACTTGCGTAGACACCTTGGCACCGTCTCATGTCAGCCATTCCGCTCGTAATGTCGGAGTTACAGCCGAACAGGCACAAATAAATAAACATAATAAATACTCCCACCTTAGCGCACATTATATATTCTTTGCGCTGGCAGTGGAGACTATGGGCCCGTGGTCGTCCGACACCAAAACTTTTATTAAAGATCTTTCGAAACGTTTGGTCCTCGCTTCAGGGGATCCCAGAGCTGGCGCCTACTTTTCCCAAAGGCTCAGTTTAGCTATACAAAGAGGGAACGCTGCCAGCATTCTAGGTACCCTGCCGCGCTGTAGTGATCTCGACGGCGTTTTCAATTTGTAAATTTGTTTATTTTTATTTTTATAGTATGGTATAATAATTTTATTTAGATTTTTATATATTTGTAAATATTGTAAATAATTCTGTACATAATAAACTTCAAAAAGATTTGTGGAAGATATTAAAAAAATGTACCAACATGCACACTTGTATAATAAATAATCTTGTTGTCGAGCGGCTCAGTTCAGCTATCAGTTTTTGGGGTCATTTAGTTATCTTAGTTCTTCGATGATGCTGTCAACTGCACTTTAAATTCCTTTAATTTAGTTTCACTTTTAATTAAACATATTTACTATCATGTAACATGAACAAAATGATTCAGTAGCAAGCCTATACAGTAAGCCTACTGAAGTGAACGACTGCAAATGAAAACTTCCAAATGGGTAAACCAAGTTGCGCTGGGATGTCATAGGGTTATCCGAAGTCCGTAGACAGGGCGAGGACAGAATAACCCTCGAATCCGGCAACTTGTTTTACTACCGGGAGGGAGATCAACAATCCCAAGGGGGTGTCGGGTTTATCGTCCGCAAGTCTCTCGTCAACAACGTGTTAATGATCGAGAGTGTGTCGAGCAGGGTTGTATACCTTGTACTTAAAATAACCGACCGGTATTCATTGAAGGTCATACAGGTATACGCACCGACCTCGACACATCCCGACGAAGAGGTTGAGACCATGTATGAGGACATCTCCAAAGCCGTACATGTCTCGCCAACACATTTCACAGTTGTGATGGGAGACTTCAACGCGAAACTAGGCAAACGTAGCGGTGATGAGTTGAGAGTGGGACAATTCGGATATGGGCACCGGAACCCAAGAGGGCAACGTCTAGCTGATTTCTTGGAAAGGGAGAGCCTCTTTATGATGAACTCCTTTTTAAGAAACAGCCACAACGAAAATGGACCTGGATTAGCCCAGATGGTTCCACAAAAAATGAGATCGACTTCATTATGACGACTAAACGGCAAATATTCAGCGATGTCTCTGTGATCAGTAGGGTTAAGACCGGCAGTGATCACCGTATTGTAAGAGGTACGCTGAATCTAAACATTAAGTTCGAAAAATCACGTCTAATGAAGTCCACGCTCCGACCAAATTATGTTCAAATTGAAGATCCCGATAACTTTCAACTCGTACTTCAAAATCGCTTCGAAGCCTTAGATGAATGCGTAACGGCGGACGAAATAAACGACAGGCTGGTGGAAACTGTTCAAGCAGTTGGCAGGAGCCGACGCCAGAATAGAACCCAAAAGCTCTCCGATCATACTCTAAATCTCATGGCGGTTAGGCAAGATATGCGATTGCAGTCTTCGGTCGACATGACGGTATACAGACGGCTCAATAGACAGATATCTACTTGTGTGCGACGCGACATACGCTGCTTCAATACTTCGTGTATTGAAGAAGCGATCAAGCGGAACAAAGGCTCGAAAGTGTTCGCAAGAAATCTGTCTCTTGGGCAAAGTCAATTGACCAAACTGAAGACCGACAGCGGTAACGTCGTCTCGTCGAAGCCCGAGATTTTGGAGGAGATTGAGAGGTTCTATGAACAGTTATACACCTCTACGCAAGCACAACCTGTCGTTAGCATGGCAAAAGACCCCAGAGCCAAGCTTACCCGACACTTTACCGAAGACATCCCGGAAGTCAGCCTGTATGAGATTAGGATGGCCCTCAAACAACTTAAGAACAACAAGGCACCTGGCGACGACGGAATTACGACTGAGCTTCTGAGAGCGGGTGGAAAACCGGTACTTAAAGTCCTCCAGAAGCTGTTCGACTCTGTCATACTTGACGGTAATACGCCAGAAGCGTGGAGCAGAAGTGTGGTGGTGCTCTTCTTCAAAAAAGGTGACAACACCTTGTTGAAGAACTACAGACCCATCTCCCTTCTGAGCCACGTTTATAAGTTGTTTTCGAGGGTAATCACGAATCGTCTCGCACGCAGGTTTGACGACTTCCAGCCACCCGAACAAGCCGGTTTCCGAAAAGGCTATAGTACCGTAGACCACATCCATACGCTTCGGCAGATAATACAGAAAACCGAGGAGTGTAATCGGCCACTATGTATAGCGTATGTGGACTATGAGAAAGCTTTCGATTCCATCGAGACCTGGGCAGTGCTTCAGTCTCTCCAGCGATGCCGCATGGACTATCGCTATATCGAAGTGTTGAGGTGTATTTACAGCAAAGCCACAATGTCTGTCCGATTACAGGACCAGTGCACAAAACATATCCGGCTACAGAAAGGCGTGAGACAGGGAGATGTTATATCTCCGAAACTGTTCACTGCCGCGCTGGAAGATGTTTTCAAGCTACTGGACTGGAACGGACATGGCATCAATATCAATGGCGAATGCATCACTCACCTTCGGTTTGCCGATGATATAGTCATTGTGGCGGAGTCGATGGAGGACCTCGGTGCTATGCTCAGTGACCTCAGTAGAGTATCCCAACAGGTAGGTTTGAGGATGAATATGGACAAGACGAAGGTCATGTCAAATGTTCATGTCTCACCTGTACCGGTTATTGTTGGGAATACCACACTCGAAGTTGTAGACGAATACGTCTACCTGGGTCAAAAGATCCAATTGGGTAGATCCAACTTCGACAAAGAGGTCCAGCGAAGGATCCAACTCGGATGGGCAGCGTTCGGGAAACTACGGCACATCTTGGAGTCCAAAATACCCCAATGCTTGAAGACGAAAGTCTTCAATCAGTGCGTGTTGCCAGTGATGACTTATGGAACTGAGACGTGGTCCTTAACTGTAGGCCTCATAACAAAGCTCAAAGTCACACAGCGAGCTATGGAGCGAGCTATGCTCGGAGTCTCTTTGCGCGACAGAATCCGTAATGAGGATATTCGCAAAAGAACGAAAGTAGCCGACATAGCTCGAAGAGTAGCTAAGCTGAAGTGGCAATGGGCTGGGCACATCGCTCGCAGAACTGACAACCGATGGGGAAGAAAGGTTCTCGAGTGGCGACCACGAACCGGAAGACGCAGTGTTGGACGGCCTCCCACTAGATGGACAGATGACCTCACAAATGTTGCTGGAAACCGCTGGTTGCAGGTTGCGCAGGACCGCTCGTTGTGGAAATCTAGGGGGGAGGCCTATGTTCAGCAGTGGACGTCTTGCGGTTGATGATGATGATGATATGATATAAGAACAGACAACTTAACTAGAGTTAATTTTTCCTTAATATCAAAAAGAACAGAGTTCCGAAAATACAGGCTTGTGTGGTTTCATTTGTTTGTGTGCGGTGCGAGCTGTGGATCGTTTTGAAAATTACCATCGGTCATCGATTACAAAATTACGTGTATTTTAATAGAATAAATAGATATGAAAGTTGTTACCTCTTGAGGCGGCATGTTTATGGAGGGCACTCTCTTTTCGACGATGTCCAAGGACTTGCAGAGGAACTTGTCGAGCTGATGCAGCGGGGTCTGCAGAACTTGCACCGCCGGCAGCGCCAGAGCCACGCCCGTGGCTAGAGACCGCTCGCTCAGGGTTAGATACCAGTTGATCAACGAGTTTGACTCCTGTGGACAATTATAGACAGGCTACTTTGTACTGGGCAAAACCAGAATTGTTTGTTCTTAGAGTTGAAAATCGGGGTCTTCTCTGACCAAGACAGATTAAAGGGAACAGAGTGCTGGTGTGTTCAAGTCAGGCGTGGTCCGAAGGGAGGGTCACAGGGGACATGACCCCCCAAAATAGTATAAATAAAAATCTAAAAAAAATCTAAATATCTAATGGTACATAGACTATTTTTTAACGCGGGAAAACAACTGGAGCGGGTAAAACCGTGGGGCGCTACTAGTAAAGTATTTTTTACTCGATTTATTGTATTTCTACTGGTGACCCCTCCCAAAATCTGAGGCTACTACCTACTAGTGACCCCCTCCAAAATTCGAGGCTGGGACCGCGCCTGGTTCAAATGGGGGTCTACCGCCTAATTAAAAGGTCATAACTTTCGTATTAATCTGTATTTTTTTCTTCAAATGAAAAACTGTTTTAGTTAGTTAATAATGTTTCTGTGTGTTTGTCTGAAGTTCCCAAAACACTGAACTTACTTTTAGTTTGTGGTACATCTTTTCAGTGACATCGATTCCGGACTCCACGATCGGGATGGCTGCTACCCTGGAAACCACTTCCAGCCTCGGGATACTGGGTCTTTGCGCTACTGCTGTCACTGTTACAAGGAAAAAAACATTGAAATATTTTGCAAATACATCTGTTAAAGATAGTCCTTAATTAGGCCAAAGGTAACGGCAATGATTTATTTTTGTGAATATATGTGGCTTTAAATAAACGTTCTGAAGACACCTGACTATGTAGGTACAGTATTATAAATATTATGTGATTCTGTACCTAGTAAGACTAAGATTATGAAGATTAGAAGTGATTAATATATTAGGATAAACCTTGTTGAATTACAAATTTGGTAAAAAAATCTTAGTGCAACACCAAAGAAAAGCCTGCCGCCGGGTAGAAGGTATGGCGAAACTATGTAGGTATGTATGAGTCCCTTCTTAAGATGGATTCCTAAAAAATTAAAAGTTGTGTATACTAATACGAGAAACACAGATGACAACAGAAAGTAAAAACAATCTAGTACATATTATAATAGTGGAAGGTCATAATATAAATATTCTCATATGTTTGTTACAGGCCCAAGGAAGATGCCATAATACTTATGTTATATTTATGGGTATAGTCCCAAGGTATAAATATTAAAATAAATGGATAAATTGATGGGTATCAGGGTATAGTGTACATATTAAAGGCCTATATATCCTAATAGGGAGGCCTATCAGGACCAAATAAACTAAGACATAAACGCATAAACCACAATATCTAGAACAAACCTTTTGTGGGCCGGCTTTTCTCTACAGCTTGCAAATATGCCTCAGCTCGTCTGGCTATAAAACCGTTCGTCCTCTTAGCGACCCCCATGGCGCAAGCTCCGTTAAAACACTTCTTATAAATTTCTCCGTTGCCGTTGGATTTAGACACAGTTATTTTAGCGCGATATTTAAACTCAGACATTCTTGTTTTATTATGTCAATAATGTCGAAAGGTACGGAGCGTATTTCACGACGACTACTGGCGGCTGAGACTAATGAGATAGCCGAGATGTAATTTGTTTATTTCAATAGGTTATCGTGTCATTTGGAGGTCTAGACGAATGAAGTCATCGTTAAAATCATAACTCAGATATTTTATAATTATCTATCAATCCAACTCAACATACTCCCCTCAGACCAGGACGTCTACTCTAATTCAACGAAAACGTAATTTCGAAATAAACTCGCGATTTTCCAACTCCGATTTTACTTCGATCCGTCGTTTTGTCCGTTTAAATGTTCTAAGCCTACTCTGATTGGAGTATGCTTAGAACATTTAAACGTCAAACAATGTTGTATCGGACGAAACGAAGTAGAACGCGAGTAGGAAAGTCGCGAGTTTTTTTTCGAAATTTCGTTTTCGTAGAAACAGAGTAGACGTCCTGATCATGGTATTCATAAACAAGGTCCGGCGATCGTCATGCTGCCTTCTAAATTTTAACATTGTTTTAGTCTTATTCTTATTGAAAACTATTCAAATCTTGATTATTTTATCGTTACTTGTGATTGTTCATCCTACTAAAATTACAAACGCGAAAGTTTGTATATTTGGTGCTCAATCACGTCGGAACGGCGGAACGGCCCCTCTACCGCCTAACGAAAAACGCTTTGATGCTTTGACATTGCCGTCTCTTTCATTTCAAGCGAGAAGAAAAGAGACAGCAGCGTCAAAGCGTTTTTCGTTAGGCGGTAGACCCACGGATCGGGTTGAAAGCACCACAGTTAGAATTTAGAATATACTTAGCATGACATAAGCTACATATTATCGCAGGAATACGATGGAAATGGGAACTACACGGGGACAATTGTCGTTATTTTCCGGGGAGAAAAAGTAGCCAGTAGTAGTAATCCATACTATAATCTGAGTGTTCCAAATTGATCCGTTCAACCGACCGACGTTTGTGATTGAGCATGAAACACCCAAACATCCAAACTTGGACATCCAATCTATATTACAAATGTTAAATGTATGTATGTTTGTTGCTCAATCATGTATAATGTACGAATGGATCGAGCTGACATTTGCCTGATGGTGAGCAACATACCTGCCACATAATAGCACAGTGACACTCAGCTTTTGCAACATGAAGAATCCGAATCATTACCTAGCACTGCACTGCGCTCGCCACCCAGAGATCTAAGTTGTTATATCTCTAAGCCCTGTAATTTATCTGGAAACATTGCCCTTCAAACCGGAACACAGTAATGTTTGCATATTACTGCTTGGCGGTAGAATAACTGGCAACGGTGTGGCCCTTCCCCAGGCTGACTCTGCCAAGAGTCCTACCACTACAAACTACTACGTGATTGAGCTACAAACATCCAAACATTACTTTGAAAAAGAATAACGGAAGGAAGATATTATTTTCTAGTAAGTAGTAGATAGGCAAGGTGACGGCAGGTGAGAACGAGAACACCGGACGTGTAACAGCAGGATGGGTCGACGACATTCTGAAGGTCGCCGAGTCACTCCTGGATTGGCGAGATAATCCACTAGTGGCGCCACTCAAGCCGCTAGTTCATAACTGTTTTATCCTAGTAGTATTAAAAATCCTATTAATATTATACAAACGGTAAAGTTTGTAAGAATGTATGGTTGTAACTCTTTCACGTAAAACTACTGAGGGGATTTCGATGAAATTTGGTGCACAGATACATATTGGCCTGGAATAACACATAGGCTACTTTTTATCCCGAGAAAATAACGGTATCGGAAACTACGCGGGTAAAACCGCGGGGTGCTGCTAGTATTGTAATTCATGTGTGTTTGTCACAATATACAGTTTTATAACTATATTTCTATCTAGGTACCTATTATTTATTAAAATAAAATAGTAATAATGTAGGAGTCGCGCATACGAAGACGGGTTAGACTAAGCAGTGGCCGATAGTAATAAGGATTTTAGTATTAAAATTAACGTGGTTGTTACACATATTGATTAGGTAAACGGGTAACTCACGTGTAATGAGGTCGGTCAATCCGACTCGAGTTTCGGCCGCGTCCGGCGGCCTTTTTCAAGGAGAGTGTACGCGCCCGATGGCAAACAAACCAAACAATCAGTGCCAAACGGGACGCCATCGGGCGCGTACACTCTCCTTGAAAAAGGCCGCCGGACGCGGCCGAAACTCGAGTCGGATTGACCGACCTCATTACACGTGAGTTACCCGTTTACCTAATCAATATGAGTAATAAGGATTGTTTAAAATCTTCATACAAAAATAAAATGTGAACTGTCTATTTGTAATTTCAAATTAGATAATACTTTTCCCTAAATGCATATATATATGAAAGTACTAGCAGCGGCCCGCGGGTTCGCCAGCGCAGTACTTTCTACCCGTGACCATCATTTTCCCGAGATAAAAAGTTAAACCTGATCCGTTCAGACGTTGCGACGTGATTGAGCAACAAACATCGAAACCTTCGCATTTATAATATTAAGTACCTGGGTGACTGGGTGGGTGAAGTTGCTCGGTTTAAATACTAAATATACTTAGATAAAAGACTCCAAGAAATAGAATTTCTTAAAAAAAAAAAAAAAAAAAACTTGAAAAAAAAGAGAAGCCGTCTGGATTCGAATCCGGAGCAACTGATTCGTGACCGCTATGACCACCCGACTTCCCGTCTGAGCTATTATGCTGTCGCGTCAAGCGACGAAATTTTCCTTCGCATTCTAATGTCTAATGTGATAGTTTTTCATTGTCTAAAAACGCGCATAATATGCGTTTTTTTTTTAATGAAACCTAGTTAGATCGATTTATCATCCACGAAACCCTCTGCATACAAAATTTCATGAAAATCGTTCAAGCCGTTTCCGAGATTCAGATTCTAAATAGGTATATACAAGAATTGCTCGTTTAAAGGTATAAGATAATATTAATACTTTAATACTAGGCTAGACGCTAGACCGAATTTAATTTAGGATTTCAAGAACGACAGTAGCCGACATACATAGCTCAAAGAGTAGGCAAGCAGAAGTGGTAATGGGCAAGCCATATCGCTCGCAGAACTGACAACCGATGGGGAAGAAAGGTTCTCGAATAGCGACCACGAACCGGAAGACGCAGTGTTGGACGGCCTCCCACTAGATGGACAGATGACCTCACAAAAGTCGCTGGAAAATAAGATCTGCAGGTTGCGCGGGACCGTTTTTTGTGGAAATCTAGGGGGAGGCCTATGTTCAGCAGTGGACGTCTTGCGGCTGATGATGATGATGAGTCGGATTTTAATGGGACTTTCACTGGGAGATAGCTGATGTTTTAAGGAGTATCTTGGGCTAATTTTATTTTAGAAAAAAAAAACTTGTTTATGTAAGTCGAGGTTGCACCACAAGGTGCAAGTCATAAATAACATAAAGTGACAAGATGAGCAAGACATGCGCTAAACTGTAAGCAATCTCAGGCCAACTACTAAAAGGTAAGCAATACGTCTGCCATTACAAGACAGTGCCAGGACGTCTACTCTCTTTCTACGAAAAACATAATTTCCAAATAAATTAGCGACTTTCCTACTCCGATTCTACTTCGGTTCGTCCGATCGAACATTGTTTGAAACGCAGGATCGAAGTAGAAACGGTGTTGGAAAGTCACGAGCATCGATATAAACCAATAGATGTGCCCTGAGCACCTTGTAATTGTGAATTGAACTGCGTCTCTGTGTGTATCATAAGTGGTTTACATCAACCAATCTAATTGACCTCTAAAATCGCTAGCGGCGAGATATGCTGTGGTTCTACTTATTTTGGTTGTTGACAACGAATAGTGATAGGTAAAACGTCCGGCGTCCACCGCTTCCTGCAAACGACTATAACGGAAAGAGTGAGCTCACTCTTCCGAACGATGATTCCGATGATTCCGTGCGCCCTGAAGTTTGGGAGGACATTCTTCTGGAGGAGGGGTCTTTGTATTGAGATCGTTGGTCGAGAGCTTATTTCGAAATTACGTTTTTCGTAGAAAGGGAGTAGACGTCCTGACAGCTTTTTGAACATGAATAATTCAAATTACTGCTTAGCACTGCACTGCGCTTGTCACTTAGAGATGATGATAATAAAGTATTGTTTTGATAGCAAGATCGAGAGCCCGAGAGTGATTTTAGTGACTGGTTCCCGGATGCTCGCTTATCAGTCAACTTTGACACGGACTTCGTTCTGTTATCAATTTCTACTTCTGAAATATCACAGAAATATAAAATTTGTCGGGTTATGTCATAAAAATACTATTACTTAAGAGTTACGCAGAAAGCCTAAAACCTAACAGGAAACGAAACCGAAAAGGACTGGTTGAACGTTAAACACAAATTTTGTACCAGCTTTTGCGTAAAAATAATGGTCTTTGATGTCAACACAATGTATGAAGCAGGCGATTTATTTTTCGACATTAGAAATGTTTGCCACATAAAAATGGTTCTAAATGATAACTGGCACACGGGCATTTCCATCTTAGAATTTAGTAAATTTTCTGGGAAGCCGTGTATCGTAAGAAGATCTAAAATAAAAGCAGCAAAAAACTGAAAATATATATTAAAAGCTTTTGACTGTGGAAAGCTTCTTTTTCAACGTTTTTTTTAGAGTTAATATATTTTTCATTTTAAACATCCTCCTAATATTTTAAATTTATAGTTTGGATGGTTGGATATGTGTTGCTCAATCACGTCGGAAGTCGGAACGTCAATCAATCAACCATTTATTGGATAATAATACAAAGCTGATAAAATTATGGATGGATGGATTTAGCTGAAATTTCGGTCACAGGATATAGTTTGGAATATTAGTAAAATAACTGGAACGTGAACTACGCGGGTAAACCGCGGGGAGCTGCTAGTATATAATATATACTTATATTGGTTATAAAGAGATGTGTTTTACTAAAGTCGGACCATCACCATTATACTAAAACTCCCTTTAGACTTGCGGAACAAATAAAATACCTAAATAACACAAAACTAATTAGATCCAAAACTAACGACAGACTTCTTGCTGTTACAAAACTTATGTAATATAAATGTATAGATTATGTATAGAACTTATGTAATATATTGTATAAATCGACTGATTTATTTCGAGATTTCGAAGTTAAATTCGAATAGCAAAAGAGGTTTAAAACGATAACTAAGTAGGTACAAAATAGCCCTTTCAGATTTCTACACCTGTCTTTCGTAACTCCTTTTACATTATTATTTTATTATTATGAGATACATTCTTACAATTTATACAATCGGTATAAATTGTAAAAATTGAACAATAAATCAATCTTAATTTTTGGGTGTTGTGTTATATTTCTGAAGGTAGTAAGAGAAAATAATTATGGTTAAAAGGGCTGGATCACATCTTCGCTTACTTGAGTCTCGACTCGTTAAGAAATAATAATATTATTTACATATCCCATTACTACAAGGAAAATCCACTAAGAATTAAAATCAAATAATTTAAACATTATCCTCACAACAAAATGAATTTACACTTCACGAACGTCTAAAAGTTCATCGTTCCTTCCAAGTAAAACAAATTTATTTGATGATTATGATAAACCAAGTAAAACTGCATAAAACGAAATAAATAAATGGATAGTTAAACTTACTGGTTGTGAGATAAGGCTGCGTGCACACGGCGAGGACGGGAACAAGTGAAGTGTGTTCGACGTCTGACCACAATGTGCGCGCGCGCCGGTCCTACCGTGACGTCTGCTCGAGAGCGACGCGGACATCGCCGGGATGAGGCGTGACGTTGTGCGACGCGACGTCACAGCTGCTGATGCTGATTGACCAGGTAAGTCATGATCTATCATGATTCCAAGAAAACACATCAGTGTTTATAAGGTAAATATTTAAAAATAATTAAATTAACGCAATATATATATCTATATATGTAAATAAAGCTTGAAAAAAAATATATTAGCAGTCATAGGAACCGCCGATAGAAGTGAAAACCTATAACTCAGAATTAGAATTCAGGCGCGGTCCCAGTGTCGAATTTTGGAGGGGGTCACCAGTACACAGCCTCAGATTTTCCCACGAGTAGAAAAACAATAAATCTAGTAAAAAGGACTACTAGTAGCGCCCCATTTTAATGTAACGTATACGATTTTGGGGGGGGGGGGGGGGGGTCAAGTAGACTTTCTTAAAGCCAAAGCCTTTAATTCCCACGCATCTTCTAAACGGCTAGATGGATTTTGACAATTAAGATATCGTTAGATTCTTCTCAATCACCCAAGTGTCCTTAGATAGTTTACAATGTTTTTGACCTGTTGATTTTTTTCAGTCGGGTTTTTTAATTAAATTTGACGATTGACACTAACATAGCCTTAGATTCAAATAAAAATGTCCTCCTCCACGTTTTGCAAGTGGTACAACCGCCGTAGTCACGTGAAGACATGACACTATGACCTCACGATTGTGAATCGTACGTTCTAGCGACTAGGCCACCATGGCATCATAAAAAAGATAATAGAAAAACAGGTTACGAAAAAAAACAATTTATTAAAAAATCTTACAAATGGAAATTACTTTTTCATCCCACCAGCTCGGAAAGAGTACTTTTGCTCCTCGATATCAGGGCGCAAAAGTCGTTTTTACCCTCTATAGGTTAAAGTAAATTTGAATTTAGAACATCGTGTGTAGGTACTGAGGTTTTGAATTCAAAACATAATTTAATCTATTTATTTCCACCTCCTTGGTGCTGAATTCATCATACATTTATTTTTAATTTGTTAAAAACTCATACTCGGAACCTCTTTGGTGTACTTTTTTTTAAATGCTTTGCGCGCAATTTTCTTTTCACGTATGGAGGATAGAGGTAAAGAATGTTATTACAAATAGCAAAACATTTTGAAATGCTATGAATGAATCAATTGTAATCGAATTGAAGTATGCCGAGTTGCCGAGTTAAATAATTAAATATTATTGACTACTAAAATAGTAACTAATAGATAATTTCAACTACTTGTGCAGTACAAAATAATGTAGTAAATATAACATCAAATAAATAATTACTATTTTGAAAAAACATGTAGGTACAATATATTTTGAAGTCAAAACTTCTTTTGGCGCGCCAAAGACAGATTTTTCGTGGGCTGTCAATTTAATTCTAGCGTCACGCTCGGGAATGATAAGAAATCTTCGGGTAAATTCGGGACCAAAGCCAATGGCCATCTAGAAATGCCTCAGCCTTTCCCATTGGCCATTTAAAAATGTGTCAGCATTTCTAGCTGGCCATGCTCATAGCCACGCCCTCCGGTTTCACACGCGTAGTTTCCAAAGTAAAAATCAAATTCTGAGTTATAAGTTACCACTTCTATCGGCAGTGCCTATGACTGCCAATATTTTTCTTTCATGAATTCTGAATAGTACGTTTATTAATTTCCTTTAAAATGTACCCTGATGCAAATTTAGCGCTACTATAATTTAATGCATTTGGGCGGACACTTTTTCATGTACACATGAAACTCCTTACCTCAATCGGTCAACTCTCCATATTTTCACGTCATTTTGTTATTGTTAAAACCATGGCTAAATAAACTTAAGTTTAAAACTTATAAAATTGAATACAAGTGAAAAACCGAAATACCATAATAATAAGTGATTCTAGCGACCAAGAAGTTTATTTAACGCCAACAGAATCGACTGAAACTGAAAATGCGCAAAGCGTTTAGTAATTTCCTTGCTAGGGGGGGGGGGATGAAAAATTACGTGTTACACTCGAGTGCAAAGATTTTTCACCTTGTGCCCTTTTGATTCCCTTGCTACGCTCAGGATTCTAATTTTTGAATCCCTCGCTACGCTCGTGATTCAACTTTAGAATCCTTCGCTTGCTCGGTCATCAAAATTGAGCACGCGGTTAAAAAGCCACTTTGCACTCTTGTACAACAAATAACTATTTTATTTGTTTTCACTGACATTAATGTCCTCTCTGCTCTAGTGTTAAAGACCGCAGCGGATTGAGTGAAAGAAATGGCGGTACGATAACTAACATAGATAAAAATTGTTTGTTTATAGACACTTTATACATTATTATATTGGTTTGCTACTACTTTATTAAATAACTAGCAACGCCCCGCGGTTTCACTCGCGCAGTTCCCGATCCTGTACATTTCCCGTGATAAAAATTGCATAGGAATGTGTTATTCCAGACCATTGTATTATATCTATGTACCAAATTTCATCCAAATCCTTTCAGTAGTTTTTATTATTTATTTTAGAAAAATAGTAACATTCATGAAATCGATGTGAATACGATAATCGAAAATATTATATTGATAATTAATAATTATATGAAGTGAATAGAGTAGGTAAGTACCATTTACTCTTATCTACCTGGACGAAAAATATGTCGTTACCAGTCACAGTGAGGCGTTTTTCACATAGTCGTGATCAAGCCACAATACTGTCCAATAAGTACATGGATGCCTTGTAATTAGTGGTCCACATAGGTACTGGACCAAGCCCATGACCCCCCATAGTCTACATACTTTAATCAAGATTAAACGGTCATGGAAAACGTATTGAGAATGTTTGATAGAATACCTACTCAAGGTATTCTATCAAAAAATAATTACTCGTATACCAACGTGTACCTAAGTGTAACCATAGTTTGTCTTGGGTGGCCCTAGCTTAGATGTTGAAACGAAAAAAAAAACAGATAACGTGAGATAAGTCTCAAAAACGGATTTATGGGCCCTTTGACCTTGAATTCACCAACACGGCGGCGATCCGGCGGCGGCTGCCGATCCGGCGGCGGCTGCCGATCCGGAGACCCCGGGTTCAAACCCCACACGCACCACTGTCTTTTCGAATTCATGTGCGTAATGCCGCTAACTTAAAACGGTGAAGGAAAACATCGTGAGGAAACTGACATGTACCTAGAATCTCTCGAAGTCATGTGTCATCCGCCAACCCGCACTGGACCAGCGTGGTGGATTATGGCCTTAACTCTCTCCTTGTGAGAGAAGGCCCCGAGTCCCAGCAGTGGGAACGTTTAGTGGGCTGTTGATGATGTTGATGATCACTACCACGTTCTTTTGTTTTTAAACGGGCAGAACCTTTAATAAAACTATTATACAATGAGAATTACACTGCGCCACATACCTAACACCTAACTAAATACACCAAGCACATCTGAATCATCCACAGACCAATGAACGTCTACAAATAATCAAGATGTCCCGACTACCAGCTCGAAAATCCAGCACGTTCACATGTCGGCCTATCTGATTTTTTAGACATTAATATGTACTTAATGCTAAAATTAAAATATATTCAAGAATTGAGTTTATTCTTTAGATTCCTCGGTTGACCTCTTTTTTTAGATATATACTCTTGATTGCTTATATCAAAAGAAAAACAGATATAGGTACCGACAAAGAAAATCAATAAAAGCTAGTGCTACAACAGGCGGCTTTATCGCTAAAATGATTTCTCCCAGGCAACCTTTGGGTGAAAATGGTTTTTGACCTCTTTTTTTACTAAGATGCCTCCTTTTAATTCTGAAAACGTCTGGTTTACTCTTACATAACTTTAGCTGAGACGTTACGTTTTTTTTTATTTATGGGACTTTTGGTAGCTGGTCCCAGATGGCCTCTCTTGCCTACCGGACTTTGGGCTGGCGCAGAAAGAACAGGGTTCTACTAATCTAAAGTTAATGAATGACTTTATTATATTTCAGGGCGCAGAGATAAGACATCTTGCAGCAGAGCTAGGATTTGGACTCTTCATGTTCCAATAGTTGCGGGACACTGACATGTTACGGGCAGACATGTTGCTTAACATCAGGCAACATTCTACACTATTAAATACGCACCGTCGCACATACGTTGAACATACCTATAATAATAATTAATAATTCCGTAAGTTCCATAACATACATATATTTCTACACTCGCCGTATGAGACGCCACGCACTTCACCTACATGGGCAGGCTTGTACCTTTTGTACCTCTTGTAGGCCATTTTAAGCCCTTGTAAGGCTTATCTCTGAGTTATGGCTGATCTAGTCGGGAGAACGGCGACTGCCGATCCGGAGCCCTGGGTTCAAATCCCACGTGCAACACTGTGTTTTCTAAGTCATGTACGTAATACCGCTAACTTAAAACGGTGAAGGAAAACATCATGAGGAAATCGGCATGTATCTAGAATCTTTCGAAGTTATGTGTCATCCACCAACCCGCCCTTGGCCAGCGTGGTGGACTATGACTTTGACTCTCTCCTTGTGCGAGAAGTCCCCGAGTCCCAGATTTGGGAACAATAATTAGTCTATTGTTTATGTAAGCTTATCTGGTTCCCGACTTTCTAATCGCGTGACATCATTTCCCGACGATAGAAGAGTACCTAACTTCTAGCTGCAGTAGCTTTCCAATAAAAATGTCCTATATCTCATTGTTCTGTTATCAACGATTATAGGAACTGATAACATTAATCATTATTGCGCGTCGTTCATTGTTTAAATATTTCAACATGATTATCAAAAATAGACACAGCTCAGCTTATTATAATTAAGTATTAAGGCTTCTACGAATTGCTTAAAATATTCAAAATTTGCTTCATTGTGTAGACTAAGAAAAAGAGTTACGCCAACAGACAAATGGGAAAAAAACTCTTTATTTATGCATTTTCTTAGTACATTTTTGTGTGGAGTTATGTACTATGGAAAATGGTAGGTAACGCTCCTTACCATTATCCTTAGTACAGGACAGGGGTACTAAAGGCCTGTTCACACCTGAGCGGTATTCGCTACCGCTGCGCTGTGGGTAGAGGTAAATACCGCGCGGTATTTTGTATGAAGTTCCGCGGCTAATGCGAAAGCGGTATGTACCGCCTGGGTAGGCGTTATTTTTTGCTTGTTCGACGAAACATTCTAGTATCGTAGGCTGCGAAATCCGCTTTGGTTTAAACAGTAATATTACCGCTTACCCTCTCGATTTTATCTACCGCAGGCGGCAGCGAATACCGCTTAGGTTTGAACCGGCCTTAACCCTACTCTGCAACGTGCCCGAAGTCTAGACCAAGACCTACGCGTTGGTGGAACATCTTCGGGTTTTTGGGGGATAGATCGTCACTTCGTCGAGACTTCACATAACCATTGATTTTCTTTTTCTAGTCTGTCAATATTACGAAAGGAATTTGTGTATAGTTTTACCTATAACATGATTAACAGAACGTTTCACTCATTCATTTTCTTTTTAAAGTTTCTACTCAATAAGGCCTGTTCACACCGGAGCGATATTCACTACCGCTGTGGGTAGAGAGAGGTAAATACAGCGCGGATTCCGCGCGGTATTTTGTATGAAGTTCCGTGGCTTGAGCGAAAGCGGTAGGTACCGCCTGGGTAGGCGCTATTTTTTGCTTGTTTGGCGAAACGTTCTGCTAGCGCAGGCGGTAAAATCCGCTTTGGTGTGAACAGTAATATTACCGCTTATCCGCTCGGTTTTCTCTACCGCAGGTGGCAGCGAATACCGCTTAGGTTTGAACAGGCCTTAAACCGAGTATTATTTTAATCACAACTTGAATGTCTATGAAGATATTTCATATACATTTAAGAAATTTAAATGAAGATATTTTAACAATATTACTATGTTGCTATATGGATGTGTTTTAGAAACCCAAATATGAGAATCCGGATCCAACTTAACGGGATTTTTTTCCTGTGTTGGAAAGATGCTGCAAGGATCTACAAAGTGGAATACTACTAGAACCTTAAGAAAACAGGATATTGTGCCTCTTTATAAATACCACAACAAAGATAAAAATATGTTTTACCTTATCGTTATCAAGTTCATTATTATACTAGTGTGTCACAGGCACTAATCGATAGGTAAGTAAAATAATTATCGATTGTAATCTTATCACCCTCCGATGTCATACCGAAAAATAAAACAGTCTCATGTCTACACCAAACAAAACGTTCTACTCCTGTAAAAGTGGCATTAATTCGGATATTAATAGGATTTATTTTTTATTTTGTGTTTAAAATTTACATATAGTGAAGTGGTTTTAGAGAAATTACAACAAATAATTGTTTTATCTAACGGAGTGATATTTGAAGAGATATCTACTAAAGTGGGAGCTATTGAAGTGTAGTAGTAGTAGTAAGTAAAACCCCAATTGTAAGAAACGAAAGCGTCCCGTATTCCTGTAAGTTTTGCTAACATCTATATTTAGATGAAAGCTGATCGGGCTGAGTGAAACCGGACTAAGTAAAAGCTAGCTAACTGTGATAGCTGATCGGACGGACTATTTCATTTGGAGCCACAAAACAAAGGAGCGAGATACAAAACGGCTCTTATCCGCCTAAAAAACAGGTTTGGCTTTGATATTGCTGTCTCAATAATTTGAAGCAAAAAGAAAAGAAAGAGCGATATCGAAGCTAAGCCAGTTTTAGCTAGGCAGTAGAGCTTCGGGTCCCAAAATTGAAATACTCGATTCTAGCAACGCGTTTTGGGACAAGTCAAAAAAGTTGAAACATGAGTTTTGGTTATTACCTAATGGCCTTACATGCCTTAGTGGCTTAATTGGGCACAACGTCCAAATACATGGTGAGGTCGTGGGTTCGAATCCCACCTGAACCTCTGAGTAGATATTCTTCTTTTTGCCATGTGTAAGTGTATCATTATCGCTGGCTTTTTATCATCATTATCATCAGCCGCAAGACGTCCACTGCTGAAAATAGGCCTCCCCCATGAATTTCCACAACTAACGGTCCTACGCAACCTGCAACCAGCGGTTTCCAGCGACCTTTGTGAGATCATCTGTCCATCTAGTGGGAGGCCGTCCAACACTGCGTCTTCCAGTTCGTGGTTGCCACTCGAGAACCTTTCTTCCCCATCGGTTGTCAGTTCTGCGAGCGATGTGGCATGCCCATTGCCACTTAAGCTTTGTTACTCTTGAGCTATGTCGGCCACTTTCGTTCTTTTGCGTACGGATTCTGTCGCGCAAAATGACTCCGAGCATAGCTCTCTCCATAGCTCGCTGTGCGACTTTGGGCTTCGTTATGAGGCCCATAGTTAAGGACCACGTCTCAGTTCCATAAGCCATCACTGGCAACACGCACTGGTTAAAGACTTTCGTCTTTAGGCATTGGGGTATTTTGGACTCAAAGATGTCCCGAAGTTTCCCGAACGCTGCCCATCCGAGTTGGATCCTTCGCTGGACTTCTTTGTCGAAGTTGGATCTACCTATTTAGATCTTTTGACCCAGGTAGACGTATTCGTCAACATTTTCGAGTGTGGTATTCCCAACAATAACCGGTACAGGTGAGACATGAACATTTGACATGACCTTCGTCTTGTCCATATTCATCCTCAAACCTATCTGTTGGGATACTCTACTGAAGTCCCTGAGCATAGCACCGAGGTCCTCCAGCGATTCTGCCACAATGACTATGTCATCGGCAAATCGAAGGTGAGTGGTGTATTCGCCGTTGATATTGATGCCATATCCGTTCCAGTCCAGTAGCTTGACAACATCTTCCAGCGCGGCAGTGAACCGTTTCGGAGATATAGCATCTCCCTGTCTCACGCCTTTCTGTAGCTGGATATGTTTTGTGCATTGGTCCTGTAATCGAACAGACATTGTGGATTTGCTGTAAATATACTTCAACACTCCGATATAGCGATGGTCGATGCGGCATCGCTGGAGAGACTGCAGCACTGCCCAGGTCTCGATGGAATCAACGGACACGGTCGGTTCTCATAGTCCACATACGTTATACATACTGGCCGTTTATAGGTACTCTTCGGTTTTCTGTACATTCTGCCGAAGCGTATGGATGTGGTCTATAATACTTTTTCGGAAACCGGCTTGTTCGGGTGGCTGGAAGTCGTCAAAACCTTCGTGCGAGACGATTCGTGATTACCCTCGAAAACAACTTATAAATGTGGCTCGGAAGCTTTTTATAGAAATACTTTAATATAATGTACTTATACTAACTTTTTAACTATAAAATATGTATTATGTACGGACCTATACAAGGTGTTGCAGAAAGGTGCAACAATATTTATGGTAGTTCATCTACATTTAGTTTAGAATCATGTATGTGAAAATTACGCATGAAAGCTCAAAAAAAATTTTCCAAAAAAAAATATTTTTTTTGATTGTTATTTCATTTGACATACCCCTAATGGCCAGATCTCCGCACTGATTTTTGTACGATGTCGCGGCGTCGGCGGCAAGGTCGTTTGTCCGCTGTACATGCTTTAGGGTTGAAGCTGGTGATTTGGTGGAAATTTTACGTCAAACTTTGACTCGAATTATCTTGTGATCTACCGCGCTGAGGGGAAAGAGACCTTGGGTGATGAAGTCTACATCAGTGCTAGAATGGACTGTTAAAATATTGTTGGGGATAAATCCACCACGTTGTATAAAGTTGCACTTTTTTTTTTTAAATAAAGAGTGACGAGACGAGCAGGACATGTGCCTGATGGTAAGCAACATGCCTGCCACATAACAGCACAGTGACACGCAGCTATTGGAACATGAAGAGTCCAAATCATTACCTAGCACTGCACTCGTCACCCAAAGATCTAAGTTGTTACATCTCTAAGCCTTGTAATTTCTCTGGAAACATTGCCCTTCAAACCGGCATACAGTAATGTTTCCACATTACTGCTTGGCGGTATAATAACTGGCAAAGGTGTGGTACTTCCCCAGGACGGACTCTGCCTAAGAGTCCTACCACTACAGCTACTACCTAATTGTTGTTAATTTATATTTTATACTAGTAGCATCCCGCGGCTGCACCCGCGTAGTTATCGATCCCATTATTATTCCGAGACAAAAAGTAGCCTATGTATTATTCCAGACTATCTGCATTCTACGTGTATTTACGTAATTTCATTCTGACCCCTGCAGTAGTTTTGGCTGGAAAAAGTAAATATACATATATTTATATACATCATATATATATATATTTATTTACATTAATATATATTTATATACATCGCGTAATATTAGTAGGATTGGAAGTTCTATAGTTATAGGTACCTATAACATGTTATAGTGGTAGAACTCTCTTACACAGTTAGCCTAGGAAAGTATAACGCCGTTTGCCATTAATTCACCACCCAGCTGTAATCTTCAAGCATTTTTGTACTATGCTATGAAAATTTTTGAAGAGTAAAGATAATAGACATTTTACTTGGAAACGATTCGGTCATCTTAAACCCAGGTGATGAGCGCTTTACTAGACATTAGCTCGGACTTTTTTTTAATAACGAACAGAACGAGCTTGACATACAGCTGATGGTAAGCATCACGCCTTCCCGCCCTTCCCCTTACAGCTTACAGCACAGTAGGTACCACGCACCCACGCAGCTATCCGAATATGAAGAATCAAAATGACTTCACTGCGCTTGACACTCAGAGATTTAAGGAGATTTATATATTTTATTAAGAATCATACATGGCTTAATCACTAACTAATAATAAATTATTAGTAATATTATTAATATGTGGTCAAATCGCGAAAGTTTAAAAACAATATTTATAACTTTGGCCAGTTATTTTGATTATATTATAGCAAACATTGTCCTTCAAACCGGAACACAGTAGGTAGGTAATGTTGTTTTTTGTCATGTTAAACTTTCTGCGTGATGTTGAACTGATGTACGTGGGATATTACAGCAGTCTAGTTATTTTTCATCAGGCGCTTGATCCGCATCCCCTCACTCTACTAGCCTTCCTAGCCAACCAGTACGTACGTCGTCAGTGTCGTCAGCGTAGTATGTGAAGATGCCCCGTGTGCCGTGAGATTGCAACAACCGCATGAGACAAGCTCTCGTGCAGCTTCATGTTTGCCTTAGTTGTAATTACGATGACCGACTCGTATGTCAATCCCTGCGCTTCATATCCATGTCCTTACGCATCCTTACCATCCGGTAAGGATGCGTAAGGACCGTGTGCCCGACCCGTAACCCTGGTTGCCAGGGTCTCCTTCTCCGCAATGCCGTTAAAATCATGTGACAAGGAGAAATTATCGAGAGTTGCAACCCCCTATCTTCACCTGCACTCAGTTGGACAGCTTTCAAGTGTTAATATTATTATTTTATACCCTTCTATCATCCTACATAGGTCTCCTGGTGGTTCATATTCATATGACCCATAATGATTTGTTCACGGGCCTGTAGTGTTACCTACTTATCACAAATACAATTTTCATCCCACCAGCTCGGAAAGAGTACTTTTGCTCCTCGATATCAGGGCGCAAAAGTCGTTTTTACCCTCTAGAGGTTAAAGTAAATTTGAATTTAGAACATCGTGTGTACTGAGGTTTTGAATTCAAAACATAATTTAACCTATTTATTTCTACCTCCTTGGTGCCGAATGTATCATACATTTATTTTTAATTTGTTAAAAACTCATACTCGGAACCTCCTTGGTGTAGGTACTTTTTTTTAATGCTTTGCGCGCAATTTTCTTTTCACGTATGTAGGTATGGAGGATAGAGGTAAATAGTGTTATTTCAAATGGCAAATCATTTTAAAATGATATGAATGAATCAATTATTGTAATCGAATTGAAGTATGCCGAGTTGCCGAGTTAAATAATTAAATATTATTGACTACTAAAATAGTAACTAATAGATAATTTCAACTACTTGTGCAGTACAAAATAATGTAGTAAATATAACATCAAATAAATAATTACTATTTTGAGAAAACATGTAGGTATAATATATTTTGAAGTCAAAACTTCTTTTGGCGCGCCAAAGACAGATTTTTCGTGGGCTGTCAATTTAATTCTAGCGTCACGCTCGGGAATGATAAGAAATCTTCAGGTAAACTCGGACCATAGCCATTGGCCATCTAGAAATGCCTCAGCCTTTCCCATTGGCCTTTTAAAAATGTATCAGCATTTCTTGATGACCATGCTCATAGCCACGCCCTCCGGTTTTACACGCGTAGTTTCCAAAGTAAACAATCAAATTCTGAGTTATAAGTTACCACTTCTGTCGGCAGTGCCTATGATTGCCAATATTTTTCTTTCATGAATTCTGAATAGTACGTTTACTAATTTCATTTACAATGTACCCTGATGCAAATTTAGCGCTACTATAATTTAATGCATTTGGGCGGACACTTTTTCATGTACACATTTGAAACTCCTTACATCAATCGGTCAACTCTCCATATTTTCACGTCATATTGTTAAAACCATGGCTAAATAAACTTAAGTTAAAACTTATAAAATTGAATACAAGTGAAAAACCGAAATACCATAATAATAAGTGATTCTAGCGACCAAGAAGTTTATTTAACGCCAACAGAATCGACTGAAACTGAAAATGCGCAAAGCGTTTAGTAATTTCCTCGCTAGGGGGGGATGAAAAATTACGTGTTACACTCGAGTGCAAAGATTTTTCACCTTGTGCCCTTTTGATTCCCTTGCTACGCTCAGGATTCTAATTTTTGAATCCCTCGCTACGCTCGTGATTCAACTTTAGAATCCTTCGCTTGCTCGGTCATCAAAATTGAGCACGCGGTTAAAAAGCCACTTTGCACTCTTGTATAACAAATAACTATTGTTTTGACAAACTCCCCACGAAAATGTTAGAGAACCAGTCAGCTGTTTTAATCAAGGTACCTAGGTACTTATTTTGTTGAGTATTCTTATACTTGTATTTTCTTGATTTCTTATGTTTATTTTTTTACCGATATCAAAAAAGTAAGAGGTTCTCAAGAATACGTTGTTTTTTTTTCTTTGTTTATTAAATCAGTTATCTGGCTCTTTCCTTAGTTTTGGTCTTTTGGTCTAGTGTTGTTTGAGCGCTATCCACCGTAATTTTTTATTTTATTTTATTGGATTACAATTGAAACAATGAGAACTAAGTACGCATATAAACATTCGTTTCCTTTATTTAAATAATTCTTAATCACCACAAACTTAATCTTTTAATTTAAAAACATTCACGAGAATGATATCGTTACCGACATTATCAGATCTGATAATAAATGATTTTTTTATTTCTAGGTCGACGAATTCTTCATTTATTTTATAAATGAATGTAAATAAGTATCCATAGCAGACTGTCAGATGGAGTTCGACGTTAGAATATTGGCGGCGGTGCTATTTGTTTGCGCAGTACCCGCGTTCTCCCAGGGTAAGAATTTAAATAATAAAACTAAGTATGTAGTACTTGCCATAGATCGTAGAACCCAAGATGGGCCCTCCCAAACTTCAGGGCGCACGCAATCATGTCAACGTTGGGAAGAGTGAGTTCTTTCCGTTCTAGTCGGTTGCAGGACGCGGTGGACGCCGGACGTTTTTACCTATTATTATTATTGTATTCGTTGTCAACAACCAAAATAAGTAGAACCACAGCAAATCTCGCCGCTAGCGATTATAAGGGTCAAGTATATTGGTTGTTTGTAAACTGCTTACGATACACGCAGAGACGCAGTTTATTACCAATTTCAAGGTGCTCAGGGCACATCTATTGATTTATATAGATGGTACTTGTTATTAATTTAGAACATTGTTTGAAATAATATGTAGGCAAGGTGCAGGGTAATATGTAAGTATGTAGGCTGTTACTTTTTAAAATCGCTTCGAACGTCGTCAAATTTAGTGCTATATACCATATACCTACCCTGAGACTAGAGATGTACGGAAAAGTACTGCCGAACACTAGCGGTAGAATCCCAACCGCTAGTGTTCGGCTCTACAGACGAGCACTAGAATTAGATTTGAAATGTGCCCAACTTCCCCCTATTTTCCTTTTCTTCTAATCCAAGAAATATGTAAAAAAAATGTAATGACAAAGATCACGGACCCCGGAGTCCGTGGAGTGAATAATTCAAATAAAAAAATAAAAATAAAAAATACAGAAGATGTCAGGGTTCGTAATTTTTAGTGTCGCTAGTCCTAACCGTAAATTTACTTATACTTTATCTAAGATACAGATTATTTGCTTCTGTTAACGGAGACGCTAATATTTGTAGTAAAACTGAAAACCAGGTTAATCTGTTTCGCGCGAATCTGAGTTAGACCTATCTCGAGCAGTGGAGTGGGAGCATAGGTAGGTACTGCTGATGATGACGATGTGCAAAATAGAGGGGAATTTCATGAATTACGTCAAATGGTTTAGACAGTCTTAGACCCCCTCCCGTCCCTGATGAGATTTCATGAGATTTGGTTCATTCCCCAATTCCCAATCTCACGTGAGATTTTCCAAAATAATCGTCTCTCGTAAATTACGTTTTCTAAAAAAAAGAAATTTACTCAATATTTTAATACATTAAATACTGAGTATTTTCTCTTAATTTTCCACTGATTCTTGCGACAAACAATAACGTGATATTTTCCTCTCTCTAAAGATAAGATGAGATTTGACTCGACCCCCTCACCCCTTGAACAACGTAATTAATCGTCGCCCTCTAGCGAATGAGACGGAATTGGAGTGGAAATGTTTCTAGTTTCTGGTTGTTGTTAGAAAAGTTGATGATATCTAATTATTTTTTAAATTTTCAGAAAGATGCTCGTATATGACCGCCATTCCAAGAGAGCCACGGCCAGATGATCTACCTGTAATCGAATATGAAGGTAAGTAACAATGACGATATACAGTTTACCTAGCATGTTAGAAACAGCGAGGTTGGGTTGGCTTTTATGTAATTAATGATCTTGCTAGGTATGAAAATAAGACTTTATTAACCTTTTGACCGCCAGGACTAAATTCCATTTCCATGCCCTGTACGCCAAGCGTACGAAATAGCACAAAATTAAAAAAATAATAATAATGCTGCACCATTTGATATCTAACACACAATATTTTGGTATAGTCCGTTTTTTAGTCAACTATAGACGTCGTTGTCGCACAGGGCTCGCAAGCGCTTGTCAAGTAATAGGTGACTCTGGCGGTCAAAAAGTTAATAAATATATGTAGCTTGAAAATAGGCGTGAAGGGATGAAAATAGTGTGCAGAGTCCGCCTGGGAAAAGGCCCCACACAGGGGACATGACCCCCCCCCCCAAATCGTATACGTTACATTAAACCCCCCCCCCCCCCAAAATCTGAGGCTGTGTACTGGTGACCCCCTCCAAAATTCGATGCTGGGACCGCGCCTTGCTCCGATGCTACAGCGCTACATTACCATGTCGATGATGCGAAGCCATAAGTTTTCACCTACCAAAATATCTTCAACGCGGTTAAAGAACTTGTGTAGCCAAAATAACGTTTATGAAATGTTTTTCCAGGTTTACCGTGGAGCGAAAGACCGCTGGTGCCCGCGGATGACCGGGAAGACGTCTGTATAGACGCATACGTTACCGTCACGGCCAACGACGCCATACAAGTCATCTACGTGGACGAGGAGCGAGTGGGAGATGTTCCAATCGCAAAACTCAATTATAATGGTGAGTGATTGTTTTTTTGAAGTGAAAACTTCTTTAGGCGTGCCTAGACAGATATTTCGTGGGCTGTGAATTGGATTTTAGCGTCACGCTCGAGTATGATAAGAAATCTTCGGGTAAACTCGGGACCATGGCTATTGGCCATTTAGAAAAGCGTCAGCCAATGGGAAATGCTGAAAGGGCGTGGCCTCGGTATCATACCATGGCCATCTAAAAATGCATCAGCCAATAGGAAATGCTGACGCATTTCTAGATGGCCATGCCAAGATGCCCAGGCCACGCCCTCCGGTTACACATAATATGTAGTTTCCAAAGTATGCTATCAAATTCTGAGTTATAAGTTTTCACTTCTATCGGCAGTTCCTATGACTGCCAATTTTTTTTTAAATGTAGTTTTATGTATAACTAGCAGCGCCCCGCTGTTTTACCTGCGCAGTTCCCGTTCCTTCCCGAGAGTCTACCGCCTAACTAAAACTATCTTAGCTCTCTCTTTTCTTTTCGCTTGAAATGATAGACACAGCAATAGCAAAATCAAAGCCGATTTAGTTTGGCGGTAGACCCGCCAGTATAAAAATAGCTATAGGTACTATTATGCTATTCCAGTATAGAGTAGTGGTAGGACTCTTAGCAGAGTCCACCTGGGGAAGTACCACACCTTTGCCAGTTATTCTACCGCCAAGCAGTAATCGGCAAACATTACTGTATTCCGGTTTGAAGGGCAATGTTTCCAGAGAAATTACAGGGCTTAGGCTAGTCTTAGGCTTAGGTCAGTGCTAGGTAATGATTTGGACTCTTCATGTTCCAATAGCTGCGTGTCACTGTGCTGTTATGTGGCAGGCATGTGGCTTACCATCAGGCACATGCACTGTTCGTCTCGTCACTCTATTTAAAAATAAAAATAAAATAGTACTGGTTCCAATTCTATCTGTGTTCCTTTTCAACCAGATCGGTCCAGTCGTTCCGACGTGTTGAACAGCTTTCAAGTGACGGCATAGTGCTGAATCTTATTACTTTATACCCTTCTATCATCCTATATAGGTCTCCTGGTTGTTCATTTGCCGTAAATTTTGTTCACGGGCCTGTAGTCTACAAGACACAGTTAACAAGCCTGCCCATAACAGTACAGTGCTATCCAGCTCTTTGAATACGGAAAATCCAGATTACTGCCTAGCAGACCTTATCTTATTGTAGACCGCAGCGTCCCTTAACATCAGGCAAGATGGCGCTCAGGTGCAAACCTATAACAGTTAAAAAAATGCACTGCACTGTTCACTCAGAGTAATAGATGATTTTTTTCTTTGTCCTGTTTTTTTTCTCGAAATATTGCCTTTAACACCGGAACACTGCAAAGTTTGGGCATTACCGTTTAGCGGTAGAATTATTGGCAAAGGTGTGGTTCTTCCGCAGGGTTACTCTGCAAAGAATCCTAAGTCTAAATTAATTATCGATATTTAAAACAAGCGATCCATCCCGGCGCCCTTGGTGTATGAAATAGCATAATTACAGCACTCAGGGATCACGTACCTATTTATCTAACGGTTCCGTGAATGATCCGTAATCCGTGAATTAATTTAAAAAAAAAAATTTGAGGCAGTGCCTTTCAAATTTCTTGGTAGAAAGATGGACTCAATAAGGTAGACCAACAGCCTATCAGCAATATCAAAAAAGCATGGATATATGACAACTATCTCACATCACGTCTCACTTGGCCTTTCCTAGTATATGACATCGGTAAAACCCTCCTGGCAAAACTAGATGCTAATGTCATAAAGATATTGAAGTCATGGTTTGGATTGGCACATCCGGCTGATCCCTCTACTCTCTTTAGGGATCACAATAGTTTTGGGCTGAAACTAAAAAAACCATCCGAACTCTACAAACACCTAAGAGTTACAAAAACGCATGTTTTGGGAAAGTCGAAAGACGAATTAATTGCATCTCTCCCAAAAGACAAAAGTGCTTCGGACCTTGAATCTAGACTTCAATTCCACAAACAATTTATGGCAGGTGCGCAAGTAAATACAGCTGGGTTGGGTGCGAGTAAGAAAAGGGAAGACCGAGACATGGTAAAAACCTTTCTACAACAAGACGAAAATGATAGTTACAAAGTGCACGCTATGAATTTAGAAATGCAAAGTGAGTGGTTAACCATAGGTGAGTTTTGTATCCCATTAGCTCTGAAGTGGCGCACCTTGCTATATGACTGGTCTCCTGCCTTATTAAAATTTTATCTGAACGCTTTCCAAATGACCCTCCCTGACCAGAGTAACTTGGTAAGGTGGGGAAAAGCCTCTGAAAAATGTTGCTATACTTGTGGTGAGGCGATATGTACAGCAAGGCACATATTGGTGGGATGCAAGGTGCTCCTTAATAGGGGTCATTACTCACAGCGCCATGACAGAGTACTTGAAATCATACGTGAAGCCGTAAGCCTTTCGGTAGCTAGAGCCCAAAAGGGATTGACGATAAACAAAAGACAAATTAACTTTGTAAAAGAGGGCTCAACTTCAAACTCCAAGAACAAGCCTTACTCAATCCTGGGTTCAGCTCCTGATTGGACTATTTTAATGGACACGTATGAAAAGCACTACAAAATCCCAGAGGATGTGGGTGTTTCGTCATCCAGACCGGACATTTTCCTTTTTTCTAGGGCTACGAAACGCATAGTCCTGGTAGAACTTACCGTACCGTGGGAAACTAATATACCTAAAGACCACGCGATGAAACAAAATAAGTATTACGACCTACAAAATGAATTAACAAAAAATGGCTATGTAGTTAATTTATACGCTGTAGAAGTAGGAGCGAGAGGTATACCAGCAAAATCTCTCTATAACCTGCTTAAAGACCTTGGATTATCCAGAAGTGCAGTAAGTTCTATACTAGAACGAGTATCTAAAGCTGCACTAGTAGGATCATATCGGATTTGGCTGGGCAGGGAGAGAAATACGAGTAGTGAAGGTGAGTGTTGACGTACGTCAATATAAGGGGCCCCTTTTAAACCTACTACCCGAGTCACAAGTCTTGGGGTCTATTCGATATTTCTCTCTCTGCCACACGATGGACCCGGCACCCGCACGGTGAATCCATGGAATGCTAAGAAGTACGTCTCTCTGTGTAGGTCTTAATATTTGTAAATTTGCAGGTGGAAACGTGCCTACTATCGACCCGAATTTCGATTCAGGAGCGTTTAACAATCTTGGTCCCGCTTTACGGCAGGGCAGCGATTCGGCTTGGTATCTCTACATCACAGTGCGGTAAGATACCTTAGATACTTTGCTTGCGAACGAAAAAACAATTTGTTTGCATCTTATAAACGAGTTCTAAATTTAAATCGTTTTTCATTCTTTAAAATTTTCAAATTTGAAATTGTAGTTTTCAAATGTAATAAGTATTCTGATTTTAAGTTGCACTGTGGTTGCACTTATTAGTAACGAAGTATGAGGTAGATTATTTTAAGTTGCACTGTGGTTGCACTTATTAGTAACGAAGTATGAGGTAGATTATTTTAAGTTGCACTGTGGTTGCACTTATTACTAACGAAGTATGAGGTAGATTATTTTAAGTTGCACTGTGGTTGCACTTATTAGTAACGAAGTATGGGGTCGATTTTTTTAAGTTGCACTGTGGTTGCACTTATTAGTAACGAAGTTTAAGGTAGATTATTTTAAGTTGCACTGTGGTTGCACTTATTAGTAACGAAGTTTAAGGTAGATTATTTTAAGTTGGACTGTGGTTGCACTTATTAGTAACGAAGTATGAGGTAGATTATTTTAAGTTGGACTGTGGTTGCACTTATTAGTAACGAAGTATGAGGGAGATTATTTTAAGTTGCACTGTGGTTGCACTTATTATTAACGAAGTATGAGGTAGATTATTTTAAGTTGCACTGTGGTTGCACTTATTAGTAACGAAGTATGAGGTAGATTATTTTAAGTTGGACTGTGGTTGCACTTATTAGTAACGAAGTATGAGGGAGATTATTTTAAGTTGCACTGTGGTTGCACTTATTAGTAACGAAGTATGAGGTAGATTATTTTAAGTTGGACTGTGGTTGCACTTATTAGTAACGAAGTATGAGGGAGATTATTTTAAGTTGCACTGTGGTTGCACTTATTAGTAACGAAGTATGAGGTAGATTATTTTTCGCTCTTTGTGTAACGTTGCATATGCTTACTTCATAGCTCGCATTTCGTTTTAAAAATAACTTCTACAGAGAACTATTAATATTATATAGAAAGAAAAGCACTGCTTTTACTGCATTAAAGAAGCTGCAAATCCTACTTAAATAATTTTACAATAAATCTTCAGGCAAAACTATGAGGCTGGTATGGTGCAGTACGCCTTTACGCTGAGGATACCCGGGGAGAGTCTCGTGGTGACTGTCAATCTGCAAATCGTCAACATCGACGACAATCAACCGATGATGGAGATCTTTGACGCTTGTCAAGTTCCCGTAAGTAATTATAATAATTGCTGTGTAAATACTTAACTCATATATTTATTTATTCACATTTATAAATAATAGCATACAACTAATGTAACATAAGTACAAACTGAACAAGAATAACATACAAGTAGAAGTAATAAACGTGACATTAATTTCATACATTTTCATAAGTGAAAAGCAAGGGCACGTTAAAAAAAATATAGACCAGAAAACGAATCATTGCGTCTCATGTGGCTGAGCTCAAATCTTCGTTTAAAATAGGTAATTACATTACACGTATTGTAATGTCATTTGTTGTTCTGGAAATTGAGGCATCTTATCACAAGGAGATTCAAGGCAATAATCCTCGATGCTGGTTAAGGGTTAGCATGCCCTCGAGAAATGTATTGCTTGAAACATGCTAGCTTTCTCACCATGTATTGCTGCACCGTTAAATCTAGTGAGTGGTGGTCATAAATTTATTGTACACTTGTAAATAGTCTATGCCCCAGTCCTAACGATTGTGAAATCGGACGTTCTTGCTGCTAGGTTCTTATACATAACCTGACGTCAGCAAATTATTACCTTCATTTGTCTTTGAAACGTCCAAATTTCTTTGACAACTGACCTGTTTAATTCCTTAATTTTAATCCACAGGAGCTCGGCGAGGGTCGTCTCACGGAGTGCGTGTATGAGGTCACAGACGACGATGGCCGCATCAGTACAGAGTTCATGCGGTTCCAAATCGACAGCGACCGTGGAGACGACGATATATTCTACATCCAGGGCACCAACTTACCTAACGACTGGTTCAGGATGCTCATGACTGTGGGCATCCGCACCCCACTCAACTTCGAAGAGAATCCGCTGCATATCTTCAGTGTTACTGCGCTGGTGAGCAGCTTTCAAACCTAGAATGAGAATTTCGTCGAGAAAATTAGCATCGTTATCGTCTATAACCGTCTTGATTATATTTTATAACAAGCCTTTATTATAAGGCCACAAAAAGTAAAACTAATTAATACTCACCCCAACACTTATCGCACGGTATTGTGACTTAATAACGACTATGTGACCCCTCTTGGCGCCTACGCTGGATCCGCTGGATCCCTTAGCCCGAATAGGAAATGGTGAGGAACAGCATATAAATTGCCTCTTTATAATCATAAGTTAATTAAATAAAAACAGGTAGTCTTATCCCACAGATAGGTTTAATCGCTGTATGTCTATGTAATGTCAGCCGGGTCCAGGTTCGACCCCCTTTAGCGACGGCATTATTGAACTACCTAACATCACATTGGTTACAAGGTTTTTCTTCGACAATTACTTTATCTCCCAAGCTTAGCAAGTGTCAGCAATCTTGTTCAAGTTCCGACTGCTGCGATCGACATACCTAACCGGATTTTTTTTGGGGATATTCGAGACTAATCCACTCCTCTGACGGTTTAACATATTTTGTTTATCTTGAAACAAACCGGTTTCCTCAAGAAGAAAAATCCTTTATTGAGTAGGTAGATCTAGACACACGTTAGTGTCCCAAGCCAAGTTCAAGTACTAAATATTGTTTATTTTATGGAACTGTTAATTCTAAAGCAGTTTTTTCTACAAGGATTCTCTGCCCAACAATCACACGGTGACCATGATGGTGCAAGTGGAAAACGTGGAGCACCGTCCGCCGCGCTGGGTAGAGATCTTCGCTGTCCAGCAGTTCGATGAGAAGACCGAGCAAAACTTCACGGTCCGTGCCATCGATGGAGACACGGGCATCAACAAACCTATCCACTATACAATTGTGCCAGATAATCCTGCAGGTAAAATACTAAAATTATACCTAATAATTTACTCAAAATCATGAATGCAAATGCTAATGCAAAGTCAGCTATTAAACATGCTTAGGTAAGCTATGAATTATACTTTTGGTACTATCAAAACTGATCTGATAATTGTTGTATGTGACAGATACATTCTTCCGCATCGTGACACACGAGGGTGGTCGCTCCGGTGCTACCTTCTACGTGGACGAGATAGACCGTGATGCGCTTCAACGTGAGGTGTTCCAACTCAACATCATCGCTTATAAATATGACAATGAGTCATTCGCTACCTCAGCAGCGGTCGTGATCATCGTCAACGACGTCAACGACAATAAACCAGAGCCGCTGCATCCAGAGTACAGAATTCAAATAGAAGAGGAGACGGCTATGACCCTCGAACTTGAGGAGTTCGGCTTCCATGATATCGATCTGGTAAGAAAAGTATAGTAAGCGTTATTAACAAACAACACTATTATTAGATGATCCAACAATCTGCTGAGTGAAATTCGATCATTAATATGTGACAGTGCCCCGCGACTTTATCCCCGTACTTACCATAATTTGCCTGCGATGAAAGGGTATTGTGCGATTCCAAGCTACTACCATAGAATAGATAATATAGACACAGCCTACTACAGCCTAACTTAAATTTAAATTTAGACCCGATCCATTAAGGCGTTACGACGTGATTGAGCCAAAAACATCTAAAACTTCACATTAGTATTAGTAGGACTTCATTCGAATAAAATCGGCCTGTAAAAATATCTTCAACTGCAACGAAACCAGGGCAATACAATGACACACATCACAAACATGGCATACACATGGCATGCAGGGCAGGGCAGACATTGATAAAACCAAACAAAAATAAACATTGTGGAACTTTACCGATACACTATGAATTCCATGTAGCCATTCATTTGTTGATTCTTTGTCTATATGTTTACTAACTTACTATCTTATCCTTGACCCTGATCAACCACTTACTCGTAGATAGATGTTTAGATGATTAATGTGATAGATAATTCAATGGAAAATTCTAATGAAACAAAACAAGCCGAGTGACGAACATGTTTGCACTAAATTCATCTCATTATGACGTTTATAAATTTCTAAATTTTAGCCCTTCGTGATCATAGTGTAAGTGTGTTAACATACATAATAATACTATACTATTATTGGGCTTAAGTAATTTACGTTGCCTTTGTTCAGTAATCGTTATCAAAACGAGCCACTTCACAACATTCCAACAGGAAGTTATGTGAAAATTGATCTCCTTCTTTTTTAATTCTGTTAACTAGCTACATATTAGCTTTGTGATTTAACTAGGGTCAAAACGCTCAGTACACGGTGCACTTGGAGGCTGTGAGCCCCCCGGGTGCCGACCAGGCCTTCTACATCGCACCGCAAGTGGGCTACCAACGCCAGGAGTTCATCATGGGTACAACCAATCACAGCATGCTGGATTTCGAGGACATACCCTTCCAACATATCGTTCTTAGGGTGAGTTTTACGACAAAAATCGACGAATCGACAAGACGAAACCAATAAACATTCTATGAAAGAGAAAACTAAACTAAAGGTTGTAAAATGCTGAGTAAGAAATATTTGAACAATACTTGTGATAGAGAAAGGAGGCGTGATGCTCGAACAGAAAAAACAGTCCATTGAATTTCCTGATAAATTGTTGAAGTGAGAAACACATTTCAGGTGGAGTCAGAAAACAATTAGTAGAACGATATCTTTTGTAACGCAATGGATTTGAAAATTAATTGAATTGATTATGATACACTAGATACCATAGAATTCCAAACCGTAATTCCAGAGACAATTAAGTAATTGTTCGTATTCTATTTGTCAGGTAGTAGCCACAGATATGGATAACCCGGAGTTCGTGGGAGTCGCAATGTTGTACATCGACCTCATCAACTGGAATGATGAAGAACCGATCTTCGTCGACTCCGAATTGTCCGTGACTTTCAATGAGACAGAAGGAGCAGACTACTACGTGGGAAGAGTGCTGGCGAACGACAGAGATGTCGGTGACAGAGTCGAGTGAGTACGTACAGCATGCTTTAAAACTGTGATGGCGCTTCGAAACCTGATATAAAATCTGAACTTCAAACCATAATTTCATCAATTCTATAGATCAGCGTGTTAATATGTCTTTTTTTTAATATATAATATTTAAAAATGGGTCGCTGTTCGTTAGTCCCGCAAAAACTCGAGAACGGCTGTACTGATTTGGCTGATTTTGGTTTTGAATTATTTGTAAGAGCCCAGGGAAGGTTTAAAAGTACAACGAAGTTAGCCGGGTTATCTAGTAATATAATTTAATAACTATACTGTGTTAGTTCTGTGTTTTATATTTCAGGCACTCTCTGATGGGTAATGCAGCTGATTTTCTGCGCATAAATATAGACACTGGTGATATCTACGTTTTGGCGAACGACTCTTTTGACTACCACAGACAAAACGTTTACTTCGTTCAGGTAAACTAAATGCTTAGTATTGTTTTTAATGATGAAAAAAATACTCGTTCGACGACCTAGGCTAAGTACCTTTTTTGATTTTTATTTAGATCCGAGCTGACGACACGTTAAGTGCACCTTACCACACAGCGACTTCTCAGTTGGTGATACAACTATTGGACATCAACAATACACCTCCCTCGCTCCGACTTGTAAGTAATCTATACTTGTAATATATATACCTTATTAACAACAATCTAGAGGGAACAAATTTTGGGAAACCTGAGTTTGTGAAACCTATCTATCAGTCGTGGGAACTACTAAAAGGATTTACTTACAAATGATTTATGCTCACGGCTGACCATGAGGCACAGAGATTTGCCGTATTTTATTGAAAATTAAATACTTTCAATGCTCAATATAAGATACCAACAGATTAACTTGCCAACTGGGCTTCCTCAAGAGGAAGGTAAAACTTGAAGTATTAAGCGTAATCACCACTTTTTTCTAATTAAACAGCCTCGACGCACTCCTCAAGTGAACGAGAACGTGCCCGACGGATTCCCTATTACAGACGAGGACACCGTGATCACCGCCACTGACCCCGACACCACAGCGCATCTGGTCTTCGAGATTGATTGGGAGACCTCCTGGGCAACCAAGCAAGGGAGAGATACCGACCCTGACGAATATCATGAGTATGAGGCCAAATAGTATTGACAACAAAAGTGCTTATCAAATTATAAATGTTAGACATAAACAACTCAAGTAATATATTCCGCGTAAAGTACTACGTTCATTTTTAACCACCGACCAAAAAAAGAGGTTATAAGTTTGACGTCGATGTCTGTCTGTCTGTCTGTGTGTGTGTCTGTCTGTGGCACCGTAGAGCTCAAACGTATGGGCCAATTTCGATGTGTTTTTTATTCGAAGTTTAATATCCGTGCGGATGTTCTTAGCTATGTTTGGTTAATATCGATTCAAGGTGGCCACCTCCACAAAATAGCGGACAAAATATTTCTTCACAACCTACCTCAATATGAAAATAATAAATTAATAAATAAAATGTAAGGGCTAATTTCAAATCCAAGATGGCCGCCACCACAAAATGGCGAATTACATATTTTTTTCACTACTACCTCAATATCAAATGAAAGGGTTTGACTAGTAGAATACTATGCACTATGACAAATTTCAAATACCACCACAAAATGCCGAAATACATTTTTTTTCACAACACCCTCAATATGGGTATCAAATGGAAGGGAATGGAAGGTAGAATGTTGTACAGATTACAAATCCGAGGTAGTAAATCAAAAATTTTAATTTTGTTCTTGTATTTTAGTTGTGTGGACATAATAACATCGTACCCTGACGAGGAGAACAAGGGCGCAGCGAGGGGTCACCTCGTGGTACGTGAAATTCGGACTAACGTTACCATCGACTTCGAGATGTTTGAAATCCTATACCTCACCATCCGAGTGAGGGACCTCAACACATACATCGGGGATGACTTCGATGAATGTAAGTAGATTTCCGTAGCCGTGTAAATAGATAAATAGCACTTCGATAAAAATATAGAATTACATCAAGCTTAAACGTGGGTCTTGTTCTTTACGTCTTCTACACATTTCTATTATAAGTGATCATAATATGGCTTTTATATAAGGTACAATCCGACCTCTTTGAACGAGTTAAATAAAAGGTTAGCAATAGTTAAACATTTCATCGTGTCCAACGGTAATTTTACATGAACAATCTGTTTATTTTTTGGATTCTTCAAGGTCTCCTGTTGGGACTCATGTACACAGGTGGGTACCAGTGTACATGTGTCCCAACATATTTTGTTTTTATGATCTAAGTAAATACTAACCTGTTTTTTAAGTAACTATGTTCTTGAACCAAATAAATTTCATTTCATTTCCTAGTTAGTCTATTAATTAGTCTCCAAGGTCTTCTAGTAATAGTGTATATCGTGCCCCTTGTTTGTTTTGTTAACTCGTTCGCTTTGACTCTATAGCAGCATTGCTTGATTCAATATTTTTGAAGTGAAAACTTATTTTGGCGCACCATGGACAGATTTTTCGTAGGCTGTGAATTGACGTCAACCATCACGCTCAGGAATAAAAATCTTCGGGTAAACTCGTGACCATGGCCATTGGCCATATCGAAATGGCCAAATCCCATTGGCCATCTAAAAATGCTGATAACCCCCGACCATAAAAACGATTGTTATAAGTTTCACCTCGATATCTGTCTGTCTGTGTGTGTGTGTGTGTGTCTGTCTGTAGCACCGTAAAGCTCAAATGGATGGACCGATTTCGATGCGGTTTTATTTAATTTAAAGGTTAATTTTTGTGCCGTGGTTCTTAGCCAAGTTTGGTTAATATCGATTCAAGATGGCCGCCTTCACAAAATGGAATACAAAATATCTCAATATGGGTATCAACTAAAAGGCCTTGACTAGAAGAATACTATGCATAATGACAAATTTCAAATTCAAAATGACCGCCACCACAAAATGGCTAAATACTTTTTTTTATCACTATTCCCTTAATATGGGTATAAAATGAAAGGCCTTAACTAGTAGAATGTTGTACAGATTACAAATCCGAGGTAGTCGGGAGTAAATCAAATTTTTGACTTTGTTCTTGTTCACAGCTTCGTTCTCAATAACGATAATAGACCGTAATGACAACCCGCCTGTGTGGGACAATGGCACGCTAGAGCAGGCGTTCACGGTGCGAGAGATGGCCAACCAGGGCGTCGTCATCGGGTCCATCCTCGCCACGGACATCGACGGCCCTCTCTACAACCAAGTGCGATACGACATATTGTAAGTAAACACTTCTATAAACCTTTGTGGGTACGAAATTATTCCATGAATACGAATTTCGTCAGAAAAGACGGCGACGAACCTCGAATGGTGTTTTTTAGGGCTTACCAAACAACAGTGCAACAATGAACTTTGTATACGAACGGAGTAGAGACATGTAAATAATTATTGTATTCATGCCGCGCTCTTACATTTCTTTTAATTAATTATAGAGTGACGAGACGAGCAGGACATGTGCCTGATGGTAAGCAACATTCCTACCACATAACAGCACAGTGACACACAGCTTTTGGAACATGAAAAGTCCTAATCATTACCTAACACTGCACTGGGCTCTTCACCCAGAGATGTAAGGTGTTATATCTCTAACCTCAGTAATTTCTATGATAAATGATTAACGTTGGATTGACGATTAACGCAATAACTTCGCCCAGGTGAAAAAACTTCTAAAATACAATTTGATTGGTTCTTCCTCAGCCCAAAAGAAGGAACTCCTGACGATCTAGTGGAGATAAATGCGGTCTCAGGCCAAATCACGGTGAAGACCAGCCAAGCCATAGACGCGGATATTCCTCCTCGGTACCACCTGTACTACACGGTGCTGGCGACTGACCGGTGCACTGCCGCGGACCCTGACCACTGCCCTGATCCACACTATCACAACACTTGGGGAGATGTAAGAAAATATTCTGGTACTAAGATTCAATTCAAGTATTTCTTCTACCGACTTAATGACTGCCTATTTTGATTTGGGGGCACGGCAGTGCCGGCCAAGTCGAGCGCGAAGCAAACACTGCCGTACCATCCTTTACTGGAACCATTTCGCCGCATTTTCAGGCCCCTATTTGAGAACCTCTGGGTAAGACCAGAACGCTGAAATTTTTGTCATCTAGTAAGCTATAATCACGTACTTAAAATCCAAAATTTCAAGTCTGTCCGTCATTTAGTTCCGAAATTAAGCGAAAGGAAAGTTTCGCATTTACGACACTCATTCACTCACTCATGATCATCAAAATAGAACTGGTACTTCCCATAAACTCAGAGAGCTGAAATTTGGTACAGACTTAGGGTTTAATGGCCACATAAAGGGAAAACTATAAAAACTAGGAATATCAAAAATCTGGAGTACCTGGTGGTATACCTGGTTATTTGTAACACGCCTTTACAAAAAAATATTCAACTTTGTTTGTCTCTTCATTTAATGTCAAAAATCAAAGGTCTGAAGTATCTGATGAAGAACCCTCAGCTTGTCTCAGCTATATAAGAGATATAGGGGTTATAGGCGATTCGTCCCAAAGTTAATTCGTCCCAAAAAAAAGTGTGTGTAAATTCGTCACCATTCTATTTTTTAGATAAATCCTCGTTTGAGAATTGTAAATTCGTCACAGTGTATTTTCCTGTATAGACAGCAGAAAAATCTAAGAATTAGTAATGCCCCATTCTACTATTGGTACATAAAAAATCGATTGTCATTGCAAAAATCCAGCATAGTGGGACACATCTTCTAATTTAATCTAGCCTATTGCTTCCCACTACTGGGCGAATGCCTCCCCTTCTGCTTTTAATACGCATATACATAAAATTAAAGGATAAAATTATAACTCTGGATAAGGCTAGACTGGCTTTTATTTATTTGCAGTCTTCTTCCAATCTTCTAAAGTTCTTTGCCTATTATGGAGAGTCCACTTAAATAATGAACGCGAATGGGCAATACGAAAAACTGTTGCTACTGTACAAGAATCAGAACCGGAAAAAAAGAATATGTGTCAAATAATACATGTAATATAATAAATCAATAAGTCCACGTTTCTACAAAAAGAAGTGAAATCCCACCAAAAACATTCTGTAAAAAACTAGCCAAGTCTCGATAAGCTGCATATTTATCTCTAAAAAGTAATGAAATCTAGACAAAGCCGTGCCAAGTCTAAGGTTCCTTACTGCGATTTCTTTATTATTATAGTTAATGTTGTGTGACTTGGCCGTTGAACATTCTTTGTACGTTAGTCCGTTAGTGGATACAAGTAAATTTTGTTTACACGTTATGTTGTATCTGTTGTAACTACTTATGTTTGTTAAGCGAGATAATACCCTATACTGGTATTGGTAATTGGACGCTAATGTCTCTTAATAGGCTGTTGTTAATCAACAACAACACACGCATGCATTCAACAGCAACACCTGCATTCAGCATCGAATGCTGACTTTTGCTCTATTTTTTTTTGGAGCGTCAAATCGACCACCTATCTGACATAAAATAGACGTACAGACGGACTTCTGTCAATGAATAGAAGTCCGTCTAGACTGGAATTATTTTTTTAAACTATTTGTTTCCGGCTCGCCTACACGTAAGTATTATTGTTCTTTATTGTTCACACCATATAGGATACAAACAATTTAGGGAAAATAAATAGTAAGACAAAAACAATTGACTGGTTATTGAATCAACTTTTTCCAAGTGGCCATTTTCCAGAGTCAATGGTAGCGGTTCTGGCGACAGATTGGTGCAATGGTGTCATGGAGCACCTGGTTTTGTATCCTTGTGTACCCTTCAACGGCCAATTCACACAACATTAACTATATTAATAAAGAAATCGCAGTAAGGAACCTTAGACTTGGCACGGCTTTGTCTAGATTTCATTACTTTTTAGAGATAAATATGCAGCTTATCGAGACTTGGCTAGTTTTTTACAGAATGTTTTTGGTGGGATAAATGTTTACTCCACTTATCTAGCGTAAAATCAATTAAAATATCAGCGTTCCATATTAAATGTTTTGGTAATTAACCTACATCTTTTCAAGGGCATTTTAATAAGTACGTTGAATATGTCAACTAAATTAACTTAAAAATTCGTCTATTTTTTAACATACAAATTAAAAAAGTGTATTTGCCCGGTCTAAAAATATGAACTCACTTGTTACGAACAAGAGCGCTTAACTAGAACAAGAACAGAGTTAAAAAGTGGTAGTAATTAGGAACCCTGTATATGGAGATGGACTATCTATATGGAGCTCAAGAAAATTGATGGACTACCTGATTTTTTCTAACTATGAAAGTTGCATAATATTGGCGAATACAATGTATCCTTTTCGTGTATTTCTCTGTGTATTCTTCTTGTCTAGTCTTGTTATATGATTTCGATGGTGTTTCCAGATCGAAATCTTCATTACCGACATCAACAATAAGGTGCCCGAGGCTGACTACGACAGATTTGATAGGACTGTGTACATCTTCGAGAATGCCACCACTGGAGACGATGTCACTTATATCTACGCTGGGGACTTAGATCGAGACGGTAAGTAACAGATCAGAGCGAATGCTATTTATCAGGGCATGCTATTGCTGTATTAGAGGTGTATTGCCCTCGGGTTTTATTTACTAACTCTGAAATCAGGGGAAATTCAGCTATTCTACTCACTCGGCTTGCTTTATTATTCCCAGCAATAAGATCACATTCTCTTTAGTTATTCAGTTCTGAACAATAAAAACGACTGATCCATCGTTACTCTACCACCTATTTGACTTATACCGTTATACCCCTGTTTCATTCTTCCGAATACGCGCGTTGTCTGTGAGCGATATTATTTTCACAGCTCATTATAGGTATCTCTTTGGTCCAACAAACTTAACTTTCATGAACTTTGGACAATTGCTTTCTCATTTTTCATCGTTTCACTTCGGTTTCCAGAAATTTACCATAGAGTGCGGTACCAAATCAACTACGCCGTGAACCCTCGGCTGGTTGACTTCTTCAAAGTGGACTTGGACACGGGGCGACTGTTCGTGGACTTCACTTCTTCTTCTACCAATGACGTTCTGGATCGGGATGAAGGAGAGCCGGAACACCACATTTTCTTCACTCTCATCGACAACTTCTACGGAGAAGAAGGTTCGTTTTGCTGGACCAACTGGTTTGTTTTAGTTAACACACAACCAAGTAATCTTGTGTGTTAACCACGAATATCTGGTGTTAACCACCCAGTTCCAAATAAACTGCCGAGTATCATTACTTGGTCAAACTTAAATTATTTGATGGAATAGAATTAAAATTTTGAATGCAGATCGTTTGTACTCTGGTTTACATACAATAAGGTACATTTAGGGTACTTTTGCACAGGCAAAATGCATAGCTTCGGGAATAGTTATTTAATTAATTCGACCTATCCGCAACTACAGTACGTGAAGTAACGCCTCATTTCAGATGGGAACCGCAACCAGAACGATACCGAAGTCATTGTGGTGCTGTTGGATGTCAACGACAACGCGCCTGAGCTGCCGGACCCCAGCAATCACACGTGGGACATCTCTGAAGATCTTGCCGCGGTAATTTCTTGTGAATTTGCTAATTATAATCAATACTTATGCTTGAACTTATTTTACCCTTACTTGATTAGCACTAGACTGTTACAGATAGTATAAAATACAATACTTATGCAGACATACTTCCAAATTATTAATGTTGATGATGGTTGATGGTGTTGTCGTTATTGATGGTAATGGTATTGAGATAGACAGTATTGACGGTGACGTTAATGTTTTTTTTGAATAGTGGGCAGAGCCTTTATTAACAAAACTAAAATACAATGAGAACGCTACATACCTAACAACTACTTTCACTAAGCACACCTGAATTATCCATAAACCAATGAAGGTCTACAGATAATCAAGATGTTCAAGCCCACTACCAATCGGAAGCATACCCAGCAATGCTGGCGGCATTACCACGCTGAATGGCAATGCTTATGCGTTGGGCCAAATAAACCCCAGCATTATGGTCACGCGTCGCGTCGACCAAGCGCTTGGAAAGGCTTTTGAAAATGAGGTGAGCTCCCGGCCCCCACGGACCCAATGTCTCAACCCCAAAGGGCTCAAATATGTAACCTCTTCCGAGGGTTGCATATTTGCGCCGTTTAAGTCGCTCAGCTGAATTAGCCGTTGCACCAGCCCTACAATGTATCTCTGGAAGATGTGATGGTGCCAGAGTATCAACGCAAGTTGCGTCCCACACTAGGGGCCGACCCAACTTCCAAGGCACAACAGTCATGCCGTCAGGTCTTTTGCCATCGTCACGCGCAAGCCCACTCGGTTCGAGTATTGCTGGGACATTGGCGGTGGAAAAAGCCCGGCGTATGATGTCGTTCAGGCTGGCGTGGCGGCCAATACGACCCCCGCTTTTCAAGCAAGAGAAACCGTGGTGACCGAGTTGGTCGACGGCAGTACCACAATGGCAGCGATGGGCTTCATAGCACCTCGCACCTAAGCGCAAGCTAACAGCTAGACGAAATGCAGTTGGATCTAATAGGCTACCGGTATTGAAAGATGGCAAAGCTTGTAACCAAAGGCCCGATTCCCACACAGACACAGCAAGGATACGACCACGATCCGCGATACTAGGACACGTTTCGAGAAGAGAGTTCCGTGCTAGATCGCAGATCGGTCGATCCCACTGTCTCTGAGATGACAGACATCTGGGGAAATCGTTGTTTAGACAAGCCAGCCTCGCACAAATTAGCTACTACTACATCAGAATATTCCGAATGGCCTAAAGAGGGTGCGAGAATTTTGTCTATTAGATTTTGAGTACTATGAACTGAGGACAAGAATGCCGGTAAAGCTACACTTGAAATTTGGCGGACCCCTAGGCCTCCCAACCGTATGGGTAGTGAGGCTTGTGACCAGGCCCTCCCACTCTCAGATCCACATTCAACACCGATATTATGGGGGCCGGGAGCTCACCTCATTTTCAAAAGCCTTTCCGAGCGCTTGGTCGATGCGACACGTTAATGTTAAAATGATTCATATTATTTGAAATGAAATAATGTGAGTAGCAGTATGATGACGCTAACAAATCCTATTCTAATGAATAGGTTATAATAGTTTGTAGTTTTTTTTCTGTTTCCGCGAAATTTTTAGTTGACAAATGTTCACTTTATGATTTGTTTTGTCAAAACTACCCTCAAAAATTTTGAGGTTAGATTCAATTTTATCTTTTTCACATGATGAGTCATAACGTGTCCAAGCCCGGATGGGTTCGACACCGACTTAGCGGTGTTGTCTGTGATTACGCTGATAGTTATACGATGGATAGCGATGGTGGTGTCGATGGCGAAGCGATTGTAGCGACATTGTTGTTGTGTATGTTAATGGTAGATATCATTGTGATGATGGTGGTATTAACGCTGTTAATTATGTACGTGTTAGAACTTAGAATATGATGATGATAGTAGTGGTGATAGTGGTGATATCTATGCTGTTGATTTTGATGATGGTGATGTTAATAATGATGATGAAGATGGTCATGATATTGCTGATGATGATATTACTATTAATGTTCCTGGTGATGTTGGCAATGTTGAAGTTCATGGTGTTTAAGATGATGATGTTAACGGTGACGATGACAGTGGCAATGATGTTGATCGTATCTAATAAACAGAGAAAAAAAAATTGCCAGTTATAAGAACTGCCGATAGAAGTGAAAACTTATAACTCAGAATTTGATAGCTTACCTTGGAAACTACACGGGTGTAACCGGAGGGCGTGGCCTGGGCATCATGGCATGGCCTTCTAGAAATGCGTCAGCATTTTCTATTGGCTGATGCATTTCTAGATGGCCATGGAATGATGCCGAGACCACGCCCTTTCAGCAATTGCCATTGGCTGACGCATTTCTAAATGGCCAATAGCCATGGTCCCAAGTTTACCCGAAGATTTCTTATCATACCCGAGCGTGACGAATGAAATCAAATCACAGCCCACGAAAAATCTGTCTAGGCGCGCCTAAAGAAGTTTTCACTTCAATAGTCTTTACAATCCTCCACAGGACATGTCCGTGCTGCCGATCTTGCACGCGCCTGACCGTGATGAGCCAGGTACGGTGAACTCTCTCGTGGGATTCGAAATCTTGAGTCTCACTCTCCTCAACCGGGAGCTCGAGGCGCCAGACCTATTCCTCATTCGATCCGTTGACACGGACAAGGCAGAGCTCGTGTCCACCATGCCACTCAGGGGCTATTGGGGCACTTACGACATTTACATTTATGTAAGTATTATTATTCATTTACATACATATAAATTTATTCATCTACACACACAAATGAAGCCAGTTCTTTTTCATCTAAGAAGTAATGAAGTAATAAATGAGAAGTAATGTACAAATATTACTGGGCAAGCATATTTTATACCCGCGTAATTCCCGTTTAGTTTCTGTAACTTTTCCGCTATGAAACCTATATGCTATTCAAACTGTTACAATCATTATGTTGTTTTCAAGTCAAAAGCACATTCCATCGTATCGTCGCTTATCATCAGGCGAGATGTCGGTCAATTGCAAACGTAACCACAGTAAAAATAAAGTTTTTTTTAGAAACTCATTCTATAACTACCGCCCATACTGGTACTACTATTACTAGTAATAACTAAATGCCTATCCCTTCATATTTGGAATGTATTCGATTGTCTCAGCGATAGGAAATCTGTTGTCAAAAATTGGATTTTGAAGAAATTCTGAATCATTTCAGGCATTTGACCACGGCCACCCCCAGCAGCACTCGTTCGAGACGTATACCCTGACCGTCCACCCCTACAACTACCACGCACCGGTATTCGTGTTTCCTACTGATGGAGCAGCAATAAGATTTGCCAGGGTAAACGATGACGAAACTTAACAACTAGACGATAACAATATCTTGGTACTTTAATATTGCTAAGGATATTTTCTGGTCTTATTCTACGATGATCTGGCATTATACTAGTATTAAACAGCTCCTTCAAATATTCCCCAAAATAAAGCTGGTTGAAAATAGGTACTTAGTGAACCCAAGTCTCTACGGACACAAAGTGGGTCTAAGGTTTTTGAGCCTGGGCTTACGACCACGATTCTCAATAGGGTACAATCCTAAAAAAAACGACTTAATCCGTCAGTTAGATCGCTAAAAAATATTGGACCAATATTTTTTCTTTTGTTTCGCAAACAAAAAATGACGAAGATAACAGCGCTTAGAAGTTTCGCGTGACGTCACTCGTGGGTATGATTTTTACTCTCGAAGTTTGATGATCTATATTGTTGTCGATTTTTAATATTTTGAAAAAAAAGATACTTGTCCCATATTTTTCCATTATCTAGCTGACGGACTAATTAGAATGGTGTATTTTTGACCCAGTCCGGTACCCTATTGCCGTCAACAATTCTAATAGCTGGCCGCTGTAAGAAGTCATATTAACGAATGTTTCGATCGGTTCCAGGAGCGTGCGGTGCAGAACAGTTTCCTCGTAACTTTGGATCAGGAGTTCTTCGGTTTGATCCAAGCGACTGACGAGGACGGGCTGGAAGCCGGCCAGGTCACCTTCTCTGTTACTGGGAATGGTAACACTTCTATTTATTTTGCGGTTCTTTAATCAACAAAGTTCACAGTCATAACCCCCTTTCTTGTCTTATAATCGTCTTAATAACAAAGAGGTTCTGTAATCGTTGGAAGACTCACATCACAAAATTGCTAAGCTGAAGTCTCTTGTTTCAGTTTTGAGAAGAAAAATCATTATAAAATATGTTTCGGTGCTGGATATTTTGTCACGTTCGTGCGTTTTTGTTTTTGGTTTACATTTATGTAAAAAGGAACGTTTTTCTTACATATTTCGCCTCATGATCCAATCTGTTTCAACAGATGAGGCTGTTCAGTATTTTGCTATCTCCACCAACGCTGCTGGGGAGAACCAAGCTGCACTGATGCTGACCCAAACAATCACGGATAACATTAGGGAGTTTCAGGTCAGTAACTAGTTTCATTTACTTACCGCTTTTATAATAAACTAGCTGACCCGGTGAACTTCGTACAACCATACTTTTTTTTCTTCAACATTTCTTAAATTTTCTGCTATATAAAATTTCTCCCGACAATAACAAAAACAAGAAAACATCCAATCTAGTTTAGGAATTAAAAAATTATGAGCATATATACATTTCGAAGATATATTTCTATAAAGAGGTAGGTATATAAGTAGATAAATAAATATCGGTGGCTATTTCGCATACAACATTATACACCGTTATTTTTTCACATTAGCAAAATTTTAACAGTGTTATCTACTGTCGTTACTGAACACAATATGAACACAACTATCTATTTACACATCAATCCATTGACAAGTGTACAAACAACAAACAATCACCCTCATCGCGGCAACGCCACACATGGCAAATTAAATAACTGATGATCGTAACCTTAACTTAAAATAACCACTTAGCACCTACATTACCTCAGTTACGTGTCAGTTACCTCAGTAATGATCTGTGTGTACCTACTCTGTGTGTAGTAAAAATGCCAGTGAAAAGTAACACCGTGTTTTTTTTAGAATTACGTAAACCCCCTTTTTTATTTTCCAAATATGGTGGCTTGTGACTTCATTAGAGAATAGTCATCATCAAAAGCTCAAGTCAAACAAAAATCGAAATTGGGAATTAATTTTAAACGAGTATTGAGTTAACACTCTGATGGTTCTTTTAACCAAATTTAGAACTGGGAAACTTAAAATAGTTTTTTCACAGATAACGATTCGTGCGACAGATGGAGGTACCGACCCGCAACCGCTATGGACTGAAATGACTTTCAGAGCAATCTTCGTGCCCACAGCTGGAGATCCTGTGTTTGCGGACAACACAGACACTGTCGCATTTTTTGGTGTGTTTCCTTTAATACCTATCTTGCTCTGCGTTTTAATTCTGAAAAATCTACTTTAAAACTATTTGTTGGTCACTAATCTTTAAATATTGCCGTAATGATTTCAGAAAAAGAAGCCGGTATGACGGAGTGGCACCAGCTACCACTAGCCATGGATCACAAGAATCACGAGTGTACTAATGATTGCCACGACATTTTCTATAGGATCGTTGGTGCGTACCAGAACACATTGTTCAGTAACTTCCAATTTCTTAACTTCAAACAGAAAGAGTGTCATACAAATATTAACAAATTAGACATAGATGATTATTATTATCGGTACTGTTAATTGGTATGCAAACTCGCGTCTCGCGTAACTAACCCGCTTCATAAAACCAAGAAAGTAAGGCCACGGTTCCCTTTGACAAACAATTCTTAATTTAATCCAGCATTGTCAAAACTAGACCTCCGTGTACCATGTACCTGCTACTTTTTACTTCGATGTTAATAAATAGTTATAATTTCTTATATTTAGTGTCTTAGATACAATAGATCTGTCAAATCCCACAGATGGCAATAATGATGGGCACTTCATCGTTGACGCCACCAGAAATATCCTCACTCTGGCGACTGAACTGGATCGCAGCGTCAGTGCACAACATACCATCGTGATCGCGGCGGGCAACAGCCTCGTAGGCGGGCAACAGCCCCTCACCCCCTCAACGCTTACAGTTACGATCACAGTAAGTAAAATACTTCCAGTAATAAATTACATTTCTCATGTTTAAGAACAAAGACAAAAATGTATGATAATAACTAGAACAGAGTATTTCCTGGATTGTCCGCAAAACGACTTAAAATAATTTAACAAACACGTTTAAAAATCATGACAGGTTTGATACTATTGAATAATTTCAGGTTCGGGAAGCAGATCCTCGACCGATATTCCAAAGCGAGCTGTATACTGCAGGAATCTCTACTCTAGACACCATTAACAGAGAACTATTAACTGTTCAGGTAAAAATAAAACATGTTCTTACTGATCAATCCAATACCAACTATCCATTTGGATTTTGATTTTCCACCATATCGTGCCACAAAGTTGACCACTTAAATCCATTGGTAAAAAGAAACTAAGATTTATCTCATTGATTCTTCTGAATACTTTGGAACTTATTTTAATATTCTTCTTCGTGTAGGCGTCCCACTCTGAGCAGCTGTCCATAGAATACCACATTGACGAAGCTTCTATGGTGGCCGATCCCACACTGGATGCCGTTCGTGACTCTGCTTTTGCCCTCAACCAACAAACCGGTGTTTTGACTCTCACTATGCAACCCACAGCCTCCATGCACGGCATGTTTGAGTTTAGAGTCGTCGCTATCGACACAGGTAGATATTAGTGTTTCTAATTCTCGTTTCCTTTGTCAGTTTGTGGGTTTGACAAATACGAAGAAATAACATCGTATTTTCTTCAGGAAGGGTCTTAAATGTTGTCAAATGTCGTTAAACGTCTAACTCTTTATTGTGTCCTTACATGTTAGCTTCAGGTTTACTTGGTAAATATTTTTGAGGCAGGTATTTTCTTTTTATCGTGTTGTGGTGTGTCTTGTATATGTTATACTGTACTTCAGCATTCATTGTGTAGTAAAAAGTCAATGTTTCGTAATGGGTAAAAATCAATGTTTTTATCCATTGAATTAGAATTTAACGCAGTACAATTTTTCTTGACAATTTCTCTCTCTTACAGTGGGTGCTTCCGATACTACTAACGTGAGAGTATACTTGGTGTCATCGATCAACAGGGTTACATTCATCTTTATAAACACACTAGAAAAGGTCGAAGAGAGTGTCGATTTTGTAAGTATGCAAATTGATTTATACCTACTTTAGAAACGTTTTATCCAATACTTGTTTTAATCATATTCCCGCCATGTCGCGACAGATAAAATAATGGCACGATCAGTTCCGTTCGCTTGTCTAGAAGATATCGAGTTACTCTATGTTGATATTTAGTAATTTAGTAGCATCGAAATCGAAGAGAACTATGTGACAAGTTTTCAGCATGCCTCAAATACCTACCCAAAATTTGCTACCAGCTCTCGGAATATCACTCCGCCCTAGCTTGGTCCGCCGGCAATGAAAGGCAAAACCTATTTTTTAATGACAACTCTTTCTTAATGGAAGGCGAAAACAATTTCTTCAGCTATTTCCCGATCATTATTCTTTCGCAGTGGAAGGCATAAGTCGGGCTGGGCAGACCATATCATAAGTCGGTTACCCGAGCACAAGGGCGGATCCAAGGGAGGTCATGGGGTCATGACCCTGAGCTTGGTCTAAGTCTTGAACCAAGGTGGACCGCTAATTAAAACGCGCCCGTACACTTAACGCACGGTCTTGTGACTTGACTACGACTATGTGACCCCCTGGCGCCAAAGCTGGACACCCCCTTGCCTCTTACGGATTAACTAAATATTCATCAATTAAATAAGTGTCCTTACCTTTGTTTTAAAACAAAGAGTGACGAGACGAACAGGACATGTGCCTGATGGTAAGCAACATGCCTGCCACATAACAGCACAGTGACACGCAGCTATTGGAACATTAAGATTCCTAATCATTACCTAGCACTGCACTGCGCTCGTCACCCAAAGATCTAAGATGTTATATTTCTAAGCCCTGTAATATCTCTGGAAACAATGCCTTCAAACTGGAACACAGTAATGTTTGCACCTTACTGCTTGGCGGTACAATAACTGGCTCATTTACTGGCAAATATCTCTTACGGGTGCTATTTTGCTGCGATAGATCGCGGACACGTTGAGCGCCGGCTTCCAAATGCGGTGCAACATCGACCAGGTGGTCCCGGCCAGTGACGCGCAGGGAGTCGCCAGCGACGTCGAGACGGAGGTGCGGGCGCACTTCATCCGAGACGACCAGCCCGTGCTGGCTGAGGAGATCGAACAGTAAGTTGACGCGCTGGGGGTCGCCAGCGACGTCGAGACGGAGGTGCGGGCGCACTTCATCCGAGACGACCAGCCCGTGCTGGCTGAGGAGATCGAACAGTAAGTTGACGCGCTGGGGATCGCCAGCGACGTCGAGACGGAGATGCGGGCGCACTTCATCCCAGACGACCAGCCCGTGCTGGCTGAACACTAACACGACTGAATACGGCTGCAATTGGGGTGCTGGCTCAAAAACTTACCATTCTAATTAATCCATCAGTTAAATGTCAAACTATCCAAAAGTATGGGACATGTATTTTTTGTTATTTCAAATTATTAAAAATCGTTAAAGATTATAGAGCTTCCGGAATGGGGGTTGAATATCAATGTTTAATTGAAAAAAAAATTATCATAAAGTAACGTCACTCGCAAATTCTATGCACTGTATATTGTATCCTCCTATGCTTATTATATACTCGTACTTATCAGAGTGTGATTGATTGTAGTAGACTCTTGCGCATGTTATGTTAGGCTTCTCTTCGTTCTTATTTAGCACCTGAGATATCTTTCCAAACAAAACCGTTAACTCCTTTCAGAATAACTAAACTTAACATATCATCGATTTCAGAATGCGCAGTGACACTGTCCTCTTGACCGAGATCCAGAACATTCTCCGCACCGACCTGTTGCTCCTCAATGATTTCTACACGGGGGCGAGCCCCATCATCGGCACAGACCCCCAGGAGGTGACGATATACGTGTTGGCAGCGCTCACCGGCTTGCTTGCCTTCATGTGTCTCGTTCTGCTCTTCACCTTTATCATCAGGACCAGAGCGTGAGTATACTGTGTTACGAGTAAGGTCAGAATTTGATTAGGCATTACAAAGAATATGAATTACCTACTGCTGAAGACAACTTAAGGTCAGGGTAACAATTGCAACAGCATTTATGTACGATCTATAGGTCTTCAAACTTATGTTAAATATCATCTGGTTAAACGTGTTAAGTATCAACAGCTTTTTTACTAGAAACACGCCTGGTATAACCCGTATTTTTTTACTTGTGTAGTTTTACACTTGACCTCCGTCTCGCCTAATGTTAACTGACGGTGCTGTCTTCGGTGGAAATTTTGCTTTTTTATGTAAATGAATTTATTCAACTTCATTTTCAGATTTATGCCATCACTGTTCAGGTAAAGTTTGTTTAACATAAGTGTTTTTGTTTAGACTGAACCGTCGACTGGAGGCGCTGTCCATGACGAAGTACGGATCAGTAGACTCCGGCCTCAACCGAGTCGGCATCGCAGCCCCGGGAACCAACAAGCACGCTGTTGAAGGCTCCAATCCCATCTGGAACGAGGTCATTAAGGCTCCAGACTTTGATGCTATCAGGTGAGGTTTGACGCTATACGTGAATAGTAAGAAACACTTAAAAATATTGCAGCCACGACCCGATAACCGAATTTGCTGGATTGTAGTAGCAAGCGGATGAGTTTTAACTTGATAGTTCTCCAATAGAATTCGCTATGTTAGTGGAACTACGTAATACCTACATACATCAGACATAAAACTTGGACTTTTAAATTTCCTCAACATTTATGAACAATTTTTTTTCTCCAGTGATGCATCCAACGACTCCGACTTGATCGGCATCGAAGACCTGCCTCAGTTCAGAAACGACTACTTCCCTCCTGGTGACAACAACTCCATGCAGGACATGATGGGCGAAGACCCGGTAAGTTCAAAAAAGCTATTCCTTCTAAGAAACTTACAGAAATATCCTTAATTGTGTTTGATAATATCAAAGGGAACTGATTTTTAGTCTTTGTCATTTTAGTATTTATGCATTTTGGTGTTGCGTGGTAAATAAAGTAATTAAGGCATCAAACAGGACTCGCTCCGCTCGCGGCGGGAAACACCCACAACGCCCAGTTACGTCCACCAAACTAGCCGGGCTCAAAGAAGCCAATTGAGACCAATTGCCATTTGTCCCTTTATATGAAATGGTAATGTTGTGTGAAGATTTTTGAAGTGAAAACTACTTTTGGCACCACACGCAGAATTTTTCGTGAGCTGGGAATGAAGCTCCTCGTCACGTTCGTAAGTGAAAGATTCTTTCGAGTGACCTTGGGACCGCCGAGGGTGCGTGCGATAGCCTATCTATACTCTTATAGCACTCACGTACATATCGAACGGTGAAAGAATTTTTGAAAGCGGTCCAGTAGGTCCTGAGATTAGAGCGTTCAAACAATTCACTTCTTCAGCTTTATAATATTAGCTTTTCATTCTTATATTTAAACTAGGTATACATTGAAAAATTCAATAACATTTGTATTTTGTTTTTAATAAAATAATTTTCAAATGATAAGTTTTAAAATATTGACTAATTGTAACTTTAAAACGTCTGCTTATGTTCCAGCGCAACACGTTGCCGAATCACGGCAACAATTTCGGGTTCAACTCAACCCCCTTCAGCCCAGAATTCGCGAACAGTCAGTTCAGACGGATGTAGATGAACAAGTATTTTCAAGCAATAAAGTGTGATAATTCAAATATTACATGCGTACCATAAAATATACTCATACGTACTCAGACAATAAAACATGTGTTACAATTTTTTATTCGGTGGTTTCATTTCCTAGAACTCCTAGATACCAGGGGGCTTAGCCAAGATGCCATTCTACAATCGTAAGCGAGGAGACCGCGACAGGAGACCGAGACACGAGTCGCGGTCTCGGCGCGAACTGGCGCCCATACAATTCCATAATGTCAAGTGCCTGTAGCGGTCTCCGTCCGCGGTCTCGTGTCGCGGTCTCCGCGCGAGCCTTTAGACATTTATTTTGACTCTTCCAGAGCGCTAGATGAAGTTGAGTGTGCAAAATATGCCGTATACCGCTCACGGTATACGGTTTTGAACTCAGAAAAGCAATCCAGATGGTGATGTAGGTATGTGCGGTCCTCATAAAAATAAAATAATAATATAAAAATGCGCAAAATCAGCGCTAACTTGCACCTTTACATTTTGTAATAGGATAGGAGTAGAGAGAGGTAAGTATATTTAGTCTATGGTGTACAATCTATATACCACAGAGTAATTACATAAATACCTACGCTTCTCTTTGTACATACTCTTTGGTCTAGAATATCTAGATGAAAACTTTGAGTAGGTACAGTGCTACAAGGATCTAATGTCACGGAGCCAAAATGGGAACTAATGCTACGCTGTCGTCAATTCGCCCAAGGCTGCTAATACCCGATTTGCAAATTCTCCAAAATTTTAAGGAACAAGTTCATAAATTGGAAAAATGAAATAATTTATTTAAAAAACTGTGTACTGATTAGGATGATACAAATATACGCCAGTACTCAAAGACAGTTTTGTCCTCACGTCAATATATCATACTAGGTACAAATATCTCAAAAATATCACACAACATATTTAGAGTGTCTTCCCAATGTTGTCAGAATATTCGAAGATATTCATTCGGTGAGTAAAATGTCTTGTCAAGAAGCCATGATTTCAAAACAATTTTTAATTTACCCTGAGATAATGAGGAGAAATTAATCCCAGTAGTAGCGTGTCGCAACTGCAACATATAATTGACACCATACCTCGTAAGAGTAGCCATTATTGCCAAATTACTGTAAAGTTTTCCCTCAAAACAAGTCAGCTGATATAGACAAATCGCGTAATTTGGACCGAGTTTTGATATCTATTCGTCACGGCAAGTGCGCGGCATGCGCCCTCTCTCCGCTTAGGCACTATTATTTTTGTTAACTTTTTTTTAACTTACCTATTATGTACCTACATTGTATGCCAATAAATTAGCGTAAGTATGTTATTTTTATTTGATTGTAAGTTAGGGGGACCCATCGCCAGCTACTATAGGTAAGTTAGAAAAAAATCGGTTGTCTGTAAAGTAACTGACGATAGTTGAACGTGACAACTTCAACTACGCCTTAGAGCGAGGTAACGCCGCATGACGTCATGCGGCGAGGTAACGGCAGTAACGGCGCATGACGTCATGTTTTTTCGTGCGTGCAGCCGGCTTCATCGAATTATAAGACGTTGTCACGTCAAAAAACGTAAACTTTATTAGCCTATGAAACATATTTACATATTCCAAAAATATTTGTAGTGATATAGTTTATTTAAACTCCCCCAAAGCTAAGAAGATGTTGTTGTCAAGTAACCCGGTCATTGCACAGTCACGCCCTCATGACAATGTCATTCAAGTGCCAATAGATCCTTGAAGCACTATATGTTGAGAGTTTGAAACCAATGTATGAAACAGTAGAGGTAGCATTTTAAGGATCAATTTTTGATTTTCTTAGATAAATATAACGCTGTTACTCGACAAGGATAAATAATTTAAATAATAGATTTGCCGTGATATATCAACAGAAATCAGCCTATGACATTCATGGCGCATAATTGTAAACTAAGCCAAGGTAAGTGCCTAGTAGAAAAGAAACTGTCTATACTTACTAAAATTGTTTTGAACTACTCTCGTTATTTTGATATTTCTTCATTCACAATATACTTAATTATTCCTGGGACTTCACCCAGGAAATGACGTACCTACAGTGTAAATGTGTTCCATGTATATTAAATTAGAACAAAGTAAAATGAACTAAATTTAAGCAAAGTTTGGATGTTTTTTGCTCAATCACGTCGGAATATCTGAACGGATCGGGCCGAAATTCGGCAAATAGGTTATAGGTATAATAATTTAATAATAATAATTTATTTCCTTTTAACAATTTGGCCTTATTCTAAATTCATATACTTAAAGACACTAGTATGCAAATTATAACTTATATACTATTTAAGTAAGTGGCGACCAAATTGTATATTAATCTCATGTAATTATGTGCCCTAAGTCTCACACTAGGGGGAGCCTGTGTTGTGAGGCTTAGTGCTTTCTCTTCTGAATATAGTTAATATAATATATACATATAATATAGCTTAAAAACACAAACTAAACAAGTAAAGGAATAAAACTAGGATAATATAATGGCTAATAAGATATGCCGGTTTCTGCTTTGAAAATGGTCTCAAAGTTTGTTCTACTGTACTGTTTGGTGGAAAGTGAGGGGTGGTGTGAGTAAGGAAGTGTGAATTTATGTTGGGAAAGAATGCTGATATGAGGGAATGATGTGAGCGTAGTATGTGTAGGTATATTGGTGGGGTCTGTTTCTTGGTTTTCCTTCTCAGCTGCCTTTTATACCGCCGATTGTCTATTGGAATAGTGGTAGGCTGATAGGAGGCCGAAAGACAGACCCCTTAAGGTTATTTAATTATTGACAAGAGGTTTTCCGTTTCCCCGTAATCCAAGGATAAGAGCCAAGATGTTATAGTCCTTTTACAAACAAAACGTGACGTATTTAACGTAGTGAGGATTTTATCAATGTGCTGATACAGGAAAGGACCTTTAAAGAAAAACGATTTCTGAGCAAAAGTCGTTTTTGTACTTGGAATCTTCCATAAATTGCGACGCGCTGGTCTAGTGTTTTGTACAATTGTGTTCAAGGCCGATTTGTGAAATTTTAAGGCTACATTTAATACATATAATTGTCTGACTGTCAGAAATTTTGTTTCTTTATATAATAGGGTTGTGGAGTAAAGGTATGGCTTCTTGTAGGCAACTTTCAATATGAGCCGCTGTGCCCGTTCTAATTTCATCAGAACTGTTTTATGAGCAGACCCCCAACTTAAAATGCAATAGCTTAAAATAGATTGACATAACGCTAAGTATACTAATTTCATGGTGTTGTGATCTGCCATGCAGCCAAGCTTTTTGAAGATATGGGATATCTTGCGAATTCGAGCAGACAAGTGATTTACTTGAAGATCCCACTTCAGCCGATTGTCTATCACTACACCTAGATACTTGATAGAGTCGACTCGATCTAGTTGCGGACAAATACATGTTTTATCTATTTTGGATTCGCATGTATGTAGATTTAAATTTATAATTGTGGGATTTGTGCGTTGAGTAATGCTAAACGTCATGTATTTCGTTTTGGTGGCATTGAGTGTTAGGAGGTTCTTTTGTAGCCATAACGCCACCGTCGTAAGCCCTTGCTGAGCGTTCGCTGTGACCTCTGTCCAGGTATTGCCTTGGAAAATTAGAGCCGTGTCGTCAGCGAATGTGAAAAGTTTGGCTTGGTTGACCTTAAGCTGACAGAGGTCATTTATGTAAACCAAGAATAGGGTGGGACCAAGAACACTACCTTGAGGGACGCCGAAAGAAACAGAAGCGTATTTGCTGTGAAAATTAGAAATGCGAACTCTTTGTTGTCGATCGCACAAGTACGACCGGAACCATTCTAGCGTTGTTCCTCGAATACCAACAAATTCAAGTTTCCGGAGAAGAATTTGCCACGATACGGTGTCGAAGGCCTTGGCCATGTCTAAAAACACACCTAAACATTGTTTACCGCGGTCTAAGCAGTCGGTCACATGGTCAGTCAAGTTTACCACAGCGTCCTCAGTTGATTTTCCCATTCTGAACCCATATTGGTTGGAGGATAAGATATTGTTGTTTTCTAGGAAACTCAGAAGCCTCTTGTTTACCACTTTCTCTAAGATTTTCGAGAGAGATGGTAACAGTGAAATAGGTCGATAGTTAGATACTATTTCTTTGCTCCCTGACTTGAAAATAGGGCAAATATCTGCAACCTTGAAGTGGCTGGGTACAATTCCCTGCTCCATGCTTAAGTTGCAAATATGAGAAATTGGGGAGGCTAGAATGTGCTTTGCACGTTTAAGTACATCATTACTAATGTTGTCACTACCGGAAGCTGACGAAGATTTGAGATCATGGAAGTATGGAGGAGTATGGAATAAAACATAAGCTACTTTTTATCCCTGAAAAATTATAAATAAATGTAAATATTGGTGGACAATTAACTACGGTCAAGGAACTTACGTGGGTAAAACCGCGGGGCGCTGCTAGTTACCTAAACACTAATTTAGATAGTGATTAAGTCCTGTGTTTTTTATAGTAATAAGTAACGAGACAAGCAGGACATGTGTCTGGTTATGTGGTTATAAGCAACATGCCTGCCCATAACAGCACAGTGGCATGCAGCTATTAGAACATGTAGAGTCCAAATAACTATCTAGCACTGCACGGCGCTCGTCGCCTAGAGATACAAGATTATATGCCCTGTAATTTCACTGGCAACTTTGCCCTTCAAATCGGAACACAGTGAGGGTTTCACATGTGTTATGTTAACACTGAGGTCCCACGCACGGGTCGTTTTTGTATGGAACCGCGCGAATGACCGCGTCACGCAGTTACGGGCCTAAAAGTTTTGCTAGTATTAATATAGGTGCCTGGCAGGTTCGGAGAGCATGTTGCTCGGCCGCGGAGGCCTAGGGGCGCGCTTCCGCCGGACCCTTGCGAAGTTCATCCAGATATCGCAGCACCACCCGGAGACGTACGACCGCTTCGCCAGCTACCCGGCGATGATGGCCGAGCGACAGCGACGGATCTACGAGGGGGAGACATTCGTCATTCACCCTTTCAGCTTGTGCAGGTCTTTCCCATTCTTATTTTGAGTTAGTTATGCAAATGCGGTCCACTAAATTGTTGTATAAAAACTAACGTGATTGTTACACATTTTAAATTAATAACGAATAACCAAACTAATGCGAAACGAGTAGCGCTCATGCGCGTACTCTCTCCTTGAAAAAGGCCGCCGGATGCGATCGGACTGGATTGACTACCTATAGCACGCGTGAGTTACCTGTTAATTAATTTAAAAGCCCACTAAATGAGTCCACTGTTGGTACTCAGTCTATTCTCGCAGTGTGGTGGATTACGGCCATCACTCTCTCCTTGCGAGATAAGGCCCGGAGTCCCAGCAGTGGGAACATTTAGTGACTGCTTATACTTTTTGCTAATTTAGACTTTCTTCGATTTTTCAGGCTTGTCTGGATAACTATAATGGCAATTGTGGATTTAGCTCACATGGGCTGCTCCACCTTCCGCCTCAGCTGCATCATAGCTCCCGTCGAAGAGATGGAGCCTCATTTCCTGGACTGGACCATCCTCGGGCTCGACGTCGTCTGCTGGATCGACATCGTAGTCAAATTCAATACGGGATACGTTGTGGGGAAGATGACCGACATCGTACTAACCAGATCACTGATATGTTGGTTAGTTGGGATTAGTCTTGATCAACGATACAGTGCCGGTTTTAGCACTACCGGCGCGCCCTGCCCGAGATTTTTTTAACTCTTATAAGTTTACACTTGACCGCTCCATGAGCGAGGCCTAGTTATTGTGTGGCCTAGTCGCGGCGTCTTTTTATACATACTTATCCAGCGCCCCCCCTCGTCCTACCCTTACGTCGCGTCGTTACAGCAATGACATGCAATGATACATGATCCGTGCCACAAGAAGGTGCTATCTATATTCTTAGTTAAGACTAGCCTCTTAGATTCATTGGTAGTCTGCCCATGGAGCCCGAGATCGTGGCAGACTACCAATGAATCTAAGATTCGCGATTCGCGCCCAAGACAAATACCTACGTGATGAATACATTTTTTTCTGTGCCTGGGTGTTTTTAAGTTAAGTGTCACAAATAGATATGTATTTACAATTACAAATGTCAGTTGTATGGTCCTATAATACAAGCTTTGCTCAGTTTGGTGCTAGTTAGTATTATGTGAGGAATATCCCAACAATGTTTATGTATTCATTTTATCAACAAACAATAACCACGCCGCTCAACGGCTTTTGCAAAGAATCTTACCTGTACAACATATTTTAACGGCAACGATCCACGACCTTAGTCCTCATCTCTGAGGGGCGGTACCTCGCAGGCACTACCTGGTGCGGTGGTTCCTCTGTGACCTGCTGTCGAGCCTGCCGCTGGCGGTGATCATCCTGTGCTGGTTCCCCGGCCACCCTCGACACTTGTTGATCGCGCATGCGCTGGCCGTGCTCAGGTGCGCCAGGATTTACACCGTGGTCGTAGACATGAAGACGATACTAAAGGTGAACGCAACTGTTGAATCTAATAGCTCCCATAGAGTAGGCGCTGCTGGTATTCAAAAGTCCTCAATTTAAGTAATATTAGGTAAACCAGCAAAAACTCTAATAATAAAAACACTATTAATATCAATTCCAAAGGTAGTTTTTTTGCTCAAGCTGACAACGCACTGGCGCATGCTTCACAAGAAACATGCGGCAGCATGTGAAAAAATTGAAGATGCAAAGTCCTAATCGGGGCTCCGGATCGGCAGTTGACGTTCTCCCGACTAGACCAGCCGGGACTCTGTAATAAATAGAATAGTGAGATGGATAACTCATAGATTGTAGCCCTGCTCTTCCATATTCTTGTGTTTATCGGTGTGCAGTTGCAAGAGCTTGTCGTTGAACAAGACCAGGAGTGGTTGCATGGTCTCGTCCTGGGTACAGAGCGCATCCATCAATTTCATACTCACAAACTTTCGCGGTTAGAACATTTATAATAAGTAAGTGTTAAGTAAGATATATTCGGTGTTACAAACGTGCCTGTGTTCCGCAGACGTGCACGCGGTCGTACATCTGGAACGGCTGCGCGCGGCACATGATAGTGTTCGCTGTCTCGTGTCACTGCTGCAGCTGCGTCATCTACCTGCCACCCGTCGTCGCGCTCTACTGTTAGTTACTACACATCTCTCCCCACTCTTCGTCACAAGCTGTAGTTTTAAAGTGAACACCGATGAGTAGTTCGATTGGGGACAGCCTTATGGGCTACCGTCACTGACACGCTGATGTAGATGCGTATGGCGAGTGCGGAGCAGTGCAGACGTACCAATGTACGTGTTTCGCATCGAACCACTTGATGTGCCCTCCCAAACTTCAGGCACACGGAATTATGTCATCGTTGGGAAGAGCGAGCTCACTCTTTACGTTCTACTCGGTTGCAGGAAGCTGTGAACGCCGGACGTTTTTACCCATCACTATTCGTTGTCAACAACCAAAATAAGGAGAACCACACCATATCTCGCCGCTAGCGATTCTAGGGGTCAAGTAGATTGGTTGTGTGGAAACCACTTACGCTACACACAGAAACGCAGTTTATTGCCGATTTCAAGGTGCTCAGGGCACATCTATTGGTGTATATCGATGGTTATACGCTTTTTGGATGGGAGAATTCTCGAAAATCGCCGACTTGCGCATATTTGTATGTACCTATACCTACAGATAATGTATTATGCAACATTACTGCTGTTTAATATTATGCTTAAATTCTAAGTTTTAACTTCTATCGCCACTCTGGCTGTTTTATGCATTTTTGATGTCCTTGAAAGATATCTTTCAGAAATACGTGGCTACTAAACGGACAGACATGTAATAGACACCGGAGTCACGGAGTCTTAGTAATAGAGTCTTAATAATAGTAATAATAAGGTGAGATAATGTATCCCTGACTGAATAAAGTTTTTTTTATTTAGTCCACCAACATTATGTACGACATCGAAGCCTATAAGACTCAGTCACTCAGTGCTACAAATTAATAATAATAATATAATAATAAAATCGGAGTTGGAAAGTCGCGAGTTTTTTCGAAAATACTTTTTCGTAGTTCGATCTGTCGTTTTGTCCGTTTAGGTAAATGTTCTAAGCCTACTTACTCTAATTAGAGTATGCTTGGAACATTTAAACGTCAAACAATGTTGTATCGGACGAAACGAATTAGAACGAGAGTAGGAAAGTCGCGAGTTTTTTTCGAAAATACGTTTTCGTAGAATTAGAGTAGACGTCCTGGACGTCCACTCTTTCTACGAAAAATGTAATTTCGAAATAAATTTCGCGACTCGCGATTTCCTACTCCGATTCTACTTCGATCCGTCGTTACTCGTTATGTTCTAAGCCTAATTTATTAAGAGTAGGCTTTCAAGATTTAAACGTCAAGTCGTCAAACAATGTTCGATCGGACCGAGTACCGGAGAACCGGAGTACGAAAGTCGCGAAATTTATTTCGTAATTACGTTTTTCGTAAAAAGAGAGTACCTAGACGTCTTGAATCTGAAACCTACCGAATACAATACTGTAGTGGTACTAGGACCAGGCGCGGTCCCAGCGTCGAATCTGAAACCTACCGAATACAGTACTGTAGTGGTACTAGGACCAGGCGCGGTCCCAGCGTCGAATCTGAAACCTACCGAATACAGTACTGTAGTGGTACTAGGACCAGGCGCGGTCCCAGCGTCGAATCTGAAACCTACCGAATACAGTACTGTAGTGGTACTAGGACCAGGCGCGGTCCCAGCGTCGAATCTGAAACCTACCGAATACAATACTGTAGTGGTACTAGGACCAGGCGCGGTCCCAGCGTCGAATCTGAAACCTACCGAATACAGTACTGTAGTGGTACTAGGACCAGGCGCGGTCCCAGCGTCGAATCTGAAACCTACCGAATACAGTACTGTAGTGGTACTAGGACCAGGCGCGGTCCCAGCGTCGAATCTGAAACCTACCGAATACAATACTGTAGTGGTACTAGGACCAGGCGCGGTCCCAGCGTCGAATCTGTAACCTACCGAATACAATACTGTAGTGGTACTAGGACCAGGCGCGGTCCCAGCGTCGAATCTGAAACCTACCGAATACAATACTGTAGTGGTACTAGGACCAGGCGCGGTCCCAGCGTCGAATCTGAAACCTACCGAATACAATACTGTAGTGGTACTAGGACCAGGCGCGGTCCCAGCGTCGAATCTGAAACCTACCGAATACAGTACTGTAGTGGTACTAGGACCAGGCGCGGTCCCAGCGTCGAATCTGAAACCTACCGAATACAGTACTGTAGTGGTACTAGGACCAGGCGCGGTCCCAGCGTCGAATCTGAAACCTACCGAATACAGTACTGTAGTGGTACTAGGACCAGGCGCGGTCCCAGCGTCGAATCTGAAACCTACCGAATACAGTACTGTAGTGGTACTAGGACCAGGCGCGGTCCCAGCGTCGAATCTGAAACCTACCGAATACAGTACTGTAGTGGTACTAGGACCAGGCGCGGTCCCAGCGTCGAATCTGAAACCTACCGAATACAGTACTGTAGTGGTACTAGGACCAGGCGCGGTCCCAGCGTCGAATCTGAAACCTACCGAATACAGTACTGTAGTGGTACTAGGACCAGGCGCGGTCCCAGCGTCGAATCTGAAACCTACCGAATACAGTACTGTAGTGGTACTAGGACCAGGCGCGGTCCCAGCGTCGAATCTGAAACCTACCGAATACAGTACTGTAGTGGTACTAGGACCAGGCGCGGTCCCAGCGTCGAATCTGAAACCTACCGAATACAGTACTGTAGTGGTACTAGGACCAGGCGCGGTCCCAGCGTCGAATCTGAAACCTACCGAATACAGTACTGTAGTGGTACTAGGACCAGGCGCGGTCCCAGCGTCGAATTTTGGAGGTGGTGGAACTGGTGACCCACCAGTATAGAGTCTCAGATTTGGGGGGGGGTCACGAGTAGAAATACAATAATTCGAGTAAAAAGACTACTAGTAGCGCCCCATTTTAATGTAACGTGTACGATTTTTGGGGGTCATGTCCCCTGTGACCCCTGTGTCCCCCCCCCCCCTCCCCCCCTTGGGACCGCGCATGACTAGGACTCTTGGCAGAGTTCGCCTGGGGAAGTACCACCCCTTTGCCAGTTATTCTACCGCCAAGCAGTAATGTGTAAGCGTTACTTTGTCCCGGTTTGAAGGGCAATGTTTCCAGAGAAATTACTGGGCTTAGAGATCTAATATCTTATAGCTCTGGGTGACGAGCGCAGTGCAGTGCTAGGTAATGATTTGGACTCTTCATGTTCCAATAGCTATGTGTCGTTACTGTGCTGTTATGTAGCAGGCATGTTGCTTACCATCAGGCACATGTCCTGCTCGTCTCGTCACTCTTTATTATAAAAAAAACCTAAGGCGTCATCTCATGACTTATTGTTGCCTCCAGGGCACGGCTCGGTCCCTCTGACGTACACCAGCTTCCTCTACGAGGGCTCGGAGGGCAAAACAATCATGGACTACAGCCCCGACGCCCGCTACAAGAAAAGCATGTTTGTTTCGCTGTCTACGTTCTTCGGTAAGGAAAGTAACTTTAGGTTTTAAAGAAAAAATAACAATTATTATTAACTTAAAAGACATCCTACGGACATGAAAGCGAACGATGGAATAATAGTTGCTCAGTCACGTCGGAACGGCCGAACGGATCAGGTTTAAATTTGGAACATATAAAGAATTCTTCGATAAATTTGCGGATCAACCTCGGAAGACTCCGCGAAACATTAGATCTCAATATAGGCACAAACTTGTTGAACCTAAATCCCGGTTAGAAATGCCCTCACTCGATGGCTGCTAAAATATACAATGAGCTGCCAAATGACCTAAAAGCCTTGGAAAATAATTACCAATTTATTGAATGTCTAAAGAATATATTAGAGAATAAATGCTATTACAAACTACAAGATTTTTTTCAAGACAATTTTGATGACCTAGAAATGAGACGTTCCGTTGCCACTTTTGCCATGCCCTTATAGGGCCATATGTAATAACTATAATAACTAATAACATCACCTGAGTGTACTGTACCTACATATGACGCAATAAAGATTTGAGTATTGAGTATTGAACACAGACAGTGGCATTGCATGGACTAATAACGACGTGGATAGTAGCATCTGCGAAGCCCCTTTTCTTTCGTTCCCAAAACCTACCCAATAAATACATCTTACTAAACTTTGAAAAGTAGGACTAGGAGGTAAAACTAGGAGTTATGTTGTTATTTCGGGTTCTGAAGAAGTGGGATTTTAAGTCTTAAGATTAGGGCATCGGATTTAAAGAGGCCTCGCGACGCTTCTCTAATTGCGAGGCCGTAGTCGAGGGCCCACTTCGCCCACGCCTAGCTACGCCACTGCAGTTAGATTGTATATAGAATGACGACGCGTGACGCGTGACCAAAATGCTGGTGTTTATTTGGCCCAACGCATAAGCATTGCCATTCAGCGTGGTAATGCCGCCAGCATGCTGGGTACGCTTCCGATTGGTAGTGGGCTTGAACATCTTGATTATCTGTAGACCGTCATTGGTCTATGGATAATTCAGGTGTGCTTAGTGTAAGTAGTTGTTAGGTATGTAGCGTAGTGTAGTTCTCATTGTATTTTAGTTTTGTTAATAAAGGCTCTGCCCACAGTAAAAAAATATATAGGTAGTCTGAAATAGAACATAGGCCACAGATCATATAGGTACCTTTCGTACCTTTTGTGTGACGTAGGTCACGTAGGCTGCTTTATCGCGTGAGAATTACGGGAACGGCAACTGCTTACCTACGCGATAAATCCCCAGGGCGGGTGTTGCTAGTGTTTTATAATTTACGTTTGTATTATGATTTCAGGAACGGGGTTCTCAATGTTTCGCGCTTCAGAACACGACGAGATTATGCTACACTCTCTTGTGATCCTTTACGCGGCGATGTTCATGGTTTACAATTTTGGTAATTTTATTTTGATATGTAATAGGTAAACCAACATATCTTATATCCATATAGTTCTTTTTTTTTATATAAAGAGTGACGAGACGAGCAGGTCATGTGCCTGATGGCAAGCAACATGCCTACCACATAACACACGCAGCTATCAGAACATGAAGAGTCCAAATCATTACCTAGCACTGCACTGCGCTCGTCACCCAGAGATTTAAAATTGTTATATCTCTAAGCCCTGTAATTTCTCTGGAAACATTGCCCTTCAAACCGGAACACAGTAATTTTTGCACTTTACTGCTTGGCGGTAGAATAACTTCAAGGTATCTTCAAGTGCGGCAAATGTATAGATAACCAAGTGCTTATTTTATTCTGCGGATTTTATTAGATAGTGAGAGGATGAGACATAGGTACGTATAGGCAGGGCCTGATTAACCCTTAGGCTAATTAGGCTGCAGCCTAGGGCGCGAGAATCTGGAGGGGCGCGCTGAAATCATCTGGACTTGTCGAAGGGACAGTTCGGGTTTCAGAAAGACCTCTCCACGACCGACGCCGTTCGTCCGAAGGTCCGAAGGAAGGTGTGCTCAAGTGGCGGCGTATTGTTTATGGTGTCTCCTAGCATAGTAAACGCGTTCTACATCCTTATCCACCACACCACAACCACAACAGAAGTGCTGGGGTACCCCAATATCTATGGCGCATCGTAAGAGGCTACCTCTTTCACAAAGAGGAGGTGTCCCCAACAATAGAAAGGGAGGGAGCTTATCCTCAAGTTACGTGAGGTTCGACAGGAGTTTGCTCTTACGCTACCCCTGTCGCACTTCGGTTGTTCGGTTACAAATAAGCGCCGCTAACTTTTTTTCTTCTATCGCCTGTAGGTCCGCATTTGACCACCAACTCTCCTGATGGGAAGCGACGGTGTGATCGAAGATGACGCACGTTGACCTAGAAAGTACCTATTCACTCTGACCTTGAAAAGTTCTAGATTATATCTCTCAGGGAACAAGGGGGCCGGCAACTTATTCCACTCTAAAGCTGTACGTACGAGAAAAGCTGGATTCAAACCGTTTTGAACGGATTTTGGGAATATCAACAGTGTATGGGTGGTAGTGGGCTGACTTAAGACTTGCGAACTGCGTTTGCATCGGTGTCGCTTATTATGCCAACGGCACGCTGGTTATTGTGAGAGGGGCGGCAGTTTCACGAGGTGGCGGTGCTGGCGACAGTGGTAGCCAGGGTTAGGAGCATCGGCCTAGAGGTGGTTTTTCACAAGTTGGAGGCCATCTGTTTCCGTGGTTTCTGACGGACACCTTCACCTGCACCTGCAAGCTCTAGCCTCTAATATTGTGGTGTGTGGCGTGTCTGTCGCTGGCAAGCTGACACTGTAACATTTCGGTATTTCACAGCAGATCAGCTGATCAGATGGAAGTTTGGGGCGTATTTGCGTCAATATTGAAGAGCGAACTGTCTCAGGACCGACGCTGAGTGGGTTCAGTGAGAGCGACGTAGGTACTATAGAGCGCGGATGCATCAGACGGGACCTTATTTCTTTTAGCTTGAAATTATAGAGACAACAATAGCAAAACCAAAGCCGATTTAGTTAGGCGGTAGAAAGGCTGGTGTCTCCGGTGCAATTGCGCAGATCACACCGATCAACACGCATTGAAAATGTACACGGGAGAAGTGGCGGACCTCTTACTGCCTACTACCTTAGCCAAGATGTTCAACAGTGAGAGGTCATGGGAGGCGGTGGTCTCCTTTTGAGAAATCATTTTCTCGCAGAAGTTGCAGATGAAGATAGCTCTGAGGAGCAAGAAGGAGGTGGACTCTCGCTTGTCCGCGAATGAGGAAGTGGTGATGAGAGCGAGCCACTCTGGCTCGTACCTACACCATCTCCACTTAGAGAGCCGGAGGTGTCGGACGTTCAATCCCGTCCAGCACCCTATTTCAGAAGGTGAAGTGGTGGCCCTCCCGAAAAGGTGACGCTAAAGTACTGCTGGTTTCCGTTGCATGGTTGGTGTGCAAGGGTTCTGTCCCCCGCGACAGGGTCAGTGACAGCTCTACGATGGTCAGCGATAAGGTCGCTGTCGAGTGTGAGAGCGCCCTCGCGAATCAGTCATCAAATCACTGCCGGAGAAACCCGGGGCATACTTTCGAATCCGTTGAAGGTACTATAGGCTCTTGCGTGCCTCCTCGAAAAAGCCCTGGTATAAATCATGTTAAAATTTGTACACTAAGAAACAAAGTCAAAACGAATTACTAGGTACTTTTTAGGCCGACCGTAACATACCTGCCCCGGTTTTGGCCATTGCTATCTATATAATATCAAACGAAAAGAAAAGAGATAGCAATACCAAAGGTAAGACTTATAAGCTGAGTACTTTCCGTTTAGCGGTAGACCCTCTGGTGGGGGCGCGTCCTCATAATTAGCCTAGGGCGGTCAGAACTCTTAATCAGGCACTGCGTATAGGTACCTACTCCCACGCCATCGATATTTCTTCTTTCCCTATAATTTTGAATAAGAACAGTACAAATACTCTATGGTTCTCAAAAAATGAAGAGCCGCTTTGGCATCAATTAATAATGATCCTGGAACGTAACTTGAAACGGAACTGAAAGAAATAATAATGAAATAGGCGTGTTTACATTTTACATAACATAAGGATCATTAAATTAATTAATAACGTGTATAAGAAAAAAAAATTTTTGGCGCGTCCAATAATCTATATAAGTACTAGCTGACCCCGCAAACGTTGTTTTGCCATATAAATAAAGGTATGAAAAATAGCTAGTAGCCGATTCTCAGACCTACTGAATATGCATATAAATTTTGGTTAAAATCAGTTAAGCCGTTTCGGAGGAGTAAGGAAACAAACACTGTGACACGAGAATTTTATATATAAGATATAAAAATCAATGCCACTTTTCGTTGTTATTGAACTCCTCCTAAACGGCTGGACCGATTTGACTGATTTTTTTTGTATACGTTTGGGTAGGGCCCTGGAAGGTTTAGATTCACAAATCAGTCCGGCAGATGGCGCTGTAGTTGATATCTAGGTTATTATTCGAGCGAAGCCGGAGCGGGCCGCTAGTTGAATATGAAAATAAAAGCTACCTAGTGCTAATATTTTGCTTTTATTATTTTAAGACTACATGCGTAGATATATATATTTTTTTTTAGGTATAGCATAGATTGACGATACGAGCAGATCATGTGCCTGATGGTAAGCAACATGCCTGCCACATAACAGCACAGTAACACGCAGCTATTGGAACATGATAATCGAAATCATTACCTAGCACTGCACTGCGCTCGTCACCCCGAGATCTAAGATATTATGTCTCTAAGCCCTGTAATTTCTCTGGAATCATTGCCCTTCAAACCGGAACACAGTAATGTTTGCACATTACTGCTTGGCGGTAGAATATTTGGCAAAGGTGTGGTACTTCCCCAGGCGGACTCTGCTAAGAGTCCTACCACTAGTAATTGTAGGAGCATTGTAGGTATGGTTTGTCCTGATAACTGGGATATCCCGAGCCAGAGGCTTGAATTTGATTTCTTACTTTGGATAAAAATACTCACCTTACCACTAACCACAGTTGCCGTCTAAGTATATAAGCACTGTGCCTATCCCCCTAAGCTATATTTAGGTAGGTACTAATTTCTACCTATTTACTTTTATGTTCGATGCAGGCCAATACCTCTCCTAATAGCGGAAAGTGGTGATTGCACTGCCTGGGAATTGAATAACATAAAATGCAAGTCCTTCCACTACAAACTTTGAAATGACGATTCTGTGTTGGTTTCAGTTTTTCTCCTGAAAGTTTATTTCACGATTTACAGCTCTACGATTCGCTACCATGCTTTGACCAATCAGGTAGAGGTGGGTATTCTGTGTAGTTGTTTTATTTCAGCCACTACTTTTAAATATTAACAAAATTATAATTATTGCATTAGGTATGTACCTAATTAGGTAACGTTTAATTACTACTACTACCTACAACTGAATATACCTATTCGTGAAAAAAAACTTAAGGAATTAAAGTAAACATACTTACTATGAATTATATGACAGTTCAACGCTTACAAGAAATGTTTTACCGCGTAGGTAGAGAGTTTAGTGTTAATTGAAGACCACTCGACCACAATACTCGGAAACCACCACATGGATCGTCTGTACCCTGGAGATCAGTCAACAACTTCACTTGGTGGGATCTTGTAGACTGATCGATACTCGGATCGGTGGGAACGTCGCTCGCCTCTATATACAATTCATCTACATAAAAAGGGCTGAGATCAGAGAAATATGCACAGTATTAGAAGTAGGTACTTAAACTCGCTTGTCGTTCACCCTCTGCTTCGAATTTACCAGGAATACATGAGACACAAACAGTTCCCGGTGGCCCTCAAAAAACGGGTGAGAGCGTTCTACTACTACCGCTACCAGGAGAGGTACTTCAACGAAGACAACGTACTCCGATCACTCTCAGGTTTGATTCCGACTCATATAGTGTAGTTAAATTCTGCTTCATTCCTAAACATTAAAGGCCTGTTCAAACCGCTGCCGCCTGCGGTAGAGAAAACCGAGTGGGTAAGCGGTAATATTACTGTTCACACCAAAGTGGATTTCGCCGCCTGCGATACCGCAACATTTCCCCAAACTATACAGCAATAAATACCGCCTACCCAGGCGATACTTACCGATTTCGCTCTAGCCGCGGAACTTCATACAACATAGGTACCGCGCGGATCCCACGCGGTATTTACCTTTACCCACATCGGTAGCGAATACCGCTCCGGTTTGAACAGGCCTTAAAGGAAGTACCTAATACTTATTTATAAACAAATTTGCATCAACATTGTCTATGTCTGCCTGTATCATGGAAGTAATAAGTACTACGGTTGTACCAAGCGCAGATCCAGAGGGGTCCAGTACCTATGTGGACCACTAATTAAATAGCATGCATGTACTTATTGCACAGTTTTGTAGCTTGACCACGACCTGTGACCTGTGACCGCCCCTGGAGCCAAAAAGCTGGATCCGCTCTTGGGTTTTACGTAGTACTTATTACTTCCATGGCCTGTATATCCAGATGTATAGGTAGATGGCTAAAAGTGTATGGTATGTTAAATTTTCGCACTCGATTATTAATCCCTTGTATATTGCAGAAGGCCTCCGCAACGAGATCACCCTCCACACGTGCAGTAAACTGATGGAGAAAGTGGCTCTGTTCCAAGACGTGCCGGCGCACGTGATGGGCTCCGTCTTAGGCTGCCTACAGCCCGAGGTGTACATGCCCAACGAGTTCGTGATACGCGCCGGGGAGATCGGGAAATGCATGTTCTTTATCGCTAACGGAACCGTCGCGATCTACTCTTTGAAAGGCGCTGAGGTAATTTTGTGAACAAGGGTCATAGCAGTGCATCCTCACTCGCTCAAGGTCGCGCGGTTTTAGCCTACCGCTAGACCGTTCCTTCCAGGAAACAAGTGACAGTCGGTTGTCCGACGCACGGCTAAGCACTCGCGCAAAACGTTTCCCGCGCATATTGTTATTAGATATGTCGTAAACCCTCCGCGCTAGACAGGGACAGAGTTACGCGTTAGAAGAGAGAGTTGAAAATCGCGACAGATATTGAGCGCTAATGCGAGCTGAATTGAACTTTGTTGTGTCCCAGCAAGAGTCGCTTTTTATATAATTGTTTTTGGTAAGTGAGGCTTCTGTACTAATATATATATTTTGTGGTCATAGGCCACAGCGCATTATATACCTACCCAGTATATTTATGTACATTGAGTTATGGCTGGTGTAGTCGTGAGAACGGCAACTGACGAACCGGAACCCTTGGTTCAAATCCTACGCGGACCACTGGCAACTTCAAAAGGGTGAAGGAAAACATCTTGACATGTTTCCAGAATCTTTAGAAGCCATGCTTCATCCACCAACCCGTACTTGCCCAGTGTGTTGAATTATGGCCGGGCTTTCTCCTTGTGAGAGAAAGCCCCGAGTCTCGGCAGTAGGAACATTTAGTGGGCCGCTTATGTATACACAGTAGTATTTAGGGGAGTATAGGTCGTACCGCCTCGTCTTAGTGTAGGTACTCCAGGGAAGATTTCGGTACGTGGCTGATACGCTAAAAAGAGCGAAAACGTGCCCACGATTTTATCCGCGTAGTTCCCGTTACCGTTAATTTTTTAAACTGGTTTAAAGTATCAAGGCACTACGAGACGAACTTAGGCAATAGCCCATTGTTCCTGCCCGCAGTAGGTAGTAAGCGTAACATTTATAAAAATGACGAAAGTTTCATAAATGTTAGGTGTAAACGTTACCTATGTGCTACTATTCCAGGTGTGCCACTTAGAGGACGGCGCCCACTTCGGCGAGGTAGCTCTCCTAATGAAGGACAGCAAGCGAGTCGCGACTGTCATCGCTGTGGAGATTACGCTGCTCTACACGCTTAACGCGCCCGATTTTAAGTAATAACTCAATATTTACTTTTAAAGGATATGAAGATGCAAGGGATCCTTAAGGTATTCCAGCCTTAAGGTATTTAGCCCACATATTACGACTATACGACATATTTATACGCTACCACCCGACAAATAAAATATGTACAATCAAATATGGGCTTTATACAAAGTATATTAAGATACAGATTACATTGGCAACAAAAATTTGCAGACCACTCGCTGACAGCCGTCTGCTAGTTAATGTTGCCAATGTAATCTATATCATATCAGGCATGACATAAAGCCCATATTTGAGTGTATTTTATTTGTCGGGTGGGAGCCGAGTCGTATTAGTGGGCGCAGACCTTACATCGCCTTAAAAGCTCGGTGAACGAAAACATCGTGTCGTAAAAACCTATCATAGTTGTGCAAAGTGATGATTACGACACGTCCAAGTCGACTGGATTACGCTGAAATGTGTACTAAATAACGCCCATTATGTGCAACTCTGTATTTATGATGTTTGTTTTTTACGGGGCAGGAACTATGCGGGTAAAGCCGCGGGGCTGCTAGTTGTAAAATAAAGTTGGTCATCCAAAACTTGCGTCGTTGTGCCCGATCTACGTTAGTCAAACCGAGAACTATTGTCTCACACTACCCTTCCTGCAAGGCAAAGGCGAATGCAAGGGGGCTGCGCTGGGTCCATAGCGTAAGTGGACCACTATATTAGAACGCACGCATGGACTTACCGCACGGCTTGTGTCTTAACCACGACTACGTGACAGCCCTAGCTGAAAGGAGAGAGAACGAAACCATCGAGACGGATAGGTAGTTGCGGGACTTTGGGTCACTTTTTACCTACAGACAGAATGACGTAACAAACACAGAAGCCTGTTTTTTTTCTGAAGTTGCCGGTTCGCGCTGTGACCGCGAAACGAGACTGCGACCGGAGACCCCGACAGACACTTGACATTATAGCTTTGTATGGGCGCCAGTTCACGAACGAAATGACGCCCATACATTTTTAAAATGTCAAGTGCCTTTCGCGGACTCGCGGTCTCCGGTGTCGGACTCGTGTCGCGGTCGCGGGGCGAACCGCTGCCTTAAGTATTAATCTCCATCATGACCTTAAAGTCAAACATTGCTTTAAGCTATGATGATTGTTCACTCATCGGTCAAAGGCGAACCTGGCTGATTTCTACTGTTAGCTCTTAGCTCATGCTCTTGGCTCGCAAAACGCCTCATTAGAAAGAACCGCCCTAAGTCATTCTGCACATATAATGTTGAGGGTCTATTGCACTGTGCGCCATGCAATAAAACTTACAAAACTAAATTTGGTTGTTCACTACTCTAGTAGTAATGATGGATGTTAACTGTCTATATGTATCATTAGCCTACCTTAGTGAACAGCTAGACATAGGCCTCTGCCTACTGCCTTACGGATACCATTGCTCCACCAAGTTTCAGGGTGCCCTAAACTATGATATCCGGTACGCACTCTCCACTTTCAGGGGGTGGCAGTTTTATGCACTGTGGACATACTGCATGCTGTAAGACTTTGTCATATTTCCAGGCAGTACATAATGAAGAATGAGATGCTATGTGAACGAGTGGAGGCACTGGCCTCTCGCCGCATGCATGAGACTGTCATGCATGATGAGAACTTCGACCCAGCATCCAAACAAACCAGCTCCAGCCTTGACCTCCCTCGGTCTTCACCTGAATCCAGCTTGAGAACTTAATTATATTTATTCAGCTCATAACATTTGCACAAATTGTGAAACTTGCATATTTTTATCTTGGACTATTTAATCACCAAAGGAAGTCCTTAAACTTTCCGCAGATAGTAAGCATCAAAGACTATATATAACATTAACCTGTACTGGCCCTATATTGGACTAAGGCCTGTCATTCTCTGATCTACCAGTCTCTGTTTAAGGTTATCTTGGTGTCTTAACACTAAAAAATTTATTGTAGAAATAATGTTTACTTCAACACAATAGTGAAGAAGAATACCATAAACTGTGCAAGTAGTTTAAGCATGAAAATGTGTTTCGTTTTATGAATATTTAAGTTGTAGAAGGTAAAATATATACTGTTTTATTTCAATGATAAGCCCAGAAATAATTATTGATATTTATTTTGTGCAATTCTTATAAAATAAGCAGTACTTAGCAATGGTTGCTAGTTATAAATGAATTTACACCATTTTTACTGTTTTACTGATAAGGGACAACAAAGTTTGAGTTTATTACAACTGAACATTCACTTTGTTTCATTTGAATGATTTTACTAAATATCCCAATACTAATGTTTCTAGTTTCTACAACTGATTTAGCTCTATTAGACCACATTTAGGAAATTAACGAATCAAATAAATCTCAAATGATATTTTACAATAAAAACAAAGTAGTAACATTCCATTATAAAAATATATTACACATTTGGCCTTATCAATCAACCAAGTCCAACCACACGACAGGAATGGTGCATAGCTTACGAACTAAATAAAATAAGTTTAGATCATACGTAAATTCCGACCCACAGTAGCAAAAACAGGATTCCAAACCCAGAGAAGAGAGCGGCGACTAATGACAACAGGAGCTCCTTGAAAAGGTCTCGCGATGACTTGGTGCTGGTGACTTCGTAGACGAAGAACCACGCCGTGAAGAATATACCGATACCAAGCAGGAGCAGTGTGAGGTGTGGAAATACCGCCGGGTTGATGGGCGAAGCGTAGCGCACCATTGATTCAATTTCCAACTGAAACGATTTACAAGGCCCATTAAACTCCCGCTCGATATTTACAATTTAACATGAGACTTAAATTGTAGTACTTACACTCATTTTCAAGAGGTTTTTGGGCTTCTAATTAGAAAATAAAAATGAATTTACACGATGCAAACTATACGCTGCCGGTGATTGGTAAACGTCAGCGGATTCTTTTGACGTTAGATTACAAGAGTTGCCCCATTGAAAAATAAGTAAACAGAAGCGAAATGAGGCCTACAGAAAATGGCGATCAGCCAAGCGATTCTAAAGGTGGGAACGCACTGGGCGACGCGACGCGACGCGACGCGACGCGCCGCGGCCAAATCGTCACAGATCCATAGAATAGATAATACAGATAGAACGGACACTCCCCACCCCCCGCCAGTTTCAAGCTTCCTACCCCGCAAGGACGCGAGAATCACTCAACGAAGGGTTATATCGGACGATAATTTTCTATGAGAATACGACCATGATGCTGTATTATTTAACAAAATGGTACCAAATTTTTCGTCTATTATACGAAACAAGAATAAGAGATTTTTCATTTCATAAGAATTATTACAAAGATTGAATCATTTTTATAAACTGTGTTAAGCTATTCTGGTTAGAAGTACGCGCCAACACTGAAGTCCTGTGACGAAATTATTAAACTCGTTGTTTTTAAACTGCGGCTTTCGTTAATCGTTGTGAAATACGTCAGTGGCGCCAATAACGTATGGTAACGAGTGATGGCGCGGAATTTATGAAGTCACTAGTCACTAGTGTTGCCAATTTAGTGGATTTTTTTACTAAGATTGCTACTATTCAGATTTATTGGTAAGTGATTATTTCTTAGCATTCAACCGACTCAAATAAAAGAAAGAGGTTCTATATTAGACTATCTGTACTTTTATGTGCGTCCAGCGTCCATGTATATATTATGTCGGTTATTAGTGAACAATGAATATAGGATTTCATCTAGTAGTATGCTTATTTAAGATTTCGCAACAACCGTTCATTAAAAGCAGTAAGAGGATACGAGTACATTGACTATTGGAATGGATAGTTCCAAAAAAAAATTAACGATATTTTTAAACTAAAACTTATTCAGTAATTAACGGCTTTGACATTGACTTATAAACTTTACCGGTTCTAGTACTACCAGTACTACTACGATTTAGTTTCATTTTTAACCAACTTCAAAAAAGGAGACGGATCTCAATTCGTTTATATGTTTGTTACGTGATAGCTCCATTTATTGTGAAACAAAGGACATAAGCCCAAATCACATTGAAAAAACCCAGGTGCCACACCTGGGTTTTTTGATGTACCTCGGATTTTAAGTTATTAGTAATAATATTCTAAACTATCATCATCATCCGTTTGAGTGGCTAACCTGCGTTTTTTTGCCTGTAGAAGTTCGTGTCAAAAGCTCGTTTTATGGAACAAAATATATTGTATAATTTGGTGTAAATGATATAAAAATAATATATACCGGCTGAGTCATAAAGATATATATCAAACAATGCACGAATATGCTTAGGTTCTTTTCGCGATGGGTGGCCTTGGAATTCAAATTTAACGAGTGTAAGTAAAATAATTCATGATAATACGCTTATTTTTGGTAATGTACTTTGGACTTTGTATTCAATTATCAGTATGCTTACATCGCGGGTCAAATCTGGACAAGTACTAGCACAAGCACAGCACTAGCATAGGCCTGGGATATGAGGCGTACTTGAAGAGAGGTATATGGTAAGATGTTATGATGATGATGATTACATCGGATTGCAAACAGTATTGGTGAACTTTTAAAAAAAACGCCTACAAAACTACACTGATAAAAAAACATGTTAGCTACTAATTTGGGTTATGGGAGTGGTGTATTTTTTTTTCCTAAAATATATTTGCATACAATTATTAGATTTTTTTGAGATTAGATACAATTATTTTGTGCCGAGGTCAGGGTACGATTTGGGCCATGTCTTCTACGATGTTTCTTTTTTTTTTAGTAGATCATAGTTTTGAAATATGAAAACAAAACTAAAAATTACTTTCGTTTATTTTTGTTCAAGTTTTTTATGATCGTCGTTAAAATTTGGTTAAGTAAGTTTCTGAATTTAATTTAAAATTGAAACCGATTTTTGTTTATTCGGCGCAAATTCACAATATTTAAAGTTTTATGCGATCCTTACTATAATGCGAATAAATAAATCACTATTTATCAACATACAAAAGTAATATTCTTTTAAGCATTAGTAATAAATTAAATCCGGAACTAGCAACATTATCGGCCATAGTTGATAACAATTGGTAATGTTTGTTTACAACATTTAATTTGGAGTTTTGAGTTGAAAAATCATGTGCTTTCTCTTTACTGGTCGCTGACATGATGTGTTAATAATTAATAAGTAGTTTGTGCAGTGTATAATACTCTGATATAGTAAACTGTGATACCGCTTTTTAATGCATCTTATGAACGTAGTTATAGCTAATCTAATGTTCTGTGACTAGTCTATAATGAAATACGCGAAATATGTGGAGTGATTAATTAATATATTGTCAGAATAAAGTTTTATCTTTGGGTAAGTGTACTTAACTTACTAAAATAATTTAGTAACCCTAGATGACACGAACACATGCGTAAATGTGTTCGAACGACATATGCGTAGTTGTGTGAGTGTAGGTATGTCAACTGCACCGTCTGTATAGATTTTAGGCCGAGTGTCCGGGGTGTGACAGATCACAATATACTACTAGCACAGATAAATAATTTATGTTCACTCATTCATTCTAAGCTGCCATATAAAAAATTTTACAAAACTGGCCAAGTGGGCTTTGACATTTTGTGACCTTCGAAACGGAACACAGTGATTGTTGCAAATTACTGCTTGGCCGTAGAATAACTAGCAAAGATGGTAGTTCCCCAGGGGGACTCTGCAAAGAGTCCTACCACTTTCAATTCAATTCAATTCATTTATTCGAACCATAAATTCATAAGAACACTTGGTAACGTCATTAACAAAAAGGCATAAGAATCCGTGTACATAATAAGATAAAATAACAATGTCAAAATGAATAAAGCTGTAAAGGAGCCTAGTCAATCAAATGCAGCTGTAAAAAGGCTTTGTCAAAGACAAAATAACAAATAATTAATACATACAGTATACAGATACTACATGAGTACAATGTTCCATCAAAAATTGTATAAATCTATTACTTTACCTTATTACAAGATTCTAGTTTCAACACAGTTATCTTCCATACGTTACTATCTTTAACAAAGTCATCTATATTATAATATGCCTTGCTCAATAGGTAGCTTTTTATTTCATTTTTAAACTTTGTTTCATTAAGACCTTCGACTTGTGCAGGGATTGCATTATAGAAGCGAATACCATTACATTTGAAAGAGTTATTTGTTTTTTGAAGTCTGCACTTAGGAAATACAATTTTGTGCTTATGGTGCGCTTTTGGATTCAGATCAGTTAGTTTCTTCAGTCGACTTCGATTTTTTCTTACATACATTATACATTCATAAATATACAATGAAGGGACTGTTAATATGTTTATAGTTTTGAAAATCTCCCGTACTGAATCTCTAGCTGATAAATTATATTACACTACTAAACTATCTATGGGTGTTGAGCGCTTTGCAGTGTTAGGTAATGATTTAGACTTAAAGAGTCCAAATCATGTTCAAACGCTGCGTGACGCTAGGTTGTTAGGGCTTACCATCCATGTTCTGCTCATCCTGTCGCATTATATACATATGCCTCACTTTATATAGGATGAATCATTATGGCATTAAGATATAGTTATATCAAACTTTTTCAGATTAGAAAACTGTTAGGTTTATTCCGAAACTTGATCAAACACAACTTCAACTGGTTGCATAGCCAAATTGACAATATAATACCACAATTTAACTATATATCGACTGTGTTAACATTAAAACAGAGAGAGACGTACTTCTTAGCATTCCATGGATTCACCGTGCGGGTGCCGGGTGCCGGTATATATTTATAAAGGAACTACGTAAAGATATTCCGGTACGCATTCATAAAGCAATCTACATTTAAGAAGTTCAGTTCGATTAACTCTTTTGTTGTTCGACCATCTTGTTTTACTTTTCACACTAAAAAAAATGGCAGTCACAGGAACTGCCGATAGAAGTGAAAACTTATAACTCAGAATTTGATAGCTTACCTTGGAAACTACACGGATGTAACTGGAGGGCGTTGCCTCGCCATCTTGGCATTGCGTCTAGAAATGCGTCAGCATTTCCCATTGGCTGACGCATTTCTAGATGCCCAATCGCCAAGGTCCCGAGTTTACCCGAAGATTTCTTATCATACCCGAGCGTAACGTTAGAAATCAATTTAAACGAAAAACTTGTCGAGGCGCGCCTGAAGAAGTTTTCACTTCAAAAAATAATTTATGGTGATTGTTAATTTCGTAAAATTCCATTCAAAAGATCGTATATTTTGCGTACGATTTCGACTTTGCAATCGTACATCGCACATGAGCCAAAAAGATCTTAAAAATACGATTTAAATCGTATTAACTCGTATCGTTTGGCAACACAGTTCGTAACAATAATGTTTGTCACTGATTCACTGACACTGACATTTAATAATATCTCGAAAATGACGGCAGCTTCAAGATTTACTTATCTGTGCTAGTAGTAGACTCCGTGCCATCACTGAAGTACTTTGGCGAAATTATTGAACTAAGCCACTATAATATCATAGGTTTCATCTGTCATTGTGGAATACGACAGTGGCTCTTTTCGCCAACGGTCACGAGTGGTGGCGCGGAGTCTATATTGTGATCTGTGACGATTTGGCCGCGGCGCGTCGCGTCGCCCAGTGCGGTCCCACCTTTAAGTTGGGAACGCACTGGGCGACACGACGCGACGCGACGCGCCGCGGTCAAATCGTCACAGATCTGTCAGGTTCAGTGAATCAGTGACAAACATTACCGTTACGAACTGTGTTGCCAAACGATACGAGTTAATACGATTTAAATCGTATTTATAAGATCTTTTTGGCGCATGTACGATGTACGATTGCAAAGTCGAAATCGTACGCAAAATATACGATCTTTTGAATGGAATCTTACGAAATTAACAATCACCATAAATTATTTTTTGAAGTGAAAACTTCTTCAGGCGCGCCTCGACAAGTTTTTCGTGGGGGGTAAATTGATTTCTAACGTTACGCTCGGGTATGATAAGAAATCTTCGGGTAAACTCGGGACCTTGGCGATTGGGCATCTAAAAATGCGTCAGCCAATGGGAAATGCTGACGCATTTCTAGACGCAATGCCAAGATGGCGAGGCAACGCCCTCCAGTTACATCCGTGTAGTTTCCAAGGTAAGCTATCAAATTCTGAGTTATAAGTTTTCACTTTTATCGGCAGTTCCTATGACTGCCATTTTTTTAGTGTGAAAAGTGGCAAAACAAAATGGTCGAACAACAAAAGAGTTAATCGAACTGAACTTCTTAAATGTAGGTTGCTTTAAGAATGCATACCAGAATATCTCTACGTAGTTCCTTTATAAAAATATAGCGTTTTGATGTTAACACAGTCGATATATAGTTAAATTGTGGTATTATGTTGTCAATTTGGCTATGCAACCAGTTGAAGTTGTTTTTGATCAAGTTTCGGAATAAACCTAACAGTTTTCTAATCTAAAAAAGTTTGATATAACTATATCTTAATGCCATAATGTTTCATCCTATATAAAGTGAGGCATATGTATAATGCGACAGGATAAGCAGAACATGGATGGTAAGCCATAACAACCTAGCGTCACGCAGCGTTTGAACATGATTTGGACTCTTTAAGTCTAAATCATTACCTAACACTGCAAAGCGCTCAACACCCATAGATAGTGTAGTAGTGGTAGGACTCTTTGCAGAGTCCCCCTGGGGAACTACCATCTTTGCTAGTTATTCTACGGCCAAGCAGTAATGTGCAAGAATCACTGTGTTCCGTTTCGAAGGTCACAAAATGTCAAAGCCCACTTGGCCAGTTTTGTTAAATGTTTTATATGGCAGCATAGAAAGAATGAGTTAACGTAAAATTACTTATCTGTGCTAGTAGTATATTGTGATAATATTTTTTATACAAGAGGCACCTCAGAGAGCGATATACTTGCTGAGATAATCGTGGTAAAAAAATGGATTCCACGCTAATCACAAAACACCCCACGAAAATGAAAATTCTAATTTAACTTTCTCAAATGAGTTACTTATTGTTACTTCATATTGAATGTCATGATTTTTAGTTTTGATTCGTAGTTTAGTCGTATTTTATTATTTTACATTATTATACCTGGTAACTCTTGTGTTGAATTCCGGTAGTGCCAATCTACTAACTAATTGTCTCTTTTATCATCCTACAAGCAGTTATTTTACAGTGTACCAACCTGCGAAATTTGATAACATTAAAATAAAAAGTCTGGTGGTTGGCATACTCATTTTGTCATCAGAGCCGAAAGATGGTCGGCAGTAATAATTTATAGCATTGTTAAAACATAATTATTGTACGTATGTACCTAAGTACCTACATGGAAATAAACGTTAATAGAAGTAGAACGAATAACGAAGTTTCTTTTCAACTCAGAAGAGGGAACAAAACCAGAAACGAAGGTATGTTGAGAAAATATGTATTTTTCATTTGTTGAAGTTTTGATAAAACGCCCACGTGGTAATTTTTTTTTTTTTTTTTTTACTTTTGGATTGGATAATGATACGCGTAATATAATGTGCAAGATTAATGCGTGTCTGATGTGTGATGATCCTCGGCCAAGGCTACTCTTTGGCAGTGTTCATTGTACACTCGCATGCGTTTTAAGTTCGACATTTCAATGCTCGATCAGGGCTACTCTCTGATAGCATTGAAATGTTTAATAATATGTACTGTAAAATGCTAATCATTTATCTTTCAATGATCTCGCGAGCAAATTTTGCATTTGATAGTGATGCGCGTAACAATGTGTTAATGTATGTTTGATGTACGATTGACCCTCTGCCAAGGCTACTCTTTGGGGGCGTTCTTCGTACACTCGCATGCATTTTAAAATTAACATTTCATTGCTCGATCGGGGCTACTCTCTGATAGCATTGACATGTGATATTCGCTGTTGTTTGCGCTTGTCAAATGAAAATCTCGATTATTAATGTTAAACTACCTCGCTTATTTTAGCAAAACCTTGTTTTTATCAGCACATCAACATTTAATGGGGTAGTCCCATTTAAGATTGTTTTGAAGTCACAATTATTTCGTATTTCGTTCAATATCTTTTTACCTGACTATTAAAGTATGTTTTTGTTAATTGAAATCATGTTTTTTCCGCTGGATAAAACTGAGCAAGTATGTGTGACTCGATAACTATGAGTGACCCACTTAAAATTTTGTGGAAGTCACAAATTATTTCAAACGTTATTTTTAAAAAGAAGCGGTAAGTATTATTTTTGTCGAGACAGTGGATAACTTTTTCTATAACAAAACTGTGTGTTAACCTTTGGGTTCAAAACCACGATCCACTATCGTTTTATTGTTTATTTAAATTACGTTTTATTGATATTTCTGCTGAGCGAGTATGTGTCTCGCTGGATAACCGACTATCAGCGAGTGTCTGTCTCGCTGGATAACCGACTATGAGCGAGTATGTGTCTCGCTGGATAACCGACTATGAGCGAGTATGTGTCTCGCTGGATAACCGACTATGAGCGAGTATGTGTCTCGCTGGATAACCGACTATGAGCGAGTATGTGTCTCGCTGGATAACCGACTATGAGCGAGTATGTGTCTCGCTGGATAACCGACTATGAGCGAGTATGTGTCTCGCTGGATAACTGACTATGAGCGAGTATGTGTCTCGCTGGATAACTGACTATGAGCGAGTATGTGTCTCGCTGGATAACTGACTATGAGCGAGTATGTGTCTCGCTGGATAACTGACTATGAGCGAGTATGTGTCTCGCTGGATAACCGACTATGAGCGAGTATGTGTCTCGCTGGATAACCGACTATGAGCGAGTATGTGTCTCGCTGGATAACTGACTATGAGCGAGTATGTGTCTCGCTGGATAACTGACTATGAGCGAGTATGTGTCTCGCTGGATAACTGACTATGAGCGAGTATGTGTCTCGCTGGATAACTGACTATGAGCGAGTATGTGTTTCGCTGGATAACTGACTATGAGCGAGTATGTGTCTCGCTGGATAACTGACTATGAGCTAGTATGTGTCTCGCTGGTTAACTGACTATGAGTGAGTATGTGTCTCGCTGGTTAACTGAAAAACAGATTGTGAGCGAGTATGCCTCTCGCTGGATATCTAATCGATAATTTCCCATTGTGTAACAGAGTAAAATATGCGCCTAACGTGGCTGAAATATTTTAACAGATTTACAAATGTGTCTAACATTAGAACTTGTTCTTGTCAGATCTACTGGTTGATTAATCGTAAAAATATGTTTGAATCGCACAGTATATATCTTAGACTGTGTTACTGTTAGTACGAAAACAGATTTTGTCGGGAATTATGTTTAAATTTCAGAGAGTACGAAGATGCCTGAAGACGATGTGAGTACACCACCTGGCTGGCGAAAGACTAACAAAAGGAAAAAGAGAAGGAGATCGATGCCATCTCTTTGATAATATTCTTCAGATAATGTAGTTCTAGTACTGAACTCTCGCCACCTCTAAAGAACCGGAAGAAAACCAAGTAAGCTGTGAATGTTAAAATATTAAGTCTTGTCTTGTTAAGTGAAGGAACAATTGTAATCATGTTTCATCATTATTTCACCCGGAAAGCAAAGCTCAAACCATTGATTGTTGTAAAAGTGTGCCATTATACATTATGTTGTTGAAATGATAAATAAAAATTGCAATTGAAATGAGAAAAATTAGAGAATGAACTAAGTGTAGTAGTATACGGATTTGAGATTACTGAAAAAAGGCGGTACATTTTATAATTTATGTATAATAGATAATGCAATCGATCCATTAGCAATGGAGCACAGGCATTTAATTGTCTAGAGCCGGAAGTCTTGTTCTGTTTTTCTTTAATCTCAAAAACCATAAACTCATTCATATAATTAAAACACTAGACCCACTGTTAAGAAAATTAACAGATCCTAGTCCTAGTATTGATATACCTACCAAATTAATTAATTAATTAATTTGCATACCTAATATGAGGTTGTTTTTGGCTGTGTGTATACCTAATATTGTAAGATCTTTGTTACCCATTAACGAGCAAATAAAGAATTGAATTGAATAGTATTGATCACTAAGTTAAATTCAATCGCGTGCTATAGTTGCCGTTCCAAAGGGCTTTTGAAGTAAGACTTCAAAATGTTCTTTGCTCATGGGCCAAAATTTTAACGATTTACTTTGCGTTACTGTTTTGAGAGACTAAACTAAACTCATGTTTCACAACGATCCCGAACAAGGATATTATTATATCGGACAATGAAGGCCCATTAAAATTTTAGGTTGATATAGTGCTTACTGTTCAAATATAAACAATTTTAACCAAACAAAAAGTGTGTGTGTAAATAGATCAACTAAATCGTCATAAACAGTAAAACCGTACGCAACCGTAATTAGGTACAACTTACCATAGTTTGATGGTAGTTCCAATGAGAACCCCAATAACTTTGATTCATTTGATATATTATGTATCATGTCATTTTTTTAAATAAGTACATTTGATATGATGTTTACATCTCAAAACTATATTTAGATAAGAGCTACATTTTGACATAGAAACTGATTTGTTTGGATCTTAGTTATTATTTTAAAGATATTCCTTACTTGATAGGTAGGTATATTATATTTAAGTGTTCTGAATTACCTATTGTACGTAATTTATTTATTTTAATGGCTCGTTTGACACTATTTAGTGAATTGCTTGTTGCACATTGTATTATTGGAATGTTAAGTTTTACAGTGTAATGTACCTAATTAATTTATGTAAATAGTTTCAGGTGTTTGATAAGTAAAAATAAAACAATCACATAAATTTGTACCGATGTATGATTTTTAGTTTGTTGATTATTTACAGTATTTTCAATTGTCTCAAGTGAAATGAAAACTTGCACTTGTTTAAATTTAGATACCAGTCCAGTAATTTGTAATACATTACTCTATTTAAGAAATAAATAGATTACAAGGGTTTCGATAAGAATCTTGAATTGTAAAAAAATAAATAAATATGTGAGTACCTAACAGATAAACAATAATTCATTGTGATCTACTTGGTTTTACATAGGTATATTTGTGATTTAACGTACCTACTGCCTACGTAATAATTGTATAATTTTAGTACCAACTTTACTTAGTCTTTTAAATTGTATTATTCACTACTTCACACAGAATTCTAATTGTGAGATTAATGTGTATGCCGGGAGGCAACACGTGGTCGGATGGCCGAATGTCATGATTTTTAGTTTTGATTCGTAGTTTAGTCGTATTTTATTATTTTACATTATTATACCTGGTAACTCTTGTGTTGAATTCCGGTAGTGCCAATCTACTAACTAATTGTCTCTTTTAATTATCATCCTACAAGCAGTTATTTTACAGTGTACCAACCTGCGAAATTTGATAACATTAAAATAAAAAGTCTGGTGGTTGGCATACTAGATTCAATTCTCATTTTGTCATCAGAGCCGAAAGATGGTCGGCAGTAATAATTTATAGCATTGTTAAAACATAATTATTGTACGTATGTACCTAAGTACCTACATGGAAATAAACGTTAATAGAAGTAGAACGAATAACGAAGTTTCTTTTCATGAAAAGAAGTTAAAATTGTTTAAAACCACGCAAATCACGACCACGGAAATCAAAATAAATCCTTTTTGCTAAAAATATACAAAAACCTTTTCAGCAAATAAACTGTGTTTTGATTATAAGTGACGTTACCTTCTATTGGTTCGCTACAATAATTTATTAAATCAATAAATTCACAGACACCGGAGATAATAGTACCACGCAAATCAAAGTTTTGAAGAACCAAACCCACGCAATGAAGTTCTTACCTCTATATTTTGAAAACTCGACGCGCCATCTCTTGAGCACTCTGCCCGGCCGTCGGAGCGCAACTAGTTGTAACTTGAATTAGAATGACGCAACATCAGGCCGCAAAATTAAGAGATGTGCTAGTGAATTTATAATAACCCACGCAAATCAGCAACTACCTCGGGACAGTTACATTTAATTTTTTTTTAGGAAATGTAGTTCTTTCTAAACTTTGGCCTATTTTTTTCTAGCATTCTTAACTTCTTAGGACTTAGTTTTTTTTTTTGGTAAGCATGTAGCGCTTAGTTTAAAATATATAATTTTCCAAGTGACCAGGGTAGTGATTCTGAAACCATTCGGTTGCATCCGACACGGAATCTCATCTCTCGGTCTCTGTCATGCTTATCAGATAAGACAAAGACCGAGAGATGAGATTCCGTGTCGGATGCAACCGAATGGTTTCAGAATCACTACCCTGGGTAGCGATTCTGAAACCATTCGGTTGCATCCGACACGGAATCTCATCTCTCGGTCTTTGTCTTATCTGTTTAGCATGACAAAGACCGAGAGATGAGATTCCGTGTCGGATGCAACCGAATGGTTTCAGAATCGCTACCCTGATCGGCGCTTGGGACACTCCACGAAAATCAAAGAATGAGGGTATTTTATTAATTAATTACATTTAATTATAATATTTAATAATAATCAGTAACCCTGTTAAAAGAGGCTTTAAGGTATGCGCGAAAAAAAAGTGGCTTACTGACTTTTCGATTTCTATTATTTTTAATTAAAGCCGCTTGAAAAACCGATCCAAAATAATGACCCATTTAGAATCGCTACCCTTAGAATCTCATCTCTCGGTCTTTGTCTTATCTGTTTAGCATGACAAAAACCGAGAGATGAGATTCCGTGTCGGATGCAACCGAATGGTTTCAGAATCGCTACCATGGAAACCCTGGCGTGACCCTGGCCGATCTCCGACAAACGACAAACACGTCGACACGGTGATTTACCGCCGTGCAGCAGAACGCATGTTTAGAAAAATGTGTTTAATTAGAAAACTAATGTTAGTGTCAGTCAATGACATAGACATTAACATTCTCAATAAACTGACAAATATTGTGGCTAATGGCGTTGTTTATAATGAACCAGCTGATCTAAAAGTCTAAAACATAGTATTTAGTATATATTTATTTTCCAGTTTTCTAAGTATTCTTATTCCTTTAATTTATATCGTAGAAAAAAAAACTATGTTAACTAAATTACGTTCTGTGCCGTCTCATTCATAGTCTCTAAAATGAATATTTGTCTAAATGAAACCAAACACACAATGGGAAAAGAAAAGGTAATGTCTTACGAGGAGAAATCCGTGGGATCCACTGCATTTTTTAAATGTGAAGCGTGTCCTTATATGGCCCTAGCTGAAGACGACATCAAGTTTCACCTCTTTACTGTTCATCCTGAGCTGGCGAAGAGCAACGGGCTGGCGGATAACATACAAATACTTTGCCCGGGATGCTCCAGCGTATTCGTTGCTGAAGAGACTCTACGGACACACCTCCGCAACCACCACAAAATGGGCATCAAAGATGTCAAGAAAATGGTCAAAAGTCTCGTGCAGATTGCGCTCAAAGACGCGAAATTAAAGAAAGAAGACAAAACTGATGATCCACCTATTCAGCCTACTCCTATCCGGCCAAAAGTAGCCGATGTCCAGATCCCTCAAGTAATAGAAATAGTACCAGACATAGTGAATGCTAACAAGGACCTACCCAAAGGTGTGGCATACATTTCTGTGGATGAGTTAAACAAAATGAGTACACCCAACTTTGAAAAAGTTGATCCGAAAGATATAATTCAAGAAGCTAGTATAAATATTGTGTATACAAATGAATTATCCACTCAGTACATTAATGTCTCAGATGCGTGTTCTTCTACAACTGCTCACAATTTAATACAAATGACCAGTGTACCCCCTGACCTTATATCGTCCATTCAACCTAGGATACCAACAAAACTAGACACTAAATTGTCATCTCCAGTTTGCAGCACCGGCTTAGAACTATCACCACCACAATCAAACCCGCCTCATATATTGAAACCTGAAGAATTTAACCTAGAAGCTGATAAACAAATGAATGAGCCAGTGACCAGAGAGCGGACATTAGGTGCCGCATGTTTAGTCAATGGTTGTTTGATTTGCTTAAAGGATGAGAAAAATTTGGCTTATCATAGGCAATGTCACCAGAATGGTAAGCTAGTGTGTCCTGAGTGCTCTAAAGTCATGGCATCAACGGAGGCACTACACACTCATTTATGGAAACTGCATGCGGTGGACTTGGAACTACCAACATGTGAGATCTGCGGTTACAAAACTTACAAGCGATACAGGCTAGTCAACATACATATGAAATGTCATGGAAAAATAAAATCACAAATATGTAAGTTCCAAAGCTGTTATTCTAGATTTAAAAGTTACTAAAAAAATATTACTTTATTTATAATTCTCAGTAGTGTATTTTATTACTGCAGTAATAAAATACACTACTGAGAATTATAGTCGGTTAAAAATAATTACAAAGTTAAATTTCAATTGATAAAATTGAATATTAGATATCACTGATGTTGTAAAGCTTAAAGTGTATGACGTTGTGTTAAATATTTAACCTTCACACTTTAAGATTACAACTGATTTGCTTGAAATTTTCAAAAGAGGTAAATTTTGTCCGAACTTTACAAAGCCTTTACTCAGCTGTGGGATAATTTGGGGTAATAGTAATACCAGCTAAATAATAAAAAAGTGTGTAAAAGTGTGTTTACTGTTTATGTGTACACACATACACCAATATGTACATACATACATATATCAAGCAAGAAGCTAATTAAAAATTTACTTTCAGTATTTTTTTTTCCAAACATATCAAGGAAGTATAACTTCAATAATATTTATTTGTTTGGTAACTCCCCGTGTGTGGTTGATGTTGTAACTTCACATGTTTTAGCAGTGGAACCATTTCTTGGATTTAGTGTTTCCACTCATCTCAATTTTTTTTTCCATCCATACAAATAAATTAAAATTAGAGTGTCTATATTTAATATCAAATTAACAGCTTTTTACTAAGTTCAAATTAAAGTATGCACTAGTGTGTTAATTGTATCTAAAAAACTTTTTTTTTGTAATTTTGTCTGTCTATTTGTTCTGGCTAATCTCCGAAACGGTCGGACCTATTATGACTGACTTTCACTATATAGCTGATCTTCTAAGTCATAACATCTAGGCTACTTAGAGGAAAACTTACTTAGACTTATAATTAGGGTTCCGTGAAAAAAATAATCAGAAAACCCTTAAAACACTTGTGAAACCGTGAGCTCAGCTAGTATAGAGTAAAATAATCTGTTTCCTTCAAAAAAACAAAAACCGAAATCAGTTTAAAGTTAAATTCTGACACTCGACCAAATTTCACTAGTTTTTTTGTTTATATTTCCAAAACTGCTACTCCGATTGCGATATAATTTACACGGGACCACCTCTGAACTATGATCTACCAAACAAAAAAAGACTTATCAAAATAGATTCACAATTGCCGGCGCTATCGCGTAACATAGGTACAAAAAAAAATGGTTGTCTGTAAAATCGGTTTACTGACGATAGTTGAACGTGACAACTTCAACTACGCCTTAGAGAGAGGTAACGCCGCATGACGTCATGCGGCGATGTAACGGCGTTAACGGCACATGACGTCATGTTTTGCGGGCGTGCAGCCGGCTTCATCGAATTATAAGACGTTGTCACGTCAAAAATAACATACACCTGAATTGATAGTCTCCTTTTCGGAAGTCGGTTAATAATAAATAAATAATAATGGATGTATATAACAGTTACTAAACTTTCCCAGGCCCCATATGCTCGAAAGGGTTCAAGAACGCGACGCAGCTGTCGAAGCACAAGATGATCCACAAGAAGGACGCGCAGACTGCGTGCGCGGTCTGCCGGCGGGAGTTCAGCTCGCGGCGGCGGCTCGCGGCGCACGTGGCCGCCGTGCACGACAAGCTGAAGCCCTTCAAGTGCTGCCACTGCGACTACACCTCCGCCAGGAAGAACGAGCTCAAACTGCACTTGCGCTCACATACAGGTACTTTTGAAGCAAAAACTTCTTTGGCGCACCAAACACAGATTTTTCATGGACTGTAACTGAAGCTCGGGACCGCCGAGTGTGTCAGAGCGAGAAAGGTAGTCAGCTGCTGCTGTCACTGTTTTCTTTTTATTTATGTTTGGCGTTAGATACTAGTCATTCAGGCGCATCTTTCACTGTCGCTGTGTTTATATTTTTATGTATGCATACTGTGTTAACGGTAGTTATTTCTTATTTTAGTTTTCACTTCTGCCGTGCGGTTTTAAGCACGCACATTTTTTACCCGACTGCGCGACGCAAAGGAGTGGTAATGTGTTTAACAGTATATGTATGTATGTATGTTTGTATGTTCCTTTGAAGCACTATACAGACCAAACGCCTGGGCCGATTTTTATGATTCACACGTCAATCGATTCCTCTTAATCTGGCGAGTGACACTAAAGACATGACATTAGTGTAAGTCCAATATGGCGAATTCAGGACGCCATATTGTCCAAATTAAAAAAATGAAAATCACCAAAATATGTCAAGAGAGGTATCGTTGAATAGGTATTTCAAAATAATGTTTAGCTTTCTCTCAATGTTTTTCGATTCGACTGACCGTTTAGGATGTATATCGATTTAAAGTTGAGTAACAACCATTCTCACATTTATAGGTTTTTAGGTAGCAGAAAACTTCGTATAACTAACTGTACGTGTGAATGTGGATGGACATTATATACTAATGTATCTAGTAGGCATCGATATAAATCAATAGACGTGCCCTGAGCACCTTGAAATTGGTAATAAACTACGTCTCTGTATGTATCGTAAGTGGTTTACAAACAACCAATCTACTTGACCCCTATAATCGCTAGCGGCGAGATTTGCTGTGGTTCTACTTATTTTGGTTGTTGACACCGAATAATGATAGTTAAAAACGTCCGGCGTCCACCGCGTCCTGCAACCGACTAGAACGGAAAGAGTGAGGTCACTCTTCCCAACGTTGACATGATTGCGTGCGCCGTGAAGTTTGGGATGGGGCCCATCTTGGGTTCTACGATCTATGCCAGTAGGTATGTTGGACTACCTTTTTTTCGTACGTGCAGGAAATGTATTTACGCATACCCTACTGCCCCGCCCGGGTGAAACAGCCGGGTTATGTTGCACTCTATATCATGTATGGATATGGTGCCCTATTTACTAATAAACCTCCATGGGGTTTCAACTCTGCCGCTGATAGTGGGAACACTGAACCGCTCTCGGATTGCTCCGCCTCGGTCGCCCATCTCCAACTTCAAACGATTTAGTAGGTACTCAACGTCAATCGAAAACCTATACTAACACAAAACTATAAATATGAGTTACATGCAGTAGAAAATCCTACATACTATATCAGTAGAAACGAAGACATTTGGTCAACAACCAAAAGATACATATTATTATGTTGAGCATATTAACATTCACAAAATTGTTCATAACTAAAAAGTATCAAATAAAAAAATATAATTTAAAAACTCAAGAACCCGACTGCGTAAAAAGTGAGCCAAACTACGTACTCGCATACTAAAAAAAACTGAAAAGAATAAAACAAGCATTTAGATTTCTGGTGGTCTAGAATTCTATAATATGTTATTGTATTAATACTATTGAAATATATACAATATTTTCTAATAAAAGAACATTACAACTGAACAGTCGGGATCCATTGAACAATTACATTGTATGTCGAATAATAATATCGAATCCATTGAACAATTAGATTGTATGTCGAATAATAATGGATCCCGACTCTTCAGTTGTAATGTTCTTTTATTAGAAAATATTGTATATATTTCAATAGTATTAATACAATAACATATTATAGAATTCTAGACCACCAGAAATCTAAATGCTTGTTTTATTCTTTTCAGTTTTTTTTAGTATGCGAGTACGTAGTTTGGTTCACTTTTTACGCAGTCGGGTTTTTGAGTTTTTAAATTATATTTTTTTATTATAGTATACTGTGACGAGACGAGCAGCACATGTGCCTAATGGTAAGCAAAGGCATATTGCTTGCCCATAACAGCACAGTAACATGCGGCAATTCGAACATGAAGAGTCCCAATCATTAGCTGGCACTGCACTGCGCTCGTCATCCATAGATATAAGAAATTATATCTCTACGCCCTGCGATTTCTCTGGAAACATTGCCCTTTGAACCAGAACACAGAATGTTTTCACATTACTGCTTGCCAGTAGGCGGTTCTTTTGTTCAAGTTCTAAAGACTGATAATTAATTGTTCTAGTCGAAAAGTTTGACTAATGTCAAGTTGGATTTCTTGTGTATTTGTTAAAATGTTATTCTGAAATCTTTTTCCTTTAGAAAGTAATACCTAGCTTGTTCATCTGAAATTTGTTTATTTCTTACCGTGTGAAGTTAAGTATATCATTAATAATTAAATTGTTTTATTTTGTTATTTCAGGAGACAAGCCTTATGCATGTGACCACTGCGAGTACCGCTGCGCAGACCACAACGCGATGCGGAGGCACAAGAAGATGCACTCGAAAGAAACTTCTTACAAATGCAAATATTGTCCTTACAGCACTATACAGTCCACGGTATTCGCGCGACACATGATCACAACTCACCCAGACGTCAACTCTACTGAAGTCCATCTATGCCCCTACTGCAATTTCAAATCTGTCAACAAAGACAAATACATCCTTCACCTAACAACCCACGGGGACGAACAAGACGTACAACTACTCATAGAAATGACCAAGAACACGACCAACAAACCCAGCTGGACGATACCGAGCGAAAACGAGAAGATTCCCAACGAAAACACGGTACCGGAAAGTGAAGAAAGTAAAGAAGAGCCCCCGAAAACGGTCAACGAAATCCCTATAGAAGTATACGATTGCGATAGTCTATCGGAAAGTATGCCGCAGAATTATTCCAAGAACTACTGTATGCCTTCCACGGCTGTCGTGCAGCAAACGCAATACAGCACCCAAGTCGCAGACTTCAGTAAAGACGACAATAATTCCGACTGTCTGATCTCGGAGAGCTCCACTGATACTCTGATAGATCGACACCAGTTCCAGTCTCAACTGACCTACGACAACAACCAGTCCAACCTTCATGAATTTCTAACCACGTCAGTATCGTTAGAACAAAACCTGATGCAAAACAGTAACGTCAATTCTCTAGCGCCGAACCCGTGCGGAATCGCAAGCAGTATCAGTAACAATATCATGAGCAATTTCCCGATCAGGTTGCCGCCGGTGCCCCAGATATCCCTAAGAAACAACATCATGTTAAAACCCGTCGATAAGATATCTCTTCCCATGACCAAAGTGACGGGACCTATAATAAAGCCGACACAGATCCTGCCAGTGCCATCTTCGAGTAACTCGCCCATTAATATTTCCTTCGAAGAGGGAGCCCCGAGGAAAAAACCGAAGATATCTGTAAAGAGTAATTTGATATTGAAAGGCCCGGACCAAGAGAACATGTTTCATGCGCAACAAGGTTTTAGAAGACTGGACAGCCAGAGGTTTGGTTTGGGCGGACCTGTGACGTTTAACAATTTGATAACGACGCAATTTATGCAACTGCCCCCAGAGCCATCCCTCAGCGAGTCTCCGAACAATATGATGGCGTACCCGCAGGAAACGATGCTTGTGTCTGCGACGACGCCGGTGGACAACGAAATGAACAGCGACCCTCAGATATTCACCTTCAACCAGCAGATGAATGTTAACACCATGACGATGCTCCCGCCGCCCGACAAAATACAATCCAACGATCCCAGCTACATCAAACTGGAAGCCACGATCAAACAGAACACCCAGTCTCCGAGCTTAGAGCGGATGTGCAACGCCAACCTGATGAATAACCCGAGCATATCTAGAGAATACAAGGCGTCCCCACCGTTAGAAGATATCAATAAAAACATGAGCGAGATTAAAAACGAGCTTAAATCCGACACGTATTACAACATCACTCTAAACAATACCGCTACGAATCCTTCGATCATAGACCAGTACCTGATGGACAACATCATCGGAGAACAGTATACGCCGCATTTAGACTTATCGGGGGTAGTCTTACAAGAGATTCCGGAACAGCAGAATGACGTGATAGAAATAGACGACAACTCGGATGACACGAAGCTGCTGCCCAGATTCGATATGAATTTTCCTTTGGAATCTCTGTATTTGATGCATAATGATATACACAATGAGTTTCATTTCTTAGAAAACGAGATTCCTTCGAACAACATTCCGACCGAGGCTGTGAACGAAATGAGTAGACTGGTGGCTGAAGTACCGGTGATGGCGCCTGCAAGCGAAGAAACGCCCGTCGAAAACGTCAATGATTTCGCCAACTTCATCCAGGGCAAGAAAGATCCAATGATGAACACTTCCGTAAGACTGACTACTAATAAAATTAACGTAAAAAATATTGAGCTCATGAAAAATTGAATTAGAACGACTTTGATTTGCAGTTACTTATTTATTGGGTATCGAGGGTATCCAAATGTCCCACATAGTTGATTATACTCAAAGAATGTTGAGTGTTTAGTGTTCAGAGTGTTTAGTGTTTAGTGATCTTTGATGAGTTGAAAATCCATACCGCCGAAATCGTATACCTACGTATACGAATACGTATCGTATACCTACGTATACGATTTCGGTGGCCGTATACGTAGGTATACGATTTCGGCGGCTGTGATTACGGTGTTCCATTGAGATTGTACAGTGAAGTAGTACAGGATGTCCACTCTTTTTCTACGAAAAACGTAATTTCGAAATAAACTCGTGGAAACTCCGGAAATCCGGAAGAACTCCGGTTCTACTTCGTTTCGTGCGATCGTACATTGTTTGACTTTTAAATGTTCTAAGGCTACTCTGTAGGCTTAGAACATTTAAACGGACGAAACGATGGATCGAAGTAGAACCGGAGTAGAAAAGTCGCGAGTTAATTTCGAAATTACGTTTTTCGTAGAAAGAGAGTAGACGTCCTGATCTAGAAGTTTAGGACCTGGCCACACATGCTACTTTTTGAAGCGGGATGCAGCGACTAGACGCCAAGCGCAGCTACTTTCTGAAGCATGGCGCAGCGTCTAGATGCCTGTCGCCGCTGCTAAAACTAGTTAGTGTGGTTTGTTAGAGGTAGTGAAACTACTGAAAGACTATTGTTGCCTGAATGGGTGTTTTTTGATGGATATAATCTGGTTAATTGTCTTGAGTGAATCGGATTCTTCTAGGTTAACGCATACCATCATTGACCGTATTGTCGCTTAACATCAGACGAGATGACAAACAAATGTGAACCTATTACAGAAAAAAAACTACGCGCTCTCGAATTGCAACCGTGCAAATAAAGTGGTTTTTTATATTTTTCTTTTACTATCACACCTTTAACTAGCCAATTTTTTTAGTGAATTGTAGTCCAACCCTTGGCCGCCATCTCGACTGATTTTATCGATAAAAACGTAATAATAACGAGGGATTTTTGCGGAATTGTAGCGGAACATGTCCATTAAATTATGGAATAAAATGTTTACTGTCAATAATTATACGAAAAACATAAAAAATCTGTTACACCACGAAATTAAACTGTACTCCATTCATACCTCTAATTTCTAATTACTACAAATTAAAACAAAAAGACTAGCAGATAAGCAGTCCCATCACATAAGTTTAGTTTGAGTGGTGCAACGGAAATTGACGAACTTGTCATCGTTCACGTTTTATTTAAAAGACTGTTGCATAGTACGTAAGATATAGAATCATAATTTATTATAGTGGAATGAATGATTTATTGAATTTTACAAAATACAGCTATGAAATCTTTACTGTCTCTCACTTCCTGCCATTTTAACAGCTTCCATTCAGCAGGGACGTCGTTGAAAGGTTTGGGGTCAGTGTGCACGCCGCTTCCTTCAGGCCCTATGATTATCAAAACTTTTCCTTTATAATGTTTCAAATATTCGTTGAATGCGGGTCTATTGTTAAAGTAACAGAATAACAAGGCGGTGGAAGGACTCTTCAGAGCGTTGATGACATCTCTGTCTATGTCTGCCGATGTGAGCAGGAGAGGAATAAAGGTGGGCGGAGCGTATTTGCAATGCCACCACGCCCCATCCACTTCCACTCCCCTAACCGGAAATCCTGAAAATAAAAGAAAATTTTAAGTGATTTCCTTTACAAAAGGCCGAGTTCGAAGTACTCACTCGAAACCCGAATAATATCTACAAAAATAAATTGAATGGGAAATTATTAAAAAAATTAATAAAAAAATATATTTAGTAACATTTCCTAGGAATACCGTCATAACGAGAGTTGTAAAGTTGAATTAAAACTGATTTAGTTAATCTATGTGAAACACAATTTCTCGTAATGATAAAAACACTAATTTGTAGTTCTTATGACTCCAGGGATAACTTTGTACATGTTTATCTTTAAAAGGGTTATTCTTAATTAGTATCTGCGCCAACTTGAGATTTCACTAAAAACTTAATTATAACAAAAAGCGGTGGCGGTAAGGTCCGACTTTACAATCGTGAGGTGGTAAGTTCTAAACCCGTTCGCGCGTTTGAGTATTTCAAAGTGCAGGTGTAAGTAGGTATAAGTTTGTCATAAAGCAAAATATCGCGAGGAAACCGGAAATTTCCAAGAAATACATCTTACGAGGACTCGTGCTATCTGCTATCACACTTGGCCAACTTGGTGGAATATGGCTTTGACTTTTCTATGTGAAAGAAAACTCCAACAACTGCTCGGACAGTGAGAACATAAAATGGACTGCTTATCTACAGTTACATAAAAATACCGTTTTACACTTTCAGGTACACATTAAAATTGGCCTCTTCTAAAATAGATTACATATTAAGTAATGACTTACCAGTAGCTTCAGTGATCATCCACTCCAGCAGGCCGCTGCCGCACCCCACACTCAGCACATCACTACAACCCAACTCTTCCAAACTCTGCTTCAAAAAATTGAAATTCTCCACACTAGGAAAAACCCAAAGCAATTTATTCCTTTCAGGATGATCGTGGTACTTATCCACAATCTCCTTCCACTTATTTGCCTTGTACAAGTCTACGATAGAGTTAACTATGTTATCTTCCATTTTTTATTATTTTGTGCTACTTTCTAAGACAATAGAGATTGCGGATGTATTTGTGGCATTGAATGTGATCTTGTGTGAAGCCAAGACCTGACGTCACGACCCTTGCTTGGGTGATCGATCTGTGTGCGGACGACAGATATGCATTCAGGATACCGGTGGGTAAGACTGCCAGCCGACTTCTAAAACTACAGTTAAGTGACTTTTTATTCCCCGACGTTAAACAACGAGCTGTTCTAAATATATTAGACGGGTTTATGTGTGTAACTCTGTAGCATCGTAGCTCCGAAACAGATGAACTGAGTCAGATTTTATTTTATTTTTCAAAGGTTGGTCGAGAGTTTGTAAAGTTATCAGATCTTTGGTTAGTTGCCGTAGGAATCATAAATGCATAGGTATGCTTTATTTGTAAACATATGTGTGCCCCCCCTAAAACATAATGCCGCTTATAATAATTATTGGTAATAACAAAACCTAGCCCCGAGTTCGGCCCTGTATTTTACCATTTAGTATTGAGTTAAAAATTGGCTGACATCCAAAAATATTCTAGAGAATATCAATAAATTCTCGTACAGGTGTTCTGTACCCTTGGTATAAGTTTTTAATAGTTAGATAATTATAAATTATCGTTCATTGGATTGATGGATTGTATGAAATACGACACTGCTACTGTTTATTATTAAGGCAGCAGTTTCGTAAATTCCTTGAAATGCAATGAAAGCTATACGTAGAGTTTTAGTGTGTTTGGCAGTAAGTAATAAAATTACAATGACTTAAAACTTCATTTATTTCATATTTTACACACAGGTTATTAGGTAATACATATAAAATACACAAACCAATAACAGATTACAAGTATGTACCTATAACATAAACGTAGTATATTGATTTACACGACACGAAACTAAAACAGTAACTGCAGGCCTACTACGAAGTCCGATAAACGATATATCGGCCGAACTTATGGAGTTTTCCTACCTCGAAAGACAATCTGTCGGTTGATAGGATCGGCCGTTTCGTTCGATTTGACCCTCATCCGACCTAAGTCTATAACTTCCGACCGAGATGTATCGATTGGACTGTTTTTCGTGGCAGGCTACAATCCGATTCAGCTGTCGGTCGGATCCGATCATTCGGAGTTTGTTTTCGTAGTAGACCTGCTGTTGTTTATGAATTTCATTAGATTTGTGTAGATAAGTAAAAATAAATATACGGTTTATAAAAATTCAAGCACCATTGTAGTTTACTGAAAATTATTTAAGTTAGGATACACCTGATGTTTCTAGATTTTAAAGGCATAACGAATTTCATAGTTTTTTTTAATATAATTGGGCACATTTGCCTACATTTCATTGACTGTTAAAATACTAATTCTTATTGGTTGAAATATGATAAACAAAATAAATCGTCTGATTTTTTACAAATGCTCAAAGAGTAAGAAATACGAGTATGTGCTCCATCAGTCCCCTCCCATAACCTACAAACTTACATACATATTTATATCCAAAATCATGAATAATTAGGTATTATAGTAATTTTAGTGTTACGTATTGATATATTTTGTTCAATAAAGTAAAGTAATAATAGCGAAATCTCTTAATGGTAGAAACTCCATCGTTTATCACTCGAAAAGAAAATAGTGTGATGAGTTTCATAAATTCACATCAGCTGTAATGAGGACTTTCAAAAAATAAATAGCTTGCTTGTTTTATATTACGGCTGATAGACGGCTGTGAAGGAATAGAACAAATGTGGTGTAATTTAAACGAAAATAATTTGACAAAAAATTTGTGCGTGTTTTTTTAGCATCCAAAGATCCATCGGTTCATAAATATTGAAAATATTTTTTTAAAGACCTCATACAGTAGTTGCATTGAGACGTTTTCAGAAGAGACAACATAATGATGGAAAAAAATAATACCATAGATGGCGCCTATCTAACGCTTAATATGACTTCAACGTGTTTTGTTCAAATCTAAGATTTTGTCAATGTCAATTGGGCTGATTGGCATATACATTCACAGGCACAATTAAACCTTCACCCTGTATTTATCCCAGTTTGCAGAAATCGTTAATTTTAAAGCAAATTTTAAGGTAGTACCTACATTGAAAGTTATCATTTAAGTAATAACAAATGAACATATTGAAAACATAAACGGTTTTTAAGAATAATCCCACAAAACTGATTTTGACGAAAAGATCGAAGTGACGAAAAATATAGGCAGGCGGTTAATTGAGTATATTTTTACAAATTATATTTGTAAAACTAACACGTTTGTTTCGGTGTGTTTTTGATTCTCTATTTACTTTTATACATCATTACACTTAAACACGCCAAAGTCATTAAAAATGCGTTGTAGACGTCAAATTTACGTATTTTTACATAAAATGACAGAAGGGAATAGTGGTCGTGTGCCGACGTACCTAGTACTTAAAATCTCACTACTGCCACCTAGTACGTTGTTAGGAACTTTTACTTTTTCTTCTGAAAACGGCGCATTACATTACATTTCTTTCTTACAAATTGTAACACTCATAAACGATAGAAGGAGCCAGAATTCTGTCGCTATACTGTCCCGCCACTTCACTCGTACATTCAGAACTTTTTGAAGATATTTCTGTCAACCATTCTATGAGAAAAATCATTGAAACTGCTCGTTCGTTAAATTTCGGTCACAGTACTTCCGAATTTTCTATCACATAAAATTATATTATTTTGATTCAGTAATTTCCATACAACTTAAAGTGTAATGTGCGAGCGAGATAGCTGACATAGTTTTAAGTGTTTTACCCATAAAACATAATGTCATATATCTACTAATATTACTTGAGATCGAAGTGTGTTAGAGATCATGATCTTCAGTCGACATTGTTAACTACTAGATGTGATTGCCTGCGTCATGTTTCTTCACCTCTTGACACCACCAGCAGACAGCCATGCGGAATATTTATTGGTGGTTTAGCCCCAATCTAAGCAAAACTTGTACATAGGAGCTAGATTTACATAAATGCAAATATATACTTATAACATTCAAAAGTTTGGGGGGGGCTGCCTTCCTTTCGAATTTCCCTGAATTTATCCTAGTTTGGGAGACGTTCGGGTTACATCCGGGCATTCCGTATAAATCGTAAACAAATTTACACGAAAACAAATAAAAATCGTATTTTAGACGAGAAACGCTCTCAGGAAAGAAACGAAAATTATGAGCAAATGTCAGGGATTTTATTATTCTGTCAGGCTACGTACTTTTTGAGACGGCAGCCCTATGTTTATGCAAAACAAGCTTAGCTGGTACCAATAGCTATTATTTTCATTTGAAGGGTCTTATTCCCGATGGCTATATCACCAAAAACGAAACGCGCCAGTATAACTTGATCCGTGATAGCGCATAATTGCAGCGAAACTTTTTTTTTTTTTTTTTTTTTTCTGTGATTATCTGCAATCACCTTTGCTATAAGCAGATGGGTTGAGTGCTGAAGGTGGGTTTAGTGTGCTCCCCAGTAGGAGCACTACTCAATATTTAAAGCCATGGAATGTTTCCTTTAAACCATCGGCAGTATGTCATTTCTTTTAAGTCGCTTAGTGTATGGCAACGTCAGCAAGGCAGTCGCAAGTGGGTTTGGGTGCAACAATAGCCTTTTTCCATAGTTTTGTGAACTGGCTCGTACTTCTTCCGCCACTGTGGTGATATTTGCATATTCATGGATTTCTGTGTTTCGTACAAACCATGGTACATTGCATATGGTGCGCAATATTGTATTCTGCATTCTTTGCAACATACTAATGTTGGAGTTACTGGCACTACCCCACAGCTGTATGCCATACATCCAGACTGGCTTTAAGATGGTTTTATAAATCAGTAATTTATTGTCAGTGGAGAGTACACTGTTTCTTCCGAGGATCCAGTAAAGATTCTTGTATCGAAAATTAAGCTCTTCCCTTTTTTTTTTTATATGATGGTTCCAGGTCAGACGGCGATCGAGATGCAGGCCCAAATATTTCACACTGTCCCTGTGAGGGAGCATGTTTCCTTCCAAGTATACTGGGGGGCAGTTTCCTTTACGTAGTGTGTAAGTGACTTGTACAGATTTGGATGAACTGGCTTTGCTTTGCCATTTCTGCAGCCAGTTTGATACTTTATCCAACCCTTTCTGTAGACAATTGGTAGCCATCTCAGGATTTTTGTTGCTTGCAAGGATTGCAGTGTCGTCAGCAAATGTAGCCATAGTTAGACCTTCCTCAACTGGCAGATCTGCTGTGAACATTGTATATAGGACCGGTCCTAGCACAGAACCTTGGGGTACTCCGGCCTTAATTTCATATAGCTTGGAGGTGGTTTCATGCTCCTTGACTTGGAACAGTCGTTCTGACAAGTAAGACTGAAGAAGCAGAAAGTAGCTATGTGGGAGGTAACTTCTTATCTTGTACAAAAGACCCTGGTGCCAAACCCGGTCAAAGGCCTGTTGGATGTCCAGAAACACCGATGAACAATACTGTTTTTCTTCCAAAGACTGTCTGATTCTGTTACACACTCTATGGACTTGTTCAGTTGTGGAGTGGCGCTGCCTGAATCCAAATTGATGGGTAGGTATGGTGCAGTTATTTTCCAAGATTGGTTGGATTCTTGCCAGCAGTAGTTTTTCAAATAGTTTAGATAGTATTGGCAATAAACTAATTGGTCTATAGGAGGCCCGCTCTGTTGGTGGTTTGCCTGGCTTGTGTACCATCAATATTTGAGATACCTTCCATGAAAGTGGATAGTGTTGGGTTCTCAACATTCCGTTGTAAAGTGACGTTATAAAAGTCGTCGCCTTTTTTGGGAGATGTATCAATACCTCCTTGGTAATTAAGTCAAATCCAGGGGCTTTTTTCTCTTTCAGATTGCCAATCATTCTCCAGACCTCCCGCACGGTGATAGGAGTAGGAGGACAGGCCATCTGCAAATCCTGTTTCAATGTCTCGTGGACATGGCTTTGAAATACCGTGTTCATAGCATCGTTCGGGCAAAAAACCTTGGAGAGATGTTCGGCAAATGCATCGGCCTTTTCTTGGGAGGTTCTGGCCCAGCTTTGACTAGTTCTGATAGGGAATGAAGCAGTCAGAGGTCTATCGTAGTGCTTGGTAAATTTCCACAAGGAATAATTAGTAGAGGCAGTGGCTGTCAACGATTCCAATTGAGCCTGAAGAGTACTATCACTCCAGGATTGCAACAAACATTTCAAGTTCCTTGCAGCTTTTTCAAAGTTTTTCTTATCCTCCTGAAGTCTACTTTGCTGCCAAACTCTTCTCAGTTTTCTCCTCTCGGCAATTGCGCTTTTGATTGCAATTGGAAAGTTACAACCCCTGTGATTGGGAGAATGTTCAGGAGTATTGAGCCAGCAAGCTTCTTGGATAAGTTTTGTTATATACTCTGCTGCTTGGTCAATTTCGTCTGGTGTTTTTAGGGCAATTTTGAGTGTTATTTTGTCATCTATGTACTCATTAAAGGATGTCCAATCAGTGTGTCTGTTGTATAAACTCGGGCGTGGAGCATATTCAAGTATTTTAGAACTTACTGTTAGCAGAACCGGAATATGATTTGAAGATCCATCATAGCATGTCTCAGGTTTTGTGTAGAGCTTAGACATACCCTTTGTTATAAAAAAGTCAATGAGGTCAGGAATTTGGGCAGCATTGGTTGGCCAGTGTGTAGGTTCACCTGTGGATATGGTTTCAAGCCGATTCTCCTCAACACTTAGCTTCAGATGTCTGCCTCTGGTGGTTATCAGTCTGGAACCCCAGTAGGTATGCTTGGCATTCCAATCCCCTCCTGCCAAGAATCGATTTCCTAGTGTGTTAAAAAAGTGTGAGAACATGTTGTTGTCTATTTTATGTTTTGGTGGGCAGTACACAGCAGCAATGCTTAGTAAGCCAGATTTGTCTTCTACAGCAACAGTTGTGGCCTGGATGTGGTCTGTTTGGTATTTAGGCATTTCATAGTGTTTTAAGGATTTCTTGATAATTACTGCTGTTCCAGCATGGCTAGTTCCATCTGGATGACATGTATGGTAGCATAGATAATCTTTAAATTGGATGTTTGTTGATGCATTACAGTGGGATTCCGATATTAGTAGTAAGTCCAATTGGTGTACTTTCATAAACACCTCTACTTCATTCTTATTGGGAGCTAATCCATTTATGTTGTGGGTGGCTAGTCGTAGAGAAGTCATTTTGCTAGTTTGTCAACTAGTTTGACTATGAGACTCATTAAGGTGCTCATTTGTTGTATGATTAGCTCAAACTTTTCAGTTTGTCTTATAAGAATTTCTTCTATTGAGGGCTTATAGTTGGCAGAGTTTTCTACAGTGGGATTCTGGTCACAGGTGGGTTTGACAGCTTCTGCATAGTTCTTTCCACTATGGCTAGCTTTTTCATCCTTTTTGTACAAATGGTTTTTGGTAGTTTTGTTGTCTTCGATTTTGTGAGTGCGATTCTGTGGCAATCTATTTGGCTTTGGTGTTTTATTGTTCTTGCGAGCTAGTATTTCCAAGTAGACCTCACTCGCAGCGAAACTTGGTGAAAAAATTAATCAATATAGTTTCAACTTTATATGCCTCGACATGAAGGTGAAATTTCTGTTGTCTATGACGACAAATCAACTTTAAGCCTCAAAGAATGTTAGATTTCCTTGGAGCAAAACTAGAACAGAGCATTGTTAATTTTCGTTTGACGAGTTGCGGCCTGATTCATCATGCCTTATAAGATACAGACATGGATTTACCAGTATAAATTAAACCCAAAATTCGCTGAATTTCCACACGATAGTGAGTCAGGCTATGCCGGCAACTGTTGGTGTTTATTGGTCATTGTGGATGGCTGTTGGTTTGCTTCAGTGGTGTCAAGATACTAAACAGACGTGGAGCAGGCAGCTCGAACATTGCAATGTTCCAAGCAACTCCGTTATCTATCACATTATATTTGGCGAAGCTAAATGTACAAAAGCTACAAGCGCTGGTCTTTGCCGACCGTAGTTCGATTGGCGGAAGGAAGGTAGTCAATTGTTGAAAATTTCAAATTAGCTTATGCATATGTTTTACTGTAAACTCTTTCAGGTATGATTTTGGGTATGGTCTACGTATGCGCGTAAAAGTTAGTTTGTAATTTTAGATTAGTAGAGTTCTGCATCTTCGGCACTAGTCCAAAGTTCTGTGGGCAGTAGAGCCTGCATGAGGCCAACTGCGATACAATATCGCAAAAGAACCAAAAACTAAAAGGGACCTTTTTATCAAAATCTGTAAACTCGACTTCACATGACCGAAAAAAGTGAAAAGAATTAAGGAAACCTGTGCTCAACACTAGAGTTTAAGGACTAGGGCTTCAAAACGGATAACTTGATAATGATCTTTTTTTTTGTTCGTACCAGATACGAACCAAAAAATCCATGTCACTGCATGGTTTTAGTGGGACCGATATTATGGGGGAGAATATCACATAGAAGACTCTCCTCTCTCCCTCCAGGGATGGGCGGCATTCATAAAAAAAACCCCCTGGGGGATAAAAATGTGCATTACATCCCCACTCAAAAACATTTAATAAAGCGTTTTTTTTGCCTCTTTAAGTTCTTAGAACTAGGTACCTAGATGAATTTAAAAAAAAAAATTTTTTACTCGCTTTAATGTTAGAAATACAGCAAAATAAGTAAAAAAATCACTATCGCTTCCTTCGACCGCAACTTAACGTCTGGCGGACCTAAAGATATGAGCATTTATTGTGTAAATCGGGTAAAAATACATTATATCCAAACATTCTTACAGTCTTTTCATTGCGCAATCCCTTATTTTGACGTACCAATCATTTAAGAAAATGACGATCTATCCGACACCTTATTCAGTCTAATCATCAATCCCTTATACATTTCATTCGGACAGAAATTATTAGGTATAATACAATTTTAATATAATGTGCTTTTATTGTTTTTGCAGGAGTGGACAGGAAGTAGTTTTTTCATTTTAACATTATTAAAAGCAGATCTATTTTTGAACCAACAGAAAACTACATGGGTAATATACAAATATTCATATTGACAATGTTAATAAAAGTTTTTTGAGTTTGATTTAAATGTCCCTGGCTGTGGCAGGGCAATGGGCGGTGTCGGTGGCGGTGGAAGTACGGGTGCAACAACAAAAAAAACAGAATATAGTCACCAGGATGTCAATATTTCCGTCAAAGGTCCTAAACGGGAAAAACTCCTGAGACCGCGGATTGACAGCTACTATTGGATCCGTTATCGTTTTCGTATATTATTTCGTAACTATTTACCTATACTAATATTATAAAGATAGTCCACCTCTTTTGAATGTTTAAGGTAATCTCTGAAACTACTTGCGGTTTGATGGCGCTGTGTTGAAAATGTGGAACAATTATTTTTTTACACCTACTGTAAAAGTATTTCAGGAATTGAAAGGCACATTGTTCAATATTGCTTTAGGTTTTTTTTGTGCGTATCATTATAAATAACATAACGTTATGGCGACATTCGTCCATTAAGTCTGTCACTCGAGATCTTCCCAGACCATACAACCCAGACAAAGTCGTGACGGGCTGCTAGTCTTTCTACACAGTAAGCTTTTTGTTTCGCTATTTCGGTGTTTTATTTATTTCGTATGTGCCCCAAAGTAAAAGTTCATAATAAATATAGCAACTTCTAAGATCTAGGACACATTTTCTAGAAAAAAATACGACAACAAAACACCAAATGGACACTTAATTGACATCAGGAGCGAACAAAAACCTAGAATAGAAAGGCGCAAATGCGTAAACCTTTATCAAGAGCAGAGTTAAGGTCTGCGCCGACTTATACGACTCGGCTACCACCCGACAAATAAAATACACTTAAATATGGACTTTATGTCATGCACGTTAAGATACAGATTACATTGGCAAAACAACTTTGCAAAATTCTTTAGCAAGGATTCGCTATCGGCAGCGTCTCTATTCATTTTAAAGTTATCTTTGCGAAGTGTTTCCTTCCTGTCCATTCCTTACATTCTTCAGTCTACTTTGACATATGAGATCAAATATTTTGGTTAAACGCCGGATGTATTTCGAGTTACTTTTAAAATTATCAATTTCCAACATAAAGTTAAAATTCTCTAATCGACATAAAATATATAATATCAAAGATGAAATTAAATTAACACAAAACAATACCACCAATTTATCGCTAGAGGTGACATAAATTGTGGAACCAATAAGCGTATCTATGTCTGCCAAGTTTCTTTGCGAAACGCGACCATGACTCTTAATCAGTCTCTACAGATAAATTGGTTACACTGTAAGTTAAAAGCTAAGCGTCTTTGACGCACTTATATGCTAGAGTTAAAAATATTAGTGACTACATGTATTATACGTTAAAAAAGTTTTTACGTAGCTACAGGTAAAACTTGAAATGGTATGAAGATTGCCTGAATACATCTAGGATTAATAAGTCTTCGAAGATTGAAGTTTTTTTTTCCATTATTGAAGATGCCTAGGTTAAACCTATCCTATCTCTCTAACTTAATTGATAAGATTTTACAAGGATACGCATAAAGAGTGTTTTAACTGAAAGGGGCGTGCTACAATTCTATTGACTGGCTTAACAATTTCTTACGATGACGAGTTAAAACCTACTACTTTCGGCTTACTACTATTTCTGCGTAGCCTTATATAAACAAATTACCTGTTCGTATACAAAACACGCTAAGGTTATTTCTTACATTTTTAACAAAGTACCGGTAGACAACAAGAGCAAAACAAGCCACAATGACATTCCAACGAATAGGCACGAAATATGTATACAATATGAGTTAATGTGATTGTCTTCTAATAGGGCTTTTTGTCAAATCTAACAATCTGATTATTGAATTTAAATAGTTTTGGTGGAATATATAATGTATCTATTGACAAAGATTAATCTAGAGATAAACTCTAAATTTTATTACTTTATTCTTCCTCAGAAGTGAGCTACATAGTCACTTGTAACTCGCAAAGACATTCATAATAATCTATCAATCTTAGCCCACAATCAAATACAAAAGTAAAGCAAGTATATGATATTTCTCATCTATCAGCCATTCCGAAAATTCATCTAATTATAAAAAAGTACGAACATACTTCTGTTGTCTACATAAAGTCTACGCTGCAGTTGTGAAATTATTGCTGTATAGAAAAAAAAAACTAAAAATCGTAATAAATCGATCAAGGATAAAACAAATCTTGTTAATTCACAGCGATACATCACATATTTGCAAACCTAACTTAGTAGAAATAGTTTTAATTCCTCAGTTGGAATTTGAAATTGTGATCGTGTTATTATTAAAGAAAACAGTGAAGATAACAGTTTGGGTACAATACAGCTATGAGTAGTTATCACAAACCTACGCATCTAGTACATATATAGAAATGTATGTGGAATAGAATACGAGTAGCAAAACTTACAAGTACGCAGTCCGATACACGGGGCCAGCCCGTATCACTCTTCAGCCTTCCGTTACCTTCTTCACATCTGGAAAGTATTACAAATTATTGACGTGGATACGAGTACGTGTTTCCACTATTCAATAGCATCCACTGGGAGGTATGTCAAAATAACTATTAGTAAAGTTGGCTGCAATCTTGGACTTGAAATCTGTCACAGTTTGTACATAGTATTTTATTAGATAACCCCGTTGCTGAAGTTATAATGTAAATTATTTTCGTTTGCTTCAAATTCATTTCAACCGGCAGTCCCAATACAAACCTGCAGGGTTTTTAGGCAAACTACACATCTATTATTTTTTCCCACCCATTGCAAGCAATAGTAAACTTTAATACACCACCCATTCATTTGGTACCTATAATGAGAGAATTATGAACAAAATGTGCCTAATTCGCCATTTTGTAGTGGCGCCATCTTGGATCTTGGATTTGAAATTTATCACAGTGAATAGTATTCTACAAATCAAAGAGGTCTAAAGTCTAAAGAGGGAGTTATGTAAAATGTGTCACTCACCAGTTGCTATTCAACTTGAGTTTCCTCCAATGCACCTGCGGGCTGTGTTCCACATGGTCCGCCTCTTTCCCTTCGTCATCGCACAGGATCTTCTTGAAGATCTTGTTATCCT